>CM050690.1:70257773-71605944 GCA_027574665.1 Rhynochetos jubatus | reverse complement strand
CGAGAAAACAATTCTATCTTAATTCGTTTCTGTGCTTTGTTACTACATTTTACTGTAAATTGTTCCATTCTTTCTAGTAATAATATCATCCTGAGGCTATAGTTTTTTGGCTTTTATTTTTAAATGCACTTAAAAGTTAATTAATAAAGTGTATCCATGTCTCTCAGTAGTTGTATTCTTCCTTCCAGGGCAACAGAAGGAAGTAACTACCAACCGACTAGAAACAAATACGCATTTTTTATGTCTAATGATCTTTATTAAACCTCACTGCTAAAGGAAATAGCAGCAGCACCAGTCTGTCAGCTGGGCTCTCACTGTCGTGGCCTGCAAGAACAGACTCCCATGCCCAGGGCATAATCTAGGAGGTTCCAGGGTCAGGCTCCGTATTTCCTCAGAGATCCGTACCACCAGACCCTTTGTACGATCAGACAGTTCTGTGTAAGTTGACACTCTTGCAAAAAAAGGTGCACTACCCTCATTTCTTGGACAGTAGTTCAAACTCACGACAAGTTTGAAACTGAAAGAACTGGTAGGAACGAATTGAAATCTGTGTTTTCTGTTTACTGAAAGACAACAGTAAGACACTCCGAGATGCTGCTGATCCCGCACAGAGGTTGGAGATAAGAGTCTTACTTCTAGGAGTTCCGCATACCATCACTTACAGCATCCTGTGGTTTCAAAGTGATCATTAGTGGATTTGTGCATGGCATCAGATCAGCACAGCCACCACATGGTGTTTACACTGAAGTGCACACAGAGCGCACTGCTGGGTATCCCTTGTATTCCACTATCCACTTAGCTATCTAATGCACTCTGAAAAGGCTCCAAGACTGTAGTGGGTTGCTGCCCCCCCCCCCCCCCCCCAGTCATGACTATTCATTTTGTTGAGTCCTTCCACACTCTCCCAGCTCCCAAATTCTCAACAACTGTGAAGAAAATGGTTACTGCTCAAGTGTCTTCACTCCCAGGTGCCAGGTCTCTAAGCAAGAATAAAAGTGGTATTTAATGTACCACTTAGTGTACCACTGAAAGTGGCTGGGATTAAACCACAACACACTGAACCCTGGGAGACAAAGCACTCGTCTCCTCCTTAGAAGACAGTCTCTATTTGGTGCGACAGTGTTGGTGATAGCCAGACCTATCTGTCTGCCCCAGCTCTCCACCTGGAAGGGGAGGAGAGGCAGAGGAGCGAGTCCTAACAGTTCCTAGAAAATAAAGGCTTGTGGTATGCTTTGTGTAGCTGGAAAGCAGCAGATGGGTTTGTGGTGAGAACGTGTTGGGACTTCTGTTGCATGTGCTTCCCTGACTGGGAGAGAAGGGTGAGATTTGGCCTTGACTCAGTCACAGACACATGAATCCCCAGCTGGTCATGAAGCGTGGCTGGGTGTGTAGGAAGGAGAAGGGGAGGTCACCCTGCCGGTGACCACTGAACTTTTGACACAATCCTCACACAGGATGATGCGATCCTGTGAGTTGTTCACAGCAGCAAAATTATGTCTTCCCTTACGGCCAGAGGAAGCTGCTAAACAGATGGATTGGGTCTACCTTGGTGGTAGGCAACAAAACGTCTCAGACTAAACATCCAAGCAAAAGAGCAAGCGCACAGTGTAAAACTGTGAGGAAGGAGGACATTTCAGCCACGGCATTGTCCAAATACATGACAATCCATGTAGGAAAATTCTACTAGACAGAAGAATTCACTTTAAAGAAATCACTTCAAAAAGGGGTATGAATGTTTTCTATTGCGTGGAATGAATTTATACTGGTTCACCCCTCTGGAGAATGTGGCTTTGGCTTTTTTTAACCTTGACAATGTCAAATTCTGATCTCATCATTTCAGGAAAAACTGCCCTTGGGTCCATATTTATAATCTTTTGTGTTCAACTGCATTCTTCTGTGATGTTTTAGTTTGTCTCCATATTTAAGAACTGACACAGCATATCAAAGATTTACTCTCACTCCCTTGCTAGCTACCTATTTGGTGGTAATTAGGTGCTTCATTTGTAGAAGTCCTTATGCAAAGCCTCTCTGCTGGAGCAGGATTACATAAGATTTGTATCTGTCCTCCTGCAAAGTGCAGAAATCTCCAAGGTTTCCACACTAAATTGCAGTCTTAAACTTGGATCTCATCCACTTTCCAACCCTTTGATATTTTTTCTTGTGACCCAGGATAAATGCCAGAGCCATCTCTGAGAAGTAAAAAGGAATGTCTGACACTCACACCAGCCCCAGCAGAAGCAGGGCGCTTTGCGTGCAAATATTAATCAGACACCAACAAATTGTTACTTTGATTATAGTGATACAGGGGAAAGAAATCTTGGATTTTCCTTTTTTTTTTTCCCCCCAAGTTTAATTTATACATAGAAAAGAAAGATCCTAAAGCCTCAAAAAAACCCAGAAGACTCATAGAAGAAAAAATACAGTCTGAAAGTGTCTATATCAGAGGAAATATTTTAAAAAATAAAACAGATGACTGCCATAGTGAGATTTGGTTCTTCTGGAGATGTAAGGAAGTTCTATTCCAAAAGCTGGAAGCGTGACAACAAAAGATAGAATGCATATTGATTTTGCACCTCCACAACAACATCAGCAGTAGAAATTGTGTCATGGGAATGCAGCGTGGGACAGAACTGAAGTTTGAGCTGGCAGATGCCAAGTACATTAAGAAATCTTATAAGCAAAGGCAAAAAAAAAAGAGAAAAAAGCAGCGGTTTGAAATGCCATTTGCAAGGTGCTTGGTTTCTCTGTAATGCAAATAGTCATATAAAATATGCAGGAATGTGGATTTCTTCAGTTTGAATGGGAAGAGGAAATTGATTTACAAATTCTGAATGGAACAGAAACCTTAGAGCAAGAGTACAGACAAAGCAACTCCCTGCATGGTGTGGAGTAAATATGGCATGAAACTGCCTCTTCCTGTGGGAACGCTTTGACTTTCATGCTATTACGACATAATCAAGGTGCTCTCCACTGTAATTGAATACTAGGGGTTTTACGCCTTAGTGATCCTCAGATTAGTATAATCTTCTTCTTGGTTGTTCTTGGGCAACTGGCCTGTCAGGACTTTCAGTGGTGTGCCTTCAAAGAGCCCTTTATATCTACGGAGGGGTGGAAGCCAGCTCCTTGCAAGGAGAGTGCTCCTGCGAGGTGTCCTCTGCCTGGTAGTCCGTACGGTGGTGGCACACAGACTTTCCCACCAGGGAAGTCTCAATCCTTGAGCTGGCAGGGAAGCCTCAAGGTTGCACGAGGGCTGGGAAGCAAGGGATTTTCTTGTGAGTGATCTTGGCTCTCAACTGTATCTGTGGGGCTAAGCTTCCTCTCGCTTGATGAAGGCTGGAAAAACGTGGAGCGAGCCGAAATGCACAGAATACCCATGGCCCCGTGCAGGAGCAGCTCTGCAGGTGAGAAGGAAGCAGTTTTGTTAGAAAACCCAAAGCAGAGGATGCTACACAAAACCAGTTCATTCACGGTACAAACACCTGAAACACTCCCTGATGATTCTGGGGTAGGCTTTTGACAAAGCTTTGTTCTTTACCTCCACAGGTCTTGTTGCCTATTTGGACAGTTGCCTTTCTGCTTGCCAAGCTTTTCTGTAAGAAGCAATGAAGCACTTTTTCCTTTTTAAATTATTCACTGCCATTTCAGGCACAATCTGTTTGTGTAAGGAGTGTGTAATCCTCTTTAGGTGTTTCCATGACTTGTTCTTTTAAAATAATGCAAGAATTAAATATGTTATGGAATAATACTGAGGATGAGACTCTGTGGGAAAGCTGCATTAGCTCATAAAGCCCACTTTGCTGCAGCTCCAAGCTGTGGCTCCCACAGGGAAGATATATAAGATAAACTTATTTTATACTGGATGTTAGTGAAAAGGCCAAGAAATTATTTTTTCTCCTAGTTAAACCTACAGAAAGCACATTCACATAAAAGACACTAACATACAAGCACAGATTTCCATAATAATGTCAGAAAGTGAAAGGAAAAAAGAAGAGGATTTTTACTCTCTGTAGTTAAGAAGGATTGCATTAATTCCTTTTGTATATCCCAGTGGCTACAAACAAAAATGAAAAATATATCTGGAGGCAGATAATGTCCTTCCTCTCACAGGGAGAGAACAAGCTGCATTTCAGGACGACTGTTCTCTGTCCTAACTGGAACCGATCTGTTCAGTCCCACCCAGGTAAGGCTGTGTTCAGGGCAGGCTTCCCAAGGTCCAGCTGACCACTGCTGTGAAACTCCTCAAGGATTTACCAACAGTGATACAGACAGCCTGGCCTCCTCCTTCAGCTCTTGGTTTCCCCTCCAATGTTAGAGGAGGAATATTCAGATTTTCCAGGCCCAGCTGAAGGCAGCCCAGCCTCTAGCAGCCACGGCAAAGCAGCGACCTGCGTCCCTGGAAGAATCGCAAGGGCAAAACAAGTGAATTTCTCTGGAGCTTTCCTAGAAACATCACCTGAGACCGTGAGGAGGTCAAACAAATTATAGACTGGGACTCCATACAGAAAGGCATGGAGAGGGGTGCAGAGGTACAAACCGTGAGGAAGAATGAAGGTTGATGGAGGCAGAGGAAGTATCCATCCAGCAAGTGAAAGCTGGAATTATCTAGACAATTCCCTGCAACTATTACTCGATTTTCCCTTCAGCCTTTGAAAGATCAGTTCAAAGTAAGAGAAGGCCCTAGGTAGGCTTTCCTTTCTCAAGGTTTTGTCTCAGTTAAGAGCCCTGTCTGAGCAGTTCCAGTTGCAACTTTCTTCAACTTCTAGTATTTTCCTGTGCTGACCCTGTCAGGCCCACTCTGTTGCTGCATAAACAGCATAGAAACGGTAAAGAGAAAAATTCCCATCCAAGTTTTTTGAAACATACCATATTGTGAAGAGTTATCAAGCACCTCCTTTCTGTGCTAACAAGTTATTAAAAAAAGAAAGCACTCTGGTGGGAGCAGATATAAATGACACTTCTTAACTCTCTCACTTGTTTCCACAGAGATTCCTGCATTTATGGGGGACATCTGTCAGAAAGGGTGAAAAAAAATGTATTTCACTGTAGGCAAAGAACAGCCCAGGAACAGAACCATGTCTCAAAATCTAAAAGCAAACTTTCTTTAAATTGTCCTTCAGCAAAAGGTAACAGCCAGGATTAGCAAAACAAACCGTATTCAGATTGGAAATAATCAGACCAGAACAAGCCCAACGAGGGAAGAGAAAATGTGGCACTTGTAGCTCACAGAACAGGTTTAAGCTGCTTGAAGGATAGCAGGGAAGTGATCAGCCAGCTCAGGAGTGTGATTTCCTTTGCAAATAATTTTTAAGCGGAGATGTGACCAGTGCTTTGTGTTCCACAGAAGGCGGTAGCCAGCAGCAAAAAAAAATTAACAACTAGCCAGAAGCAGCAGAAAAAAAATTAGCAATGCCAAGCAGGCTAATTAGCAGATGTTATCAAGGCAGTGCAACAGTGATAAGGTGTGATTAAAGACATCTTTAAGCCACTTCCATGCCTCTCCCTCTTGAAGAAGTAGCTAGGAATGCATGGGTGGTTTCATGATATCCTCACCCTGGCCAGCCGCTCAAAGTCAAAACTGGCTGCAACCCCTCAGCTTTTCCAGGTGACTGAGCAGAGCAGGAATACTCTCTTCCTCTCTCTTCCTCATCTCATGCCTGTTGCACACAGGAGCGGAGGGGCATGATAAGGGTGTCACACTGCCAGCGTGCTAATACTTAAATTTTGTGAGAAGATGCTTGTGTCAGATGTACTCCACCTTCTGCCTCTTCCAGATTAGGCTCTCCATTTTACCAACAACGTCTGTTAGCTAATGCTGAGCATTTTATAAAACTCTCTAAGAATCGTTCTCAGCCTGTAGACAGACAGTGGAAGCACAGGTGGAAATACAAGACTATCGCAGAGTCCTACAGCACAATGAGGGCAGTATTAGGAATAGAGCTGAGATCTCCTGACTCCCAACCTTGTGCTCTGCCCACAGAGGCTTCACCCACACAATTACATCTAGAGTGTGTTGAATGAGAGGCCATGCCCTGCCCTTGGAGAGGGACCCAACAGGGGTCTCAGAAAAGAAGAAAGCAGAGTCTTCCATGCAAGAAGACTAACACAGAGGGCAGTCAGGTTCTGTCAGACAGCGCAGTTCGGCTTAATGCATTCCAGCCAGCTGCCACTACAAAGCCCACAGCCTTTATCCTGGGCCAGAGTTTACCAGAGAATGAACAATACCTCTCTGGGAACTAGTAAATACTGTATTTCCCAGTTCTCAAGAAATGAATATTTTATAATACCATAACCAAAGTTTACAATTTATTATTCATGTGTCATTATATGCGACCATCCCATGCAAACATATCCAAGCTCCATCGTTACGATACACTGGCATTGAGAACGGAAATAAAAATTCAACGTTGTCAAACTGTTCAAATTGTAAGAGTTCCTACTAGCATTTTAAATAATTTCCATGTTAGTCACACATGATTACATGGAATTTTGCTGGTGTTGGAAGAAGCAAGCAGGAAATTTTTTAACCATACTGTACACATGTATTTGGCTTTTAAAAATAACTGGAATGAACAGTAATTGCATAATAATTGCAACATGTTTTGTAGCTGCTGAGCTAGCATTGCCATGGAAGTTTAATTTTCCAATTTTTATTGTTTTTGTGCAAATTAAATTCTCAGCATTAAGTACATTAGGTTAACATTGGCGTGCGCAGTTTGAATAAGGAAAAAAAAAAAAGAGGAAACAGTGCTGGCATGATTATGGCTGTTCTCAAAGGTAAAACACAGGCAAAACAAGTTGGCCAAGGTAAGGACTGCAGATTAGCAGGGGAAAGTATGCTTCTGGATAATCACGTGTATTTGTTTAATACAATATTTGCCACTACTACAATACCTGAAGTTTTGGAGTGCTCATTTCCTCCCTGTGCTGTTTGCCTCTTCAGGTGGTGTGGGTATGGTTGAGAACAGGGAAGATAAGGGCGATCACGGAGATTAGAGACCTTCTCAGGCGGAGAACGCGGTTGCGGTGAGTGTGGCCGGTAGACGAGCATGTCACGATGGGGAGGTGACTAGCAGCTCTGGCAGGACTCTCACGGAGGGGCTCACCAACTCACCTAACAGGACAATTTGTAGACAAAGTGTCCAGAGTTCCTGGAACAGGTGAAGGCACCTGCGACCTTTTCAGCGAGGTACTGAGGTGGCTGGCCATCGCTTGGCCAGAAGGCTGGAGAAAGGACGCTCTGGATGCTCACCTTTGAGAAGGGGGCTTTGGCCGATGCAGAAAGAGTGCAGCACGTCCAGCGCAACCACACCTTGGCACAAGCCCACGTGTGATTTTCTAGTGTAAGCAAGCACCGCGCCGGTCATTAATCTGGGTATTAAACAAGAAGTAGCCCACTTTTGTTTCTTCTGAAGCGTTCCTTCCTACCTAGCGGTCTGAGAAAGGGGTAGAGGTCTGAGAAAGGGGAATTTGACGTACAGGGAAGCTTTGGAGAGAACTGAAGCGCAGCACTTCTCCCATGCGCTGAAGCACTTGTGCTCCTTGAAGAACTGACTATGTCCCCCCTCAGCTTCTCCTGAGGAGACCCGGAGGCGTCCAGAGGAACTCGGCACCCACCTCCCCACATACCCTTCACACACACACACGGCCCGGGGCGAGCAGGATGGGTCTCCTTGAAGCCGCCCCCCCCTCAATTCGCCCCTCAGGGAGGGAGTTCCCGCGGCCCCGCGAGCCGCCACGTGACCCTCCCCCACGAGCGCGGGGCTCCGGCCCCCCAGCGGGGAAAGGGAGGGGCGGGGAGGGGGCCGAGGCCCCCTCCCCGCGATCACGTGGCCGCGGAATGATGTCACGCCCCCCCACACCCCCCCCGCCCTCCCGCCCTATCCGCGCGTAGCGGCCGAGTGTCCTGGGGCGCGCGGCGGCGCCGCTCCGCCCTTCAGCAGAGGCGCGGGCGGGTGCGCGGCCGCCGAGGCGATCGTAGCGGGACGCGGCTCGTCCGTAAGGTGAGCGCGGGTCGGGCGGAGGTTGCGCGGTGAACAGGGGCTTTGTCTGCAGGCGCCCACCTGCCTCCGCTGGCGACCGCGAGGGGCTGATGCCGCCGGCGCTTCGCCGGCGGAGCCTGAGGCGAGAAACCTCATTCGCGGCGCAACAGGAGGAAACTTCCTTCTCTTCCCCCGTCGCTGCCGGAGAGCTCCGTTTCCCCGGTGTGGGGGAGTGGAGAGCACCGTGGGGGGAGCAGACGGTGTGTCGCTGCCCCTCACTGTTTATTTACTTTATTTACAGTTTTATGGGGTTTTTTATTCGCCTCTGCCCGCGGTGCGTGGCGGGGGGTGACAGCTGCCTGCGGGGGTGAGCGGTAGCACTTCAATGTGGTGCCGGTTCACCACCCCCACACTCCCGGTACCCCTACCGGCCCGCCGAGGGGGTCTTCGCGGGTCCCTCAGCCCCGAACGGAGCCGCGGGGGCCGCCTCAGGGAGGGGGTCGCCCGGTCCCTGGTAGCGCAACTCCGCCTGAACGCCGCGGGCAGCCGGACCTGCTCCTCATCCCTCTCCCGGGGGACACTGACAGGAGTTAAACCCACCCCCGGCGCGGACGCACGCACCATGAGATTGCCTCGCTCCGGTAACAAAGGTGGCCCCGGGACGGCGTCGTCTCGGTGCTTGTATGGAGCGGTTTCTCTCCGGGTTTTTACTGGGAGCTCGGGGGAAGGGAGGGATGGCTACCGGGCTCCCCTGGGGGCCGGCGGTGGGGCCGGGCACCGCCGTGGCCCTCCGCATCGCTGCCAGCCTGCCCCACGGGCACCCACGGGGGCACGCCTTCCTCTGCCAGCGGGTCTACAAGATCAAGATTTTCTGTAGCTCTTCAGAAAGAACTAAATAGTGTGCTGTGGGAATGGGATCAGGTTTATCCGGGAACCTGCGCTTCTAACTTCCAACACAGCACGCAAGAGATTCAGCTTTCTCTTGGAGGGCGTTTGGCAGCACAAGTCTTCTGCACTCTGACGTTGTCACTTGTGACATAAGTTTTTCCCCTGTGAAAAGACTAGTTAAATTCTGCTTTATCAGCGTTGCAGGATCGTAACAAATTGTCCCGTTTGTTTCTGTAGTGGGTGTAAACATGGTTATTACAGGATCAATATAAAACGCTTGTACTAGTGGAGTGAGTGCTACTTTGCTGAAAGCTGTAGTCTGTCTTTTTTTTTCTCCTCCTTATCCCAGAGGGTTGCAGACGTTATTAACAGACAAAAACTGCATATACATCATTTTAGAAAGGCCTTCTGATGCCCTAGATTAACTAGGAGTAAACGAATTTAATGAATATCTCTCCATGACCTGCTTTGCTCTTTTCTTGGGACACTCATGGAAAGCTGTCAATGAGATTTTATTTACTAATAGAACTGCATAACAGCCATATAAACCAGAGTGAAAGAGCATTTGAGTAGAGCAAGGCATGATACGAGCTCAGGGTTCTCTTGAGTTGAAGCCAAGTTCAGGGCCAGCAAGTCACTCTGTAGTAGCAGACGTCCCTCCTTCCGATCTCTACAAATATTGGCCCTGTGTTATTCTCTTCCCAGTTCCAAGAGTGCATCTGCTAACAAAGCAGTAAAATGTTACCTCCTCCCCCCTCCTTCCCTGGACCAAGGGATGGATAACATCAGCTGTGGAGAAGAGACTAGGCGGGAGACTGCTGGTCTCACAAAGCGATGTAAGCATTTCACAAGAGGGTTCACTCGCCTCATCTCTTTTGTGTGTGTCTGTTCTCCACTATGTTACTCTTCTCCTGTTCTTTGAAAAGGAATTTGTGACTCTGAGGAAGAAGCACTGCCTGGAGAAACATGAAAGCTGAGTTCTTGTGTGAGACCTTGGCAATTTCTAAATCCTACTGCAACAATACCCTAATTGCATTCCTTTTGAGAGCAGATTGTGGGCTAGTTCTATTTCAAGCATTATCCCTGTGCAAAAAGCTGCAGAGAAAGACCAAGCAAAACTAGAACAAATCAATTCAAAGCTTTAGTGCCTTGCTTAGCAGCAGAGATAGTAGACTACTGAAAATCCCAAGGTGGGAGCATAGTTATCCATAACATCTTCTGGGATTATAGATTTGAGTAGCTAACGGGCTCTCCTGCTGTGGGCTGCATGACTGAGAAGGCCATTCTCTTGCCTGCATTTCTTGGAGATGCTGTCTAGGTGCCTGTGAATGAATGCACACAGGTGACGGTGCTATTTGAGGTACCTTGGGCTTGTTTTCAGAGTTGTCAGTCCTTGCAGCTTCTCATGTTTTGAAGGCCATCTAATAATGTACTTTTAGGGTATAGAGGAAGCAGTGCAAATAGCTGTAATTCAGGTAATACATTAGAGCAGAACTTATCGCTGTCATAACTGCAAGAGACAAATGCAAGTCTGGTGAAGTATGGAAGCAACTGAAGGTCTCCGCTGGCACTTATGACTAGCTGCCAGTCTAGGTACTTGCTGAGGACTGCTGGAATGGAATTGCACAGCAGTGAGAGAAAGCATCCTTCCTGTGCATTGAGATCCACAACAGGATGGCCAGTAGCACCTGGAGGTGATGGTGGTAGTCTTGTGCTGAACTTGAGACCACCTCTGGAGGACAGCGTCTCCAGCCTAATAGTTAGTTCATTTGCCTGGGAAGTGTTAGATCTTGTCCCAAGTCCTTCCTCTGCAGGCAGATCATGAGTTTTAGATGAATGCTGTAGTAAATTACATATGTTTTCTAAAGCTACCATAGTCCCCTTTTGCTTTTGTGCCTAGAAGCCAGTGCTGGTATGCAAAATAATGTAAAACAATACATGTGAGTTTTTTCACCTTAATCTGTAGGGGGGGGATGGATAAATCGGGGAGCCAAGTTTTTTCAGTCGTTACAGTAGAATAAGAATTTGTATGCTGGTCTGACTATGTAACTTCAGTCACTGAGAATGTTCCATTTCATTCCTCATAATGCTGAAAGGCAGGCAGCTACCGCTGCGTATTGCAGATGTCTGGATTCCCAAAGGCACTGGGTCACCTTGGAATGTCTGGGGAGTTTGACACCAGCGTGTTTTCTGAGAACCTTGTTTACAAGGACTTGCATGAGACACCAGCACAATAACTCTGAGGGAGATCTAGAGATTCATAGGTCTATAAAGACTGGGAGAACTATCTTAAACACTAGATCTTCTCCTTCAGTATTTGTATGGCACATAGTGCTGCTGCTATTGAATATAAGTTTCAGCAGCCTGAATAAAATCAGGTAAAAATCACTTGATTATCACTAGGAGGTAAGTGTTCATCTTGCAGGTGTTCTGCTGGTTTATAGCATCGATAGTCTTCCAGGAAAGAAAATACCTGAATTCCTAGGTATTTTTCTGAGAGGTGGAAACTACACCCAACCATCTTGCCATTTTTAGGTAATGTTTAAAAAGGTACTGCATTTTCATCAGCTAAGATGTTTTCCCCACCCCAGAACTTGGAAGCTGAGTGGGAGAGTTGTGTTATCAGCACAGTCTCTGAAGGTGTTTCTTGAGAACAGGAGTTTTCAGTAGGATACCCTTCCAAGGCCTTTCAAAAGTATAAGGGTGGGGCTTGGCAAGTGTCTTAGGGAAATTAAATTGATATTCCTGTCTTCCTAAGTATTGTGATTGTTCTGCCTTAGACTGTTTCAGAATATTCATCCATAAAGTCATGGATGTGCCTCTTCATTGATTTAACATTACTTCTGCACAGGTTGTCATGTTTGCTGATTCTGAAGACCATCTAGTTGAGTAGTTGATACATAACATTAGAAAGGGAGTAAGTGTTAAAAAGTAGTAGCTGTTGTTATCCATGTGGGTTTCTCATTGAAGAACTGGTGTTTCACAAGTAGGATGCTGCATCATTTTTCTCTATTTCTAGTTGTAGCTGGATGCTTCAGTTCCAATCTAGACCTGTTGGTCTAAGCATTGGACATGGAAAAGTCTTCAAGACTGCAATGTGTCTTATGTATTATCAGACAAGAGAATATGGCCTCGCATTTGAGGGGTATGCAGGGGAGGGGTGTCCTTTTTGGTTTTGAGATAGGGAAGATTGAAGGCAGAGAAAGACAGCAGTATGTTCTAGTCCATGCAGCAAGTCTTGTCTCTTTTAATGTGCTCTTCAGTGAGCTGGATGTGTGTTGACAGACACTTCCAGACAAAAGAACTGTAGTAAGAGCAGAGTAAAGGTGTGTGTAATGAGCGAATGACAAATTTGCCTGGACTTTGCTTGAGCTAGGAGTTTGCCTGGAGTGCTAATATGCCAAATAAACAAATCGGGGCAATGTCACATTTTGATTTTTCTCTAATGTTGTCCTGTAATTCACTGTGTCTAAGGCCTTGTTGATGCACGCTTTCTCCTAGCTGTCTAGAACGGATCTTGAAAACACTGTTTAACAAATTGCACATACCCCACATGGACAGTCTTGCCTGGGTACGTACCAGTTGTATAAAATTCAGAGGCCTGTACTGCTTCAGCTGAATCCATTAAAAAATGGAGCTTAATGCTTGCAAATTCTGAATAGCAAAAGGAAGTAGATACAGGAGTAGAGAGTTGATGCAAAGCATTCTGGAGGGAGGAGCGATAGCTCTAGATTTGTAAGTGATGCAATATCTATGGAGCTGTAACTTTGGGACTCAAATGCCTAAATTTGTGTAGTTCAGCACATCCTAGCCAGTGATTTGTGAGCAGATAGAGGGATTGTACTAAGTTACCCAAGGCCCTTGTTATCTCTGATGTCTGATTCTGTTTAGAGTGGGATTAACTGTTTATAAATCACTCCTACTCTTCTGTAGTACTTGGGCTTCTCAGTGCATTTTTCAGTGTACTTTCGTTAGTAAGTTATAATAGATTAACCCAGCCAAGAATTATTTGTCTTTATAGGTGACATTAAGTTTAAAAAAATTCTACCCCATTTGACTTTTCCTGTGATAGGAGGATGGGTTACTCAAGATGGAAAAACTGAGCTGTGCTGGGGAAATGTTCCCATTGCTGTTGGTCACATACATGCTTCTCCACTTTGGCCTGAGAAACAGAGAGAAGAATATGCTCAACTGGATGGAAATAAGAAGGTAGTCAGAGGTGAAGTGTTGGTTTAATTTTTTTTTTTTAGGACAGATTTGGCTTGCTTCATTTATGTGCAAACATCCAAAGAGGCTGGACAATGGCTAATGCCTCCAGGTGGTCCTGTGGCTTTGGTCACACTAAGGAGACGCTTGGATTTGGGCATGTTACTGGTATTGGGTAGTAGCTCTGAGAAGCTCAGGCATGCAAAGCATTGGAAAAGTTGGGTACTGAAGGTGGGCAGCAGAAGAGAGGCTAGTTAGTGTGGATGCTTCTGTCTGCTCTGCAGTGCTGGTTGCCACAAAGGCTTTTGTGCTTCTGGGTCAGAGCAGGGCTTCTGATTTAGAAAGTGATCATCAGAGAATAAATGCTGATGGTGTGCTTTGGGAGAAGATACTTCTGGGGCCTCTTATTCTCCCCTGTGAGCATAGGTGTATTCACACAAAGGAGATGTAAGTGTATGGCAGCAATGGTATTCTTCCAGACCCCTTCTTCCTTTTTTTTTTTTCTCTTTATGTTGCCAGATCTTGTATGGAGTCTCTAGTTCTTTCCTGTAACCTCACAAGGTTAAAATTTTTTGAAGTATTTCTGGGAGGGGAAGGGGAAATTAGTTGACAACATGAATCATGCTTTGCTGCAGAGAAGCACTGTCTGAGATGGAGGCTTCTCAGGGTGTTCTGAAAGAGGTGCAAGATTTTTGACACCTGTATTAGTGTAATTCAGCACTTACCAATAAAGTGTATCTGTCATTGGCATGAACATTGTGCGTAGTGTATGGTTTTACTGCAAAGCTGTTGTTTTACTTAGGGAAACAGGTGGTTTTATTGTTTCATTGCTGGATCTTTGGCCATTCAAGGAGTTAATTGTAACATTGTTTGAAAGGCCTTGCTCTGATTTTAATGCAATTTAATGAAGGGGGGGTGGGGGGAATGTCAGTATTGTTTACAGTGGTTTGCATGAATCTCACTGTAAATCTGTGGGGAAGATTAGGATAATCTGTTTCCTACACTTAAACCAGAAGATTGTATTGTGTATTAAAACACAGTTTCAATGAAATTGTTGAGGCCAAGGATTGCCACCATTTCAACGTCTCTTGTTTTAACTAGATAGGCTTACCACTAACCTAAAGATGGTTTTTATAGCTTGTATTCCTGAAAGCTGTTTCTTAACATTAAGCTGAAGGAAGATGAGATACAGGACTAGATATTTAATTTTGGAGCTCATGGTTAAAAGCATGTGATCCGCATTAGCTGTTGAGAATCCCTGGAGTTAAGCACTTTTCTACTGCTGTATTGCTGCAGCTACAAAAGGACAGCACTCAGTATTTATTATGACATTTGTTCTGAAATTGGGGAAATGCCACTATTAGTAGAGATTGCTTCTTGTTAATACCTGTGATTCATTGCAGAGATACTGTTTTGAAGTGTCTTCATGCTCCCTAGTGAATTTCTAGTAGTCATTTCCTATCTTGTAAAACAGGAGTGTATTAATGGTGCTTCCTTTATCCCCCCTCTGGCAAATGAACAGTTGTCATAAAGCTCTGCTGAATCAGGATGCTGACCTCTTTTTGCATCAATTCCAATAATTGCACCCTTTGAGAGGTGACTTCCTCCTTTAAACAGTGCCAAGAAAAGGCAGTCCTCACTGCTTCATGGGTTTTTATCTCTGCAGCTGAAGGATTATGGGCATTATGATGCACAAGCTGTGATCTTAATGTTTGTGTTTAACAGTCTTTTATGGAAAAAATACAGATGTGACACACTAAGATTGGGAATGCCATTTTTTGTGTGCTTGTGCATGCTTTTTTGATTATGCGGAGGACTTGAGTTTCACATTCTGTGTATAAAATACACTTACGCAAGAGGTGAAGTATCCTGTGGGAAAAATAAGTTGGCTTCTAATAGCTCACCTCCCTTCCTCCTTCCTCAAAAGGGGGAAAAGTGGTGTATTAGGAGTGCTTGCAAAGCTTGTTAATTAGACTGTATTACAGGTCCGTCACAGAAGTCAGTCCAGCTTTGCAGCTGTTCTGCGCATATACCTACAAGGATGTCATCTCCCCCTTAGCCCTTTTTACTCAACTGTAGTTGAGTACTTTATCTTCCATGGGAGCTATAACAAATATTTCATTCATGGGAGCCAAAAAAGCTGAGGGGGTGGGAAGGGGACAGACAGCCTATAGCAGACAATTCTTTGGCAATCTGTGAGGAAAGATTTCTTGTTTTCGATTTTTTAATATTTTATTAACTTCTCTAATTAAACTGTTTACCTTGTTGGTCAAACATGTTTAACTTAAAACATCCTGTTAAATTTTGGATTTTGTGGGATATTGTAAGCTGAGAAAACTTTTAAAGTTCATTTAAATTGTGGTTTTGTTTTTCTCGAAAGTTTTAAAAACAGGTTGGGTTTTTGTCCTCTATTTTTCAGTGGGATTCCCACCCCCCTCCCCGCCCTTGGCATGATATGTGTAGAAGGCCATATAAGTGTAATGGCATTTGTCTTGTCTGTACCATGGCATTTTTGGTCTTTGCAATGCTCATCATCCTTGGTGTTGCTAGATAATGATTTAGGAGCTTATTGGGCTCTTGCTGAGGTTCAGGCTCCTTTCCAGTGCAGGTTGACAGCTGTTGTGTGATTTAAATGCTTTCTCCAAAGTTTGAGTAGGTGTAGCTGAAATAAAGTGGTATGCTTCTCTTGGAGCAACCTAAAATTATTCCTTCTTTTCAGTTGTTCAAAACTTGCTTTTATTGGTTTTTTGTTACTATTTTACAGATATTCAGCTGAGGAAAGCTAAGGAATTGTCACTTAAGCCAGGGAGTGAAAAACTTTTGCAAATTGTTTTTCTTTACCTTTTGCATGCCAAAGAAATAAACAAAATGCCACAAGCCCATTCTCCTTGAGATGAAGAGCAAGAACTTTGAATGAAACCCCTCATTCATATACCTGAAAGCAGTCAGCAGTCTGATTTGACTTCAGAATGACCGTTTAATTAAAGTAATTTTATTAGATTTAATGATATTTTAACAGCCTCCAGAACTACCCCATCCAGATTACTTACTGAGGTGTGTGCTCTGTGGAAAATGTATTTCTGCATATGTAGTTGTCGTAGTTTGACAAGCCTTCTCTCCCACCCCGGCCCCCCCCCCCCCTCCCGGTGAGGAAGGGTCGGAGGAACCAACCGAGAAAAGCCCGTAGGAGTTGAGATAAGAACTATTTAATTATATAAATGAAACTTAGGGAGTTACTAACAATGCTAGTGCTAATGAGTAATGTAAGGAACAGAGGAAGAGGGTGGAACAAATGATACAGGATCCCACCCCAAGAAGGGAAAAAGGGAAAGAAAACCCCACCCGAAGGGAGCAAACCCCCCACAAAACCGCCCGGGGGCCGAGAGAGTAAGAGAGAGGAAAAAACCTTCCAAACCCCGACTCCCAGACCGATCACCCGGCAAGACGCTGGCTCTGCCCGCAGCACCAACCACTCGCCACGAGGTCCCACAACAAACAAACCCCCAGTCCCCTCGGCCGGAAGCCCCCTCAGACCCTTCCCCTTCCCAGGGTCCTGTCCAACCACAAGCCTTTCCACCCCCATCCCCACCCCCTCCCCGCCGGTCCTGCCGTGCCGCGGGTCCTGGGCTGGCACTACCTATGCAGCTTGATGTGCTGTGGGGTGAAGCAAAACACAGACTAGCTGGTGCAGAGCTAAGACACTAATCCACCCCTTTTGATTCACCACATCCGCATCAAGCTCACCTCCCACAGTATTCCATAATCTCCCATCAGCCCGCTTCCCCTTTCCCATCCCATCCCACACAGATATCATTCCCTTAGTCTGTGAACCATCTTGGCAAACGATCCATTAGTCCATGAATTCAGATTCGATCCGGTGTGGGGTCACTCAGGACAGGCAAAGGTGGAAGGGTTGTGTGGGATCGTTGGGCGCCGAAGCCAGCTCAGCTCAGGTCACTGCTGTGCTCCTGGCTAGGCCAGACCTCTGTAGGGTGGGGTGGTTTTCTGCCAGAGCGGGTGCCTGTAACATGAAGCTCAGAGAAGAAGGGTTAGTGGCAGCAATTCATGTCCCTCATGTAATTATGGGCTGTTTTCTCCCAGAATCAAATCCCCCTGGGGCACACAGCGGACTTCCCCATCTTCTCTCATTACCCACCAAGTGCGCCCAGGTCCTTGAGCAAAAGCAACCCCACGGATGGGTTTGGCTTTGCCCAAGGTGGGAGTAACCCAAACCGTTTTTCCCAGCATGCTTCTAGTATGTACTACAGGGACCTTATCTCCTTCTGCTGTTGGTAGAGGGTTTGAATGTGCAGGGCCAGCTCGACTGACGGATCCCCTGGTATTAACTAACCACGTGGCCTTTGCCAAGTTGGCATCCCAATTCTTGAGTGTTCCACCCCCCATTGCTCTCAGGGTGGTCTTTAGCAGCCCATTGCACCGCTCGACCTTCCCTGAGGCAGGTGCATGATAGGGAATGTGGTACACCCACTCAATTCCATGTTCCTCAGCCCAAGCATCTACGAGGCTATTTCGGAAATGAGTCCCGTTATCTGATTCAATTCTTTCCGGGGTGCCGTGTCGCCACAGGACTTGCCTTTCAAGGCCCAAGATAGTATTTCGGGCAGTGGCATGGGACACTGGATATGTTTCTAGCCACCCCGTGGTTGCCTCCACCATTGTGAGGACATGGCACTTGTCTTGGCGGGTCTTGGGGAGGGTGATATAGTCAACCTGCCAGGCCTGCCCATACTTGTATTTCAGCCATCGTCCCCCATACCAAAGAGGCTTTACCCTCTTGGCTTGTTTGATGGCAGCACATGTCTCACATTCATGGATAACCTGAGCAATTGTGTCTATGGTCAAATCCACCCCTCGGTCACGAGCCCACCTGTATGTGGCATCTCTCCCCTGGTGGCCCGAGGTGTCTTGGGCCCACCTAGCCATGAACAGCTCACCTTTATGTTGCCAGTCCAGATCCACCTGAGCCGCTGCAATCTTAGCAGCCTGGTCTACCTGCTGATTGTGTTGGTGTTCTTCAGTGGCTCGGCTTTTGGGCATGTGGGCCTCGACATGACGCACCTTGATGACCAGGTTGTCTAGATGGGAAGCAATGTCCTGCCATAGTGTGGCAGCCCAGATGGGTTTGCCTCGGCGCTGCCAGTTGCTCCGTTTCCACTGCTGCAGCCACCCCCACAGATCATTTGCCACCATCCAGGAGCCAGTGTGGAGATAAAGCACTGGCCATTTCTCTCGTTGAGCAATGTCCAAAGCCAGCTGGATGGCCTTTACCTCTGCAAACTGACTCGACTCCCCTTGGCCTTCTGCAGTCTCTGCAACTTGTCGTGTTGGACTCCACACAGCAGCTTTCCACCTACGATGTTTCCCTACAATGCGGCAAGACCCATCCGTGAACAGGGCATATTGCTTCTCGTCTTCTGGCAACTGATTATACAGAGGGGCTTCTTCAGCCCGTGTCACCTCCTCCTCTTGTGACATCCCGAAGTCTTTGCCCTCCGGCCAGTCCATGATCACTTCTAGGATTCCTGGGCGACTGGGGTTCCCTATACGGGATCGTTGTGTGATCAGGGCAGCCCACTTATGTAGCATCGGTGGCATGATGAGTGGAGGAGACTCTGCCTTTGAACATCCAATCCAGCACTGGCAGTCGAGGTGCCAGAAGGAGCTGTGCTTCGTTTCCAACCACTTCTGAGGCAGATCGGATTCCCTCATAAGCTGACAGTATCTCTTTTTCGGTTGGAGTGTAGTGGACCTCAGATCCTCTATATCCCTGGCTCCAAAATCAAAGGATCTTTCTGCCATAGATTCCAGGTAGGCCCATTCTCCCCGGCTGCGGTGTAGAGTACATTCTTTACGTCTGGCCCTGTCCGGACTGGTCCAAGGGCTACTGCATGCACGATCTCCTGCTTGATCTGTTCAAAGGCTTGTCGCTGCTCAGGGCCCCATTTGAAATTGTTTTTCTTACGGGTCACTTCGTAGAGAGGGCTGACAATTTGACTGTAATTTGGGATATGCATCTGCCAGAAACCCACGACGCCTAGGAAAGCCTGAGTTTCCTTCTTGCTCGTTGGTGGGGACATAGCTGTGATTTTGTTAATCACATCCATTGGGATCTGGCGACGTCCATCTTGCCATTTCACTCCCAGGAATTGAGTCTCTCGTGCAGGACCCTTGACCTTACTTTGCTTGATGGCAAAACCGGCTTTCAGCAGAATTTCGATTATATTCTTCCCCTTCTCAAAAACTTCGTCAGCTGTGTCGCCCCATACAATGATGTCATCAATGTACTGTAGATGTTTGGGAGCTGCACCCTGTTCCAGTGCGGTCTGGATCAGTCCATGGCAGATGGTAGGGCTGTGCTTCCACCCCTCAGGCAGCCGATTCCAGGTGTATTGGATGCCCCTCCAAGTGAAAGCAAACTGTAGCCTGCACTCTGCTGTCAAAGGAATGGAGAAAAAGGCATTAGCAATGTCAATCGTAGCGTACCACTTGGCTGCCTTTGACTCCAGCTCGTATTGGAGTTCCAGCATGTCCGGCACAGCAGCACTCAGTGGTGGTGTCACTTCATTCAGGCCACGATAGTCCACTGTCAGTCTCCATTCTCCATCAGACTTACACACTGGCCAGATGGGGCTGTTAAAGGGTGAGCGGGTTTTGCTGATCACCCCTTGGCTCTCCAGCTGACGAATCAGCTTCTGGATGGGAAGCAAAGAGTCTCTGTTAGTACGATACTGCCGCCGGTGCACTGTTGTGGTGGCAATTGGCACCTGTTGGTCTGCAACCTTTAGCAATCCCACAACAGAAGGGTCCTGTGAGAGACCAGGCAAGATGGACAGCTGCTCAATTTCATCAGTCTCTATAGCAGCTATCCCAAAAGCCCACCGGTACCCTTTTGGGTCCTTAAAGTACCCTCTCTTAAGGTAGTCTATGCCAAGGATGCATGGGGCATCTGGGCCAGTCACAATAGGGTGGTTTTGCCACTCCTCCCCAGTCAGGCTTATTTCAGCCTCCAGCAGAGTCAGTTGTTGAGAGCCCCCAGTCACACCAGAAATGCTGATGGGCTGTACCCCCCTATACCTTGATGGCATCAGGGTACGCTGTGCACCCGTGTCTACTAGAGCTCTGTACTCCTGGGGCTCTGAATTGCCAGGCCATCGAATCCATACAGTCCAGTAAACACGGTTGTCCCTTTCCTCCACCTGCCTGGAGGCAGGGCCCCTTTAATACTCGTGTGCCTCGCTCATGTCCTGGAGAAAAGGATTATTGGACATGTCACTTTGTTCATCCCGTTTAGATACGGGAGCAGCAACTTTTCTGCCCAGGTCCCCACTAGTAGATCTTTTCCCTTTCAGTTCAGTTTCTCGTTGCTCCAGGAGAGAGGTAGGTTTTCCATCCCACCTCCTCATATCCTCTTCGTGGTCTCTCAGGTAAAACCACAGGGTACGCTGTGAGGGATATCTGTTGTATTCCTGCCTTGAAGGAGAGAAGCGCCTGCTCTTTATAACCGAAACACTGGGCCGTGGAGGTGGGGATTGGAACACCTCCTCTCGGAGTTCCTTGAGTTCTTTGGACAATCTCTCCACAGCAGAGACACATGCCTGTATGGGGGAGGAGAGACTCTCCTCATACTCTCGGAATCGGCGGATCATCTCGTCCACGGTTGGTGCCTTGTCCTCTCTCCAAGTTATTATTGAGAGCACGCTGAAGTATGAGGGTGGTGCACTCCGCATTAACTTCTGCCACATGGGCCGAGTGCAGTAGTCTTCGTCGGGGTCAGTGGATGCTCGTGGGTTGTTCAGGTCTCGGTAAACAATCTCCAGTACCACTAGTTCTCTTAGGTACTGGACGCCTTTCTCCGGGCTGGTCCACCTACGCAGCTGTTGTGGCACACTCTCTCTGAAAGGGTACCTTTCCTTTACACTGGTCAGGAGTCGCTTCCAGAGGCTGACATTTTGTGGCTTACGCCCAATTGCTTTATCAATTCCCCCTTCTCCAGCAAGCAACCCCAGCTGTTTAGCCTCTCTCCCCTCTAGCTCCATACTACTGGCCCCATTATCCCAGCAGCGGAGCAGCCAGGTCATGATATGTTCACCCGGGCAGCGACTGTAGTCTCTACGGATGTCCCGTAGCTCCCTCAGGGATAAGGACCGTGTGGTCACAACAGCTTCATCCTCCGTCTCCAACTCTTGAGCTAGTCCTGTTCCCATTTCCTTATTGACGGTTTCTGTCGACTGGGATGGCCCTGCTACACCTGAAAGCAGTCAGCAGTCTGATTTGACTTCAGAATGACCATTTAATTAAAGTAATTTTATTAGATTTAATGATATTTTAACAGCCTCCAGATTACTTACTGAGGTGTGTGCTCTGTGGAAAATGTATTTCTGCATATGTAGTGTATGGAATTTTTTGTTTGTTTAGGGTTTTTTTTTTTCTTAAGAAATGTACTTGTGTTTGCCTTAAATGGCTGTCAGATAAATATGGGGTTGAACTAAATGACATGTTTACTTAGCACTAATCGCTATTCCTGAATGGTACTTAGCATTGTATTTTGTGGAAGCATTCATATATATTCTGAGAGTATAGTCTGTAGTTGCATTTTAAAACTCGTAGTAGAGTGGTCATGTAGAACATTGTAACTTGCTTCATAATGTTAAGGACTTCCTTTTATGAAACAATTGAATCTCACTTTGCTTATCAAACTGTAATCTACTGTTTCTGAAAAGTGATGTGAAACATGAGTGACCCTGCATGACCTATTTGAATTTATACTCCAGTCCTCATTTCAGTTATTTATTTATCTGGCTAGACTCCTAATATTTTTTCTCCTTTTTTTTCTAGGGTGGAGGGAGGAAGTTTATACAGCTGAACATCCTTTACTTTAAACTGTTCCTTCAGAAGGAATTTGTATAGCAGCTAAAACTTGTAGATGAGAGGGACTGGATATTCCAGTGAGTGTGCTGTAAAACTAGAAATTTGGAACACATTTGCATAGATGGCTTGGCCCAGTCTAGACATATGTTGCTCTTTCATTAAATTTTTCTGCTGTCTAGGAAAAAGCACATTGCCATGCTACTTCAACATGTTCACCGTTATATTTGTCTTGGATCGGTAATATGTGGTATATTGAAGCTTTCCGTAGGAGACTGCCCTAGGCACTGGCTCCCTCTTCCCCTGTGAGAGCTTGCAGCTTGTCTGTAATGGTAGTTGTATATGTTTGTGCAACTGCTGCTTTTCTTCACTTGAAAGAGAGGAAAGGAGAACATGACTGTTTGTGATAATGCACTATTAAATTAAAACCAGCTATGACTCCAAGGATACACACACAGTTTCTTTTGGGGAAGAGTATAAAACAATTCTTCCAGTCATAACCCCTGTTCTTGCTCAAATGGTTCTGCCTGCGACGTTGTGTTGAGCTGTCCTAGTGTGTGTCATGCGTGGTTTAAGCATAATTTTGAATTTGGTTAGTGGCTAGATGTGTACCTACAGTAGCAGTTTACTTTTGCTACCCTGTGCAGACCCATGGTTGTAGGACTGTGAAGTTTTAATGAATGACTGCATATTTATTTCTGCTTTTCCCACTTTACAAATGATAATATTAAAATAGCGGGCAGAGAAGGCTGCTAGATGTATGAACATGTTGGTGCTCTGTGTATGTCTAGAGGTAGCTCATATAATGTGATGCATACTTGATTTTTTGGTAAAGATTTGCTCTGCAAATTTCGTATGTGGTCAGACTCAGGCTTGCTTTTAAGTTTGGAGAAACAGAAAGTTTCCCTTAGCTGGCAGTTAATCTTTTTTGGAGCTCGAGGGCTAAATCCTCAAAGGATGATAGAGGTATGCAAATTCAATTCAGACTTGACTGCCAGGGAACTGGGTGGTATCAAGTTGGAATCTTATTTTTCTTTTTTTTTTGTTTTGTTTAGATATTGAAGAAGGATAAAAAACTCCTCAAAGGTTTGGAAGGTTGAATGTGATCAGCATGAAGAGCTTAAAAGCAAAGTTCAGGAAGAGTGACGTAAGTATTTCTACTAGTTTGACTGCTGGTTTCCATTCTGGAAACAAATTCTTCACTCCCACCTTGATAAGGTTGTAGGTTAATGAATTACAGAGAAGAAAAACTCTTTCCAAGCACAAAGGCAACAGCTGAGTATGGTATGGAGCAGGCTGTTTCTGTTTAGAGTGTGATTCTGTTATGCAAATTGGTAGTATTTCACTGCCTAGCTCCGTGTAACTGAATCATGGGCACGTATGGGGTCTGCAGGACTTTTCTTAGATTGTGCTGGTGCCCAGATGGCAACTTGGTTCCAGGTACAGCGCTAAGCTAGTAAGGACTTTACTACCCAATCATATTTCTGTCTAAGCATAATACCATTCTTATCAGTGTGGTGTTTGAGCACCTAATGAAAGGTCTCCTCAGTCTTGGACAGTGTTTCTTTGTCAGCAAGAATACAGGAACCAGCTGTGCAATTAGGGCAGCTGTGGCTTATCAGGTCTAGTGTGACGGGAGGTGGATATGAGGCTTGGGCGGCAAGGATCACAGACATAAATGTGGTGGTACTGCAGAAGACTCTTCAGAACTGCTTTTAGAGAGATGTACGGCTGCACATCATATACTGCCTCTTGCTAGTAATAGTATCAGTGAAGAACCAAGCTTGAACTTGTATGCTGATTGTATTTCCTTTGCAGTAGCAGAGGTGCTGTTGTCTAGTCCTATTCTTGTCTTACTTTTTCTGCTGCTATTTATTGCAGATTTTTCCCACACACTAATGTTAATGCTTATTTGATAGTGCAGTGAGCAGTCAGTGATATAGGTGACTGTGTTTTAATTGACTTTCCAGATTTTGTGTGGAATTTGTAATAAATCTCAATCTGTGAAGAATATAATGTTTCATCCTTCATTCTAAAATTGTGTGCTGCTTTGACAAAATTTTACTGTTGTCTCTCATGGCCAGATTCCTACAGGGTCCTAGAGCAGCCATGTTTGGTGAAGATGCATTAGATTTGAAAATAGATCTTCAGGAGGTTTGATATTCAGCCATAGAATCACACACTGCACTCAGGAGTAGTACAGGCTGTGCTTTGATGAGGAGATGGTCTCATGACGCACCACTGGAGTTGTGTCTTTAGCTGGCTTGTAATGCATTTCAGTACCTGGGGAGAAGATAGAGATGCTGTTATGTTGTAATCTGTAGATGTGCTAGTTATTGCTTAAAAAGACTTTTGAGTTGCAGGTTATCATTTGGTGCAGCTGCTGTACTGGCTTCCTAGCAGCAGCACTGTTGGATGCTTTACTCCTTCAGTTTAGCAAGAGTTTTTTCTGACAAGACTACCTCTATAAATGAGTGAAATATGTCAACCAACCTTTAGAGCAGAGAGAAACACTTTTAACTACTTAAACAGTGTTCGGTTTTTGTTTGTCTCCAGACTGAATCAGCTAGTGGCATGGTGTCTTGTGCCACTTCACAACAAACGAAAATAATCATAGAATCATATAATGGTTTGGGTTGGAAGGGACCTTAAAGGCCGTCAAGTTCCAGCCCCCTTGCCATGGACAGGGACACCTTCCACTGGGTCAGGTTGCTCCAAGCCTCATCCAGCCTGGCCTTGAACACTTCCAGGGATGGGGCGTCCACAACTTCTTTGGGCAACCTGTTCCAGTGCCTCACCACCCTCATCATAAAAAAATTTATTCCTGATATCCAATCTAAATCTCCCCTCTTTCAGTTTAAAGCCACTGCCCCTGGTCCTGGCAAGGACAGGGTTGTCCTGTCAACCCTATTTAAAATGGGTTGAATGCCTTAACCCACTAGGTAGAAGAGAACAGAGCTATATATCACAAGTCTCTGCTGTGTGATCTGAGTATGCCACTCAGATTAGAACTGCTAGAGTTTTGTGATCAGCCACTGTCGCTCCTGTTGGAACGAGTAGCAGCAATTGCTCTTTTGCATTCACCTACACCAGTAAAACTTTTTATAGGCATGTTCTTGAGTAATGAGAAGAGTCCCTTGGCTAATGAACACACTTGGTATTATGGAAGTTAGGTGTGCCTTTGTGTTAGGATTACTTCATTCACACTTTTATGCTAGTTGTTTGGGGTGCTGCTTTATAGCAAAGGTTGTGACATGCATGGTACAACTAGATCTTGCTGTAGCTAGTCCACCCACTATCATAAATTGTACTGGTTTGCTTATTCCTTAATTATCAGTCCTTGATAACTTGCTCATGCCTTTCCTCAAAACCAAGTGCAGTCTGAAAGTAACTGTTGTTTTGATACTACTGCTGTCTACTGGCTGGAGACAAAGTTGACCACAAAGGATTTTTCAGATACCTAGAATTTAGATATGCAGCTCTAAGAGCACAGCAGTCTAAATCTGTG
This sequence comes from Rhynochetos jubatus, assembly GCA_027574665.1. Taxonomy (NCBI): domain Eukaryota; kingdom Metazoa; phylum Chordata; class Aves; order Eurypygiformes; family Rhynochetidae; genus Rhynochetos; species Rhynochetos jubatus. The sequence goes on along the minus strand of CM050690.1, from coordinate 71,580,477 downwards.
ACAGTCTGGTTTCCTCTGTTTTGAAGCCAAACCTTAAGGGCATAATTCAAAACAGCCAACAGGAGCTGTTCTATATTTTGTGCAAGATAAGCAAGGAAAATTATCCTTCTATTTAGTTTCCAGAAGCTGCCCTTAGCTATAATTTGTGAGGAGGAGGAAGAGGAGGTGGTTTTAATTGGCATTAGTCTTATTTGTATGTCGGTTTACAAGATGTGGTAACTGCTTTTGGTGTGGGGAAGAGGGTAAAGGCAGCAGGGATGGAGGGACTCTTCTCATCCCATCTCCCGTGTGTTTCTTTCTGGAGGAAATCTTTAATGTCTTATTTTGTAGGATGGAAGGTGTCTTGGCGGAAAGAATGGTAACCTTCTCTTTAGCCTCGCTGTTAGCATAAAAAAAAATATGAAGAGGGGGAAGAGTATGAATAAGTCTTCACAGTGTGTGTGAGAAACAGGAATTACAAAAGCATTTCTCCAGCAGTAAGGCTGATAATACAAAACCATGTGCTGTAATGAACCCTGCGTCGGAAATTTCACTGATGTATTAAAGCTCTCTAGGCTGTTTGGAGTGGCTGAATGGAAAGTGGGCACAAGTGCTGATATTCATGTATGTCTCTGTGTCCCTGCTGCAGAGCTTTACTTTGGTACTGTAGCTACACCAGTCTTGCAGTTTCCAAAAGGGATGTCCCTGCTCGCTCTTCTTTCATCTCTGTCCTTCTGGTTTGGAGGGTATCTGACCCTGCAGTGGGTCAGTTCAGGGACATAAAGTGATGGAAAATTACTTTATGGGGTGGGTTTTAACTGGTTAACTCTGCTCTGTCTCACTGTAGGGTCAGCCCTGAGAGGAATGGGGAAAGGAGGAGGAGCAGCAGGACATCCTTTTCTGCAGCTGTGGCTTGGCTTAGCTATATCATCAAATCACAGCCTGAGACTCTTGGCCTAAAAAGCACAGGGATGGGAATGCCAGCACAGGAGTTGCAGTAACACATGAGTAAATAAGGCTGCTAATTCTTACATTTATCAGAATTTATATAGTCCACAGCTGAGAGATGGGAGCATGACTCTTGTTAGATGGGAGTGACTCCGCATTTCATGCTTTTGCTGCACAGCTCCTCTGTACCTCACCTGATTCACTGTCTGCAGGCAGCACCATTAGCTGGAGAATCTTTTTTCCTTGACATGCTTAATCACTGTGAAATCATTCCGGAGGGTGGTTGTTGCTATGTGAACAGGTGTATTTGGAGTGGAGGAATGAGATTTATTGCTTTGTCACAAATGTGTATTGTCAAAGTGTAATGTGTCCTTATACAGGAGGATCCTTGTAGTCTAGAAATATGTGAACAGGATGTCTATGTGGGAGCAAATGCCATGACTGGAAGCTCAGTAGTCGATGTGTACACTTCAAGAGCCTGTAGACAACAGAAATTGTACTTGTGTCTTGACAAAGCAATTAGTCTCTTCTGCCTTAGAAGCTGTATTTTCTTCACTCTGTCTTCACCTCTCACTCCTCATTATGAAACTCAAAACCTACTATTAGTAACACGTAAAAGCTGACAACCGAAAAAGATGACTGTTTTAATTGTTGCAAGAGACTATTACATGTAACACTTGAAGAAAGTGGCATGGTAATATCAGGAACTGTCATTCACGTCAGAGCTTGAGTTTGTTTATAGACTATCTGTAGTTTATTCACCAAAGAGAACATCTCTACCCAGCAAGACAAAAGTTCTTCACTGTTCCTGCTTGGAAAAGCAGAGTTTGAAATAATCCAATTAAAACACAAACAGTGCTACTGGTGTCTTATTAGGCCTCTTACTAATATTTGAGATTGGAGTGTTTTCTCTGGTAACTATTCAGTTTGCGGCCTAACTTCAAAAGCATCCAGAATCTTAAACAAGCAGATGAGGACCAACTGGATTTTCAAATGTGCAAAGATATTAAGCCTGTCTAAACATGTTTTGTCTGCTTAAATATGACAAGATGCTCATCAACATTTTTTAGACACCTACACACATTTGAATATCTAGTTCTTTGGTGCTAAGTTGTTGTCGGAGCCCAGGTGACTTGTTTAGGTAGATTAGTTTTTAACTGTTCTTGATTAGTCTAGAAAAGGCATATTGTATGAAGGCTGTGATGAGTTGGATTGTTTTTACTCTAACTTATATCTGTGGTCGAATGACTGAAAGTTTTAGGACCATTTTCTGCCAGTATTGAAGATCAGCTGAAAAATATGTCTTGCAATTTGACAATGACCAATTTTCTTTTAATTTTTAGATTGTCAACGAGAGAAGAGGAAGAGCAGAATTGGGATTTGTTTCCAAATATCTTGAATACTGGATAATTAAAATAGTAGAATCTCTTTTAAAATTGAAAGTTGACTGTGCAGTTCAGCAGAAAAAGTAGCTATTGTCAGAAGCAAAGCCAAGACAGGCTGGGATTTCCCAATGCTAGTTGCCAGCTCTAAATTCTGGTATTTCTGGAAATGCCTATTCGTTGTACTACCAGGCGGGGGTTGAAAAGTTTCCAGTTCTTACGAAAATTTCTGCTTTTTGGCCTGTGGTATAGTCATTGTTCCATAAATCTCAAAATGATGAGGCAGTTAGGTATGTTGTAGTATAAAATCTCAGTCTTAATCTAGATGCTATGCTAATTAGGACTTGGCATGTATTTTTAATGCCCCATGTTCTAAGTAGTAGGCTCCCATTCAACTGTTTTTAAAGTATAAAATGCTACGTGGGGATCTGGAACAGAACGATTGCTGGGATACATTCCATTGAATTCACTGTGTTCCCATGTGCTCTGGACTGAATGTGTGGGAGAACAAAATTTGGGTGGGGCAACTTTAAAAATATTAAAGCAGGATCTTCTTTAAACAACCCTTAGTGCAATTTTCAAAAATCCCATGTTCTTTTTTAGGTTAATTGTAGCTTTCAATGGATAAAAGAATCTATCTACTCTGTGTACATGTACTACTTTTTCAGGGTAATTGTGGCCCTCACCCCCCCAGAAAGAAAATTTCATACAGAGTTCACTCTGGCTAGAAAGTGAAATAGCACTGTTGTCTACCCAATTATTTAGAACATGAAACACTGAAATTTGATTTTTATTTAGGTGTCCTCTTTTTGTTGGGTGTTGAAGTAAATAAGTTTGAAACACATCATCATGATCGTATCTTTCCCTCAGTTTACTGTGTTCTTCAGTAACAATTTTTGATTCCACTATGCAGTGTGCAGGGGAAGACTTGATCTCTGGAATGTATAGGTTGTCCTCAACCACCTCTTAGGGAAGGTGAACGAGTCAAGGCACCTTCTTGAAACAAGTGCTGTGGCTCCTGCCTCTCTGTCAGGAGTCAAGGGTCTTACCTTCTAGCCCATTTTCTGCACTGCAGCCGTTTGGCTTCATGCCTGCAGTTCTGGACAGCATAAGGCTCTGCTCCAGTCAGCTTGCTCGCCCAGTCAAAGCTTAAATGCTCTGTGCAGGAAAGAAGTTAAAACGTGTTCCAAGTCCTGTAGTATATAGAGTAAGACCTGCTGCCTTTTGCATGCTGTTCAACGTGAACCTCTTGCTGCCAAATTGTGGGTTTTCTTCATTATTAACAATAGGAGTGCACTCAGAGTACTTCTAAAATTACCTTACTCAGGTGAACTGTAATTCTGGTGCACTTGAGCCCTCTGTGAGGAGGCCAGTATCAGCCCGTAAGTTATGTAGCATCTCTTGTAATGGTGGAAGGAGAGCGTAATGGAGAAGGCAAGTAAAGACCAATAGATAAGGGTAGGGGAAAACAGAAGAGAAAAAGAAAAGGTCTGAAAGGGAGGAGAGAGGAGGAACAGTTGAAGGTGTATGGGCAGAGTTCTGTTTTGATAACTGTTCTGTGAGAAGCAATAACCATGGTCTTCTGGGATGCCTGCTGACCAGCCATCTCTGGATGGGAAAATACGTAGCTTTGGCAGAGTGTGTGAGGCTAGATAACTTGCAGATATTCTATGAACAACCAGCAGTATCTCCAAGTGGTTGGGGCAGAAAGGAAAGGGAAGAGGTTAAATGAGAACTGTCCTGTGGTGTTTGGAATTATATTAGAAGAACCTAGGTTAGAGTTGGCCTAGTTTGAATAAACACGTAGTTATTTCCTAAAACAGGATTATGGTCTAGAGTGTAGCAGCGAACATCTTGGTTGGGTTCCCAGACAGCCTTTGTCAGCCTGTAATAAAATGTCATTGTCAGTTACAAACTCAGTATTGCTTTGTCTGGTGCTAGTCCCATGTGGGTAAATGTGTAGTGTTGACCCACAAATTGGGTTCATTATGGACCGTTGCAGTTCTAATCAGTCAGTCTCACAGTGTAGTTGCATAGCAAATGCAATGCTATTAAAACCAGTGTTTGAAGTCAGGAGGAGCTTTGGGGCCGAGCAAGTGTGAACTCACTCACCCAATTGCAGTGTCTCTGCCCTGCTAGTAGCACATCGCGCTTATCCGGGCTGTGCTTTCCAGACCTGTGTTTGTCCCAGAACCACTGCCCTAAGGAAAAGACACGCAGCTCCTGCATCGCTTTCCTTTTCACTTCCACCACCACCTATGCTTGTGCCCCAGATTAGGTGAGGAATATTATCTCCCATTATTATTGGCCCTAGAGTCATATTTTTATTGACTCAGAATGACATGGGGCTAATGACTTCTGTCAGTATAGACTGGGAAAGGTGTGTCCTTTTCCCAGGTGCTCCCCACCCAGGCCTGTGACTTTGTTATGCCAGGCTTGTTGCTTGCTCACCCATTTAGAGCTGAACAAAGGGTTGGAGGCTGTGTGAAGGGAAACATTGATTGGCCACAAACTGGTCTGCCCTACCAGCCCAAGTGGTGCCTGGCAAGCTGAACACTTTGCACCTGTGTTCTGATCATGCCAGGATGGCTGGCTTGGCCATCCTCAGGTGATCCCTCATTAAAGGAATATATGTAAAATATTTGCACAGATGAAGGGGAACCCTCCCATTACAAAATTGTTTTAAATGGAGTTAAATCCTGTAGTCTTACGGGTAGCAATATGCAAAATTGTAGTAGGTAAGTGCAGAAAAACTACAGTGCAAAGCTAGCCAGTGTCTTGACAGTTCATTATTAAGCCAAATAACAAATTAAGCAGCATAAAGTGGGGGTGGGTAGGAAGAATAAAGGCAAACTGGCATATACAAACTGGAAAAAGTTAGTGGTTTTAATTATATTGGTAACAAGAAAGGAATCTTTGTTCTGTAGAAACATGTCTTCTCTGTCCCTTTAAACAAAGCACAAAAGTTCAAAGGCCTGAGTTTGCAGGAGTTGGGGAAAAAAACAATTGCAATTTTTTCTCTTTTTTATTTAGTAGATTTAAATTTAAGATAAACTAAAAATACAATATATGTCCTGTGTTATTCCTCTGGTACACTATATTCTCTCCCTTTTTGGTGCTACTTGTGCCTGATCTGATTAAAAAAAAAAATCTGTCCAGCTGTTGAAAGTTACCAGTTAACTCGTGTAAAGCAGAGGGTTTAATGAATGGTCCGGTCTTCGTGTTTGAAGACTGTTGTCTTTACTAAGAACAAAAAACAATTTGCTGTGAATAGGTGCTCTAGTGTTATCTAAAGAACTAACACCCATACATTTTACTTGATTGGAGAGTGAGCCTTTTCATCCTATGCTTATATTTTTGGAGCATATGAATAATTTGAGCAGACAACAAATGTTAAGGAGTTAATCCAGCTGAAACAGATATATTATTTGCCTTATTCCAGCAATATTTTCTAGTCCGATTCTTCAAGAAGCTGTTCTGATTGCCTGTAGTCTAGGCAAATGCCCAGCATTAGGGGGATGTCAAGTCCTTTTCTGCTCCCTTGCGTGCTGTACTTGCATCTCCTTGAGGTTCGTGCTGTGCGTGTTCTGAAGACCTGTGAATCTTAGGTGTAGAGGAGAATGAGGGTGTCACTGGCCATTCTTCCCAGGAAATACCACGTGGAGAGCTGGGACAGGTGAACTTTCAGCACTTCATTGAAGGTACCTTTTCTTGTTTAAAGGTCAAGTTACTGAAGCACTGCATGGGCCAGGCAGGTGGAAGGAATGAGAATGAAGAGGACTTCCTGTATAGTAGTTGTGTAAGAGTTCCTCTGTTGTTTTCAACAAAGCTGTGAGGAGATGTTTTCTGTTGGCTGAGGGCAGGTTTGTTGGGCAAGGTGAGGTTGATGGATGATGTTTGGGCTTGACTACTTTGTTAGCTTCAGTGATTAAGGGAGTGTTTAAAAACTTCAGATCTTTGTAGAGAAAAACACAAAGGTGGGATGAATAGAAGGCTGAATAAAAGCTAACAAAAGTCTTTGGCCAGTGAGAAAAAGCTATGTAATACCAGAGTAGTATATATTGCGTGTAACAGTCTTACTGTTAGAACGGTTTGTATGAGTGCTACAGCTCAGTGGTACAAGTGTTTTACAAATGACTGCTCAAGTTTTGTTAACAGACAAGCTACTCTAATGAACTTTTGAAATATTACAGATTTCTAAATGTATCGTTTTATTGCGACTTGATGCGGGGCTAATAATTTGTAGTCTGTACTTGGCTGTAATTTGGTTGTGTAAATAGGCAAATCGTGACTGGGCAAGGCTCTGAGCTTCCTGCTGTAGTTGACCCTCCTTTGAGCAGGGGAGATTGGCTAGACTGTCTTCCAAACTTGACCATTCTGTGATTCTGTATAAGGATTGGTATCACAGACTAATAGAATGGTTTGGCTTGGAAGAGACCTTAAACATCATCCCCTTCCAACCCCCTGCCAAGCGCAGGGACACCCTCCACTAGAACAGGTTGCTCAAAGCCTCATCCAACCTCACAGGCCCTTGTACAAAGCCCCCCCTCAGCTTTCTTGTCGGCTCCTTCAGGTACTGGAAGGTGCTCTGAGGTCTCCCCAGAGCTTTCACTTCTCCAGGCTGAACAACCCTCTCAGCCTGTGCCTGTGGGAGAGGTGGTCCAGATCATATAATCTGAAACTCAAGCTAAATTTACTGCTTTACAGGTGTCTGAGGAGTCTCCCTCCCCAGATAGGCTGCATGTGCATACATTAGATTAAATGTGCAGTTAACTGTCCAAATCACTTGCATTGGCTTGATGATGATGATAGAAGGAAAGGTGTTTTAATAACTTTGCAAATATTGTGGTTACCCATGCATATGTATGTGTCTGGCATACCTATTCTGCTGTGTTCACAGGTGCACACCTCTTTTCTTTCATCTTTGCTTCCTTGCTGTGTGTGGTGGAAACCTCTTAGGAATCTTTTAAACTTAGGTGACCTGTCTGCTTATCCAAAGACTGAAACAGTACCCTTTGAAGTCAGAAGAAAGACTTCAGTCTGCTTGACTAAGCTTTGAATCCAGAACCAAAACTGAAATGCTGGTTCTATGGAAGCATATGGCAGGGGTTCAGTGAGACACGGGTTTCCCCTGAATATAGCACAGCAATACACGTGGCTATTGAAGATGCTGAGATTGGCAGGTTACCCAACAGTGGCTTCCTGTGAAGGTCTAGGGTATGTTGGGGGTTTGTTGTGTGTTCCCCAACCCCCTTTTGTTTTTTTTTTGCCTTTAGGAGCGTAATTGATTATGGTATGACATGATCCTGTTTAATAGGAACAGGGCAATCCCTCAGCGGCCTTGCCCTTTTGATGTGTATTTTAGTGTGTAATTTATGGATGTATAGAAGTCTAAGTGAAGTGCAGCACTTGAGACGTGGGTGAATTTTAGCATCTTCCAGAAGGTGCAACAGTATGATCTTATTGAGTGTTAGTGCACTGCTTGTGAGCAGTTCTACTGCACATCCTAGTTGCAGACAGGTTACTGCATTTTTCAAAGGAGAGGAGACTGCATAATCTGCAAACACCTTCTTAATCATTAAGAAAAGCTCTGTGGTAGGTCTGTGAGGAGAAGCTAGTGCACTGTCAGATTGATGTCTTCAGTTGTTTTTGCCTTTGTTGCTTTTTGTAAATATGCACAAAATGGGGAAAGACATTGTCTAGTAATGCAATCAGGTTTGAAATTATAAATCTGTATGCAGTGCTTTTAATGGGAGATGAGGGGATTTGGTTTAAGTCAGTGATTTGTGGATACAGGTGTAGAAGCTATTTAATCTGTATATGTGTGCTTGGTTTGGAGGTTGATTCTTAAAGACCTTAGTAATGTCACAGAATCATAGAATGGTTTGGGTTGGAAGGGGCCTTTAAAGCACATCTAGTCCAATCCCCCTGCCATAGACCAGGTTGTTCAAAGCCCCATCCAACCTGACCTTGACTGTTTCCAGGATGGGCATCTAACACGTATCTGGGCAACCTGTGCCAGTGTTGCACTAACCTCATCATAAAAAAAAAAAAAATTTCTTCCTCGTATAACATCTAAATCTACCCTCTTTCCATAGAATCACAGAAACATTTAGGTTGAAAAAGATCTTTAAGACCATCGAGCCCAACTGTTAACCTAACACTGCCAAGTCCTCCACTAAACCATGTCCCTAAGCACCTCACCTACACTTCTTTTAAATACCTCTGGGGATGATGACTCCACCACTTCCCTTGCCAGCCTGTTCCAATGCCCGACTGCCCTTTCAGTGAAGAAATTTTTCCTGATATCCAGTCTGAACCTCCCCCAGTGCAACGTAAGGCTGTTTTCTCTTGTTCTATCACTTCTTACTTGGGAGACCAACCCCCACCTCTCTGCAACCTCCTTTCAGCTTAAACCTGTTAGCCCTTGTCTTGTCACTACAGGCCCTTGTAAGAAGTTCCCCCCTTTCTTGTTGGCCCCCTTCAAGTACTGGAAGGTGCTGTAAGGTCTCCCTGGAGCCTTGTCTTCTCCAGGCTGAACACCCCCAACTCTCCCAGCCTGTCCCCACAGCAGAGGGGCTCCAGCCCTCAGAGCATCTTCGTGGCCTCCTCTGGACTCGCTCCAACAGGTTCATGTCCTTGTGATGTTGGGGGCCCCAGAGCTGGACTCAGAACTGCAGGTGAGGTCTCACTATAGCAGAATAGAGGGGGAGAATCCCTCCCTCACCCTGCTGACCACGCTGCTCTGGATACAGCCCAGGATATGGTTGGCTTTCTGGGCTGTCAGCACACACTGACGGCTTATGTCCAGCTTTTCATCCACCAGTCGCCTCAGGTTCCTTCTCGGCAGGGCTGCTCTCAATCCCTCCTTCCCCCAGCCTGTATTGATATAGGGGGGTTGCCCTGACCCATGTTCAGAACCCTGTACTTGACCTTATTGAAGTGCGTGAGATTTACATGGGCGCCCTTCTCAAGCTTGCCCAGGTCCCTCTGGATGGCATCGCATCCCTCAGGCATGTGTACCTCACTGCTCAGCTTGGTGGTGTCTGCAAATTTGCTGAGGGTGCGTGCACTCGATCCCACTGATGTCATTGATGAAGATATTAAAATTGTACTGGTCACGCTGCGGACCCATCCCCTGCAGAGTCCATCCGTCAAATCTGTATTTCCGTTTTAGAGGGGGGGATGTTGTGGGTAGCTGTTTGTTTACCACATTATTTGTGTGTTTGTCAGGGGAGGAAACTGGATGCTTTCCTGAGGGAACCTGAACAGCCTATCATATGCTTATGCCTTAGGTAGTTGTTTGAGAAGGACTGCAAGTTCCAGCTATCTTGGAGGTGTTAGTATTAATTGCATTTACTGGCACAGTAATAGCACACTTGAGGGTGGGATTTTTGTGGATTACTTTTTTCCCCACCCAATTATGTCCTGTCGCGTGTCTCTTGGTACAAACAGCCTGTTGCTCTCTGCTTTTGCTGGATTTATCTCAGCTTCCTCCCGTCGTGTGTCAGTGTGAGAGGTAAAACAAGCAGCAGGTGTGCATCCTTGCAATTATGTTGGAATAGGTATTGTAAACAGGGCTATGCGTGTGAAGCACTGTACCTCAAGAAGCTGCCCTAGGCTTTGTGTTGGGCAGCAGTTTTTTTTTTTCCAGTAGTGTATACCACTTCTAAATGCATATGTTGTTTGCTTGTAAACTTGAAGTTGCTCAGGGTGTTTTGGTTTTGCTGTTCTTAGTGTAGGTTCCTTGTTTGCAAGCCAGGTCTCGCTTCAGCTGGGTTACTGTGCTGGTTATTTAGCATGTCATGCTCTGAAGAAGAAGGTTGTGTTATCCATGTGTTTGTGAAGACCATCAGCTCAGATCAATGTCATAGCAAAAAAACTCTTGAAAATTTCCCTCTGTGGAGCACTTCAACTATATCCATTTACTCAGATATGGTAAGATGCCTGAGGTCAGATGAAGGCTGGATTTTTATGGTTTTGAGTAATTTTTTTTACTTAAAGGATCATTTGAGGTAGAAATTTATGTACTGCTTTCTAAACTGTGATGTAGTGAATGGGAAATGGCAAACATTAGCAGTGCGGGGGGAAAACAGCCACAGTTGTTTCTTCAGGCCTGTTGAAGGGTGACCATCAGTTTCTGTTAATATTGACTATGACTCTGGGATAATGTATGGTACGTTTTTTCCTCATTTTTAAATGTGGGTTCTTACACAGTCATTACACATTACATGGTAATGACCAAACTTGCTTTATTATTATTTTTTCATTTGGGCTGGCTGAGGGAACATGAGACTATCCTCTAGCTATAGAAGCTTGTTTCCAGACTGTTTTTACTAACTCATTGCAGAGTTTTGGGCAAAGAAGCAACTATGGCTGCTGTTTCAGCCTGTAAAATACATTGGTATCTGGTTTGTGTAGCTGTGCTGTGTTGTTGGAGGGAAGGCACCCAGTCCAATCTGAGATTTTCAAATATGAAATGGAGGAATGCTAGGTAAGTGTTCTTCAGGGACCAGGAAGACGAGTTTAGTAAGTTAAAATGTAGCCGAAATGTACTTGGCATTTTTTAGTGTTTTTCTTCTGGTAGCATAAGAATGTGATTGTTCTGCCATGGGGTATTTTTCCGTATCCGTACAAGGGAGTTTCCGTGCCTGGAATTTAGATTTATAATCTGTTTGGGTGTTTTGCCTTTTTTTAATTTTATTTTTATTATGAATCCTGATACTTCTAGGTTAAATTCAAGTTGCTTTATAGTCCTGAAATGCTAAATTGCCTGTTTCCTGCAGAGGTGACTTGGGTTGTGTCTGGCTATAAGCTAACAGAAAAAATCCTGCTATCTAGAAGTGATACATAAATATTACTTAATGATAGATTTCTTCCTGCTCTTCTGCAATAGTAATTCTTGCACTCATTTCCCTCTCCTGTCTCCTGGATAACTCTCACAGATTTAACGACTGCTTTTAAGGCAGCATTTTCATTTTCTTAAATTTATATTTCTGTTTTTTCATACTAATGGATTTTCCGTGTTTGGGTTTTTTTTAATTAGTCTGTAAATTACCTATATAGTACTTAGTAGCTTCAGTTTTATGAACGTAGGATTGTTTCATGTCTCTGTACATACAGCAAACACAATTATGAAATTGCATTCTTTGACATAAGAAAAACAAATGAACCATTAAGTAGCTTGTACATGCACTCAAGGTGGCTGTAAACAAAGTTAGTACAGTCTCGTTTAGAGGGGGAGGAACAGATACTGTGTGTCTCCATTGGAACAGACTTTAGCTTCTGGTTGAACAGCATGAGAACTGCCAAGCAAGTGCAGTATAAGAAGGAAAGGTTGGAAGGTTGGAAGAACCCCTCATCTTCCAATACAAGTTTCTGTAATCTTGTGCAGGGACTTGTTATCCCACTTCCACATCTTTAAAATAAGGGGCAGGTTTGGAAAATATTTATGTGGGGTAATTGTGATGGACAGAAAAGTAATTGTGCAGTGCATGAATACGATGGAAACGTGGGGGCTGCCTAAATTCTCTTAAGGAGAGACAACCATTTTTTACCATGCCCAGTTTAACTTTGTTCTCAACTCTACATAGTTTGAGACTCCTTGGATGGTTCTGACCTTGGTAGGTCTGCCGGCTGTTGCTGTGAACTTCTGTCTATTGAGTTTCCTGCTGTGGGTAGTTGATGGAGGTGCTGCTGTCGTGTGCTGCTGGAGATCTGCCCTTCCTTTCCAGGGCACTTGGGTTTGTCCCAGATATGTGCAATAGGGCTGCATGAGGTTTGCATGGACACTTCCATTGGTATGATTCAGAAGGGTGATTTTTCAATATGGAAGTCATCAATGACCCTGCTTATAGTTCCCTTTAATGATCTTTTCTGAAAAGTAGAGGCCAGTGTTCCTCGTGGCAAGGTGCTTGGGACTTTGTAGGACCAGATCTTTTACCTTTTAATAGCTCAGTTATTTTGGGTAGTATTGCTCCCAGTTTTTGTTAGCACATAATCACAGACTGACTTAGAACATGGCTCCTCCTCCTCTGTTTTCAGTGTGTGTGTGGGATTTTGGATGAATTATCAGTTTTCACACACAGCTGAAATGCATCTTCTTTTCAAGTATGTTTGAGTAATCCATAGTCATTAAGCAAAACAAGTAGGAAAGAATGTGATCTTGCTATATGCCATGATTGTAATGACCCCCTCTTTGAAATAAATCAGTTGTTTGTCAGAAGACTCATGTCTGCATAAGCACACGGCATTGCTGCAGACAGGAAGTGCCCTAGTCTGTTGACCCAGTCTCCCAGGGAAAATCAAAGCTCTCATTAAATTAAAACAAAAAAAGAAAAAAACCAACTTGTCTTAGTGGAAGACAAAAGCAATAATATATATAACCTCTCTTTTTTTTAAGTTCATGAATGTACTTCTTTTTAGTTTATGAATGTGCAATCTGATATTTAAATTGCTTTTAGAACTTATTTTAATGCAGCTGAAAAGAGTGAGGTCAGATGTATTTTCTTAGGGCTATATTACACTCCACAAGGGTGAACAGGAAATGGTTTAAAGGAATGCCAAGAAGCCCCTATTCCCTAACCAATTCCCTTGTTGTCTTTTAACCAGCTTTATTTCAAATTGTGTGCTTCAGCTGCTGTGAGCATTTCTGGGTTGAAAAGAGGAGAAGGTTTCAGTGTGTTCTTAAGTTACGTCATGCAAGTTCTTTTAACAAAGAAAACTAACTGGACTTCAAATACAACTATATACAGACCAGGTGTAGGGAAACTGGTTGTTATATGCATCTCTGATCTCCGCACAAGTGGTGGGAGCGCTACCTTATTAAGACTAGAAATGCTGACAGTTTAATGTGACAATAATATTCATAACATTTTCCAGTCATTACCACTGTTTGCAGGAATTTGCAATTTGAATTTATGCAGTAAAATCCCCGTTTATTCACTTTATTCCATGAATTTGATTTTTTTGTTCCTGGCTAGGTTTTTCTTTGAAGCAGCCTTTTTATTCTTCATGTCACTTGCTGCAAAAGGAAGTAAGTCTAGAAAAATGAATAAACCAACTTAAATATTGCCAAATCCATTACAAACTATTCAAAACAAATGAAAACGAACAAAAAAACAAACGCAGATTTCTTTGAAGTGTTTCTGTACAGTACAGTCTCCTGGAAATATTTAACACTGTATTTCTCCTTGCTGGTTTTGCTTGTCACCTTGAATATCCAGTTAAGAAACACAAAGGAACATCTCCATGCAGAAGACAGAAATTGGAAGTAGATATTCCCAAGAGCTGCAGGGGGAATAGCTTGCTTTCTGGAGGTGCAGTGACCTGTACACACCATGATCTTAGACTTTCTGGTATTTATTGGTGAAGCAAGTCCCTTCTTCTGTGGGGAACATGACTTGCTAGGTCAAGTAACCTCTTTCTGTGGCTTTGAACAGATATAATCAACACTGCCTTAACACCTGGCTTCTAGTGTAAAAGCTCATAAATCTTTTCATACCCGATGTGGCTGTTACTAGTGGTGTATGTGATGTTTGTACCTACTGGCTGTTTAATAGGGCAAATCTTGCCAATATTTGCTATGTTTGCCACAGTGCTACCACACTGAACATACAAGGCTAACCCAGAAATGTACTGAATTCCTTCACAGAGTGTATGATGTGAATTCTTGTCTCTTCATGAGTCATTTCAAACACATACGCATAAGTGTATGTTCCAAAACTAACCTACTGCTTATCTTAAAATATCCTTAAATAGTCACATTAGACATTAGCCTGTGCTCTTTCAAACTTGGATATCAACTCAAGATGTCTGAAGTATGGCAAAACAAGATATCCTGCCTAGTACTGTTGGTATACATGCAGGAGTTTAAACTTACTAATGTTTGGGTCCTGTCTTTATTCAGAAAACACAGTCATAATTTCTGTAGCTTTTGGACACAGTGATTTGGCTTTTCAGAGTTAGCAGCTTTGCTGGCTGCTTGACTTATGTACTCTCATAACATTCTTATAACTGTGTTTACAGAAGTTAAAATATTTGCACAACAGTAATTATTAAAGAGGACTAGGACCGCTGGTTATGAAATCCAACACCTATTACAATAATTAACACTGAATGGTTGGGTGGAAGGCATGTAATATGCTAAGAATCTACAGTTAGGACTGAGTGCCTGCTGCATGACATCAAAACCTTTGTTGTTGAACACTGTAACTCATTAGGCATGTAGGCAGGACCTTATAATGAAATTAGAGGGTCTTCTCCAGTCTTTTGGATACTTGCAGTTCTAGACTTAATAGGTTTTCCATGTAATGAATCTTTATAAAATGTGTGATTTGTTGCATCCTTGGGTTGTATGAGGAGACTCAAAATTAAAGAACTTCTGGTGTTACACCCCTTGCTCCCCCCTGCATTTCTGTTCAGTTTTCTGTTTGTTCCTTGGCTATTCTGATAGGGGAAGACATGAAGAGAGGAGGCAGCCTGCCATTTTTCTTTCTGCTTAAGACTAGTCTGACAAAGTCTTCTTGAGACCGTAGCTATATCTTTAATATGTGTGCCTCCTGCAGAGGTGGGAGGGTCACTTAAGTCTCTCTTTCTGGGAGAGGTCTCTTTGAGGTCATCTACCACTGCTGAGCTCTGGAGAAAAGTTCTTGGTTGGAAGCAAAACAAAAAAAAAAACCCACCCCAAAGGAAAATACATCTATTGACATGAAGCCTGAGTTTTACTTGAACAGAAAAATATAGGAGCTTGCACTGACATGAGTTGTCATCCGTGTTCTGTTCCTTGTTTTCCCTGTAGCTGATAGTGGGTGTAGTTCTGAAGTATTTCAAGCTAAACTAACTTCAGAAGACAGTAACTTGGGAGAGAGTTACCATCAGCGTGGGCCTCCATTGTCCTGCTGCAGCTTTGAGCATGTTTTTGGCATTTCTTCATGTGGTTTTTTTCACACTGCCCTTGAGGCATTATGCTTACCAATAGATCTTATTTGTTGTTAGTGCTATAATGAAAAGCATCATTGCTAAGCCGTGCCTTCTTCCTTTTTTCCATATCCATTTGCTCTTTCCTGCAAGCTTGTTATGTATCTCTGCCACAGAAAGCTAGTACTGGCCCAGGATCTTGCTATGCTTGATGCTGTTATTTTTATTCCTCCTTCTTGCCCTGGCAGTTAGAGGGGTTCTTCTCTTACAAAGTTGCATTCTAAAATGAAAGCCACATTGCTTTCTCATAAAATACCAAATACAGTTGATCGTACCTAAAAGAGACGCTGTGCTTGTTGTTGGAGCAGTGGGTAAACATAATTTGTGCTATGCAGACTTGCTGAACATTAATAAATTCCAATCACCCAAGTTGATGAAAGACACACATTATCTGTTTCTGGCAAGAATTATATTGCATCTAATTAGGCCCAACTTTAGAACATAGCATTTCATGAGCAAAGTTAATTACAGTGTTCTTAGTCTTTGTTACAAGAAGGCCTAGTGGTGGGGAAAATCAGCAGTTGATGTTAATTTGTGTTCTCTTACTTAATGCTTAACTGTCTCAGTCTTTTAGTGTGTAAGCTTGCCAGACCTGCAGTGCTCTGCAGTTGCTGGGGAGAACATAATTTCAGCTGATGAGAATGACAGTGAGAGAATCTTATTTCCAGTAGTGGAAAGCAATGTGGTTAACTCTGTAGTGTTCATGAAGTTCTCAATTTTCAGTGACACATAGAGTGTTTTTAAGGGAGTTAATAAACTGATTTTTTTTGTATGCAAGATGATGTGATGGAGTTGCTGCTGTTGGTATTAAAAGTCCCAGATACATTCCTTTTGAGATCTCCTTTACCTTCTTTCTCAGTCCCCCAATTTAAACCTCCTTTCCTAGTAAAGTCTACCTGATTTATGTTGTAAATATGACTACATACTTTGCAAAAGTTATAAAAACAACAGTGAACCTTTTAAGAAACGTCATACAAGCTTTTTGCAGTGTTTCTTGAGGTTGGATGGAATCAGTCTTGGGTTTCTTAGATTTCACAAGGTCCTTGGTGAGCAACACAACTAGTGAAGCCTGGCCGTCCTGCATGGTTGTTTTGTACTCCTCTTCCACCTCACCACAGTACCTGTGGTTTTCCCACTCTTACGTTCCATGTCTGCTCTTTCTGCTGTTTCTCTGACATGCCTGTAGAGGCAACTCTCTCCCATGTCCCCCACCTGCCTGCTGGGCATCAGGCAGTGTCTGCTGGGGCTGTTCCAAATTGCTAAAGCAAGTAGTGCAGTTAGCTGTTCAGCATTTGGCAGATCATACAAAACAGCTAAGTTCATGCTGCAGCCTCTGGTGGAAACACTGTATTATTCTTGTCGACATAATCACTGTTTTCATGAAACTTGCATGAGGTTATTTATCTTGGAGACTGCTTCCTAGCTTTCAGTAATCTTGGAGTAGGTGTTCTTGTAGAGAATGATTGCATAAACCTCTTGGTGGGGTGGGGTGGAGGGAGGAACTGACACCAAATTAAAAGCTATTTCAAAAGAAATAGTTCTGGAACAAGAATGGGACCCTCCAACTTGTATTGCTGAGTCTGCTAGAACTAACCATCAAGGGCTGTAGGTTTTTCTGACACTTGGTCATGAATACCAGCAGTGCTAACAGAAAGCTACCAGCTGGGACCAGTTTTTGAAGCTCACAATTAATATTCATCAATAAGGATGTGGTTTCTGCCTATGCTGAAAAAACTTGTTAGGAGATCTGATTCCACTCTGTAAAATGGATGGAACTCCAAAAGTAGTGTCACATTGAATTTGCTTAATAAATCTACTAAACACGGCTGTTCTGGAGGCTGTCCTTGTTTCAGCAAGCATCTGGTACACTTGCAGTTTGAGAATAATAGAGTAGATTTTCGCTAGTGCTTTGTGCAATTGCACTTTCAACCATGTCTGGGGCCCTGAAATGTTAGGATAATTCGAACTCTAACATGCATCTCTAACCGCACAGTTTCTGGTACAATAAATAGTACCGCAATGTAGCAAAAGGTTGTGATCTATTTTTTTTCCTACGTGACATTATTGTGCATGTTATGTTGATGGGCATAACCTTTGCCCAGAGGGAACAGTCATATTCTGTCACTGTCATTGTTTTGAGGACTTAAGCGGCACAACTTGCATACTATTTCTTGATACTTTTTTTACGCTGTTAATGCAGACAAGAAATGAAAGGGTTAGAATGGGGTATTTTGTCATTATGATAATCCTGCTTCATAATATGTTACAAATTTTCCTGATTCACCCTTCAGAGGCAGAGATTGACCCTTATATCTTCAGATGCGAGTGTCTCACATACATACCAGTCTGGGTGGCTTTCAGGAATACTGCCTGCCTGGTGTCTACTCTGTCTGGGTTGCTGCCTTCTCCAACCTGTCAGAGCAGCAGGGGTTTGGGGGGAGAAATGTATTCAGAAATGCTGTGTCTCAGTGGACTGCCTAAAAACAGACAGTGAGCAGATAGTTTACATGCAAAACATACATGTTCTGTGTGGGACATATGTATAGAATTCTTGCTGGGTTCCTCAGGAGCTTTTCCCATGCGCCTGTTTGCTGTTCACTAGATTACAGCATCTTGATCAGGTCAGACGTACTACTCTGTTAGCAAGTCTGTCAGACTGATTGCTGCATCTTAGACAAATAAAAGTGAGGGATAGACATATTCTGCAAAACAAATTCTGGTGAAGAGCTTGGAAGATGCTCTTTCTGTGAGAATGAACTTGGTATTGTTTCCTTTCCCTTGGCTTCCCATCCATCTTCTGAGACAACGACCATCAAGCAACGTGCTCCACTACAGGGTGTAGACACTGATGTTGTACGATTGTAGTGACTTTCATAATTTTTCCCTCTTAAGCACACATGTGAATCTAAGAGCAAAAAAGGATTGTTTGGAGTAAACAAACCAAAACAGTTGTGGGACAGGGTGCAAGGAGAGAGATTTTGCACTCTACTGTGAGAAGGTGCTGGGACTTGTAGCAAAATGCATCAAACCACAGTCTGCATAGCTTTGAGGAACAGAATACATAGTTGTGACACCATCTCATTTGAGCTGTACTGTTTCTACTTGTGGTGTTTCAATAGTGCAGTTGTTTTGTGAGCCTGGGATGCTCTCTGGAATGATATAGAGCATGTGATTGCCCATTGAGTCATCTGTGGCAGTGTAAAGGCTGGCACAGGAAAAGTATGTTCTAAAGCAAATGTTGAAAACTTGCAGTCAGTGGTAGAAACAGGACTTTGCAATCTGCCATTTGTAAAACACATGCAGTCAGTGACCTCTTCATTAGTATACCTAAGTGCCTGATGCAGGACACTACAAAGACCTTACTGCACAGACTTTTCCTTCACTACTGGAAAGCTGAGTTGGGTTTGCAAGAAAAGGCCCTGGTTCCCATTTTAATCTGAAATATGAACTCTGCTTTACATTCCTGACCCGTAACAGAGCTATTTCAAAAACATGCTTTTTCTCCACCAAAGCAGCATGTGTTGAATTATAATGGCCCATCCTACAATGCAGACATTTTAATTTTCAACAGGCATGAACTTCTGCAAGGGGGTGAAAGTTCGTGGGGTGGGGGGAGGCTGACTCAGAAAATATGAACAGAAGTATGCTCCTTTCCCAACCTTCTGTTCTTTAGAGCATTCTCACTAAAAGAAATTAAAACCAGAAAGATTTTTAAAGTGATTTTTATCTTGAAGAACTTGATGCCTGTTTGAGGTTTTGGAATGTAGGTCATGAATTAAAAGCCATCTTGTGTTTGTGTACAGCTTCACAGTATTTAGATGGTGGGGGGAAAATACACCTTTGTCTGAGGGCTAAAAATAGGTCTGTAATTCTGTATAATAGGCAGAGAGAACTGACTTTTTTTTTGGCATTTTGGTCTAGAGGAAAGGGAGCCTTCTGCAATCAGTGCTTTCCATGGAAAACACTGAAATTCTTCACACCTTGTAAAGCCTGTTGTGTGCATGTTGTTGAGCTGGTTAATTTCGGCTCAGGCTGTAACTGTTGCTCACTACTTGTCTGGCTCCGTTTCAAGCAGAAGATGAGCAGTTTGCTGTCTGATTGCAGATTTCTGTAGCTCAGGGACTGGGCAGGCTAACCAGGTGACTGTGTAGTAATAAAGGTACAAATGGTGCTGTACTTCTGAAAAAACTTAAGGGTGGAGGGTTGGAGGGAGGAAGTTGGGTGCAAGTAGCTGAAGAGCTAAAATTGTGATGATGAGTTGACTGTTGCAGAATGCGAGAAACCTCCACTTCCTCAGAGAAGAGCATCCATTTGTTTGCAGAAGCATATTCCCCTTCATATAAGCCCTACTGGAATAACACTGTGTCATTAGGGCAGTAGAGATCATAGAATCATAGAACAGTTTGGGCTGGAAGGGACCCTAAAGACCATCTAATTCCAACCCCCCCTGCCATGGGCAAGGACACCCTCCACTAGGTCAGGCTGCTCAAAGCCTCATCCAGCCTGGCCTTGGACACTTCCAGGGATGGGACATCCACAGCTTCTCTGAGCAACCTGTTCCAGTGCCTCCCCAACCTCTCCATGAAGAATCTCTTCCTGATATCCAATCTAAATCTCCCTGCTTTCAGTTTAAACCCGTTACCCCTTCTCCTGTCACTTCAGGCCCTTGTAAAAAGCCACCCCCAGCTTTCTTGTAGGCTGCCTTCAGGTACTGGAAGGCTGCAATAAGGTCTCCCTGGAGCCTTCTCTTCTCCAGGCTGAACAAGCCCAATTCTCTCCGCCTTTCTTCATAGGAGACGTGCTCCAGCCCTGAGAGCATCTCTGGGGCCTCCTCTGGACTTGTTCCAACTGGTCTATATACTTCTTATGTTGAGGGCCCCAGAGCTGGATGCAGAACTGCAGGTGGGGTTGTACAAGAGCAGAGTAGAGGGGGAGAATCCCCTCCCTCAACCTGCTGGCCACACATCTCCTGATACAGCCCAGGATACGGTTGGCTTTCTGGGCTGCCAGCACACACTGCCGGCTCATGTCCAGCTTTTCATCCCCCAGTACCCCCAAGTCCTTCTCCTCAGGGCTGCTCTCGATCCATTCTCCACCCAGCCTGTCCTTGTGCTTGGGATTGCCCCGACCCAGGTGCAGGACCTTGCCCTTGGCCTTGTTGAACTCCATGCGGTTGGCACAGGCCCAGCTCTCCAGCCTGTCCAGGTCCCTCTGGATGCCATCCCTTCCCTCCAGTGTGTTGACCACACCACACGGCTTGGTGTCATCAGCAAACTTGCTGAGGGTGCACTCGATGCCGTCGTCCATGTCACTGATGAAGATGTTAAACCAGACCGATCCCAACACTGACCCCTGAGGAACGCTGCTCGTTACTGGTCTCCACTCAGACACTGAGCCATTGACCACCACTCTCTGAGTGTGACCAGCCAGCCAGTTCTTTATCCACTGAGCTGTCCATCTGTCAAATCCATGTCTCTCCAGTTTAGAGACAAGGATGATGTGCCTTAAAAGGATGTTGTGAGGGAGATGGCATGTATTGTTTCTCATATGTCCTCAGGCACTCTTATGAAGCAGGAGGGTGTTATGTAGAGTAACATAGTAGGGACTACAGCTCTGTTGAAAGGATCTAGAAATCATGTTTGACAGCAGCATGTACAGAATTAAATCGAGGCAATGGAACAATCTGTTTTCCTAGAGCCTGATTTATGCAAGAATTGACTTCTGACAGAATTCAGTGGTAAAGATTCCTTTGCTTAAAAAAAAAAAAAAATATAGCTGATTGTGGAACAGGTCGCCATGATAACATGCCCTTTCCTCCCACTTAAATGGTTAGGGAAACTGGAATGCTTTAACCATGCAAATCAGTTATAATTGTACTCTCTGAATGAATTCTTTGCCTTTTTTCAGCTGTTGGTGCAAGAAATGCCCTTTTGTGCTGTCTTCAGAAGCAGAACAAAAGTGTTCTTGAATACTATGCATCATCGTAGATGTGTTGAGCTCTTTTTTCACAACTCTTTACACTTCGCATGTGACTGTTTTTATTTCAGGGCTTCACAGTGTATTTCCCAGATCCAGATGGTTTCAGGCTCAGTTTAAAAGGATCAATTTCAAGATGAGTCTGCTGTACTATTCTTTTAAAAGTAAACATGAGTTCCAACATGTCTCCCTAAATACTGACTCTGTCCCAGAGACGGTACTAAATCAATGAAATAGTGTGTTTTCTACATTTGGTGGAGGGAAAGTCTACTTCAATGTTTTCAGTATGATATGTACTTGTTCTCTGTACAGTCCCTAACAAAAGGAAACAAACGAAAAAGCACATTTATTTGTTGTAGGCTACTGTCATGCCACAGTGTTAATACTCCCATATATACTAGAATATGAACACAGTTATTTTCTCCTTTATATTTATGTTAAAATTCTAGCTGTGCTGGGTGGCTAGTTTAAGTACCAACTGTTCTGATTGCTTTCTTTTGTGTCCTCGTGTTCTGCTCAAACACATAGAGATTGACTGACTGTATCTAACAGAGAGATATATTTTGGTAAAATACATCTAGTGAGTTCTGCCAGAGCTTTCTGGGAGTGGTCTCCAAGGTAACCATGCTTTTCCTGGCATAACTCAATAGTTTTATCTAAAATAAGTGCTGGTAGTGGCTGCCTTGGTGCAGTAGCAAGAAACACATCATTTTTTGAGACACGAGTAATTAATTCTCTGCTTATGGGCCAGTGTTTTAGTTAGAGATCATCCATGTGAGACTGGAAGGGTTTGGAGTTCAGTCCCAAGTTTCCAGGGTCAGAAGAGACCATGTGTTGAAGCATGTTCAATTTCTGGGGTTGAGAACAAATCTATTTTTTGCTCACCTGCCCAGTGATTTCTCCTTCAGCCAACTGAGAAGCAGTATTAACTTTCTCTGGTGGGAGGTATATATGTAGCCAGTGAAATATATAATGAAATCTGATGTCCTGTAAGCGCTGCTTTATTTGTCAGACTAAATAAATACTACTTAAACATAATCATTTTTGATGGCCTAAAAAGTTGCACAACACCACCTAATTTTTCTAGGTCTGCTGGCATGCGTGGACTTTTTAAATTGTGTGTTGCAATCTCATGCAAACAACATATGGATCGTAAACAACACAGTATGTTATTTTGGGCTTTACGTTGAAATTCTATCTTTTCCATTTGAAAAAATATGATGTCTCTTAAAATAGCGGTGGCATGACTGGTTATAGTGCTTGCAGTAACCCAGAGCGTGTATAATGTGTCAGGATGTATGGAGTGTGTTGATAAAGCTCAGTTAGACTGGCTGTCATCCACTTTCCACTTCAGTTTTCCTGTTTGACATTGAATGTTTGGAAAACTTTTTGCATAGGCATAGAAATAAGAGTGACGCATTCTAAAATAAAACAAAGTTAAGGAAGTGGTAGCTACCCATGAAGCTCAATATTAATCTAAACCTTCTAATTTATTTCCAAATAATGTAACATTCTCTTTTTTTTTTCATTTGCCAAAGTGCTTATTGCTTTCATTAAAAATAAAAAAATCCCCAACCAGCCAAACAAAACCACGAACCACAAAATCAAAAGAAAACCAAAAAAACTCCAACCTGAACTGGAGCAGTGGTACTTTCCTTCCCCTCATTTACACCTGATGTTGATTCTTTGTTTTAATTTCCAGTGTGAAATGCTAGTGCATAAAAGCCTCCCAGCTCTTTTCAACACACAGTGGAGGCTGCAGGTAGCCTTCCAGCAATAGTGAAGCCTTGGCCCAGTGTTTGATGTCCTGTGCCATAACAGAAAGTGGCATTGGAGGTGGCCAGCCCTGTAGTGGGCATAACGGCCCAGTTTTACAAAGGGGAGCACAGTAAAACCAGCTCAGTGGCTAGGCAGGCATTCAGCAAGGAGCCTGAGGCAACGTGTTGTGTCAGGGGCTGAGTACAAAGCCTTGGACAGCTGCAGCACAGAGGTTTAATTTATAGTGACGTTGCAGAGTGCTTGCCAAAACTTTCCTCACTCCTAAGGAAGCACTTTCCAGTGCGTAATCATTCAGCCTCATAGAGTCCTTCGGAGATGCTGAAGAGCACTTTGGGGTTTTTTTTCTCAAGCGAATAGCAATGGTATGTGGTGATATTATGGAGGGCTTGTCTGTTCACACTTCACTGTAATTTCTGTAGTCACTACAGTAATACTACTCCCATACTTTGCTAGTAACAGTATCTTCACTGTAACCTTCTCTGGAAAAGTAACAGGAGGTTGCTTTCACTGTCTTAGCTTTTTAAGTATCTTCCTATTCAAACATCATACCAGGCCAAAACCTTTGAAATTGGATTTCTCAGAAGTAATTGTAAGGCTGTTGTGAAATACTATGTGAAGTTTTCCAAATAGAACTCCTTGATTGTTGTGGGGTTTTTTTGTGTGGTGGGGTTTTAGTTTTGTGGGTTTTTGTTTGGTTTTTTTTTTAATGCAATGAAGTTTTTTAGAAGGATAAAACAAAACTGATATGTGGTAATTGATACTTCAGCAGTTAAAAGAAAGAGGGTTTTTTTGCTAACAAGCAGGCAAGCTCTTCCTCTTCAAATACATATGTAGGTACATAAACAAGATACTTAACTTCCAAAATGTCTGGTTCAACAAGTAGTTCAGTATTTCTGTAGTGGGATATGCATGACATAAAATATACTTAATGGAAGAGATAATAGTCTACTGAAGCTGTATCCTTTCATAGCAAAAATGTGTCCCTGGCCGCTGTCAGAACGACTGTTTTATCCATCCTTAGATTTTTTTTCAACATCTGAATTAAAGTGTAGCTGTAGCCTGTCCTCATTTTAGACTTCAAACCTTGCTTCAAGTTATCATTAAAAGCTCTTGCCAGAAGATTATAGGGTTTGGACGCTGGAATATGAGAAGACCATACAATTACAAGCATTCCAGCTTTCTGCCTCAGTTGTTAAGGCAGCATGGACAAGTCTGGTGGCTTTAAACCATTTTTGTTCTGCAGTCATCTAAAAAATTTTGGGCTGGTGATACAGACCTGGCCTGCTACCTTCAAGATTACTGCCTGACATTTCTTAATTCTCACTGATACTTGAGAAGGAGCTGAGAGATGGCTGGGAATATGTAGCGCACAGGTTGCTTGAGCACAGGCGTTGCTTCCTTAGGAATATGCTTGTTGGTGAGGTGAAGCACAGGTGAGGGGTAGCAATGCTGGGGTTTTTTTCTACTTTCCATCTCACTGCTGAGAAAAAGCGGTGTCATGTGTGGTTAGCTGCTGCTTTAGGACAGTGTTTCTAGTGTGACCTGGACCTGGTGCCCATCAGGCTGTACAGACACCAGTAAGTTGTTAATTTTGTTCTGTAAAGCCTGGGAGGGAGTAGGAGCTGTGGTGCAAAAAGTAGCAGGGCTGTACAGATTTCTATTAAGGACAGAACAGTGATTACCGGTTAAGATTGAGGGTCCCTAGTTTTGTTTCCAGTAGTGCCTGTCAGTGCATATCTAGGGAAGAGCAAGCACCGAGCAAATGTATATGACACTTCTCCATAATGCTTTCCTGGCTGCTGACTATTTTCAGGTCAAGCAATTTCTCTGGGGTTTGAATGAATCTCTCTTCCAAATCTGTAAAGAATCTTTTTACCAATACATGATCAGTCCCTCCTTGAAGCCATGTAAACTTACTGTGTCTGCAACATCCTTGGAAAGGAGGTCCACAGGTCTACTATTGATTTTCTTTTGTCCTGTTTTCACCTTGTTCCACTTTCTTGTGATGGTCCCTCCCTGTGCTGGAAAAGACACTGTGTAGTCACTTGGCTTCTTGGTTTCCGCTTCTTCTCTAAACTTTATGTTGATGTGGTTACATGTGCATGCTCTTACAGGAAAGTATACTAGTGTATGCTCTTTTAGCAGCTACCAGAGCCCTGTCTCTGTTGTGGAGCAGCACACTGTTACATAGAGGGGAGCTGTAAAGTGGTGGTGTTAGAAAGGCTTTGGAGTAATTATATCTCGCTCAGTTCCTAGTGATTTTCCCTTGTGCATTCTGTCGCTATGAGGAATGAAACTGTTGCTGCTTGTCATTTTTCTTTACTTGCTGGAATCAGTCTGTTTTTCTGGTAGCCTCACTTGGGTTGTGGGTGGATTTAAGCTACCTACAATAAAAAGTGGATTTTTAAAAATAGAACTGTTAGACATTACATGCGCAGTTAAGGCATTTGTGCCTACTTTCTTAAACGGTGCCCTGAGTATAATGAGGACCAGAGTAGTAACAATGTGATTGTTAGTGATAATGTGAAATAATTTAAATAACTGAGGTGCTGATGAATTCTGTTCTGTGTATTTTGGTAATTAAGGTATTGAAGAGTATTTTACCTGTTAACAGTTGATGGCTCCGATTTCCTTCTCAGCAGTATATTTTTTTTATTTCACCTTTAAGTAATGCAGAAAATATTCTTAGCCACTTAGTGTATGGATATTCATAGTCAATGTGCATTTTTTTTCCCTAGATATTTTTAAAAGGGAAGCTCCTTTTGATTTGCAAATAGTCCTTTAAACTCTTTTTTTTCCTAGCATTCTCATGTTAATTAAGTGTGAATTAATAATAAACTACAGATTGCTTTCAGAGTTTATAAAGGCAAACTTTTTTTAAAGCTGCAATGCTGCAAAAAGGTGTAACAAGTAAGTAGTTAATTACACTTATTTAACTGAGCAGTGTTTGTAGCAATAATGGTTGATGCATTAATGTAGATTTAAAGAGCAATACTCATTTCTTTTCTAATGGAAGGCTTAAGAGTATTTATCTTGGAGACTTCTAAAAAAACCCAGCTTATTTGTGTACTAACTTTTTAAAATAGCTAGCCAGATGGATCCAGGGAGTGCTTGTGCATATCATATACGTCTAACGCCTTTCCTTCTCCTGGGACTGAACTACATTACATCATATTTTACGATTACAAGACAGAATTTTCGTGGAACTTGGCCATATGGTTGAGTCATCTGTTCTCTTCAGTTTTGGAAGGATTATACTAGTATCTTCAAAAGGCTGTTAAATTTATTGGCTTTTTTGAACCATAAAATTTGGAAACCTTCTGCTTTCTCTGCCAATGAAAATTACCCCATTTTCAGCTTATTTATATAATCCTTTGAAGTTATTAACTGAATCTGTTGAAGATGCTGTTACAGGATGCAAGAAAGATGCTTGTATGTTATTTTGGGTTCCCTGTATCATGAGGTGGAAGGGAACCCCAAAGATATGTGGATTCCTAAAAGAAACCAAAAAACCAACAAACACACATTCTTTCCATTTTTGTCATGGCTCACAAAGCTCTTAGGTGTTCTCTCTTCTTCCTTGAAAAATTAAAGCCAGTTACAAATCCTTTCTCTCCCTCTCTAACTCCACCCTTTCACATAAATTATTGAAAAGCATGTTTTGAAAAGGATGTGAATTACCTCGCTGCTGAATGGCCATTTGCTCCTGGGAACAGTCTGAATTGAGTAGTTAGTTACTCATTCATCGTTGTTGCATTAGACACACTGCACAGAATCTAGCACAGCTTTGGTGTGCAGTCTCAATCTCTTGCAACATATGTAGAGTAAAAATGTAGAATGTGATGGGGAGTGTAACTACATAGGGATATTTGTCAGGTTGTTCTCATGTAAGCGTCAAAGGGGTAGGGTGGCTATAATATTACTAGGCATTTTTCTTTCTTGTCAGCCCCTCTGTGTACCCTGACAAAGAGGTTATGGGTGTAACAGGGATGTTTTTGATGATGGTAAGGGGACTGGTAGCACAACAAGCCCACTTACATGAGATTGTGTGCTCTGTCTCCAAAGCAGACTCCTGGCACTGTACTGCCCTTCAGGATTTTGCTTTGTGCATCTTTTAATTGCAGATTTTTAATCTGTAGTTGCATTGTAGTGGGAAGGTGACAATCTCTAGGCTGTTGGGCTCTCTTACAGAAAATGTGTGTGGATCTTGTGAAGAAATCAGACTATAAGCAAGGTAGCCTGAAATAGGGTTTTGCTCTGTAGCGGCAACAGTATTCCTCACAGAAGCTGATCAGGACTACAGCAGACAAACTGTTGGCATCACTTACCTCTGATAAAAGTAAATTGATGACTGTGGCATGTAAATATAATCCAGCTCAGAAGTAGTTAATAGGAGCTAAGTGAATCATTAATTAAAAAAAAAAAAAGTCCGACTTCTGTCATCTTGTATGAATAATCTTGGCATGTTTGGTGAGGTGCACTGCAGCAGTAGCACTTAGTGAGCGCTCTAGTGAATCTCACACGGATAAGCATATTCGGATGAGAATGGGAGACTGGTCCATCGATACTGAGCTGGAGTACTTGCACCAGGCAACAGATAACTCTTGCATGTTTGAACAGTGATTGAGCTAAACCCCAGCACTGCTTGGGGCAGCTGAAACAGAGTTCCTACAGGCTGCCCGGAGGGTGATGTGCTAGCTGTGGCCCTGATTCAATGGAAAGTGAGGCCATCCATGCCTGCTGAACAGAATGTCAGTGTAAGGGCTGTGCAGGTTATTATTCATCCCTGTAGAGAAGCAGAGCTGCTTCTGCAGGTGAGGCTTAAAGGAAAGGAACCAGGGTGAGTGCCTACTTGCTCTTTCTTTCCTTTTACTTAAGGCCTGCCACATGTGGGCAGTTGATGTTCCACCTACAGAGAGTCTGACACATGAAAAAAGGCTTGTCTGATTCTCAGTGCATGTGATGTGGAGGATAAACAACGTGGGAAGATGTGGTGTGAAATCTCACATGCTGTTCCCTGGCTGCTGAAGTGGATTTTCTTTTCATGCAAAACAATTGCTTGCTTTCCCAATTTCTTAAGTCCAAATGGGAATATATGTTAGGTATGACTTTCTTTATGACTCTTAGGTCATTCTTCATTGCACTCATGGAAGTAAAAGCAGCTACATTCAGCTTGCTGCTTTAATATTTGGTTTTGGAGACCGACAAATATTAGAAATAGAGGTCAGTACATGACACAAACATCTATCAGTGGCCTCGTGAAGATCAGACAGATAGTGAAACTTTTTTGCCTTCTTTCATAGTCATGAAGTACTTTTGGAGATGGAGTTGAGCCCTTGAAGACTCCAAACAAAATAGTTTCTTGGAATAGGGATTTGTCTCTATGTATGCACTGTGTTTTGTTTGGCTTTGTCATGGGTTTCAGAATAGAAGGCTATAACCCTGTAACAGTGGATATGTCCTTTACAAGAATGACAAATCCAACTATAAATAGACTGTTTTTCTACTCTGAATAGTTTTGAGATTTTAAGACATATTTTGTTATGAATTTTGAAATTATATTGCTTCCTACAATGGCAGTCTGGTAGGTATAAATAATAATATTGAGTGGTTTTAAAAACAACCATCTAACTTTTCTGGCACAAGTAATCTACTGTAGTCTTGCTAGTTGAGAAAAAGAACAAGGAAACAGCTTTCATTGTGAGCTCTGATATCGTATAGACATTTGTAATGTCACTGTGCAAAAATAAAGTGCCATGGTGGCTGGTACCTTATGAATACATCTTACACCAGTAATAATACTTGTTAATTTGTGTAATTCTGGACTGTGTGTAATTCTGCTTGGTATTCTGCTTGTTGTTGAATTTTCCTTTTCTTGTCTACAGACTTCATAATTAGCCTTTGTGTCTCTGTTCCCCTTTCAGTATAATGGAGAAGAAAAAGGGGCAGCAGCTTTAAACTTAATGAAACCCAGCTTACTATGCAGAAGTGCCAAGATAAGCAATGTTTGGAGAGGTTCAGCAGTAGGCAGGAGGAAGGATGGAGCCATGGGTCTAAAGTGCCAGTAAGTGAGGTAATGAGTGGGTGCCAGCATGGTGGATGTTAATTTGCCCATCTGGAAGCAAGAAGTTCCATCGAGTAGTTGTGTTCCCTGACTAAATTTACTAGTCAACAGAAACTGATGGGTGTTACTAAAAATCTAGGTAGATGTAGTCAGCTCTGGTAGTCATACCAAGCAATAAGTGGTGCTGAATTTAAAAACAATCCCCTAAGGAAGTGGTATGTGTATGGCACTGAATGCTGAGAGCTAACAGGCTGTTCCTGTCACATTCTGGGTTACCAGAGAGTTCAGATGTATGCCCTGGTCATGAGGCATGCTCTCATCTTCACAGACCATTGTGTCTAACACAGTATTGAGGAATGCAACATAGTCAACACAATAGCTGAATAAACAAACCTTGCTTGCATAGTTGGCATTGTCCCTCTATCTTACAGCTTGCTTACCACTGAAATACACTTAGAAGGTAAAAAATGAGGTTAGATTGTCCAGCCAGTCTAATTTTAAATCTCATGATTTCTTTTTTTCCCAACTGACCGTGAAGCAGAAATTCTGAAAACTTGAAAGACCTTATGTGCGTTGGTATTTGATAAATAGATAACATCTGTTGATGCAGTAGTTCTTCAGCCTTAAAACTTGGTTAGAAACCTCTCTTTTCCATGCATCTCATGCTGATGATCAGCTTTTTTTTTATATATTTTTAAGTGTAAGGAAAACCTGAGGATTCTTGGTGGTTCTTGGATAAACATTTGAGAAATGTAGGGGCTTGTTTTAGTCCTGTGGATTTTTTTGAAGGAAAGAGCTGCCATGATGTCCAGCAGTAAACAGTAGTCCATTAAATCTATAATAGTTTCAGTAAAATTTACTAAGAAATTTCAAGATGAGAAGAACAGTCATCTGAGTTCAACGTAGCTCAGCTCTTTAAAACTATGACAAAAGTCAGAACAACTGGCAGATGGTCACTTCAAAAAGGATTGATTTGGCTTTTTTTAAAGTCCCTTGTGGTTTTTTCCTGTGTTAAGATAAACATTGTTTCATTTATACAAATATACACAATTAATTCTTGGCTTTACTTCTATTGAGAATGATTGGTTGTGTGTGGTGTGGTTACTGCTACATCCTTTGCTGTCTGAAAGTAAAGATAAATCTCTAGTTGCTGTATTGGTGATATGCGAGGTGCTAAACAATGGACAGTAGCTAGACTTACTGCCAATGCTCTGGCTGTATGTTACTAATGATTTAGGTGTAGATTTTCTTAATTTGTTCTAATGCCTCACATGTTTTGAGGTTTTTGCTCATCACTTTTCCTTTATCTATACTGGAATGAAACTAGTTACTTGAAACATCAGTAATTGCTTAAACAGAAGCCCTGATGTACCTAGATGTGATGTTAACATGAAATCTCACTTTTTATCAGATGCAGAGATTGTTTTCTTTTATCTTGTTAAAAGGCTTGAAAGAAGTATCTGAAGGAAAAATCTATCATGGCCCTTACCAGGATGTGAAATGAGGAGCATGTGTGAATTGTGTGCCTCCCATCCCAAGCAGAACTCTAGCAGTAAGCGCACTAGGTGTGGGCCAACTGTATTACTTCATCTGGGTGGTCTGTGTCATGCTCGCTTGGTCTCCCTTGCAGACTTCTGGGCTCAGCCTCTTCATGTTCTTGGTCTTACAGAAATTAAATCTTACAGTTGAGTTGACAAGAGGCTGCTTATAATTGCAGGTTACCTATACTGACCTTATGGCTACACTGCATTTAAAGCCTGAACGAAATTGTGAATGCAAACACACAGGTTTGTAAGACAAAATAAAACAACCCTTCAAAAAAAAACCCAAACCCACACACAAAATTCAAAACACCCAACAAATCAACCAACCAAAACCCAACATCTTCCTCCCCTAAATCCCACAAAGGTTATTAACAAGAAACATGGATATCCCTGCAAAGAAACAAATTCTTAAATGCATTTCTTTCCATTTTCATTTCTGTCACGACTGTTCTGGGACCACAGCTCACAGCCTGCTGCAAATTTCGGTCAAGCAAACATCATACTAACTTTTTTCTACAGCTCTTACCCCACAAGCCTGCAGTCTTAGATGACCATTTCAGTCAGGTCATCTGCCCCCTTCTCTGCTGTCGAAAGACCCTTTCATTTCACAGCTTGTCGTCCCCTTTTGCCAGGAAAGTTTCCGGGCAGCCTCACTAGCTGACAGAAGTACCCTGCTGAGTGACTTGCTGTTCAGTTGCTTATTCTGTGGTTCAGCATGAAAAAATGGTTTGCTTGGATAATAATCACTTCTTTATCTATAGAAGCTATCCAATGAATGGGTAATTATCAAGGTTTACTGACAATCTACCATTAGCCTTTTGTTAGTAATACTTGTTCACTCACTCTTCCTGCCTTCCCCATGGTGCTTTTTAGCTCTGGTTCAAATGTAATTCATGGTCTGACACAAATACAGTCTCCGGTGTCAAACAGATGTCATGCACTTTGTGTGGACAGTCACCCCAACTAGGCACAGTAGCTCAAGAAGCAAGTGGATTAACACTTCCGGTTGTAAA
Organism: Rhynochetos jubatus; assembly: GCA_027574665.1. NCBI lineage: Eukaryota > Metazoa > Chordata > Aves > Eurypygiformes > Rhynochetidae > Rhynochetos > Rhynochetos jubatus. Next base: position 71,548,814 of record CM050690.1, on the reverse strand, counting down.
ATGTTCACAGGTTACTTGCATTGCTGCTGCTGTTTCCATCTTTAAAGAAACGCTTGTGTAAGCTTTGTGAGCTGCAAATGTTTTATCTTATGTAAATATAATTAATATTATTAGCCACCGGTCACCTTGTCATGGAACCTCACAAAACCAAGCCCAGGCCAACTAACAAACTAGAAATGGGATTTATTTTTTTACAAAATGTTAACCAACTCGAACTAAGTTTTACTCTAACCAAGCCTGCGTTGAGACTCTGATGAACATAAACAATCCACACGTTCAGGGTGTCAGTTGGGTATTAATACTGCACACCCAACACAAGAATTCTTAAGCTTTACGGTCGATGACCCCGGATGTGCAATCCCTCACCTAATGAAGGGGAGGGCTCCCAGCCTTGAGGAGTTGCCTCAGGTGGCTCCCAACCTAAAGAGAGAGTCCCCGACTGCAGACCCACTGCTCCGAGGAGGAACGACTCCAAATGGCTCCAGTGGGGCCAGTTACACCCTAGTCCTGTCTGCTCTGTCCTGACCTGTCACACATGGTAATGTAGCCTGAAGACCTCAGCTTCCTTACATTTTACCCCAAAATGTCTGACCACCACTGTGTGGGTGTGACAAGAGCTGTGGTGGGAAGTTTGGTGGGCTTTTGCCGGGTCATTCATTGTTGGGGCAGATAAATCTGCCACACAGCTAAAATAGGGAACATGGATGGCCGAGCATGGCTGGAAAAGACTATTTCTGTTGTATCAATTAGTGACATTAGATAATATCACCATGAATTGCTTTCAAAGCCATTGGCACGCTTTGCTTTTTTGACAACATAATTAGAGGTCAAGACCTTACTTGTGGTAAAGTTAATGAACATAGCATCTTTGGCATGGCCTTCAGGGAGCTGCTCCAGTGGAGTGCAGCGCAGCACGGTCCATTTGCAACGCCTCTGGTGCTATATATGTATCATGGGCAGAGTTGAAGAAGTACAGGGATGAGCTGGAGCCACAGAACTGAAAGGGACTTGGGAGGCAGCAGCTTCTGGCATCTACTGAGCTCAGAATGTCCTTGGAGCTGCTCCCACAGACCTGGATAAGATGTTGCTGATAAGCTCAACAACATCCTGCCGTCTGCAAGGGAGATTTCCACTCCCACCACACAGCTTTGCTACTGGCAAATGCAACCTCTGCATTGGGGATGGAGGGCAGGGGAAGGTGCAGGCCACTTAACCCACATACCACTGGCTCCTAGGTTATAATGTTTTCAGAAAAACCATTCTTTTGAGAAAAGCCATCGTCTGTTGGTTTAGCTTGAGAGATGTTTTGTCTAGTGGATGCATTCCCTACAATAAGATTGTTCATGTTTTTTAAGACTCTCTTGGGAAGTCCAGCACATACAGACTTTCGTGAGTGACCTTGTGATGCAGTGGTGTTCAGTGTCTTTGCCATGCGATTGTTTGTGACGCCAGTCTTTAAGTATTCCTTTCCTTTTCAGACAGTGAGTTGCTGAGTTTGAAATTATCAGGAATTTCAATTTGCTACTCAGCTTCCCTGCAGTTCTGATTTCAGTGAAGATAACATAACTCTGTCTCCAGTAGGTTTGCAACAATGCAAGGTCACTTAAATCATCTCCTGTAGGCTGCATGCCAAAGATAAAGAAACAAAGTTGTTGTCCAGTTAATGTTTGCTCAGGTCTTTGCACATGGAAAACACTGTGTACAAGTGCTAAGTAGAAATATCACCTCTCATTACGTGTTCTTATTTCTTGAGACAGAGAAAACAATGTGTAAAATAGATGGTGCAGTCTTTAACTATAAAAATTAGGCGTTGATATGACTCTTTGGACTCAAAACAATCTGTTAGCTTATGAACACAGTGTGTGGTCCCAGTGATGAAGGATTTGTAGTGGGCAGTTGCAGCCCCAAGAGCATGGTAAGTACTTTATTGGTGTCTTGCAACCATAGAATTATCTCTAGGTTTGTGAGGAAATAACCTGTGAATAGAGGAGACACGTGATCCTGCACCATCAGTACAGTTACTGTCAGTAACCACTGCCAAAGTGTGTGTTTGTGGCTGATGGAGTTGTAGTTCTGAGAATTCAACCTGTCCTGATGCTGATCATCGTAGCTGGTGTGAGCACTCTGCATTTGCTTGAGTATCACAGTCTTTTTAATTATTAATCATAACCTGATGGTGTGAATCAAGTCACTCCGTTCTCTCCTGCTCTCTGCCCCACTCTGTTAACCTCGACCTGACAGTGCCCTGTGCAGGAGTGGCTTTCCATCCTAAGCACAGCTAGCTGTTTCCTGCCACCTCCTTGGGTTGCTAAGTGTTTAAATATGCAAAACGCTTAACTGTTACCAGACAGATGCTTCTGGGTGAGGCCACACAGCACAGTTTCCTATCTGGAAAAATGAAAAATAAGACTAAGGGATGATAAATTTCAGTAAGAAATTTCAACCCAGCTTTCTTTCCTAAGCCACTTGAAGTTTGGGGTTTGGCTTACCATCCCTTCAGCTGTCACTGTGTTGTATTTAGTTTCCTTGCTTCAGCATGGTAGGTGTTTGTTGAAATTAGTGTTTATTAGGGATGGTGAATTATCAGATTCCCTAAATAATTATACTACTGTTAATTTAAGATTGTCTAATTTTAGGCATGACTGAAAATTTATTTTACCCAAAAATTTGCAGTTCTTGGGCTTTGATCAGTTTTACTTTATCCCTTCATAGGTAACACCCATTATTGCTTCCTAAACTCAAAGGTATACATACTTAAAAAACCCAAACGAACAATAAACCCCCAGTAAAGCAACCTCTTCCACCCCCCTTCCCCTGACAAAAAGACCAACTAATATCTACCCCAAGAAGTTCGGAGTGAAGTATTGATTCTGTTCTGTGAAGCTGAAGTGTGTGTTTCATAGCTGAGTTTTGCACGTGTTCAAAATCCATTGTTATTGCAGAATGTTGATTGTTTGAAGGAAGGCTGTTGATAACTGTTTGGCAAGTGGCCTACAGAAGTGGGGGTGGGAGGGTGGAGATAAACTCCACGCTTACAGGCTTTTCCAGGGTCCAGTTCTTCCAAATTCATTACACGCATGTGTTTACACTGAGCTGCTCAGGTTTTTTTATTTGCATGTTACATCTAGAGCATTGTGTGTCATGATGTGCTACTCAGTCAGCTAACTTACATATTTTCAAGGCTTTCAACGCGAAACAAGCAAAAACTCAAAACCTTAGTTTTATTGCTGATGAAAAGTACCTCTTTAGCTGCTTGAGACTGATGCTTTTGTTGCTCTGGTGCTAAACTAAAGAGATTTTCCTGGAGACCGTACTGCTACTCTGTGTTAACCTTCAGTTTGCACCCCACATGAATTTGCTCAGAATTATGCATGTCTAGGCACCTCTGACATGAGGAAACATTCAGTTTACTTCCTGGAGGAGTGGTAGTAACAGGACTGAAACTTCCCACGGGCTGTTTGGTGGATGGTGCCATGCTACTTGGGTGCAATACGGAAGTTGAGTCAGTGGGTGCGGGGATGAAAGCAAGGGGTGAGTGCTGAGGAGTCTTGTGATAGAAGGGGCAGGATGTGGCACTGAGGTAGCTGAAGAAGGCACCTTACAAAAACGTCTGGGATGTCTGGATAAGTGGAATGGGGTGGTTTGTGGGGTTGTGGTGGAGGAAGCTTGATGCAGTGGGTTTGTGAAGTTAAGGTCTTCAGTTATGCTGGTCGCCCCAGTCCTTCCAGTACTCCTGGCACAAGAGAGTATCTCTTGTGTGCATGTTTTCCAGAGAAACAAATGCTGGTGCTGCATGATAAATGTTAGTTCAGGGTGATTTTACAATGAACAATATTAACCATAGCTTGGCGTACCCATGTTTTGCATCATCCCAGCAGAAGTTACCCCTCAAGTCTTTGGTGGATACTTGGTGATGTGTGACTTGTGGGGTCAAAAGCAGGCTGATATTACAAGAGATTCAGAAGTTGTATGTGCTGCAGCAGTCACTGCCTCTGTTCAGAGGTCTGTGTTTTCTGATCTGGGCAGTAGTGGCAGTACAATTTCTCATTACATGAGACACTGTGAGAGCCCTACTGAATTAAATGTCTCCTAGCTGCTTGCTGGGTCCTGGGTGTGGTATCTTTCTGAATGTCATATATTCTCTTTCCTTCTAGATTATTTTTTTTCCATGAAGAGGATGGGTAGTAAGGCTACAATTTCCTATTGGAATGCATAGTTTTATGAGTCCATTGCACGCTGTTTATTTTATTAGCTGTACCTTTAACTTCTGGAATGCATTGTGCAATGCTGCCGTTTTGAACACAGTGGGGAAGAAAGAAACAGTTCAGTAATACTGGAGCAACAGTTGATGCCTGCATAGTTGTTTCTTCTGCGAGGTTGGATTTATTCCTAATTTCATTTTGAAAATAAAACGAGGTCTGTAAATAGGTGTCTGTAACTTTCACTATAGTTAAATGTGTATGTTTTTGCGAGCTTGAATATAAAATTGACGTTTCATCTACAATAATGACGTGTTTAGTGATGCCCTGGAATGGAATCTGTATTACTTTAACAAAAAGATGTGTAACTTCTATATGGGCAATATGGCTTTTAAGCATCTTACGAAGAACATGGCTATTGTAGTTTATAAATGGGCATAACTGCAGCACTATGATGAAGGGAAATTACGTGCATCCTTTTGTGTTCCAGGAGCAAAACAAAATTTTCTGGTACAGTAGTGTTAAAGATGTTGTAGTATCAGTAAGGAAATACCAAAAACACGTAGCTGGAAGAACTAATGTTGAGTGGATTAGGTATGTGGCCATCTCTGAAATTATTAATTCCTTTATGAGGAGTCACAGTGTATAGTAGAGACACTAATTAGATACAGAACTGAAAATGTGTCTGAAATGACCACAAAATAGAGCTCTTCCTATCCTAGCCTTCAGCCTCCACCGCTTTCCTCTAAGCAGGAAAAGGACTTGCCAACTTTATATGAAAAATATGGAAACATACACTGATAGCCTTTCCTTGACACTGAGATGAATTGGATAGCACAGAGTGTTTTCAGGGCCCTCTGAGAGACTGCACTACAAACTGGTTTGTCCAAGTTCGGTTCTGTTTAGTTCCCAAACATGAGGGAATCTGTTTAGCTGTACAGATAAGTAAGAGTCATTTTTTTAGATAAGGCATTGTTAAATGTTTGTTTAATTGTGTTTGTGTGTGTCTGTTTTTTGTTCCCAAAATGTGTATGGTTGAAAACTATGGTAAAGATTAGTTTAACTTTTTGTTCTTTTAAAAGATTGATAGCATACGTCAGTATGTTTTGCTGTAGTGTGAGCATGGTATCGTTCTGCAGCATCAGAATCACTTTCAGAACACTCCAGGTTTCCCCATTCAATATCTGTGTATCTCCTAGGTGCACTTTCCACTTGAGATAAATACTGAGGTGTAATTTGTGACCCAGCTGTGTTGGTTTCTCTTGGGTCTGGGATGTTAATGGTAGTGTGATTATAGACAGGGATATAGTTATCACAGCAGCTCCAAGGGGAAATTGTCTCTTTATCTCTGTTCTTTCTTAAAGTACTGTGGGCTGGCATTAGTGTGCTTGCTTGCTTATAGCAGAATGCTGGATTATATGTGAAGAATGTTTCAGTTTAATAGGTGAATAGTGAAGGATTATTAATGAAGCTGCTTCTTGAAGAACACGGCCATTTTTGTACTAAAAAGCTGCATGCACTTCTGAAAGCTGTTCTGCCAAGGATTTTCAGCAAACCTTAATCTTAACATTTTCCTGTAGCTCATTGTTTCATGTTTCAGAAGTAAACTGGTTATTTCAAGTCATGAGAAAAATCTTAAATTAGGTGTTACAATTCTTTTTCAAAGTATGGGTTGTTATTGGGTTAGATGTGTGGGTGTGTGTGGGGTGTGTGTAGATGATTGTGTTACCTGTGGTCTTTTTCTTTCGTGCCCAAAATTTAAATCAAACAAACAAAAAGGTGCAGGAGTTAAGTGCTACCAATGCTTTACAGTCATCTTGGTGATTTGTGAGTAAGGGTGATTCATCAAATGTCTTATATGACAGAATAATAAAAAACAGGACAAGGTCCAAAACAAAAGGCATAATACGCTGTCAAACAAATACTGTTAACTTTAAAGGATTTTTACTTACAACCAAGCTAATTTTTTTAACATCTGCTTTTAATAATAGGCTTCCTTTAAAAGCATGAAATTCCCCATATGAGGAATGTGCAGTGAGTTTTATTTCAGGTGGAGCCTGCTGCTTGACTGGCCACTCATTGTCATGGAGTCTGAATATTGCTAGGGGAAAAATTTTTGGTTTGCGGATGTCATTAATGCCTCAAAGTCTACAGAGATTTATTCTAGTGCTATAAGAATAAAGAATATAACCTGCTTGATGTGCATTTACCCATCAGCCATACCACTGCCATAACAGACTGCAATTGCTCTGTCTTCTGCATGCCACCTCCTTTGACAGAGCTGCCATTCATACTCTTGCTTCCAGGTAGTGTTCTTTCAACTCCTATCTGTTTTCCTGCCCAGACTGCACTCTCCCTAACGTTTATTTTTTAAATAAATAGTAACCTGGGACACTTTTCTCCAGTTCTGGTTTCCAGGGTGTGCACAGCCTATGTAACTAGTTCCTATCAGTTTGTACCTTGTACACTTCTTATAAGTCCAGACAAAGAAACACAGAATTTTTTGTTCCAGTGGGGGAAATAAAAGTCTCTGTAGAGCATCAGGACAGAGTGGAGTTCTTGAGTACTTCTCAAGCAGTCTATTAACATGAATTCAGTCATTTCAAAAGTTGTGTAGAAATCGAGTGCCAGTGAACAGACAGTCATGCTGGAGACAAGTGGACTGATGACAAAGAGCAAGCCATAGTCTGTGAAGATAACTCCTGAGTGAGGCAGGGTGCTAACATTAATCTAAATGCAACTTTTAAATGCACCAGATTGCTCTTCCTGAAGACTGAACCCTCTTGTCAGTTTAGACTAGAAGGCATGGATGGAACTTTCGTTTTCCAGAGCTTGTTTTGCTGTGATCACATCAGATGCAGAATGTTAACTGTCCTTTCCTTTCTTTGTATCTTGCTAGATCCAGCTTTGGAGGTCTGGTAGAGAAAATAGGCCATGTCCTGAGAGTTCAGAGGAGGAGGGGAGAATCATTACATTAGGAGTTAGTGTCCTTTTGCTGATTCAGCTGATGAGAAGGAGTAAAAAGATTTAGTGGATTAAATTTGGAAAGACTGAACAATAGGGTGGTCATCTTTTCTTTCAGCAGTACTAGGGATGTGCCATCTATCAGAGTGGTTGATTTCTTTGGTTTAAAGACAACCATGGGGGATAAAAGCTCAGTAAAGCTAGTTACAGTCTGCAAAGGGCAATCTCTTAACCTCTTAACTCTCTACAAATTGTGAACTGGGAAGAGCCATAAATATGGAAAGTTTTGGCTGGCCTATGCTGTTAGGGTGGGGTGTGAATCAACTGAGCCACCTCATTGCTTATCCACATGATGTATGATGTATGTGATGAAGGTCCGATGGGGCCAGTGCAGCTCCAAAATAGAAACCAGCACTAAACAAATGGAGAGTTTTTTAAAATACAGAAAGAACAAATGGACTTTTTTCCTGCACTACCCTTCTACAGTTTTCATGTTAGAGGTCATCTCCAGTGGTTGCTTAGACCCTGGCTTGAGCTGTAGGGTCCTTTGGAACCTGTGCAGCACAGCTTGCAGTTACTGCTATGTGTCTTTTTCTGTGCATTTCTTTGGGCTGGGCTTTTTTTCAGCTTTCAGTGGTGATAAATGTGTGCAGGATCATTCAGGAGAGCCTGGACACAGTGCTGTCATTAATAATATTTCTCCCTTCTTTTCCCTTTTACTTCAGACCAATGAGTGGAATAAGAACGATGATCGGCTGCTGCAGGCGGTGGAGAATGGTGATCCTGAGAAAGTGGCTTCATTGCTGGGAAAAAAGGGTGCCAGTGCCACCAAACAAGATAGTGAGGGCAAAACTGCGTAAGTCCAACTTAAACTTGTGGTTTAAGCACAGAAGAGGGTAAAAAACCAGCCTTGTAGGTACGTGCCACTTAGAGGATTTGACAACCAGAGATCATCCTGAAAACAAAAAGTTGTCTTTTTCATCTGCAGCACAGTACATTCTGGAAAGCTCCTGTCTGGTAGTCTGTATTTGTAATTCTACATTTAAAATGCCATTTCAGATAACAAATCCATTGAGAGTAATGTGAAGCTGGATTGCTGGATAGATGAGGGCCATTTTAGGACAGGGTATTTTGGGACTCGGGAATGTCATGGCACACTGCAGATTGCACACTCCAAAAGGCATTAACCTTTGGGGATATCTTTTCCCAATGGACATTAGTTTAATGATACAGAAATGAAGATACATTTTTTTCCTAATGGGTTAGTTTGAACTGAAACTATGGTGACTGAGTTTTAAAATATTGCAGATGCTAATGATTCGTGCAACTGTTGTCCTTGTTTTGACTGAAGTTTGGCAATGGAAGTTTTGTGTGAATGAGATTCTTTTTGCAGTCTCAATATATTTCATATATAACATTTCTTCTTCTATTCTTCCTCCTGTTCTGCTGTGAATATTCTGAATTGTGGAAGATAAGATTCCAGTAAGAAAATTACAGCCAAGAGATTGCTATCCTTAAACTTTCTTGAGGATGATTAAATGGATAAATGAGAAGTAGGCATCCTGTGACAGAACCAAAGCCTTTGTAAAATTCTGGATAGATGGGGAGAAAGAAAAACAGTTTCTAGTCTTGGAAGAGGCAGCACAAGGCAGTTTATACCAAATAATAAGTTCTAATGAATTACCTCTGGGTTACATTTATTGAGTCACTCTGCTTCTTGCTTGGTCTGTTTGTTTCCTACATCTGCTCTATTGCTGTTGTGCATCTGAAGGAATTGCATGGTGGCAGTGACTCATAATGACCTGCAACTTCTTACTGCAGAAGTCCAAGTCCTCTTAATTACTTCAAGTAGGCTGTCTCCATGCTTGAATATGTTTTTAATTTCAAAAAGTTGCATACACGTGTTTTTCTTTTGAACATAATCAAAGCATGACTTCCATTGAGTCCTCTGAATTACAGCTATATTTAGCGTCTCATGTTTGCAGTCAACATACCTTCAGAGCTAGATTCTTCAGCTGCACTGTATCCAGTGTAACACCTAGTTTGCAAGTTTCATATATAATTTGATGCTACGAATTTTTCTAGGGAACCAACCAAAACTGAAATTATCAATGAGTACGCACAAGCCTCTTAACTCTAAGAAATTGTATTGTTGTAACTGTAGGGATCTGGTGCAGTGCTTTTCAGCTTTACAGGGGTATGCTACAAATATCCACTTCTGTCTTCTTTATTTGCAGCTACAGAGAAGTTGATGACCATCTATTTGTATTACTGATGTTGTTACTAATAATCCAGATGCAAGTGCTTCTTTTAATTGCAATTGTGAGTTAATGCTATGAAGATCTCTGCTGCTGTTTGTTCCATATGCTCATGTCACTGTCCTTTTTAGTTAGTTTGATGTAGTGGCTTAAACGAAAGCTTGAGAGAGAACAAAGAAAAGTAGCATTGCTGTCATACAGTGTGTCAACTCTTACTCCGTTTCCCATGTTTTGGGAAACTTAGCAGACCTGTTAATGTTATTTCTGTCTCAGTTTTCAAAGACAGGGACTGGCAGGTATAGAAGCAATTGATGCTGATTTGGAGAGACATAGCTACCAAAGAGAAACACCAGAAATGTTCTCCAGTATGGCTTATTAATAATGGGCAGTGTCTTGTTTGCATTTTTTCCCCTCTTCAGAGTCTTTTTTTTTAGTGTGTGCCAGCATTTCTGTATAGGTAGGCATGTTTCTCCTGTTTGCAGTACGATTCCAGGGCTTCTCTCCTGCACAGGGGTTCTGGGTGTCTAACGTAGCTATTTTGCCCTGTTTCAGAAACTGCTTAGAGGCAGAGGCCCTGCTGCAGCCCAGCACTGAGGTCTGCTAGAGTCCCGCAGAAGCATGGTAGTAGTTTGTCAGCCTCCTCATCTGGAACATGGGAGACACTCATGCTGGAAAGGGCAATCTGGAGAGGTCTTTGCGGGATAACTGGCCCACATCATGCTCAGATTTCACTGGTTATGTTTTGGAAAGTGGTCTGCAGTGCTGTGTGGGAAGGGAGCTCTTTGGATGAGTGGTCTATTGATCCCTGTGAGCATATATTGATGCATTTGTTTACATAGTTAGGCTGAAGGTGACAACTAGAAGAACGTGATGGATTCAATTATGTAACAACTTGCATAATGCGATTAAAGACTTTGGAATGTGCTTGAAAGCAGAAAAGGAGAAACAATTACATGTTGCAATACAGGTTTGTTAGGCTTGTCACTGTCTGCTCCCTTCAGGTGCGACATGTCTCTTTTAAGACCTTTTATTTTACATATTTTGTCACTAACCCTTCAAAGAAAATTCTTGATACTGCCCTGTTCTTTATTTGAAGCATAGTAATATAGTACATTATTTTAAACAGAAGGTGGAGAGGACTCTAATTTTTCATGCTTAAGGGGTACTTCTAAGTTTTTTTTTTTACAATCAAATGGGACTATAACCCAGGATTTTCTGTATTTGTCCTGTTCAGGACTGTATGCCTCATTTCACTGAATCCTGCTACAGTGTGCTACAGCTCTGGCTCAGTTTTGTACCTAACCACTTAAATTTCATGTGTCCTCTTTTGCCTCTGTCCTATAGGTCCCTTTCTTTGTGACTTGCCCATGTGCAATAGAGATGCTTAAATTAAAAAGGTCTAGGTACCAGTAAATTTTGTAGAGGTAATACAGACTTTCACAGGAGGTTTAACTCTCCAGCAGTATCTCTTTGACAATATTTGTAAAATATTTTTTTAAAATACTGAAATTTAATACTTGCCTGACTTTCCACAGCATCACCCTTCCTCTGACTCAGTCCTTTCTCTAAACAATAAATCAGTTTTAAGGCAATGGAGCAAATCCACCTTTGGCATAAGCTGACACAGCCCCATTGTTGCTCCCACTTACACAGCACAGACTATTGCCAAGCACACTTGTAATAGAACCTATCTGGAAATCTGACTCTACCATTGTAGTCATACTCTGCCAGATAGTTTTGTTGGGTTTTTTTTGTCCAGCTTCCTTAAACAACAAAACAGTGCTTTCCAGTTTGGAATTTGATCGTTTAAATCCCACTTAAACTGACAAAAAAGGCTTTTCAAAGAGGGCCTTTTCAGGAGGGGATAGGATTCATTCATGTACTGCACTTTGCACAAGAGCAAGTGTTCCCCTGCGCTTTTATTTAAGGAAGCTGCTGTTATTATTGAAGGGGAGTGCAGGGGGAGGTTGGGAGGGAGAATTTTGGAAGGGATTCACAATGTATAAATGGCAGCACTTCCCTGTCCTGAAGTTATTTTGTCTGTGTGCCAGTCCATCACGGCCATGTTTGCATGTTTTTGCAAGGTACTGAACTAGAATTAAATGCTTACGGCTATTAAATGAAACAATAGGTCTCTGTAAATTTTTTTAACTGCAATTGAATCAGCTGTTGTTTAATAAAATTAGTCTGACAAAGGTACAAAAAAGCTTTAGAAACGTCCACAAATGCAGCCTTTAAGGACCCTTTCACAAAACTGTTGTCAATAGCAGTTAGTAGGAATTATATATTTTCATTTGAATCAGAATGTTCATGCCTTGGAGGCTGAACTGAAAATAAATTTTGGAGCATATTCAGAACCCAAATACTTTACATTTATCATGTACATAGTATTCATGTTTCCTTTCTTTCTTTTGGATCATATTGTGTGAGGACCTGGGGTGAATGGCATGAAGGACATCACTGTTCAAAAAGTAAATCAGGTTTTAATTGCCTTTGAGAGAGAGACTGTCCTTGTAAGTAATAATACTTACCTTAAAGGAAGCTATTGAAAGAATACAGACTTACTACAGTCATTGTACTGTTCTGGTTGAGAAAGAAAACTTTAGAAAACAGTTTAGATAGCTGATCTTCAAATTTAGAGAAGTCAAGTGAGCCCAATGAAATGGACAAAAAATTGTACTCTCCTTTCTTTCTTGATTACGAATTTCTAGAAATCCTCTAGCAGACATTGAAATTTAGGCAGTCTATACATTATTTTCTTGTGCACATGTTGGGGATCCTCAGTCAAACACCATACTCTAGAAGGTGTTTGTTTCCTGCAGACTCTGTGTCATCTCTTAAAATTGCCTACACACTTAAGCAGAAAAGCATACTAGAATACTGTATTTTTAAAATTATACCAGGGTGGGAGCTGCAAGAAAGTTCTAGTGCCTAAGGGTTGTCACTTCTCCACGAATAGAGTTCATTGGTGTTCCAGTGATCTGATACGATCCCTGACAGACATTATTTTTTATTTACTTCTATAATGATACTTAATTTATGATGGTCCAGATGGTAACAGTAATATCTAGGTTCCACAGCATGGACAAAATAAAGATCTCCACCTGTGTTTTATCTCTAGCCAACAGATGGCTGAAATAAAGCTCTTATTTCAAAATTTCTTGTGAAGTTAGGAGATTTGGGTGTAAAAGCTTTTGTTTCTCCAAAACTTTCCTGAAGTTCTTTTCAGGTTCAAATCCTGATGTTTCCTTTTTGTTCCCTCTCTCCCCTGCAGCATTGTTATGAATATAATTAAATTAAGATGTTGATACTAGGTTCTGAAACATTGCTTTCTACTTTAGACTAACACTTAGGGAAATTTTAATGAAACATCTGGGCATGGTTGGGCAAAGCAGTACTCTGCCAGGATACTAAATAGGGCTAATTAACTTTCTGTTGCATGCAATATGAGCCAGTTCTAATGTATAGTGGGAGGAAAGGCTCTTATCTCCGTAACAGAGGAGCAATCCTTAACTTCGATTTTTGTAATTTGGCAATACATGAAAAAAATCAATATTTCATACAGACATTGCTGTATTGACAGTCATGCAGGCTTTTAAATTAGAACCATGGAGTGCAATTCACGTTAATGTTTTGTCTTGTCTGTTGATTGAAACTGTGTAGACCATTTCTGATGGGTTTGAGTACATGACCCTTTACTTAAACTTGGGGACGTCATGATTCAATTCAACTATATATTTGTCAGGACTTGAAATCAACAGCATTCATGTCCTACAATAAGCATTTGTGAAGTGCTTTTTTATGAAACATTTCAGTATTTTTATGCCTTCATGTTATTAAAAAAAAAATAAGTGAAGAGGTCATCTTCCGAAGTCAAATTAATGTCCTTTAGTTTGGGGTCTTCATAACTGAAATCAAACTTCACTTCTGAAAAACGGAAGCTTTTTACTTTCTCTCTTCAGTGATTTCCTATATCGTAAACCAAACAAATTGCACTTATTTAAAGAACAAACTGCCTATTTAATCTGAAGTTCTTTGGCACTGAGAAACATTCCAATGGGTTTTGCATCTTACACGTACAGGACTTCTGAAGATGGTAGTTAGAGTCTCAAGGGGAAACACACTAATTTCTTCTAGGAGCCAGCTTACATCTTCTGTTTTATACTTGCTTTTTTACACAGGCTGATAGGATGGCTATTCTTCATAAGCTGTTGCATTTCATTATCAGTGAGTAGGGCTGTCATCTCAGAAGAAGGCAGAGCATCTTCCGAAGGGCCCCTGTATGCATGTTCAGATAGCCTGTGAGACGCCTGTTCCGCTCCTGCTCGCGGGAAGGATCAGCCGAACCTCCTCATGCAGCATCAGGCAGCCTCTGGAACGCCCTATAGAGCAGCTCCATTCGCAGAGTTGCCAAATACCCAGATTTTACCAGACCTGGCCAGGCTTCAAGAAGTTTGTCAGTTGCTTGGATCAGAGCATAGCCTAGATGGTTGGAATTTTTCATATGCCTGGCTCAAAACAGCTGCAGCTTGGCTCACGGGGGGGGCAGAACCTAGCGCCCCACTTCCGCGGGAGGAACCATGGCTGCTCCCTCCACTCGGAGCTGGCAGGGAAGCACAGGGAAGCATGCCTCTTTGTGGGCCGAGCCAGAACCAGCTCTCAGGCTGGAGGGGACAGGACTAAGGCTGCAGTTGTTTTTCAGATTTATATCTACATAATGGGCTGCAGTTGTTTTACATGTTTTTCAAAGACTTATGCAATCAAATGATGGTATGTGTAGATTTTAATTACACCAACCGGCTGCTACTGGCTTAAAAATGTGCTCTAATCTAGGAAGGGAAAGGGGACAGGCAGTACAGAGCAATGTGCAAATGTTGGATTTATTTATTTATTTTTAGCTTCAAAATGAACTCTTAGGCAATCGACTGTGCCGGTGGGTGCCTATTTATCAGGCTTATATATCACTCTGCATTTTCTGCCACCAGTTTTACAGGTATATTCTGTTAGGAAAGTACTAACTGGAAAATGTAAGAAAGCTCTGAAGTTGTCTTTTCCTGCATGTGTCTGGGTTCCAGTCCCCACTCCTCTTTAGAAATGTCGAATCTTAAAAGCTTTAGTAGTATAGTTATTCTGAAATGCAAAATCAAAATACATCGTCATAATCATTTAAAGAGTTTATAAAAACAAATGTTAAGAGATCATCTTAACCAGTGGTCTCTGAAGAATGCATTACTAGTAGATTAATTACTCTAAGTACATATTATTGCACTTGGTTTGTAATTCCCCTATGAAGTAAGAGAAGTTCACTTTATACAGTTTAATAGGAAAAAAAAATCTAAATAGTTCTTTTGCCTCAAATCCTAAGAGGCCTGAAGTATTATAAGTGTAAAAAGCACAGAAACTTCAAACACAGCATGTAACCCTTGTCAACATCCCTCACGTCGCCTAAGGATCTCCATGCTTTTTGTTCCTTGGAACACTACATGCAGTTCTTAAGCCTTGCTGGATTTTCATGCAACAAAATTGTTTTCTTTAGGTTAACTTTTACTCAGTTGTTCTCAGTCTTTCCAGCCTTTCCTGGCCTCTTGTTTTGCTAACATGGTTTGGGATTTCCTTGCTCTAATTTAATGACTTTTAATGTACTAAGGTGGTTATTAGCATTTGCTGGCCCATAGGCAGCAATACCAAGTGGTTCGTGTTGCAGGATGAAGGTCAAGGGAGACACTAGTCACTGCTGTCATTATTGGGCTTAATTTTAACTCTGAACTCTATTCTGGCCTTGCAAGAAAGCACAGCAGATGGCTAGCTGGTTTTACCTAACTTACGAAGGAAGTCATGTTGATCTGGGCATATCCATGGCATCCTCAGGGATTTCAACCCATGCTAAAAAGATGTTTTGCCAGAAGGCGCAGAGAGAGAGAGAGAGAAGCTTACTGTTTACCCCTTTGGGCTTTAGATGTGGGATGTGTTTTTAAAGAAACTATCAGAAAGAAGCTTCTCTACTACTCTGCCTTCCTCCATCCCTCTGAACGTGGCTCTAGAGGCACAGGCAACACTGCTCTCGTTTCTAGGCTCTTTAAGCTTTTTGAGACTTCATTGTTTGTTGTACTTTGTCCATTTTCCTACCCTACAACACCAAAAATTAAAAGTAGTATTTCAAAACTTCAGACTTTCTGTCACCACCCAGGAGTGCCCTGAAGCTCGCCCTTGGCAGAATCTCTGTTGCAATTTGCTGATGTTAGTTATTGAGGGACTTTAAAAATGGACGCTCTGCAGGAAACTTCATGTGATAAATCTAAATTGTGAGCACTTATGTTTACAATTAATGGTACATGGAAGAAAAGTCTATATGTTTCAGAGTTGAAGTGGGAGTTTGTGCTAATGACTTAATAGAGTTTGCCAAAGAAAACTGTATATGAAAATGGAACTGCTGGAACACAACCTGAGAATGAAAAGCATAAAACTTCTGAGGATCCCAGAAATCTCTCTGAAGAGCAGCTGGGTGGATATTTTTGCTGAGTTGAAGACTAAAATCAGGAGTCTGTAGCTTGCCAGCTCCTGTGTTGCGTGATGCAATTGCTTCTTTCCTATTAAGAAAACAGCCGTTCAGCAGGCTTGCCTTTTATTAATGTCCTATACCTCGAGGTGTGTATGATTGAAACAAGATTCTTTATGCTATGAGGCAAAGCTGGAAACTTTATATGAAAACTGCTTGAGTTCTCCAGTTTGTGGGGGCTTTTTGGCCTTTTTTTCTTTTTTTTTTTTTTTTGAAAGCTGTGTCAGAATATATGCTAATGCAGAACTGGCATGTAGGGCTTTTGCCAGAGGTTTTTGTGTGTACTGGAGGAGGGCAGATGCCACCTAATGTTTAAATAGAAGGCAGGAGAACACATGCTGTTTTGCTTCACTTTTCAGTGGCTGGTGGTAAGGGGAGAGAGGGGAAAAACCTCCCACAGCTCCTATTAAATCTGTACCTTCCAATGTCAACCTCTTAAGATCTTAACCTGCCTGCACTTGACAAGATGTTAGTAGCAACTCATTGACTGAATGTCTTAAAACTCACAATACTTAATTTTCTCAGTTTGTAATAGTGCCAACTCTGGCTTGAAAACAAAATGTGTTTCCTGTAACTGTTTCTGCTGAGATGATTTTTGCACTCCTGTGGCTGCGTGCATGTGCGTAACAGGATCATGACGTGGACTGCCAGCATTTAATGAAAAGCCACATTTATTAAATTTAGGAGGAGATGAAATGGGTGCAGTGCAAAGCTATGGCTTTTATTTGTTTAAAACAAATGGTCAACAAAAACAAAAATCCTAAAGAGCTAGTAAGTATTGACAGTGGTACCTGTAGATGTCTGGTTTTCCTTTAAGGCAGTCTAATTTGCCAAACATCTGGATGGTTCCTCCATAATGAAATGACTGGCCATGTATTCTTGTAAGACTGTATATTCCATCTAAAACATGTACTCAAAATTATCTGATAATGCAGTCAGGGCAAGATAAAGATTCTGTGGCTTTTCATAGTTTAATCTTAGTTTTCAGGTTTAAAGTGAGATTCTGTGTCCTGTTCCTTCCTTTGCACTGACAGGGTGTATGCACCTGTGACTGAAACAGTGAAAGGCAGCTTTGGTTTTCCACTCATTTTGTTCTCTGTATCAGCTCACCGGCCATACAGGCACCTACCTTTATCTGCTGGTGCAAGGAAGAAGCAGAACTGGACAGGCACTGCTCATAGACACATAATCCTTGCTGGAAGAGACAGTTACTGCTTTGCTGAGAGTCCTGTCTGTGTTGGCGGAGGAAGGTAGAAAACACCTCCAGTTTCACAACCGTTCTGGGACTTCCCCAGTCTTTAACTCTGAAGATGATATTTTTTCTATGAATTTGATTTGGGATATATGAAAAATTTTATTTTATTTAAATGGCTTACTTTCATCATTGTTTTCATGCTGATAAAATCTCAAACCACTCACAGAAGAGTAAACTCTATTCTCTGATTATTGGTTGTCATGCTATGTGCGAGAGGAGACCACACTGGAGTTCCTCCTGGGTGACAGCAGGCACTTCCTTCATGCACAAACCGTGCTGCTCCGGGGGTACTCACAGCCCTCTCACCTCCAGGTCAGGTCTTGTGCCCTCTAGCACTTGCGCCACTCAGCCTTATAGTGGAAAACAACCAAAAGCAAGATATTAACTAATGTCTTTATTTTTGCTGCTGTTACTGAAGTGTGAATTGAGACTTTAATGGATAATGGACACTGTAAGCTAGGTGCTGCCTCTAAAATGTGTAAAAGCTCAAGTAAGGGCAGAAAATCATCCAGGTTATCAGTGGGTCTCTTTCAGACTGAGATAACTGGCACATTGTTTGCCAGTCCGATCTGGTAGCAGTGAAGCTTGAATATCTTCCATTTCTATATATTTTTTTCTTAGCATTACGAAGACTTTAGGCAGCTCTGAATCTTTATTTTATCAATTTTGTTTATTTGTGTGAAGGTATTCATTGGTTGGGAAACTACAAAACATCAAACTGTTGGCAGACAAGTCAGACTTTTAAAAAGTCAGCAGAGTTGACATACATTAGAAAATTAAGAAGAATGATCTGCCTTGAGGAGGGATGTTTTTACTCAAAATAAACTTTGACAATGAGTGTATGTGAGTTCATAGTGTATTTCAAACATTCTTGCACTTAAAATATTTTCAGAGCACTCAGATTAAAATGGCAGAGAACAATAGTATTATGCACTTGCATATAATTTTGACTTTGTTCCATGCTTGTCATAGAAAATAGCAAATATAATATTCACTTAGCATCCATAATTCAACCACGTTTTTTATTTGCTTTGGATTTTGGTAAGTAATGTATCAGACTTCTTTCAGGCCCTGGAGGAAATCTGTATTATGGAGAATGCTAATTCTTCACCACAAAAAACTCTGGAGCATGACCTTGCCAAACAGAGATGGAGCCCCTGATTTGGTGTAATTTTTCCGCTCTTTCTTTCCTGTTTTTCTTTTCACAGGTAAAAATTTCCTAGTTAGAAGGTAACTGTCTTAATTTAAGACTTCATGTTTATTTTTTCTTATTTCATTATGTTCCACTCTACTTCTGTGACATTTTCTCTAGATATATGGACCACCCGGTTGGTTTAAGCCAGCTGTCAAAATAACATTCAGTAAGAAAGAGGATTGTGCACAGTTTTGCAGGATGTAGCTGTGTAAATGGTTAAGCAGAGAACCTGAATATGGCAGACCCATGTCTTATTACGGAAGCCACCTTAGCAAGCTCAAATAGCTCCATTTTTACAAGTCTGACCCCTAAATGTGAATGAATTCTTTTTTCTACCTGTGATGAAATGATTTGTAAAGAAATGTTTTATGTGAGCTAAGTAGTAAAAATTACAGCCCTTTTCTGTTTAAGTTAGACCTCCATTTAAATAGTTACTGGAAACACTAATTCTCAGCCTTCTAGCAAAGGCCAGCTTTATCTAAACTCTTGTGCTCTGTCAAACACTGAAGGAGTCTCCATTCCCTTGCTAGCTTGACTTTATAACCAACACGTGGAAAACGTCCTTTGCCCTGAATAAGGGATGGGCTTGTTTAGGACAGTTACAAGGTGCTTCACCAGCTGACATTTCCTGTCTAAGAAATCTGCTGCCTAAAACTAGTTCAGGGATGTTGTACACAGCTGTCCACTCAGTCGCCAAGAATCCTATAAAAATCGTCTCTCTTAATGCATCTGAAAATGTTATTTGAGTAACATTTCTGGTCAGCAAATTTGAGGTCCTGACAGGACTTTGAGGTGATAGTCCTGTAGGTGTTCTCCAGTTGGCTCAGAACCTGATGAAATTTTACTGTGTGTTCACTCTTAACTCTCAAAGGCCTGTTTACTCCAACTGTGCTTTGTGTTCCTCCCAGAGAACGTCATTTTTACTTTATCTTATTAAGGACTGAGTAGTTCTGAGATGTCTACATTCCCAGTAGGAAAAAGGAGTGTCAAGCAACTGATCTTTATCAGCTGCTGCAGAGGTGGGACTTGAATGCTGACTTGCTTTGTTTCTGCATTCAGTGAGAAAACCACTGGGCAGGGTAGCTGCTCCTCTGCTGCGCTGAAAGGTCTGGAGACAGTAATACAAGACCAGCCCGCCGCTCAGGAACAATAGAAATGTTTTACAGCAATGAGTGAAACCTGCCTCAGATCCGTTCAGGCTGGGGTATTGTGAAGGGAAAATGAACTATGTTGGGATGGGATTTTAGGCTGAATGAGAATCTAACCCTCAGTGTGGCCCTTGCTCTACATCAAGCCGTACATGTTTGTTTTTGTTTGCCTAAGTCATTGCACAACCAGGAAGTGGGAGGAAAAGTTGTTTGCTTTCATATCAAGGGAAGTTTATTCGTGAAAGATGCAAGTAAAATGCACCACTGCTTAAGGCTTCCAGATGGTGAGAACTACAGTGTTTGGAAACCTGCAGCTTTTGCCTCAAATATTTTAGGAAAGTTTATGTAGCTTGTAAAGAATTACTGTGTACTGAAATGAATGTCTACAGGCTTTGTTTCAAGAGCCTCCCTTGCTACACAGAAGCCCTCGTTATCTGCTACTAAAGTGGTTGGATTTTGGGTTGTGGTGGGTTTGGTTGGGTTTTTTTAAACTTTTTTTTTTTTCTTAAGATCAGTTAGAATTACTCCTCAAAGGGAAGTGTTTGCCTAGTGCTCTGTAAATACTCTGACTTAAATACGGCTGCAACAGGTTCATCCCAGTCTGGGTCGTTCTGTGTCATGAGCCAGGTTTATTTCATGCTAGGCCAGTTCAGGTTATGAAACCAGCAGCTAACTAACCATGTCCCCCAGTCCCCTCCCAATTACTTTTTAGATTATTAAGAAAAACATCTCACTACAGTGTTATGTGTGAGATGGTAGCAGTAGAAGAACGTAAGGAAGGGACATGCAGTGGGCAGTTGGGAGGGAGGTACTGTATCAGTCTAATGCTATTTGGCTTAGGTCACTGCATAAATGACTGAGTTAAACCTTAGCGTCCTCTCTTTTCATGGGACTCTCCACATAGCTTCTGTGGTTTCGTTCTCATTAGATCTTTACATCCTTCATACATGTCCTCTCATCTTTCACACTGCCTGTACTGCTTACAGATGGTGTTTCTTTCATCACATCAGTTTGGGAGAAGCAATATTTTTAATCAGGCCTTTGTTACTTGAAAATATTTTTGGCTGCATGGAACAGCATCTGTGTGTGCAACAACTTGTTGAGAACTGCCATGGGAATTGTTTGTGTTGGTGGGACTGATGTGTTCATAGGTGCGTAGCCTGAAAGGGGTTAAGTTTTTCTTCTCTCTTTGATGCTTTCTTTGCAGCCTGATTTTACCTAAATAAAACTTCTTTTGCACTTGCGTATTCATGTTGCATTTGGCACCATCCTACGCGGTCTGTGCATAAAACCTCAGTGTCCCGGATTTAGCCAAGTTGTTATTATTCAGGTATTTATTATTCTTATGAATATTGTCAAATGTAAGTGAGCCAAGTACGTGCTTCACAGCCTACCTAATATTTAAATAACTCGGTTGTACTGTGTGTCTACACAAAATGTATCTGAATGTGTTTTGGTATTTGCTGGTATGTAGTGCCCGCTAAACTAGAGGTGTTGGAATTTGTCAGGGTCCTTTTGTGTCCTTCCCCCAGCCGTTTTCTCAGAGCCTGAGAAACCTCTTCTAAACAAGAATGTTTGCACAACTTTGCATTGGTCAGAAAGTACATGAAGTTTTGATTTTGAATGACTAGAGGACAGCCAGCAGCAGTGCTTTATGTGCTCTTGGAAGTGTTAACTCTTCAGTTTGTTTACAGCAGTTGTAAGCATGAGGATGAGCACATAGGATATTTTTATATTTGCAGAGAATGGTTCAAAGCTGAAGCGCTGCCTGTCTGCCATTTGCTGTCGGCAGCAGTCAGTGTGGGATGACTCCTTAGAGGAAGTGAGGTAGTTGCTGTACTTGATAGAGGAGACTGTTCCAGGAGCTCTCCTGTTCTGATGAATTCTCCGCCCTGTTCCAGATCTTGTCTGTAGCTGTTTTTTTCTCTTCTGAGTTTTCAAGAAGGCTGTAAAGAAGTCTGTGCCTTAGAGAACCACGATGTTGCAGTTCACACACAATGTGCTAGAAATACCTGTTTCATTGCTGCCTGTTATTCCCAGTTTCCCTGGTCAGCAGACTGAACGCTCAGTGTTAGTTTTAACATTTAAAGAAAACGGTTTTTTAAAATTTAAACTCTTAAATAGTGTGGTTTTTGTGGCTACATGATTTGTGATGCTCCCTTTATATTTCAGGGGAAAATCCCTCTAACACAGGGGTGCATGATGTTAAAAGTTAGTTTCTTCTTTAAAACATATCAGAAAACATTGCAGGAATACTGGCTTTTTCAGTGTGGGACACGTTGATGAATGTCCCAGCTTTTCATCTGCAATTTACTAGTAATTGGAAGTGTTTTATCTTGAATTCTGGTGGAGGTTTTTTGGTTTTTTTACACTACTCCCACTGGAAAACAGCTCTGTATATCAAGCTGATACTAGCAGGATGAGGGTGCAGTATGTCTACCTGTACTGTGGCCGTATCTTGAGACTCACCAATGCTGGCACGATACACATTAGGAGTATATAAACTTCAGTGTTTTCAGAAGCTTTTCCTTTGTTTTTGCTTCTCAGCAAAATCAAGTCAGCAACATGCATGTAGAACTGCTTCTGTGAATCTTGAGGTGCCAAGGATGTCGAACCTTTAGCTGTAAAAAGGCTTGAATTCAATGTAACTTCTTTGGCTTGTTGTGTAATTATATGTTTGGTAATGGGTGCTGTTGAGTGCATGCTGCCATGGTGTGGTTGGTAACCTCTGCAATTTTCCACTCTTCAAACAAACACGTGCTTGAGGTGAAGAGCAAAACCAAAGACTGAAAAGATGCATCTCTAGTATAGTCTGACAAGTGCCCAGTAGCTTTGATTTCTCCAGGTGATACTCACAAACACTGAGGGTTTTTTTTTCATGTCTACATGGAAGAAACATAAACTCTGTAAAGGACAGTGCAGAAGCGCTACTTGATTTAGTTTAATTTAGGAGCTGAATCACCTTGTAGAGGAACTAAATTTTGTTCACTGAAGGGGAAATCAGGATTGACTAGAATGACTAGTGCAATGTCAGAAAATGTGAATGGTTTCTTCATTAATTCCCCTAGCCCAGGCATTCTGTGGGGATGTATTACATCACTAGGGACGTTAGTTTAAAATTGGGTGGGACTAGATGCACATAATGGATATGGCAGGGGTTAACTAGACAGCAACCTGTGTGTAAGTGTAACTACAAAAACTTTGATGTGCCTTCTCACTTTCAGCACTATTATCTTCCTGGGAGGCCGTGGAGGGATGCCAAACGATCTAAGGACAGGGGAGGGGAGAACTTGCCAGTACTTGGTTTGTGAATGAAAGAAAGGAGGCCTTAATAAAAGAAAAGTGTCATGTAAATGCTCTCTTCCAGTTTTCACCTGGCAGCCACCAAGGGACACGCGGAGTGCCTCAGGATCATGGTGACACATGGTGCAGATGTGACAGCCCAAGATGGTGCAGGTATGCCTCCGTGAACCCACACATGTAGCATAATACACTCAATTGGCCTGTACAGTTCTTGATGTGTGGAGTGCAACTACAGATTTGACAACACTGCTTTTCCCCACACACCGTGTAGGAAAAGCAGTTATAACATTTGCAGGTTTAGGCATACTTGCTTTCCTGCACATGGAATTCAGATTCTAAAGCCCTTAAAAGCTTTTGCCTTAAGATTATAAATGTCAGCATTTATAGTGGACTCCAGATGCAAAATAGTTGCTTGTTCGTTTTTTTTTTGTTTTTTTTTTTTTTTTAAATTTAAAAAAAAAATCACCCCCTTCCCCAGCTCTTTTTGTTAACTTCATTAGAGGCTTTTTATAGGTTAAATCAAGATCTTCGTTGTTGCTTTTATGTGTATCCAAACCATTAACCCCATTAACTGTACAGGAGTTGCAGTCAGGATTAGTGAAAAGAGCTGATACAGGCCAAAACAGAGCTGAAAGCTATTAAGTGTGCTGTTTCAGCCCTTAAAAGTCCCATGGCCTAATTACTACTCCACTAGGAGAATGATGGGAGCTGAATTTGAAACTGGCAAACTCTTCTCAATAGATTTCAGTTGACATATCTGTGGAATCTGTGCCCAGCATTTTCTCTGGCTAGCTGAGTCACCTGAATGAGCTGTCAGCATTCTGTCTCTCCAGTAATGATCTGTAAATGTTGGGCTCACGGGTTCTGTTTTGGCCACCATCTGCAGCCTGGGGGAGTTTCTGACATACATGAAAATTATTTTCCTCTATAAGGAAGTGTCTGTAATACTGGAAGAAACATCCAGATTATACATAATGATAAGAGTATGTATGTACCTGATACAAACTATTATTCAGTATTCATCCTTCATCTTGCCTCTGGATTTATTAGATGTTTGGGTAATAAGAGGTTGCCTGCTCTCACCTGAGAGTGTCAACCCAGTGTTCATTAGGGAAAGCCTTGTCTGTAATAGTTATATTATTCACAGTGAGTTTCTAGTGTCACAAGTGGCTCTATATTGAGTACTAAATCTTGGCTTCTCCTTTTCGTAGTTACATGGATAATTATTCTTTTGCTGTCTTGGCCTCTTTAATGTTTCAGGTGCTCTGTAAGATGAAACTGTAGGAGAGACTGCAGTCTTTCATCATAAATCCGTAGTCAGTAAATCACTGTATTCCATTGCTAAATATGATCTCACAGATGCTAGATTAGCAGAAAAGGGAGTCTGAGTTGCAAACCTAAGTAGGCCTGTGTTCTGAGTCCTCCTTTACATGCACTCCGTAGATTATACAAATTCGTTGTAGTGGTAGCGGGTGAATTTGGCTGGTTTTGCTCTGGTTGCTGGGTTCCTTTTTCATTGCCAAATGGAAGAAACCATGAAGGCTCTTGACAGATGTCTTTCTGCAAGGGAGGCTGCATAATGTAGAAAAAGTATTTTTTAGGAAACAAAACATAACAGTGCAATCTTAGACTTACTTCTGCCAAGTTGTAGTCTGACACAATGTTTGTGTCATTTCTTTATATGAAACTAGACATTAAGATTATTCTGTTACGTGCCCGAACAACAATCTCATAAATTCTGCTTCATGTAGGTTTTTGTTCTATTTTCTCTATCCTTACTTTTCATGTGTTGTGATAGGAACAAGATTGATAAATCGAAATTTTGCCTGTGTAATGGAAGAGTTTTTTCCTGTGCTTTGGCTTGATTTAATACTTAATTTGCTCTGCTTTTATTCATCTAGGGCACAGTGCTTTACATCTTGCAGCAAAGAACAGCCACCCTGATTGCATTAAGAGATTACTTCAGGTAAAGTAAAAATTAAATTAGTTTTTATTTTTGAAGTCTTCCTTTTGTTCCTCTAGGTTGGTTCCACTAGGTATTGATGCATTTCCTGCTAACAATCTGCATCACACTCCTATACTGTTGTCCTGTCTCCTTGCAATTGAGAGACGCTTGAGTTTAAAGACCTTTCAGGCACTGTGAATGGATGATAGAAAATAGTGTGGTATCTTCCCTGCCTGAGTGGTCCATGAGTAGTCTTCCATGTTGTAGCTGGTCTGACATACCAGTGCTGGGTTACAAACAGATTGCAGCTTCTGTCTAACTTCCTGTGTTTTGTCTGTGTTGTTGGATAGTTTGGGAGTAGATGGGTTAGGAGATAAAAAGGAAAAGGATTTTTCACTTCTGGAGGGATTTTGCTACTGTTCCAGTGAATTAAATGCTTTCTTTCTGTACTTGACCATAGAAATGTCTGTCAAGTTTAAAATCAAAGGGAGAAGAAACGAAAGTAGTTTAAATGCTAAAATATGGAAATACTTGAATCCTCAGTGAAATGAGGCACAGGACAGTGAGAGGTTAGAAATGGAGTAAAAGGAACGGGGAAAGAAAATAAAAGTGAAGATGAAGTGAAGATTAAGATTTGCCTGACAACTCTGATGGCCTTCTACGATGGGGTCATGACCTTGCTGGATAAAGGATGGGCAACTGATGCTGGTTGGACTTGTGCAAAACGTTTGACACCATCCCACATGACATCCTTGTCTGTAAACTGGAGAGGCATGGATTTGACTGACAGACAACTTGGTGCCTAAAGAATTGGCTGGATAGTCACACTCAGGAGAGTGGTGGTCAACGGCTCGGTGTCTGCATGGAGACCAGTGACGAGCAGCGTTCCACCGGAGTCGGTGTTGGGACCAGTGCTGTTTAACATCTTCCTCAGTGACATGGACGATGGCATCGAGTGCCCCCTCAGCAAATTTGCTGATGACACCAAGCCGTGTGGTGCGGTTGACATGCTGGAGGGAAGGGATGCCATCCAGAGGGACCTGGACAGGCTGGAGAGCTGGGCCTGTGCCAACCGCATGGAGTTCAACAAGGCCAAGGGCAAGGTCCTGCACCTGGGTCAGGGCAATCCCAAGCACAAGGACAGGCTGGGTGGAGAATGGATCGAGAGCAGCCCTGAGGAGAAGGACTTGGGGGTACTGGGGGATGAAAAGCTGGACATGAGCCGGCCGTGTGTGCTGGCAGCCCAGAAAGCCAACCGTATCCTGGGCTGTATCCAGAGCAGCGTGGCCAGCAGGGCGAGGGAGGGGATTCTCCCCCTCCACTCTGCTCTCCTGAGACCCCACCTGCAGTTCTGTGTCCA
This sequence comes from Rhynochetos jubatus, assembly GCA_027574665.1. Lineage (NCBI taxonomy): Eukaryota > Metazoa > Chordata > Aves > Eurypygiformes > Rhynochetidae > Rhynochetos > Rhynochetos jubatus. The sequence continues at coordinate 71,522,631 of CM050690.1, read as the reverse complement.
GCTCTGGGGCCCCCAGCATCAGAAGGACATGGACCAGTTGGAACAAGTCCAGAGGAGGCCATGGAGATGCTCCGAGGGCTGGAGCCCCTCTGCTGTGGGGACAGACTGGGAGAGTTGGGGGTGTTCAGCATGGAGAAGGGAAGGCTCCAGGGAGACCTTACAGAACCTTCCAGTACCTGAAGGGGCTACAAGGAAGCTGGGGGGACTGTTTACAAGGGCCTGTAGTGACAGGAGAAGGGGTAACGGGTTTAAATTGGAAGCAGGGAGATTAGATTGGACATCCGGAAGAAATTCTTCCCGGAGAGGGTGGTGAGGCACTGGGACAGGTTGCCCAGAGAAGCTGTGGATGCCCCATCCCTGGAAGTGTTCAAGGCCAGGCTGGATGGGGCCTGGAGCAACCTGGTGTAGTGGAGGGTGTCCTTGCCCATGGCAGGGGGGTTGGAACTGGATGATCCTTAAGGTCCCTTCCAACCCAAACCATTCTGTTGTTCAAAGAAGATTCTGGTGGTGCTGAGGCTGAAGATAGTAAGCAAGGAGAGACATTGTCAATCTCTGCTCCATTTCAGAAAACCAGGTGAGTTTTGGTGGAAGTGATCAGATGAATGGGACAAATTTTTAGGAGTTTAGAGTTATCAGTAAGTCTATGGCTCACACTACAGATGAAATAATGAATAATCATCCTGCTGGAGTGCAGTGATAAACAGAATGGATCCCATATCGCAACCTCTCAATTGCTTTTCCCTTGTTACCTCAGGGCTCTCCTGTGACTGACTCCTGTCAGTGTCTCTGACTATAACGGGTCCAGTTTCACTGATGCCCACCTCCATGCTCCTTGTAAGCTGACTCCCTTGTTCCTCCACACCCGGAAAGGGTTGTCATTAACCACTAAGCCTCGCCTCTTCGGGATTTCATTTTGTCTGCTGCTAACACAACCCCCTTTACAGCATAAACAGTGACATCAAGCTGTCACTGATGGTATCGCATGCAGCAGCATGATCAACTCGTGCAACTAGGTGTGTGTTCAGTTCCAAATATCTGCTGCCCAGTCACTTGCCAGATACGGCCACAGAGTGCTTTTGTTGATATTTTGCTAATTTTATTAAAATATGCAGATTTCTATGTTCATAAGTGCAAACCCATTGGTAATATTCTCCAATAATTCATGATCTTTGCATCGCTTGCTTGCTTCTGTGGACCAGCTTGGTGATACAGACTCTACGTGTCAAGAATATCTAATGCTGACATACTGGAGTTGAGTTCAAACAGGGTGAATAATATTTTACACAGGAAGAATCTTGACATTTTTGTTCCAGAATGTGGTAATTTCTGTGAACCTGTTTTCCTTGAGAATCATAAAGGGTTTGAGGCAGTACTGTATTTGAAAGTCAAAAGCTCTAATGTTTGGTTTTCAGAAGCCTATTGTTTCAAGGTCATATCTCCTTGTGTCCAGAGAAGGGAATGGAGCTGGGGAAGGGTCTGGAGCACAAGTCCTGTGAGGAGGGGCTGAGGGAGCTGGGGGTGTTCAGCCTGGAGAAGAGGAGGCTCAGGGGACACCTGATCGCTCTCTACAACTACCTGAAAGGAGGGTGCAGAGGTGGGGTTGGTCTCTTCCCAAGTGACAAGCTCTAGGACAAAAGGAAATGGCCTCAAGTTGTGCCAGCAGAGGTTTAGATTGGATACTGGGAAAAACTAATTCACAGTAAGGATTGTCAGGCATTGGAAGGGGCCTCAGTGGTGGAGTCACCATCCCTGGAGGTATTCAAGAGATGTGTAGATGAGGTGCTTTCAGACATGGTTTAACAGTGGACTTGGCAGTGTTAGGTTAACAGTTGGATTTGGTGATCTCAAAGGTCTTTTCCAACCTAAAGTTTCTGTGGTTCTATGATCCTTTCTTTGCTGTAAACCAGAACTAAAATCTTCTCTACCAAAACAAGTCTTGATTTGAAATACGATTTTTTTTTAAATTATTACATTGGAGTGTAGATTGATTAGTAGTAGCTGTTGACTTATAATACCACAAAATATGACTGGATTCTTGATGCTTTACTTTTTACAAATGCAAATGAAGCCTTATGGCCTTTAACAGAAATAATGCGAGACTAATTGCCTTAGGACGTAACTGCATTAGCCGTTAATGTAAAAAAAAAAAAAAAAAGCTTTTCTGAGGCAAGTTTCCTTTTTTATTTCCTGTTTTATATTGTTCCAAAGCTGAAACTCACCATGAGTATTTTCTGTGGCTCCAGTATAAGGTGGTACATTTCAAGAAAGGAGAGACAATATTGGCAGAGAGGAAAGTTGTGCCCGTGTTCAGAATTGTTTTCTGGAGTAGCTCATAAAACTTTCTGAGAGACGTTCAGCACTGTCCTTCTGTCCTTAACACCAAACATATGTTTTATTTTCTTGGTATTTCTTTAATTGATTTTTTTCCCCTTCTCCTTTTGAACTGTGCAGAGTAAATGTCCAGCAGACAGCACTGACAATTCTGGGAAAACAGCTTTACATTATGCAGGTAACTACTGAAAATTTGTACGATCTATTTTGACATGCTTGATATTCCTAGCTCCTCAGCCTGGTGGAGCTTCTTAGGTTCTGTTTACATAAATCTAGTAAGACCACTTGATGGCTTACAAATGTCAGGTATTTTCTAGATAAATTCTGTGGATATTGAATTTCAGTTAATTATGGTTAACAAGCTTAATTTGCACACTTGCAAGAGCAGAGGTATTGGAATACTTAAGATAAGGTTGACTTTGATTTCAGTCTTTAAAGATTGTATCTTCTTATGCTAATTTGGATCATGAATATTGGTTGTATTTCTGCATACCACTTGTGGGTCATCCCTTTAGTCTTTCTCTCATTTCTTCTTAAAAGAGAAATACAGTTTAATTTGCTTTCCTTGGATCCCACTGTAATGCTCAGTACTGCAAGTGGAAGTGCAGAACTCAGGTTTTGAAAATGGTTTTAATGGACTTCCATGCTTGGTTTTTTTTTTTAAGCTGCATGTGGTTGTCTTCAGGCAGTTCAACTTCTGTGTGAACACAAATGTCCAATTAACGTCAAAGATTTGGTACGTACCTCTTCCTATTTTGTACTTCAGATACTTCAGAGCTTTTACCACCCTCCACTCCCATCAGTCTCAGGTACAGCAACTCAAAGCCATACTATGGTTGTATTTGTTCTTGGATTTCTCTGGTGGTGGAAGTTCCTTTGCAGCTTGCCATAGCACAGGCGGGGAGTACTTCACAATCTAATACAGTAGTGGCAGGATTTGCTGCTCATTAAATTGGAGCATTGGTACGAATAGCTAGAATCAGTTCTGTTATATTCTAAACATGATTAAAAGTCTTTCAATTTACTCCAGCAGGCTTTCAGAACGGCCTGTTACGTGGCCAGGTGCTGTGAAATGCTCATACTGCCCAACCAGAGTATGATAAGCTTGAGGGGAAAAACTAAACTTGATGTAGTCTAAAGGCTCAGGGACACTACATTCACTATTATGAAATGTCCAGGTTTGGTTTTTGGGAATGCTGCAACTGCCTGATACAAAACCCTCTGATGATAAAAGGAGAGGAGAGGACATGACATGACAGAAATGAGGCACCAGAAAAAAAAGGCATAAAAATATTTAAACTTTTTAATTGTTTGGTTTTGACTAGGATCTGTGTCCTTTATCTGCTCTTTCTAATAGAAAAGTGTGTCGCAGAGGTTGACCTAAAATTTCAGCAGATGCATTTGAAAGGCAGAAAGGGTTTGTTCAGTCCTAAGAAGAGAAGGCTGTAGGAGTATCTGAAAAATGTCCTTAACCTAGACCATGGTTGATAGTAGGGAAGAGGGAGCCAGACCAACCTCGGAGCTGCATGACAAAATGATGACAAGCAGTGGTCAGAATTTGGACAGTGGACCTAATTGGGAAATTCCAGTTAAGGACTGGGAAAAAAAATCTCACCATGAAGATGGTCAAACACTGGAACTGATACCCAGTTACATCATACTGTCTCTGCCTTTGGAGATTCTTAAAACTTGCCTGGACAAGTTTGAGCAATATACTGTAACTTGAAGTTTGCCTGGCTTTGGATTGAGAGCAAAGGGGGAGAAACCCCAGATGACCTCTAAAGTTGTCTTCCGACCAAGTTATTCTGGGATTATATGAAATGTTGTATTTGTGCCTTGTACTTATCAAAATTATCATTTTTGTTGTGGAGCTACTTGAAGGTATTGTATATCATCATCATGTCATAGCATTAAACAAACAGCGAAGGGAGTACAAAGAGTAAAAAGCGTTCCTACTCCTAATGCTTTGCATCCCCAGTGGTCAAGAAAGGAATTAAAGTAAACCCAGCTACATTTGTGGTACATGAGAAAAATGTATTGATAGTGCCTCATTTGTGCTGTGTGGAAGTAAAGGTCATACCTGACCCTTAAATCTCAGAGTGATATTTGTAAGTGGATGGATTACTGTTCATAGTTTCTTTACATGCGTTCCTAGGATGGGAACATACCTCTGCTGCTTGCAGTACAAAATGGTCATACGGAAGTCTGCAAATACCTTCTGGATCATGGAGCAGACATCAACACCAGGGATAAAAATGGAAGGTACAGCCGGTTAATGTGTTAATTCTTCCCCAAGGCTGAGTGTTGAATGAAGCTTTCTTCTCAAATCCTTCCCAAAAGTGTTGTTGTTAGGTGAAATAATGCCTTCTCTACTAGACAGCATATCCTGATTGTTGAGAAGGCTCACAGAATTCTGCCTAAAGGGAAAGGTAAAACAGGAACTATGTAGCTATACAACTAGATGTGCCTGTAAGATTTCTCTTAGGCTACCAAAGCAGTAAATACGATTTGTAAGTAATTCCTGCAAGAATCTGATTGATAGCAACTACCCACGCATCACTTTATATGTGTCCCAGTTTTAAATGCTGCTTTCTTCTTGGCATGAGTTAGCTTCTCCAACTTAAATCCTAAGACTTGAGAGCGACATGTGTGGAGGGTTCTTTTTTCTGCCATAATGCAGCCACAGCAGCAAGAGAAAAATACAGTAAAGCTGTCGTCTTAAAAAGTGCCCTTTAGAGATTCGTTGCATTAATAGATAGTGCGTATGCCAGAGAACAGTTTTTAAAAAGCAACATCCTTGTAGTGAAAAATGCGCTTGTTTTGATGATACTGATGAAGAACAAGTCTTTGAAAATTACGGACTGTTTTATGAATTGTTGGTTAAACTGTGAAGGTAAAGCAGGATGCTGGGAAGACTTGGCACTTACACCTGATATCAGTCTTGATTATTGTATGTGATACAATGCTGATATTGTTCTTTGGCAGCACCTGGGAGGGTAAGACTGGGCCCTAACTTGCTTTTTCTCTGTCCAAAGTTTATTAGCGCATTCTTTGTTCTAAGTTGTGTAAAGAAAACCTCTTTGTCGTCTTGATTGGTTTGAATGGCCTCGTCGGTGCTTTGAACCTGAGGTGTTGCCCACTCTTGGACCTTTGCCTTGCCCTTGCTCTCTCACCGTTTAATCAACAGACAGTGTTAGTTTCTAGCTGAATTGGATAGAGGCGTTTCTGTCACAGATAGACAGACCTGCATTTTTGTATTTTCTTTTCTAAGAAAGTACTGTGTGTAGAAGCAAGAAAATTGTATAACATGGAATATACCATTTTACTTCTCACTTTCCTTCTGGTAAGGAGAGTGACTACTCTTGTATCTTGTGTTCACAAAAATGGTTAAGTTTTTACTGAAAATGGAGAAGCCTTATTGGGAAAGGAAGGGGCTGACCTTTGAAAATGGCATCTATGATCTCCTGTCTTTTCCAGACTAAGTGAATTATTTTGGTAATCTAAAACCATCCCTGTGACTCTGGAGGTATTATCCAAGTTGGCATTTAGCACAGCACTGTGACAGCCATCACTTCTCCAGGGCTCACCCATTGTGGGGAGTAAGTTTAATTATCCCCGTGAAATTATTGTCTTAGTATCTATCAAATACTGTAGCTGTAGAAACTTCTTAGTTTCATATCTGCACTAAGGAGTGTGTTTGCCAGTGAACTTGGCCAACCTATTAGGCATGTTTTCATGTGGAGGAGGGAGAATTATGCCCATGCAGGAAAGAGATACTAGACCACGCCTGAAAGGCAGGCTTTTCTGTGTGTTTGCGATTACACTGTACATCTCTTATGACCCCTTCAAGTAATGGAGAAAACCAGATACAACCTGTTAGGAACACATGCTCTGTATGCTACCCTTACTCTAGTGTCTGGCACTGTCTAGCTGCCCTGTGTTAGAGAGGGAATTGGTTGTGCCCTAATGGACTTTTTAAACTGAGAGTAGATAAGAATTTGAGGTCAAGCCCATCTCTCAGTCTCACTGCAGAGCTTTGAGATTTGTTTGGCTTTTTGGTTGAAATCTGTTTCTTTTGTCTTAAAAGCAACATGTGAAGGAATGAAATAAATGTCTTCATGTCGTACCATGACGTGCAGAGCTGCAATTGAAGTGTGGCAGTGAGATTTGATATTCTGACTTCATCCTGCAGCCATTTCCATCTGTGACTCTCCTCTTAGCCTCCAGAACCCAGTTTTGGAAATGTCTAGGGGTCTGTGCAAAGCATGCCAGGTCTTTGCAGAAGGTCCAGCTAGGGAGTATGGGGAAGAGGAGGAGGGGCAGGCAGGTGTTTATAAGGAACAACAGGTACACGTATGTGTCAATACACGTGCTGATAAAATCTTGGACTTTGTTGCACAGTAACTGTCACGCTTGAAAAAAATGAGCTGCTGCTTGAAGAGTGCACTCTTGACACTTACGCTGTGTGTGTTTTGTTTGTTTTGTCTAGAACTGCTTTGATGATGGCTTGTGAAGCTGGTAGCCTTAACATGGTGGAAGCCTTCCTTAGGAAAGGTGCAGATGTCAGTTTAGTGGATGTCTTTGGACAGAATGCCCTGCATTACTCCAAGCTGTCCGAGAGTACAGGCATCCAGAATCTCCTATCATCAAAGTTATCTCAGGATGTGGGTATGTAAGAGATGCTGATGCCGTTTGTCAGTACTTGAACTGGCTGTGTGTATGTTTAGCAATAAACAAGTGTATTTCATAACGCAGCTTGGAAAGTTTCGAAAAGGTGTCTTCAAGATGGTCTGGCTGAGTCTTCCCAAAAAAGAGAAATGGGGTCTTTGCCATAGGTAATAATATTCAGCATGGGATAAAACACTGAGCAGGGCAAAAAGAGGTGGTTTTGAGGGGCGAAAAAAAAAAAAAGATAAGCTGATGTAGCAGCATTGTGAAGTCATACATACAGTTTTTAATAGATCCCCTTTTTAGTATGTGGAAGAGTAAGTGGAACATACAGCTCCTCAGGAGAGGGGTTGGAGAAGAAGCTAATGCAGGCAGAGGGTTTTATGGTCAAACTAAGACAGGCTTCTGAAGTAAGAAGCTCATGTGCATGCTGCGAGACTGTAGTAGAATAAGAATTGTTGCCATCCTTCGAATTTTAGCTCAGTATGAAACCCAAAAAGCAGCAGGGAAAGGATGGGGCTCAAATGGAGTTTTGAAATTAAAGTGTATTGCTCAGATTCCAGACAGGAATTCAAAAACCAAACAAAGTATTCATGGTATGGGAAGTAGAGCTTGAGAGATGGGGTAGGAATGGCAAATAAGTTTTCCTTTGGTAGCTGTTCTTAATTCCTTTTCTTTTCTGCTTCACAGAAATAAAGTCACCGACAAAAGCAAAGCAGGTATTTGTCCTTTTGTTTTTAAAACACTTGGGCTATATAGAATTGTAGCTGAAGAAAAAAGTCATTCACATGACTAGAAGCATTAGGAAATGTCGCTGTGAGATGCGCTGCCACTGACTACTCTGTAATGTGAAAGGGGTTTGTTGCTTATTTAAGAAATGTGCTCAGGAACATCACTTGAGTTCTCTCTGTAACAGCAGCCAGCACCCTCAGTGAGAAAAGGAAGGGATGGCATGTGTGTTTGGGCATGTGTGTGCCACCAAGATATGCCACTTTTCTCACGTGTAATGCAGTAGCTTGGTTTATGGACTCCCTGCCTCTTGAAACGGTAGAGAAGATGGATGATGTAGAACAGTTCCCTGCTTCCAAAACAAAATTTAAGGTTATTCATGGTTACATCTTACTGGAGACCGCCACTTGTGAGAATACCAGCAGATCTAGGCAACCTAATTAGTTACTTACATTTTTTTACTTGGTATCATGTCTTGGAGTGCAAGTAGACCACGTAGACCTGCTGGTGGCTGGGAAGTGGACGAAGGTGCAATGCACTGGTATTCCTTCTGTGAGTGGAGAGGTGGGTTTTTCAGGGAGCTCAGGCAGAAGCTGGTAGAGAGGAAAGGCGGTATCTGTTAAGAATGGCATGACTGGAGCGTGTATGAATGGAAGTGTTACGATCACTAGTGCTAAACCTATTGTCAACTTTTGCTTTTTCACTAAATCTTGTTTGTTTTCACTGAAGCATGGATTACAAGGGGGCAGATTCTTATTGTCAGGCATGTTTAATAACTTTGTGTCAGTAGATATGTAGTCTTTACATAGGGGAAAAAAAAGGCACTGCATGAGCTGCAAAAGTTGATATTAATGTGGGATTTTTTTATTTTATTTATTTTTAAATAAAACAACTTGCTCAGACTTTACTAACCAAACTAACAAACCTACCTTTTCTGGCTGGTGAAACTTTCAGCATGATCAAGGCTCTAAATTAAGTTCAGAAAGAAGTGGAACTCCAAAAAAACGCAAAGCCCCACCTCCTCCTATCAGTCCTATTCAGGTAAAAAGACCGATTTTGAGATGCTTTTAGAGGGTGAAAAGAGTTTTGAACATTATGTGAGTGATGTGGGCTGTATTTGTTCTGTCACTGTTGTTTTATATGCCTGTCTTTATCATGAGTGCTTTTCCTGACGTTAGGATGACACCATGAAAGCACATGTTGATTAGGTTAACTAAGCAAAAATTGCTTGAAGTACAGGATGGTCTAAGGTACAACCGTACAGATTTTACTGTACAATTGCTTCTTCTGTCTAAAGTTGAAGGTTGCCAGTTTTTATGACTTCGTAAGTAAATAACTACATATATTTTAGTTATACATATGTGTGTACAGATGATTATATACATGTACACATGTTAAAGTAAAACGCTTCAATACATGTACGTAGTACGAAAATGCTGTTCATCAGTTAGGTTTAACGTTAAACTGGAATGTTACCTGTATAACAGCTACACTGCATATGTAACACAGAAACAGAAAAGCACCGAATAATTAGATCTGCTCTTTGAAACTAACCTAGAGTTGTGACTTACAGTAGTGCAGGGAAGGGTACTCTTTAATGTGTGTAAGTGTATATATATATGGTAGTTGTATGTATACATACCTGTTTATATGAAATCTTTTACAGTTTAGTGATTTGTCCTCTCCACGCTCATCAACTTCAACTCCCATGACTGGAAAAGGGCAGGCTTTCTTTGATGATCAGGTGTGCAAGGTACCAGTTTTCCGTTCTTGTGAAGCTTAGGGAAGGAGCATTTAGTATCTTAATAATCTGTTTTTCTGACTGCAAAGTCTCATGTGCATTAAATAGCTGAGTTGTAGGAACAGGAGGAGTCCAGATATACTTCAAGGTAATTTATAAAGTGGATTACTTTAATGTTTACTGAATATGTAAATAGAATTAGTCATAAATTAGTATTTAAGAATGTGGTTATGAAAGTAAGATTTAATGCTGTGAGAGCTTTTTGCCTAATACCAGCCAAGTGCATGGCATTGTGCAATGCAAAAAGTAGAGATCCTTCCACCAAAAAACATCAGGGAGATGGCAGAGCGTGTTCTGTCTGATCTTTACCTTACGATATTGAAGATTTTTTTTTTTAATACATAACACGCATTGCTGTTATTCATCACAGGGGCTGCAGCCTTCCAAACTGTCTGTGAGATAGCTGCCCATATTTCATTAATAGTTAATGAGAATTGGGCAATGGAGCTCGAAGGGCTTTAGCAGATTTTGAAATACTGCCCACAAGCTGCAATCAAACAAGATCTTAGAAATAAAAGAAACCCACCTTTGCCAGTCTTCATCCAGCAGGATCTATACTCTCTATACTTCTCTTTGGTGAACTGTCCAACTTTACATCTGCTTTCTGTGAAAGCGTTTGCTTTTGGTGTCTCAGCAGGAAGAATTCAGCTCCTTGCATCTGGATAATAAAGACAGACTGAGTGACAGCGCAGCAGGTATGCAGTAATACTTAATCCGTATTTTCGTACTTGGTTAGGCCTTTAAGGGGGTGTGAAAGGTTAAAATCTGGTGAGAAATCCTGTGTGCCTTTCTGCTGAGAGTGTGAGAGACGGTAGGTGTTGGGAGTTATGTTTTGTAGTTTCTCCAGCAGCTCCCCAGCAAAACCTCCTGCTTCTGCTGGGGACACATTTCTGGGGAAGGAGTTTCTGGGAATGGTTTGCTTGCTCACTGCACTTGGTGGTCATGGGAACAAGCTGTTTAATTTGGAAGGTTAGAACAACTAACTAGCTAGCATTTCAGCTTTTTGAAAGCTTTTGAATCTGTTTTCTCCAAAGGTGCTGACAGTTTATTGGATGTGAGTTCTGAAGCTGACCAGCAAGATCTACTTCTGTTGATGCAAGCAAAAATTGCTTCCTTGACATTGCACAATAAGGAGCTGCAGAACAAATTACAGGTGCCCTATCTGTGTGCTGTTCTAGTGCTCTCTTAATCTGGTAGCAGAACAAAGAGCTGCTTACCGTTTTAAAGAGATGTACTGTGAAGATAATTTAACAAGCTTCTTGGTCGCACTATCATGGAAACATTCTGCCCCGAGGGATTAAATCAGTGTTTTGATCTTCTCACTTTTCCCATAAATTACTGAGTGACTTTATTTATTATGATAACCACATTCTAAAATATGTTGTTAACAGTTGTGTTAGCAGAATTCTAATTTGCATAGCTTTGATTATTAGCTTATGGAGATCAGCCCAGACTTTCAGAGAAGCTTGGCACTTACAGCCTTCTCTCGCTGTAGATGACTAAATAGGAGCAGCTGGTTTTTGAATTTTTCTAAAATTTTCTTCATGGTGCTTTAATCGCCTGTCTCTGTAGGATGTGGCAAGATCTCCTTGTCAACTCTGTGCTAAAACATATAATCATGTGCTTGTTTTTTATTGTGCAATTGTTTGGGTTTCTTTTTGTGCAGGAAAGAACACCTAAAGAAGCAGATTCAACCGTAGAATCTTCCCATTCACCTCAAACAGAGTTTGAGCAAACGGCAGATAAACAAAATGAGTTCTTGGCTCAAGAGCTGAAATCTACATTAAATGCCGCCCAGATTCAAGAAAAGTTGACAAGCCCCAGTGAAGTAAAAATGAAGTACCTCCAGGAAGACGTAAAGGATGTGCAGGGGAATTCAGAGAATTCTGAAGCCAAAAGAAAGCACGTAGAAGCTCAGGTCCAGTCTAGAGTCCCAGAAACAGACCACTTAAATAGCACAGGCATTTCAGAAAATGGTTCTGATCTTAACCTGAAGTTCCAAGAAACTCGAAACAGGTATGAGGAAGCTGTGAAAGAGGTTTCGGATGTACAAGGTCAAACAAAGCTGGGTCTTGTTTCCTCTGAAAGTGAAGAAACCTGTTCTGATCTGAGTAGGCTGAAGGTTACATGTGGAGAAGTTGAAATGCTTAAGCAAGATTTGAAGAGAGCGTTGGAGGAAAGTGAAAGACAAAAGGAGAAAGTGAGAGAGCTACAGAAAAAGTTTGAAGAAAGAGAGCAGAATGTGGCAAGCAAACTGTCTGTGGAAGAGTGTGAGGAAATAAAGAATTCATATTGTTCAGTTATTGATAACATTAATCAAGAGAAAGCGTTGTTGATTGAGAGGTACAAAGAAGGGCAAGAGGAAATTAAAAGGCTACAGGACAAGCTGGCAAATCAGGCACAGTTGGAATCTAGTGCTGAAGCTGGGGAAGTGAAAGATGCAATGCACAGCATGATCGATGAGCTCAACAGACAACTTAGTGAACTGTCTCAGTTGTACAAAGAAGCACAAGCAGAGCTTGAAGACTATAGGAAGAGAAAAACTCCAGACGACATAGCTTTGGACTACATTCCTAGAGACGAACATGAGAAACTGATGCAGGTGACAAATTCATTGAAATGCAAAGCAGAGAATGAGTTATCAGAAATGAAATCCCAGTACACGAAAGCATTGGACGAAGCAGAAGGACTAAAGCAACTGTTAGACACACAGAAAAAAACCTCTTTGCCAATTACTGAACACCATCAGGTGATGAATGTGCTCAGAAATACTGCAAAGGAGATGGAGGAAGAAATAAATGAGCTCAAAGGGCTGCTTACCAGCAAGGAAAGCGAAGTAAGAAACTTACAGAAAGAATTACTGGAAGAAAAAGCTGCAGTTAGTGAAGCAATGGTACCCAAGGCTGCGTATGTAAAGCTCCAGTCATCACTAGAGGGCGAAGTCAGTGTTTTGTCATCCAAACTGAAGGATGTAATCCAAGAGAAGGAAAATGTGTCCTTAGATGCTATGCAACTCAGAAATGAAGTTTTGCACTTGAAAGAAGAGAAGGAAGGTATGCATACCCTGCTTGAAGCAAAGGAACGCGAGGTGACAGGTCTTCACCAAAAGTACCATCAAGCTCAAGAAGATCTTCTTGAGATGAAAAGATACTCTGAAAGCTCATCAAAACTAGAAGAGGATAAAGACAAAAAGGTTCGTGATTCACTAGAGTAGAGGGATAGTCCATGCGTTCAGACCGCAAAGCAAGTTGGATGGCACATGGGTGACCTAACAGACAGTGTTGCGTCACCTGTCACAGAGTGGAGTAACTTTTGAGTGCATTTGCCCATCTGAAAATTCAGATCAAAGTCAAAGAAGTTTTCAGTGTGTTTAACTTTGCAGTTGGCTTCCCTTCCCTGTGGAGATATGTGTGATCTTCCAATTTACCTCTTAAGTTCTGCTTAGATTGGGTTCACACTATTCTTGCAACTGAAGTCAAAGAAGTTGGATTTACAGCAGGAATAGATTCTAGAGGGGACAAGAAAAAAAAGATAGGAAGGAGCAATAATTCCCTATTCTGATTTTACTGTATCATCTCAACTTGGCTTGACTGTTCTTCCTCTGCAGCTACCTCTGCCGATGTTTTTCCTCTTTGCTAGCTGTGAATAGCTGGCCTGTGTTTGGTATGTTTCTATATGGTATTCAGCAGCAATATTTGTGAAGACGGTAAATGCAATCCTTATTTGTAAATATTGCTGGCTTTCAAAACACGAAATGCATTTTGAATTAGTTGGAGAAGCATTGTAACGCTTTGCTTACATGATGTCTCTGTTTGTCCACTGAGTTTTGTTTACATTGTTTTTCATCACTACTTTAAGTCACGAATAACCCCAAGATGAGACTCATAAGAATACAGTGTGCCATACAGCTTTTTGTGAAAACCTGGTTTTTGCCTCCATAGATCAGTGAAATGTCCAAGGAAGTTAGCAAACTAAAAGAAGCATTGAACAGCCTTTCTCAGCTTTCCTACTCGACCAGTGCCCCCAAAAGACAAAGCCAGCAGCTGGAGGCGTTACAGCAGCAAGTGAAGCAGTTGCAAAATCAACTGACTGTAAGTGTGATAATTTGTACACCCACCATTATTCCCAGTTCTCTAAAGGTATGCCTGCCATTCTTCACTCTGCTTTATTGAAAATGCAGCCAGTGAGTACAAGGACAGGAATTGTAATCCAGAAATCCTGTAATTTCTCCGTTTCGTTGAAACATTTAGGAATCTGCAAGTCACAAATTTCTCTTTAGAAACAGTCTGAAGAAAGCTGTTTCCCCCAATATATTTCCTCAGATCAATAGGAGAGCAAAGTTCCTGTACACGTAGGGGAATGTAGTGACCAGACGTGCTGCTGAGATGCTGGTTTGTGAAAAATACAGCCAGTGTGCAGTGGATTTGTGTGTTTCTCAAGGACATTCATCAGCTAAAGTCTTTCTGGTGTTGTTTTTGGGTGTTTTCTGTAGCTAAAGTAAGTGTGACTTTCTAGAAGAAAGTAGTCACTGAAGGCATGAAGTTTCAAATCAAACAAATCCATCTGTTTATAGGGAGCACAGTTTATTCTCTGAAATTCTGAACTGCTTAAAGATATTTTTTAAATTGTATTTGTGCATGAAGATCCAGTCTTCTAAGCTGGGTTGAGTCATAATTGGTATTTCCAAGAGCTTGCATGTCCAAAGTAGCACTTTAATTCACTGCTGAGGGTGAAAAAAGGGTACTCCCTATCAGAGGCCTTTGTTGGGAGCGCTGGAGTAATTCTGAAAGGAGAACTCCCAGCCTGACATGCTAAATGGCTTAACTGGTATCTGCTTCCCTACCTTCCCCAGCAGACAGAAAGAAGAGTCAATATGCATATGGGCAGGAAAAATTCCCTTGCAGTGGGGAGAAACAGGTAGGCAGAGAGTTAAACGCTGCATCCTGTCGTTGTAAAGGCCCAGAGTGTTTCTTATCCCAGTCTGCCAAGTCTGAAATGACCCTTCATTTCCCACTGCTTAAGGACCAGCAAAGTAGTGTAAGCTGCAAAGACACGCAGTACGTTGGGTAGGATTTAAAATGGGACAGAAGCGTTCTCTCCTTGTAGGCCAGCTTTCCTGACAGCTTCACGTTTATTTGGAAAGTTGGCTTCCAGGATGTGGCAGTCTGTGGTCATGAAAAAGGATGTTGGCTTTCCTCGTTTGAAGGTGTAGTAATAACTGAGGAGTTCGTGGGTTCAGACCTTCGTAAGAACCTCCTCTTTCTGGGGAAGGCGTTAGCTGGCAGACGTGTCCCTGACTTCAGGAAAGAGCTCAGTTGCAGTTGAGGGTTGATTTGTCAGAATATTGTTGGATTTCCTCAGTTCTGGTTGTGGATAAGCTCAGAAGTAGAGTATGTGCTCATTCCACATCTTTGCGGCTCAGTGCTTCTTACAGCTGATGTCTTCTCACCAGCTTTTTTACTGGAGTAGGTAGAATTACAGCATTTCTGTGGACCACGCTTCCAAGAAAATCGTGGTTTGGGTGGCTAGTGTCACAGTGTACCGTCTGAGATGGTTTTCCATGCATGCATAAGACTGTGGTCTGGAATTCCGAGAGCTCTCCAAATCTAGCTGGCGAGTTCCGAGTTCAACAGTTCTGAATGCTCTCTGACTTTCTGTTCAACTGTTTTCTAGGAAACAAAGAAACAACATCAAGAAATTGTCTCAGTTTACAGGATGCATCTTCTTTATGCTGTGCAGGTATGGTTGGCTACTGTCAGTTACGCAGCGTTGGTATTTTAATGAAAAATGTTTCTTCTGCAGATCTAGGAAGAACTTTGCATGTTTCATCTAAGGCATCCTACCCAAAAGGTGTGACTGTTTAGCACGGCTTCCTTTTGGGAAGTTGATCTCCTCAAAAATAGTTTGTGAATCCTCTTAAAGAGCAGAGAGATGCCTGACTTCAATCATCTTCTCTCTCTCCTTATCTAGGGTCAAATGGATGAAGATGTCCAGAAAGTGCTTAAACAAATTTTATCGATGTGTAAAAGCCAATCACAGAAAAAGTAAAGAAGAAAGCCAAGGAAAACTCCGCATTTTTATTAATACTGTTATGGGCGTTTATGTAGATTTGCCTTAACATAAGATTTAAAATTGGCAATTTGCTGCTTTCGTGTTATTGTGCTGTTCGTGAAGTGGGTTTGTTTGTCTGTCTCTGCCACTTCCCATGTGCATTTGCGTGTGCAGTAACTAAACACATGCCTGCTTTTCGTATCTAAATTGCAAGTATGTTCTTCAGACTTTTTACTTAGGCCACTCCATGTCATGTTTACCCTGAAAGTACTTTCTAGCTTCCTCCAGTAGAGGGAGGTTAACCGAGAGGAAAGCACTCTGTTGCCTGGGTAAAGGTGAAATTCTCCTCAAGGCCTTCTGTACTGTTTGTAAGCTGCATCTTGTCAGCAGGGAGAGACTTAGTTGCTTGATGTTGCAGCATTCCGATTCCTGACACTTTGCCACATGCAGCCTTAGGCAGAGCGGAAGTGAGCCTTGCAGCAGTGGGCAGAAGTAGGTATTTACGCCAAGCCAGGTCACCCAACAGCTACACTGCTTTGTGTAACGCTACGCAAGAGTAACACACCACAAGGTAGCTGCCCCAGCCCATCCAGCGCACTGAGTTCGCAGAACTGACGCCGTGCTTCATCATTTCCTTGAACTGCCTGGTAGGGGAATGAAACTGTTTCAGAAGGTAAAAGCATTGGTTTGTGGAAGTTCTGTGCAAAGCAGTGCAGAAACGTCTGTACAAACAGCCCTTTACGATAGGTGTAGCTATCTATGCAAGCCTTGGCCATGAAGCTCAGGAACAAAACCAGAACATATACTTTAGAAAGGGGATTCTAGTGAACACAGGATGTTTACAGTGAATGTCAATGCCTCGTACTTCCTAACCTCACTTTTGTAAAGATCTTCTCTTCAGTATATTTTTATTGGCCCAGATTAATGAATTTTTTTGTAACTAAACCATTTTTTCTACGTAATGTTTGCATTAAGCTTATTAACAAGTATTTTTAGGTAATCGTGTTTTAGAGGGTTTCCTTTTATACCCCCAAGTATTCAGTAATGTTTTCAGTGTGTAAGAGATCCGTACGGAGCGCCAGCCCTGTCTGTCAGTGCGGTGCAGAGCAGTGACGTGTAAAATGCGATTCAGCCTGCTCTTCCAGAAAACGTAGAAATGATAGGTAGAGAACAGCAAAAGGTGTCAGAAATGCCCACGTGTTGTTTCTCAAGCCTAGGGGCATCGGTAGAGCCTTTATCAGCACTTGTACGTTTAAAGTCAAATGACAATGCCTGATGTGGTTACAGCATGAAACCACGGAGCAGTGTTTCCAGGCACACGGTGCGCCTGAGGGTACAACTGTTCCGTCTAGCTTGCGGCCTCACTGTGGCGTTTGGTTTTTCCCTGTTAGTGGGTATGTCTCTAATAGGGAAATCTTCCAGGGCCGTGTCATCGATGAAGTTCTTGGCCATAGCATGACGGGAGTCAGCAGTGCCTCCCTCAGGCTGACCGGACTCAGAGTGCACTTGCATCAGGTAATCCCTGGCAAAACTAAAACGCATTTTAAAAGCAAAAAGAGGAATCACACCTTTGCATCAGTTAGACCTTGGTATTACTTTTCCTGGGTGGTTTAACTAATGCCTGCTAATTTTGAACAGTGTTTTATAGTTAGACGGTTTTGAAAATGCTCCAAAGAAATGTGAAAAGAATTTCGCTGCAGCACTTCAAAATGAACAACCAGACTTTAAGCGCGGTAATGCTGCGAAGTACAAAACTTGATGAACCATTTTGTAGGCTGCCTGATGGATTTAGTCTTCTACTTTGTCTTGGTTTGTATATTTATTACAATTATCTTTGTGGAATATTGAAAATTATATACTACAGCATAGCAAGTTCCTTTATATGTAATTTACAAGAAGTTTCCTTACGCAGCAAATAAACTATTTCCATTTTTTTCATCTTTGTTCTTCTTGTGCCTTCGTTTTTTGCATTGAGCGAAATCTCACTACCCTGTTTCAACACAGTGCACATACGTTCTGATTCTCATGCTTAGGGAGCTGTCAGAGGTACTGGGTTTTCCTCCCTGAAACTGCAACTCGATTACTGACTTTCTTGTTCTGTCAGGTAGAACAGAATCCACTCCGGACCCTGTGCAACCTGTTCTGCAGATTATGCTTTCCATCTGATGGGTGAGTTCAGAGCCTTTTCTAACACGGACGACTGCTAGCGGGATGTCCAGTTTCCCACTCCCCACTGGACGCATTCCAGCGAGGTTTTACTGCCTTAGAGCAGCAGCACAGGCTGGGGCGGTCCCACAGCTTTTCAGAACGGCAGTTCTCTATCCATTAGCGCCTCACGGCATGCACGGCACTACAGCGAAAGCGTACCTGTGTGTACATGCGTACGGATATCTGGGTATGGATGGCTCTCTTCACACTTCGCCATAGTTACAGTCAGCCCCGCTGCCTTTCACCACCTCTCCCTCGCCTGAGTTTTATTGGAGAAACTAGTTCTTCAGTAACTTGATAATAGTATCTTCCTGTCTGAGGGTGGAAGACACGAATGGCAGGAATTGCACCTCTTTTGGTTACATCCTGGGCCAAGCAGCTCTTCGGCCTCTTGCGGAAGATCTCTGTAAGCTAGTTGGTACTGGGTTTCTTTTGAGGGAGGTGCGCAGGACCTGCTCATGGGGCGATCACCTGGCAGGGAGGTCGCATCTGCCTTGATGGCGTCTGGGCCGTCACAAGCAATGGCCCTGGTGTCTCCCATCTGAGTTGCTGTTTGTTTTCCATATGGATGGCCAGATGCTGTCCGTTGCATAACTGGTTTGGGGTTTTCTTAGAGGCAGACCTGTGGCAGTCCTTCATTTTGCCTTCTGTGGTGTTTATTGTCACACTCAAAGTGCTTCCCGAGCATCGCTGGCCTGGTGGTTGTTTATTTCTGGCCTCCTGCATGGGCAGTCCTGACAGCATGGGTCTTCTGGGCAGCATTTCTACAGCTGACTTCTTCCCCCCTCCCCGCTAAGCGTGTGAGCGCTGGGGAGGACCAGCCCTCGTGCCAGACTCGCAGACTGTGGTTGACACACGATGCAGAGCTTGGTCAGGCTGCTCAGCTTGAGCACACGGGCCCTTCTCGCCCGTCCTGTGCCCTGTCGCAGTAGAGACTGGTGGCCAACGGTGCTAGCGGACTTCAGAGGTTGGGAGTGGATTGAGATTTGAGGAGGCATCTGTTTAGGTCTGCATTAAGAGCACCTCGTTTGTTTTCTCCCTTGCTGGAGGAGGGAAGCGCAAGTCCCTGTAAGCAGGCACTGCCCTGTTACTTGGCCTCTGGCTGTCACCAGCTCCCCCTTTTGCCAACCCCAGGAGCAGATGATGGAGAGAGAAGTGATTCGGGAGATTGCAGCAGCAGCCAGGCAAGAACTTGGAGCGTGCCATGTCTCCTCGATGGACAGAGCATTTGGCTATGGCAACATCTACTGGCACAGAGCCAATACTTGACCTCCAGGGTGGTTGACCCTCTTAGGTGAATCTCCAGCTACCTGGGTACCCTCCTTGCTGGCAGGACAGAGCATCCCCTTTACCTTTCCTCACCGCAGTGTGTGCGTGCCCCCTCTGTGGCTTGTGGCTATTTCCTGCTCACAGGCCCCTTGCGCAGAAAAAGGAAAGCGGGCATTGCTTCTCCTGCGCCAAGTTTTGGTATGTTTTGGGGGTTCTTCTGCACAGTCCTGCTTCTGGAGCATCAGGAAGCGTCGCTGCCCTGCGGCTGGTTTTTCAGGGGAGATTGAGAGTACAGTTGCGGGATGGTTTGTTCCAGTATCTCGTGGGTAGAGGCATGAGGTAAGAAGGCGCTGAGCCCCTGCGCAGCGATGGCAGAAAGGCCTGCTGGTTTGGCTGTCGAAAGAGAAGGGTGAGCAGTCGCACAAATCCCAACCAGGTGAGCTCCTATAGGTGATGAATGTGTGGTGCGATCAACACGCTGGAGGGAAGGGATGCCATCCAGAGGGACCTGGACAGGCTGGAGAGCTGGGCCTGTGCCAACCCCATGGAGTTCAACAAGGCCAAGGGCAAGGTCCTGCACCTGGGTCTGGGCAATCCCAAGCACAAGGACAGGCTGGGTGGAGAATGGATCGAGAGCAGCCCTGAGGAGAAGGAGTTGGGGGTACTGAGGGATGAAAAGCTGGACATGAGCCGGCCGTGTGTGCTGGCAGCCCAGAAAGCCAACTGTATCCTGGGCTGTATCAGGAGCAGTGTGGCCAGCAGGGTGAGGGGGGGGATTCTCCCCCTCTACTCTGCTCTCCTGAGACCCCACCTGCAGTTCTGTGTCCAGCTCTGGGGCCCCCAGCATCAGAAGGACATGGACCTGTTGGAGCGAGTCCAGAGGAGGCCATGGAGATGCTCCAAGGGCTGGAGCCCCTCTGCTATGGGGACAGACTGGGACAGCTGGGCTTGTTCAGCCTGGAGAAGAGAAGGCTGCGGGGAGACCTTACAGCACCTTCCAGTGCCTGAAGGGGCTACAAGGAAGCTGGGGGGGACTGTTTGCAAGGGCCTGTAGTGACAGGACAAGGGGTAACGGGTTTAAATTGAAAGCAGGGAGATTTAGATTGGACATCAAGGAAAAAAAGTCTTCCTGGAGAGGGTGGTGAGGCAGTGGCACAGGTTGCCCAGAGAAGCTGTGGGTGCCCCATCCCTGGAAGTGCCCAAGGCCAGGCTGGATGAGGCTTGGAGCAACCTGGTCTAGTGGAGGGTGTCCCTGCCCATGGCAGGGGGGTTGGAACTGGATGGTCTGTAAGGTCCCTTCCAACCCAAACCATCCTGTGATTCTGTGAAGGTGGGATGGATAGGGATGGCCCCAGGGGTAGGAGCTTGTCCCCCAGGGCATCAGGTAATAGCACCGAACTGCTCTCAAAGACAATAAGAGACTTGAGAGAAGGGTGAACTTCTACTTTTCATATGTGAAGACACCAGTAAGGCGTGACAGACTCCTCATTCACTGTGGTGGTTTCTTCTTCGTTATTAAGGGGATGCTGGCTTTGTGGAGTTACCACCTGGCACCCATCTCTGTGTGTGCATCAGCTCATTGCACACTGCATGGAGAACCCCCATTTGGGACAACGTTTTCCCTTCCGCCACTCCTTGGGTCCACTAAACGATGTCGTGCTACGTGTCAGCACCGGGCAGCAAAAGCCAAGGGAAGGCCGTGCTGCAGCAAGGCACATCACAGTGCCCTGGGAGAAGAAACAGAGAGGGCCCGTGGAAAAGCTGGCTGGAAACCACGTGGCAGATGCCACATCGCTCTGCAGAGCTGCGGTTCGGTGAAAGCCCACTTCACATTATGGGAGTGCTCCTGAGCAGTGGCTGGGGAAGGAGGTAGGTAGTGTGGTTTCACTGCTCCGAACGCTTCAGAGCTAAATTAATGGCTGTTGAGATGCACATGTTGTGTTTCGGCCGTAAAAGCTGCTCGCTGGTGGGGTGCCAGCCCAGAGCGTGCAGGAGGGAGGAGGATAAGCCAAGAGGCTGGAGACACGCGGCCCGCGGGAGGAGGGCTGCCTCATGGCGGTGGAGCACGGCCCTCCGTGTCTGGCCTGGCCCACAGGCTCTGGCTTGGGTTGGGCCAACCAAAGTGTCCTGGGGCTTCCTCCGTGCTGATTCCAGCCTCACCCTGAGTGAAGGGCAGACATGGGAGGCTGCAATCTGCCCGTAGACGTGGCGGAGCCCCACGTGCTGCTGGGAACAGTGGCTGGCTCAAGCGGGGTGGCCAGGCCTCCCAGCACGGGCCAGGTCCAGGAGCCTCTTGTGGCTTCAGCTGCCTGCGGGACCAGGGCCTCAGCCTGCGGGAGGCCTTGGAATCCTGGCTGCAGGGCAGCAGGTCATGGCGCTGCATGTGGAATAAGCTCACGGAAAAGCTCCCGGAGGGGTTAGGTGTTGAGCGTTCAGGGCAGCAGCACAGGCAGACACCGTGTAACCCAGTACAAGCATAACCCAGCAAAGTTTTCAAACAAATAGGAACGGGTGCAAGGCTTTTAAGACAGATCCGTGGTTTAAACCTATTCACTGTGGTTTGGGTCTGCCACAGGGAGCACTGAAAGTGCTCCAAATTTAATGTCAAGCCACAGTTCAAGAGTTTGAGTACCTTGAAACCTTCATCTTCAGCTACACTGTCCAGTTCTGCAACCACAGGTCACTGTGGGTGCTCGTGGGTGCCAGCCAGCTCTCAGCAAAACGCTTCATAGGCATTCCCAAATGCTATTCTTCAACCCTGCTGCCGCCTCCTCTATTTGGATCCTTCACTGATCCTTCTGAAGATAAGTAACAGACATACAAAGCACAGACTAGAACCGTCCTTCACTTTGGTTTTATATCCATTTTCTTCTCAAAGCAGTAACAAATTAATTCTCATGTTGTCATTTCCATAAACCCTCTGTCTTAGAATTATATACAGGGGTGAACTGCAGCTGTAGCGAATTAAAATCTGTGATTTAATAAGTTTCTGCTTATTTGAGGAAGCCTGAGACACTCTTTTTTGTAGCTACAGACCCTGCTGCTGGCAAGAAGGCCGTGTGCTTTGCTTGGAGCCTACGTGCGTTGGGTTCCCCAGGGTGTGACAAAACACCTTCTGGGAGAAATGGTGGCCTCTGTCTCGTCGAACCCGGTGATGGGGCCGTTGGGTGGCGTCACCAACATAAGGCTCCTCTGATGGTCAGTTTTGCCCCTTTGCACAAGCTGTGGAGGTTTGTGCTTCCCGTCCTGCAGATGCCAGACTCACCGGTGGCTTCCGGAGGGTCTGGTTTGCAATACGACTTGTACCTCCTGAGGCGTTTTATGGAAAAGCATCCACGGACCTTTGGCTGCCCTGACAGACTCTTACTTGATGAGTTTAACGCAGGTATTTACACAATCCTCAGTTTTTCAGTCTATTATTTTAAGAGCCTGCTTGCACGCTGATCTGCCCAGATCCACAGTGTTGGCCCTCCTCGTACGTTTTCCAACAGCCTGAAATGCTCAGACGGTTGGTAATGGGGCCTCCTACCAGCAGCTGGAGATTGGAAACAGGCACATCTCGGTGACATCATTCCCTGCAAGGAGCTTGGGGCTGGAGCCCATCTCTCTGGGTCCCAGCGGGTGGCCGTCTGCTCCTGCCTGCCCCGCACACTCATGGTGTGCTGTTAACCCTGCCCGGGGTGATGCTGCAGCCGGTACCCTGCGCTTGGCGTCTCTCCGGCGGCATCACACCACAAATGTGCTCCCATGGGAAGCTGTCCCTACGGTGTAGTCACTCTTCCCTTTGGGATTAGCCAAAACAGTCCTGGTCGATGGCTGGGCTTGGACTCACAGCACTCTTCCTGCATCCCCTGGCCTAAAGCAGCAACAGGCCTGCACCCTGCTGCACGCTCACAGCACTACCCAAAAATGTTGGGATGCATTTGCTTCTCTGTCAGCACTTTGCTGCCAACCACGAGGCTTCCCCCAAAGAAGAGGCTGGGGAGCAAGGGAGGAGCTGATTTAAGCTGCATTCAGCAGCTGGTGGGGCTGCAGCTGGGTGCAAGCACAGCTGTCCAGATGTGGCAGATCCAGGTGCAGACACACCTGCACAGATATTTCAGAGCTGGGTGCCTGCTGGAAGGTTGGAGTGGGGGCTAGCAGGGTCCCTGTGCCGGTGGAGGGGGGCAGCATGCTCCTCGGTGTTGCTCCTGCTGCCTCATCCCCAGCAGATGAGGTTTGGGAGCAGGTTGGTAGGAGCAGGACCAGCCCGAAGCCCTCTGCTGCTGAGGGTGGCTGCGTGGTACCCACAGCAGTTTCTAAATCTCTGCCCCTGCTAACACGTGAAGAAATCATGTCACTGTCCGACAACCAGCAGGCTGGCAGTTGCTCCCACAGATGCTTTGGCGGATGGGTCTCGGGCTGTACATGCAAATATCTGCGTAATTAAAGCGGTGTGTGATCCCCCATTCTGGGTTTTAGCAGGGAAGGGGAGGGCATGGAGCTATGCCGGCTGCCCTCGAGTGGCTCTGTGCAACCTGTGCCTCCCTGGGAGCCTTTCCGGGACCCTTGGTCACCCCCACAGAGCGTCTGCTGGCAGGGGACACCTCCCCTGTGCTGCGCGCAGGGAACGGCCTGGGTTGACCCCAGCTCCTCTGGGACCCGTTTCATGCCTCTGTGGGGTTTATTGGCAGAGCGAATGTCTCCAACCAGCCGACGGTGAGAGACAGAGCCGCGTGTGGAACGGCGTCGTGTAAAACTGTGGGGAGAATAAACCGTTCTCAGTGACTCATCCGGCTGCGCCTATGCCGTGGTTTAACTCCGGCTGGCAAAATACCACGGAGCCGCTCTCACAAATCCCCCTCCCCTCCTCTAGTGGAGGGGAAGAATCGGAGGAAAAAGAAATAAGGGAGCTCGTAAAATTGAGATAAGAACTATTTACTAATTAAATCTAAATCAATCTATACAGATACTACTAATAACAAATAATTAAAATAGTAGAAAATGAAACATATGGTACAATATATACAGTATGATACAATATGATACGATTTCCCACCATCCACTGCCCAATGCACACCCAGATGTTGAGGGATGAAAGTCAGACCCAGAGAGCCCGAGACCCACAGCCCGAGAGCGATCGCAGCCCGAGAGCCGCGGCCTGAAGGCCGGAGCCCGAGAGCTGACACAGCGGATTCCGAGCGAACCCTGTCAGTGATAACACGGCCAGAAAACTCAAAACAACCCACCAGCTCCCACACGAATGAGCCAGCACAGGAGTTGGCAAAGCAGCTAACACAGGAGGGTTAGCAAGTGCCCAGAGAGACGAGCAAGGGAGTAAGGGGGAGAGAGAGAAGGGAAGAGTAATGGCCACCGGACCCCCTTCCCCACCCCAAGAGCCCGGAACATGACGTGCTATGGGATGAAATACTTCCTTGGTCAGTCTGGGTCAGCTACAGTATCCAGAGCGGACAAAAGACCTTGAGTTCAGTACAGGCCATCCCCAGCACCAGCTGAGGCCTTATCAATGTTTTTCTTAGCAACTTCTTAGTAACCGCACTAAAGGGAGTTAACCCTTTCCTGACTGAACCCAGCACAGCCTATAAAAGCATCTGGAACACTCCTGGGTGCCAGCATGAAACCACCCCTATCGCTACACTGCTTGGGGTGCGCCCTGCCGTGGTGCTGGCCCCGGCCAACCAACGGCCCTGGATCAGCCCCCTCCTCTTTGCCGGGAGCACCTGGGTGCTGGCTCCTCTGACTTCTGGGCAGTGCCGCGTACCAGAGCAGGTCGGTGTGGCCGCGAACCCCCTGCAGTTAGTGCCCGACAGGGTGGAGCGGCTTCATGCCTCCCCGGGGGCTGCAAGCCCGTTGCTGCGCTCCACTGGCATTTATGGGGTAAAGTCCATACTGCTGCACAGGTAGGGTTGTTACCTGCCTAGTTACGTGTAGGCAGTACACTGAGGCCTCCAGCTTTCTGCTGGCTTGCTCATTTTTGGTCAACCCCACCGTCCCATCTGAGCTGGAAGGGCAGGGGGCTGCTCACTCCTCCACGGAGGGCTTCCACCATCCCTTCCCTCAGCCTCATGGCAGGAGACTAGAAAAGCCAACACCCCCTCCAGGCCCGTTCCTGACCCGTGGCTCACTGGGGCTTCGAGCTGCGAGACAAATGATTGGGCTCGGGGGATTTCCGACGTGCTAACCTGAACTCACCAAACACTGCTGCGTGCCATCGCTCCGGAGGGAGTGAAACCCCCACTGCCTCTGTGCCTTCCATGGGGCAGATTTGTCAGTGGTGTAACCAGAGGGGAGCTTTTCCTGGACGTCTCCGTTGTGCAGTTCAGATCCTTCTCGACTTCCTTCGGGCGTGTTTCTCCGTGGAGCTCCAGGACACTTGCACAGAACGACATTCCCATCTGTGGTGGATATTCCAGCCCACTTCCGTTACTCCACGACGAGATGAGGGCTGTGTGGGCAGCCGACTGCGCTGCTCCCGCCCTTGCAGCGCCCTCACCGTTAGGCTTAGCGAGGCTAACGCGCCGCCCTGAGCGGAACAGCCCGGCCAAGGAGAGAAGCGGGGCAGAAAGCGGCTGACGCAGCCCGTTGTGGCCCTTGGCTTCCATTTATACCGAATGTCCTGCCCCCCCGAGACAGATTTATATAAAAATACGTTTCTGTCTCAACAGGAAGGCACCAAGGCTCTGTCCCACAGTAGCTCCATTTTTAAAGGAGTTCTGTATTTGCTCAGTGTTCTATCACCAAAGGCACGCTGTGGCGTTACTGCGGTTATTTATACAGTTGCTACGTGTTTCTTCGGCAGAACCCACCTGCTGGATTCTTGGAGGTTTACAAGCTGCTGCCCAGTGGAGTTCAGAACCAACACAATTCCTACAGGAAGCAGCACGTGGCTTACCTCACCCCCTCCAGCCACCCTGCTGCCCTCACTGAAGGCCCATCTACCCACGGGCACAGCGGGACATCCCCTATAAATCCGTGTGCAATCAGGAATTAAACAACCGACACTTCCCATGACTCACTTTGAAACAGAGGTGTAGAATTCAGCTTCTTTTGGGGAATTCTGTGCTCCACAGTCGTTACAGATCCACATGGTCATGGATGGGCCTCAACAGGTGAAAGCCAGAGACTCTGGTGCTTCCCAGCATTCCGAGAGGCAAGAGGTCACGTTCGCACTGGCACTGTTGGCGTTTTGTTGCATGAAGAGTGTCCGGACCAGGAGCCCACGTCATTCTTTCATCTTCCGGTGTCTCAGCAGACCGGTGGGACCCAAGGGCTGTTGGTAATGGCTTTCAGGTAGGATAAAAGAGGTGCCGCCTTGAAGGTGCGAGGTCAGTTCTTACTCTGAAAAGCACAGATCAAAATAATAAAGTCACCTGTCAGTGTTGTGGCCTCTGGCTCTGGGTGGCGCAGGGCCCCGGAGGCAGTAAATTGAGCCGCCAGGCAGCATGTGCCACAGCTGTACGGAACCGGTGTGGAAAACGCCGGGGTCAGCTCCCACCTCCAGGAGCTGTTCTGGTTCACACCACCGGTAGTTGAGTCCGTGTATGTACTGGTTTACAAGAAAGCAGGTGGGCAACATCTGAGTCGTGACCAGCCTGTTCTGTCGTGCTACGGAAGGAAAAAACCATGAACGGAATGTTTCTTCTGCTGCAGGTTTCCTGTCGTCTGCGAGGGGAAAAGACCTGAAAGCAGAAGAGATAAAACGTATTAAAGGTACTGTCACACGAGGTCTGGACCTCGTGAGCGTGTCAGGAAATTAAGTCTAATCCAGCAGTGGAGGCTTGCAGAATTTGAGCCACGTACCAGGTGAAAAAGATGGGCAGGGGCCTTCCAGTCATTCCCCTCCTCACCCTTTTTAGCCCACCGTGTTGGAAGGCAGGGATGTCACAGAATCCAACGCAGGCGGATCCTGATCCCCCCCTTCCCTTACTGCAAGGCGCCTGTAGCCCAGGCTCGCCGTGGTCCTGCCCACCTGAACGATACCCAGCACCTCCCGCGGGCCGAGTCGAGGCCGTGACTCCGTCCGGCTGGGGCACAGGCGTTAAGCCTGGCACAAACCACGCGCGTCTGCGACGGCTGTGGTTTATGAAATGCAACACTTTCTGGTATTTTGTGGTGTTCGAACTTCTTAGGAGATTATTTCCATGATCGCTGCTGGTGGATTTTAGGAGAAATTGCTAGAGGTGCTATTTTAAGAAGTAATATGGTACATCTGTAGGCAATTACATCGAAGTACAAATGTGAAGTCACAGCAGTGTGGGGAACACAGCGCAGGAACTCCGATACTCGGACATGAATCACACTCAGAAAGCGACGTGTCTGTTCCACTTTTATCCCGCCACCCCGGGATCACGTAAATCACTCTCAACGCTCACAAGTCAGGGCTAATAACGATTCACTGAAGAAACTGAGACAGTAAGCCAAAAGGAAGTTCATCTATACTGAAAAGTTGGAAAAAAAGGTAAACAAGAGTAATGTATGACATTATTAGGTGTCTTCATCCGTCCTGTAGTTCAGAGATTTGTCATTGCTTTCCCAATGCATGGGAAATAAACGGATGATCTGGACGGACAACAGAAGTGAGCTGTTGGCACCGTGCGCCCTGAGAGCGCGCTCTCGCTGACGTAAGCAAGGGGTGAGAAACAGCCAACAAAAGCATTTTAAACTTAAACCCAAAGGCCTTGGGTTCTGTTGAACTGAGGAGCAACCAACGTGGTAATGTACGAACGTGCCCTTCTCCACACGTGCAAGGCAGGACCTCACCTTCCGACCCGCAAGGCCCGACTACAGCGTAAGGGTGTGGAGAATACCCGCAGACCGCCGACCCGCAGATCACACCCCGCGGCAGGACAGCTTCAGCCTCCGGCGCTGCCATCTGCAGCCTCCACGCGGCTCCTGGCTGGAGCAGGTTGGTTGCGAGGAGGAGTGAAATAAGAAGTGCAGCTTTTGACCCAAGCACAGCCCACCTCACCGTGCTGGCCACTGCAGAAACCCCTCCAGAAACCGCACGCCTCTTTCAAAGAGAGGCAGGCCCACTTTGAGCGGTGGTCTGGACGCACCGCGCCAGGGACACAGGCAGATGACCCTGCACTCCTGTCGGGCGTCCCTCCCGTTGCTGAAAAAGGCTGAGGAGAAGGTAAACGAATTTCACAAATAATTTCAAACCCGAAACTTCTCTGTTCTTACGATTCTTAACAGCGATCGTAGAGGGTAGCAGGGCAGGAACGGGGATGTGTGTGTACAGAAACATTTCAGCAGCAGCTTTCTTGTGGGCGTGCAATAAAGTACCAGACAGAAAACAAGAACGTCGCCAGAACAGTAAGTAAATCCTGGCTTCTATCCTACTTTACCGATTCAACACCAGTGCTACAGACAAATGGGTAAACTGGTATCGGATTAAGTTGCAAGGAACTGAGTTATAGTAAGAATTACTCAAGATGAGGAGGAGCCTCGTGGCTTCACCAGCAAAACTTGTCAGAGTGTGCCAGAAAGAAACCACCTTCTGCTACTAAGGAATAATTTTGAAAATGCCATCCTCTTTCAAGACAAATTTGGTTTTATTTTTAAGCCACTCAGAGTTAACCAGCTAACACAGTATTCAGATTGTCCCTTGTGTAATTGCTTAGCATAAGCCAAAGACAAAAAACACACACAAAAATTCTTGGAGAACACTGTAAAAAGCAGCAACAGATTATATGAACACCCCTTCAACATCTGTGCTGGAATCAGGGGCTACAGGACACCAACTCCCCTTTTTGCTTTCTCAGCTTCAGTTCTTTGAGTCAAGGCTGAGAAATGTTTGCAAGAGAATAAAAAGGAAGTGTTCGTATTTCTAAGTACAAGTTGAAAAAAATGACATCAGCTCCATCAATCTTTACAGCTTTTCTTCAGCTTTATAAAAAAATATAGTATTTTATATATATCCACAAATACAGTACAGGACCCAGAACATACGCCTATGGTTCTGCTTCAGTAATATCCTCATCAGGGCAACAGTAGTATTCCACGAAACAGATCTGTCCATCTTCATTCCTAATCATATACTGCAGTGAAAGAAATCCTTGAGCATCTGTTCGAATGGACACTTT
Source organism: Rhynochetos jubatus (assembly GCA_027574665.1). Taxonomy (NCBI): domain Eukaryota; kingdom Metazoa; phylum Chordata; class Aves; order Eurypygiformes; family Rhynochetidae; genus Rhynochetos; species Rhynochetos jubatus. The sequence continues at coordinate 71,493,489 of CM050690.1, read as the reverse complement.
ACAAGATAAAGCCAGTGCCTTTGTAGATGGCTTCAGCAAAGAAATCTTGTACCTGCAGGGGGAAAAATAAAGTCATCTGAAAAAAATACATTGTGCAGAGAGGAGCTGAAACATCACTCCCAATTAAAACCAAAGAATAAGTAAAAAACAATTAGCAACGTGCTAAATTGTCTTTTCCCAGTAACAACGTCAGACAGACGTTGTCATCGCTTAGTGTTTGATCACAGACACAGACTTTTATCAGATGGGAAGCATTTTTTTCTCCCCCTACTAGTAACACAAAACCACTTTCCAAAACTTTTCAGCAGGAATGCGTGAGCTGCCACAGAGGGCACTGATCGCAGACTGCCCACCTGTTTGTCTGGGTCTGGTTACAGTGGAATGCTTCCACCAGGTCAGAGTCCCTCGGGTAGTCCAGATGTGCACTTCCTGCATTTCCAAAAGTGGATAACCTGGAAGACAAAAGGCACCCTCTCAAAATACCTGCTCACAGCTCTTCACAAACTCATCAGAATCCATCACCTTGCATCTCTCAGTGTCTGCTCCAAAAACCACGTTTGTCTTTATTTAATTAAAAATGCTAAGGTGTCACTTTTGCCAGGTTGTCGGTATGTTCGTTACGATGTTAATTAGATTACATATTGTGATCTTCTACATGTAATATAAAGCAATCTTCTAAAATAGCTTCACGCTGAAAGCTTCCAGTCCTTACCAACGGCGCCAAGCACGAACCCTTGCGTCGAAAGCAGTTTCCCGTACCTGAAGTAGGGTTTATCTGGAGACATGGTAATCTGCAGAACTTCGCTGGTCATATCCAGTTCGGCAAAGGCTTCTCGTAACCCCTCCGACTGCAGGATAACTTTATTAACAACCTTTGTATTGCAGAAATCAAAGTCTAACAACTCCTCAGGTTCTTGAGTGTTAATTTTGCACACTGTCACAACTCCTCCTTCTTCCAAGAACAGCATCAAGGGATAACCATAACCACGGTAACACATCCGAAGGGCCGTTGATGTTCCTGAAAAAAGAGAATGAAATAGGCATTCTTGGGAGAGCTAGCCAGCACATCTGATCACTTCAGAAAATTCACATTTCGCTGGCAGACGGAGCACAGATCAATTTGATTCAGCGTGTTTGGTCCAGCCTCCAATACGCTGATGTGGCATGCTTAGTGCAGCCCCCTCGACACTCCAAGTGCTAATGGTCATGCAGCGAAATTAAATTATTTGTATGTAGGCACCGGCTCAAATCCAATCAGTGTCCTGTACCAAAGAGGTAACGCCAGCTGTGACAATGAAGCTGCACAGGCCACTGTGCTGGTTTGGGCTGGGACACAGTTAACTTACTTCATGGTAGCTGGTATGGGGCTGTGTTTTCGGTTTGTGCTGGAAACAGTGCTGATAACACAGGGATGTTTTAGTTGTTGCTGAGCAGTGCTTACACAGAGTCAAGGCCTTTCCTGCTCCTCACCCCACCAGTGAGTGAGCTGGGGTGCACAAGAGGCTGGGAGAGGACACAGCTGGGACGGCTGACCCCAACTGACCAAAGGGATATCCCACACCATATGATGTCATGCAAATGCCATATGATATCATGGTCAGCATATAAAGCTGGGGGGAGAAGGGGGGAATATCTGGAGTGTTGGCATTTGCTTTCCCAAGTAACTGTTACGCACGACTGGTCCCTGCTTTCCTGGGGGTGGCTGAACCCCTGCCTGCCCACGCGAAGTGGTGAATGAATTCCTTGTTTTGCTCTGCTCGCATGCACAGCTTCTGCTTCACATATTAAACTGCCTTTACCTCAACCCACGAGTTTTCCCACTTTCACCCTTCCGATTCTCTCCCCTATCCCACAAAGGGGAGTGAGGAAGCAGCTGTGTGGGGCTTGGCTGTCTGCTGGGGTTAAACCACGACACTGACCAATACGTTTGTGGAACTGGAAAATCCTCCATAGTCCTGAGGCTGTCTCTAGCTCACATCGCCCTTCCTCACTACTCTTCTTACCTGTGCAACCCAAACTGAAGGTAACGCAGCTTAGCTTGCATTACAGTCACATCCTCTTTCTGCCAGGCAATCAAGTTCTGGGTTTCTCAAAATCAGGGTGCTGGCTAGTACAGTAGGTTTTAGGTCTTTATGTCAGAGTCACAACAGATAAAGCAGAGGAATATGGAGTTCAAAACACAGCTGCAATGGTAGAACTGCCCAAGAAGCTGTCACGGTATCACTCTACATGCGAGCACACAGTGCATCCTGTAGCACCCATACAGTCACGCTAACCTGTGGTTATTTTTGCTTGTGAAAATACTTTTTGAATAACCAGCAAGTAAAAAAAAAAAAAAAATTAATTTATAGGAAATAAAATTTGCTAATGTGAGAGACCTTATCTTCAGCTGATTGTCTCAAAGCTTGCTGACAAAGTTGTGAAACTTCCTGGTGGCTTGACGCCTGCAGGCCTGAATAGAGAAGGGCCAACTGGCCTACTGAACAGATAAGAAGCAAAGAGCCTCGGAGACCAGTTCCACCAGGGCCAAAGAACCATCACATTGCTTCATGGGGGGTCCAGACACACAGGACTCCCAAGCCCGCCGAAGTACGCAAGTGGTCACATAGTGGTCGTGTGCAGCCCACGGGATCAGCTGCCCGGCCTGAGAGTGTGCGCAGGAGGCAGGAGTCAGCAAAAAACACCCTCTAAAAGACTGTGGTACCAAACCGTGACAGGGATCCTCCCCACTGAAGACTACAGAACTACGGACCAACGGGACAGCGCTGGATCCATGGTGGTGACTATCTCTTGTAGTTCTATCCCGACTGCTTCCTAAATTTTCCCCCTTTCCTATTTTCTCCTATCACTATTTTCTTACACCAAAAATAAACTTCTTTGTTAGCAGCATCTGACCTTGTTTGTGTCTTAATCTCGCTCTGGGCACAACAACAAATCTCCCCCTTCCCTGGATAACTGGGCCAGGGCAGTTAAGAACCGTGTTTTTTTGATTAAACAAACGGGTTCATGTAATTCATGAATTCATCAAATTCAGTATTTGTATACACAATTGTGAAGGCAGCTTCCCAAGCACCTCTGTCACTGAAAAGACTACAAACAGGTTCAGTAACAGAGTCTACTTGATTTTTCTAATTCACACACTCCATAAGCAAGATGCTCTTACAGCACCTGAAGAGCTACCCGATCCAGCCGCAGATTACTTGTGAGGCCTTAGGGAGGTACCACTCCTCCCTACCTTATCTGCATGCTGGACCAGATGCTCACAAAACACACGCAGCTGTAGCCTGAAGGGAAGGAATGGAAGGTGCCACATACCAGCTATTGCGCTGGGAGCAGGAGCACAGCTACCTGCAACCCCTGAGACATCTTCAAACATGGTAAATCTGCACCAGCATTTTCCTAACTCATGCACACGCTTGTTAATGTTTCTGAGGTTGCTGGATGTTCCAGGGTTGCACAAGCCACAGAAATATTGGAAAAGGGGTCACATTTATTACTGGGTCAATACAAAATCTTTTGTTAGCAAGAGAAATTCCAAGCTATGTCTATACTGTCTCTCAGTGTGCTGATTTCTGCTGCAGTTCACAGCAGTTAGCCAGCCCAATGTGGATCCCCTGTGGCCTTAAGAGGTACCAACAGCTTTCATGCTTTTTGAGCTCAAAGCTCTGAGAAGAGGCTGCCCCAGCTTGCCCTAGGAGTAGCCTCCTAGCTGCCCCACTGGACTCTTAAACCTCCGTTACAGTGTGATGCACCATCCCTAGTAGATGGCACCTTGGAGCTCCCTGCATCCATGTGTCCCTACATCCTGGAATGGGCTGCAGAGCAACGGTTCTGCCAGCTGCACCCGGGCTTCCCCTCCAGTGAAGGGCACTTGAGAGCAAATCAGTGTCTGTATGATACGGATGATCTGGGCTCTGGGCTGAAAACAGATCAACAGGAAAGGCAGTAACGGCATGTGTCAGTCCTAGGCTACAGCGCTGGCCTCAGTCAGAACTCCAGCCTAATCACACAACTTGCCAGAGATGCCTGACCAAATTACTTTGCATGTTTTCTTATCGGATTACAGAAGTTATCTAAGATCTTCAGCCCCAAGCCAGTGCAAGAGTACAAGCTGGGGCTGTTCCCTGAACCTCATGCCAAAAAGGGTTCCCTCCCAAAACAAGTGGTTCTTTTGTGCCTTACACAGATTCAGGAAACACTATCTTCACAGGAAGACTCCTCTGTTTCTCCGTTACCCCAGTAGTGTCACACAGGCAAAAACCTTTAATCCACCTTCCACACTGAACTCGCCTCTCCTGCTGCGGCGGTCCCTGGCACACTGCCTGGGCTCACACCCGCCAGCGCCTTGCTTCTCTCCATCGACTGTTATCACAACACACACGTGGATTACCTTAAGCAAAGAGGATGGATCCTGCTTAACAGCAACAGCTGCCCTGCTCAGAAGGACTGAAGGTGAGGAAGTCAGAAGTTTTGCCAAGACTGGAAATCTCCCTACCGCTACGTCCAGGTTTCACTACGTGGTTACACGTGATACACACACGCTGTCAAGCAAACACGCACCATACCTGGCAAAGAACTGGTACCAAAGATGGTCAAGCAGTCGAGAAGAACAGACAAATTGATCCGGAATGTCACTGATTCCTCCTGAACAGCAAATTCCTGAAAAATTTCTGCCTGTAAGAGAACGGAAAGAGATGGAGAGTACAGTTTTTGCAATTATTTTACAGTTTACACTTATTTTCTTAAATTCAGCATTTCCATTCTCAGATATCAGTGTAATACAAAGTGATTTCTACATGTAACACAACAGCAATTAAACAAAAGACGGGTCTTCATCCTCGAAACTAATACATTAAAATCAGGTCACAGTTGAAACACGGTAGCGTGGCATAAGCATGAGAACCTAAATACTTGTCTTTCATAGTTTAAAAACAAGCTACAAACATTAAAGCCTAAAGCTGCCTACTTCTGGAGCTGGAAACTTTCAGGGAACTACACAATGTGTCACCAGTCTCCAGAAACAACACTTACTTGCTTTTCTTCACTCAGAGCATGAATAAACATTTCAAATAGTAAAAAGCATGTAAGAACAGAGCAGAAGAGTGAGTACATCACACCGAAATATGTACTGAAACATGCCTTCCACTAGTCTGATGGGGGTCAACTCCTCCAGGCACTACCTGCTTCGTGGTAACTGCAGGAACAGGGTGTCTCAGAAGTAAAGTGGGTGACGTGAGCTGTGCTTGAAAAAGCAGTGACGTAATCTTATGGGCAGCCAAGGGGGCAAACCGCATGCTGGGGCCCAGCACAACCAGCCGGGCAACAGACCTGGTTATCCCGCTGGATTCAGCGTCGGTGCGGCCTCACCTCCAGTGCTGGTGCAGCTCTGGGGCCTGGAATTTAAGAAGGATGTGAAGGTCTGGTCTAGTTTGGAGAGAAGGAGGCTGAGGGGTGACCTCACTGCCCTCTGCAGCTTCCTGGGGAGGGGATGTGGAGAGAGGTGCTTGGATTCAGTGACAGGATGCACTGGAATGGTTCAAAGCTCCACCAGGGAAGGTTTAGTCTGGACATCAGACAGCATTTCTTTACCATGAGGGTGGTCAAACACTGGAACAGGCTTCCTAGAGAGGTGGTCAATGCCCCAGCCCTGTCGGTACTTAAGAGGGATTGAGAAGTGCCCTTAATAACATGCTTGAACCTTTGGTCAGCCCTGAAGCGGTCAGGCCGTTGGCCTAGATGATCACTGCAGGACCCTCCCAACTGGAACTGTTCTATTCTATACTTAACAGCTTGACACTCTCAAAGCAAGTTCCAATCACTGTTCCTCTGCTCCTGCCCAAATGTGCCCACTGCTTAGCTTCCATCAGCACAGGCTGGCCACTTCACAAGCCAGCTTAACTCACTCAAATAGCAGAAAACTAAAGTTTCACAGATAGCAAAGACACAGGCTCTAAAGGACAAAAGAAAGGTAATGTTGGCTTTGAGTTACTACCATAAAATATTCCTCACCCCTTCCATTTACATCACCACAATCGTACATCCTTCCAAAACCAGTAAACAGCACAATGCCTGTTCTTAGGAGCAAAGCATTTACAAGTTGAACATGCATTAAACTGAAAAAAAGCACAAATGAACAAAAACCATTTGAAAAGTAAACCACTGTTAAAAGAAAAAAAAATTGTGCATGTTAAAAAATTAAAATGAAGCAAAGCCAGCAGTCATAGCTATGAAAGACAGAGCAGAAGAGCGAGCAAGGCTGCTTCTGACCTTACACTAAATGCACGTTAAGAAATAATTCAGATTGCTATTTAAAGCTGCCCATATGGACGGTTCAGCATAGCTGAGATGCCCAGTTTACACGTAACCTCTCAAGCACCCTTTCTGGACACAGTTCAGCACAGGCAGAATCAGAGGACACAAGGGGCAGACCACTGCTCCAGCCTTGTGACGAAGCACTCTCCTGCCCTGCTGTTGGAAGCTCTCAGCTTAACCCAGCTGATACACTGCGGGTGAGTGTCTGTGAATTCGTACTCTCAGAGCTGACTTATATTCACCTTTTTGGCTTTGGGATGAAACACAATGAAAATACCTAAATAGGTAGAGCGATACCGTATGAACTTGCTCGTGCATCTGAGAGCGGCCGGGTCAAGAGAAGCAGTGGCTTAGCAGGTGCCAACCCATAAACGAGGGTGTGAGCTCGTCACGCGAGCAGGAACGCACGAACGAACAAGGCCCTGAGCTCGTCAACAGCACGGACATCCCAGGAATGACCACAGCCCCGTCACAGCGCTGCCTTCTCCGCGGGCAAACGTGTACACCTCCTCTGCCACCTAACGGCCTACGGCCCCTAACAGCGGGGCCAGCCCCTCCTAAGGCCGGGGAGGGGCTGCCCCGTCAACCCCACCTGGATGAAGGCGTTGGCCTGCATGCATTTGGCGTCCTCCACCGTCACCCGGAGGCCGTTGGCCGTGGCGAAGCAGGTGGCGTGGTCCTGGAAGTGGACGGCCCTGAGGAGGCTGGAGAGGTGCCGGGCGTTGTCCAGGCTGGCGGCCAGCGCGTACGGCTCGCCGCTGGCGGGCGGCTGCGCGGACAGCGGCATCACGGCCCCCCGGCCCCCAGAGCGGCCGGAAGTCGGAGGAACCGGAAGTGCGGCCGGGCGGAAGTGCGGCCAGGCGGAAGCGCGAGCGTGGGCCCGGCGTGGCGTGGTCAAGATGGTGGCGGCTAAGAGGAAGCGCGATGCACTGCCCGCCCGGCCGAAGAAGCGAGCCAAGGAGGCCCCGAGCGAGCCGGAGGTGGATGCCAAGCGCGGCGCGGACGGAGCGGGCCCGGAGGAGTACAGCATCCCGCCGCCGGTCTCCCAGGTACCTCCCTGCCCGGGGTGGAGCGGACTGGGCCGCGCCAAGCGGTCCCCGCTGTACTGCTGCCCAGGCCGGCCTTGACCCGTAGGAAGGGCATCCTCGTCCCCGTGCCCGGGCCGTGCGCGGGGGAGGTGTTCCGCCTCCGTGGGGAAGGGGGGCTGCCGGCAGCGGGCCGCAGAGGCACGGGCGACCCGCCACTTCGTGCTGCCCTGCCGCGGCCAGCCGGCGCGGCGCCTTGCAGAGGGGCAGCCCTGCTGAGGGGCCGCGCCGTGCCTGGGGGCCGGCTTTTGCGGCCTTTGTCGCTCCCGGGACGGGGGTACCGGGGCTCTGGGCGTCTGGGGGGAACCTCGCTGCTAAGCGAGGATAGAGAGGCTTCCGCGGGGTTCTTTGCTATTCTCTGCCCAAGTAAAAGCAACGTGATAGGTTACTTCTAGGAAAATGCGCCAAGGGAGTTGTTCTGGTCGGCGTAAGCTGTGTTACCCTAGTGTCAGGGGTATTGTAAAGACTCGATTCTTCTGTTACACACAAAAGATGTATGGAAATCATGCCGGTTTCATTTAGGAATCATCCTGCGAAGGCTTTAATAACTGCCTGGTAGTTTGCTTAAAAGAAACCCCAAAAGGAGCACGTTTAAGTCTGAGAATTCATCACGTGGTTATCAGTAGAAAGAGCTAAGCAGCGCTCAGACACTAGCTCTCCGCTCATTTTGTCGGAAGGAGGGGCGCCTTTTGCGAGTATGTAAGGCACGTGGCTTTCTCAGTAGTTACGTGTTTTGTACAAGTGGGAGCATACTGAAGCAGGGTGGACGACAGTTCCTGCGAAAACTCGAGAGCGACTGATTATGCGCGGAGGCGCAGGTAACGTTAATAACAAATGTTCTGTGGTTTTCGGTAATTACAGCTCAAACGTGTGTTGTTGCTGTGCTGTAGTACTTTCAAGGCTTGAAACTTCCTCCTGAACCTTTTCGTGTTGTTTTCTAGGGTAAATGGAAAAACAAGGAGCGAGTGCTTGTTTTCTCTTCGCGTGGAATTAATTTCAGAACAAGGCACCTAATGCAAGACTTAAGGACGTTGATGCCTCACTCTAAAGCAGGTGGGGTTAGGCATTGTCCCTAACTTACGCTTCCAGAATGATTTTAAACCAAAAATTTCTTAAAAAGTGTTCTTTTTTTGAAATGCGATAAATAACTGTTTTAATGAGACTCTTATCTTAAACACGTACCAAACCCCTTTTTAGCCAACAAATGCAGGACTGTTGTCGCATCTTAATGTTTTCTGGGAAATGACTCTCGTGGCCTCGGTCGTGTAGGCGCAGGACTTCGTGCTGTGTTTATGTGTTGTCTGACTTGGCTGAAACAACTTGGCAGTTTTTCTTAACATTTCACTTAAAACCAGTACGTTTTTTTTTTCAGAAGGACTGACTGTTAAATAACTTCTTGTGTTACGTTAGTCTTCTGGCCTTCTAAATGTTGTTCTTGTCTTCCAGATACTAAAATGGACCGTAAAGACCAGCTCTTTGTAATTAATGAGGTAATCCAGGATTCAAGTAGTGCTTCTATTTTTTATCTCTGGAAATTCAGTGTGCAAGAGAAAAGGGCAGCCAGGTTCAGGGGGCCTCATACGAGTTACAGAAGTAGAACTTCAAAGATGAAAGTTACTGATGTTCAGAAAGTGCTCATGTTAAAACAAGTAGTTGACTTTTGGTTAGTAGAACTAAAATGAAACCTTTGATTAAACATAGACTTTCATCATGAAGAAATAAAACAGCATGTGCCTTTCTATATAAGTGAAAGATGTGTTATATTTGAAGAAAGCAAGGAACAAATGTGCAGCCAGGCCAAATGAAGTATCAGGACACTGGTAATGTCACATCCAGGGTGACTTACCTGATCGATTGTAACTTCAGTGAAGTTATTACTCCTGTTAATAAATCCATGAGATTTTTCAACGAAACAAGTGCTTCAGCTTAAGTTGGGGGTTCAGTAGGTGTAATCTATTACGTCAAGACCTTTGCTTTTGAACGTATACTTTAGGGAGAGGAAGATATTAGAGATTAATGTGGAAAATCATTGGAAATGCCTCCAGAATTCTGTAAACAGCTCATCTGATTTGTGTTGTGTAGGTGTGTGAAATGAAAAACTGCAATAAGTGCATCTTTTTTGAAGCCAAAAAGAAACAGGATCTCTACATGTGGTAAGGAAATGTGTTTCTTACAGTTCTGTGTATGACTGGGGATGCTTCTGTCTGAAGTTTCTTAGTGTGATAGTGAAGATGCACGAAATAATGTTCTTAGTTAAACCTGTAGTAATCTTGCCCTTCTGCGGGTAGTGCAAATTTCCAGTGTGTGACCAGCTTCTGCGGACTGTTCACTCAGTGTCTCACAAAACTGCTTAGAAAGCAAGTATTCACAAATGTGTTAAAGGAACTCAGGAATGCTATAAAAACAACTGAAATTATTTCAATACAGAAATAAGGGGTTGGAGTGTACTGTAGAAATCCAGCATATCTTCTGGCTGCTGCTAACGTCTTACTCTCTTCCCCCCTACCTGTGCTCTGCAGGCTTTCTAATACACCCCAGGGTCCATCAGCTAAATTCTTAGTGCAGAACGGTAAGTTGGTTGGCATTACTGTGTCTGGACTCTTGCTTTCTTGTCTTGAGAGTTTTCTGTAAGTACTAACATGATCTTCTTTAAAAAAAATCCCCGGTAGTTCACACACTGGCTGAATTGAAGATGACAGGAAACTGCCTAAGGGGTTCACGGCCCCTTTTGTCTTTTGATCCAGTAAGTATAGTTTTATTTTTATTTCATTAGTCTGCTTTCCTCTTCTTTGTGTGACTTTTGCATTTAGCTTTGTATGTAAAATTACACTTTCTCTTTGTAGACATTCGACAGGGAGCCACACTATGCCCTGCTGAAAGAACTGTTTATTCAGGTGAGTCTGTAATTCTGCTGTCTAGTGTTCCTTCCTCATTGTGAAATTTTTTTTTTGCAACATACTTAAAAATATGAAATGTTTTTTTGAAGTAGTTCTTTTATATTCCTGAATTTGCAAAAAGTCTTCAGAGGATTAGGGTCATGTTCTTAAAATCACGGGGGGACTTGTTCTTAAGTTTAGGTTTTTGAAATGTAACCTAGGATCGGGATCTTTAAGTAAAGTAAAATGAAATAAAAATGGGCCATTTACGTTTGGCCTCTTAAATTACAGGTATTTAGAAATACTGCCTTTTTTTCACAGATATTTAGTACACCACAGTATCACCCCAAAAGCCAGCCTTTTGTAGATCATGTTTTCACCTTCACTGTTACAGACGAGAGGATCTGGTTTCGGAATTACCAGGTTAGTGGTCTCTCTTAGCTCTTCGGGAGGAGCTCAGTGGAGTAATTTCATATAAAATCCATTAATTACAATAAAATGAGAAGAATTATTACTATCACAATATGCCAACACCTAGTGCTTGCACAAAGTAATTTCAGTGTCCTAAACCTAAAGGGACTTACTGTCTCCCATCTCTCTGGAGAGGGGTGCTGGAAGTTCTGTGTACTTCAGCCGGCATTCTGCTAATTGTGATTGTGTGATGGTTGTCTTGATACGGGGAAGTACTAGCCAAAGCTTTGCTTACCTTTCAGCCTTCCTGGGTGCCTTGACCCAAATTGTGCTGGAGCTTGCTTTCTCAAGGGAATTCATAAAACCCTAGTACTCTCTAGGCGCTTGCCTGAACCTGAAAGAGCTGCTTCAAATGCAGAATTGTGTTTATGCAAGTACTGTAGAGGCATCACACCTTGGATTTAAATTCAGCTGTGTATCACGTTATGCAGGGTGTCTACAAGCTCGTGCATCCTTGAGAGAGCATCACGTGTTCTTTTTATTGCAGATAATAGAAGAAGATGCATCTCTAGTAGAAATTGGGCCTCGTTTTGTCCTGAACCTCATAAAAATCTTCCAGGGTAGCTTTGGAGGACCAACTCTGTACGAAAATCCCCATTACCAGTCCCCAAATATGGTGAGCAGCTTTGTCTTTCCTTTAGCAACTGGTCTGAAAACTGATGTTGCAGTCTGTCGGTGCAGGAGAATCATGTACACCTCTCACTGCGACCCTTTGCAGAAAAGAGTGCCCTAACTGATCACAGTTGGAGAGCAGAGTAATTGTGTAAAAATGGGACAAATGCAAAATTCACGTCACTGGAAAGATGTCATTACGCTGGGGATTTTGACAGTTAAACAGAGAAGTTACCACCCGTTTCTTTAATACCTGGTTTCTGCCAGTTTGCTTGTTTGAAACCTGATGTAATTAAAGGTATTATTTTTATAGCATCGACGGCTGATAAGAATGTCAGTGGCAGCTAAGGTCAGAGAGAAACAGCAAGTGAAGGAAATACAAAACGTTAAGAAAAAAGGGAGTAAGGTGCTTCTTCAAGAAGATCCCACTGAAGTGGTCTTTGAAACTCCAGCTGAGGAAAAGCCAGTGGAGATACAGCTCGTGAAGCCAGAGACAAAGGCAATTGTTAAAGATAAAAAGAAGCCACGCAAAATTCAGAGGAAGAAGCAAAAGAAGCTTTTCAGAACTGAAGCATCAGCATAGATGTTACAAGTGATGAAACTAGCTATGTTGACGTCATATTGTAAATACTTGTTTTTACAGGCAAAACTAATGGGACTTCAGTTTTAAGTAAATAAAGTATCATTTCCTCTGGTATTGAGTTTGCTGTCTCTGTTGTCTTTTTGAGAGGATTCTGGGTTTTGAAAAACAACGTGGCAACAGGGAATGGGGAATAAGGCACTCCGAATATTGAGAGTTGGCCTCTTGCACTGGAATAGCTCCGGGAGACAACTCACTGTAACGTGTACCAGGAATAAAGATAACTGTAGTCATTAGTGCTGCTCATGATCTAAAATTCAAAAGTCAGCTTTCCTCGTCTGACAGCAGTAGAAAATGCTTTTGAAAGTTTTAACTCTGTGGGAGTTCTGTCTTGGGGAGTGGTGTTGATTTTCTCCTCATAACCCCTAGGGAATGCAAAGGGTTACGGCCTCTTAATTGCCATTTTTATTCTTAATAGTAAAAAAGCTGCTGCTTTTGCCATGGAAGCTCATGTACCTGATGGGGTTCTTAAGACTTGAAACGTAGCTACGGGAGGGAAACAGGTTAACTTAGGATTCTAGCCCTTAATACCAAATTCATCGAAAGTTCCCTAAAGACAATGCTCTATTGAACGTTTGGAGCTTAATGAAAATGTGCAACAAGGAGAGGAAGAACGAGAGGAAAAGAGAGTGAAAGGGGGTGGTGACAGCTTTCTACCTTTGGGTTCCTGCATTGTTTCGCTCTTCTTTGTACTGTGGAGCCAAGGTGGTGGGGTGCCATGTGGGGAGCGGTTTGACGGTCTTTTATAAGCCCCGTTTCCTGGGACTGTCCCCCTAGGCAGGGTGTGATCAGCGTAGGTGCACAAGCACAGTTGCTTGCTCGAGAATGTTCCAGTGTTGAGACGGGGGCCTCGCAGGGGTCGCCAGCACCCCCACGTTCTGTGACCTGCATTTCACCTTGTTGGGGCAGGCCCAGAGGAGGCCATTCGGAGGTGGGGAGCAGAGCAGCATCTGGCCTCTGCGGGGGGCCGTTCTGCGGGCATCACCCTCCCTTCTCCCAGAGCTTCCAGAGTTGTTTGGGGCAAACAAACCTTTTACTGTTGGTCTCTTGGATGGGGCAAGGAGAATGCAGTGTCCCCTCTGTAATGAGGTGGGCTGTGTGCCACCTGATGGGAAAGAAGCTGCTGAATACAGGTGTCTGCGCAGTTCCCGCAGTCTGATGCACGGAAGCACTGCCTGTCTGGGGTTGGGGGAGACCCATGAGGATCAGCGCGTCCAACCCCCTGCTCCTCGCAGGACCACCTAACACTAACCCCTATGACCGAGAGCATCGTCCAGATGCTCCTTGAGCTGTGGCGGGCTCGGCGATGTGAGCACTTCCCCGGGAGCCTGTTCCAGGGACCAACCACCCTCTCAGTGAAGAGACTTTTCCTAATGCCCAGCCTGAACTTCCCCTCGCGCAGCTTCATCCCAGTTCCCGGTGTCCTGTCGCTGGTCACCAGAGAGCAGAGATCAGCACCCGCCCCCGCCGAGGAAGGTGTAGGCTGCCGTGAGGGCACCCCTCAGCCCTCCCCCAGCGGCCCCGACCCGCCTCCCGCCCGCGTAGCTCCGCCCGCGCTCCCTCTGGCGGCGGCGGCCCCGCCCCCGCCGGCTGCCCGCGCTGCGCGGCCGGCCGGCCGGCAGTTCCCTCCGCGCTCGGTCGCCGAGCCGCCGCCATGAGGTGTTACTACGAGGTGCTGGGGGTGAAGCGCGACGCCACCGAAGAGGACCTGAAGCGGGCGTACCGCCAGCTGGCACTGCGCTGGCACCCTGGTACGGCCGCGACGCCTGTCCTGCGCGGGCCCGGCCGCAGGCCTGAGGAGAGGGCCCGGCCTGCGCTCCGCCCGGCTCGGCCCTGCCGGCCGCCATCCGCGCGGGGGAGGAGCCGCTTCTCCTCGCAGCCGGATGGGCCGTCCCGGCTTGGTCGCGGGGGCCTGCGGGGAGCGGCGCGGGCAGGCGGCGGCGTGTCGGTAGCACCCGCGGCTGGCGTGCTGGTGGCCAGGGCTTCTGAAGCGGCTGAGGCGCTCACGGTCTCATTAAACTGTCTTGCAGATAAAAACCTGGAGAACGCGGAGGAGGCGGCAGAACAGTTCAAGTTAATCCAGGCGGCGTACGACGTTCTCGGAGACCCCCAGGAAAGAGCCTGGTGAGCAGCGTTTACCCGGCAGCAGCCTGGAAAACGCTCTTCGATGCTGTTTCAGCCAGGACCTGGAATTCGCTCCTCGCTGGGCCTCGGTGCGAGCCAGCACGGGCCTGTGTGGCAGGAGCAGCCCCTTTGGTGGGGAAGGGCTGAGCACCGTGCAGCGGGGCGCTCACCTTCCTCCCGCTGTTCCGGGGTGCCCCTGGGGACGCGCCCGCGCTGGCCTCTGTCCTGTTGGCCTCTGTCCTGTCGTCCCAGAGCAGGAGGCAGGTCGCGTGTTAGCACCGGTACCGTGCGGGTGTTAGGACGGTGTCGATCGCCTTGGTGGCACACGCGGTGTGGCGCTTATGTAGCGTCACTTGAAGTACATGCACGTGTCTCGAAAGGTTGCTACTTTAAATGTTCTGTGCGTCTTGTTTTTCCGATGGGCTGAAGCATCTGCCAGGTTATGCAGCCCAAACCGCTCGTACTACGCGTGTCCTTGGAAGAAAAGTGCCGTTTCTCAATTTTTATGTGTTGATGTATAATTTGTTTGGTGGTTTTTTTGTGTGCAAGTATTGGATGGTTTAAGTATTGTTCTACCCATTTCTGAAAGCTTGTTGAGGCACCTTGCTCAAATGTTTTTGCCAGCCTCACGTTAAGAAATTGTTGCTATACATACTGCAGATAAAGTAATAAATTGAAGGTCAGGGGAGAATATTTACTGAGCCTGTCTTTTTAGTCTCTGAAGAGTTTGGGTATTGGACACAAATTCCAGACACTGGGCTAAGCTGTATGTTGGGGTGGTATGTGTACTGTGTTACCGGGAATTGTCCCTACATCCTTGACACTGAATTTTTGCTAGGTATGATGATCACAGGGAGGCACTGCTGAAAGGAGGAATTGATGGAGACTACCAAGATAATAGCTTAGATTTGCTGCACTACTTCACCGCTAGCTGCTACTCCGGATATGGGGATGATGAAAAGGTAATGACTTAATCTCTAATGAAACAATGTAAATTTCGTCAAAAGTGTCGGCAGTTGTTTTGTGTTGAAAAGCTGTGTGTGAAATTGTTGATCACAGGTAGTAGTAATGCTCACACAAATCTTTCTAAGACAAAACTTGGGCTGGATGCTTAGGGAAGGTTTAATTCTTGTATGTTGTCCAACAATTACTTAGTTGTGATTTCCAGCTATACCTTGCAGCTACAGAGTGTGTGTATATTATTTATGTTACATAGTGAAGCATTCCAGTGCTTTGCAATACCATCTGTTTATTCAGAAATACCTTTGACAAGCTAGAATCCTTCAAACTAAAAAAAAAAAAAAAAATCAGTATAACAACAGGCTTGGGGAAAGTGTGTTTTCTGTAATTGAATTGCCTGTTGGATTTTAAGATACTCATAGTAACTTCAGAAGCTCCAGGTGATGAGAAAAAAGCCTCTGCCAGAGAAAATCCTCATCTGTCCTTGTGTTACTATACTAGGAGTGAGTTAGTAACATCCTAATTTAAAAAGAGATAGGATACCATATAGTGAATTTTATATTTGGAGCTTCCTCAAAACTTCATCATGTGTAACGAGGAACTTACCAACGTCTCCAGCATGCTGCAAGCTTTTTTTTTGGTTTAGATTTGAATACAGATGCCTGGTGTATGAGAGTCAAGACTACAGGAGGGAGTTGGAAATAAAAGGAATGTGAGAGAGTGGGAATATTATTAAACAAAGGGTCTTGCTATCTAGAGCAAGTGCTTACAAGGCCTTTACCCTGATTTTGAGTTGCTGTTGAGGAATTACAATATTTCTCTGAAATGCACCACTGTAGCTGAACATTTGTATATCTATTACTGAGCAATGCAAAATGAGTCAGGTTTTTTTTTTTTTTAAATTTCAGGGATTCTTTACAGTCTATCGACATGTTTTTGAAGAGATTTCAAAAGAAGAAATGGAATGTATGACCCACGATGATATTGAAGTATTCCCTATGTTTGGATATTCCCAAAGTAACTATGACACGGTAAGAGCAGGTGTAAATCTGAACCAAAAGTAAGTGTTAAGTCATTACTTTGTCCCACAGTGCAATGAAAGGAAAGGCTCCTGCTGATGTCTGATGCGAATGCAAACCCACATGTCTGCTCTGTTTCCTACTGCTGTAAAGGAAGTGCTCGTGTTCTGGATCAGAATACTTAGTTGAATGGAAATTGGTATTTCCTGTTGGACTGTATTATTAGCCAGGCTTTTAGGATAAGTTGTTAGACCAACACTTCACAGGTCTAACCATCAATTATGCCACTGAGTGCAGTGCAAGGCCTATAAAACAAAGAAACAGATGGTTTCTTTGCTTCCTGATGAGAATAGTGTCCAAGTGTTTAAATGTGGCTTACATTACAGAAAGGGATATAACTTTTTTTTAATACCATGTAGTGTCTTGCCTCATTTAGGAAAACTGCATAGCACTTCACTACACAACACAGCCTTTAGAAAATGGGAGGTGTTTGAACCTCAGCGGCGGCTGCCATAGCTTGAATACAAAAAGGAGTTCCTTTAACTACTGGATCTAAAGAGCAGGAATAATATGCTTTAGGTCTTTCATAGGGATCTGAAATTTGCGTCAAAACTCCATTCGCTATTCCCTTATTTTCAGTACAATAAAGTTTAAATGTTTTGGTATAATCCGGGATTCCTGGAGCTGGGGCTTTTAACAATGCTCCCTTCAATGCTCGAGAAGTCTTTTCCCTTTCTGGGCCCCATGTTATCGGTTCCACTTCATCATTTTTTGTTCCCTCATGCAATGGTTTAGCTATTTCACTAAACCTGGGGATCCACGGTCTGCAAAATCCCACTTGAGCTAGGAATCCCCTTAACTGCTTCATAGTCACACGTCTGGGTATCTCCTGTACCGTCTTTATACATTCAGGGTCTATCTCCCTTTCTCCCGGCTTAAGAACAACCCCAAGGTACTTCACCAGTTGTCAACAGAGCTGTGGTTTGGATAGACATGTACGGTGACCCTTCTTTGCAAGTTATATTCAAATATTCAGTGTCCTGCATACATTCCTCTTTGGTATGGCTAGCTAATAGAAATCATCAACATACTGGATTGACAGAGTGTCCTGGAAACCTCAAATTTCTTAAATTGTTTTTCAGAATCTGAGAAAAGATAGTAGGTGAGCTGGTAAAACCTTGAGGTAAAAGCAAAAATCAACTGGCTTTCTCCAGCAACAGGAATACTAAAAAATGCACCAGTTAAATCTAAAACAGTATAATATTGTGCCCGTACCGGTATTTGAGTAAGAATAAGAATTGGGTCAGTAACTACAGGATGTGGTGAAATTAAATGTTCATTTACAGCACAAAGGTCTTGAACAAATCTGTATTCTGGGTCTCCATCCTTATCCACCCAGTATTTACTTACTGGTAAAATGGAGGTGTTACAAGGACACTGACATTCTTTAAGAATTCCTTTTTTTCAGGAAAAATTCAATTTGCTTTTGAATACTTGGTATGGCCTCATCAACAATGGGATATTGTTTAAGAGAAGGGGGTGGCACTTCTTTTGTTTTTACTGCCACCTTCTGCGAATAAGAGCAGTCCTACATCCTCACTGGAGACACTGCATAGCTCCCAGGGAACCGCTTCAAGTCCTTCTGGAATCTTAGAGGATAAAACTACATTCTCTGAGACTTGTATAATTTCAGAACCCACAACCACCAGTCGAATTCCACTAGGAGCAAGAGATATCTGAGTGCCAAATTCCTGCAAAAGGTCCCATCCCAGTAAAGATATTGGAGAATTTGGGGATATCACAGATCTTCCCCGTGCCAATTTCCCAGCCAAAACAGTGTGGAGGGGTGTAGAATGATCTTTAATTTCTTCCCCTACAACCCCTCTTATCATTACCTTTTCCTCTGATACCTGAGAAATCTCATAATTAGAGACAGCGTTGCTCCCGTATCAACCAAAGAATTGACATAAATTCCATTTACCTTTGCAGTAATTTGTCCGTCCTCATTTACCTCTGCTCCTTTCTGGGACATTCCAGCAGTTCTCTGATAAGCGTGGAGTTCTTATTCAGCTTACTGTGAGTGAGGTCACCGTGGGCGTGTAGGTGCGGATCCTTGTCCAGGAGTTACCAGGCAAAGAGAGCAATCCATTGAAATGCCCGTTGAAAGCCAGGGGCTCTTGGAAATTATCTCCTGCCGTTCCCCCATATGTTAACAAGGTTGCTTTTAGCCTTGTCCAGTAATCACTTGAGTGTTTGCCAATTTTTTGTCTGCGTTCTAACGCTTTTGTCCAATTTAGTTCTCTCACCACGTTGTTGTATGGCTTCCACCAGTTGTCGTACGGCGGTTTGGTATGCCTGCATACCTTCAGTGGTGGTCGTATTCCAGTTTGGGTCCTGATCGGGCCATGGGTGCAGCCCCTGGCCTCTTTGAGCCATTTCCCCAATTTTCCTTCCTTTGGGAAGCAAGAAGAGAAAAGGTGTGTGGGACACTTGAATTCTTGTCATCTGGTTTGCCAACTACTTGTTGTATGGTGTCAGACTTAGAATTTTTTTTAAGGTTACCAGTATTCCAGTGTTGAAATTAAATAGTAAAGTAATAGCACTTTCCCCAGTGAAAAACTGTTTGAATGTCAAGTAAGATTACATGGTGGCTTAACAAACAAATTCTTTTTCCCAGGGAGTGGGTAGTTAGTATCTCTGAAACTGCTATAATCTGCCATTTAAGGAAGTCACCTTGAAACATCTTTGGGAAGGTGCTTGTTTTGAGGCCATGGGATAGATGTGATTGACCCAAAACTGCTGCAATTAGTAACTGCAAAAGTGTCTGGAATTCTAGCACCAACATGCTTTGACATCTGTCTAGTTCATGCTGTTCTGGAAGCAGAAGGAGAAGGTTTTTTTTTCGTTGTAAAGGAGTCCATGGGTGTGTTTTATAGGAGGTATGGGAAGAAGGTTTATTCTGCGTTTAAATGGGAAAGTCATCATCCCTGTTATCTTGTGTTCAAAGATTACACTGTCAGGGGATTCTAGTATTGTAGTGCCCACTTCTACACAGTGGGAGTGTCGTGAGAAAAGAGTTTTAGAAGGGAGCTACAAAAACTACAAGAGGCTTCACAATCTGCGATGTGACTGTCGTTTGGTTCAGTCTGCCGAGTTGATTCTCCAGAAGCTGCTGAGAGGCAGCTCGATCAGTGCCAAGCAGCCAGCAAAGACTTCACAAAATTTCATGGGAAGGGAAGACTTCTAGGTCAGTTAGATGCAGAAACAACAGTGAACAGCTTCAGGTGTAGGCAAAACAAAATCCACCTGGGAATTCAGCAAAAACTGCTGTACCGTCTTCTGGAGAAGCGCAGAGATGTGTATCTATTTCGGGTAGCTGCTGAGGAGAAGGAAAGTCTTGACTCGTACAGCTGGTGAAGGAGAGGTGGATCCCTGTCATCAGTTGATGGCTACGCATCCCTTTGCACAGAGGTACAGAATCACAGAATGGTCTGGGCTGGAAAAGACCTTACAGACCATCCAGTTCCAGCCCCCCTGCCATGGGCAGGGACACCCTCCACTAGACCAGGTTGCTCCAAGCCTCATCCAGCCTGGCCTTGGACATTTCCAGGGATGGGGCATCCACAGCTTCTCTGGGCAACCTGTGCCAGTGCCTCACCACCCTCTCTGAAGAATTTCTTTCTGATCTCCAACCTAAATCTCCCCTCTTTCAGTTTAAACCCGTTACCCCTTGTCCTGTCACTACGGGCCCTTGTAAACAGTCCCCCCCAGCTTCCTTGTAGCCCCCTCAGGCACTGGAAGGTGCTGTAAGGTCTCCCCGGAGCCTTCTCTTCTCCAGGCTGAACACCCCAACTCTCCCAGCCTGTCCCCATAGCAGAGGGGCTCCAGCCCTCGGAGCGTCTCCGTGGCCTCCTCTGGACTCACTCCAACAGGTCCATGTCCTTCTGATGCTGGGAGCTCCAGAGCTGGATGCAGAACTGCAGGTGGGGTCTCATGAGAGCACAGTAGAGGGGGAGAATCCCCTCCCTCCACCTGCTGGCCATTCTTGTATCCGCTTCTGAGCAGAAATCTCACATTATTGGGTTAAATATGGAAATTTACTGGTTCCTATAGCACCAGAGAAACTAGTGACTTACCTGCCAGAGGCCAGAGCCATGAACCTTTGCCCGTAGGTAGGCCATTAGACATTAGTGTTGAGGTGTTGATAGCTGGAGTTCATGTGAATACCAGTGGCAGAAGGAGGAGAAGAGGAGATACTCAAAGAAGACATACTGAACTATTATGCTAAATATTTCTATGAGGTATTCTAAAATATAAACAGCAGTTCATGTAGAATTGGGTATTATAAAGGCTGCTTAATGGGGCAAGTAATGTAAGAAGGGAGTTTAGGCATATCTTGTTTCCTGAATATGCAGCAGGCTAATAATTATTTGGAGGGGAATAGAGAACAAAACAAATATTTATTATGCCATTTTATTAATCCAACATTTACTCATGAATAGTAAAAGGAAGGAGAATAAAGATCAGTTACTGTTTCTTTCATTGTGAGAGCTAGAGGGCATCATTTTAACCTGCAGTCATATAATTTGCTAGCAAAACAGGAATGCATGCATCTTCATACAGCCCTTCGTTAAACTGAGCAAGTCAAGCCTCCGTGCTGTCGTATATGCCAACAATTAAATGGGTTAATAAAAGAAATATTAAAAAAATCCGTGAAAGAAACATCCCGTGAAGGGATGTTAATTCCTGTTTTGCTTTGGAAGCAGAGAGAACATACAGGGAAGAAACAGCTTTATGTACATGTGTGTTTATTGTGTCTTTGTGCTGGGCATTGGTTGCTGTTGGAAATGCCTGGCTGACCTTTGGTGTAATTCAGTATGGTGGTTCTTAGGCAGCACGTGCACATGTCCGCTTGCGGACAGCAGATCTGATTCTGATTGTGCTTTTCGGTTTGACAGCAGAAGTACAGCACAGCTGTGTAACTGGGCACTGTTGTCAGCTTGATCCAATCCTGCAAGTAGGTATTTTTTCATAAGTTGCAGTTTGGAATAGTTTAGACAAGATTGGCGTGGTTTGCAATTTTAAGGGTGTACTGTACTGGTTTCGGTTGGGATACAGTTACTTTTCCGCACAGTAGCTAGTAGGAGGCAATGGTTTGGATTTGTGCTGAGAAGAATATTGCTAACACACTATTATTTGTAGTTGTTGCTGAGGAATGTTTCTATCAAGTCAAGGACTTCTTCAGTTTCTCATATTGCCCCTGTGTTCCCAAGTTCTCTACAAGAAGCTGGGAGGGGACACAGCTGGGACAGCTGACCCAAACTGACCAAAGGGGCATTTCATGCCATCAGACATCATGCTCAGTATGTAAGTTGGGGAAAGTGGGCCAGGGAGACTCACTCAGAGCCAGTGGATTGTGCTGTCTCTGGTTCTTGCTGCTCAGGGACTGGCTGGGCATCAGTCAGCGAGTGGCGAGCAGCTGTAATTTTTTTTTTCCTCCCATTGTTGTGTTACATATAATTATTACTACTAGTAGTATTTTCATTACATAGTGTCATTTGTTTCATGTATTATCAGTCATTAAACAGTTCTTATTTCAACCCACAACTTTTCTTACCTTCTCCTCCGATTATCTCCCCCATCCCACTGGGGTAGGGGGGAGGTGAGTGCGTGCCTGCGTGGTCCTTAGTTGCTGACTGGGGTCAAACCATGATAAAGAATGATATTAAAGGCTTCTCTAAACCTTCATGTGACTGACTTACACTCTGAGGGAAAACTGTGGCCTGTGTAGAAGACACACAAATGCTACGGTAGTTCTGAATTACTTGGTATGTTTCTTTTGTGTCCTGTTCTCCCCTCCACCCTCTCTCCCCTTCCGACAAGTGTCTGGTTTAATTTTTTTTTTTTTTACAGGTTGTCCACCCTTTCTATGCATATTGGCAGAGCTTCTGTACTCGGAAAAACTTTGCTTGGAAAGAAGAATATGACACACGACAAGCCTCAAATCGCTTGGTGAAACGAGCTATGAAAAAAGAGAACAAGAAAACAAGAGAGAAAGCAAGGAAAGAGAGGAATGAACTGGTCCGTCAGCTTGTGGCCTTTATTCGTAAAAGGGATAAAAGAGTACAGGCTCACAGAAAACTTGTAGAAGAACAGAATGCAGAAAAAGCTAGAAAAGCAGAGGAATTTCGGAGGCAGCAAAAGCTCAAACAAGCCAAGTATGTAAATGTGGAACAAATCTTTTCTTTCAGACTCAGAGAAACTATCCATGAGGATACCATGTAGTTAGATCCTCATAGTATCTCCACTTACTCCTTTAAACTTCCTTGAAAATTCTATGTATTAGTTTTGGTCTCAAGTCTGAGCTTTGTAAAACTTGAGTCTCACACTGCAGGTAACTGGCTGTAGTAGCACAGAATCCACTGTCCTTTTACTACCTAGGGAAGTCAGATCTAAGAGTTATCATCATTCCTTTAAATAAAAAAAGAATGAATGCTTTGGAATGAGGGAGAGCAGCACTGTGACAGCCTGGGCCAAGGTCAGCTTTGTCTGCCTTGAAACAACCTGCTAAAGAGAAAGTGGGGAAAATGAACTTAGTTTTGGTTTTCCTTTTACCTCTCAGAAAGGACCCTTTCACTGGACTAAGTGCATATTTTTGATGCTTTTATTTTTCCCCAAAATTAAGTAGACGGAAGAGGTGATCTTGTGAGTGTAAGCACTACTTAGTCTTCCAATTGGAAGAGCTTTCTGTCTGCAAATGGGAGGAAGGAGCTTAAATTCTTACTAAGAGTGCCCTTGCAAAATAATTGCGTATTGATTAGAATTATATTAAAAAATCTAAATACACGTGGAATATATTATGTACAACTTAGGTACGTGCTCCTAAAGGGAGAATAAAGCAGAGTTACGCATTTACTGACAAATGGTTTGGTAATCCTGAGTCCGGGAGCCAGCTGGGGCAAAATTCGGCTGGACTGTGGTGCACTGGTGGGTAACTTGGGCCACGCTTCGGTTTGGAAAACTGAGCTGGTACGTTCCCATAGTGTAGGGTCAAGGAGCAATGTGCTTGCGCCTTTTATGGTCTTGTACTGTTTGTGGGTTTGGATCTTGCAACTGGTAAAAGTAGCTGTGCTGCTTTGAGGGTTGAGCTGACTTCCCTGCTGGCAGCTCGGTACCGACCTTGCTGCGTAGCGTTTCCTGCCTGAAAGTCAGGCAGGGCCTAGCCACGTTAATACTGCTTTACTTGCAGCGTAGATGCGCCTGTTGGCATCACACATTAACTGCTGAGGTCTCCAGGCCTACCGACAGTTGTTTGCTCCATCATAATACATTCAGGACTTTCCTCCTAGAATTCTGGAGAAGAACAAGAAGTTACCTTCTAAATAATACTGTTTCTGTAACTCCCATCTCATGGACACAATGCCAAAGTTACTGTGTTACTCTGCTTAAAGGCTTGCGGAGCAGTACAAAGAGCAGAGCTGGTTACCTATGGCAGATCTGGAGAGAGAGTTGCAGGAGATGGAGGCACAGTATGAAAAGGAATTTGGAGATGGATCAGATGATGACAATCAAGCAGAAGAACAGGAGACAGAAGGTATGGGTTGTGTGAGGGGAGGTCTGTATTGGGTTGTTGCAGCCCGAGTATTGTCTCACTGCACTTAAAGCCCCAGACTCACAATCGTGACTAATGCGACTCCCTGCCTCCAGCTGAGGTGTGCCACGCTGGAGTCTTGGCCCTCTCTGGAGTTTTCCATTGAACATGAGCAGACACCAAGGTACAGCTGCTGATTTGTGCTAATGTATGATTTGGTGAGATGCTCTTGATCTGCCTCGGTGTCCATAATAGTAAAGAAGTTGAGTGTCAGTGTTGGGACTATTTGCTGGGGCTTTAAGAGCAGCTTACTCAAAAATTGCTCATCTGACTTTGTCTCTCTGATCCCCACTGATTTCTTCAGACAAACTGAATGCTGAGACTAAAGCAGCTGAATTTCTTGATGGTCTGTACTGCCCTGCTTGTGACAAATACTTAAAAACTGAGAAAGCGTAAGTGCTTGTGGTTGGGGATTTGGGGGTGGAGGTGTTGGGCTTTGACTCTTAAAAAACGCATTTTGAAGACTTTTTAGCTTCACATAGTGGTCAGTGTCATCTTTCCAGTAGAGACATTGTCAGGGCAGAGCTTCCTATACTCAGTAGTGATGGATAATGGGCCTGTTACTAATTTATAGGTAAATATAACAGTTTGCTCACAGCTGCCTGCAGTAACCATCTGTTGGTCTTCACAGCCTGAAGAATCACGAAAAATCAAAGAAGCATCGGGAGATGGTAGCACTGTTAAAACTGCAACTGGAAGAAGAAGAAAGGAGTTTTCCTGTGTCTTCGGATGATGCAGAAGTACCACATAGCACAGAGGAGGAAGAAACAGAAGACACGCCCAGGCAGAAGTACTCAAATTGGTTTTAATTTTATTGTGACTAATGATTTATTAAGTCTTGGAGACCCTCAGAGGAAGCTTCTGATGATTTGTAGTTGTGTTGGAACTCTGTGTTGTGGAATTTAAAACATTTCTTAACATCAGAGTTCCAGTAAAATGCATGCGTCAAGTGTTGTAGGACAGTAGTCTTTTTTTTCTGCTTCTTGAAGTTGCATGTTAAGGAAAAGTAGCGATTCTTACTTTTCAAACAGGGGAACTTGCAGGGGCTGGCATTGATTGATTTGGTACTTTTTGTCAGTTATATGCTGGTACATACAGAAAATGAGTGTGCTTAAAATCAGGATTGATGAAGTAAGTTGCACAACTTCATTTTTTTTGAATGGCTGAAGCATAATAGCAACTATCTCACTGGTATCTTCAGGTACAGTCTGAGCAGAGTAAGTGTTTTCCTAAATGCAGTGAGCAATTCAGGGCAACTGTTGTTTTCATTTAATTTGTGGCTACTGTCTCCCTAATGCCATGTTAAGAGGATAAGTAAAAATGTAACTTGGTAGCTTTTTAGAAATTGTACTCAGTTTTTTTTCCCTTGAAAAGAGTTAATTTTATAATTCTTATGCTTACAGACTCTCAAAGAAGCAGAAGAAGCTGTTGAAAACTGTGGTATGTAGTTATATAATGATATTCAGGGAACTTTACAACCCAGTTTTGTTGTCTCCTAACTTAACCTTTTTTGTCCTGAAAAATGAGAGAACTTGAAATTCTTCAAAATTGAAGAAGATAACTTTTCAGATATCTTAAGTTCTTCTTTGACTCTGAAATAAATTTTTATTACACTTATTACGATAATATTTTATGATAATCTCACAGATGTCACTTTGTTCTGTTTGTGCAGATCCTAATAAATGTGTTGGTGGCTGTAAAAAGGCTACAGTCTGAAGTGTAAGGAAAAAAAAACCCAGGCAGATAGAATGAAAGGAATTGATCAGGAAGACCAGCAGCGGCCTTAGTGCTTAGCAGCTCAGTTGTTTGGTGGTCACTGCCTGCTTTGGTTGCTAGAAGTGGTACAATGTATTGTTCGTTAACCTCCAGCTTGGCAGGGGAGCCAGTAACAGAGTATTGGCATCCAACTGACACTCTAATTGTTAGAATGGATGTGTTTGTTCCACCTTTCACTTGACATGTAAACACGAGTAACACCAATCTGTTGTACTCCAGGATCTGAGTCTGTGCATGATCTGTGCTGACAGCAGCAGGGTAAACTCCACAACTGCAAGGTGTCGCAGGCTTGAGTGGCAGGAGTGCCATAGAGAGCAAACTCTTCTGCCTTCCTCAAGCTTGAGCCTTTTCAAGCCTTACCTCTTCTGTACTTATGACCTCAACCCTTGCCTTGTCCCAGTGAGCTGTCTGTGCCAGGTCCTGCCTCTTCCATCCTTTCCCAAGATGGTCTGCTGTCTTCCCTCAACCTAACCACTCTCCTAGTACGTGTTCACCTTTGCTGCCCTCTTCCACACCATCATTACCTCTCAGCCTCAAGAAACTTCCCTGAGACTTTCAAGCAGCTGAAGCTTTTCTTGCGTCTCTTTGCCTGTTGTAGCATAGCCCAAGTCAGTGTTGGCTTGACCTTCTTGTTTCCATGCAGGCCATCGAGCTCCTGTTCAACTCTTGCCTCCTCAGTTTGAAATCACACCGTCTCATTCTGCATAGGTTGTGTATAGGCACTGTCTCTCTTCCATCAGTTTGGTCACGATGCCTTCTGCAGCCCAGACAGCAGGTGCCACTGTCGTGTAGCATAAGCTGGAGTCTTGTGCAGAGGGACCCTTCTGGAAACATAGCCTCTACCAAGCTTACAGAGTGCAGGGAATCAGAATGGGGTTTGTTTCCTTTTCCTGCAGGTAAGTAGATTAGGCAAGATTTTTCAGATAGCAGAGATGCTGCAAAAGATACTACAGGTGATAGAGTTGCATTAATGTAGTCCTAGTCAAATTTGTTACCCTGTTTTTGGGACCTGAGCTGTTCGCAGGAGTGTTGGAGTTTAACCTCTGCCAGCAATTAGGTACTGCACAGCGACTGGCTCACCTCCCCCTGCCCCTCCAGTGGAGGAGAATTGGAGGAAAAGACAAGGAGACTCGTGGATTAAGAACAATTTAATAATTGAATATGAATTAATAACACAGTGAAATGAACAACGCCAACAGTGTGAGCAATGCATAATGAAAATAAAACAAGTCATACAAGTGCTCACCACCCACTGACCGATACCCCGCCAGGTCCTGCGTAGCGAGACTCAGAGCCTGAGAGCCAGCGAGAGATCGCACCAGAGTCAGAGCGAGCCCCACAGGCGCGAGAGTGATCGAGAAAGTAGTTGGCGGGTCAGTTAAACTAACTAACAGCTATGGCCTCCTGACCCACCCCAGGCTTCTACACAGAGCATGACGTGCTATGGAATGAAATACCCCTTTGGTCAGTTTGCGTCAGCTGTCTGAACAGTGTCCTCACCCCATCTGCTTGTAATGAGAAAGCTGGGAACACAGGTGCAGCATCAGAAACTGGAAACGTCCTTGAATTGGTACAAACACTCCTCAGCAATAACTAAACCCACTAATGTTATCAATATTATTCTCAGTGCAAATCCAAACCACAGCCTCATACCAGCTACTGTGAGGAAAATTAACTCTGTCCTGGCTAAAACCAGCACAGCTGCAGACATGCTTCGGGGTCGATCTTTTGCCAAACTGTGTTTGTTGAGCCTGCTTTGTCTTCTGGTGCCTGGAAAAGGCTGTTTCTAATGGTAGGGAGTGAATATGGGAGGAAAAATGCGGTGTGTATCTAGCTTCAGTCAGTTCAGTTATTGTGTCCGGCACAGAAAACTTTAACATTTTGCCAAGTTACGTGAACTGGTAGCCAGAACAGAATGTGCCCTGTGTGTAATTAAAAGCTGCCTGCCTTCTCTTCTGTAGTCTTAGAGGCTGTTTCCTTGGTGTTTCTTCCCTTCATTGCAGGTGGCCTTGTCTTTTGAAACAGGAGAACGAAGGTTTTACCCGTTACAATCTCACTGAAAACACAGTAAAATTAAGAGGGTCCATGGCTTTCTGCTTAACGCCCCCCCCCTCCATGTTTGAGGTAAAGGAGTGTAATACTGTAATCACCAATGACATGGAAGTTGTTAACTTTCATTTATTCTCTTCGGGCAGATTTATGAGGAACCTTTTGAGGAAGGTGCTGATGAAGAACCAACAGAACAAAGGGAGGTGCCTGGCGTGGACAAGGACAGTGGCACACCGGAAAGGTTGGCAAACGATGGACAAAGATGCACTGTGTCGGAGGACACTGGAGAAGGTGTTGGCCAAGTGAATGAAGCAAAAAGCGAAGCGAAGAGGTGCGCTGGCTTGCCGTATCAGTCACGGTGTCATTCTGTGTCATGTTTGATACTGCCAAACACACTAGATTTACTCACCTGTGACCTGGGGGGGTTAGTCCACTGGATCAGAGTTGGAGAAATGTGACACTAAACAAGTTCTGTATGGGTGCTTGGGGCCTGCTTTGGAAGGGGCGTTTGCTGCAGATCCCAGCCACATCACTTAGCATAGCTGATTCATCATGTGTCTGAACCTTGAGATCAACAGTTGATTGTATAAATTAAATTGCGTTATATTTTGCTGGGAGCACTTGCATTGTGTTGTGTGAAGGAAGAACGGGAAAGCAGCGGAGACACTGAGGATTGAAAACCATGAGGTCTTAAACATGGAATGTTCCTGATTTTGGTTTCTCTGTCATCAGCGTTAAGCCTAAAGGGAAGAAAGCCAAGGATGCCAGAAAGTCTGCTAAGGTGTCTTCAGAGAGTCCAACAACGGTATGTCAAATTACTTAGGCTATTTAAAAGCTGGTGGCCATGCTACTACAAACAAGGCTGGTTGTGTGATACCTCCAGTCCACAAATTCTGGCTGTTTTGCTTACTCTTTAACAGTACAGGTATTTCTGTCCCTATGGTTTTTTTATTAGAAGGTAGGAGATTGGAACATCAGCTCTTTTCCTCACAGAGAAAAGCAGGAGTAAGTTTCAGTTCCAAGAGTTGCTAAACCTCTGTATCCAAGACAGTCCCAGCCCAGTAAATTAAACAAGCGAAGACAGGCAGTACCCTTTGCATCCTTCCCAGTATCGATGCTTCCCAGAAAGAGCAAAATCATGCGGTAACCACAGCTGAGACATACTAAATTCACTGAATCCGAGAGCCCAAAGTGTTGTGTGTATGGTCAGGTGGGACCAAAAGCATTCTTTGTCTTGAACTAGATTTGCAAGGCTTCTGTTCTTGTCCTCAGTTCTACTTAGTACTCCTTGAAATTTCAAGGCGTTACACTTGTGATTTCTTTTTTAACATATGTACGTGTTAATCAGTAACGGAATGGTTGTGATAGAAACAAATGGCTCATTCACATTTCACTCTGTGAAACTGCACACAACAAAGTGGTGTGTTACAGTTCCTGCACGTTCCGTATGAAAGTGAAGCATTTTGGTGTTTTCTTCATTGTAGAATGAAGTTCCCATCCACTGTGCAACCTGCAACTGTGCATTTCCATCCCGAAATAAACTGTTTGAACACCTGAAAGCCACAGGACATGCAAAAGCAACGCAAGCACCAACTGCAAACGAAGCTGGAAACAGCAGAAGCAAAAAAGAGAAGCGTAAAGCCAAGTAAAACTTTGTTACAGCGAGTCGTCAGAACCATGAAAACTATCCCAAAACTGAAAGGTGTGCACTGCTTGTGTTCTGGGTTAAATGGACAAGACAAGTCCTAATTTTGGGGATAAAAATACTCCTTTGTTGCATCTTCCTATATTGTGAAAGACCCTGTGCTTTCTTGCAGCTTTATCGACCTTTCTTTAGTGACTGGATTGAACTCGGCAGCTCAGCAGCTCTGGCAGTGGGGTTGGGGATACAGTACTTCAAAGCTGTCACCCTGAGCTGCTGCGGACACGTGAGTCGGTGTACTCACACGGAGGGGATTAAATTATTTATTAATGCCTGTGTTGCCGTTTGTCTTTTGAGAAGGCTGAGCTCAGGGCAGGTGTGGCCAGTAGAAGGGCCTGTGCTGCTCTGATCATCTATCGACGATGAAACATCACCAGGCCACGGAGAAACACAGGGTTTTCTTCTGCCATACCCTTTCATGTGATTAAACAGCACACAGGAGCGAAAGGTGACAAAGCTGGTCTCGACAATTCTTTTTGGTTTTATATATCTACCTGCGTGCCAGGTGTTGTGGGGGGAGGGAAGTAGTGGAAGAGCCTTGCAGGAATAAGTGAAGGCAGACACAAATACATGACATCAGTAAACTAATTTGTTGTGATTCCTAATGAAAACAACATGGTAATTGGTATTGCACCTGAAGTTGAGCAGTGCTTAAAAAAATGAAAGGTGGGATAGCAAACGCCTGATGTTGGAGCAGAGGTGGACTTGGCATGCGTTGTCTGTGCAGTTGGAGAAGGAGGGGCTCAGCGAGGGTGGTGGTCTGTCACGAGGGAAACGCCTAGAGTGAAATCTTCCAGCAGCACTGATCTTGCATTAATGAAGTTCCTTTAAGCTTCAGCTCATTGCACAACGTGACAGAGTACCCTCATCCCCCGCAGGTTGTCACGCTACCTGCGCTGGCTCAAGGAACTGTTCAAATGTTACGAGTTGGAGCCTAAGTAACACGATACGTGTACTGATGGACTGCTCTTGGCGACAGTCTGCAACCCCGTCTTTCTTTGTTTTTTGAAACTGAATTAAGTAATGAGCTAAAACATTTAGAAAGCGATTATGTAAGAAAGAAACATGGCATCTTATTTCACCAACCAGATTGCATCTTTGCCAAGTGACTCAAAGGTGTGCTGTGCAATCTCGACAGCAGCAGGAGGAAGAGAAAAGCTGATTTTGTAGAGAATGACGACTGGATTACACCCCCATGATAATTACTGTAATTAGAAACCTCAACTTTGTGCAAACACTTTTTTCTCCCCATGCTGTAATTACAGTGTGTCCTTGTAGTAAGGGTAAACAGTTCTAACTCTGAACTTGTTACATTTAGCTCAGAGCGGTTCTCAGCCACAGACTGACTATGCTTTAGTGAAATCTTGCACGCTGAACCCTGCAGTGTTACTTTTTGAATCAAGTTTTTTCTTATTTAAATAAAAGCAGGTACTTTTACCATTTCTGTGTTTTACAAATGCTTGTATGTATTGGGTATAAAGAGCCAGGCTTTGGTAGCGGGGCTGAGGGCAGCAGTGGTGACCGCTGTGGAAGGCAGCCAGGGACCGCCCTGTGCAGGCCCCGGCCAGCCCCCCAACACCGCACACCAGCGCTCGGCCCTTGGTGGTACTTCTGTGGGAACACCTCCAGGGAGTGGCGCTGAGCATGTGGTACAACGGGTCATGGCCAGGGGAGCAGGGGGCATGCCGTGGCAGCGGTGGTACCACCCAAGGGTCACAGGGATGTGACCAAGTCCAAGATACCTCCCCAAACAAGTGTATTATTTTCCTGTCAGTCTTTCTGCAGGTTACTGACCTTGATGAGACTTTCATCAATGAGGGATGAGCGTGTCTGCCTCTTGGTCTAATATCCAGTCAACCCAGCCAGGGCTTTTTACGCTAATGCGAGACCAGGCGTGCAGCTAACCACCACTGCAGAGCTGAACAGTATGTGTACGGAACGGATCACAGTGTGTTCTTTATTAAACATAGGACGTTTCATCTTCAGACTATGCTTTGCTCATCCAGTGTAGATTAGTGCTGAGTGCAGGTGGGAAGTGTCAGGGGTTCTGTCTCACGTGAGCAAACAGATCAGGTCTGTTTGGCAGCTGCTCTTTCCGCGTGTCTCTGTAAAGCAATACGAAACACTTCCACGGCGAAGTCGACATCCTTTTTAGTAATGCACATCGGAGGTTTAATCCTAAATGTCTGTGAAAAGAGGAGGGGGGAGGATAATAATTAAAATTGTATGGAAAGAATACAGTTTCTACCAGCCCATCTGGGTCAGCACTTGCCTTCTGCCCAAGAAAATCTATGCAGAAGGGTCAAAGATAGTATTACACAACAGCAGAGCAGGGACCGAGGCTTCTGACAAAACGCACTGAAGTGGGGCAAATTTGGGCTTGACTGGATCCAACCACCTGCTCCACTCTTGCGAGAAAGCAACTGCCTCCAAAAGAGGTGACTAGAGCAGGTCACGTCTGCAGCTCTCCAGATCGAGCTGGTATAAAACCTGACGTGGGTTTGTACTAACCGACACGGGTGCATGTCCCTTCCTGGCAGCTTTACCACAGGGAAAAGTAATTACCTATCGATCGTGGCTGCCGCTTGCATTGAGTCAGCTGATTTGCTGTTATGTTACAGGCTTTTTTTAAGGCTTCTAAGAGACAGTATTATGAAAGAATCACTAAATCAGTTTCACCTTTCACTAAATCAGAATCACGTTTCAGTTTAAGGCACTACAGCTTGAATGCATGTTAGTCAGGAAGGGACAAAGGCACAGTTCACCTTGTCAAGAACGTAGGTTCTTCAATCCAAATGTTTGATCTACATTGTAACGTTTCCAAGAGTATTTAACTCCCATAAGAATCTTACTCGGTTTAAATTTTCTTGTGATCACCTCGCAGGACTTCAAGCAGCAAGAGTGGAGTAGTGGTCTTTCCCACCCACAGCCCCAGCTGAAGCCAACGCTCGCAGATGACCAGCACGCTCGTAGGACAGCTGCAGGTTTGGCTACGCTCTGAGCCACAGCCTGCCGCCCGTGTTCTGGTCCGTGACTTGCAGAAGAACCAGTGAGGTGACAGATGCAGCCCCCCTGCATCTATCCCATCCAGAAGCTGCCTCCTCCGTGCCGGCGAGCTTCACTGACCTGGCCAGCCCTGGGGGTTCTCTGCTGGTGACGCAGCACCCGGGGTACAGCAGGGTCTGTCCTCAACAGGTGTGGGCCGATGCCCACTCACACGCAATCCTCATTCTGTGCTGCGTTCCTGAACTTGCGATTAACCCGCTAAAGGAAACCTCCCAACTCAGAGCTAGTGCAGCCTACTTGAATCAAGTAGCTCCTGCACAGTCGGAGATGGTTCTCAGGAGTGTATGTTTTTCTAGTTTATTTGCTAAAGTTCATTTAGCTTGAACAGGACGTAGTTCAGGAGGACAGAACGTAAGCCTGATGATGTATAACCAGAGGTTCAGTACCTGACTGTAGAGCCCTCCTCTGCCGATCAGAATCCCCATGTCTTTACAGTCCTCCCAGATCTGACTGATTTCTTCAGCTGGAAGAGGATGGCGACTGTCCTAAGCAAAGTGAACATTAAACTTCAATTAGATATTCTAAATTAGTTGTTTGAGAAAGAGAAATATTCCAGTATCTCCAATAAATCCCACCCCCATCTCTGGCTGAAAACATCAGCTGCATAATTTATCTGCTTTCTGAGTCGATGCAATGAAGGTACGCAAGTCACTGTTTACTGGAAGCTTGTGAAATACCTGAAATGCTGGAATATTTTGGCTCAGTTTTAGCCAGGGTGGTGTTTTCTCACTTCACTGGCTGTTTTTTTACCAGACAATTTCCTATTACTTCAACTGACATAAAATGTGATCAAGCTTTTCAACGGCACTGTAAGTTGAAAGGAGTAAAGCAGATCACTGACCTTGTCTGTCACCATTTCCACTCCAATCATCAGTCCCTTGCCTCGGACATCTCCAACTATCTCAAATTCATCCCGCAGTTTAGCCAGCTCCAGTAGCATGTACGTTCCCACATCCTCACTGTTTTTTTGTAGACAGTCTTCTTCGATGGCCTGATGAAAACAGTGTGTTATGACAGTGTTGCAGGAAAAACTTCCAACGCAGCCAGTTAATCCCCATTTAGTTTGATGACACGTGTTTACCTCACTTCCTTGCAGATCTCACTGCTTCCATGTTCCTTCACTACTACGGTCCTAACATTTTTCTTCCCTTAAAATCCTCTAATAGCATCACAGTACAACTGAACGTAGCATTTCGATGTTGCTGTGGCATTTTTCACATTTTACTTATTACTCCATAAACATGACCCAGCAATTCTTGCTCACGTGCACTTGTAACTGGGAAACACCTGACTGGCAGGACTGATTTCAAAATAGTATTTTGATTCTTTGTCAGCATCATGAGAAGAACATAATTTGACAAGGCACACCTGTGTGTACCAGGCAGCCTGCTAGGGAGCAGCTGGAGTGTTTTCATTACACTTATCAACACCATGCTTTTTAATCACAATACCTTTTTTTGTTCCTTATTTCGCTCTCCCCAATCAAAGTTGGGATGTGCAACCACCTACCAGCACTGACACACACAAACCATTTTATGAATATAGTATTTGCATTAAGATAATTCACATGGGAAAAAAAAACCACAACAAAACCAAAAAACTATTACAGAAGTCCCTCCCCCCCTCCCCCCACCCGCCCGCCTTCCTCTTTCTTTCAACTTCATTTTATTTTTCCTCACTCTGACAGCCTCCTTGGACTTATTTCAGAGTCCAAAACCCACAAAACATGGGTTGAGCCTTTCTTATTTGTAAACTTTTTTTCAAGATATTTTTATTTATATGATAAACCATCTTAAAAATTAGCTAAAAAACCCCCCCAAAACCCCAAATACTCAGAAAAGTAACATGAATAGGAACACTCTCTGCTGCAGTGAAGTGACATTCAAGGACAAGTGGCCTGTACACGATCAAGACAAATTAAACAGCCGCCTACTGCCCAGTGACTGATTTTCTGCTGGATGAGTAGTGAAATACAATGTCTTCATCATAGGGCATTGTTTTTTTTTTTAAAGGAATTCTAACCTTGAATTTTTTAACTGTGTAGTCATTAAGACATTTTAGGCACAAGGCAAAAGCCATGGAGTCAAAACAATTTTGCTAAGCATGTGTGCCAGAGAATACATTTGGTTTAGCTGAGGATTTGTGCAGTCCTATGAAAGAGGACCAAGGCTTTTGAGAAAGTGCTTTCCTACAATTCTATTAACAAAGTGAAGAATGACGAAGAAAGGTGATTCTGAAAACAAAACTAGAGGACTCCTTGCTAGAGGGATGAAAATTTCACAATGGAACTCATCAGGAATTCTTCCTACACACAGGGCACCCTGGTCATGTCTGCATAATACATGCAACACTCATGCATTTTGTAGCGTTGTTTAAAAATCGTCCACATTTAACCTTACGGTAAGTATAAACATTCTTCATCTTTTGCTCCAAGAAAAACTGTGGAATACATAAATTTGTATAATGTTCTCCCTACATCAAGAACCGCAGCTCCAACTACACAGGCCAAAGGGCTTCCTCCAAACGTGTTAAAGTGAAGGTTTTGAGCCAAGGAATTTGCAATCTCTAAAAGAGAAAGAACACCACTGATTACTCTTGCAGTTGCCTCACATTTGGTAACAGTACTTACCTGCTTTAACTCAACCGCTACATTTCCTGTGCATCAACCCTGATTCTACTGGAGGCAATGCAACAGGATGATTTTACTTTTTTCCTGCCAGTAGTCTGTGCAAAATATGACTATTTCCAAAAACTATAGTGTCTAGCGGATGCTAAAACCAGACTTTTTTAAAAAGGTCACACTTCTAACATGCACATGTCCTCTTAAACTGACATCTACGCATTTTCTTCACTGGATTCAGCCTGTCGCTCGTACGAACAAGCAGCTGGCCAGCACGCTGCCCTTACGTATTGCAGTGCATTCATTAGTAAAACGGTGAATTCAGGGAGGATTTCCAAGATCTATTACCAGCTCTACCAGTGACTCACAAGATCATCACTGCCCTGGTTATACAACCAACCCCATTTAATAAAGCTTTGAGCTGCTGTAGCACAGCACTTGGTAAAACAACAAAGTAATGAGAATCCCAATAATTTGTCAAAAGATAGATTGAAATGAAGGTTATTAATAAAGCTCAACTGTTTGAACACACCTCTCTCCAGTAAGTAGATATTGTATAGTGTGTTTTGTAACTGGTCTATTTTAGAACTTAGCAGGACAGAACACTTATACCTTTTGTTGTGACAACGGCTGCCATTGGAAAGCCATTACCAATTCCTTTTGCCAAGGTAACAATGTCAGGGACTACACCATGTGTTTGAAATCCCCAGAAATGGCTGCCTGTCCGTCCAAACCCTGTCTGTACCTTCCAAAAGAAAAAGCCAGAGAAATCCCCATCACTTACCCACATTTTACAATACGGTTCTTTTTCCTGTCTTTCTCTTGTTACTGATTTGCAATAAACAGCAACTACATCTGGAATCAACTTGTGTTAGGATCCTTTTTAAGGTGCCTTTGCACAAAATACTATTTATTGTGAATGGGGCTTTCTTTCACGTCTGGAAGAGGTAGCATGTCAACATGGTGAGATGCTCAAGTAAGCTGCAGCTTCCATTTCAGAATGGAGAGGAAATGCAGCTGCCTGCCACCTTTCAAAAGCAGCCCCGTGATTGCTGATTTGTACTAGGTAAGGCTTGAGGTTGTCATCACCATCTCTCTGAAGCACTCACTCTTGTTTCAAACTAGGTTTAGATAAGCAAATTCTGTTTATAAATTGTATTTGCAGAGGTACGCAATCAACTCCCAGAGTTCATGTATGCCAACACCACTCAGAGGAGGAAGTACTACTGTGACAAACGTCACACCACAAACCACCACATCACTGGCACTTATTAGCTGCATATTTGTGTAAATTTACTGCTCCCAAATGGCGAGGACTGAACTCTGCTACTAACATAACCTGTGTCTAAAATCAGAATACCACATAGCAGAATAAAGGTGGTGTAAACAGGGAGGCTTCTATGCCTGGGAAGATGCACTGTGTTAAACTCAAGCTATGAGGTGTATAGCACTTCATTTACATTATTTACAGGCTTCCAGTTTGCCTTCACTTGGATTCTTTGAAGATGACTTTCAGAGGTACCTCAGACTCCAGAGCTCTTAGGTAAAAAAGCCAACTCACTTCATCTGCAATACAAACGCCCCCTCTTTCCCGTACTAGTTGATAAGCCTCCTTTAAGAAATTTCTTGGGTACTGAACAGCTCCATTAACACCCTGCCAAGACAAAAAAGACAGTGTCTTCAGGAACGGACAAAGAATCAGGAGTTCCACTGTGTGACTATCCTGTAGTAAGAAAAAATACCAGCCGCCCTCAGGTAATAGCAAGACTGTTGCCTCAGGTTTCTGGCTTCAGGAGTGAAACTGCTTCATGAAGTTGCTGCTGAGGTCACTCATTTCCATTCCACATGGCAGTTTGCTGTTCCATCAGCTGTGCCGGTATAAATCTGTGAGACCATACTGTAAACTGGGTCGCTGTAAGACAGAGTCGATGAAAGATAAACTGCCAGAACAAGTACCTTGAACACCTACACACCGAGAAACCCAGAAACTGCATTTGAGGACAAAGTTAACCAGAGAATTCACACCCCTTCTTTGGTTAATTACACTGTTTCCTCAATTTCTGTTCACCTTGGCCGCTTTCATTTGGATCATAAATTCCACTCGATACCTGGACTGCAATGGTTTCTTAGAATTAAGTATGCAGAGGCTTACAAGACAGCAAAAAGAGAGAACAGCTCAAATTTTCTCTGTGGCCACATGTCTCATTTTTTTTCTTGCCTTTACTTTCCAGGGATATA
Organism: Rhynochetos jubatus; assembly: GCA_027574665.1. Classification (NCBI taxonomy): domain Eukaryota; kingdom Metazoa; phylum Chordata; class Aves; order Eurypygiformes; family Rhynochetidae; genus Rhynochetos; species Rhynochetos jubatus. The sequence continues at coordinate 71,456,288 of CM050690.1, read as the reverse complement.
TTCGCCATTCTTCGTATTTAAGAACCACATATGCAGCAGTTCTGGAACTAGGGTGAAGCATAAAAAGAATGAATCCTGCGGCCACCACTTGCTGGAAAGCTGCTAAAAATGTAGTAGACAACGTGGCTGGGAAGAGGTGGAAGGGGAGTTGAGTTAAAGTTTACAGAAATAGTAAAGAGAAAAGCAGTATGAAATGTAGAAGGTGGCATTAGAAACTAAACAATACCATACATCACACTGTCTACTTAAATGCAGAAAAAAATGTGTATGTTTAATCATGATTCCCTCTTTAACTTCATGAGCAAAATTCTAGCTCCATTGAAACTGGTGACAAAAGCTGAAATGTTAAGATAGTGCATCCATTCTTTCAAGTATTTCAGGTGTTTAAGGCATTAAAAATAGTAAACATCATCAGAAGTCCATGTTTTGGATGTAGTGTGAAACACTCAAATCTGATACTCTTCAGCTATTTGTGCAGCACACTTGAGAAACGGCCAGCCACCTACTTGAATTGGTTCCGCGATAAATCCAGCTACTGACTTTGGCACGGAGGTATTCAGGGTATCTTTGAGCTGTTCGATGTACTGGTCGTTTGCCTGGCATGCACCTGTTTACAGGGGAAATGGTTTAAAGAGAATTTACTTACAGTCACACAGCTAGCTTCAAAACACAAAGTTACACATCTAAAGAAGAGATACTATCTGACTGCATGGTAAGTATCATCCCTCAGATACACCATACAGGGCTAAACATTAAAGGAGAGAGAGTCCCGTATTTCCTCTTCAACCACCTATAGTCTAGGGAACGCCAGTTCCAAACCAGCAAGACAAGGCTGCCAGACGATGTTACACATTCTACAGGTCAGTACAGCTGCAGGTTAGAGAAAGTGTTTGTGAACCGCCTACATGAGCAGAGGAGTAAGCAGACACTTTTCTCAGTGGTTGATAAACATCAGCCTAAGACATAAGGGAATCACTGGGTTAGTGCAGGTGTGAGGATTCTGGAGAACACCGCAGCACATCAGTCTGTACTGAAATCAAGACCAGAGCAATTAGTATAGCTAATGCTCCCATTCACCAGGGAGGGCAAAGCTAAAAAGAAAACACTGTTATGCACGCGTGTGAATTAAAACTCTAAAGAGAGCCTGTTGAAACAGTGGAAAAGAATTACTGTAACTGTTAACAGGAGAGCAGTAGAAGAGCTTTCACACTGAGCTGTGTGTTTTGCCTCATATGTTTTGCCTCATATAAGACATTTAGCCACCAGCTTCAGGTTGTGCTTACTATTCATATTCTTTCAAAACAAAAGCTGGAGAGCTGTCAAAACTTCAGAAACAGCACGACAACGACATTTCTGTTCTTGCAGATGTGCTAAACTGAGTTCCACAGCTTCCAGAGCTGAGCATGACAAATGCTGGAAACACAGGTTGGGGTCTGAAAAAGAAATCTGAGAATATGAGATGTCACTTGCCCAAATTTTTGCTCAGTGGGAAGCAGGCACCTGAGGTTCTCTGCAATATTTTCCTTGGTTGCCCTAGCAGATCCTAACCACAGGTCTACCTTTCTCGAGGAGGTAAATATAACCCATTTCTACAGCCCTCTAGTATTCTCTAATGTAAAAGCCAAATACTTTTTGTCGCTGACCAACCTTCGGAACAGCTGCATTTTCGAACAGTTTGCACTGGAGAATCTCTACAATGGCTGCCTCCCCACGGACCACGAAAAACATCTGGTAACATTGTCTGTCAAGCATAAGAGAAAGAGCTACAGATTTGATGACAGCTTTCTGAGGGGTGTTTTGATCATACTTAGGGGTCATTAATGAAACAAAATAAAGCAGTCTGTTAAGAGTCAAAGGGCATACCTAGTTCAAGCAATGTGTCTGAAGAACATTTGTGGAATAAGACCCAAGTTCCCCTTAAGAAATGGTAGAACAGTTTGGGAACCAACAAGTTTAGACTATTTCAGAAATAGTCACTCGATGATTTCCTTTGCTTTATTCTTTAAAGTCAGCAGGTTTGGTTATTTAAGATAAGTAGCAACATTTTTAGAGGTGCTGGCAGTACTTCAATCATCCAAAGTATTACAAAAAACTGGAAAATACAGGGAGGCAGGCAGATCTAGCAGAGTAATTACAGGCTGGAAATTGGGAACTCCAGCCTTCTAATCCTGACTGCTGATGAAATACCACATAACTTCAGGCAACTCATCTATTGAGCCACCTTGGGAGGCTGCTATAAAGGAGCCTTCCTATGACCAGTGCTGTGGCTGAGCTGTCAGCAGTACAGGTCAGAGTAGCCAATGACAGCTTCTAGCAGACAAAGACATTCCCATATGCTCAAGGGCAGGGAGATAACATATTGCAATTTATCCCAGATGGATCTCCTCAACAGATACGTCTCCTGTCCTGCTGACATGAGGGACATCATGGAGTTTTTTGACATTCCAAGGGAGGATCTACTTCAGACCAGCTGAAAGCAGCTTTGCACAAATTAGCCAAAACAAACTTGAGAAAAAGTGTTCTAGGCCTTATTTTGCACCTTACATAGACTTCCATGCAAGCTCCAAGCATGACTACAGAACGGTAAACATGACCACTTTCGTCATAGCTGTCCTGACTCCAAGTCAGCATAAGTAACTATAAGTAAAAGCGGACTCTGGCTCTTCCTGCTCTGATGCCGCAGGAACAGCTACACTGCAGTTTAGTAAGTGACCATAAGGCACTTTGAGGATAGAGAACGTACTAATTGCTGAAACACTCAAACAGACTGCTAGTTACCCAGGTTATTTAAAAAAAAAAAAAAAAAATCTCACTGTGGAACAGCCAAAGCCATTGGCAACACCGTGCTTATAAAGACCAATAGATGTCACTCCCAGCGTGTAAGGACTGGCTCCATGGTATGCTCCTCTGTGCAAACAAACAAAGCACATGAACATCACTCACTTCCAAGAAGAGAGACTGTAGCAATACTAGTTCTGAGAAGGCATGCTTCTGAGCTATAAATTATCGGGAAAAATGCGCAGTTACACTCAAAACACAAAGATTCCTATTGCCATATTCCGCTCTGGTTTTGGAAGATCCATGACTGCCCATCTGCACTGATTTCCTGAAATTGCAAATGTTAAAATTGTGAGGTAATGTTTGCAAGGAGAAGAGAACAATGACTGGAACCAACAGCAATTCAGACAGTGCCTCACGAAGTTCTGCTGTAGCACCTGAGCCCTGCAGAGGAAACATCTCTGTTCTTTGAATCTTGGGAATGCTACTCTCTCCAACAGATGCTGCCAATCATTAAACTACATGGTGGTTTGTTACCAGTCTTATACACAAATCAGAAGCTCATTAATGAATACATAGAAGCAAGGTGGGTACCCAATGTTCTGCTGAACAGAATAACAGAAAAATACAGCTGTTCATAACAAGGCCTTTTATTCTAATATTTTGAGGCCGCCAGGGATGCATAGTAAAGAGAACTGCTTAGAGAGGTGCTCACACAGCACTCACCCCTGCACTACCCCTGTCCTTAAGCCAGAAGAGCTGTTTGTGTATCTGTGCAGTGAACTATGGATCAGGGATCTGGCAGAAAAATAAGACAGCAAAACAAAGAGAACAAAAAAATCCTTCTGCCCGGTTAGCTTTCAGCCAGAGCGGTTCCCTGCTGCGGATCGCTGCACCGTTATTTCAGAGGAACCTTTGTACCCTCACAAAAAGGGGCACTGCAGGGGAGGAATGAAGGAAGAAAGTAGCAACTTCTGAAGTGCGCTCTGGGCCTGAATGAAGGTCCACCAAAGCAGAACCTGAACACAGAGGCTAGACCCTTTTCTAATTAACAAAACCAAAAATTGCAGGTTGTGTTCTGTAGGCAAACTAGTCCCAATACACTGTTACCAAATCTTCAACTCCCATTTTACTCCTCTTTGTCAAATAAAATAATTTTATAGTGTTCTGCTCAGCAGATCTGGGGTTAAAGTGTTGTCTATGATGTCTTGGTTTAGGCATATAGAGACCGATCACAAACACAAATGAGTTTTGTAAAGTTCTACCACCGTTACCTGAAACAGATGATGTCGAAGTTACGAGTATATATCCTTGCCATGAACATAGCCAAATCATTGGCTTCTGACCCGCTGTTGGTTAGATAAACCACCTACAGGAGAATGCTTAGGATCAGTACAGCACACAACCACCACCTTGTTCGGCATCAGACCATGTCACATAGTAGCATTATGAGCTATAACAAGATGACTTCACTGCAATACACACAGTGTTGCCCATACACTACAAATGAGAACTCAGATCAAGCTGATGTACTCAGGGACAGTACCGAAAAGGCTGTGCAGTGTCCCTGCTTCTTAGTTACTAGGAGTGACACACACAGACACAACTGTGGAACAGAAGAGGCAAGCAGAGTTTGCTTATAGGGAGCAAATGAGGATTAAGGGGATAAGAAAACAGCTCAAATTCTAGTGTCACCGCTTGCAAAGTTAATTTTCAGAGGTGACTGAGGTTCTCCACTGCTTAAACTATGCAGATGCTTTACATTTTTCATTCTTTTTTTTACTCTCCTTCTATTTTTTTAAGATTGTGATACCTTCACACTATTCTGCCAGCCCAATTTGATTTCATCACCAGTTTATTTTACCTGAAAACAAAAATTTTCTGTTTCTGGGCATATGAAACATAACATTTATGTGGTTTATGTATTTAACTGTCAGTAAAGCTCACTACACAAAGGACTGTCGAATACTGTTCACTGTGAATTTTCATGAGATCAAGCAAATGAAGGCTGGCTACCTATAACAACAGTTAACACCTTACTCCATTCAGCAATTCCCAAGCAGGCAATGCCCCTTCACAGTGACAACTGGAGGGAAAGAACAAACAGAACAGGAGCTTGGGATATTATGCTTGTCTGCATCTGGATCTAAAGAAAAGGGTCATCATGCTCTCTTCATCTGACAGCCTGTAGTCCCCACACAGGTTTTCTCTCCACAGATATCTTGCTGTCATTTATTTAATAAATATTTTTATATGAAGCATTTCTTATAAACAGACATCCCCTTTATCAACCCCTGCTGCTGTCAGAAGCGAAGTACCTTAAGTGGATCTGGAAGAAGTGAAGTTAGCTTCTCAGCATACTCCTGGATTGATGGGTGCATGTAGATATTAGTGGTATGCCACAGGCGAGTGAGCTGTTTCTGGGTAGCCATGGTTACCTTCCTGCACATTGCACAAGACGAGACAAAGGGATTCAACTCTGTGCACATATGCACTCACACAGGCACACACCTACCCGTGACTGATTCTGAAAATGCAGACACTGCGCCATTTTCCATGTGGATGAACAAGTAGACAAAATTCAGGAATTCTTCAAAGCAAAGTGGAAACTGACCTTACTATAAGTGATACATGACAATTCAGTGAATTATATTCTGGTTTTAGGCTCACAGTGCCGGAGATTAATGAAGACCAAAATCAACATAGGTAGCTCTTCCTGTGTTTTACAGCACGAATCAAACAGTAACGTACTTACGGGTGACAGTGACCAACACTAACAGTGACAATTCCAGCAAAGAGATCAAGGTATCTTCGTCCTTCGTAATCAAACAGCCACTGCATGTGTCCTTGATGCAGCAACAATGGCTTCTTGTAATACATCCGCAGTGAAGGAGAAACATTCTGTTCACGAATCTTCTGCATACGTTCATAGGGATAGGACTGGGTGGAATAAAAAAGTCAGTATCTGTTTAGGCTTTCTAAAGATCCAGGCAAGTGGAGCTGTAGTGGATCACACAGATTACACAGCTGTCTACAGCGGATGTCCACAGAACTAAGATTTTACACAAGCTCTGGCACACAGAGGGTTCTACAACAGCTTTTGAAATAAGACCGCTATTCTGCACTTACCTCTTCCTAACGCTTTTAAAATCAACAACTTAGCTGTAAGTTACAGAACTGTTGCACAGGTACATCTATCTATAGGTTATATCTGGGTTGTAAGAGTTTGGTTTTTTTTCCCAAAGAAGCAAACTGTATAGTTGTACTTAATGAACCGACTATTCATAGCAGATGAGCCTAGCACTCAAGCCTAGTAATGCAGTTGTTGCATTTTAACTTATTTAAATTCACTGTGATATGTATGACTTACTTTGTATTTCTCAGGAACAAAATCGCAAGGAGGCATTTTTGCTTCTGCGGAGACAGAGCTCTTCCATTTCTGCTGCCTAAAGACAACTACAAAATAGTAAGAGAATTATCAAACACTTATCAAGGTGCTCATCTGAATGACTTTCTCAATATGCTTGTTCAGAGAACATACAAGTTACACTCAAAGCAAGTTTTGGATGTTTCATCTGAGAGATTTTCTTTGGGGAAAAAAATAAGTGTTGTTTTTCCAAAGGCAAAATATATGTAGACTAATTTAAAAAAGCACTTATCTGCTAAAACTCAGTTTTAACTTTCACGCATACTTTTGTTTTGCAGAAAATGATTTAAATCAGTTCCTAATACAAATTCTTATCTGGGAGCAGCAAGAGCCAGGACGTAAGCCAGGAGCCCAGGGTGACCGCGGCACAGGCAGTGCTGCCAGGGACCAAGGTACAGTCCCAACGGACCCGCACAAAGTGGGCAGAGCAGGGTCCACCGAGCACACCCCACGGAAGTGGAGGAGATGACTCAGGGTCTGCCCAGGGTGTCCAGCCAGGAGCAGCAGCAGATGGGGCCAGAGACAGCACTGGAGACAAGGCTACAGCGTAGGCCCAAGGTCCACCCAGGAGACAGGGCCAGCAGCTGGAGTGGGGACAACGCTGTAGCCACCACGGCTGACTGAAGGTGCAGGGCCCCAAACCCTAAACACACCAGGCTGTTCAACCTTCCATTTAACTGGAACTGTCCTTCAGCAGGTATCAGAGAAAGCCACCATTTAAACATGATCTGTTCCTGCGTCCCTAACGTCACCGGCTGGGAACTTCGCATTTATTTGTAAAGTGTAAGGTTTTAAACAGTTCCTAAAGCATGTGAAAATGCACAGGAATGAAGAATATTTTCCTGAAGCAAGTTACGTGCGCTGTCACAACGACTGGCAGCAGCAATGAATTAACCATCTGCAAGAGCCCAGCCTCAAAAACATCAATTACAACCCTTAATTTTTAGGGTTAAAAAACACAGGGGGAAGCTGTGCCTTCGCACCTCTCTGGCGGGCACCCGCAGCTGCACCCCAAGAGCTTCTTTCCCCCCGCCAGGTACGAACACGGTGCTGCAACCAAAAATCCCCGTGCGAACGGGCTCTCGGAGACACGCTGAGCCCCGGCGTGCGGGGCCCCGGGCCCGGCGCGCAGCGATGCCGGAGCGAGCCCCCCGCCGTGGGACGAGCCGCCTCGGCCCCTCACGGCCCCGCGGGGCGCCCGACAGGCCAAAGGCGGCTGCCCCGTCCCGCCGGCGCCCGGACGGCCGCTCCGCCCGGCTCTTGGCGCGGCCGCACCGTCCCCCCTCCTCCGCGCCGGTCCCTTACCGCTGCCGAACCGGCGGCCGCAAACCCGCAGCAGCGGCCCGATTCCCCCCGCCATGTCGGCCGGTACCAGAGCCGGTACCGCCCCGCCCTTCGCCCCGCCCCCGCGTGGCCCGCCTGCACGTGCCGGCGGGCGCGGCCGTCACTGCGGCCTCGGGAGCAGGGGCAGTAGGCGGCAACGGCCCGAGTACCGAACCACCGTTATCCGGGCGGCCGTGTCCCGCCTGGCGCCCCTTCCTGTGTTACCCGTAGGGAAGGGAGGCCCTGAGGCCTCCTAGAACATGCAGCAGCGGAGGGAGCGCTTCCGAGGCTGTGCTCGGCCTATAGGCGCTGCGTGAGGCAGCCCGTCAGCGCACAGTCACGCCACACACCCCCATTAATAGACCCCCGTTGTCTTTAAATACTGCCGGGTGGGCAAGGAGAAGCTGAAAGATGTCCTGAGAGGGGTAATTGATGACCCATTTCATCCCTTTTTTTGGCTTCCTCAGCCGTGCTGTCACAACCTCCTACAAGGATGGGAAAGGCAGGAAGGTCTCCGTTGCCTATCGCCTTCCAGTCCCTCGGAATACAGAAACAAAGTTTGTGGCGGCGTTCCCTAGAATGGTAACTGTCATACGCTGTAGGTAGACATGATTGCCAACGGGCGACGTTTCGCAATGATTCTGGCGACCCTGAGGCAGAACTACACTGCCTACCCTGAGGGACCGGCCCAGTTTGGCAGGAAAACAGGCTGACGTTGCTGCAGTGGATCAGAGATCTGCACTTTCTACTAGCAAGGGCAGTGCTTACATACCTTAGAGACTCCCTGACACTCAACCTTTCTCAATCAAACTTCACTTCTAAATCCCTGAATTGCAGTGACAGACGATTTTTGTCACCACAAAGAGCCATGAAGAAGCAGGAGTATAGAAGTTGTGACCTGGTGCACACGCCATCTGTGTCAACTGCTTCAGTTGCTTAGGGTGGGTTAAACACAGCTGTCACGGGGCCTTCCACATGCACAACAGTGGGAGCCCATCCTGCAGACTGTGCTGGGTGTCTGTCTGTCTTTTCCTTTCTCTTTTTACAGATTATATACTGGAATCATTATATTTCGTGAAGAAAACTAGAATTTGTGAATTTTATTCAAGAAGTTTTATTAAATTGAAATGCAAACACCATTGCAAAGACATTTTACAGTGACAGAAGGTTGTAAAGTCAATCAGAAAGCTACAGACTTAAGAACAATATTGATCCTACAAGTCAAATCGCTAACAGATTTTATTAAAGCCAGCATTTTCAATATTAAGAACTTAAAAAATACATTTGAAAGCATTTTTCTTCAGATACATGTAGAAACAATGAAGAATTCCTGAGCAACTATTTTTATACCAGTATCCTCCTACCAATGTGCATACTGCATATGAAATTTAGTTCCTATAATTTCTTAAATTTTAGAAATTTACAAAACATTTGGATCTGGTTCATAGAATAATTGTGCTTCAAGTCATTCTGTTGCTACAGTAATGACACTGCGACAACTTGGATGTTCCAGACTGCATACAAATACTGAAACTGTAATGGAAAAAACACCTTGTTTGTATTGCAAGGCCAGCAATGAAATTGTTAATGCAAATGGAAATAAGTTTGCTTTAAATACTGGATCATTGCTCTGCTGGAAAGTGTACAGTTTATTCTACATATTATTGAGAACATGCAATTTAATTTATAAATATGTTTCTTTGAGAGACCTGCTGGCACAATTAAAGGAAAGGAAGTTCCAGTGACTTTTACCTGCACTTAACGTGACAGAAATTTGAACAAGTACAATTAGTTAATGACTGCTGACAGTTTTTTTCTGGTCAGTACTTTTTCAGACCAGCACCCTCAATATTGCTTTATTTTATACAATGACTAAAAAATATATGAAGCACAATATAACGATTTCAGAAGCCCAGATAGTGCTGAGTATCTCTGAGCAATACAATACATACACAGAACTGATGGTTGTGTTATTCCAGATGAGGAATGGTATTTATAGTCAGAAGAAAAAAATTACTTTCCAAGATGAAAAATAAAAAACACTAAAGCAGCCCAGGAACTCTTTCTGAGTACAGCTGAGCAGTAGTTTCTCTCTTCCTTTTGGAATGAAGGACACAGGATGAGAATTAAGAGTAGTCTACAGCTTCATGAATATTAAAAAGTACAATTTGACATCACTATATTTCTGCATGTATTCTGCCTGTAGAAAGATTTGCCTCTTCCTAGACATGTAAAGTTTTCTGTCCTGCTCAAGAGATATTTTCTACAAGTGGCTTCTACAAAGATTTCCAGCATCCTGTAAAAATTCTACTCAGTGCTACATTTCTGTAAAACTGACCATTGCAGTCTTTGTCCGAATTGAAGCAAAATCTTTCCATTTTTACTGATGTCAAAATGAGGTGAAGGTACCTAGCAGCTCACAAAAACAGACCCAAAAGCAGTCTTGCCCAAAAAAATAGTTAAATAAAGACAAGGTCCAAGACAAGCAGCATCACAAAGTAGAACAGAATGTTAAACCTTCCAAAGATAAGAGGAAGATGTAAAAATAGACTTCCTTGTATCTAACTGCTCTACGCGCCAACATCTTGAGTATATAAGCCTCGCTTTTAGCATATCAGCACTGCAGGAGGCCACACAACTAATTCAGGTGGTTTTCTTGATTACTTTTGATGGATGTAATAGTTTCTCTTAAAAACTTAGCTTGAATGGGATGGATGTATTTTAAACCTGACTTTGTAGTTTTCCAGATTTGTCACCAAGACAGAGATTTTCTGATTAAGGAAAATGTTAACTGATACATCGTCACAGGTATAAACTGAAGAATGCCCAGAAATGCCAAGAGACCATTTAGTAGCATCCACAGTAGTAGTGTCCTTTTTCTCTTGGAACTTCTAGGTAATTACATTATTTTTAATATATAAAAAATAGAAAAATGCCTAAGAACGATAGGCGTACATGTGAGACACACAGATGGTATCTGTCAGATACGTGGAAGGAAGTCCTGTAACCGATAGAAAGTGAACGACCGCAGAAAGTGAATGAGCGCTTCTCACATACAGGATTTTTCCTGCTTGTACTTAATAGCTGATGCGTAGCAGCTGATTTAAGTGTTTTGCCGGCTCTAGCGTTTCATAAGGCTTTGCTACCTTTGTGGACTATCATCTCAGGTAGCTGTGTATATCCCCACTTTTGATATAAAAGTATTTTCTTATCTTTCTTTCTCACAAACTCATTTATCACTCCTCCCTGTTCTCTCAGTTCTCATTTTTTCTATCTACTCTTATATTTGATTCTTTTCCTTCCATTTTCTGTTCTCTGCCCCTCTCAGCTGCAGTCAAAACGCATGGTTACCCCCTCTGATTTCTCTATCAACCTATGTGCCATCCCACAGTGAATGTACTCATCTTCCGTTCTGCCACATGCAGCGACCGTGTCCCTCTTCCCATCATTAAGCTCTCTTACTGTCCCCATACATTATCTGTTTCTGTATTCCACTTATCTTTCATCTCCTGCTTGATGAAGAAATTCTCTTGTTTCAAAAGTTTTCAAGGCAGGGCTATGAGGTTATTCCAGTTAATGTAACTAAATCCATCTTTCCACACCCATGGGAAGTGCCGTCTGAATTTAGTATGAGGTTTAGTTGAGAGCAGGGCTAGTCTGCATTTTCACTCATTTAGGGACAGAGTTTGAAGATTTACTTCTCAGGAACTGAGCTGAGAACAGGTCTTTCTAAATTGCAAGTATTGATAAATGCTTAGTTCCATTGGTGAGATACAGAATCAGAGCATCTCTGACAACGCAGCTCATTCATGCCTAGCGAGCTGGGCTCACAGGCAGTGGCAAAAACCTTATCAGCCCAGGAACGGGCCTGATGCATGGCAGCCAAGCTGGTCAGTATGGCTTTCCCTACCAGATGGAAATTTCTCTTGTTATTTTTTCACGGTAAAACATTTAGTTTTGCTACATACGTCAAATATCCTATCCTAGTACTACCAGTGCAACACAAGTGATGATTCCATAACAAGCTGTTAGTTAACAAAAAGAATTTGAACATTACAAATAAGATTTTTTCAAAATTATTCACAATTTGACACACGAAGTAAAATGCTTTTGGCTGCCTTTTTAAAGGGAGCAAAAAAAAAAAAAAAAAAAAAAATCTGAGGTAGCAATTCTTTGAGAACACGATGCCTGATCTCCCGACACTTTTTCTTTTCATCTGTCTTTATGGCTTTGTAGATGTTTGATATCGATCAACAGGTTTAGGTGACTTTGGTTTCCTTGCACAACTCCTTCAAATTCTTTACAGTTAATGAAAAATTATGAAATACATTTACAGGCTTCATGATGTGAACCCCACATATACAATGCTTCAGAGATCACGAAGAATTCTGGTTATTCATTTTGAACACCTGCTGTTACTACACTTTAAATACTTAAATGACATTTAAAGCAACTGTGTATTTTCCAGCCATTTAAACATAGACACGTAAACAGGTATACCACAGAATTCACTGCTTTAACATAAGTCAATTATCATTACATATTTGTTTTACAGTTTGTTCCATAAACACATATATACTAATAGTATATAAGGTCAGTTTACTGCATTTTTATTAAATAATCTTTGTAGTTACACAGCATCACCAAGACCATTCTTCAGGCCTGCATTTGATGTGACAGTGAGTTTTGGGAGCACACGTCCCACCTCAACAAATCATATTTCTTTGAAAGTCAGGAATATTACACTGAAATACTAAAATCGTACATCAAATATGTCTTGGCTAAAGAATAAAGTCTAATTAGAAAATTTAATATAATGAGTCATATTTGTCAATACTGAAGAAAAAACGTTAATAAAATTAGTCCAAGTCCAAAGGAAAGGTAATTAATTAAAAATATATTTCAATATAATTAATTTTATAAAATTAATTACTTCTACAGAGCCTTTATGCTTCCCTTTAGGGCTTTTATGCTACTAGAAAGTAATTCACACTTTAAGTGACACATGAATAAATTTGACATTGAAGACATCACTCAAACTTTTAAAATAATTATTCCAAGTGAGAAATGTGACTAATGGTGCAAGAGCTAGAGGGCTAATCTCTGTTCCTGGGGTAAATTCTGTTACATACTTCATCCTTCTGTAGATTAAAGGAGGTGTCAAGAGCCTGTTGTTCCCCACTGGTGTGCCATAATTTTACAATTGACTGTGTACAGCTGCTTCAAAATCTCATCTATTTCCTAATAAAAAGCCATTCTTTAAAGAGCTGCAAGCAAAATATTGTTGCAAGCAGAAAGAATGAAGTATTTGAACATCCGAAGGCCCACACACTTATCTGAAGGTTATTCTGATTTTACAGAACACTGTTTTATTCTCTTCTTAAGGTGCTTTCAGATGTTAAAGGCCACTTTCAGAAGGTGTTGCTCCCACCTTGGAAGAAACAAGATGTTTTGGAAACTAAGAGCAAATTGAAGGGAAAAATAATCAACCTGCACATTTGTTCAGCTTGAAGAATGAAATATATTTATGAAAATTGTGTACAAATTGTATTTAGCTAGCAAAGCCCTCAAAAAGCTTAGCTACCTCATAGCGACGAACAGATGCACCTCGTTCACTCTGGCTGAATTTCGCTTTTCACAGAAAGCCGTGATGATTTGGGATATTCAGACATTCATCTGCAAAGGTGGGAGAGAATCTGCACTGCATAATGTCATTTGGGCTACAGCTATTTTGCAGCTTCAGTACCAATTCATGGCAAAGCACAGAAGCTCTTCCACTCAGTTCTCTTTCTGAGCGGGTTACTGGAGGTACACATGTGGTTACCTACAGTCAGGCAGGATGAAGCATGCTCTTAAAATCTGCTAAAAGCTGTGTCAGTTTGCGTCAGGTCCGAAGCAACCGAAATGACAGCAACAACCTTCTGCTCACCTCTTACCCCGTGCTCTCTTTGGTTTACCTCACCTGTGTAGTCACATGTGTTTAACCCTGAGAAATCCACTACATAAGGGAAGTCTTTACGCTGTGGCTTGGTAAGATTCTGTATCCTCTACGCATCACCAGATGCATCACAGAAGGCCTGCAGCAGCATGTCTTTATGTGTGGCATTAGGAGTAGAGAACAACGGCTTGGCTCAGATATAGCTATCTGTGTAAAGAAAGAGAATGTGTCTGGTCCGGATCAGCTCTGTCAGATTCAGTCAGGAAACTGAAGTCTAAGTGAAGCACTGGCAGAAACAGTACGTTATTGGCTTACATACATGCACACACACAAGCTGCTGCCCTGCAAAACGTTCCAGTTTTGACTGGTAAGTTGCTAGTTTCTTTGCAGTACTTTTAGCATCTCTAGAAAATTTGTCAGATATACTACAAATACTACAGAAAAATTGTTCTGTTAGCTGTAACTAAACAAAATTTAATCTTTGCCTGCTCTCTGGAGTAGCCACTTCATGTCTTCAAGTGTTAAATAGGTGGCTGAATTAGGAATCTAAGAAACCTCTCTACACAGTCACCAGAACATCCAGACTGCTGTGATCAGCCTCTGGAAGTGGGCAGTATGTTGCCTGTATGGGGCACGTAGGCTCTACATTTGATGCCTAAAGTAAATATTATAATTATACACTGACACATGTGTTCACGGACACACATATAATCAACTAAATTCTAAAGTCCTGCCAGCAGAAGGGCTGGACAGCTTGACTGATCTGTACTTGAGCAGTTCCATGGCACGAAGGTAAAAGGTGAGAAATCGATTTGCCAAATTAGTTGTGGCCTTCTGGGACCTTCAAAATCTGAAAGTCTCTTTTGGCTGGCTCTGCAGCAGGGTACCTGCTACTGTAGGAAGGCTGGCTCAGTGCATAAAGTCATGAAAAGCTGGAGAATGTAAAGCTGTGCCGGAAGGACAAGACCAGAAGACAGCTCATCCGTAGTTAACACACTTTCCTTTTCATGTACAGTACGATTTCCCTTACCTTATGTGTACAATTTCCCCTGAAGCTAGTGATACTGGCTGAATATGTGGCCCAGGTTTAATCAGCCATCACTTGGTCACACTTCCCTGGAGTAAATTAAATTTTTGTTTCAAGAAGGAAGGACCACAGTAAGCTCAGAGACACTGCGGTATCATTTTGATTCTGTCTTTGGCTACATGGGATATGAGGAATCCTCACTGTTCCCACTGGTGTTCCAGGGACATCTGTCCAGGCCAAGTACATGGACTCCTTTCCTCATTCCCACCGCTATTTCAGCAGAGCTCTGACTCAGACTTTAGGCCTCGTATCTTTGACTTTGGAGGCTTGATTCCAACATTAATGTTGATAAGTTCATTATGAAAAATCTGACTCCAAACTTTCCTTCCAGGCTCAGAGAAAAGTGCAATGTCTAAGGATGCAGGAGAACATCATTGCATTCGTGATTGGCATCAGAGTACAAATTCAGTGGGAAAGAAGCTTTGCTTTCACAACCTAGATTGCATTTTAATTTTATAATTACAGGTGATAAAAAACGTGAAATAAATAATTTACAATTCAAATAGTAATACATCTGCAATATATTAGAAATATAGTTTAAAAATTACTTCATATTCTTAATTAGTACAAAGTATAATTTTAAGCTTTGTATAGAAATGGTAGCTTTACTTGTTACTGCTGTCTCAGCAGAAGGAAACAGAAAAGTTCCTAAGTAGCTAAATAGCATTGGGAAATTAAAAAATATTGTATTTTGCTCTGTTTTGGTAATAGAAAAATAGCCTTTAAAATACATTGTTAAACATATGGGCTTGTACTAAAGTGGAGTTATATGTTATATACAGTAAGGCAGTGTATCAAATATTGTCCTGTGATTTTTTTTTCATGTTTGGTTTGACTGGACTAGGACATGAACCGGATGCAAAATTTTCTGTCACATTGAAACAAAGCAAAAATATATTTAGATCAATTTGTTGTTTTACTGTAATTCGTTGAATATGTTCTCTTCTATATATGATTTGGCATATACAAGAGCTCCTTTTTTCTTAAGGATTGAGAAAAAATATAAATAAAACTTAATCTAGTGTCAGAATGCATTCAGAAGAGCACTCATTGTCGATCAGGGTACTGTTGTGCAATGATTTATCTGATTTAGGAACTGCTCAGATCACTGTAGTGTACTGACTGACCCATAACAATTTTCATCTTCATTTAAAGATCTGCAGAGCTGATCTTTAGTTTATAAATACTTAGTTTACAATGTATTTTTCTGGGCAGATAATATCAATTTCCTCATTTCCATGTGTCAGAAACATGCGCTAATGATTCAAGGTTTACTTCCATGATTATTACCTCAACCCACAGTTTATTTTGTTCTCTGTATAACACACATAGGAGACTAGGCTTTTTTAAGGAATTATTTGCTATGAGGTTTTGGTTTACTGTACATAACTACTAAGTATGTACTGTACTAAGTACTAGCTACTTAAAGGAGGGCATAAAGGAAGATGGGTCCATGTACTCTGATCCACTGGTCTCTCTTTTGCGCTCGCTTGGAACTGTCAGACAGTAGCTCATATTTTTCTCATCTTGACCTTGCTGAAGGTCCTGAGATGTTTCCATTGCAGGTTCTTGAGACATAGATGTGGGCTGGATGCGTGAATCTGGCATTAATACTAGAATATTATGGTCCACAACTGTTGAGACCTTGGTATATTCTTTGCTGGTTCCTGGAACAGTGTATTTTTCGGTCTTTCCACTAGTTTCTTTATGTTTCAGTAATACTGCTGGCTCCTCATCTTGTCTGACTCTGTGAACTTCTACATAATCCATTAGTTTAGGATTCAAAAAAGGTGATTGGTCATTAGGTCTGTTTTGTTTGACTTGCACTGTAGTTTGCTCAGTTCTGGAATGCAAATTCTCTATCTCTCTCTGCTTTTCTATGTTGTCATGGAGAGTTTCAGTGATAGGATATTGTGACTGATGCTTTTCTTCATTTCCCAGCAAAACTGGTGCAATGTTCACATTTGTGGTACTCAGTGTTATCTTAAGTGCATCTACAGTACTGTGGTAGGCAAACATGGGAGGCTGATTATTAGGTAACTGGGCTGCAGGCCATGTGGATGATTTTGTGCTCTCATTGTGCAAAAGGAGTGTCTTCTGTTCTGAGGCCACACACTGAGTCTCCCAGCTCCTTTTTACTCCTTTATTTTCTTGAATGTCTCTTATGTCTTGTGTTTGAAGTGTTGATGGAAGGGTGCGGGACTCCCTGCACTTTTCAGAAAGCAGAGAAGGACTATCACAGCTCCCCCGGCCTGAGTCACTGTCAGTTTCCTTAGGTATCATTCTTGCATTTTTATTGGGATGACCACTGTCATGGCTTGGCATGAGTTGCTGGTCCTCACTGTCCTCTACCTCCAGATATTCTATCAGTAGTTCCTCACAGTCTGATGTTGGAGGGAAACCATGGCAACCAAGAGCACTCAATAATTCTTCAGATTTTCCTGTCTAAGGGCATAATAAATAAGATACATTTTTTTCACGCTTAACCTAAGGGTTTATCTGACTAGAACAATTGTGAACAGTGTACAATATTTGTACATTAACAATCTGATAATATACAAATACTGTAAAACTTACGTCACTACACCTAAACTGGATTTCTACTGCTGCAGAAAATAGTGGAAGAACAGAAGAAAATTTCTTGAGTACCCTCAGTGGGGAGACACAATCCCAGAATCCATGCTTCTAAAATGGGAGGACTAGGGTGCTTTTGGCAGGTTCGGGTCTCATGGGTTTAATGAGAAGGAAATGGAGGAGAATGATCAAGCAGCCCTGTCCTGTTTCCTCAGCATGGCAAGAGACTGTGGAGAGCAACTTCCCTAAGCACTACTAGCAAGATCACACAGACACTGGCTCTTGCGGTGTCCCAGGGAACAGCTGTGGTCACAAACCCTGTTCTCAAATGCCCTCCGACTACTAGTGCAAGGCAAGACTGTCTCACACATACCTGCCACATGATCAGCCTGAAAGGGTCGCTTATTTTAACACTGATTAAATTAACTGAACCTGTTTTGTACTTTATTATGGTAACTGTGTTTGTAAGTAACGGTGAATTCTCTTGCTGTGATCAGTGGTACTCACCTCTAACAGATGTGTGTCTATGCCTTTTATCTTCGGTCCCGGAACTGGCGGCAGGATAAAGGCTATCATTCTAAAAACACAGCACAAAACCAAGGTATCAATATGGCCCCTATCTCTCTTATTTGCTCTCCCATTTCTTCAGAACGTGACTGACATTTTAAACACTTCCCCCATCTGATAGCTGCCTGTTGGGTCTCTGGTTCCTGTCTACCTCTCAAACCAGGTAATTTACACACCCAGTTACAGTCCCTATAGTCTCCTTAGAAGTGTTCATAAGAAAGAGAACAGTACAAAAATTATTCCGCTGGAAAGGTAACACTGGTATTGCCCGATGTCCCTTAACCTCCAGATCTCTCCAATCACTGTAACTTCATCACTGGCCAAGAAACAGCTATGTGGGGAGGACTAGTGGGCATGTATGAACGCTTGTCAACAGACTGCTACTGAGCAGTCTGTGATGAATGACTTCTGATGGCTTTTCCATCAACAGTTGTTATCTCTTTCTTCTACTTAGTACTTTTGTCAAGATTTGTACAAAAGTGATAATCTTTGCCACACCTTTCTCTTTCAGATTTGACTGAAATTGGCTAGTGTTCTAATAAATTATTTTGGGAAATGAGAGAGAAGTGAGCAGAAATACAACCTCATAATATTACCTTGTTTCCTTTAGGAAATTAGGACAAAAACGAGAAGTGTGTTTTCTACAGGAGCAGAGATACTCCAGATGATGTGTTCTGAAAACAGGTGGCTAACCAAGATGGTCAGCTCTAATAGAGACATGTCTTTAGCAATTGAGAATTTAGCTTGATTTCCCTAAAGAACAGAAATACCTCTTTATCCGTTGCAAATTTAAAGACAAATACCTGTAACTTATGGTTTATAAGAGAACACAAAACCTAAAGGAATTTGAATCAAATGTTAGAAGTCTATTTTTGAAAAGTTTGCTGAGATTTTCAACATCATGTAATTATGAAATTGGTGACTCACCTGTACCCTTTCAAAACCATCGTCCAACTCATGATTAAACATACAAGAGATGACAAGACACCAACGACGATCCACACAACCATATCTTTTACTCTGAAGTCTAGGAAACAAATAGAATTATTTAAGGAAATATATCTAGCATATGCATAGTCAGCACGCAAAAGAAGTCTTAAATTACTTTTATTTTTAAAACTGGTCTAAACTGACAAATTTGATATTGAATCTATAGGCCTTTACTAGCAAAGATGGATCTCACCAATCACTGTAATATCTTACAATAAGTATACTTTTTATTAATGGCACTGTGCAGGAAATAAAGTCTCTTGGAAAAATGGTACAAAAATGTATGTCAGCCAGTTATAGCAATTGTGTTCAAATCCAATAGTGCCAATATCGTAGTCATTTCATTATCAAATACATATAATAAAATTAATTAACTAGTGGGTTAAATGATCAGGACTAGATATTTTTAAGGATTCCTATTGTAACGTGACACATTTTACACTGAGATGTTTATTTCAAATTCATTCTAGATCAAGAGCAATGAAGAGCTGTTACTGTCTGAAGGCAGTTATTTTTTGTTGTCTCTGTATGAGTTTTAATGCAGTTACCCCTGTTCTTTTAGTTTTAAACTAGCATCATGAGAACAAATGAGGCAATACACGGAAACGGCATGGTTTAAATAAGAAACTGATTCACTTTCTTAGCTCCAAAAAGTCACGAAGGGGAAAGCTAACTGGCTATGGTGCAGGGACGCTGAGAATTCAGTTACCTTAGCAACGATGTTCTCACCTGTCCTAGGGAAGCTATGGGAAGTCAACTGGTATGGGTGCCACAAACAGCTAACGAGCATTACGTGAACTTGCATGTAATAACAATTACTGACGGGGTGCCTGGCCACTCACCAGTGGGGATCTGAATGTACTTTTCTGAGCTCCATTCACTCCATGATCCGTGGTGGTCTGGTTTGCAGTGAATCTGTACAATGTACTTCTTTCCAGGATTTAAACTAAACATTTTGTATTGTGTTTGCTGTCCAACGAAAATAGTCTGGAAAGTAAATACAAATCATAAAATCCATATAAAATTGAGACATTTTTCTATGAAAGTCACAGCTAGGTTGTAGCCTTGATAAACAAGTTGGGAATATAGAATGAATCTGGATAGCTTCCTAATAATTGTGTGGCCATGGAATAACGGTGCGTCTACTTTATTTCTATAGTTCAGCTGTCAAACATAATTCAGTGGGAATGAGATCTGACTCTGGTGTTTTGTGCAAATTAAACTACTACAAAACCACATCATGAGCATATGGCAGGGAGGGAGGGAGGGAGGGAGGGAGGGAGGGAGGAAGGAAGGAAGGAAGGAAGGGAGGGAGGGAGGGAGGGAGGGAGGAAGGAAGGAAGGAAGGAAGGAAGGAAGGAAGGAAGGAAGGAAGGAAGGAAGGAAGGAAGGAAGGAAGGAAGGAAGGAAGGAAGGAAGGAAGGAAGGAAGGAAGGAAGGAAGGAATACAGAGATGGCTAGGAAGTATTGAAGCAGAAAAGAAGGGTGTGCAGCCAAATGCCAACAGCTGGAGACTTTAATTTGCTGCCCAGCTGTTTGAGTTGCAGATCCTGCTGTAGACAATTAGTATGATGTGGCTCTGACAACTATGACCTAATGGCTATTTGTACAAATTTAAATGATTTTACATAATGTCACTGGGCTTTCTGTTACTCAGGAAGTGCTGGTGATTAAAAACAAATCAGAAAAAAGAAACAGAAAAAGAATCTAAATGGGAACAAAAAATTTTGAACTATAACGTCAATATATTTAAAATATAATGACCACAATTAAAAATAAGCACTTTATCACCTGCCATCATGCAACAGCATCTGAGATATACCAATATTCTCAGTAAAAAACTGTAGATCACACACACACTTTTGAAAAACGCTGAACTATTTAGTGTGCCTGCTTCAGTACATTCAGGCATGGGACCAATCAGACAAAATCTAATTGATCAGAAAATATCAGCTGGCAGAAACTTGCGACATCCTTACCTCCCATTCCTCTCCTTCTTCAGGCTTTAGCCGCAACTCATATTCAAGGGTAAGCCATCCAGATCTTACATCAGCCAAAGGGGGTGGAGACCATGTCAAGACCAGATACGGTTTTCTATTTATTGGCTTTTTTAATTCTAGTGTTACGTTCACAGGAGGATCTGGCTGTACTGTTAAAATAAAAAAAACCCTGACAATAAGAGTCTAAATGATTTTTTCCTGCTATCTTAGGAAGAAATATAAAGTGGTGTTGAGTGGTGAGTTGCCATCTCCATTGTGTCTAGTAATTTAGAGTTTCAAAAGTAAGCATGGATTTATGAATTTGAAGAAAAATTGACGAACAGTAATTACATTGAGTAAATGTTCATTTATTACCAGAAATAATTTTTTGTTATATTGCCATTTATTGTTGCTTTTACCCACAACTGTGTTTCAAAATTAACATCTTTAATGCTGCCTTCTGAAAGTCATCTTTTACCATAACCTTATTGAAGTTGGCATATATATTTAGGAATGCTGAAAATGAGGTAGGCGATGAAATTTCCCCTCCTCATCTTTTACATTCAGAAAATACAACAACATAATCCCTACATGCACACAAAAAGATATTTAAAAATAAACCAAACCAATAATATTAAATCCCTGTGTATATGTCCAAAATAAGCTAAAATGGAATGCAGGTTTCTGCTACAGTCAGGCTTGCAGCTTCCTCAGATCAGGGGTAGAGCTTCTGTACCTCATGCATGTATTTTACCACTGTCTGATGCAATGCTTCATCAAGTCAGGGCATGGAGGTAAAATGTAAAGCCTTTTCTCCAGCAGCCCTTTTCCAGCTGCCAGACTCCTGGCAGCCAGGTCCTTGATAACAAAATGTTTATTGGTGATAATGCTCTGTTCCCTTAGAAAAAAACTTAAGTACTTGTCCCCAGTCACTCTATGGGAAAAGCCTGAGAGTAGAGATTATCAGTAGACTGCTATAAAAAACACTAATTTAGCTTTTGAGTATGGAAAAACTTTTAGGTCATCAAATTTAAATATTATTTGTTAAAAGATAATTTCATTTCACTTGCTGGTAGAGTGGAAAAAGATTTTAGCTGGATGATGTTTCTTCGGGCTTGACTGAAAGAAATATGGAAAACCAATAAACGGTTATCTGAATGCAGTTTTAAAGCTTTTAACGTTTTTGGCTTCCTTTGAAAATAAAGTGGCAAAGGAATGAATATTGATTTACTGTTGCACCAGATAAGATTTTACTTGTTCTTCCAAGTTTTAACTTGGATATAATACTGTATATGAGAAGAGCTGGAATTAAAATTCTCATGTCAAACCCCATAATTTTGAATTCAGTTCAACAGAAAATACTTGGTACCTCTTACCTATGTAAGTCACATCCACATAATGAGGATCAGAGATGTTACTTCCCATTTCATTAGTTGCCCTCACAGTAATATTGTATATGGTCCAGAAAGAGGTGTGCTTTTTATCAAAGTAGCAAGAATGTGGGCCTGCAGTTCTGTAATCTGGACATTCATAAACTTGCTCTTCTCTGAAATGAAAGAATCGCAGTGATTGGGTTACACAGACTAAAACACCTGACTTCGATTACTAGTAGTTCACCATTATTTAGGGCTGGAGGATATTTTTCGTGACTGGCAATGTGAATGTTTAGCACTTGATCTAAATTTCAGGACCAAGGCTCCTGTAGAAACCAGGAAGCATTCTCATGGCCTATGAATAATTGTGCCAAATAAGCATTATCAGAAGAAGAAAATTTTAACATCTGGTCCTTTCGGAAAGGACTTTACTTCTGTGGCTGCGTGGCTGAAGGGCTACAGGACTGTGCATTTGTATTGCATACTGTTATGCACTTGCTGTGCCACGGCAACTTTCAAGGCAGTCTACCTCTCAAGGCAGAAGAATTCAGAGAAATCTGAAAACCCTGGCGGTATAAGGAGATCCTGTTTCAACCTGAAATACGATGCTGCTAGAGCTATTCCACAATATGTCACTTGGACAAAACCATGTGCTATGGAAAATGACACCTCCTAAACGCAAACCCAATCAGGACTGATTTTCCAGGTCCTGCCAGTGAAACACTGAATAATTATACACAGCTTATTACCCTTCTTTGCTGTAAAGCAAAGTGTAGTTAGTTGGATGTCCTCCATCGGAACCAGGTTTCCACCAACAAGTAAATGTTTCCTTTTCTGGAGAACGGCATTTTATTATTGTAGGCTTTTCAGGAGGTGACTCTCCTGTAAGAGATAAAGAGATGAACTAATTAGTAAGTTTAATGCATTAGGTCAACCCTGAATTCATAAAACAGTGTCAGGCAGAGCACAGCAAAATACCTTTTTTCCCCCACGGAAAGAAAAAGTTTTGCTTCTTATTAGCATAGGAAGGACAGTTCAGTGGTTAGGGCGGCCGCCTGCTGCTCTGACATGGATTCAAATCCTTTCCCGCTGCAGCTGTGCTGAGGAACTGTGTTTTAGCTCCTTGGCTGTGGGTGTTATCTGCCTCCAAATCTGGTAAGGGGTGCTCAAATGCTGTCACAGCAGGTTCTGTGTAATGATTTAAAATACACTCTGCTAGCCAATCTATTTTCTACATAAAACCTTTTTTCTTCAAAAACGGTGTTTTCAGATGCTTCTGATAATTTGAAAAATATGCTATGATTTGTTTTGGCTTTTACAGGGAATTAAGAACGTGTTTGCCCATTTGTTTATGTCCTTGACAGTAACTCTCTTCTGAAGTACTTATGTTGAGCTGACTCCAAAGGTACAAAGAAGCAGCTCTCTGACTTCCTTGTAAAGTGATGCTGTACTCAGTACTCAGGCTACTCGCCTGATTGCAGCCAAGCAATTTATAAGTATTTGGATTCCTGATGATGTTTTTATAGACCAAAGCAAAGGGGCATAGGAAAATGCTTAAATTTTGAATAGTATGATGGTAATCAAAACCCTGATGTGACTGAAACTTTTGCAGTTATGTATTTGTGGCAAAATATGGTCCCATTACATCAATAATGTATGTTTTCTACTATTTAGAGTAGGGATATTGATTTTCCAAAATTCTAATTGCCTGGGGCAGATCTGGAAATGGGACATTTAAAAAATATTCTTCTATTAACAGTACTTCAGCAATCTCCGTGTCAAACAATGAATAATACCATTAGTAACAGAAGATTTGAGAGAACCTGGCTAAAGTGTCTGACAAGGAGATAGGATGTCATGCATATTTAATGTGTCCACTCAAACCCAATAAAACACAGATAATTATTTCTGTGTGATAGTAGCTGCAAGTGTTATGCTCTGTTAGCCATGGCAGTGCTTTCTGTTCAGTTACTAACGAACAAATGAATGATTCTTACACAACTACTGTTACCTGGTATCTACAGCTACAGATGAAATCAACATGATTTTTGAAAAGATGGACAGGAACCATATATTATTTAGGCACACCTGTATCAGAAATTACCTCCTAGTAAATCCCAGCCACTTTGTCATAGCCAGTTTCAGCAGAGGATCCTGAGTGGATCAAGAAGATCGAATACCCAACGAAACACAAAATATGGTAAGATGTGCTAAGCTGTTCCTCCAGCACTATGAAGTATCTGTTTAAGGCTGACATTGAGGCACCTTTCACAACACTGAACCAGCTAGAATTTAAAAACAATTAACAGAACAGCAGTCATCCACTCACCACTGGGGATCTGAATGCTTCTTTTGGAGCTCCACTCACTCCATTCTCCAAGGTCTAACATGCATCGGACCTGAACAACATACTTCACCCCAGCTTGTAACTTAATCACTTTGTGCTGTGTCTGCACCCCAACAGATATTGTCTGGAAAACAAAATAGACTGGAAAAATAATACAGAATTGGGACATTTTAACAAATACACCATAAAGGAGTAGGCTTGTATCACTGACTTCTGAAACACAAGGGTTTCACTTGGTATTTTATAAAATGTTATGCTGGTTTTGGTCAGGACAGAGTTAATTTTCTTCACAGTGGCTGGTATCAGGCTGTGCTGGATTTGACCTGAGAATAGTACTGGTAACACTGCTGGCTTTAGTTGGTGCTAAGGAGTGCTTGCTCCAAGTAAAGGACAGCAAGCTTCTGATGCTGCAGCTGTGTTTCCAGCTTTCTTACTACAAGCAGAGGCAGGGACACACACACGGTGTTCAGACAGCTGACCCAAACTGACCAAAGGGGTATTTCATTCCATAGCACGTCATGCTCGGTATGTAAGCTGGGAGTGGGCCGGGAGCAGGGGCGGGGGGCATAATTTTGTTTGTTCATTAGTAGATGCTGGGTCAGTTGTCTTTCCTAGTCATGCTTTCGCTCGTGGGGCTCACTTGGACTCTGCTGTGATTGCTCTTCGGCTCTGGCTCTGACTCCTGCTACTCGGGACCTGGCTGTGTGTTGGTTGGTGGGTGGTGAGCAACTGTATAATTTGTTTTATTTTCCATTATTTTCATTACATATTACTAGTACTATTGTTACTATTATTGGTATCACTATAATATTCATTTGCATTCAATTATTAAATAGTTCTTATCTCAATCCACGAGCCTTCTTGTGTTTTCCTCTGATTCTCCTCCTCCACTGGAGGAGGGGGGCGGTGAGCAAGTGGCTGTGTGGTATTTGATTGCTAGCTGAGGTTAAACCACGACAGATGTGAATTACAAAGAAGCAAAGGAAATGATGTAACAGAAAAACTCACTTCGGTGACACTCAGATTCTGATACTCGAGAACATATTTAATTATAGACTTCCTGTAAGTTAGTATTCCATCAACTCCACAATGCAAGGAACACTGTAGGTAGTCCAAACCACAGATAAACCCTGTGTAATGGCTCTTAGTGGCTAGTTTTAGTGCTTATTATTAAGTCCCTTCCTCAGGCTCTTTGAATCTCTCTTCAGAAGTCTTTCAAGACATAGCTTTCTCCATCATTAAGGCATCAACAGTTCAGTGAAGGCCACCTGACTATGCCTTTAAGAATGATATTTTATCCTGGTATCCCAGCTGTGGGAGCACTGTGGTCTACTCCCAGCAAAATGGCAACAGCTGAGAATGTCAACAGAAATAATGTGTGTGAGTAGGATACCCCAACTTTTCAGAGGGGAGGGGAGGTGTCGCCCCCAGCTGATCATGTTGAAGATGATGATGATGACTCTCAGTCCAATTAAATAATAATTAGGGAATAACAGAGACTTCTGAAACACCAAGGGTCAGCCTGAAAAGCAGTACTAAAGGAGCTTGAAGATTTGCAGCAGTAGCTGCAGTTTAGTTTGATGCTATCAAAGCTGCTCTGCTAGCATTGTGACCTCTGCCTGGGCCAGACAGAACAGCTGCCCTCTTTGACGCTGAGTAGCTGCACTGCAGACAGCATGGGCTGCAGCAGGCAGGAACCCACACCTGGGTGCAAGCATGAGACCGTGTGAGTACTTTCTCATGTGTGTCTGAGTAGCCTGTAAGAAGGGATGTGGGTTCACATTAAGTTAAAGCATCCATGCGCCCTGCAGGAGTGGGTGTCAATAGGCGAGCTTGTACTTCCAGGAGGGTGGGGTGTGCTTGTAATCTATTCTTCCTTGGAGAGGGGAATTTCTGTATATAGTATATTTCTGGGACTAGTTATAGAATCACAGAACGGTTTGGGTTGGAAAGGACCTTACAGACCATCTAGTTCCAACCTCCCTGCCATGGGTAGGGACACCTTCCACTACACCTCATCCAGCCTGGCCTTGAACACTTCCAGGGATGGGGCATCCACAGCTTCTCTGGGCAACCTGTGCCAGTGCCTCACCACCCCCTCCAGGAAGAAAGAGAAGTGTGTTTATAAATTCATAGGTATCTATTAACATTTTTAAATGCCCCATATTGTGATTTATCCGTGACTGCATAGTTAAATGATTGCTAGTTAACTACATCTTAATGAATCAATAATCTGCTTTGATCCTGATTTGGTTTAATTTATATGAACTCAGCAGTCTCTTACTGTGACACTTGGGACAGACACATTGACAGACATTACAATTAAATCTTGTATCAGTGGATGAAATAGTTTGGTGAGGGTTTTTTTAGCATATGACATTAGGATGGTTATACAAATACCTTGAATTTCACTGTCTCTACAGAACACTACAGTGTTTTTCTTTAATCAGATTTGGTTACATTAAAATTTAAACTTAATTAAAACCTAACATTTTTAATATCAGTTAAATTCAGAAAACTCACTGAAAAGAGCATTTATACAATAAATACATTTTTCCATTACCTCCCACTCTTCCTTTTCTTCAGGTTTTATTCGTAGCTCATAGTGATATAGATGTGGATTAGAGCTGACATCAGGTAATGGAGGTGGAGACCATTTTGCCCAAAGGTATGTTTTGCTAGCAGATGTCCTTGTTTCTAGAGAGAGGTTCACAGGAGCGTCTGGCTGAACTGTAAAAATGAAAAGTTTGCCATTAATGATTTAATTTTCTCTCTGGAAAGACACCTCCTTTATGGTTTGGTATTTCATCGCATTAATTTCAGATAATTTAGCACTTCTGTAAGGGAATAATGCAATAACCTTTTTTTCCTTTCTCCCCACTAATGGTTAACTGGCTACTGATACACCACACTATCAGCAGTTCTTAGACTTTACTTTGAATTTGTCAGGCTAAGGAAATACAAATCATAATTTTATTAGGCCATTCATGCAAAATTAAAATGTCAGATATTTCATAGCTGAAAAGGAAAAGCATATTTATAATTACAATTTGTAGATTATGTGTATGGAGAAAGCAGAATGGAGTTAGGAATATGAAATACTACGAAAAGCCCACAGAGTGCTTACATAATTATTTTTACCCTTCCAACACTGCAGTGTCAGCAGCCAGAAAGATGTTTACATTTGGAAAATTTAGGTAGCTTAACCTAAATTGAAAGTTTTATAATTTGCAGTGCTAGGAATCTACAAAACTGTCATTAAGTCTAATTGAAATATTGGAGGTAACTAGAAACTGAAGCCAATTTTTCAGCCAAAGTTAAAAATGACAATAACGTATGTAGTTACTTATTTTATAAGTAAAATGGAGTTTTCACTTAAAGATGCGTATTTTAGATCATCTGTAGATAAATACTCCTCCCTATCAAGTTTCACATCATGACAAAAAAAATCTTTCACCACTACTTGTTCCAGGGTTAAAACCCACAAATTTCCAACTGGTTTGTTTTCTGTGTCATTCTTCTCTTTTTACCTATGGAGGTCACATCCACATACTGAGGATCTGAGCTGTTCCTTCCAATCTCATTTGTTGCCATTACAGTGATATTGTATGTTGTCCGGGGATTAGTGTGGTTTTTATCAAAGTAGCAGGAATTGGGACCTGACGTTTGGTAGTCTGGACATTCATAGACTTTTTCTTCACTGAAATAAAATGATTTAAAAGTTGTAAGTTTAGGAAATAAAGCAAATCAAGTAATACTGTAGTAACGGCCTAGGTTCAGCAAAGAAATTTGCGATGTTTAACTTTAAACCTATATATAATCCCACTTCTGGGAAACATTTTGGTGAGTGTCAAATGTTATTACCATAAACGCTTCATTGCTACCTTTACTGCAGTTGTTCAGGATGAGTGCTTTTATCCCCTTTTAAAACATAGGAATAAGGTGACAAAAGAATGGAAAGCAACATTTCCAGAGACAGCACAAGACAATTAAAAAAAATGTTTAAAAGCAAGTTAAAAGGCAAATTAAGCACATTTACTTTGACGAAGAAAAGTTGCTAAATATCTTATTTACATACCTCCTTTGGAAAGTAACCTTATGGGCTTTATGGCAGAGGAGTGTTTTACTGACTGTTTTCTTTTTAGCAAGATGTTCATTTATCTGCTTTTTAACATGATCACCGTCACAACTGTCTCAAAACTTTTTTTTATTAATTCATGGTCTCTTAACCATGACTTATACAAGTCTTTAGTGTTTTTAGGAGAGGGACGGTTTTGTACTCAATTAAAGCTGAACTGGGTGATGTACTCAGAGCCTATCCCAGGTGTGAAGAACTGCACAAAACCCAAAGCACCAGCTGAGATGGTTCAAGGATGCACTTTAGCCCAGCTGTTATGTTCCATGCACTGCTAATAACAAGGTCTTTTAGTTTCCAGGCAGTTTTGTCGTGGTTCACAAAGAAAAGATAGGAGTAAGGGGTCTGTACTTGAGAGATGATAATACGCTAAAAAGGCAACCGTGGCCCAGATCAGGGGTGCTTGGAAGTGCCGGGTGTTCAGCAGACTTAATGAAATGGAGAAGCACTCCTATCCATCCCTAAGCAGGACTGTTCTGAGCTGTAAATGATTATTAAATTTTCTGTTTTGACTGAGACTGAAACATCTAGACTTCCATAAAATAAAAGCTCCCAGATCATTGTTGAGTGTGGTAACTTCATGAAAGGCTGCATCTTTCCTGATCAATTAATACCAAATGCTTTGGAATTTATTTAATTGAAGCAGGCAAGTCTGAGGCTTTACCTTACCTATTCTGGACCTCACTGGATTTATTCAAAGAAATTTAATCTCTGAGCCTCCCTGCTTACTTGGGCCTCTTCTGAGACCTCTTGTTTTCCAGAAGAAAGCGTGATAATACAAAGAAGCACAGGTTAAGCCAAGTTGCTAAACATATACACATTATGTTCTTAAACAGGGTGAGGGAGTCACAGACTTTACCCAAACAGTAACTTTTGAGATTTAATACCCACACCTGATTTTAGTCCATTTTGGGAACCATGAGGTGGTGTACAACTCCAGAAGGGGAAACAAAGATTCTCTGTAGATTTTCTCCAGATGGGGGTTTGCTGTGCATGGTAATGGAAAAGCTCCTCAGCAGAGCTCTGAGGGCACCAGCAGACCTCCCTGCCCCTGCCTGGCCTCCTCACGCACTGCCTGGGGCCCAGGTTCCCATTTCAGCCCACCACAGCAGGGCTGGTCTCCAGCTCCCCACAGCCTCGGCCATGGGCCCTGCTGAGCCAGCCCCAACCCACAGAATGATGTCTTGGCTCAGTCCGACCTCAGCCTGTCCCCATTCCGAAGGAGGTGCCTAATGCCCAGGGTTGGGCTGCCCCCAGCCTGTCCTGCTCCTTGGCTGAGGTGGTGGGATGGGCCCAGGATGGAGACCTGTCCCTACCTCCGCAGGGGAGCCCCCATGATGTCTTGATGACCCCTCCTCAGAGAAGCATGCCATGCAGCTAAAAGCTGTGTGCCTCCTGACAGGATGGACAAACTACACCTTTGCCAGCATGTCCTCAGACCAGTGGGACTGGTCCTTGTTGGCTATCTGAGGTTCAACACAGGTTCATAAAAACACCTTTAAAAGTTCATGTTATAATTCCTCCATTCTGTCATAATCGTCACTTGATCACTTACAGAATAGATGTGCAACACTTGTTACCTGTCCCTGCTGTAGAACAGGGTGTAATTGGTAGGAAGTCCTCCATCTGAGCCAGGCTTCCACCAACAAGAAAAGGTTTCCTTTTCTAGAGAACGGCATCTTACTATCTTAGGTTTTCCAGGGCATGATTGACCTAGGGAAGCGCAGAAATCCAGCAAGTTATATGAGAGTTGGACGTTTTTTGTTGTTATTGTCGATTGATAAATTAAGTAAGGAATGCTTTCTTGAGGATAAAAAAATTATTTGAAACTATGGACTGAATTTGGTAAATAAATCTGCCTGGAAAAAGGGTCAAAACTTTCAGAAAAGTAAATGTGTTTTACCTCAAACTTCTAAAGTATCTACTAAAATAATTTTACTTCTCTTTTTTTCAAATGAAAATTTCATTTTTACCTAAACATAAATGTGTATGGTTATCTCCAAATTAAATTAAGAAGCTTAGAAATAAATATATGACCTTTTGTTTTTTCCTAAGATATAAAAAATTTTTATCTTCAGGTCATCTGAAAATTAAATTTCATCTTCAGATTTGCAACAGAACCAAAATTCCACTATTTGCACAAAAATAAATTATAGGTAAGCAAGCAATAAAAAGAAAAATCAAAGACCTGGATGGAGTATTTTGTATATTGGCACCCTGAATGTATTCATTAATTATTTGAATTTTCCCTAATAATCCCAATACATTTAAGAATATTTCCTGCAAGTCTACTTCCCCAACACTGGATACTTTCAAGATTCAGCTGGACAGAGTGCTGGGCCATCTTGTCTAGACCATGCTTTTGTCAAGAAAGGTTGGATCAGGTGATGTTTGAGGCCCCTTCCAACCTGGAAGATCCTAGATTCTATAAAATTTGTTGATACTTGTAATTAACTTGTACCAAGAACAAAGGCCATGAATTTACATACATTTTGACATGAAAAGCACGTGACTTTTCAACCTAAGGTGTACCTTTATTTCATTTCATACCATTATCTCTAATAGTGTTATAATTCATGAGATGCTAATTCCCAAAAAGTTGACAAGCATGGAGTGACTGTAGGGATGGAGGGAGCGCCTTTCATCATCGCCACCAAAGAACCATAAAATTCATACTATAAAAAGAAGAGGACTCAAGCCACTTTCAAAATCTCTGTACAAAACTTTGGAAGAAAGTACTTTAAATATGTACAGGCTCCAGTGGTGGTCAGGATAGATTGGGTAAAGCCTCAGACTTTTCTAAAGAAAGTGTTTTAGGGAAAATCAAGTATTTCAGGAAGCGTTGTACTTACCAGTCAGACCCACTGCAGTCAGAGCAAATAGCAAAGTAATTTGAACTGATGATGTCAATTTTTGTGTCATGATGTCTGCTTCTCCTCGGAAAGAAGTATCAGATCAGGCTCTCACTGAAAAATAGGCCATCACACCATAGTCAATAACAATGCCTAACATGTAATATGTATTACTTGGCTTGGTCAAAGTCCTTTCTGAATGCAGATAATTGATTCTTGTTATTTCTCAAAAAGGTGTTGCAACACCTACAGTCCCACTTCAGAAGCAGTAAACCTGAAACACAGAGTAGTAAATATATTTTCCTGATGGTCTTTGAACGGTTAGAAGTGCTAGGATTACAATTCTATAACATTAACAAATCCTGCATATTTATTTGGCATCTTATGGTACTGAGTGCTTTTCTTAAATCTCCAATTTTTAGACTTATTAATTTACCTGAGAAATCAGCCTTTTGGTAACAAAAAGTGCTCTCTTGTCCCTATTGGTGCAAAGAAAAACTCAATATGTTTGAACTCTGACACACATGAAAATAGAAGGCAAATAGAAGATATCCGTATTTATTTAGATGTTCATGATTTTTGAACCCATCTCGTGACTTCTGAATATTTGTGACTGGCAATGCTGAATTCAGGAATGCCTGAGCTGAAGAATGCTACTCTTTCTGGGCATTCAACTCATGGCTTTTACTGTACTTGATTTTGCAGTAAAATGGAAATGCCAAGATTAGGGAAAAGAAAACAAAGGAAAAGTAGCACAACTTCACAGTTAATTTACCAGGTGAAAATGCAAGATGGGATGCAACTGACCCTCTTTCTTCAACCTGGAAAGGCCAGAGGCAGTGTTGCAGATCTTGGCGGAGATACAGAGGTGCAAGTGGGAAGGCACCAGCCCCTGCAGTGGGATGACACCACTAGATGTCCCCAGAATTCAGGTTACAGCTCAGGGTGATGAGCAGTGCCTGCTGCTGCTAAATCTGTTTGCTTAGCCTGAAGAAGAGACAGAATAGCTTAAAGCAAACCTCCTCCTCCTCCTCCCAGCAACACGCTTCCTGCTTGGAGATGGTGATTGGAGTCAGCTATTAGGGTCTTGGAAGCCAGCCTCACTCTTTGAAACTAAAGAACAATTTACTATCCAAATAGGAAACTCCTTACCTCAGCTTTCCACTCCTACCAAGCACATCTGACAGGTATCTGTACGCTTGAAACCCATTCAGTGTAGCACAGCGTGGGAACAAACTGTCTCTTTGCTGAGGAAAAATTCTTTGTGGTTTATCAGATGACTCAATTTTCATTATGCAATTCATTTTCTGTATCAAGGAACTATAATCCGTCACCATATAAATGTTTTTCAAGTGCAAAGACAAATGAAGTATCAGTTAATTTAAGTGAGTATTAAACATGTTTACTGTGGAGAAGAACAGCAGTTGGCTGCATTTCCACATACCACTTCTGAATATCCAGGCACGTTTCACATATGTAACTGAGCTACAGGCTGCAAAATCGCATCTGGGTTAGTTTTAAAGTCACTTACAGCAATCTGTGCATATACAGCCAGGGGAGAGCAAACCATTTAAATATAAATTACAGTTCTGTGTAAGCACGAGTAAATTTTATGACTGTAAACAAACAGCAGGCACAAACACTAGTGTTCAATTTCAGAAATGGGCTGAAAACTTGGTGTTATATAACGTGGAGCACAGACCACTGAGCTCATGCAAGAACAAGGCACGTTTTTCTCAAGTGAAGGTGAAATAATGAACTATAAACAGTAACTATTTCATGCACACATGATAGCACTTACAATACTTTATTATTTCAAAAAATAGTTGGAACATTTGCAAAATACAGCACTTTCAAACTGAGACTCATACTGTGCTTCCCTGTAGGTTACTGATATCTTTTTTTTTTTTTTTACTTTTACAGATGTTTCTTTTCTGTGTGAACAACTGACAGATAAAAGAAACTCATTACAGTGAGTAAAAGAATGAAATTTGTCAATATGACAATAGATAGAGGCATCATCAAGAAAGAGATTAGGGTACTCTGCAAGGAAAATGGGATAATTTCAGAAACTGAAGACCTTAAGAACCAAAGTAATGAAAATAGGATGAAATTAATGAATTTTAAACCAAGTATTTTTCCTTGGGAGCATTTGTTTTCCAAAAATGAGATGATCGTGAACCACTTTTGTAAGGTGGCTGTGAAAAAGAACAGGAGAGATACAGAGGAGGAACACGGACCCATCAGTGCCACAGAGTAAACTCCATGTACAATTCTGGTCACCTCTACTTGGGGAAAAAAAACCAAAACAGGTTAACCTATTTAGAATACAGCTACAAAGATGAGCAGAGGACACAGAGGCTGTGTCATGATGCCAACTGAAAGAATTGGCTTTTCACTGCACTTATGGATGGTTGTCTTCTTTAAACATAGCAGAAGATTAGCAACAAAAGAGGGAAAATAAGGATGTGTAAACTCTATCAAATGTTGGAACAAGAATAGATGGCCATAATTAGCTCAAAAAATTAGAGAAAAATATTACCATCACAGCAGTGAGTTTCTGGAATACTCTTCCAAACACAAAAATCCCATTTAGTTTTCCCACGTCGTGTGACATATTATGAAGCATATATGACATGATTGTTTGTGATAGCTGTGGACTAGACTTTGTGATTCAATATATGCTTTCCAGGCCAGTGTTTCAA
Source organism: Rhynochetos jubatus (assembly GCA_027574665.1). NCBI lineage: Eukaryota > Metazoa > Chordata > Aves > Eurypygiformes > Rhynochetidae > Rhynochetos > Rhynochetos jubatus. The sequence continues at coordinate 71,422,213 of CM050690.1, read as the reverse complement.
TTCAAGTTAAATACCTTGCATTATTAACAGTTAGAAAACTGTGCAGAAGTATGAGATGGCTGGATTTTACATTCTGGATTTAATGCTTACAAAGTATTTTCTATTAAGGAATTGTCAGAATCTTTATTTGAATTAAAACCAGCACAATCATGCTTAAAAGCATCTTAGAAAAGCTTCATTCTGATATTTGTATTGCTTTCTGAAGGAATGTCAGCAGCAGCCGAGCAGTGGCCAGGAGGCTCCCAGCATATTAACCATATTTCATTTTTTCCAGTGCCCGTGTTTCCATGGTTGCCTGGTATTTGTGGTTCAAATATCGTTTATAAGGCTTCTGGAGACGTCTCATTTTTTTTAAAAATGTTCACTTAAATAGAAAAAATAATACCCACTTTGTCGTAACTATATGAAAAGTGTGTCTCCCCTGTCTATGACCCGAATATATTGTCATAAAAGGGTAACTAGCATTACTGAAGATGCTGTGAGGAAATGCCTCACTTTCAGGACTGAATGCATTCTTTTATAAGGGACACAGTGGACATTGATTTACCAGAATGTGATGTAAAACCAAGAGTCAAGCAATGATAATTAGAAGGTCATATGCCTCCTTTTTGAAGGTTTTGATTTAATTCCAGTGACGTTATTACATTCAGGCATTATGGTTTAATTTCTCCCTCCCAACACAGCTGTTGTACAGTATTCAACAGCTGCACATTGCACCCCAGAAAACAGTGCACCTTGATGGAAATGGAATTGATTACTGTAGTTTTAGAGTGCACAGAAATGCTAGATATTCCTGTAAAATAACACTACCCTGCAATTAATAATATTATGAAATTGTAGGTTTAAAACTCGTGCTTACAATGCTACTAGGTGAAGCTGAATGTTATATATCAATACCGAAATCAGGTGCTGTGGAGCAGGGTTGAGACAAAAATGTCCCTGTCCTAATTGAGTTCCAGTTCTTACATATTTTTCTCTCTCTTTCTTGTCTGTGCTGATGGATAACTATCTTGAGATTGACAGAGAAGTTTTTACGGAGCTCTGTACAGATGGAAAGATTTTCTATCTGTAATGTTTTCAGGCTTGCAGGAAGGGGAACAACTTTATAGCACCCACTGGCAATGACATTATGTCCATCACAAGCTTTGCTCGTGCTGTTAAAGAAATCTAAAGCTGAAAAGTACTTGACCAACCTGTACTGAACAAAATCCACATTCCCACTAGTTATGATGATAAGCAACATTCGTCTTTCAGGCCTGGGGGAAGGCAGTCTAAGGAGTCTCAAAACACTGAAGTTCATTACCATTTGAAAGGCTGAACTGCAGCTGTATGAAACCAAGTACAAATAAGGAACAGAATAAAGCAAGAATGTGACTGTTAGACCATTCAGTATCTTACTGGCCATACATTCAACTATACCACGGAGACTGCATGAGTCTGCCTTCCCACGCTGAGTGGGAATTCTCAAATGCCAACACTGATATATGTCCCTAGCCAAGACTTGGGCATCACTGTCACTCGACGTGTTTCTGAGTGACAGTGATGGTTGGGATTATACTGCAAATTAAAAGCTGTGGATGTGCAGTGTATCAGAACTCTGCTTTCCCTCTCTGAATGAACCCTGATTGGAAGTCTCCAAATTCTGAATCCCTCAGGCACCCAGTACAGCCTTCATGGAAATGTACAGGCTCCAGAGAAGATAGGACATGTTGTATCTCAGATCAGACATGTTTCTGATCTGAATTTCGTGTGACTGAGTCTAGGTGGGTACTTTTAGCATGGAGGTTTTGTGGAGGGCTTTGTGAGGATGCTTAGGTCCTGCTGTTGGCTATGTAATGGAACCTAGACATCCAGCTGATTTCTTGCGAACAAGAACTTCATATTTCTGTGTTGCATAAACACGAAGCACCTACAAGTTCTTCAAGATTTCACCTGAAAAATGTATATAAGGGTTTCTGATACATTTTTCCTAAACCAAACCTTCTCCTAATGACCCTTTGCAGTCCTTCCTTTGATTAGCAGTCAACATGTCATGATGAATGGAACAACTTCTCTCACTCATGGAGATGTGTTCCCCAGTCTCAAAGACTTAAGTCATTTTTGAAAAAGAAAAATCATGAAAACCCGGATTCTTGAAAATAGTTGAGAGACTTACTTCTCCATGGAAGTATTTATGCACTGAACTCCTATTGATTTTACAGCACTGACCATGAAACTCTTTTTAAAACTCTCAACATCTGAAATGACAAGAAAAGCCAGGATGAGAAGCAAGCACCATTATCTCTGCTTTACAGATGGGGAACCAAGATAGAGAATGATCAAGTACTTTGCTCAAACCTATACTAGAAATGTAACAGAAGATGAAAACTGGTCCTTCACTACTAGGGGTTGTGGGTATTTTTTTTCCCTGTTCTGAATACAACCACTACTACCTTTGTTTTCCCAATAAAACATGATTTAGCTAAGAATAGCAATCTTCCTCTACCAGTCTCATGGCTTCTCAATACTCTGTTGTCTTCCCTGGTGGTCTGTATGTTTAGCCATAATTTCAGGACTATTATTTTTACAGCAGTCCTTTACAGACACGAAAAGCATAAGATGTAAAGAATAAAATTTTAAAGAGTTTGAAAGTTAGACTTTACATTAGAACTTGAAAATTGCTCTTGAAAGATGATGGAACTTCACCTCTACCAACAGCTGAGCCCAACTCCACAGTCATTATCTTGCTATAATAATGAAAAATATTATTTACATATTGTATAGTCATGAAATATAAACTCAAGTTTCCTACCTAAAGGATTCATGTGTGTGAGGAAGATTTTTGTTCCTCCCTTCATGAAGGTCAGATCACTTGATAATCTGCAAGAGGAAAAAAATCTGGGATTAATATGTTTCTGGAAGTATCACTACTTTATTCCTAAAATATTTAATAGCAAAACCCCAAATCACTCTTTGTATGAGCTGATTCATATACTGACACTCCAATACCATACATTTAAACACTGAGAGCAATAGTGATTTTGGTAGAATACCACATTTCTGTCCACATTTTCCTTTATCTGTTTCAATAAAAACACAAAATTTTGTAGCAACATAGGATGCAGTTTAGATTTACCAGTAGACTCTGCAAGGCTACACAATTAAAGGCTAATCACCACCTACACAGGGGCTGGGACAGGATCAGATAAAAATTCACAGGGTCAGGGAGGAACTGTCTCAGCCTAGTGAGAGAAAATGGGGCATAGGGAATCATCCCTGCCTGAGGCTACCAAAGCAGCCAGACCATCGTACCTTGTGTGGCACCCACCCAGAGGAGCCACCCAAACAAATCCCTTTCCCGATATGCCTCACAGAGTGAAGGGGGTATGGCACTTGTTAAGGGATGCAGGAGGTAAGGAATCTGGGGACAAAAGGAAGGGATCAAAGTGGACTGGGGAGAAACAAGCATGAGAAAATACGGTGAAAAAGCGAATAATGGGTCAGTTGAGTATAAACTGGTGGCTTGTCTGAGATGTGTTCCTGCTTACCATAGTCCTATTTCTAACCAACTTCCGCCTGGGTGTGCTCTGTTCTGAGTGGGTGTGTTTGGGTGCTAGTGAACTTTCCACTGGATTAGCACTGTCTCCCCACAGCTGGGGAGACCACAGGATATGGGACCAGCCACTGCTCAGCTGAGCATGTAAGACCAGCTACTAAGAGCGACCCATTTTTTTTGGTGCAAATAGACACCTACACCTAACGCAAGTGTATATGTTATGTCTTTGTTGTGGCCTCTTTGTGTGTTGATTGTGTCTGTGTGCCCACTCATCCAGGGCAGCTGCTCAGCTTTGCTACAGGCAGAACCTGAGGATATGGATGTACAGCAGCCTCACATCGATGGGGCTACCTGATTCAGCTGCTTCTAACAGGCTGAAACAAAATGTTTTACCAAAAAAGGCCACTGTGTTTAACTGACTGTTCTTTGTCTTCCCACCTGAGTACACTATGCTGTGAAGAAATAATTTAGATGAGCTTCAGTGGGCATCTTACCTGCCAGAACAAGAAAAACTATTTATAAATGAAATTACTAACTTTGAAATTACTAATTTCATCATACTATTTATTACAAAATCTTCTCTCTTTAAACATCTTGAAACAAAGTGGAGTATTTTTACCACTAACATTAAGAATGGTCTGTATTGCCTGGAGACCAGGTGGGAAGCTATATTACTCGGTTACCGGGGTGTTCTTTTGTTTGGCTCCATTTCAGTAAAGCTGACGAGAACAATAAAAATGCCATGAAATTATTTGGCAGCTAGAAATTATGCCATTACAGAGAATCAGATTTAATTGAAGGTGATAAACGGTTTCTTTTTTATGTGCATCTATAAAATGACATAGATAACATAGAGCTGAATATGGCAGAAATAATGCTTGCAATGAAGTTACTCAACCATAACATAAGGTGAAAGGTAGTTTAAAGATGGAGCTCTGTAAGTGCTCCCTGTTTTAGAAAGGACAGAAATCTTGTTGTCAGTGTGCATGCTGGGAACACAGGTTGACTCAAGATTAGCTAAAGACAAGAATTCTCCCAAAATACAAGCTACCTTGTAGATCTAGATCACAGAGACATTAAAAAAATTATGCATTTTCTCCACTTTTAAAAGGAAGCCTATTCTTCGAGAATATGTATGGTTATGATCACTAAATAAAAATAAACTTTCATCTATTTTTTCTGATTTCTACTACTTGGTATTCCATCAAGACATACGGTTCTATCCTACCAGTATAACATTTTCTGCAATCTAAGCAAATAATTGCAGTTTTATTATAACCTTTTCTCCAGCATGTTGCGATGAAAAATCTCTGATAATCTTTCATTACACACAGAATTTCAATGAGCAATGTCACGAAATTTCTTGCTATTTTAACATTTCTGGGGGAAGATGCTGGTGTAGAGGTGAGGAGGTTATTGCAGAGGGACTAAAACTTCACAGGACGCAAAGGAGCAGGACTTTGAAAGTAGTAAAGGGGATGCAGTAATGGAGAAAAGTCTGGAAGGTTTTGCGAGTGAATCTGAGGGAAAGAGACAATGAGGAAGGACACAGAAGGGGGAAGAACAAATAAGCTGACGGCACTGGGCAGTAAAGGGTTGGATAAAGTTGTAATTTTGAATATATTCCCATAGTCCCTTTGAGTTTCAAAGCACTGGGTGCCGCCTCAGCCAGCCTTTGGCGAACACAGATGACGGGGTTGTGTGGAGGAGAAGCATCTTCCTGATACTAGCTCCTGCATGCACCAGAGAGGTAACTCTGAAGAAAGCCGAGACCTCAGCTCTCCCTCTTGCTGAGACAGTCCATTTCGGCCAGGTCTGTGCCTGCAGTCTGTCCTCACAGCTTTATGACTGTGGTAAGACTGTAACCGAAAGAACCTGGCTGCAGGGGAGTAAATGTCCTGTTCAGTCACAGATATGCTCAGTAATTAGCAATATCAGTGGGAGCAGAGAAAGCTATTGTTTTCTGTTCCACTGCTCTCTTTTTCAGGAGGTTCTCAGTATGAGGTCATAAAAGTAGCTGTTTCTTTGTCTTTTCTGAGTACATGTTGTACATTTACAGTTGAATTGCTTAAGTGAATGTAGAGTTACTCTGTAAAAGAACACAATTACCAAAAATTACTACTCCAATCAAACTGATATAAACATTCAATGTCTTATTATTTGTGAACACGAACATTTCTCAAACATATTCCCCACGGCTCAAACTTCTTGATAAAAGAGCTTTGTGGTTGCATGCTGAAGGCTACCACTGATGCCACATACAGATCAAGCGGTACACTGGGTAGCTAAAGGAATCAAACAATGTTATCCTGGCCATCTAAAACCGAGGGGAAAATCTTTTCCTACAGTTAATTGAGAGAAATAGCTGACCATCATGGGAATAACACAAGAGTCAACCTTCACTTTCCTGAGCTTACAATAATTAATCTTTTGGCACTACTGACCTAAAGCATTATACTCCCTTTAATACAGAAACACGTGGATATGCAGAAGAGTATCTTTATCACACCTAGCTCCAACCTTGGTGGCATTTTGTACATCTCCTCCAGTGCTTAATTTCTGAGCAGATCAATGTTTAACATGTTTTATAAACAGTTTATTTTCTACAGGTGTTTACATAGGTGGCATTACTCTCTTGTGTCAATAAAAAATACTTATGAGGAGTGTATCATTGGAGGAAGTCAAACGTTCAAACTACTCCAAACTTTCTACATGCCAAACCAGCAACAGAATCAATACTGCTGTATCACAGCCCTGTTAAGCTCCATGTAGATGCTCATCTTCCAGCAAAAATATCTTTACTGAACTACAGTTTTACAGTGGAAGAATACTGATGCTCCTAAAAGCTGCAGTATGCTTTCTGAAGAAACTGAATTCACCCTTTGATCAGGAGTGCGGATTTCCCTTCTGATTTCTTCATGATGAATACACAAACTGAATGAAGAACAGCACTAACCTGATCTACCCCCCATCTTCATCCTAGGCTGCTATTCCCTGGAGATTCTCAGACATGGTGAACTGTGTTTCGGATTTTTTGTTTCTTTTGCAGTACGAGGAAATGACCCTGATCAGGGTCACAGGCTGTGAGACCTTTATGTACTTGTTTACAGAATCAAGACTTATACTGCAATCTCTGGAGATTAAAGGTAAATCTATTAATGTATTAATTAACCCATTCATTCATTAACTCAGCAACTGCAAGGACAGTACTGTGTATCCTACTGATGAACACATTTCTAACAGGTAATATTTGCACCTCTGAGGGAAGAGGAAGGTATGAAGGTGGGGTGTTGGTGCGGCCAATTCAGAACTGTTTGCAAGCAAAATCATGTCATTTTCACCTAAAAGGAAAATTTGACCAAAATTCAAAAGTTTCAGTTACTGCAAGTAGACAAAGATGCCTTTTTTTTGCCCAAGCATCTGAAATGTCAGATGTGCATGTTTTAATTGGACAAAGGCTATCTCACAAAAATGTCAAAAAAAGAAGATGTGAAGGTAATAAATATGAAATATTAATGATATTTCTTTTAGAAGTATTTGATATTTACAGGAAATCAAAGAAAAGGCATAATCATGAGGAATGCTTGCCCTCTGTGTGGTGGACTTCATGGAAGTTGCAGCAAAATAGTAAATTTTACTAACAGCTGAAATGATTTTAAGCATGGAAATTTAGATCACTAGAAATCAACTATCTGCCTCTATAATTAACATCAACCCATTTTGTTTTATGTCCCATTACGATCAATTTTAACTAGTAATTTTTTGTAGCCACCCAATTACCCAATCGTATTTCAAATGGTAAAAACATCCATTTTGCATTTAATCCGAAATATTTCTTTCACAACCCCTGAAATAAAAACCTTATGCTGACATTTATGAAATGGCAGGAGGAAAAAATGCTGTAACTGGGTTTTACTTTAGGTAATAACAACACAGGCTTTTAAATTGTTGCTTACATAAAACCTGACCTTTTAAGTTGATATAATTTTTATTGAAACTTGGATCCACACCTTCAGTCACTATTGTTACCTGCATCTCTTCAAGTTGCCTTTTCAGTGATGCCTAATATGGTCATAGGCCAGCATCTTCTTGGCTGCATGCCCCAGGTAGCAGCATATTTTGTACAGTTTAAATGGAAAATTGAAGAATAACACAACCATATTTTAAATTACTCTTTTAATTTGATCCTTGAGTTGCTCCACTAACAGTATGTTGAATATATGATCTGACACTGTTTAATACATACTGGCACCAGACTTTGAATCCCATTCAGATTGTTTCTTTAACTGGGCATGGTAGGAACCTTGAGCCTGAAGAGTCAGATCTCTGTCTCCCTGAAGGTCTTCTTCCACTTGAAATCTGTGCATCCTTCAGAGTGCATGAGAAAAGGATGGTTACAGCTCTGACAAGGCTGCCAGTCCCACAGTCCTGGGTGGCTATTGCCAGGTCACAGAACCAAGCAGCTGTGAAGTGGCCCAAGCACACAGAAACTGTCAGGGCTCTAAGAAGCAGCCACCAAAGTGGAGAGAAGAGGCGCCTTTCCTTCCTCCTCCCTGGAGCTTTGTCCCTGGCGCAGCTCACGCAGTGTACGGAACTCAGCTTGCAAAGTTGCTGTCTGGATGAAGAACAGGTTTTGAGGGCTGGCCAAGGTGATCAGGCTGCTTCAAGACAGCACAAATAGCAATAGGACCCTAAGAGCGCAGGTGGATGGGTAAGTGAGGCATTTTGAAATCTTCAGATGCAAACATACATTTAGAAATAAGTAGACCAAGTGAGTCATAGAAGTCTGTAAGTCCATTGGGTTATAAATGCTGTTTTTCTACTTTTTCCCCTCAGATTTCTTCAAACTGATTTTTACCTCACTTCCAGAGCCCTAGCTACATTTAAACATTTTCTTTCTTCCCTTTCATTTACACAGCTACCTTCTATGAACCACGCTGGCTGGTTGTGCTGGCTTCAGTTGGGATTACTGGCTGTTCCATAATACAGATCGCTTTTTCATAGCTAGATGGTGCTGAATAACACAGGACACACTCAGTACAAGAGACACTTCTGCAATGATCCTAACCGGCTTCCGATGTGTACCGCCAGTGAAGCAGCACGCTGAAGTAAACCCCATTTCTCCTTTCTGGACTGTAGCAGGAGGTATTCAGGACAGACAACCAGAATCACACTGATGGAGGGTCACAGGCCTACAGATCTGAGCACACAACCACTAACGTCTTGCACGGGTATGTCACTGCCCTTCGACAGAAGCTCTAAGTGCAGTGAGAATGCTGTGTTACCCTGTGCAGATAACAGACAGGCAATGTCCCAGTTGTTGAGGTTGAATAAAAAAAAAAGTAACAGTTAGCCACTTCTCACAGCTTGTTTTGTCTTTGATATGAAAACCAAATCAAGAGGACAGGTTTTTTAATAAAAATTTCTGGTACATTCCTCCTCCAGTGGTGCAAAAGAGCACTGGTTCTTCAACCTGTTGATGTGCAGTGCATTTCAAAATCTACTCTGCTCTTTCAGTTTCCAACTCTAATTCAATTGCTCAACTCTTTCACTGCTTAAACCAAACTCATTCTTTGAAAGGTGAAATTGGTACTTGAAAATACCGATGTATGCATAAAAGCATGTGAAAGGCAAAGGTCATGGGCACTTTGTAAAGTCTCAAAGACTCTGATTTCAGCAAGAGGGCTTACATTTATACCTGCATATACCTAGAATAATTCTACAATTATGTATGTGCAATAGTATACCCAAGCAGAAAATCTCCAACTTAACAAGTTGTGCTGGGTTCAGTCAGGAAAGGGCTAACTCCCTTTACTCTGGTTGCCAGGGAACTCTGTTGCTGGACAGTGAGTGAAAACATTGATAAGGCCTCAGCTGATGCTGGGGATGGCCTGTACTGAACTCAAGGTCTTTTGTCCGCTTTGGATACTGTAGCTGACCCAGACTAACCAAGGAAGTATTTCATTCCATAGTACGTCATGTTCCGGTCTCTTGGGGTGGGGAAGGGGGTCCGGTAGCCATTACTCTGCCCTTCTTTCTCTCTCCCTTGCTCCCTTGCTCGTCTCTCTGGGCACTTGCTAACCCTCCTGCGTTAGCTGCTTTGCCAACTCCTGTGCTGGCTCATTCGTGTGGGAGCTGGTGGATTGTTTTGAGTTTTCTGGCCGTGTTATCACTGACAGGGTTCACTCGGAATCTGCTGTGTCAGCTCCCGGGCTCCGGCCTTCAGGCCGCGGCTCTCGGGCTGTGATCGCTCTCGGGCTGTGGGTCTCAGGCTCTCGGGGTCTGATTTTCATCCCTCAACATCTGGGTGTGCACTGGGCAGTGGATGGTGGGAAATTGTATCATATTGTATATATTGTACTATAGGTTTAATTTTCTACTATTTTAATTATTCATTATTAGTAGTATCTGTATATATTGATTTAGATTTAATTAGTAAATAGTTCTTATCTCAATTTTATGAACTTCCTTATTTCTTTTTCCTCCGATTCTTCCCCTCCACTGGAGGAGGGGAGGGGGATTTGTGAGAGCGGCTTTGTGGTATTTTGCCAGCCGGAGTTAAACCACGACACAAGTGCACAATAACAACCTTGTTGCTATACAAAGTACGACCACTTATTCTTAGTTTATTTATTTATTAGCTTAAGCGTACTCCGTTTCATTTTAATACTTGAATAATGCAACATTTAAAAATGTAAACAAATGCCGCGATTTCTTTTACAGGATCACATTCTGAGCAGACATGTTTGTAGACTAGATACATATATTTCCTTTCAGCATAGTATTAAAGCTCTGTTCTGTGTCAATGATGTATTCATGGGTCAACTGCAAATAGCAGATGCAAGAAGAAAGCAGTCTTGAGATCCTTTGTGTTGCAAAGGCAAGACTGTGCTACTCAGGAAAAGGACTCACTCACTTTCATGAGGGTTTCACAGGCCAGAGAGATCTGGTTTTTGGTGCTATTACCAAACATAATTTCTAGGAATGATGTGTTCATACTTCACAAGGCTCAGCAATCAAGCACATGGCCTTAGACCTTTACTACGCTGTCTTTATGAGCCTATTTAGTCCCTTGAGAGTCCTGTTGATCTGAACTTAGTTTTCAAGAATTCTCAGTCTTCTCTGTGATGAACATAATGGAAGTTACACACTGCTTTACTTGCATTTTCTTGCAGAAATCGGAAGCCTTAGTAGCAGCTTCTCAAGGTCAGTTTTGCTATGGAATTAAATTCACTAGTATTACACTCTGATATCAGAACAATTTTATTTCACTGAATTAATGCATTTTTGCCACTCAGTGAATTAAATACTTACATATAATCAATCCATTACCAGAAATTAAAAAGGATTGGAAATAGTTTGTACTTTCAGTATCATGACGGTGCAAATACTCTGAATTATGGGTTAAACGCATCAACTGGATATGCAAACAATCAGCAGGAAGCACTGGTAGGACCGATAATATCATTACCTTAAAAACCACTGCAGAAATACAGATGGCAACTGTTAAAATCAGAGGCATTTCTGCAGGCTGTCTGCAAGTGACATTGGTAGGAATCTCCATTGGTTCAAAGGTTTTTAAACTAGGCTCTCATTTTAGAGATGTGCTGCTGCTGTGTAAGGTCTGATACTATTTTTACTTTCCTCAGTGAAAGCATAGGTTCTGGAGCACAAATCTGTGGATAAGAGAAGGAAAAAAATTTCATGGGCAGAGAATCATGGAGAGCACCAATCCTTCCAGGTACCATCCAAGAGGTAGGGAAGACCGAAGTGAGTATCATAAAGCAGGTTTCTGTTCTGCTCACAAAGAAGGAGAATTAGAACTCGAAGCACAACTCTGGAGCTGCCAATAGCTTAGTCTCTGACATCTTGGACACCTATTGCCCAACTGCAAAATGAAGTCTCACTAAGATATGTATGCAGCCCTCCAGTACCTGAAGGGGACCTACAAGGAAGCTGGGGGTAGGGGCTTTTTGCAAGGTCCTATAGCAACAGGACAAGGGGTAATGGGTTTAAATTGGAAGCAGGGAGATTTCGATTGGATATTAAGAAGAAATTCCTCATGGTGGGGGTGGCAGGGCACTGGAACAGGTTGCCCAGAGAAGCTGTGGATGCCCCATCCCTGGCAGTGTTCAAGGCCAGGCTGGATGAGGCTTTGAGAAACCTGACCTAGTGGAGGGTGTCCCTGCCCATGGCAGGGGGGTTGGAACTAGATGGCCTTTGAGGTCCCTTCCAACCCTAACCATTCTATGATTTTATGATGATTCTATGAACTACACTTACAATTTCCATGTTGATTGAAAGGAATGTTTCCAAGATACTTTGAGGACTTTAGACTGAAGAGCAGGATTACTGCTAGGAGAAATTTGGTGTAAATAATTTAAGAAAAATATCCAAATGGCAGGAATTTTAGTAAGCATTTCAAAGAATCACAGAATGGATGAGATTGGAAGACCTTCAGAGATTGTCTAGTCCCGTCCCCCCCCCCCCCCACTGCTCAAGCAGGGTCAACTGCAGCAGGCTGTCCAGGGTCACGTGCAATTTGGTTTTGAATATCTCCCAGGATAGCAATTCCACAACCTCTCTGGCCAACCCTTTCTAGTTTGACTGCCCTCACAGTATGTTTAAGGGGATTTTCCCTATGCTTCAGTTTGTGCTCAGTGCTTCTTGTCCCTTCCCTGGATGCCACTGAGAAAAGCTTGGCTCCATCTTCTTTACTTCCCTCATCAGGTTTTTAAACCCACTTCCGAGATTCCCCTGCGCCTGTTCCCCTTCTTTCCTGATTTAACAGTCCTAGCTCTCTCAGCATCTCCTCATGGGGGAGATGTTCCCATCCCTTAATTATCTTAGTGGTCCTTTGCTGGACTCACTCCAATATGCCCATGTCTTTTTTCTACTAGAAAGCCCTGAACTAAACACAGCACTCCAGGTGCTTTAAACTTAAGCCTGTCTAACCCTTCAGGAAAACACTCAAATAACAAAGCTTAAACACATAACTAATTCCATTTGTTGAGAAAGGGAGAGATCGTGAGGCCAGCTCTGAGAAGAACTCCGCTATGCTCATTTTCCAGTTGTGAATATATATAACAACTGGCACTGAGGTTCAGAAAATGCTGGTTCTATTCCTGAATCTCCACTTATTTTCTTTCATATGATATTTTTCCATTAGTCAAAAGCCTATTCCTTTTTTAGAGGAACTGTGTTCATAACAAAAGCAGCAGCCAATGACTGAATTCCTTTACAAACCACTTTATTTTTGACTTTACAGCCAAACCATTAAATAAGTCATATAAATTCTCAACCTGGGAACAAACTGTCATTCTTCAGAAAGTTCATCTGTTTGTGTTTGGCTAACTGCATGGAAAACAAAAGCTTTGTAATTTCTTGATAGTTTTTTTCTCCCCCTCCAAGAGCATGCAGGTTGGTAACCCCTAACAAGAGCTATATGCCTGTCATTTCTGTTTCAGTGACATTTTCTGTCACTGTGCTGAAATTAAAACCCAGAACATTTTAATGATTATTACTTTACAAGAAGCTCAGAGTGACAGCACACTACTTCTTGCTGAGGAACATGAGACTTTATTCTTGCAGCAAGGAAAGCCAACCGTATCCTAGGCTGTATCCAGAGAAGTGTAGCCAGCAGGTTGAGGGAGGGGATTCTAGACCGGCTGGAGTGAGTCCAGAGGAGGCCACGGAGATGCTCCGAGGGTTGGAGCACCTCTGCTGTGGGGACAGGCTGGGAGAGATGGGGGTGTTCAGCCTGGAGAAGAGAAGGCTCTGGGGAGACCTTACAACACCTTCCAGTACTTGAAGGGGCCGACAAGGAAGCTGGGGGACACTTTTTACAAGGGCCTGTAGTGACAGGACAGGGGTAATGGGTTTAAATTGGAAGCAGGGAAATTTAGTTTGGACACCAGGAAGAAATTCTTCATGGTGGGGGTGTTGAGGCACTGGAACAGGTTGCCCAGAGAAACTGTGGATGCCCCATCCCTGGGAGTGTTCAAGGCCAGGCTGGATGAGGCTTTGAGCAGCCTGCTCTAGTGGAGGGTGTCCCTGCCCATGGCAGGGAGGTTGGAACTAGATGGTCTTTAAACCTTCCAACCTAAACCCTTCTGTGATTCTGTGATTCTTTTAGCATCTACAAAACATAGAGGTCTGTGTTTTTCCTGCGGTCTTACTTACAGAACTACACTCGACATTGAAACCCAACAAAGCCTCCTACTTACATGATGAAACTAATACTAGGTTATGAAGTCTGGGTGGAGTACCTGACTAAGGACATTGTGAATTAAGGACACAGGCTCTGTGCCAGCTATGACTATGGCAGCACTGGGAAGAGAATACTCATCCCAGTTTTTGTAATGATTTTTCTACCGTCCTTCTTCTCCAGTGAGGAAATGAAGTTTGAATCACAGACAGTTGGTATGAAATGAAATGATTTTCAAATAGTTCCATTCTACACAGTGGTGTTGATTTATGTTGATGGTGCCAGGGTGTGATGAGTGGCTTAGACACGTTGCTTAGGCCTTATACCCTTGGTTGCATCAAACATTTCTTGATCTCTGCTTTGTGTCCTTGAATATAGTAACTCCGTAATCTTGTGAGAACAAAAGCTCTTTCAGGAACAGTTTTGCAATACTGAGTCAGCAGGAGTTAAGTTCTAAAATGTGGCAATAACATATGATTAAAGCTGACACCAGTTTGGAAAACAAAAAAGATTTTTTTTCATGAACAGTGCAACTAATAAAGCCTGATTTTCTAAGAATTTGTTTCACCTTGCCAGTGTAATACCAGCTTCCTCGTTCCTGACATCCTCAATGATACTGCATCAGCCTAGAGATTGAAAGGCTATGGCTGGGCTGGAGATGGGGTGGCTTCTGCACAGGTTTGCTTGAATGGCCAGCGTGCATATGCTGACAATCTAACGGGCTTTTGCCAAATGGAATGCAATTTTAACTAAATCCTGCACAATTTTCTTCCCACATGAGGAGTAACACTATTTAGGGTTGCTCTTTTTCATTCATTTGTCAATTTTCAGGAAAAATGATATGTTTCTATTATCTTTGGGAATTCTACCCTTTTTTAAAAATGATTTACAATGGGCAACAGGATAATACAATATTGGAAGGAATAGGGCATACAGATTTTGAGGTCATTTAGCCTCACTTCCTTAGTAAACCAAAAGCAGTTTCACATATCAAAATCTCTGATGATTATTTTGTAATTTTAGAGCAGTTTAAATTTTATTTTTCTGGAAGGTCTGTAACACTGTTTCTGTTCACTCTGAGCATGCAGTCCTCTTTTTATGCATAGCCACCTGAACAAATATGGCATGGGCTTTTAAAAAATGTGTGGACTACAAATTACTGCTGCACTTGGATAAAAACAGACCTGTTTGGTCATTTGCCTAGAAACCAGAAGGTATAAGTTAAATTATCATCTCATCCTAGGGAAATTCAATCCCAAATCCCTTATTTCTTATGGCAGAGAATAATCTGGGCTAGAATTGTTCTCTATGCCTCTTGTTTCCATTCTGGCTATGAATGCAAGAGTTACAGGGACAGAAAAAAGGTAACCAGGACAGAATGTGACTCTAGCTTAGTGTTTAGGGTACTTGGCTGGGAAAGAATGAGGTTAGCTTGCTCCTAGCCCAAATTTTCTGTTTATTGTACAGTGGCTGCTTAATGTAAATACATGAAGAGATCTGGTGGGCAGAAACAGATTATTTTAGAACAGCAGTGTAAAGGAATGTGCAAGACAGCCTGGACCTGAATTCAGACTTGAAAAGCAATTTGCTACCTAACTGGCAGGGTGGTTCAGTCTTCTACGGTAGTTAAGGAAGAACACGGGAAACAAAGGATTTGGGTGACTGATCAGGAAGTGTCGTTGAGCCCTGTCTAGCTCACTCTGCTGGTGACAAATTCACAAAGAAATGTCAGGGAGACGACCAATATTTTTGTTTGGACAAAAGGCAAAATAGAAGGTGTGGAGATGTAGATTCATGGGTAATTACCACAGAGAAGATATAGACAGAGTTGTCAGTTCAGATGGGATTCAGATGAGGTGTGGAGGTAGAATGAAAGAGGATCAAGAGTAGACCCCTGCAGAGAAAGAAGAGAGAAGCTGCAGTAGTCAGAATTATGGAAGAGGGAGATAAAAGAAAAACTTCTGTCTCCTGTCATGTATGTGTCTGCACCCGCGTGCACACAGAAAAGAGGGGAGGCTGAGGAAGAAAAGACAGTTGTAGGAGAAAAGGGACAACGTAACTTGTGTGTTGCAATTTTTTTTAGAGAGAAATCAATTGTTCAGTAATTTAATTGATATTTCACAAGTTGCATATTAAATAGTGAAAGGTTGCATAAGGGAGCTTGTGGAGTCACCATCCTTGGAGACAAAAATTAGCTAAGCATCTGTGTTTGTAGAATTAGATATGCAGAAACATGTATTTATTTAACTTTCCTTTCAAAAAAAGTATTCTAAAAACAGTCCTGAATAACAAATCAATGGTATTAGCTTGAACACAAGTAAGAAAGACAAAAAACCTAGTTGACCTTAACTCTAGACTTACAATAGCTGTTTGTTAGGAAAGTGGAAAACCAAATACATGTTTGTTTAGAACTCTGTGAAATGTTGTGAGTATTTGGAGCTACCTAGTAACAAACTCACAAGGTTTATGGTTAGGAAGCACGGTATCCACATGTTCTCCTGCATGTGTTAATTATGCTGAGCTAGATGTGCCAGATAAATCTTATTGCCATGACTAAAAAGACCAGTTAAGTACAAGCTCCTGAAGCTTTACTTCTTACTGGGGACACTGCTAGTGAAGAATTCAAAAAGCAGAGGTAACTGTGTGGGTCATGCACACAAGAATCATTAAATTCAGGAAAAGCTGTACACAGAAAGAGACAATGTGTGTGTATGGAAGCAGATTGTAACAAATGCACTAAAAATGGAAAATAAAAGCAGTAGAAAGAACCAGTAGGACCACCTAAACTTCATGGGACCTATTAAGTATAACAGCACAGAACCACCAAATCAAAGAACAATTCAGGTTGGAAGGAGCTTGGGGGATCTCTAATCCATCCCTTGCTGAAAGCAGTCATGAGATCAGACTGGGTTGCTCTGCACTTACCCATTCACAGACTGAAAATCTTCAAGAATGGATACTGCACAACGTCTCTGGGGCAACATGTCCCACTGCCTGACTGTCCTTAGGGTGGAGAAACACTACCCTGTATTCAGTTACAACCTGCTTTGTCTCAACATATGCACGTGGTCTCTTGTCCTCCTACCATGCACTGCAGCAAGAGCCTGCCCTCATCTCCTCAATCCCTTCCCTGCAGGTATGGGGACACTGCCATCAGGAAAATACAGACCATGTTCTGTTTTCTGTTTATAACCCCACTGCCCTATTGTGACTCTGGTTGTAATCCAAAACCTTTACTCTCTTGAAGCACTTATCTGAATTTCAGACTGATATTCTGATACAGTAACTGTGCATGAACTCCATGATGTCTGTGGCCTTTTCTCCCTCTCAGAAGCAAATGAAAACAGTGTAAAACAAAAGCTGCAGTTCCTTCAGTCACATCGGCTAAGTACCAGCATCAAGGAAGAAGAAAAATGCACTCGACCTACATAAAAAGGGTATGTCAGCAGCAACTTACTACGAACATGAATATTTCTGCAAAAGAAAACAAAATTCAAATAGATCATGAAAATGAACCCTAGTGAGCACTGTTGCTTATTCATAGCAGTCTCATCTTCAAACAATAAATTTGATTAATTTTTCTGGAATGGGTTATATAAAATAAAATAAATCTCATCAGCTCCCATAGAACAGTCAACTGCAACAGTGAATAGATCTAAAACCCACTAAAATATTAAAAATAGATATGTTTGAGATAATTCCCAAATAATATTTTGACACGTAAATATTAGCCCTGTGCATTTTGATAATTCCTCTCATCATATCTTGTGTGTATGGATGCAGTTAGAAACCTACTTTGCTACAAACAAACTAGATGTTCTCAGTAGGGAGGCTGGGCAAACTGTACCAGTTCAACAAAGAATGTGAGACAGCCTGTGGGCTCTCATACTCAGGAGAAATGGCTGGTAATGAAACAGTCTTGAAAGTAGGGATTTCATTACAGGCTCAGAAAAGGGCTTTACAGTTTGACTGGCATAATATTATCAGCCTTCCCTAGACAGTTTGGGATGAACACTCCAGAAATTACACAGGAGTAAGTAAGCACAAAAAATGCCAACTCACTGCTGAAACAAAACCTATTCAAACTTCGTGTGTGAAATAAATGGTTCAAGAACATCTCATACTTGTGGAAAAAGTACTTCTTGAAATTGGCAAGATTAGAAAGAGTTTAGCTTGATACAGCTCCATAGTTTCATTTGACAAAGATTAGCACAGGCAGGAATTAATTTTTCATTGTCGTTTCTGTCAGAGCTGCACGTTCCCAGGTCTAGTCTATTCCTTTTGATGCCATTGTCCCCTTCCCTGCAGACAAAAGTATTCTGAGGGCGCTCATGTAAACCAACAGCTGCAGGATAGAAACAATTTACTGAGTAGCATCAGCATGTCACTAAAGTCACCTTCATTGGAAGAATGGAGCCTAGTGACAGAAAGAATGTTTGCCTCTTAAATAAGATCACTAGACAACAAATGCTTAGGTTTAAAAGCGCTTTAGTAAATGCAGTTGCACCAATAACTAATTATGAGTCTGTTGTTCTTAGTTCCTAACATCCGAAGGCTCAAGATGCTACCCATGGCCCTGGGAGCCCATACACTATTCTCTTTATGATGGCAAGAGACTGAAGCTACCTCCTCAAGGAGGGATACAATAAAGTTTTATGTGTAGAGAAAAGGCAGCATCTTGCCTTTACTCAGCAACAGAAAAGAGAATAAGGTTTTGAGAGTCTTATACGCCTTCCCACTCTTTTTTTTTTTTTTTCCTCGTACTTATGTGGTAAAAATCTTGCAATTTTTGCTGATGTTGATGGATTTTTTTACTTGTAAGGGGAGTGTAACGCCCTTTTTCTCATGCAACATGCGTATATAAGTAGCTTGTGAATACTTGAGAAAAACTAAGAGAGTTGCATTCTGACTCAGAACATATTCTATATCACAGGAAATGTGTTATTTTAAATAAGCCAATGCTGTTTATGTGGAAACAGTCTGGAAATGGGCTCAGAAATGCATTTCATCATATAATAATGCAGCAGGGCTCCAGTATTACCCACAGTTATTAAACTGATTTGAAGATTAAAAAAAAAACTCTCTCTTTTTGTGTAGAAACAGCTGAAATTAAAACTCAAATGCAAATTCGTAATATTTCCCCATTGTCTTAATAAGCCATTAAGATCCCAGAGCTAATTCGACTGAAACTGAAAACTCTCCTGAAGCTAAAATCAATGAGATTAGAACCACACTTGAACAAAAAAGTTACCTAAATCTGACTTAGTCTTTCCTAATTTGTAAAACACTCTTCTCAGTACAACAGAACTATAATCCCTGGCACCTTGCACATTCGTACAACATTCCCTATTTAACAATTCGAAATATTCTGTACAAAGTGGTTGTCTTGGTGCTTGCTGAGTCCTCCCTTCACCTGACTGCTGAGCTGGGTCCCAGTGCACTGAGCATCTGTGTTCTTCACATCTGTCCATCCTGAACTGATTCAGCTTTGCTTGTGCTCTGACATGGTACCTGTGTACGGACTGTTGGTGGGGCACTGACAAAATGGAGCGCTCCAGCTGTATGTTCCTGGGAACACTGTTCACCTCCAAGGCATCCCAACAGGTGAAACAGACCCTCTCTTTGGACAGCTCAACATGCAAAACCATTTCACCTTCATACCGTGTTTCTAAACACATCTTCTGTACTTCGATGGCATGAAAAGAACAGAACTAGAAGAAAATATAAGACCCTTTAACATAATTCACAACTTTTTGTCCCAGGACTGTTTCATCTTAGCTAGCTATGGGGTTTGTCCCACACCTTAACAAGCTCAAACTTAATTGTAAAACATTCCTTTTACTCCTTGCAGGTCCTTGGGATTCCTCTCTTGACATATCTACCTGCCCCATTTTTAAATGCCAGTATCTACATATTTGTTTTTCCACTCTCTGGTTGCCATTTGTCTACTCTACATTTTCCAAAGGTATTCTAGAAAAACATGTCACATGAGATGGTATAATTTTACAGGTGCTTCCCCTTATTCAGGCAAACAAGGAACTACTTATATAAATAAGCTTAGACGTTGTACATCCTTTATAGTAAACACCTGATTTCAACCCCACTGAGGTAATTCCAATACAAAAAAACAGTCAGAACAACTATTTCCTCTGCCAAATTTCCTAATAGCTTCATAATTTCTCTCATACTTCATAAACTGTTCAGAAATTACTGTTATTTCCATTTTCTATGAGGGCACATTGAATACAGCTGAAAATAAAACTCAGAAGGTTATTTCACTATCAAAGCTTGTATGGCAAATATTGCTTGTTGCATGCCTCCTGCTTGAAGAAAGATGAAATAAAAATATAACCTTTTCTTACAAAAATATTTGCTTTACTACCTTTTTTTTAGTCTTTTTTTAAGATGATGTATAGTTAGATGATTTTTAAGGATTAAAATGAACTAATGATGTAAGCTATTTTTGCACTACATAATGTTCTTAAACAAGCTATTAATAAAAATAATTTGTGTAACAGTGTATTTTTACATGCTATTTTTTACATTTCAGATGAAGATGCATTCCTATGGCTAATGCCTTACAAGCTAAAAAGGATCAAGCAGAAAATCACAAATTAGGAAGAAGTTTGGAAGAACCTACAAGTGTTGATAAAATCATTATTGAAAGCCAAGAACAGGGACGCTGTTTATTCCTTAAAAACCTCTCTGAAAGAAATAAACCTGAGTATCACAAAACTCAGATTATAAATTCAAGCCTTCACTGCCTGTTCCAGCCAGATCAAGTATTAACTTGTCCCTCAAATGTTTTTTATACTGAGGAAGGAAAACCAAATTTTATGTTGACCTAAATGCATTTGATTATAGAAATAGTCACAGAACAATAACCTTGACAAATGATAGCATGGAAGAGGGAGAGAGTGGAGCCACAGGACAGGCAGGGGTTGGATGAGTAACTGCAGCAGGACTGTATAGTCCTCATGGGTGAGGACAAGCTACTTAAATTCTCTTTAAGGAAATAAAGGGCCTGAGTCAACTGACTCCAGGAGGACAGGGTGAAGCAGAAAAAGAAGATTAGTTTAAGCAGATTCTATGCACAAACTGCTTTTCAGTAGCTGGATTTGTCTATAAGGAAAAGGAGTATTTGTATGTTGAACAATGAGTGCAGGTATAAAATATAAAATTCCAGATGTCATTTTTGCAGCGAGAGATAAGGTAACGATGAATTTGAACCTCTACCAGTTTTATGCTTTGCTGTAGCCACAATCCCCAGATAAAAGTAAGCACTGCTTACTGAAAACACAAGCTGACTACTGACTGCACACACATACTGTTCTGTTAATGATCTACACATCCAGGAAAAGAAGCCCTCAGATTAATGTGCACCACCACTGTAAAGCACGTTTACAATAAATTCTTCAGCCATGCAGTAACAAAGGAAGTATTTTCTTTTAAACCTGTGACTCTACAAAAGCACCAAACCCCTGCTCAGCCACAAAACGTTCGGCCGGCTGCTCTCACCAATCCGAGCTCCTTTAGAGCAAAGCAAGCACCTTTGCTCCGTCACGGATAACGCAAATCCACGCGGTAAGAAGGAGAAGAAACTACCAGGTTGTTGGGTTATTCTAATGCCCTATTGGCTAAGAAAGACCACGTAGACAAACACAAAGCTCAAAGCAAGCCAGCAGGTCAAATTAAGGAGGATGTGAGGAAAACTAGGAAGAAAGTAAGTTAGGAAAGATTTCCAGAGAGTAAATGTAGATAAAGGCATACTTGAATCTCAGACCTGAGACCGATCGTAGCATAAAAGGGCCGTGAAAAAGTTAATAGCAGCAGAGAATTCCATGCTGTTAAGTGCAACCTTCAGCCCTTCCCACAACAGCAGACTGCTGCTTAGAGCACAGGGCTGAAAAATGTTCTGTCAAGAAAGTGGAATGTATTATTACAGGTAATAATTGTTGGGTTTTTAATTTCCAAAAGATTTCCTGGAAGTTTTATGCTACAATCTGTGACAGAGCCAATCGCATTGATCCATTCAGCTAGATCTATTTTTTCTCAAAAAAATTACTGAAGACCATTTCAATGCAGAGGAACGTTGTTTTAATACAGGAACTCTTTCAGCTCTGAACCTAGATGTTTGCCAAACAGGTGCACACGATAACACATAAAATACCTATGAACAATGAGATAACAAGAACACATCTCAGTTTTTTATCATGACATACCAACAACTCTCAAACATTTTTGATTTCCCTATGAACAGCTGGCATACAGAAAAGAAGAGCAAAAACCATGGGCAAGCTGCTAAGAAAAGACTCTCTTCTTTAGAGACAAAATGTTCCAGTCATTGGATGCCTTATCTTCCTAAAATCCTTGGAAAATCTCTATCCGTACCTGGTTAACTGTGGTTTTATTTAAACAAGATTATAAATATGAGATGAGCTAGGACCTACTGGTACAGAATGTGTAACTGAGCTTCAATTAAAGTTACAACCACTTCGTAAATAGCAATGAAACAAAGAGCTGTTGTTGGCTGACAAAGCAAGTCTCACACGCTCCTGAGCAGGAACAGGTGTTAATTAGATTTGGGCCTGGATAATAAATTTCAGTTTCCACTTGTCCAAATGTTTTGTGGACTTCAGATTACAAGTGTTGATTTTGTTCCACTGTATTACAGGTTGTGCACGGTAGAGGAAGAACTGCAGTAGAGGCTGGGCAACAGAGACTCAGCAGACGGAAGCAGACACAGATCAAGCGTCTCCTGCAACTCTTGCTGTTCATGCTGCCCAGGAAGAAGAGATCTCCAGCGATGGGCTAGCGAGGCAGCTGGGGCTGCCACAGGAGAGCCCAAGGAGTCTGGTACATGGCAGAGGAGAACAGTGCTCTATTACTGTTACACTTTTGCATGTAGGACCCAAGGTTTGACCTGTAAAATCAAATGCTAAGAAAATACTTTGGGTCAGGAGCACTCCTAAATAAAGAATGTATTTTATAACTGGGAAAAGAGAAGCTATACTGCTGGTATGAATTAGGCACATTTTCAAAATGCTGAGAAGAGCCAGTCTTTCTAGCTACACCAGTGGTTTAAGCCTAAGCTTAAACACCTAGGGAACTTTCAAAATCAAAATACAAGCACCTCTTAGATTTTACAATTGATGGGTTTATGCTTTGATTTTGCCTGTCACACTAGTCACCTGCAGACATCTGGACATCTCTCGGGAAACAGTTCAGAAGGTAACATACCCTGCTAGACACATACAGTGCTTTGCACTCTAACCTCTCATCTGCTTCTTTCTGGTGCTTTTCACAAGCCTGCAATCATCTCCAACGTGCTGGATCTCATTTTTCATTTCAATAGCATGTTAATTTTTAAATCCAGTGAAAATTTGTTATTATCTTGCTTTATGCCAATTAATTGGCCCCTGGTTACTCTCTGACATTCCAAACCATAATTCAAATAGTTATCCTCTTCTATTCTGCTTGATTATAATGACACCTAATAATGAGATTAAAAGGAAAAATATGGAACCTACTTAAAATACTTATAATTAAAGTTGATGTGATGCAATATCAAGATATCTGATCTTAGGTGAAGATTTGAGGGGGGAAAGGTTTAATTATGATATTGCTTGGCTGAAATGCACACATCTTTAAAATATTTTAGCATTTGTCTTAACATCCTTTCTTCTGAGAAAACAACTGTTATTTATTAAGAATACATTTAAAGAGTAAATCTTACTTATTTCCTAGTTCAGTATTAAGAATATAGATTCTCCTTCTTGCCCATTCTCTTTCCAATTAAGCTAAATATTACAACTGCTTCTGACAAAAGTAGAAGTATTTTTGAAGTACTCTTACACCAGAATAGTGGCTGCACCAGGTGGAGCTCAGTCATACTCTAACTGCAAGAAGCCTCTGTTGCCTGTAAGACTACGTAACTTGCAAAACTGTCTGCAGTAACTATTGCTGTCAAAATCAGTGTTATGGAAAATAAAAAAATGGCAACTCAAGATGAAATAGGAAAAAAAAATTACTAGGAATATATACAGTGAACATGTATATTCAATTTTATAGCATCATAGAATCTTTTGGGTTGGAAAGGATCATTAAGATCATTGAGACCAACCATCAAACTAACACTGTCAAGTCCACCATTACACCATGTCCCTAAGCACCACATCTACACATCATTTAAATGCCTCCAGGGATGGTGACTCAACCCCCTCCCTGGGCAGCCCATTCCAGTGCCTGACAACCCTTTCAGTGAAGAAATCTTTCCTAATATCCAATCTAAACCTCCCCTGGTGCAACTTGAGGTGATTCCCTCTTGTCCTATCACTTGTCGCTTGAAAGAAGAGACCAACCCCCACCTCTCTGCACCCTCCTTTCAGGGAGTTGTAGAGCGCGCTAAGGTCTCCCCTGAGCCTCCTCGTCTCCAAGCTAAACACCCCCAGCTCTCTCAGCCTCTCCTCACAGGACTTGTGCTCCAGACCCTTCGCCAGCTCCGTTCCCTTCTCTGGACACGCTCCAGCCCCTCAGTGTCTTTGTTGCAGTGAGGGGCCCAACACTGAACCCAGGATTCAAGGTGCAGCCTCACCAGTGCCCAGTAGAGTGGGACAATCCCTGTTCTGGTCCTGCTGGCCACACTGTTCCTGATGCAGGCCAAGATGCCATTGGCCTTCTTGGCCACCTGAGCACCTTGCTGGCTCATATTCAGCTGCTGTTGACCAACACCCTCAGGTCATTTTTCCACCAGGTGGCTTTCTAGCCACTTGTCCCCAAGCCTGTAGTGCTGCAAGGAGTTGTTGTGACCCATGTGCAGGACCCAGCATTTGGCCTTGATGTACCTCCCTGGTTCCCTGGATCCTCCTTCTGTCCCTTCGTGTAGATGGGCATCACATTGGCTAACCTCCAGTCAACTGGGACGTCCCCAGTTAGCCAGGACTGCCGATGGATGATGGAAAGTGGCTTGGTGAGCAGTTCTGCCAGTTCCCTTTGCACCTTTGGGCCGCATAGACTTCTGCACGTCTAAGTGGTGTAGGAGGTTGCTAATCGCTGGAAGATGGGGGCTTCATTCTGCTCCCCACCCCTGTCTTCCAGCTCAGTGGGCTGGGTACCCAGAGAACAACTGCTCTTGCTATTAAAGACTGAGGCAAAGAAGGCATTAAGTACCTCAGCCTTTTCCTCACCCTTCATTACTGAGTTTTACCCTGCATCCAGCAAAGGATGGAGATTCTCCTTAGCCTTCCTTTTGTTGCTAATGTATCTACAGAAACATTTTTAATCGTCTTTTACAGCAGTAGCCAGGTTAAATTCTAGCTGGGCTTTGGTCCTTATTTTCTCCCTGCATAACTTCACAGCATCCTTGTAGCCCTCCTGAGCTGGCTGCCCCTTCTTCCAAAGATCGTAAACCCTCCTTTTTCTTTTGAGTTCCAGCCAAAGCTCTCTGTTAGCCATGCTGGTCTTCTTCCCAGCTCATCTTCCAGCACATGGGGACGGCCTGTTCCCGCAACTTAAGGATTTCCTTCTTCAAGAATGCTCAGCCTTCCCGGACTCCTTTGCCCTTCAGGTCTACCTCCCAAGGGAGACTCAACCAGGCTCTGAAACAGGCCAAAGTCTGCACTCTGGAGGCCACTGTAGCCGTTCTGCTTAGCTCCTTCCTGACTTCTACTAAGAATGGAAAACTCTACCATTTTATGATTGCGATGCCCAAGGCAGCCTCCAGCTGTCAAATCACCCACAAGTCCTCCTCTGTTCACACACAATGGTTCCAGTGGACTCCTTCCCTCGTCAGCTCCCTCACCAGCTCTGTCAGGAAGTTTCTCTTCCACACACCCCAGGAACCTCCGAGACTGTTTTCTCTCTGCTGTATTGTATTTCCAGCAGACATGTGGAGTGCCCCATGAGAACTAGGGCTAGTGACTGTGAGACTTCTCCCAGCTGCTTATGGAATATTTGGTCTGCCTCTTAATTCTGCTCGGGTGGTGTATAACAGACTCCCACCATGATATCTGCCTTGATGGCCTTCCCCCAGATTCTTACTCACAAGCACTCGACCCTGTCATCACCATCATTAATCTCTGGACAGTCAAAACATTCCCTGACATAAGGAGTTACCCCCTGCCTCTTCTCCCTTGCCTGTCCCTTCCGAAGAGTTTATATTCATCCATCATGGCACTCCAGTTGTGCGAGCCATCCCACCTTGTTTCCATGACGGCAACTATATCGTAGTTTTCCCCCCATGCAATGGCTTCC
This sequence comes from Rhynochetos jubatus, assembly GCA_027574665.1. Classification (NCBI taxonomy): domain Eukaryota; kingdom Metazoa; phylum Chordata; class Aves; order Eurypygiformes; family Rhynochetidae; genus Rhynochetos; species Rhynochetos jubatus. The sequence continues at coordinate 71,396,219 of CM050690.1, read as the reverse complement.
AGCTCTTCCTGTTTGCTGCCAGGGTTGCACGTGTTGGTGTAGATGCACTTCAGTTGGGCTACTGATCCCACCGTCTTTTTTGGGGGAAGAAACCCTAATTCCTGTGACTATTCTCAGGCACTTCCCTGGTTTCTAGCACATCAAAAACCACCGTGACTGCTGCCACGTGGATCTCCCTCCACTGGGATAGCAGACCAAAGGCCCTTGCCAGCACACCATCCCTCAAACACTGGCATGCCACCCCCAGGTTTATCTCCAATGAGCCTGGTTTTATCCCCTTCCTTATTTCTTCAGACCCAAGATGAAACTCTTTAATAATTACAGAATTATTCCTTCCATGACATTGCCAGAATCCATTTTTAATGCCAAACACCAAATTCAGTACTAAAATATTCCATGAATCCTGAAAAAGTTCTCCAACTTGAATGAGAAAATAAAACAAATTCCAAAACAAAAGACTGTGGCGTTTTCATGTTTCCCTTTTATAGTGCAAAGAACTGATTTATTTCCCATTTTTAGTTCAATATTTTCAGTGTCTATGAATGCTAGCTTATGATTTTTCCATTGGGAGAAGTAGGACACAGAAATGACACCAGCAGTTGGTAAGCATAGGCAATTAAGTCTTCTAAACTTTGTAATTAACGTGTAAAGTATCTGCAATACTGAACTTTGGTTTTAATCAGTCCCCTAAGAATACTGTGTGGGGAAAATAAAAACTCACACACATTTTTCTTTTGTAAATCACTGCACTTTCTCTAACTGGTTAGACAAAACCTCACTGAAGACCTTGTAGCACCTTCCAGTACCTAAAGGGGATGACAAGAAAGCTGGGGGGGACTTTTTACAAGGGCCTGTAGTGACAGGACAAGGGGCAATGGGTTTAAATTGGAAGCAGGGAGATTAGATTGGACAACAGGAAGAAATTCTTCCCGGAGAGGGTGGTGAGGCACTGGCACACGTTGCCAGAGAAGCTGTGGATGCCCCATCCCTGGAAGTGTTCAAATTCAGGCTGGATGAGGCCTTGAGCAGCCTGGTGTAGTGGAGGGTGTCCCTGCCCATGGCAGGGGGGCTGGATCTGGATGATCTTTAAGGTTCCTCCCAACCCAAACTATTCTATGATTCTATGATTGTCTTATCTCTAACAATGACCAGTAATAAAACTATGGCAAGCAATCATCTAAGTTAAATACTGAATTATTTTACCTGTTATACTAAACCATGTACACTTTAATCTCTTCGTTTGCTCTGCCTTATTCACATTCAGACCAGTATACACAGAGAAATCTCACTGAATTTAGCATCAGCTGAATATATTACATCTGACTTCCTGCCAGTAGCTTTCTGCTTCAGTGGGCAAAACATAAAAACCCCACAAAACTTAAATTAACAGGTTTCCCATGAAACGGAATACATGGAAAGCTTGGATGATTAAAGAAAAACAAAATCAGCGGTTGACAGAAGACCAAGAATATTCCCCTGATCTCACTAAGATTTATGCCAACTTTAACTAGAAGAATTGTAGCATAGTAAGTAGGGATACATCTTCAAACAAGAGGAAAAATGTAATGCAAGAAAAGAGAACCATTAGTCAGAAATTAGGAAACAAACTGTGTGAAGGCTGCACCTGTGTCAACACATTCAGGGTCACCCTTGAAAGTAAAACTGTAAGTATTTGCTAATTAGAGTGGAATTTCAAGACACTTTTTAAGGTAACCAAGTTCTTTTCTATTTTATGGTCAAATGATCAACCTCTTTCTCATTCTGATGAATCGTAATACACAAAAGTTAACTATGGATGGATTATTTATGTAAAGGTTTACCAAGTGAACAACGGCTTCAATTCTTTCAAGAATGGCAACACTGAATAATTTCCATAGTTACCTTGCATTTACTTGGGAATCAAACTGAAAAATTCATGTCACTTCAAATTATCAGTATTTGGTTTTCCACAAACTGATTTAATGTAAGACTTCCCGTTTCTTGAATTGTGTTTATAGATACTTTAAATCACAGCACCTTGATGCTTGTCATACCGTGGCCCAGGGTCAAATTGTATCTCAAATTTAATTCTATTTTTCTCTAAATGCATAGCTGTAAACACACTGTTGCCATTGCTAGCGGCAGGCTACAGACTGTTCTGGCTTTGCAAGTCCACAGGACCGAGGCTTGTCTGGCTTATTCTGAACTTGGCCAGCCTGCACCTTCATGGGGGACTTGTTCAGGCACAGTTATAATTCTTCTGATTTATTTTACTTTTAGCTCTCTTTTTTTTATGGCATAACTGTATTCTTTATATACAGTGGTAACACATAGTTTTTCTGATATGATGATATATTTCATAATGGCATAATGATGTGGCGTAGAGGAATACAGACTTGGTCTGATAGCAGAAGTCTTGAGAATGAAGACACAGGATGCAGTGCAAGGAATTCAGGAATGGGTTGATAAGAAAAGTGGGACAAGCTGACACTAGAAATCCAAATATTCTTTATTTTCTTTTCCTGTAATAATTAGATTTGGGCTAGTAAGGATTCTTTAATTAGACTCTCTTCTATTATAGTAAAAATAAATTCACATCTTACACATAAGAAGTGTTTCCTTTTTGCTCATACCAGAAATTTGAAACACATTACCCCTTATCTAGAACTTATTTAAACATTCACATTTTATTTTCAGTTTCCTGAATAGTGGTCCATAATATCTCATGTTATTTCTCATGGGAAGGATGTTTTGAATAGTTGTTTTTCAGACATAATCTCTCTACTGGTCTTTCCTAAAATCTGTGTCATTGCATTATATACAGAAACAAAAAGACCATGGCAAATACAGCAACATCATGTGACTGAGTATCACAGATCCAGGGCAGAGATACATAGGTCATCACACAGAACTAGTTGTCTGTTTTCACCTGCCTTTGAAGCATGTTTTTTTCCTCATTGCTTGCATATAAAAAATTGTATATGTACTTGCATGGACAAAGAGGACGTGAGGGAAATTGTAAAGATTTATGTATGGAGCTTAATACACAGAGTCAATTCTAAACCCAATCAATATAATGCTTTCTCATGCATATTCTTTCACTGGAACTGCTTATATAGTCAATTATCTGTTTTAGCATTTGTTTCTAATAGTCTCCATGATGCGTAAACCATGCTTTAGGAACAAGAAGTTGCTGGCCTGGACTACTGACTAATGCGTAGTTTAGTGTGATGTTGCTACAGCAACCAGAAAGATGGAATAGCATGTCATATATCATTTACACATTACTTGGAATGTACAGCTTTCTAAAAGCCATTAACGAAGCAGAGGTGCTGTGATGGAGGAGACAAGGATGTCTTAAAACATTCTAATAGTTTCCATTGTTCTGAAGGTCCAGGAAAATAAATCAAAGTAATAAGCAGAGCAAATAAAGAGTTAAGTATTTAAAACTAAAAGAACTGTCCTTTTTCAGCACATCATATCAGCATTTCTCAGGGTCCAGTTGCCCATAGAAAATGCTTCTAGGTCACAAACAACCTAGATGTTTTGCTTTGGAATTCTAAGAAGTGAATATTTGTGGCCCACATCATGGCATACAGAAATCTGGTAGACCCCATGTTGTGCACAGCAAAACAGCTACTGTCTGGATGAAAAGTTGAGGGGTTTTCAAAAGTGGGGCTGTGCTTGCTCCAATGGATCTCATCAGCAAAAACATGTGCATTCATTAAAAGTAGTCTTGGTCCTCCAACACAACCTAATTACCTCTCCTACTCCCTGCAGACACACAAACTAATATGAAAACAAAACCAGTATCTGTTTGTGTGATTGTAGTGGTGGTGATGGACAAATTCAGCAGACAAATTGGAGAATTCAGATTGGTAAATTTCATGATTTAATGAAGCTGTTTATACATTGAGTTTGCAAGTGATCTAGAAAACATGCAGTTTATAATGGCACTGTGAAAAAAAGTACCCATGATTGGGTTAAAATTTTAGATTCACCAACAGGGTGCACATTTTGGATAAGAAAGTGAACAAAACATCTGGGAATGAGTCTGGGGATGTTTTCCAGACCACAGCAGAAAGATTAATGACCTAAGTCTGTCAGGCTAAAATGGAAGCTTACAGAGGGTCTGGATAAGGTTTTGATTTAAGAAAAAAAGAAGAAAGAAGAGCAGTAAAACAATCTATAGAGTGGATAGGCCTGCTGCTCATTGTCAAAAAGGATATAATTCTTTGCTTATGTATAAACACAAGAGAGTTTCATAATTATGTAACGAGGGAACATTTTGTACTGCCAGCAAGAGGAGAAATTCTGTAAGCAATGGAGGATGCCCAGTCTTTTTCTACATCTGAAGTACCAGAGGGTTTCTGGCAGTCACATTCAGAAGACAGACAAGTTTCTGCACGTTCAGGACACTCCCTGACAGCACAAAACAGTGAGACCTCTTGAGTGTCCAATGCTTGCTATACTTCCCACAGCATCCCCCTGCACAACAGAGAACATGCTGCAGTACATCACTTCAGGGCTGGAGGCAAAGGCAACATGAATCCAGGTGGAGAATAGCACCTTCCTTAACTAAAATAAGATGGTTGTGCAGGTAGGATCAATATTTTGAAAATGCCATCTACTATATGGACATTATTGCCTACGTGCCACAAATGGACTGGACACGAGTGTAAGACAAAAGTGAAGAAACTATGACTATCACAAATCTGAGGACAGGGAAAACTGGAAGAGGAGTGAGGAGGAAGAACTCCTGTTAGAGGTCCTCCTTTCGAGAAGAACCAGAGAGCCTGTAACTATGCATGAATTCAGTGCTATAATGTGATGGAGAAGAATCAAAACAGCCTTTCACATACACTGAAGATATCGCCTCAGAGGGTAGTGGCAAAACTTGGGTTCACACAGCTGTTTGTACCCTTTTAGCATGGTACACTACTGTTCCAACAAAAATTTCCCTTCCCATCAGCTCATCTAGGTTTACAATTCAGAAACAATGAGATACAATTACCAGCTAAATCCATCCAGCTGGGACACCACTTGGGTACTGAGGTTGGGGGGGGGGGGTGTGTTTTGGTAGCGGGGGTGGGCTACAGGGGTGATGCCTGTGAGAAGTTGCCAGAAGCTTCCCTGGCTCCAAGTAAGACCCACCTCTGGCCACAGCTGAGCCTGTTAGCTACGGTGGCAGCACCACGGGGATAATGTATTTCGGAGGGTCAAAAAACCCCTGCTGGGGAAGCTGCAGCAGAGAGAGGAGTGGGATGTGGGAGACCGTGCAGACCCCCAGGTCAGTGCAGAAGGAGCGGGGAGGTGCTTGGAGGAGAGGTTCTGCTGCAGGCTGTGGTGAGAGGGCAGGCTGTGCCCTGCAGCCATGGAAGGTCATGGGGGAGCAGAGACCCACCTGCAGCATGGGGAGGGCCCCAAGCCAGAGCAGGCGGCTGTGGCCGATGAGCCCATGACTCCATGGGAAGCCCACGCTGGAGCAGGCTGCTCCTGAAGGATGGCACCCCATGGAAGGGACCCACGCTGGAGCAGTTTGTGAAGAACTACAGCCCTTGAGGACTGTCTCCTGTGGGAGGGACCCACACTGGAGCAGGCGCAGTGTGAGGATCCTCCCCTGAGAAGGAAGGAGCGGAAGAGACAACGTGTGATGGATTGACCACAACCCCCATTTCCTGTCCCCCTACGCCACTCCAGGGGGGAGGAGGTAGAGAAATGGGGAGCGAAGCTCAGTCCAAGAAGAATAGAGGGGTTGGGGGATGGTGTTTTCAAGATCTGGCTTTATTTCCCATTATCCTACTCTGATTTGATTGGTAACTAATTAAATTGATTCTTCTTCCTCAAGTCAAGTCTGTTTTGCCTGGTGAGTGATACCTCCTTGTCCTTGTCTCGACCCACAGGTCTTTCCTTATATTTTAACCAGGGAGGAGGGAGTGAGTGAGAGGCCACGTGGATTTTGTTTCTGTCTGAGCCTAAACCATGACACCTTCTTCCTTCTGGCAATGAATATCAACACTAGTAAGCTTATTGGACTCCACCCAGCCTGTTAGTTGGCCTTCACGCAAAGAAATCCCCTTCCCTCTGGAAGGATCCATCTGACAAAATTTAGCCAACCAAGAAAAGACGCACAGACAGTGAGTCTGTTTGATTACCCCCTGATACAGAGGACATAGACCCCAAGACAGTGAAATAGGTCACAGCTCTGGAAGGAGTCCCTAAGGATGCCACGAAAGATTGGGCACAGACCTGAATCAGGACAGAAACTCGAAGCCTAGTCATGGTCTTACAGCAAAATCTCCATTGTAATGTTTGCTGAATGTGCGTTGAGCCACTAAGGAAAAACACGTGTGCCAGCAAGAAGACGCATGCAAGGCTGTCAGATGCTCTGGCCAAATAGAGGAGACTGATAAGATCAACAAGGACTGGCAGGTTTGCTCCATGCTTTTTCCAAAGAATTATTTCAGAGGCCAGAAACCCTGTCATATCATGCTATCTTTCCTTGTAAGGCATTCCAGGCTGCAAGCGTAATCTCTTCACTCTTATCATATTGCTATTATCATATTGCCTGGCAAAGGGAGTCTTGGCTTTGGGTGAGCGCGTCATGAGCTGAATTAAAGGCAGGCCTGCAGTGTCCTATAGAAGATAGGGCAGCATCAGTTGCATATGATAGAATTAGCAGAGGAAGAAGGTACAGGGCAGTGGAACTGGGTTACGCAGCATAAGAACTAGAAAAGGGGAAATACAAGTGTCATTCTTGTGCCTCTACTGTCACCTTTTATGGAAGCTGCTCATTGGCCCTTGATAAAAAAGCAACACGCAAACTGCAAAAGTCTTGGCAGAAATAAAATAGACTTACAGAAGCAAAAAAAAAGGAAATACCCTGCTGGCACAAGCTATTGGAGGCAAAGTCTCATTCAGGTACAGTCAAATGTCTTGTGTGCCCCATTAGACTGCACCTTGGGCAAAGCATTTTCTGAGATCACAGACAAATTAAGGCTATCTAAGCCTGAGTGTCAAATCCAAGAGAGGCCTCTTGTTTATCACCAAAAGGCTGAAGTAAAACCCAGGAGAAAGCTTTTCTTCAATGTGGTGGGTTGACCTTGGTCAGCCGCCAAACACCCACCCAGCCACACTCCTCTCTTCCAGAAGACAGGAGGCAAAAATAAGATGAAAACCCCTTGTACGTTACAATAAAGACAGCGATACCACCTACGGATTACCATCTTGGGCAAAACAAATTCAGCCTGGGGAAAATGAATTGAATTTATTGTCAATTAAATAGGTTTGGATGGTGAGAAGAAGCAAAGACAAAATTAAAACAACACCTTTCTCAGGCTCAAATTCCCTCCTTCATTCCTGACTCCTCTACTCCCCAACAATGAAGTGGTCCAGGAGGAACTGGGGAGTGGGGGATTAGGGTCAGTACACACTAGCTCATCTCTGCCACTCCTTCTTCCTCATGCTTTTCCCTGATACTATTCCCCTGCTCCTTTCCTTTGGCTGCAGTCCCTCAAGAACTGCTCCAGTGTGGGTCCTCTCCACAGTCATTCAGGAAAAAATTTGCTCCTGTGTGGGTCCTCCAAGGGCCACGGTTCTTGTCATGAGAACCTGCTCCCCTGAGGGCTCCTCCACAAACTGCAGTTCCTCCAGAAAATACCAGCCTGCTCCAGCATGGCATTCTCCGCTGGCTGCAGCATGGGCATCTGCCCCACCTTGGCCTCTTCCATGAGCTGCAAGGGAATACCTGCTTTGACACCTGGAGCACCTCCCCGCTTCTCTGACCCTGATGCTCACACTTCTGTTTCTCACACTTTTTTTTTCCTCATCCCTCACATCATTGCCATGAAACATTTTAGCCTTTCTTTAAATATGGTTTCGCAGAGGTGTCCCCAGGTTTGATGATGGACTCAGCTGGAACCAGCTGTGTCCAAAACAGGGCTCAAAATTATTTTCTGTCTGTAGCTATCAAAATACAGGGACGAGGAGGAAGATGAAAGAAGAAGAGGAAGATGAAAGAAGAAGTTTACAGGGGATGAAGGGAGTAGATTCAGAGTCTTAAGACTAAGTAGAAGAAAAGGCAAGAACAATCATGTTGCAAAACTTAAGATCTTTTCCTCATAGGCTGCTGGCTTTGTAACCAAAGGCAGTCTCAGGCTTGGCAACATCTTATATGTGGACTTGGAGACACAAACAGCAAGGGCCATTCTCTTTACTGTCCTTTCATGGACTGTAAACTGAACTGACTTCCAAGAATTTTATCCAGGCTTGTATTAAGTTGATGCTATGGACAATACTAGTAGGCCTTAAACCACCTGACAGTGTATTCAGTAGATATCCCATAGGAAGCTGTCATCAGAACAGGGGAACATAGCATATGACAGCAGAGTTAGCATAAGCAGTAAGAATCTAGGTCAGAACATTCATGTCTTGACTAAATCTCTGCATGGGAACAAGTTAATATCACAGCTCACAGGAAGACTCTTAAGTCCTGAAATATGTGAAACACAGTGTTTCACAAAGTATATAATAAAGCTGAACATGAATTGCTTAGAAGAGCTTGTAAGTTGCAGAGTATGATGCAATGTTGTCAGGACTTCTCCAGAGAACAGCTATAGTTCTGTATTTCCCAACAAAACCTCTGTCTCAGTTGGTCATGTTGCTTCTGTGGAAAGCAGCTGTGATATCAGGACAGCAATGACTTGATTAAGATATCCCCACATCTTTAATGAGTATGTTGCGACCAAATGATGCCTACCCACTTCTGGATCAGTATGGACAGCCAGGAACAGCTCTGAAAAGACAGGATAGTTAATTCTGAATTAATGCAATAAAGCCCAGAAGGGACTTCTACATCTTGAAATTAGTATCCCATTACTAATACTCCAACACCTGGCGAACGATATGATCTATCAGATGCTAGTATGATGTCAGTGTTGCCATCATTCTACAGATCTGGTGTGTCCTCTGTGAAATGGACACGTGGCAATGTTTGCATTGTTGAGCAATGCTAAGAGCCACAGAAATACGGAAACTGCCTGACCTTGCATTCAGCCAGCCTGCATCTCGTCCTTTTCCAGTTTCATATGTATCAGCTTGTTAACACCAAGTGACACAAGAAGGTCAAATGTGGACATTTAAGGCAGTAAGGAGGGTACCCTGTACAATAGGCTTACATGCGTAGATCATGAAGCACATCTAGTACCAGGAGGGCAAGTGCTAGTTGGGTCTAGCTAGCAGTAATGCAAGATTTCTTGGACAGCTTTTGCTTTACCTATTAAACAGTCTGTATCTCAACCTGTGAGTTTTCTTACTTTTACTCTTCTGATTCTTTCCCTCATGTGTAAGTGGCTGTGTGGAGCTTAGCTGCCAGCTGGGGTTAAACCACCACATGCTGAAAGGCCCTCATCCTTTTTGCACACATCCAACGAACTGTGGAGGTGCCTAAGCACCTAAATTGAGATCCCAAATGCTGAAGCCATTGTGTCAATAACCATTAACTGCCAGCACCAGCACTGTGAGGTCAGGCAGCAGAGAGAGCCATACATAAGTCCTGACCTGGGGAGTTTGAAACCAACGTATTTGTTACCAAATACAAGGAGCAGGTTCTAGGCCTGGTGGAATGACGATATCCTTGGGGAAATTGGTGCCGGATTCACTTTCTGGAGTACACAACCTAGGCACAACATTTTGCAAATGTGCGGTAGTGATTATCAAAGAGATCCTGACAGAGAAGGATTTAATCAACAAAGTCAAGTCCTGAGCTACTGGGATTGCAGGTAGCAAATGTAATTATCTGGGTATACCTCCAATATTAATACATATCAAAACTAAGCAAATGTATCAAAACTGGTAAATAACAGCCTGGGTTAACAAAAGCAAAACAGCGTTAACAAACAAAACCCAGTGTTATCTGGTTAACAAAACCAGTGTGATCAAGTACATGAGGAAACATTTATTCCAAGGAAAAAGTAAACAAGTCCTTCCATGGCTTCAGCTTTTCCTCTTAGGTATTGAGACAGCATCATGCATCCTCTGAAAGCAATGGTTTTGGTGAATTGTGACTAGACATCTTCTTTACTGTAATGCATTATCTCTTGGATAGCCCCATCCTAAAATGTCCATTTACACACTTGCTTTCTCTAAGTCACAACATTCCCTGAGAGCCAGGGAAGGCTTCAGCTGCTTTCAGATACCTCCCCAGGACCTGAGACTGTTCCAATGAGAACACTGCCTGACAGCTACACCCTCCTCATTTCTTAATACAGGATAATTTTATTTTTATTTAGCGTTCTCTTTTCTTACTTTATTCCCATACTTGACTACAACTATTTCACTCTGCCAGAATCCTGGAAGTACGTTACTATGAAGTATGCATGATCTTAAAATGCTTGGTTGGAAGACGTTAATTTCAGAAGACACTGAATTGTCTTCATGTTGTTTCTTCTCACAGTTCCTGTAAAGCTTGATGAATGCACATTCACAATAAATTATTAAAAACCAATCTGTAATAATTGCACTTCATGGGCTAAGCATATGAAGTGTTCACAAAGTCATGATAGCCTTAGATCGCTGTTTAGCACCCATCTTTTCCTGGCACAATAGAACTGGAAACTGGGACACCTCATACTTAACACACAGAAAAGAGGAGCAGTTGCAGAAATGGCAAGTCTTGTTGCTGATAAACTCATGTCAAATCTGATTGTGAATTTAGAGGATGGCAGCAATCCGAAGGTATCTGCAATTGCTTTAGAGATGGCCTTTTTTAATTCTGAGAAGTCCCTTTTCCTGTTTCTACTGTAATACAGAATAAATCTGACCTTGATCATGCTTTTCCAAATCCCCACAGAGATTAGTTTTATCTGCAAGAGTTTATAAAGATTATGATGGATGTTTCACACTTTGAAGTTTTTTATCCTAACTGGAAATATCAAAGACTCTGAAGGGAGAAGTTATTTTATCACTGTAGACTGGAGTGAGTTGTGTTAGACGATGAAAAACAATGATCAAAACCCTTTGATTGATAATTGCACGAGGGGCACAGGAACAGCAAAAGGACTGCAGAAAAACACTCACAGGTTGGCATACCTCTAATTAGAGGTATTCCTATTGAAATCAGGGCAGACACCTTCACCATACTCAGGAGGTCTTGTAAATCCAAGTTTTGTATAAAGAGGAGTCTTACAAAACACAGAATATGAAAAACCACCTTTGCCTATACATTCTCATGCAAAAGGACAGTGAATTTGAAGAGATAAGTATGTTTTAATCTTTAGAAACATAACAGAAAAGTGAATCTATGATTTAAATTCCATTTGAACATGCTGATTAAGTTAAAGCAGCCACTGCTAATATAGTTTCACTATCTGTCTCTAGCAGATGACATAATCTTAAAACAGAACTGACTGACCAAAGCAACAAGATCCCAGTTTGTACAGCAATGTACAGAGAGAAGGAAATTCCTTTGAACTACACACATTTACATATTATTTATACTTAAATATAATTTAAAGAGACACACATTTTATAAACTTAAAAAAGATTAAGAAATCTCCAGAATATTTCTTCCTTATAAACATTTTTATTTTATTCTTGGGTAACAGAAACATCAGGTGTTTGCTAACTGTAGTGAAAAAAAGATTAACCACCTGCACATGTAGACTGCTAAGAATGACTCAAGTACGACCTTTTTATTCTTGCATCATAGAATCATTGAATCATAGGGTAGTTTAGATTGGAAGGGACCCTAAAGATGATCCAGTTCCAAGCCGCCTGCCAGGGGCAGGGACACCTTCCTCTAGACCAGGTTGCTCACAGCCTCATAATCTAGCTTTGACGGGCTTGCAGGGTAGTGGAACAGAACATTGTTCTGGAAACAATCATACTGAACTCAGGGCAGCAGGCAGCACGAAGGAAGAATGACATCAGTGATATTCTGTAAGACTAGGTCAAGACCACTGATGGACAGCCACACCATTATTTACTAAGTGATGACAGCAGGATTTTAAAACTTTCTTCTTATTTAATGCGGACCAAATACAGTTTTAATACGTTAAAGCAGAATAAATACAAGAAAATCTTGTGTAAAATTAAGTTAGCAGTGAGCTCTGATCACCCAAAGACATTTCAAAACACCAAGTATATTATTTCAATTTACTTAAGGGAATAGTTCCACTGTATTATGATGACAAGTACATTCTTCTTGTAAGGCCAGAACATTTTAAATGTAAGCTGGTTTTAGACAAGATTTTTCTTTAAATGCTGTAATGAATTATTCATCATACATTAACCATGTCATTGTCCTTTATATGCTAACTGAGTGAAGGATAGAACCAGGATTTATTAAAGATATGTATTTTCATTTTTATACATGTGATTTTTAAAGGTTTTATGAGTCTGAATTAGAACCACAGTCCTATATAAACTGCTATAAATTCTGTTGTGCTTGTTTATAGATGATTAATGAATATGTGAATGGGAAGAAGATCCAGGATCCTATAGCCTACTATTCCCATTCATAGCTGATGCAAAGCAGAACACAAGACGTCTACTGTGAATGCAGCGCGTAGCCATCTCTGGGAATTCTCCATTTACTGTGTCAAAGGAGATACCATAAATGATGCTGTGGTCCCTGTTCATTGGGTAACTCCAACTGTAAGAAAATGTCTATCGTTCTCCAAACACATCATCTTCATGTTTCTGGAGAAACCAAATGGTCTTTAGAGTTGCTATACTATTTGATTCTCTGTCTACATGATGGAGAACATAAAAATCAGATACTGTAGGCACTGGAAGACAAAAGGTTCTGAACACTCCCTCCCCCCACCCCAATCAAAACATTTATTACGTCTCTGCAGTTCTAGATCTGAGCTAATGCATGCTTTCATAAGGCTGCCAGAGCTCTGAGCAGCCTGGCTGGCTGCTTGGTTGCCTGGGTTCCGGGCCAGCTTCCGTAATGGTCTAAGTGTCCAGCTTTGAAGACAGCTCTTCTAGAAAGCTCTGCTGAGTAGCTGCAGTGGGTGCTCTCCCCAATTTTGATCTGCAGTCACTTTTAAGATGAGGGCCTCATGCCTGAGCTGTGCTGCAGCAGTGCTGCAGCCATGCCTTTGCTGGGCCAGGCTCCCCCCTGATTTGGACGCTGACCCTGAGCTCCAGGCCTGATCCCCAACCACATCTCTATGGACTTGCCTGGCCATCTGGGCTCATGGCTGAATCTGGCTACGGACACAAGGCTTATTCCAGCACTGCTGGGCTGAGCCCTTGAACAGGTTATGAAGACACGTATCTCTGACACCATCACAAACTTTTGTCTCTACCTGGTTTCTTGCCGGGCAGCATACCGTGTGTTTTAGACTGCAGCTGGGGCATTACGACAGTATGGCTTAGCAGATCAATGAACTGGGGAGGTCTCACCTTCCCCACACTCCTAGCTCCTGAACATGTGCTCCCACTTCTCCCTGTGCCAGCTGAGCTCCAAACTGACAAACAACTACCTTGACAAAAAAATTCTTAGCAAGTTAAATCACCTTCGTAAGAGATCCAGTGAGCAATACAGAGAGTGCAAAGGAGGGAGTGCTCACTCGTAGGTAGGAATAAAGGAGTGGAGGGAGGAGTGGGTGAACAGGACTTCCCCTTTTACAGAAGCGTTCACTAGCTTAACTCAGCCACAGCGTCAAACCTCGTCCTAAGCTGTTATGGCCACTTGCATGACTGATTGCTGTAAAATCAAATTGTGCTACGCTACATTTCTCTAACAGTTTATTAAGGGAGACAAAAGAGAGTAGAGAAAATAGTTCAGCTCCTTGACTAGCATACATAAATGTACCTGTTCTCACCAGGTGCTCTAGCTGAAGAAGTCAGTAGCTTTGGTAGTTTAGTAAAGAGCAAAAGCTGACACAAGCAAAGGAAAAGAAAAAGACTAAGTCTCTACTTCTCATCAGGAGGCCAGCCACGTCCTGGGAAGTAGGTCCTCATTAGATGAAGAGATTGCTCTGGAAGACAAACGCCTTAATAATTACTGCCCACTTCTCTCCTCCTTTCTCTTAGCTTTTATGTCTAAGCAGATGTCACATGGTCTGGAATAGCATCGAATCATATGATCACAGAATCACGGAATGGTTTGGGTTGGAAGGGACCTCAAAGACCATCTAGTTCCAACCCCCCTGCCATGGGCAGGGACACCCTCCACTAGACCAGGTTGCTCCAAGCCTCATCCAGCCTGGCCTTGAACACTTCCAGGGATGGGGCATCCACAGCTTCTCTGGGCAACCTGTGCCAGTGCCCCGTCACCCCCACCATGAAGAATTTCTTCCTTACATGCAATCTAAATCTCCCAGCTGTCAATTTAAACCCATTACCCCTTGTCCTGTCACTACAGTCCCTTGTAAAAAGTTCCCCCCAGATTTCTTGTTGGCCCCTTCAGGTACTGGAAGGTGCTGTAAGGTCTCCCCAGAGCTGTTTCTTCTCCAGGCTGAACAAGCCCAACTCACTTAGCCTGTCCCCATAGCAGAGGTGCTCCAGCCCTCAGACTTGCTCCAACAGGTCCATGTCCTTCTGATATTGGGGAGCTCAGAACTGGACTCAGAACTGCAGGTGGGGTCTCATGAGAGCAAAGTAGAGGGGGAGAATCCCCTCCCTCGACTTGCTGGCCACAATTCTCTGGATACAGGCCAGGATATGGTTGGCTTTCTGGGCTGCCAGCACACACTGCTGGCTCATGTCCAGCTTTTCATCCCCCAGTACCCCCAAGTCCTTCTCCTCAGGGCTGCTCTCGATCCATTCTCTGCCCAGCCTGTACTTGTGCTTGGGATTGCCCCGACCCAGGTGCAGGACCTTGCACTTGGCCTTGTTGAACTCCATAAGGCTGGCACAGGCCCAGCTCTCCAGCCTGTCCAGGTCCCTCTGGATGGCATCCCTTCCCTCCAGCGTGTCAACCTCATCACACATCTTGGTGTTGCTGGAAAACTTGCTGAGGGTGCACTCAATCCCACCATCCATGTCACCAACAAAGATGTTAAACAGCACCAGTCCCATTAGTGACCCCAGAGGAACAACACTTGTGACTGGTCTCCACTTGGACAGTGAACTGTTGACTCTGTTTGAGTGCAACAACCAAGCTAGTTCCTTATCCACCAGTAAGGAAGTATTCCTTTGGTCAGTTCGGTTCAACTGTTCTGGCTGTGTCCCCTCCCAAACCCTTACCCACCCCCAGTCTACTGGCCTTTGAAAGGGGGATGTTGGACAGACAGCCTTGATGTTGTTCAATGACTGCTCAGCAGCAGTCAAAACACTAGTGTGTGACCAACACCTTTCTAGCTGCAAATATAAAGCCAGCACCATGAGGGCTGCTATGGGGAAATTTAACTCCATCTCAGCCAGACCCAATACACTCACTCAACCCAACCCTTCCTGAACGTGCCTGTATGAAAAAATGACAAACTGTTTTCTGCAGAACGCAGGCAAGCTGCCTGACCAATCAAACTACAGGATCTTGCTACATGTGGATGATTAATGCTTATACAGTTTTCTTCAATAAAGAAAATTATTATACAAGGACTCCAAGAGGTCTGTGGGAAGTCCATAAACACCAAAAGTGTTTATGTAATTACTACTCTCACTTGAGTTCACACTGCAGATCTCCACAGTGTTGGACACAGTCAGGAACGTTACTGGATGCCTGATAAAAAAACGGGGTGAGAAAGTAGGAGAAAAGCTTATCTCCATTGAACTGAGCTGGGCTACACAAACACTTCTGTACTTCTTCATAGTCCGCTGTTGAGTCTGGCAGTTAAACGTGCACGTTCCCTAAGCAAAGCTCATACACACGGAAGAAAAGCAACAGAGCATAGAAAGAAAAGGGCAAGTTCAAGGCAATTGATCCACTTATCAATGTCGTAACCTGTGCTAATCTAAGCAAGAGGTCAACAAAATAAGGCTTTGTAAACTCAATAGCAGCTACCACTAACACAGGCAACAGCGACTCTGAAGAGGTGTCTGAAAGGTGGGATTATACCCCTTTGTCTTTTTCCTTTCCTCCTATTTTTTCCAAGGAACTACCTTCACTTGCACACTGTCAGGAAAGACAGACAGGAAAGCTGTGGGTACACCAGCCAGACCTGTGCTGCCAACCATCATAACTCCAGTGCTTGGGGGGATCACGGCCTCCCCAGCTGCCATGAAGCACTTCCTTCTCAACACAGGCAGCACCTCAGCTTCACAAAGGCATAATAAAGGCTTTCATATGCTTCACTGATATGTCAAAAGCTCAAGAGTGAGGAAATCTAATGCTCCTGCATAAACGAACCAGCTCTGACCACTGCCTAGACCTGCAATGAAAATATGTGCTTCAGGCGACCGAAATAATAGCTGAACCAGACAACTCCAAAGAGCTGACACGAGCGTCATGGTTCAGTCTTCAAGAAAACGGTTTTGAGTTAAGGTAGATCTGTAATATATCAGCAATTTGTCATCCACAGACTTCTCTACAGATCCACCTTCACAGAGGCAACAACTGCAAGCAGAGGCTGGAAGACACCACATTCAGCCAAGCCACCTGCTGCTATGAATAACCATATTGCATAAGCCTCTTCATGAACTAATCAAGATACATTTTAAAAGCAGCTACTTCTTTGGCTCTGACTGTTCTTATTGAGAGGTGATCCAGCCTCTAATTGCTTTAACGGAAAGGCATCGTCTTCCAATTTCCAACTAAAGTTTATTCTCTGTTTTACATCTGCTTGCTCTTGTGGCTCAGGTAGTTCAAAGATATTTACATTTTCTTTTCCTCTCTGTCCTTAGTGTTACAGCCTCTCCTTGGCATTCTTCCTCCACTGTACAACGTGTTATGGAGAGGTACAATATCCCCTCTCAGGGACCCAACAGTAGGATGGGGCTTTGATGTCCCTACCTATAGTGGCGAGGGGGTTGGAACTTGGTGTTCTTTTGTGGTGGGTTGACCATGGCTGGGGGGTAGGTGCCCACCAAAGCTGCTCTGTCACTGCCCTCCTCAGCTGGGCAGGGGAGAGAAAATACTAACGAAAGGCTCGTGGGTCGAGAAAAGGACAGGGAGGGATCACTGAATTACTGTCATGGACAAAACAGACTCGACCTGGGGAAATCAGTTTAATTTATTACCACCCTAATCGGAGTAGGGTAATGAGAAGTGAAACCAAATCTTTAAACACCTTTTCCCCTCCCTTCTTCCTGGACTCAGCTTTACTCCCAGTGTTCTCTCCCTCCTCCCCTGGAGCACTGCAGGGGGATGGGCAATGGGGGTTGTGGTCAGTCCATCACACGCTGTCTCTGCTGCTCCTTCCTTCTCTGGGGAGGATCCTCACACTCTGCCCCTGCTCCAGTGTGGGTCCCTCCCATGGGAGACAGTCCTCCACCAACTTCTCCAACGTGAGTCCTTCCCATGGGCTTCAGTTCTTCACAAACTGCTCCAGCATGGGTCGCCCCCATGGGGTGCAGTCCCTCAGGAGCAGCCTGCTCCAGTGTGGGCTTCCCATGGCATCACAGCCTTCTTCGGGCATCCCCCTGCTCCAGGGTGGAGCCCTCCCCAGACTGTAGCCGGGGTCTCTGCTCCCCCATGACCCTCCATGGCTGCAGAGCACCATGGCCTGCACCACGGGCTACTGGGGCATCTCTGCTCCAACGTCTGGAGCACTTCCTCCCCCTCCTTCTCCACTGATCTTGGTATCTGCAGAGCTGCTCCTCTCACATATTCTCACTCCTCTCTTCTGAGTGCTGTTGTGCAGCAGATTTTACCCCTTCTCAAACATGTTATCCCAGAGGTGCTACCACCATCCCTGATGGGCTTGGCCTTGGCCAGTGATGGGTCCGTCTTGGAGCTGGCTGGCATTGGCTTTCTTGGACACAGGAAGCTTTTGGCAGCTTTTCACAGAAGCTGCCTTTTAACCCCCCCCCCCCCCCGCTACCGAACCTTTCCACGTAAACCAAATACATCTTTAAAGGTCCCGACAACCAAAACCATTCTATGATTCTCTGATTTTATTCTTGGACTTTTTGAGAGGGTAAAAAGATTATTTTTGAATTATCTTCTTGTCTAGAAGATAACTTGGCTACTAGAATAGTAAGAATAGAGCCTTTCTTTGCTTCTGCTCTGATTTTAATTCATGTTTCTTGAATATGAATGAGTAGAACTTCACAAATTATTTTGATGTGCTCACTAGAACCCTGCACAACATCATTAACGCTCCTCTAATTCTGCTAGAAATAATTCAGCTAAAGCAGTCCAAAATTCCTAGGACTGTACTCGACAAAGAAATTTGCCTGTGTTTTCAACTAATAAGCCTCTGGCTGAAACAGTAATTTTTGTTACTGGCCCACTCTTATTCCCTGCATTCCATAGGACTGGACTTGAATTTTGCATTACCGAATTTCATCCTGTTTACTGGAGTTCCCAAGGTCACCTAGTTCTTTCCATACAGTGCTTTGATATTGAGAGTATACTTTGGATTACTGGGAAATTTCAAAACCATATGCTTTTGTGTCCAAGTGATAAAAACAGGTATTAAAGATCCTGATCCAGCACTCACCCTGAGGAATTTCAAAGCTAATGCTCTTCCACACAAGAGCTTTTGTTTAATTGCTAGTGTTATTATCTATTGAGGTACAGTCCTACAAAACCTTTTTTAAATCCCACTTTTCAATCCCATAGTATCCTATACGCTTTACTGAAGTTAGATGAGATTTACTGCACTTCTACGCAGACAGGTATCAGATTAGTCTAGATGAAACTACTTCAACATTTCATTCTACTCTCGCTTTACATTTTTATTTGTCTTTATGTTAAGAAAACTACTCTAAAGTTCTGCATATTTTCTAAATTACTGTGACCAGTGCATAGCTACCTACATCTTTTCCTCCCAACCTCCCCTGTAATATAGATTCTATGTATACAACATTCTTGAGTCATCTCATAAGAGCTGAGAACGAACAGGCCTTATAATTACATGTTCTGCTTTCTTATACTGCTTCCACACAGCTATGTGATGAAGATTCCCCCTGTCCCCAACATCACTAGATGACTTGAGAACTCAACAATCCATTTGTAAAAAGAAATCCTGTGTGAAACCTTGAAAAACAAAAATTCCAAGTGATTTATAACTGTACAAATCAATGCTGGAGAAAAGTTAAACTTCTACTGAAATCTGCATGAGTTTATGAAATGAAGAACAATGTTGAAACCCGACCCTGTGTGTTGCTGTGTGTTAGCAATTTGGGGCACTGTTCTCAGATCTGTAGGCAGCATGTTTTGTATTAGCAGCCAGGCTTTTTGTCACTGTGTCTAAAACACCCTTGTTTTTGTGGTTCTCAGATCTTTAAAATTATATTCTGGTATTGTCTTACAAAGATTGGCTTTAGCCCAGATGTTCGTCAATTCATCATTTCAGCTCCTTCAAAAATGTTCTCCAATTTTAAAAGCAAATGCTTTTTGTTTTTTAACTGAAACATCCTATTTCTCACATACATGGTTTCAAGTTATAAACTCAGGTTTGTTTCTTCTATTTAAAGAATAAAATTCTCACAAAACCCACAAAATTATACACATTCACATCAAAATGAAAATGCCAAGCAAATGCACACAGCACTTTTAAGAACAAATTATTGTAAAGAACGCCTGGTTTTTTTCCCTGGTGATACCAGTTTCTAAAGAAATACTAAGTTTTCAGATGGCCTTTCAGGGTTTGCTTGTCCAACTTAATTCCATAAACCTGAGGAAAATTCTTGAAAAGAAATTACCTACCTACGTACATTTAGAACTATGTCTAGCTGAGGAAACCCCCCAATACTGAAATAATAGATCTAGTTCAAAGCCACAGGGTGTTTCTTTGTATTAAATAAAATTGACTTGTGAGTATTCTTTTTAAGTGGACTTGATCCGAAATCTGCTTTTTAACAAAGGTTGAAGTATTTTTGCAAGTCTCCCCTTCAAACTCATTGTCTCTTTTCTTTAAACAGAAAACCCAGTGGGTATTTACTGACACGTAGGTTGTTCCTTCCAACACGTAAACGGTGGGGCAGGTACATTATTTGACTTGAATGCTGGAAATTACTTTTCTTTGTTGCATTTAAAACTCAAATTCAAAGATTACATACATTTTTGGTAATTACATGACACAGAAATAGTCTACAATCCTAGGCTAATAGGAGTTTTACACCAGCAGTAGTTTGCCCATGGCTTAAGTCTACTAGCAGTAGGGCTCTATTCCAGCACTCCACGTACCCTACTTCTTATTATTTAAGTAAATCCCAAGTTATGTGCAGACACAGAGTTCAAAGACAAAAGGAAAAATCAGAACATCTAGTACCTTTTGCACATCTGAGGCTAATACACTTAATCCATTTAAACAAATAATTTAAGATAATATGTATCATCTAAGAAAAGGGCAAAAGTAACAGTGTGATCTTACCAGGCTCTGTTCTCAAGCAGCCTCCACTGATTTCAGAAACCTTCTTTGGCTCCAAATCTCCTGCGTGAAGTGCAGTGTTGCAGATTTCCCCTGTCAAATGACACAAAAAATATGTTGTGTCCATTTTCAGTTTAGGCCTCACTTCTCCCTGTAAATGCTTACCATAACGTCCTTCAGACTTCACCCCTGATAACTTATCTTGGGGGGACAATGATGCTCAGAACTGAAAGGATATTGTTAACTTTTAAGTTTTCTGGTTTTAGCTTCTAGTGATTTGTTCCTAAGATTTTAATGCCCAGATAAAAAGGCTTCTAATAATTTTTCTCTTTATAAAATTGTTTAAAAATTAACTCGCCTATTCTTTCTGAATAAGTAGTCTGAGTCCTTGATTCTCGCCACATTAAGACACTGACTTCAGCTCCCCCACAGATACTGCAGATCTCTGCACCCTTCTGTTTCTTCAGCAGTCATAAAACGTAGGAACATACGGAACACACGAGCATGCATTCTGTAATGGTGTACAGAGCGAGTGCAAACAAAACTACCCTGTTACGGAGGCAAGCTTGTTGAGATCCTGCTAGCCTACAGCATCAAACTGGCAGCAGCTGAGTTGCTCGTTCTCTCTGAAGCCTCAGCAGCTCTCAGAACCAGTGATGGTCTCCACTCTAAACATTACCTTCATTACTCACTACTTGCTATCTACCATTTTGTACTTAACTACGCTTAATGCACGGTATGAACAGCTCTAAGCTATCGTGCAACCCAAACTGCCATATAGCATGACTTTCTCGTCCTTCTTTACCTCCGTGACAACTGTTGGCCACTTTACTCAGGAGTGATTTCGCTACTTCTTTCATCATCAAGAATTAATCAAGCAGAAACAAATGCAGTATTGTGCTCTTCAGAGATCTTCTGGAAACACCTCTAAGGAAACACTATTACCTTTGAACATTTAGTGTGTATTTTAATCCATTTTGGAAGCATTTCCTGTTTTAAACAGAACTCTGAAGAGAAAATGAAGATGTTTTCCCAAGGAAATATATTTTCCTGAACATTACATCATTTACGTAACTCAGACCTTCAAGAACCCTTACAAAAAATCTTGCTTTGGGAGTTCAAGTGGTCCTGATAGCTAAAGAAAAGTTTTAGGATCCTTTTCCATTTTGGGTTTGCTGTGGTTAACAAAATCAAATTCAGAACCAACTGATGTAATCTAAATTTCAGCTATTCTGTGTTAGATCCTGTGACCTATTCTGATCCAGCAAAGTCTGATTCTGCCCCCAAAAGATTCGAGTTGTCTGTGTTGTTACACTCAACTCAAGAGAGCTGAATCTACACTTAATGCCTTTTGCCTGCTAGATCAAGCCCATTTTCTGTGGAAGCTGACAGAATTAGAGGATATAATTGTCATACAGACACGCCAATGTATACTTGAAACAAAGAAAAACACTCAAGGACATGAACATGAGGAAGCTGTACTAGTATTGGGCCCTTTTGAAAAGCATGTGAAAAGCCCTTTGTCTACTAAGAAATATGAAATGTATATACCTTCAGAAGAAAAGCAGCCTTTTCTTATGAAAATATTTGGTGGAAAATAGTAAGACCAAACAAAATTCTTCATGATGGAATTACTTATTTTTTTGTTTTTCTAAAGAACTAGGTCAAGAAGATCAACCCTCAGAGTCGGCCCTTAAGAGTCACCATGGTATATTTTTTCAAGGAACACTGTAGTTGTTTATATATACATTCTTCTGACTAAATTTATCCTTGATGACTTCTGGTCATTTGTAACAGGGTCAGGCTATTTTTAAGTTTTAGAGATCAATTCAAGATTACATTAGTTAATAGTTTTCTAGCAGAAAGCACACCTGTAAATCACTCTTATTTTTGTATGTCTCCAGGGGAGCTTTATGTTCAGCTTTAACTGGACTTTAGAACAAGCAGCATTTTCCATGCACCTGTTACCTTCATTGTTTGGTGCCATGCCATGGTTTACTGCATCATGTGCCTTGCCTGTGGAATTCGCCAACTAGCTAAACAAAGAAACAGTCTTTGCTTGACTGTAAAATTAACAGAGACTTGCCTATGTATTTTTAACTTCAGTGGTCTATTTCAGGCAACCCAGAAGTCAGCTTCAGTGCAAGTCGTGTCATTTGATTTCAGTTTATGTTTTACGTGGTAAGATACTCGCTTTGTAAAACACTCCAGAATATTTGCATTAATAGATTCTCTGAAGAAAAATATGACTTTTTGAGGCAGATCTCTTCAGCACAGCTGGGGACCAAGGCAACAGGAAACAAAGAGCGGAGAGGGGCATGTACATCATCTGCCCCACGTGGAACGCTTTGCTTGGCAGGCCAGCAGCTGCAGTGACACACATGTTGCATTGTGTTCATGTCCCAAGTACTGGGAAATGCTCATGCAGCCTTTGGGCTAGGACAGTAGCCAAGAGCCAACTCTTGAGCTACTCCGTAGCTTAGCAGGATTGCGCTGCCTAATTAACAACCCATTCTGCGGCCAAGGATGCCTGGACCTGAGTTTCAGGGTGGATAGAAAATTAGCCTCCCACCAATATAAACATGGGAGGTTCCTTGTGGGGAAAGCAGCAGAAGCAAGGAGACTGCAGGCAGTTTTTAATCCACCAGTGCTCTGTCAAACCTGACTAAACTGTTTTTGTCATGGCACTGATTTACGTTTCCTGCTTCAGCCTAACTCTCAGTAGTGCCTACAGTACCCGGTTGTGAACTGGATTAGTAAAGAAAAGCAAATAAGTTTAATTAACACTATTAAAATTATGTAGCTTAACTTAGAAAATTAATAAATGGTAACAAAATCATTAATTCATTGATTTAATCTCTGTAATTTTTCCCATGAGGCAGTTTATATGGGAGTTAATGAGCTGCCAGTCATC
Source organism: Rhynochetos jubatus (assembly GCA_027574665.1). Taxonomy (NCBI): domain Eukaryota; kingdom Metazoa; phylum Chordata; class Aves; order Eurypygiformes; family Rhynochetidae; genus Rhynochetos; species Rhynochetos jubatus. Next base: position 71,372,894 of record CM050690.1, on the reverse strand, counting down.
AGTCATTGAACACTGACTGCTCAACATTCAAGAGGCTGATTAAACAATATAGGTGCTTATTTCATTCTGGCAGCACAACAGGATTGAGATTGTTATTAGTTAGGAAAGAGACTGGACATTTTGAGCCAGGGAGAGGCAATCATTCTAGTTATACCAGTCTGAAGTTATTCTCATAAAAGTCACTATAATATTAGCTTTTTCCTTATATGGATTAGAACAGAGGAAAATACCTCAAGCATGGTATGATATATAAGACAAAATAGGGAATAGGATTTTAACATGCAGAGTTACTCCAACTGTAAAACAGAAAAGGTGGTCATCATGGCTAATGGACATCTGTTATCTTTAAAAGAAATTTCTGTATACAGAGACAGATAGTTAGAACAACCTTCAACCTACTTATAGATGTCAACCTATGGAAAAAAAAAGTTCACATTTTGTAGTAGTGGATGATTTTCTTCTAGTCATTTTTGGTGATGCTGAGCAGCTAAGTCGATTTTATGGTATATTTCTATAACTTGAACTAAGTTCAGCAGTCCTGTTCACTAGTCTCCAGATATTCCTACCTTCTCTGTACAATCATTTCAGGACTCTAGTGAACCTGCAATGAATCAGTTCAAGGAACTAAACCCAATCACTTTTCTTTTTGCAGAGCTACGTTTTTGTTATCTTAGCTCCTTGAACAAGTCAGCTGAATATCAGTCAAAGAACAAAGGAGGAGGTAGGGACGATTTAAACTCTTATGCAATCACACTTAAACCCAAACTGTTTAAAGTACCCTTGCTTCAGGCACACACTAAGAATAATCCCTGTGGAGTTTTAATTCAAGTATGAAGATGTAGTTAAAAGTTAACATCGAAGTGATGATGTAAAAGCCAATGAAAAACTAGTTCTTTACTGACCGCATTCAAAGGATTATTAAAATATATCTTGCTGCTCTTTGTAGCCATTAAGGCCAGCCCCAGATAGCCACTGACCCGATGAACCTAGCAAGCAGTCTGTTAACAGCGTTTAGCTGTAAAGCACAACACAAGAGTGGAAATACAGTAAAGGCATTATTCAGGTACTCATCAGTATTGCTTATGACCTGCAATAAGTTTCCCTCATGCCTGTTTGAATGAGGACACCTCATGCTACAAACCCCTGTACGGCTGTAATGACATAGCCAGACTTTCATGGAATTAGCAGGTGAGAGTTATAAAAAAGAGTCCATCACACAACTGAAGAAGGAGTCCCATGCCCGGGTGACCTGTCACTCAACTACCTGTCTTCAGAATCACAGAAAACACCACCCCCACTCCTCACCCCACCCCCCGTGAGCTGTGAAAAGTTAGCTGTTATTTGTGGGAACCAAGGAGAGATTTTTCCTGAGAGGATTGAAATCAGCTAAATACACAAACTGAAACTTTTCTCAAGTATGTTTGGTACAATTAAGTAGCAGAAGGATCCCGATGCAATGGAATAGCATGAACAAAGTCTGAGAAGTAAAACTTTGGGAAGAAGATATTGGCCATTAAGCTGTGACTACCGGTCTTTCCACAGTCAGAAAAAGAAAGCTCTAAGGTCTGATGAAAAGAAAGGTAATGGTGGTGTGTGGGCAGACAAAGCTGTACAGATCTAGTGAAAATTTCCCCCCGTTTAAGGCATCTAGTCCATACAGGCTAGACCGTGTCTACCTGGCTTTGGCTGCATAGTACATATAAAGTTGTGATTTCTCGTATAAAGAAACCTCAGATTTCAGGTTTGTGTCAAGCATCATCCATCATCAGTGATAAGAATGAAGGCAACCATTCCCCAGCTAACAGGGTCACAGTCCTCAGCTCAGACACCACTTATTTGTAGGTTACGCTGACCTCTTTTCCAGATGCTAGGGGTGTAATGACACAACACACTGATGCACAGCAATACAGCTACCTCAGGAAGTTTTCCTAATGAAACGTACAGCCTTTCCCATACTGCAGTTTCCTACTGACTCAGTTGGGTTGATACAACTGCTTACGGGTCTGTGAGGCAATCAGAGAAAGGGTTTGTACTAAAAAATAACCTTCAATTTTTCTTAAAACCTGAGTCATCTCAGTGATTCAGTTTATACTATCACAAAACAAACAGCTATATAGGCATGCCAGGGTGATAGTGAATTGGAAGACAGAGGTAGGAAGTAAAAGCTTAAGACTAGAATTTCTATTATAAGTAATGTATAATGGAAATACTCTTTTCTTGACACCTATTCATGGTTAATATTCCTTCTTACTTCACACCAAATGTCAAACCAAACCCTAACAAAGAAAGTGGTGGGGACCTTGAAGTCACTTACCCTCAAGTCATTACGCTTGTGACCATACTGTATCTTAAATCTCCAATACGAGGCACTGATTTAAATAAACCTGACTCCATCTCCATAAGAAACTCTGACTCCATAAGAAACTATGGGTTTTAGTTGAAAGACAACCCTTCCACTTGAGATGGGAGCCTACACTCCAGAATAGTTCCTTCTTCCACTATTCCTGGTTTCTGACATTAGCCAGTAACTCAGTTCAGGGTGCTGCTGCTCTGATGACCCTGTGCTAAGGAACTGGAAAAGGGAGGAGAAAAGCTGCTGAGTTCTGGTCTGAACATGATAATTAATTTTTACTGGAGCCGGGAAACCAGATGTTCACCACTCCTTTGTTTCAAGGATCTGCTCAGTTGTGACACTGAATGGTGTATTTCCTTGCACACTGACCTGTCAGTTGGTACACTGCAAAGGACCATGTTTCAAGCCTTTGGCACTGGAGCATTCAGGGTTGGGATACTGGGGAATGGAACTCGAACCTGAATTCTGATACAGTATGAACAGATGTTAACAGATGTAGATAAGTGAGATTCTTTGGCAGGGCTGCAGCTTGAAACAGAGCTTTCATTGATCTTCAATAGATTCAGCTTTGAAGGAAAAGGAAAACAAAGATAATTGCAAGTTGGTTGCATTAAAGAGAACACATTTCCCCAAATACTCATGCAGCACAATAGTAGATTATAGAAAATATAGGCTCAAGACCTTCTGTTCCTTGATGCAGATCTTGCAACAGCGAGTGTCTGAACTACAGAGATCCTAGCTTTTGTGAAATAGTTTCCTCCATCATTTTATCAGTAATTCCACCTTGTTCTGATGGTGCCTTACTTTATCTATATACAGACTTTAATATGAGGTTCCCTGGAATGCCTTGTCCATGCTTGTGTGGGCACAATCCAGGTACATTTCTCTCTCAAAGGACTGCCCTCAACAATGTTGTATTGCACTGACACAACCCTTTTGTACTACTCCATCCTTCCACAACACTAAGAAAAATAAAAACACTCCTCACTATGCATTAGCAACCTTTCCCCAGAATAAAGATTTTCAGAAACCTTTCCTGGGGTGCCTCTTAGCTTCCATACTCCAAGACTTAGACTGCTCTGTTTCTATCAGGCATAAAATCTCCCAGCCATGTTCTTGCTATGTTCCAGGCTTTCTGGACTGCCTTATTTTGCAGCAATTCCTAAATCCCACTTGAATGCAATTTTAAAAAACATATTTTGTATTTTCTTCTCTATTTATCCCAAAGGTTCGCAACCATGCTTGTCCTACTTCCATAATACTCCATGATTTTACTGCATCTCTAGGTCTCATGACTAACGTCTCATTTCTAGCAGCCTTACAGAGGAATCTAGCCCTTCTTGACATTTACAGAACCCATCACAGTTCATTTTCCACAACACAGCTGCGTTTTTTCACCTCTCTTTACAGGACCATTTCATGGACTCCATCAAGAGTATGTATGATTAGATTAGGACTGGCCCTCAAGAAGTCCAGCAAACCTCAGATAATCTCTCAAACCCCAGTCAATGCCATTACTACTGAGTTATGGACAAGCCTCAACTTCTGTATCTCAGCTCAGCCTGCCTGAACTATTCCGCTTTGTACAGACATTAAATATTAACTGAACAGGAGAGCCAAAGGCAAAATACAAGCCAGCAGCAAAAACATCCATCTACAATGCTGGGCAACCAGGATCTCTGCTACAGTTAGTACTGTGTTATTTATGAAGAGTGGAACTGCTGACAAAAGAATTAAACATTTTTCATAAATATTAACACCAGTTAACTGCTTGGCAACGTGAGTTGAAACAATCCTGTAGAAGAAATTCAAACTTCTTTCAAACAGGAAAAAAAGCCTCCATAGTACTTATTTTTGTGTTTCACAGATGCACGGATTCACAGAGTGTTACAGGTTGGAAGGGACGTCTGGAGATCATCTAGTCCAACCCCCCTGCCAGAGCAGGATCACCTAGAGCAGATCACACAGGAACAAGTCCAGGCAGCTTTGGAAAGTCTCCAGGGAAGCAGACTCCCCCACCTCTCTGGGCAGCCTGTCCCAGGGCTCTGTCACCCTCACAGGGAAGAAAGGTTTCCTCACCTTCAGGTTGAACCTTCTGTTTTCCAGCTGATGGCCATCGCCCCTAGTCCTGTCACTGGACACCACTGAGAAGAGCCTGGCCCCATCCTCCTGACACCCACCCTTTAGATATTGATAAGCATTGATGAGATCCCCCCTCAGCCTCCTTTTCTCCCAGCTAAACAGACCCAGATCTCTCAGCCTTCCCTCATATGGAAGGTGCTCCAGGCCCTTCATCACCTCAGTGTCCCTGCGCTGGGCCCTCTCCAGTAGCTCCTTGTCCTTCTGGAGCTGAGGAGCCCAGAACTGGACACAGCACTCCAGGGGAGGCCTCACCAGTGCAGAGTAGAGGGGGAGGATAACTTCCCTCGACCTGCTGGCCACAGTTTTCTTAATGCATCCCAGGATGCCATTGGCCGCCTTGGCTGCGAGGGCACACTGTTGGCTCATGGTCATCCTGTTGTCCACCAGGACTCCAAGGTCCTTTTCCCCAGAGCTGCCCTCCAACAGATCAGCCCCCAACCTGTACTGGAACATGGGGTTGTTCTTCCCCAGATGCAGCACTGTACACTTGCCCTTACTGAATTGCATTTGATTTCTTCCTGCCCAGCTCTCCAGTCTGTCCAGGTCACGCTGGATGGCAGCACACCCTTCTGGCATGGCAGCCACTCCTCCCAGTTTGGTATCGTCAGCAAACTTGCTGAGAGGACATTCTAGCCCTTCGTCCAGGTCACTGGTGAATATATAGAACAGGGCTGGATCCTATCCACTAATTATCCTAGTGGGTAAGATGAATAAACTGGGCATAGAATACAACAGTTAGAGGCTCTACTCAAGTTGAAAGAAAGCAAAGACCTAGAACTGATTCTCTAAAAATCCATGAGAATGAATGTCCTAGCCACTCAGCGACCTTAACGAGAACTTCCGGCTAAAATTATGACGAGAAAAATCTCCCTTCCGAATAATAATAAAAAAAAAAAAAAATAAAAAAGACCTTTTTTAAATATTCCCACAGAACATCTGTGTCTTAGCAAATAAAACTTTCCAAGATTTTACACCAATACTTCTTCATATATGTCATGAATTTATATGTTCCATTATGATGAGGAGGTTGGATAGGGGGACTGAAAGAAGTTATAGTGGAAGAACCTGGATAATATTGTGGAAGAGACATGCAAGTTTGTTTTAAAAAGAAAACAGTTTAACCTTAAACGAACTACAAAATAATTTAAAGAAGTTACTACGCATTTTTCTTCATGAAAATAATCTGGAACTCAGTCCAGGATTTGTTTACAAAAACACACTATTCAGTAGCTGCACTATTGCTTCATTCTCCTTGTGGAGTCAGGGGATGCATTGCTTCAAGGAGGATGTCTTTCTGAGTCTCAGAAAACTCACCTTGCTTTAAACCATAAAACATCTCCCTACCTCGACATGTTCACCTCTGATTTACACTGTTGCTGTGAAATCGTATTTGGGTTTGTTGTAACACAAGGTCTGTCTACCTGTGAGTACCAGTGCCATCCACAGATAATCAAGCTAGTTCTGAGTAAATTAGCTTGAACATTTAAATTAGTATCACTGCATTAATGTAACCCTCCACGGGGGCTAATATATTCTGCTTTTTAGCATTGTGTAAGTAAACAATTCCCTTTACAATTTTAGTTAATGAAAGACTCTTTTCCACATTTTCTTCCAAAAACTGTTGTGTAACATCACTGTGTGCTGTAAATAGCTTCCCACTTCCATCTGCTGCCTGAAATGTCTTCTCTATACTGCTTCAGTCTGTAAAGTGTTTGCTTTGTAGTTCTTCAGGATAAAGCATTTGTTAGCCTCGTCATGGTGCATCATCTCTTCTAGACTACAGCTGCCAATAAACAGTGGCACGTAAATGCTATACTGTTCATACAAATACATTCTTACTGGTTAAACAGAGTTTAAAATAGTATATTTAAAAAAATGATTGTAAGGAAGACATTTCACAACAGATGATTGGACATCATTCATTTAAGGAGTAGTCCCCCTTATCAAGCGGTAGAACAGCGTGGCTGTATTAATATCTGCTACATGTTTTATGACTGTATGGCGATTCATGAATAGAGAAAACCACCAAGAAATCCAAGAGCCCCCTGAGTTCAGTGGCACACAGCATTATTAACCGTCTGGTCTGAGGACCTCTTGCTCAGGGCTCCAGGAGAAAACAAACTCTAAAGGACCCACAAACGTGATATGGATAACCATTGCTCTTGACTTAAATTGACAAAAACATATTAAAAGTATAAATTAGAGTTTATTATGGCTGATTTCTATTACAGACCAAATCGAAATATGAATTTTATCTATACTAGTCACTGCCAGTTTCCAATAAAGTTCAAATTAGTTAAGATAATTTGAATGATTCCAGGTAATTCTGAAACACAGTTGTATTGGCTTTGTGCGGCAAGCTTTTGGTAGTAGAGGAGGTATGGGGTGGGGGGGAGCTCTGTGAGAAGATACCAGAAGCTTCCCCCATGCCCAACAGAGCCAATGCCAGCCAGCTCCAAGACAGACCTGGCACTGGCCACGGCCAAGCCCATCAGGGATGGTGGTAGCACCTCTGGGATAACATGTTTGAGAAGGGGTAGAAAAGGCTGCACAACAGCACCCAGAAGAGTGAGAATATGTAAAAGAAACAACTGCACAGACCCCCAGGTCAGTGGGAAATGTGGGGAGGAGGTGCCCAGAGCAGAGGTTCCCCTGCAGCCCACGGTGCGAGGGCAGGCTGTGTCCTGCAGCCATGGAGGGTCACGGGGGATGGTAGAGACCTGTCTGCAGCCTGGGGAGGGCCCCACACCGGAGCAGGCAGCTGCACTCAAAGGAGCCCATGACTCCATGGGAAGCCCACGCTGGAGCAGGCTGCTCCTGAAGGATGGCACCCCATGGAAGGGACCCACGCTGGAGCAGTTCATGGAGAACTGCAGCCCGTGGGAAGGATTCTTGTTGGAAAAGCTGGTGGAGGACTGTCTCCCGTGGGAGGGACCCACACTGGAGCAGGGGCAGAGTGTGAGGATCCTCCCTGGAGGAGGAAGGAGCGGCAGAAACAACGTATGATGGACTGACCACAACCCCCATTCCCCACCCAGAGGAGTGTCATGATTTAACCCCAGCCAGCAGCTAAGTACCACACAGCCACTCACTCACCTCCCCTTTCCCTCCTCCCCCCACTCCCCCAAGTGGAAGGAGGAGAATTAGAGGAAAAGACAAGGAAACTCATTGGTTGAGATAAGAACAATTTAATAATTGAACATAAATGAATACAATAGAGATACTAATAATACTAACAATACTGACACTACTAATATTACTACCAATAATATGTAATAAAAATAATACTACCTCTACTACTACCATGTAATGAAAATAATGGAAAATAAAACAAATGATACCATTGCTCACCACCTGCTGACCAATACCCAGCCAGGTCCTGAATGCCAGACCCGAGAGCCTGAGAGAGATCACACCAGCGTCGGAGTGAGCTCCATGAGTGAGAGTGAGCTACACAGCAAGAGAGACAGCCAACCAACCAACCAACATTGCCCCCTGGCCCACCCCCAGCTTACATACTGAGCATGATGTGCTATGGAATGAAATACCCCTTTGGTCAGTTTGGGGTCAGCTGTCCTGGCTGGTTCCCAACACCCGTTGCTTGTAGTGAGAAAGCTGGGAACACAGCTGCAGCATCAAAACTGGAGAAGTCCTTGCGTTGGTACAAACACTCCTTAGCACCGACTAGAAACACCAGTGTTATCAGTACTGTTCTCGTGCAAATTCAAACCAACAAATCCAGAACAACCTCATACCAGCTACTGTGAAGAAAACTAACCCTGTCCTCACAAAAACCAGCACAAGGAGGTAGAGAAATGGTCAATGATATTGTGTCCAGGAAGAAGGGAGGGGTGAGGGGAAAATATTTTTAGATTTGTTCTTATTTCTCATTGTCCTACTCTGATGTTAATGGGCAATAAATTAAATTAATTTCCCCTAGCTGAGTGGTTTTGTCTGTGATGGTAATTGCTGAGTGGTCTCCCTGTTCTTGTATCGACCCTTGAGCCTGTCATCATTATTTTCTCTTCTCTGTCCATCTGAGGAGGAGTGATAGAGCGGGTTGGTAGGCACCTGGCACGTGCCACATCACTGACAGCACAGTGACTCACAGTCTCGTTCCAACACAACATGCTGATTAGATACCGCTATTGATATAGAGTTTCTATAATGACTACAGTCTCTTGGACTGCTTTGCTGTGTGCTGTACAAATACAACAGATATGGTTCCTGTTTCAAATAATGTGAAACTACTAATTTCATGAATAAAAGTTTCTCAATAAATGGTAGACATGAAGAGGTTTCAGGAGGTCATCTAGACCATCTAGATGCCCCAAGGAGGGATTAACAATGCCAATTTCATTCCTGAGATTTGCTTAATCTGTTCTCAAGTATTTCCAATTAGAGGAATTTCACAATCTCTTTAGGTAACGTATACTACTGTTTTATCATCTTTATTATTGAAATGTTCTTAATATCTGATCTGTATCTTCCTTGCTGCAACTTAATCCAAGTACTTCTTTTCCAGCCTAAAAGCAGCAAAACAACAGACTACTGGCTCTTTGAACACTTCAAATACATCACTCTTATTTAGATGTATCGATTTTGATTAATTTTCTCACATGCCACATTCTCCAGATCTCTAAAACTTCTTGTTACTCCCCTGCAGACTCTGCCTATCTTTTGTGAAGCACCATGCCTCAGAATGACAAAGTGTTTTAGTTAAGGCCTTGAAAACACTGAAGGGAATAAAAGAATCACGTTACCTCCAACCAGACTGCCATTTATAAATCTGGCACGGTATTTACTTTTTACTCAGCAGGATCACATTGCTGAGTCTGTTCCTCTTGTCTACCACTATAACCCTTATTTATACAAAATACCTTCTTGAATCGTTGTTGCCTCTGTCCTGTATTTGTGCAATTGAGCATCTGTGTTTAAGAGCAGCACTTTGCTCTTATTTCCAGTGAATAACTTTTTTCTCATCAGAAACAATAGAACAACCTATCAAAATAGCTGCTTTCTCTTCCTCTTCTCCAGTGAACTGGAAGTCCCTCTCCTTTCACTGCTGTCTAGTAAATATGCTTGCTGTAACGTTCCCCACGTCACTCATGAAATACTAGTTAGGTGCCACACCAAGCAGTCAGTCTTGTGCAGCTGTTATCAATCGGCCTTCTTGCTCTGACAGTGACCCGCCGATAACCACTCATAAACGGTTTTCCAAGGACCTGGGCATCCAACACGGTAGTTTCACCTAGTCTACACGTTTCTAGCTGATGGATGAACATTTTGTGGCACTGTACTGAAAGCCTGACCACAGATGCACAACATCACTGCTGCTCTTCTGCCCTTGAGGCTCACAGGGCTTCTTTAGAAGGAAACTGGAGTGCTTTGAGAAGGTTGTTCTTTTTGGTGGGAAACCATGTTGCTGCTACTTATCTCCATGTTCTCTCATGCATTCATTTCCGTGTCTTCCAGCAGTTAGCAATCAAGTGATCAACACACAGAGGGTACAGGTGCCTCAGTTTTAACTGACTAAGAATGACCGCCTGCCCCTAAATCGTATCTGTTAAATTTAAACAATCATCTTTGTTATAATTTTTTTTCCTTCTCATGACTAAGCAGATCCAACAGTTAAAAATCTTCACGTGACAGAAGAACAGAGGTACTAATTGCGAACATACCATTTTGTTAATGGTATAAACCCTGAGATCTCTGTGCACCCTGTGATTGTTTGGCAGCTGAAACCCTGCTTTCCTGGTCACCCAGAAACTTCTCAAGGGTCCCCATATATTCATGACACATACGATATATAACCATGTAAATATCTCTATGAATATATACAGAAAGGAGTGTATAAATATGTGTGAATGCACACATACACTTTTTACATATAAAAGGATGCTTAATGAGAGGTACTGAAATTAACAAAGTTTAAATATGAATAGAAAAAAACAGTACAGAACAAAACCAATTATGGGACCACCAGTTAACAAGACTGCTGAAAAACCTACCAGATAACCATACAGTATTACCTGGGCAGTCTTTGGACTCTGTGCTGTGCTACAAGATACAGGCAACAAATGATGGTTGGGTTGTAATTTCTGAAACAAACCCAAATTGTGCAGTGTGACAAGGGCAGGGGATTACACTCACCAAAAGGCCTCTCTGATGTGAATGGCTCCTGCGAACCTGATGCAGCAGTGAACATATCTCCTGTTAGAACAAAAAACGATCTCCTGAAGGCAAATTCCAGGTCATCTACACCTTATATGGCAGACTGTGACTTACAAACTCAGAATGAGAATGTCTCCCAATGTGACATCCAGAGAGTAGGTGCCAAGAAGTAATTCATCAGACTCTTTTCTTCAACAATTTTGCAGCAAAGATCCAGCATGGTTATTCAGACACGTCTTTCCCATTCAAGCCTAGGTGGGCAAATCACGTTATGGCTGAAAGTAATGGCATCTCAATGAACAAGCTCTTCTTGATGCTTGTCTACACTGGGGCCACTTCAAATTAATCTAGTTTCAGTTATTCTGAGCAGTCATGGACAAAAATCAACCTTGTTAAAATATATCTCCTTTTCCAGGGGCAGAATCGGCTGTCTTCCTCTGGATTTCTTGCTTGTTTTCCACTGTTCAGTACGGTTTGTTATTCTTTCACTTCTTGTTGTGACTGGAATGCAGCATGGCATTACCTGTCCTTTTCCTTTTAAGGGTTTGAGGAAGGCCAACCCTTCAGAGCTGTGAAGTTTCTCTCAACAACCCCTGAGACCTCATGCTTTGCCAGTGTTTGTGACTTGGCCACAGCAGCCTGGGAGACACATCTGATCACATATTTGGCTGTTCAAAGCCACGCTTTGAACATGTGGCTTAATAATTTCCAAACCCCTTTAGAAAAATGATGTAGCTTTTGACAAAAGGCTGTAGAATATACCTTCTGTACCTTCACCTGGGCTCTTTAATAATTCATGCATATGGAGGAGTCCTTTCAATTCTTTTACTACTCCCTTTACTTCTTATTATTACACAATGTTGAGCTTCCTTAAAATACCAGAACCTTCCAAGGCAGCAGATGCAACTTCACAACCTCCGTTCCTGTGTGCAGTAAGATGTGCTTGTTTTCATTTGCATTTATTGCAGTGCTGTTTCTATTGATATGAGGTTGGTTCACTGGCACATAATGCAGCTTGTACTGTGCTGATGTAACGATCTCACTGCTATTACCGTTTGGCAGAATACAGCATGATAATGAGACCAATAAATCTCCAACCAGCTGGTGTTCAACAAGGTTTTGAGCAGAGGTAGGTTGAGATAAACCTTCCAGGCGCTGAAAAAGGTAAACTGTCCCTGGCAACCCCAGAAGAGGTCCCCAAAAAACCGCTAGCTTCTCAGCTGTACAAAAAGTACAAGAAATTTCATCTGTTTTTAGCTTTGTTTTCCTAATTGCAGGATTGAAGACCAGGCCTACGGCTGGTCAACAGTTAAAGCCCTGTTGGAACTAGTAAGTGTTTATACATTTCAGCAATATGCATATGGATGGATAATGAACTTGCTGCAAAGAATAATGCCATGTATTACCCAGCAGCACTATTAACATTATTCCGGCTGTCTGGGTATTTATTTCTGCAAACCCTACCTCCCACTGGGCCTGACAGCTCCCAGGGGCTTTGAATAGCTGTTTGGTAAAGTTCAAACTGGTGTTTTGTGGGGAAATTCTGGTGCAAGCATTGTTGGGGAGCATGATGTAAAAACCGCAGTTTACCATCCTTCTTTTCCTCCCTCTCTGGCTCTAACTGCTAAACATCATGGACTTGAGCGGCTTTTATCCAGCTGTTACATTTCTAGGGCCAGCAACACCACTTTACAAACAGCTGGTTCTTCCTTCCTCGCCTTTTTACTGCTACAAGCTTTTCAATTTTGCAGATTCTCTCCTCAACAGTGTTCACTTTTATAGTTCATCGGAATAAAAAGTCCCCTGGATATCTTAATGGCTGCAGTCTATTAAGCAGTACAAGGGTATCTGACCCTTTCTCACAGTTTCAACTACTGTCTGTGAATATCTGCTCATAACCATTGTCAAATCTTTCTTTTGTTCTAGACATCCTCACATGATCTCCCTTTCTGCGTGGAGGCATATTTACTCTAATGTTACACCATTTCCCAGACATGGTTTTCTAAATCCTTGCACAGCTTGGAGGTTTCACATCCACAGGTCTGATTCTGACAGTGCTGCGAAAGCTGTGGCTGTAACTCTTTATTGTAAACTCCAGTGACACACTGATGTAGCAAATGGTAACTGCATGCTGCAAGACATCCACACGTCTTGTTTTTTAGCATCCTGTTAAAGCAATCTGTGACAGAGGCCTCTACTTCATTATTAGTGACAAAGCACTGAAAATTATTCTACTTTAACAGCTTGTCTAAAGGCTGGTTTAAAAACATCCCTCGCCTGCTTGGTCTGTAATTACTGAGGCAGCAAAAACAGTTTTAAAAGCCTCAACTATTTCAGAACCCATTCTGCCTTTAGACACATAGTCCAGGCACATTTGGATAATATGTTCATCAGCTCATTAAAATGAGCTTAACACTGTTATTTGTTCAGAGTGTGACACAAATACCTCTTACTTCTAAAGTGCTTTCTCACTGCGTTATGTATGTTGTCACTGTCTTGGTTTACAAGCCATGCAGTCACCCGGTTCCTGGTGACGTCAGCAGTACTCCTGGCTGCTTCAGAAATGGGATTTACACTCCCAAAGCTTCCCACTTCCCCAAGATCGTAGTAAGTATCTTTTAACAGATGCTGCAGTCTTGTAACATTCTACTACACGCACACAGGAAAACAAACATTAAACAATCAGCTTAAGTCATGTTCAATGAAATCTTATTTATTAATTTATTACTGTGGTGATGGTGACCTGTCTCTCATTGTCACTGTTTCTCTTCTTTCAAAGCTGTTCTTTTTAATAGCATTGTCCTGTTTATAAATCTTGTGGCCTAAGCAGGAACATAACCATTCACAGAATAATTATGGCTTCTACAAAATCAGCCATGACTATGTTTTCAAAAAGTGCTGTAAAATCCACATCATTATAAGGAACACATGCAACACAATCCCTGTCACGGTATTACAAGTAGCTGTTGGCACACTGAGATGCAGGCAAAAGTTGCCTCCCACCCTCTCTGACAACCTTCTGTTTCCAAAATCCCAGCTCAATCACCTTCTTTCCAATGCACACTTTTTTCTGGAGAATCTTTAAGGTGTAGGCATCCCTACACACATGTTCCTGTGCAGTTGTTTTTTCTTTTGTTCTGGTTTTCTACTTTAGTAAGCAAAGTTATCTACATTTTCTAGCACAGTACAAAGTCAAAGGACTACCCCAGTAATAATGTATGGTGACCTGGTTGGTCTGAAGGTAGGCAAAGGCAGCCTCTTGGTCAGATTCCCAGGTCTGGTCTGCTCATTCTTCGGGTGAGCTGGGGCTGGGTTGCGGCCTCTTAGTTAGCTTCACAGGCTTAGCCACTTGCCCAATGCATATTCAACTTTTTTCATGGCCCCCACTTTGTCTGACACCCCCCCACACCCTTAAACTATAATTTATTTTTATATCTTTTTCTATTTACATCAAATTTTGACTTAGTTTCATGATCTCATTTATTTTTTATACACACACTTTATAAATATGGTCCTGTGCAGGTTTTGGCTGGCACAGAGTTAATTTTCTTCATGGTAGCTGGTATGGGGCTGTGTTGTGGGTTTGTGCTGGAAACAGTGCTGATAATACAGGGATGTTTTAGCTGAGCAGTCCTTACACTGAGTCAAGGCCTTTCCTGCTCCTCACCCAACCCCACCAGTGAGTGGGCTGGGGTGCACAAGAGGTTGGGAGGAGACACAGCCAGGACAGCTGACCCCAACTGACCAAAGGGATATTCTGCACCGGATGATATCATGCTCAGCATGTAAAGCTGGGGGAATAAGAAGGAAGAAGTGGATGGTCAAAGTGATGGTGTTTGTCTTCCCAAGTAACCGTGAGGTGTGGTGGGTCCCTGCTTTCCTGGAGGTGGCTGAACACCTGCCTGTTGATGGCAAGTGGTGAATGAATTCCTTGTTTTGCTTTGCTTGTGCACACGATGTTTGCTTTATTATTAAACTGTGTTTATTTCAATCCATGAGTTTTCTCAGTTTTACTCTTCTGATTTTCTCCCCAGTCCAACTGGGAAAGAGTGAGTGAGCGGCTGTGTGGTGCTTAGTTGCCAGAGGGGGTTAAACCAGAATAAGTCCTTGTATATGTATAAAGAAGTCTCACTATGCATAAACATACATTTATATGCTTTGTGCGCTCTCACGTGTATCTTTATAAGCACACACACATATATGAATGTATGTGTATGCGTATATGTATATATGTTGCAGTGTTCATCCAACAGCCCCAGAGCACCTCCCAGAGCACCTCATGCATTCTCCACAGGTACAAATTCAAGAATAGTCAGTCCCTCCCAACACCCATGATGTAAGACAAGAAGCCTGGACTATGGAAACAAATAAGTGTTTCAAGATTTATATTTTTTTGTATTTTTGCAATGATTTCTAAAAATATTTTTTTTCTTATCTGGAAATTTCACCATTTTCAGTGAAATGTGAAAAAATATGCATAATAGAGCAGTTTGCAAAAATGAATCTACAGTCCTGCATAGGATTTTTAAAGTTTGAACCACTGCAGATCTCAGCTTAAACTGTTCCATGTCAGTGAACCGTGTTTGTGAACACTATAGTTGAGATACAAAACTGATTGTTTTGTGCCTCAACTTGTCCCTCTTCTCTCCCTTTTCCTAGTCTCTTTAATGTATAACCTAAGAAATGCTCTTACAATAAAGTTTGAGCTGAATGTTTGAATCTGAAGGAAACAGGGATGTCTATTTTTTAAGTAAACTTAGTGTATGCTTTCCCAGATTTAACCTCCAGATAAATTTTTCAGATGAATCATTGTAGTTACAACTAGACTCTTAGTATACAGTCAGAAACTGATACAAATTTCATCATGGTTCAGTGCTTCCTGGTTTCTCGTTTTAAGAATTCTGATCCAAATTCTTCTGAATCTTCAATTCTTACTTCCCACATAGTTTATTTTGAACTAAAGATTAAACCAAAGCTCTGCAAGGCCACTGGCTATCCTGTAACTCAAAATATGAAACTTTTTTACTGCAAGAGAAAATTCCAAAGGAATACTGCACATGTAGAAAACATCACTATCAGTGCAGAATTCTACCAAGAATAGGCTCCTTTTGGGAATATGAAGTTCCTTGCTATACACTATGAACTGAATTATCTCTTAAGAAAACTTCTGTTGATGAGCTGTAGAAAGCTGCCATGCAATTTGATTGAACTCTGAAGGACAGAAACAGTTTATAATTCCTAAACCAAAAATAACTAGGGTGTGATGTCCCAAGTAAGTTGAGATTATTGGATCGTTTTGGCATTTACCAATATTTACACTTGAAGAAGTGGGAGAAAGGTTGTGATGGTGAATACAAGAGCTGCATGTCTCATAAAGTCCTTGTACTTGTGTGAGTAGAAGGTATTCCCTTTTATTCATAGCAGACAACAACAATTTGAAAAGTAGTCACAAGATTCTCAGAATAAAGTTGAAACATTTAAATAAGCTGTATCAACTTTAATAAAGTGTTTTAGAAGAGAGAAAATCTAAATAATATCCTGAAACACTGAATTAGATTTTTATGAAGAAAACTTTTACAATTTTAACATGAAGTTTCATAATTCACTTTATTTCTAAAAGAAACAAAAAGCCCTTTAAAATGAAATTGTTTTCTTTGTGATTAGACAGTATTATGCTTTGTTTAGCCAGAATTTTTGTCTTTTCAATTTGCTAAAACACAATGAAGAAAACCTGTTCATTTCAATTTCTTTAAAATTTTTCAGTATGGCCAATGAACTGAAAAATCAGTTACATAAAAGTCCAATTAGATTGTCTGCAAAGATATTCTTACCAACACACGTGTCTCTACTGGAAGTTACGATAATGTTTCAGGGCTAAAAAGTGACTGTAAGACAAATCCACTGGATATGAAAGTTTCTTAGCAAGGAAGCTTTTACCAGGGTTAAAGGTGATGTTAAGTAGAACCATTACCAACCAGTATCTACCAGAACTGTGCGATACTATTCTCTCAGAGTGAAGTCATGACCTCTTCATTAAGGTCAGACAATGAAAGAGATAGGAAGGAGGAAGGAGAAGAAAGTGAGACACCTTCCTTATCTCATTATTTAGCTCATTAAAAAAAAAAATAAATATTGGAACCCTTGATTTCATGTTTAATTAAGTTCCTGCACAGTGATAAATTATGGTGGAAGAGGATTACAGAATAGGTACAGTTAAAGCCAACCAATCAATAAAAAGATATTGAAATAACATAAGCCCATTCTTTAAAAGGGTTATGATCAGACTCAAAAGAACCAAGTTTAGACCCTCTACACATGCAGCAGGAATAAGTACAGACTCACGAGAGATTTCTAACTCAGAGCAAGGCTGAGGGAAAATGTAGTAGCAGTCAGAGCTAAACAAGAATAGGGACCATTCCAGGGAATGAAGGCATCCCCAAAAAGTGTAGGAAAAGGCCAAAGAGAAAGTCTTTGTGAGTGAAGTTAATAGAGCATTAGATTGGTCCAATTAATTAGTACAACCAAGAAGTTGTACAATTAGTTGAACCAAGGAACCAACAACTTACGGTACAGGTTGAGTTGCCCTTTAATCCTACTCTGTGAAGTCCTACAACCTCTGTGAAAGGCAGCTGTACTGAAGGAGTAAATGGGAACCAAAGGTGGTGCTGAAAGCGAAGCCACAGGAAACTAAGGTTTTCAGGTTGGAACAGGTCTTTGAAAGAAGGGTATTGCATAGCAAGAGTTTGGGACCAAACCCTAACAAAATCCTGCCTGAAGGATGAAAAGTGTATTGATACGTGTATATGTATATGCAGGTACATAAATACATAGAAAACAATTTAAGGTTTGTAAATCTGAGCATCTGGAAGTACCAGAGTATTAGCTTCAAACAAAACAAAACCAAGAGGTAGTAGGAATTATTTCTATTGTTTTATGAGGCTGCAATTAACTTGTGTCTAATTCCAGTGAAGAATACAAGCCTCGCAGACCAGAAGTTTGGACTGAAAACGTGATGCAGATGAAGAAAGTGACAGAACTCTATTTGTTTCACTGCAGTAAGGAGTGTGTGAAAGTCAAACTTCCACAATTGCTAAACGACAGCCACAGCTTTCAAAAGCCACCTTTGTTCCTGAATACCCTCTTTCTGATTGCAGAGCTTCATTTGTTACAGGTGTTAACTCAGCTGGAGCCTCAAAGATTTGACACCTTTAAGAAGGATCTTTTGGCTAGGCAATTAAAGAAGTAACAATCTGATGGAAATGGCTTAAAAACATATGAAGTCCTTCTCAAGATTAATGATTAAATTTCTGAGACCTAACTATCCTTCTGAGCTCACTGCCCTGTCAAAGCATCACACCTTTCACAAAAAAATTTACTCTGGCAGATTTCCAGTTCAATATTAACAACACAAAAAATGCTAGAATTGCCTATCCGTTTTTGCTCCTCGTTGCCTTTACACTAACAGCATTTCTCTAGAGTTCGTTTCCCTTCAAGGTCTGCAAGCTCCCTGCCAAATGTGGGGCTGTGTCAATCCTTGTGTCAGACTTCAGCTAGGCTGTGCTTCATCACAGACTGTGTGCGCTCACGCCGCAGACCACGCGTAGGTACTCGGTGCCACGAAAGGCGCGTACGGTAAATGGCCGCATATTTACACTGCCACTACTTGTTGCTTAAACTTGTTCACTGCCTGGGCAATCCATCTGTCAGCCTTGGGGAAGGGAGTGCCTAGTTCAGCTTGATAACAGCAAGCCAACTCTCAAAAGAACAGACTGATAGCTGCAGCACAGCATTGCTGCAGCAGAGCTTATCCTGGTAACGCGGACACGGAATTCACACGCTGTCTTGCAGGCTGCTGCGCTCTCTAGAGGGAAGTCAAAGCAAACTATTCATTCCCAGGCTATTAATGAGTTCCCAGGTGACTGCTGGAATAGTGAAATATTACAGATTATGACAGTACAGTGTCTCAGTAGAATGCAGGGAAAATTGGCCAAAAAAGATGCTCTCAGGATCAAATGATCCGTTTTCTTTACTCCTCGCTAGCCGTTACCAGCTTTTCTTTCTCTTTTCTCCAAGATCTCCATTTCCCTTCAGCATTCAACGCCAGTCTGTGCCAATACTAAAGAATTCTGAAGGCAGTAACACACAGCAGGATCTGGTAACTACTGAATGTACACACAAACAGGGGGTGGCACGGGAAGGATAAAATAATAGGTAGGGAACATTAGGCAAAGGAAAATACGACAGCAGTGAAGCGAGCTCCAGGAGGTTTATTCCTCAACCAGCATATTTCCATTAATGAATGACATAAATAAGGTATATATAGTGAACATAAACGGTATAAAGCAGTAATATCATTAGATTAGTGCTACCAAGTACATTAAAATGCTTAAAAAAAATAAACACAATCCTGAATGTAATAAAAAAAAAGGTATAAAAGGAGTGGCATCTTTGTGTCCAGTGTAATTCAGTATTTTAAAAGAAAGACCACTGACTGACAAGTAAAAATCTTATTTTTTTCCCACAATGTGAGCCGTAAAATATTTAGCATACCATATTAAAAGTTGAACTGATTTTGCTTTGTCAGTTAAGTTTCCATTTCTGTTATCAGAACTACAGTCCACTCTGTCCTTTATACAACGACACAGAACCCTTTATAGTCAGGTAAACCTTCAGTAGGAACAGGTTTCACTGCAATACTTACTTTTGCCTGGTAATGCAAAGTATGTTGACCCATGTCAATTCATGAATGCTTCCTGAACAAGGACGTGAAAATCCAGCATTTGAAAGAGTTTCACATATATTAAAAAAACCAAAAAAAAAACCCAAAAAAAAAAAATCCAGGAAGAAAGGAAGAGGGAAAAAGACCCAAAAGTAGAAAGATAAACAAAGCAAAAGCCTGTAAGGTTTACAGCTCTGACTGCAAAATACTCAGCCTGGCAGCTCCAGGAGAAATACAACTCTGTGTACTTGTACATGCTCTCCCGATTAGAGGAGGAGTCAGTTTTGCAACACTTACGTTCCTTGCTCGAGGCAAAACAGTGATTCTCTTCAGTGCAAGCCTGTTTGGAGTGTGACAGCTTTGAAGGTGAGAGGTGTACTCTGGAGCGTAGGAACATATCAGCAGAAAAGGCATATTGAGTATCAGCTACGTACTCCACAGGTTGTTGTGGCTCCTTTTAAATGCTTATTGCCTTCAAATTTTGTTTTTAAAGGGAAAACTAATACCCCTTCAACATAAACTGCATCTGTAACACTCTTAGTGCACCAGTCATCCTTGGTTTTTTTATATTCTAGACTAGCAGAAAACCGAAATGCTTTTACAGCAGAATGAAAGTTTTTGGATTTAAATAAAAAGCTGACTAAACAGAAGAAAAAAAAGTTGGGTTTTTTTGGTATTTTTGCTAGCTTTTTCCTGTGAATTGAAAAGACTTTCAGATTATGCAATAAGGCTTTGAATTTTACTGAGATACCCAATTATTCACTAGTCATCCACCTCTGCTTAACTGAAAACATTTTTACATATTCTTATTAATGCTTTCATTGAATCACATTATTATCTTCCCTGTATTCGTGCTAGTAATTTGAACAGAAAATAAAATGTATGCATGTGTAGTGAAAACTCTCCTAGGCAAGAATGTTGATCAGCAACACTCTTTTCCATAATGAAGTGAGATTTCTGCTGTATGGATGTTGTTATTAGAGTCAAGTCTCTCCAATCAAGGTCAGAACTGTTCACAACTTGTGGCCAAATGGACATTGTGCGGACTATGTCAAACAATCAGTAATCACATGTACAGTTTCTTGGCAAGACAAGCAAATATTTTCAAGTGCATTGTGATCTATCCACACAGAGATTATAAAACTTTAGGTATCTTTCTTTCGTATGGTTTGGGCTACACTAACTGCCAGCTGCTGTGAAGAGGAAGCATTTCATTCTGCACCTCCACCTGCGTTGCTCCCTTCCATCGGTCATGTGTGCTGTGTTATCCACCTGACTCCATGTTAAGGTGGTTTAGGGAGGTAAACTGGTGGAAGAAAATTCCTTCTTTTCCCTGCTGTTGTATATTTCTGAACAGACTCACTTCACTCTGAGGTTAAACAAATGCTGATGATAGGGGAATGGAACACATAGCTGGCAGTAAAGACTCAGTTGATTGTATCATGAAGCAATGCCTTAAAATTGATCACATGCTCACAGCATTCAGCCAGCTCTGAGTAAATTCCAACACTGACTCTCTGTGTTGAAAGGGATGAAAATGCTCCTGGTAAATAGGGAATGTGTGCTTGAAAAGATGCTATGACCTCAGAAATGAGAAAAGGAACAGAAGATTCAGTCTAACAGGTTATTTCACCAACCAGAAAAGATGTAGCAGGCTGTGGCTGGTTGTTTTATTACCACCTCTGCTTCCCTCTGCTAAACACAGGGACATCAAAACGGGGAGCGGGAAAAGAGAAAGGTAAGATCCTGCCTAGGGAAGAGATTTTCAAAATGAAGTTGAATCAAGAAGTACTGTCTCCACCATTACCATCTTAATTTCTGTAAGAGGAGCATATAATGTTAAGGTCTGAACACACAATTTTCCCCTAACCAAAACAGCCTGGAGTCTGGTTGATGAAAAAAAGAGAACAAACCCCAAATCACTATTGAGGTACTGAACGGTAAGATGAGAGAGGAGAGTTAGGAGCTATGACTGGGGTTTGTAAAAAGGATAACTTTACAGACATGTATACCTGTGCTATCTAGTTTATAGCTACCTGACGTAATGCAACCTTGGTAACTGTGGCAGCAGGCGTGCAGTGTGAGATAGTTCTCAAATATTTCCACAGGATTTTGAGCTCGATTTTTCAGCTTTTAATGAGCACTATGTGCCTGTGGCTACACTAGTAGCAATATTCAAGCCAGTCAGGCAAGTCTGCACAAGCACACTCAGCCTCTGGTGGAATACTGCCAAGAAAACACAACCATGATCCTAGCAGCACTGGATTGAGGAGAATATTTTAAGGTAGTAGTAAGATCTTATATACACAGAACACAGGTCACCCACGTTCAGGAAAGATTCTTTCAAAATAGGACAGGAGAAGAGAAAGGTCATCAAGATGAGGTAAAGGCTCTAAAGCCTATTTATTAAAATGTGACTGACAGAACTTGGTTTGTTTAATGTAGCAAAGTAAAGGTTGCGGCAGAAAATGGAACAGGCACCTACATGTCCCTATAAAGGTAATGTATGTCTATAAATACAAAAGAGAGCAAGCACTGGAAAAGTCCAGTAACTGTTTAGGTTAAGGAACAATGCTGGACAAAAATCAACAGGTAGAAACAGACCACAGATAAAATCTGGCAGTAAACTAAAAGGATACTAACCAGCTGACTATGAAAAATTAGAGCAGACTTGCAATAGGAAAAAAAAAACCCAAACCAAAACCATAGCTGCTTCTAGAATAGAGCTTGGCCAGTCTCTGAAAGGGATTATCCACTTGACTCATCCTGTGTCATGTAACTGGTGTATCCACTTTAGAAATCTGGTTTAGGTCAGGATCTTAACTGCCCCTATAGTCAGCAGAGAAAGATTCCTCAGTGGCAGGTCTAGAAGCATAATAATTTCATTTCCAAAGACTGATTTATTTCAAAAGGTTGGTAGGCTTTGGATCAGTTCAAATAAGCTATTAAATTCCAAACAATAGTCCCATTTATGGAAAGAAAGGTTGAATAAATTAAGAGAGCAAGGGCCTAACTTTATTTTCAATAATGACATTGGTACCAGTATAACCGCACCAACCTCAGTGAAGTATTCTGCATCAGAGCTCCATCGTACTTGTGACATTTAAGTAGAATAGAATTTCACTGCCCTCAAAAAGACCAAAATAATGTCACAACAGGAAGCATGTAAGATTGGGAGAAAGGCAGGAAAGAAGATACAAGTTGCAGGAACCAGTCAAAGGAAGCAATAAGGTTGCAGGAAAGGGCTTTACAGGAGAGAAAAATGCTAAAAGGAGCATGTCTGGCAGTGAGATTGAAAGGGCATATGAGTGGAGACTGAAATCTGTCTTTCCCTTTCCCACAGCCCTTATCTACCAAAAACCTCCAGCCTCCCTCGGAGAGTAACAGTTTGTACAGGGGTTGTGGCTGTTTGTTCTTGCCCTTCCCTGACCTCCCGTAAAAAAGAAAAAGGGCAGAGGAAAGCAAACAGGGCAAGCCTCTGCTTTTAAATGTAGAGGAAAGAATATAATAAATAAATTAGGAATAAGAATTCATAGAACTACAGAAAGAACAATATTTTTTTCTGCTGCTGCCTACTTTCCTTACCATGACCTCCTCTGAAAAAGCAGCAGTCAAAACCCTCTTATGTGAGCCTCTTTAGAGACGGACAAAATGTACTTACAGGACATTTGTCATATAAGAGAAGACATTGCAGGTGCCATGGCCGCTCACTCACTCTCACATCACCCATGTGCCTCAAAAGTCCTGCCCCTTTCCTTGTTACACAGCAGGTTCACCTCAGAAATGCATCAAGGACCCCTAGGACCAGCGTGTCCTTAGCCCATGGTGGCTACCATGTTGACAGAGCTGAGGCCCATGTTGTCTGAGAATGGCCAGCGGTGGGCTGGCAGCTGAAGCCGTGCCTTCTCGTTTACCCAGAAGTACCCTAAGGCCAGCGAGGCCAGGACATCCTGCATACACTCTGTGTAAAACCAGCCCTTCCTGGAGTTTTGGTCATGGACATGGACAAAAAGCATGGATGCTGGCTTGTTTCCAAGCTCTGTTCTTAACACATAACACATTTCCAGCCATTACATTTCTGAGTCTTTTCCACATATCCTTTGCACCTCTCAAACAAAACCACAGTCCCTTTAACAGCCAGGGCATTGTGCCATCATAACCATTCCCCAGACCTCCACAGCAGTCTGCACTTAGGGCACATTATTCTGCACTCCTGTTCTTGGGGTATGTGAGATTGCCATGTGCCACAGAAATCCCCAGCCTTTATACCTTCAGACATGCTGATGATTTTGTGTTAACACGTAGCGGACGGTCACACACCGGCATCTCAGACAGTGTGACCGCTGTGTGCATGGACCACACTGGCAAGCTGGTATGCTCCAGGAGCAGGCAGTGATGGGGAGTCTGGGATGGCATGGGTGTGAGTGACAATGGCCAAGGGGTCGCTGACACGAGCAAATGGAGTGAGGACTGTCTGGTCCTGAGACACCTGGCACTTTCCGGGGAAAGCCTGCCATGTGACTGTGGCAGGCAGGACTTCTGCCAGAAGTGAGGCCACTTCCTATTTTGTATGAAAGTTGTCCTTTAACGTGTGACAAAGTATTCCATCTACCACGCTTGCTCATGCCTACAGCCTGTGCAACTCCTTATCTACATTGGCATCATAGGGAAAACTGGGCTTCTACTGAGTGAGGTACAATGCAAAGACTTAACTAGCTCTAACTGTGCTGAAGAAAACAGAAAACCTTGTAAGGCAACAATGAGTTAACCAGATCTTCTAGTTTTAGAGAAGTTGTTTCCCTATGTTTACTTTTGCTTTGAAATGATGAGCACACCTCTGGTGTTTACGTAACTATAAGGAATATGCCTGTCATCGCTGAGCGCTGTTCTTCGGGAATCATCCTTGTCTCATGATGAACAATATACATACAAAACACTTTTTGTTTTGTTTTTCAATACAGACAGAAAATTAAGTGTAGCATTATCTAATTCAGCCTTGTATCACTTGCCCTGTAAACACCTGTAAATTCATATTCAGCTGTAAAATGATGACATGTTCAGCTGAATTTATCTGTTGATACAAAATAGGTATTTTTTCTTAGATAGGATCATTAAGGCATGCTTGATCACTCAACTACCTCCTAAAGAAATTTGTTAGATGTTCCTATCTCTTTTAATTGTGGACTTATAACAAACCCATAGATTTCAGGGATGCCTTTGGTGAATATCTCATTCTCTTGCAGTTGACATATAGTTTAATTATGATTATTATTAAAACAGATTTGGAACATGATGGAAGGAATGGGGATCACATCCACTATCTGTATTTCAGTTTATTATTTCTTATATGTCTGTGTCAAAAACTCTCTCCCTCCAATTTAATCATGCAGAGAAAGGGAAAAACAGTAAACTCCATCTATTGCCTAGAAATAAGTTTCCTTCTCATGGGAACACTCATGAAATAAAGATGATATTCACCCAGTTGGATTTTTTTCTTAAATTATAAGCAAAAATCTTTTTGTATCACAATAGCTTGATTGATGTGAGATGCACATATACAAATACTGGGTTAACAAGGTAAGATTTAACTGATAAACAATGATGCCATAAACACAAAGTAGCATTTACACAGCAACATGGTCTCTCTGTACTGGTAGTGACAGGCCAGTCAACCCTTTCAGAGTTTAACTGGTTTCACTTCTTTGATCTATAACTAAAGTTACACTATCAATCATACACAGAATAATTTCTTATTGGCTATTTTTACTGTTACAAAAAGCCTACTTACATTTCTAAACCAGAATGCATTTCCACAAAACTCTACATCTAATTAATACAGTATGTCCAACAGAATCTCATGTAGTCTGAAAGGACAAATAGAAAAAGAACTGGTAATAAAAATAGGCTTTGTGTCCAAGTTATTTACAATCTCTCTTAAATTGATTCAGTCTCTTAAAATATTCTAAGAAATGGCCCCATCCATTATCATAGGGCAGACACAGCTTTTAAAAAGAAACAAATAATGCATAATTTCTAATTTACATGCTTGTCTTATGAGTAGTAGCTGTAAATGTGTATTTTAGATATTGCCTTCCTTATGTTCTTATTTTTCAGCCCCTTCAAGTGCAAAAGTGCTAGAACACTGTCTTGTGTCATTTGCTCTCTGAATCAATCAGAAATCATTGAAGTAGATGAGGAGATGTATTGGAAATCAATGTTCTACTGATGGCCATCAGTGTAAGTCCTACGGCAAAGAGCAGGGCCTCCTGAGTGATGTTTAAATTCAACCCTGTCTGCAGTAGAAAGGCTACTTAAAGATCTTTTCCAAAGTGTGCCTGAACATACGCATGTGCCTTCCTCCAGAGCAATCTCAGATGTCTGCTCTAACTTTTGGGAGTGATAGCTGTGCTACCCAACAAACTTGAAAGTTCTTTTGCCTTTTTATAGTAGGCGTTTTCCAAGTCATATCATCTGTATCATATGATATAAGACATCATATTATGAGATATATTCATATTAGAAGAAAACTCTCCCTTAAGAATTATTTCCAGTAAGTGTATGAAATACATCATGAAATGGAAAATAATGCTCACTTCCAAAAAATATATTGCTATTTGAAATCATGTTCTGTGATCATTAAGAATCATGCTGCTGTCTAATTATATATCTGAATAATCATTGTGTAGAAAAATGTGAGCAGTATTTCATGGTCTATTGAGTATTCTGTATCTTAACAAGGAAACTGCTATATTTTACCTTAGATGAACGATTAATGTGCTACTTTATAAACCAGAAATAAATGTCTGCTTGAGATTATTTTCTTTCACAAATAACACTTATTGGCCATGATTGGAGAAAAGATGGTGAACCAGATGGACCTTTCATGAGGCCCAGTATGACTGTTCTTCTAACATTACTTAGTAGAGTTTAAATAAAGAAAGGACAAAAACAGGAGGTATGATGCATCTTTTCTTCCCACACGTGGACATTCTCAAACCTCTTCCATGCAGTGAGCCTGAGGGAAGAGGTCTCTGTCATCATTAACTATCTGATCTTTCAGAAACCAGTGAAAAAAGTAGCTGGATCCCAAACAGGAAATTTGGAAATAGTTCCCTCCTATTGAGGTTATAAAATTAGTTTAATTATTTTCAACCAAAATAATTTAATTGTTATTTAGGATTATCTGGGGGGACGGATTCACCTTTTGACCAGAATCATTATTTTGAAGAAGTCAAATAAGGACCATCAGCATGCTAAAAGCATTCTAGGTAATCAGTTTAATATGGACATAATTACTAATAATTAATCTTTACTTAGCTATCCTTTTCTCTGGTGTGTTGTGGTTTAATTTTTTTTTTTTTTAATGCACTATCAGTGATGGGCATAGTTGCAAGAAAAAACAACTTGTCCGTCATGATGATAATTATCTCTTTCCTTGGTAGTTACTAACTTTTCTTTGTAAGATTCGATCAAGTTTTGTATGTGATAGTTTGTTAACAAGAAACAAATACTTACAATGCATAATTAATAATTTTAACTGAAGGTGTTCTATTGTAGTAGTTCAAAACCGGAAGAATGTTTTATTAGTGGGATATCCCTACTTCAATTTGTAGCTTTTTCAATCGCATATTAGTATGACAAGCTTGAAAAGAGACAAAGACAGCCACACAGTAGAAAACTGGCAGTGAAAATAACTGTGACAATTTCTTACAAGCCACAGACTGAAAAGAAGTAATTAACACGTGGAACTTTATAAAACCTGAAGAGACAGATTCTGGCGACTGGAGAACAGTAACTTCAGATAATTTGCTCAAGCCATTTGTGGGACACAACACACTAATCAGAAAAACTTCCATGGAAAGCAAAGTAATAAAATAAAACACATAGTAAATAAACAACATAATGTACACTCAAAGGACTCTGAGAAGTAGAACTTGGATATGAATTATGTTTGTCTTCTTGGTACTTGAGCTTTAATATCCCAGTAAGACTGCCTATCTGCAGGGACAGCAGCTGGTTTTTATATTTTATTGTTTTTTTTAATCTAAAATAAGAATTTTTATTGAATGTACATGCCTTGCTCTTTGTGCATAACAATAAATGGCTTTTTCAATAGAACTGCATGTTTGAAAAAACCTCCATAAATACTTTAAAAATATCTGGGCAAAATCATTAAAAATACGAAGCCTTGTAGGATTATTTATGAATCACTGTCACTTAGAAGCAGATAGAAAAAATAATGGTAATTTTGTCTGCTCATGCTGTTTCTCATGAAAGTATTCCTAGCAAAAAGTAAGCAACTATCACTGCAAAACTACAGAAAATGTAGTGCACAGAAAATAAAGTGTAAAGGCAGAAAAAGCAATTTCTTCAAATCAAATTATTGTTATACTCCCCTAGGGCCAAACATGCTCTGCTCAATTTAAGTTCCCATTTGAGGTGCTTCTTCTCTAACAAATAAAATCTAAAATCAACTCTTTGACCTTAGGAGAGGAATGATAGAGGATAAGTCCCTAATTTCTCATGAGTCAATGGAAAGAGGTGCCTTTAAGAATTGCAAAGATGGAGATTTCCACAGCCCCTTTGGCTAAACCAGTCCAGTGTTTAACCACTCTCTCTGAGTATTTTTTCCTTATGCCCAATCCAAATCTCCCTCGTATCAACTTCCGACCACTGCCTTCCCCCACTATACACATTCTAGAAGAGTCTGGCCTTCCGTAGTTGAAGAATGTAACTAGATCCTCCATTAGCCTTTTCTTCCTCAGGCTAAAGAAACCCTCATCCCTCAGCCTCTGCCTGTGCATCGTACGCTCCAACCCACTAACCGTCCTAGGGACCTGCTGCTCCAGTTTGTTGACATTTCTCTTGTACTGGGGATCACAGCAGTACAGGCACAGTTACCCTCCCTCAGAGTACCACAACATAAGGTAGCCTGTTTCACATAAGAGTGCACTGTTGGATCAAATTCAACCTGGCACCCATTATAAATCCCAGGTCCCTTTTCAACAGGGCTGACACCCTGCCAGCTGGTTCCCAGCCTGTACTGACGCATAAGGTTACTCCACCTTAGATACAGAACTACATGAACCTTCTTTTGTCCCACTCCTTGAGTTTATTAAATATCCTCTGGGTTGAAACTCTGTTACTTGTCCTCTCAGTCTGACCTCAGCCCCTAATTTACTACCTTTTATGAGTTTGCTAATGCTGACTTGTCATCATCCAGGTTGCTGATGGAGGCATTTACATTAGACCAACACCAGATGGTCAGGAAGTAAAACCAGCTCTGGAAATAGAGGCAAAAGCGCTACCCTGTCTACCAGTGCCACCCGAGCTATACATAGTAGATGTGCCTAAAGGAAGAAAAAGTCACCTCTGCAGCAGAAACACTTCTAAACATGTTTGGATGCGCACAGCTACGTGCTGAGGGAACTTACACTGCAGAAGGTAAGCACCGGCATATCGGGATGATGAAGAGTAAATGGCCACAGTCCCTGTCAGGATTTAGATGAGCTTCAGAAGCTAATGTCCTAGTTTAGGCAAGAATCCAGCTGATGGTATTCCATTCAATGGCTATAAGGAGCTAGAAAAAGTATTTCCAGGTGCTCAGCCACAGTAAGTGGCATGTTGTAAGACTAATGCAGATGACCTGAAGAGGGTTTAGGTGCTCAATACCCGAATATACACACAAAGGTGGAATTTCCATGGTAATATTTCACAGCAGTGTCTTATCCTTATGCAAAAACTTTAGGTATCTGGAACTGTAGTTTATTCTTAACAAAAAAAGATTTTTTTTTTTTTTAAACTAACTGTCCTTATCTTGAGAATGTTTTTTTGTTTCTTGTTTCAAAACCCTTTTTATAGCTTCTCACTTCAGGATGGTAAAGCCAACAGTCTTAATAGCCTGATCTCCATTTCTATAGATCTGTTGCACAGACAAGAGAGGAGATTTTCATCCTACATTTGTCAGAATTGGCAGAGAAAAACAAATTATAATCATGTAGGGACACACTCATTTTCAAATACAGTTTGGCATCTCAAGTTTCACTCTTCAGTGCTTATTTATGGTAGGTTATGTTGCTTTTCCAGTTCTACGTAATTGTTCATTATTGTGCAATCAAAAGCTTTCTTACAAAGATAAGTGAGATTCCTTGTGAAAAGCTTATCTGCTGTAGAAGGTACTTCAGCTGTAGAGAATTACAGGCTGGATCGATGGACAGAGGTCAATTGTATGAGGTTTAACAAGGCTAAGTGCCGGGTCCTGCATTTAGGTCACAACAACCCCCTGCAACGCTACAGGCTTGGGGACAAGTGGCTGGAAAGCTGCCAGGCAGAAAGGACCTGGGGGTGTTGGTTGACTTGATGGCTGGCTGAATATGAGCCGGCAGTGTGCCCAGGTGGCCAAGAAGGTCAATGGCATCCTGGCCTGCATCAGGAACAGTGTGGCCAGCAGGAGTAAGGAAGTGATTGTGCCCCTGTACTGGGCACTGGGGAGGGTGCACCTTGAGTACTGTGTTCAGCTTTGGGCCCCTCATTACAAGAAGGACACAGAGATGCTGGAGCATGTCCAGATAACAACAACACAGCTGTGGAAGGGTCTGGAGCACAAGTGCTGTGAGGAGCAGCTGAGGGAGCTGGGGGTGTTTAGCCGGAAGAAAAGGAGGCTGAGGGTAGACCTGATCACTCTCTACAGCTACCTGAAAGGAGGCTGTAGTGAGGTGGGTGCTGGCCTGTTCTCCCGGGTAACTGACAGGACAAGAGGAAATGGCCTCAAGCTGTGTCAGGATAAGTTTAGATTAGATATTAGGAAAAACTTCCTCACTGAAAGAGTGGTCAGGCATTGGAAGGGACTGCCCAGGGAAGTGTTGGAGTCACCATACCTGGCGGTGGTCAAGGAATGTGTAGACGTGGCACTTGATGACATGGTCTAGTGGGTACGGTAATGTTGGGCTGATGGTTGGTCTTATAGGCCTTTTACAACCTTAGCGATTCTGTGAATTAAAATACTGGTTTCTTAGCAAAACCTTTTGTGATTATTAGTTTGCTGATATGCACAGATAATTAAAAGGAGACAAAGATACGAATGTGGTTTTGTGATAGGTTTGCTCCTTTGTTACAAAGCACAGTTTTATGTTCATAGTCTTACAGTATTTTTGAATGACTGCAACCCATTCTGTTCTCAGCACCCTTTACAACAGATGTGCAGTATTTGACAAATGCACACAACTTCAGTAGCAGAGAGATGATTAAACAAAGTTATTGATGTATGAAATTGGCTGCCTTCACCTCTTACCCATATATACAAGAGACAGGAAATGCTTTCAAAATGTTTCAAAGTTCTAAGGCATAGGCTGAATCACCTTCTGGAAGTTAGGAGCTACCAAGCTTTTGGAGAATGCTCAGTTTGTTTTTTGCTTTTTAAAGCAAAAAAGCCAACCTGTGGAAGTCTTTTATTTTACACAATTAAGCAAAGAGCACAGGTGATGTTCTGACGTCCCCTAAAACCACTCTTCAGTTCTAAGGTATAATCAAGTAATTTATAAAAAAATATGTCTCTAACCTGTTCTCAAAGACATCTAGTAATACAGGTTCTCTGCTTCCAGGCAATATCGAATACAGTTTACCCACTGTTCTTGAAAAAGCCTGCCTTTTACTATGATTTAAAGGCACCTGATACAGACAGTTGCAATTGTTTATCTTAAATTATTGCACTCGATATTTAGGTAGATAGTCAACATATCTCTGTACCTGATTCATAGGGGTAGGAAAGTATTTACATATCTATGTCAATTTGTAATTCTGCCTTTACAAATGTAATATACACATGAGCAATTAGCAGAAAATGTGCATTTTTAACTCTATAGAACTGCTCTCAATCATCATTTGTGGATTAAATATATGCATTCATTCTATGAAAACATCTATTTAAAATGCCTCACAGAAATAATGCTACGGAAAACATCTTTATTAGTAGTTCATTTTCCTGCTAATAGGCTAGATTACAGTACCTCTCAAGCAAAGTACTAGAACTTACATTGTCCCAGATATTTTTAAAAAGTACAAAGGCATAAAGATTTTTCACTGGTTCTTCTCCTGTCTTCTGTATATGCTTTTAAAAATACATATTTTTTTTCACCTAACAGAAATATAGAATGTCTATGGGAGATTTTGATAGAAGTTGTATTTTCTCCCATAAATTCTGCTCATTGTTTTTTGATGTCCCACACAGGTTGCCTAAAGCGACTATTTAATATTCTGGCTTTCAGTCATTTAGAATCACTTAGAAGGTTCAACAAGTTCTACATGGACTATGTGTAATACTGTAAAATGTTTATTGCAATAAAAATACTTATTTGTGAAACACATCAGATCATACTAGCTGGAAAATACTTAAAAATATCCAAGAACAACAATTTTCTCCCCCATGATGTTAGTCTCACATTTTGTATTTCTTTGACATGTACCAGCTGAGAATTATTTTATACTTCTAATATATTCCATGCAGTTTTCAAAGAAAAAGTGCCAACTTTTAAAATAGGATTTATGTTAGTAGAAATAATTGTGTGAAATACCATTAATTTTTTAGACAACAAAGCAGAGAAAATAAAGACTAGTTGTATATCATTCTGCATCTTGATGTGTTGGATTTGACCTCTACATGCATATGCTATTAATCTTCTATTCAGCCTTTGTAATCTGACCTAGCTGCCACCTTTTATGTCACTCTGTTTCTTGGGTCAATCTTCAGGTTCTTCAGCCATTGAAGAACTCACAGCTTTGCCAAACTGGTCTTTTACTGAACTGCTTCTCTTTCTTTTGCTTCAGAGTAATTTGTGTGGGTGCCCTTCATATTGTTCCTTTCAGAAACTGCCAACTTTCTTTAGTTGCAGCTATGAAAGAATGCTTCTGTCTAAATGCAAAAATTAACTAAGATCCTGACTGGTCCTTCTGGTCTCTGCAAGGAGAAAAACCAGTGGGAGCTCTCATTCAAATATTGCTAGTACCTGGCTATGATACTCTCTTGCCATACTTTGACGGCTTATTGTGTGGTGTCTGAGACACTGCTTGTTTTTACTGTGTAACTGTAAGTTTGTGTGCCACACTGAGATTAATTTCCAAGAGTGCATGCACTCTGATGTATGTTAGTAGCACATTGCTGGTACTGCCTATGTCTATGGCAAATTCCTGATTGTGGGGTCCTATTTTCTAGAGTGATCCTTGCACACATTCACCATTTATGTATCCTTGTTTCCCCATGCAATCCTTGTTTACTTAGTAACATACCTTGTTATTAACGAAGTTATTAAAAGTGATCCAATTTTCACCTTCTTGCTTCAATCAGTATTAAGTAATTTACAACTTCTGCATACCAATACAGCCATCGTTGACCAAATATTCCCAAGCATGCTCTGGATAGAATTTTATAAAAAAATAGATCTTGGAAAAAAACAAGGCTAGAGAGTACTGAAATTCAAAGAAATACTGGAAAAATGTTACAAAAATAAAGACACATGATACCTGTGCTCTTTTGGACACAGTCTAAGGTAACCAAAAATGCTCAGAATACTTCCAGTGGAACTCATTGCATTTCTGTGGATAGTAGCACTTTTTAAAATTCATTTTACTATAATGCAGATTTTCTTAATTTTCTGCTTAAAGACAAGACACTTCACATAGTTTACAGGAAATTTTACTGAACAGTTTTACTGTATGATCAAAGGTTTAGGACTCAAGTACCAAGTACCCATAAGACTGGGCTGGGTACTGCGAGACCATAGGGGCCTGACAGTTGGCTACTAGAGAGACCAGAAGACTCAAACCAGCTCATGGAGAAACTGTGAGGTGTATCAGAGTTAGTTACGAGTAAGATCTTAAGTTTGGACTAGCTTAGTGAAGACACCCATTCGCATGTGTGAGGCAGCTGGGAGACCAGGGGATCCAGTGCCAACTACTGGGTACACCAGTTGCCTAAGGCCAGCTACTGGAGGAATCCACAGTACATTTGTCATGCACGTCTATTTCTATGTCACTGGAAAACTTGTATGTACTACTGTGTATTCAGGAAACAGTGCTTGTATCCCACACTTGACCAATGCTTTATACTGAGTCATACAATTGTACAATGCCTTTCCACACAACTACTAAAGAAAATATGTCTAAGAAAAACCAGGTTTTAAAACATGAAGCTGTGAAAGAATGAACTAACTTCTGGTATAGAAGGTAAGATCAGGTATATAACTGTATGTTACTGAGAATCCTTTCTGAAAAGCTTCAGCAGGGAAACGAAATTACAGGTACACTTTTCCTTTCTTTAAAGAGATGAGCTGCCAAAATTCTCATTTTTGTGAATAAAACCAGTTTTAAGTGATCTCACAGAAGATGCTGGTAAGCCACATGGGCAGATGGCCTTTTTTATTTAAAGAACCCAAGTGAAGAGAAACAGTATCATTAAAACAGTTTTCTTTTGTACAGGTGGCCAAGCAGAGGGCATGCCTGCAATAGTAGATGCTGACCATCACATGTCCAGCTGACCTAGAAAGTGGATGGACCACACCTGAGCAGAAAGTAGTGTAGTGGTGACTTTAGTGTGGCATTGAGAGTTTGAGTTAATAGGCCCCACTTCTCTGCATGGCCAGTATAAACTTGAGCTCAGGAGGATGCTTGCAGTTTTGATGTTTGCTGTCCTTCACAGGCCAGTTCCAATGATGACTTCCCCTCCCCTGTTCCACCTAAACACCTTTGTTGGTATCAAGTCTCATTTTGCTGTATACTTAAGCAATATTCTCTCATGGTGAAATTTCCAATTTCTGACCATTTCTTGTCTGATTAGTGTGCTCTGATACGTCCTTCTTTGGCAATATGTCTTTTTTACTTCTGTTCTCATATTCAACACTCTATTCTTATACCACTGCTTTTTAGGACTCTTCTGTACCTTGTACTTTACATGATTTTCCCCTTTGGTCGATTTCTAAAGATTCATTTCTTCCAGCTCCTCTTTCTACCACAAGTTCTGGCTCTCAAACATCATCTACAGCTCTATGTTTGACTGTATAACTTAATAAAAGAGAAAGTTGGAATTAACAATGTTTGCCATTTTAAGACAAATCAATTGCCACATATAGGAGTTACATGTATTTCTGAAATTCTCTAATGAAAATAACTAAACAAACTGATCTGCTACTGAAAATTATTTTAAGAGGAGAAATAGTGTCTAATTATTAATCAGAACTACCAAAAAAAGCTGAATGTACCACAGTACTTTGGTATTAAAAACACAGAAATTTTGCAGTGTCTGTGAGCAAGGTTTAAAAATACGATCCATCTATTTATTTTATTACAAACTGTTTATTTAATTACAATAATAATATCTCATGAGTATAACACATGATGTGAATCACACTTCTTTGTGACATGTAACAAATCATGTCACTCAAAATATTGAGAAATATGATACAAGTATGTTTTTTCCTCATCTACTATCGATATGATGTAGTACAATTCTGTTTTATGAGGCCTAGTTTCATGCCAACCAACAGTATGATTGACCACACTTGATCTGTTATGCATCTGCACTGTCTTTCCAGGCTGTAGTGGTTAAGAGGCATTTAGGCAGTGCCCTTAAAAAAAATGCTTGAACCTTTGGTCAGCCCTGAAGTGGTCAAACAGTTGGACTAGATGATCACTGGAGGTCCCTTCCAACTGGAACTATTCTGTTCTACGCTATGCCATGCTATTGTGCTGGTTTCAGGCAGGAAAGAGTTAATTTTCTGCATAGTGTGGACAGCTGACCCAGAGCTGCCCGGGTCCATGGTACTTCATGCTCAGTTCACATGCACAATTCTGCAGGGGAAGGGGCCTGTGGGGGTCTTAAGACTTCTGCTGGGTCATTAGCTCTTTTGTTAGCTCTTGGTGGCATTGTTAGTGATGGGGCAGGTTCCTTTGCTCGTTGTGGGTTGGCTGGCCCTTGTCCCCAACAGGCTCTAGGTCTCTGGCTTGGGGGGCTCTCGGGCCCTGACTCTTGCCACTCGGGACCTGGCTGTGTGTCGGTCGGTGGGTGGTGAGCAACCGTATCATATGTTCTACTTTCTATTACTTTAATTACTTAGTAGTAGTAGTATTGTTAATATTACTATAAGTATAATTTTCCTTTATATGCAATTATTAAATAGTTCTTATCTCAACATTTATGAGCTTTCTTGTCTTTTCCTCTAACTCTCCTCCTGCACTGGGTGTGGGGAGGAGGGGAGTGAGTGAGTGAGGTACTTAATTGCTATGTAAGGTTAAACCACAACAGCTATAAATAAATAAATATTAGCTGCTAATTCTCCAGAGTTGCCCACAGCTGGAATTTCCCATAGTTACTTTGTGGTTCAAAGGTATTGATTTTGAACATCCTTAGGATAAAAATTTAACTTACATCTTCTCTGAACAGCAATGACAGTTACTTGATAACTAGTATATGGAAACGTATAGACAGAAATTTTTAAACGGCTTGGGATGATGGGGGTATGACCCTGACCCCACAGATCCATGTACAGTTTCATGTTGACAGTGCCCATTTTAGTGCCTTTCATCACAACTGTATTGGGTTTGTGTGGCCAGGTTTTGGTAGTGGGGTGGCTACAGGGGTGGTTTCTGTGAGAAGATGCCAGAAGATTCCCTTGTGTCTGACACAGCCAATGCCACCTGGCTCCAGACCTGATGCTGGCCAAGGCTGAGCCTGTCAGAGACCGCAGTAGTGCCTCTGGGATATTATATATTTAAAAAAGGGAAAACCCCCCCACCAAACTGTGCAATTTCAGGTGGAGGGAAGCGTGAGAACATGTGAGAGAAACAGCTACACAGACCCCACGGCCAGTGGAGAAGGAGAGGGAAGAGGTGCAGAGATTCCCCGGCAGCCCGTGGTGCAGACCATGGTGAGGCTAGCTGTGCCCTGCAGCCATGGAGGGTCATGGGGAAGCAGACACCCCCCTGCAGCCAGGGCAGGACCCCATCCTCGAGCAGGGGGATGCTTGAAGGAGGCTGTGACCCCGTGAGGGACCCACGCTGGAGCAGGCTGCTCCTGAAGGATGGCACCCCATAGAGGAAGAGAGTGAGGAGTCCTCCCCCTGAGGGGAAAGGAGCAGCAGAGACAACCTGTGATGGACAGACCAGAACCCCCATTCCCCGTCCCACTGCATCACTCTGGTAGAGGAGGTGGAGAAAACTGGGAGTAAAGCTGAGTCCAGGAAGAAGGGAGGGGAGAAGATGTTTGAAGATTTGGTTTCATTTCTCATTATCCTACTCTGATTAGGGTGGTAATAAACTAAACTGATTTTCCCAAGTTGAGTCTGTTTTGCTCATGACAGTAGTGGGTGAGTGATCCCTCCCTGTCCTTTTCTCGACCCATGA
The DNA here is from genome assembly GCA_027574665.1 of Rhynochetos jubatus. NCBI lineage: Eukaryota > Metazoa > Chordata > Aves > Eurypygiformes > Rhynochetidae > Rhynochetos > Rhynochetos jubatus. The sequence continues at coordinate 71,336,118 of CM050690.1, read as the reverse complement.
GCCTTTCGTTAGTTTTTTCTCTCCCCTGCCCAGCTGAGGAGGGCAGTGACAGAGCAGCTTTGGTGGGCACCTGCCCCCCAGCCACGGTCAACCCACCACAACAACCTACATCTGTTTTCTCCCCTCTGATGCCTCTTTAGTTACATCAGCTTATTTATTCTGAAGGATCTATTGTGAACTGCATCAAGAAACTCAATTCCCTGAAACAAACTTGCAAATTTGATCAGATCTTCTACAAGATAAGAGTGTGTTAGTTGCTTGACTCAGTTCACAGTCTTGCTCCACAGTCAATTGTGTCAAAACAAAAGAGTGACAATGCTCCATCATTTGAAATGAGCAGGGAAAAATCAGGAATAAACTATGAAAGATGACTAAAGAAAGTGCAATTTAATGTAGGGAAATGAAGACTGAATGCAAACATTACATACCTTCAAATACTGAAAATCAGAAAGGTTTTATGCCAGTGCTGCTACTGAATTTAGAACTTTACCCTAAGAGTCACTGCAAAATAGGGTCAGAAACAGCCCGAAGACAGCATCTGCTCTATGTCCAATACCAAAGCACTTTGTCATTCCTGAAGGACGTTTTTCTGACCTACTGTTAATGATACATTGATGGATTTACACAATCTGCCAAGAAATTTAGAAATCTTAAAAATAAACCTGCCTCTCAGTAACCTCTCCTAAACACTCACATGAAAGTCTCCCTGATCTCTCTACTAGCCCAGCTGTTCTGTGATTTGCAACTATTACTGTTTTCTCTGTGCACCATAGAGAGAGAACAGATTAACCTGTACCTTTTTTTCAGCAGCTTTTAAGTATTTGAAAATTGTTATCATATCCTACCCTCATCCTCATATCTTACCTTCTCAATATGAACGATTTCAAGTTTTTCCCTTGTCATAGATTTCTCTGTATTTCTGACAAAGCTTGCTGCTTTCTCATGGATTATCTGAAATTATTCTACCACTTCTGGAAGCAAAGCACTCCAAAAATGAATGAAGTACTTCAATTTAGTCATTATCATTGCTGAAGACTAGAAGGAAAAATACACATCTTACAAACTGTACTCCCTCTTTGTACCCAACGTAATACTTACCCTTCTCACAAATGATATTTTTTCCTAATAAACCAGGAAGTAGTCATATGTCTAACTCAGATAAAATATGTTTATCTGCAAAGAATAACTGAAACATAAGGCAAAACAGAAGGTATTCTTTTGCAAAGCATGGTTTCAATGTGCAAATATTTTTCATATTCAGGTACCTCAAGTGAAACACACCAAACAGTATTCAATGGGCTTAAGTCTCACTCAGCTTGTGATCTGCTATAGTTTATGGTTTATTTTATTTTTGCAGAATTATCATTTAGTTGTTCCCCATCCTACTGCCATGTGGCTATGTTGTCCTACCTAAATTTGCAAATTTCCAACCTTTCTTGTTATGTTGTCTCTTATTTTCTCATAACATGATTACAATTTTTAAGGGTTATTTTGGATTATCTACCATTGCAGTTCCACAACACCAATTTTATTTAATTTGTTTACTTTTTAAGTTGATGTTTAAGGTTGTTAATAAAAATCCTGAACAGTACTGGATACTGGACAGATTCATATAGAGCTCCACTTGATACAGACTTTTGATGCTGAACCATTGATAACTACATCTGATTTGATTTTCCAACTAGTTTTGTTTTCAACCTAACATAAATTAATCTTGACCATGTTTCCCTGCTAGCTGGTGAGATTGGCATGTGATACAGCAAGATATCTAATATTTACTGTTGCTCTATCTATGAGGCCTGCTGTCCTCTCAGGAAGAAATCAAACTGATCTGACATAATTTCTTCACAACAAGTTGTAAGTTATTAATCTTCTTGTTCCCTTTGTGTTGTTTATAGTTAAGTAGTTTGATTCTATTGTTCCATTTCTCTCCTTCAGAGTTAAATAGATACCTTTAGCTCTCACTTTTGAATAATCAGTATTCAGCAGCTCATTGAGACTAACTTCTTTAATGAAAGCTAATTAAAATTTGGCCTTTCCACTTGTTACAGAAATAAAATTCTTTTGGTCTTTCTCTAACTTCTCTCATTGTACCAGACAGGTATTTCACATTTTCCAAATTTTCCCTCTTTAGTCATATCTCATTTCATGTCTTGTGCTTGAGAAAGCTGATGATAACCTTGATTTGTGAGAAAACCAAGACCCTGTGCTGTTAATAAGTTGAGGAATATTAATTTCTATACAAAGGCTTTAAACAGGGACGAAACCAGGAAGATAAATGGGCTGCACTCAAAAGGTCTCTTGAGGTAAAGGATAGGCAAGGCACGTAATGATCTCCCTAAGGAAAATAAATACATTCTACAGTAAAACATGAAAATGACTCACTGGCAGTATTTACTAGAGTAAACAAAATAAGGTCGTGGCACAAGTTAGCACACTCCTGGTCCAGTTTTAGCCTGTTCAAGCCAGCATTCTTCCACAGAGTGCACATGAGCTTTTGGAAAGAAGCATGAATCAATTACTGTTCTCTACAGGCAGTGTGGTCCAAGGCCATACCGTTTTGGAGGAAAGAGAGTTTAGTTATATGGACATGGGCTGTGTGGCACCACGTGTTCTTGGGGCTACAGAACTGTCGCTGGCTCATTTTATATACTGATATAGACACATGCCCTACGTTCCATCATTAATCAGTGGTTTCTTTCATTTTGATTGCTCCAAGTGTTCTGGATTTGTCTGTGATTTCTATGATTCTTTTCTACTCACCAGTTGCCATTTGACCTAGCTTCTGCTTTTGTTGTGCTTAATTCTTATATTTGAGGTCAAACAAGAACTTTTGCTTTATTTGGGCTGTTGCTTTCTATACTGTATATCCTCTGCATTGGAGGAGTGTGTAGTTAGTACAATAGACTACTGTATTTAAGGCAATACCTGTTTTCCTTTAGTCTTTTCTTAGACTTATCTCCTGTGAAAGAAATACAACATAGTAATTTTCAGAGCTGAAGTCTGCTATTTGGAAATGGATGGTTTAATTTTGCTGTATTCCTTTAATCAAAACATATCTGAGTACACAAAATCCTTCACTATCACTAGCAGTGGTAGAAGATTCTACTGGTAGCTCATTAGAAGCTTTTTTTTTTAATCTTTCTAGGTTAATTGTGTTTACTATCAGGCCCTCACCATGATAATTGCCTATGTTCTTGTTGCCTTGAAAAACTATCCAGAAATTTCAGTATGATTATCTGCCACTGTATTACAGACTGCAGACCAAGTGTCCAAGCAAACTCCAAGCATCTCCTACACCTATTCATGTAGTCAGCAAAGAAAGTACAGTCATCCTGGTGTGAGTTGATTATAAAGGAGAATCAGTAGGATAATTACATGTATGACTACAAAACAGTGTAGCTTCTTTGTGAAGGACAAAGAGGGGTAAAAAGGAGGTGATGTTTTCTTGGACACTGAAAACAATGCAATTATCAGCTATACACATTTGGAGGAAATGATCTGAAGTGTGAGTGGAAGGGGTGTTCTTAAGAAACAAGAATTTTACACATGAACAACAGTTAAACAGGAGCACATTAGTTTGGAGTGCACCAGCAGATATAAACATGCTTCCTGAAGAGAGAGAAAGGAAGGCAGCCTCAGCATGCACGCACTAGTGAGTTCTGTTCATTCAGAATCTAACTTACTGAAAGTTTCCAGCAGCTTGTGACAGAAGATTCTCATAGCCTGGAGCTCACTGTAACAGAAAGCTGAGAGATAGGGGTTGCAGTCCCAGATGACAGAAAAAGAAATTCAAATTAAAATGCAGTGGTGGAGGTACTAAAGAGAAATTGCCTAAATCCAAAAGAAGAAGGAAGGTAAGGATCACAGACAACTCACAAAATCTCCATTGTAGTGGAAACAGCAGGTCTAGCAGAGTAATGTAGCAAAATCCGTATGGTTTAAAAATATTTTTAGTATCAAAGAAACATAAAAGCACATTATTTATGTATAATGAAGCATACAGTTGGAGAACTGCCCTAAATAAAACCTAATTTTCAAAACCATAAGCAAGAAACGGCTATAATAGTAAATAAAAAAGTGGAAAGGAAAGGAGTCTGATCCATTTCTCTCAGGTAACTTCCCAAATAACTGTATGCTGCCTGCTTGAAGAATTAACTCTTCAGCACAGAGATCTCTGTCTCTGCATGTCCAAAAAATTCATAAACTACATCAGTAAGTCACACTTCCATGTTTAAAAGTGATTGTCAATGCTGTGATATAATTCTGCAGCTCTTGAACTGGAAAATTTACTATTTTTAAAGTTGTAGTTATTTTCCACAACAGATCTGCCAACATGACTGACCTAGAATTTAATTCTTTTGCAGAAATATTCCCTGTAAGATGATAGGTATCTATCTTTCACTAAATCCTGACTAGTATGTTATAACATTGCTTAGTATTCTCTTTGTTAATGTACAAATCTTCTAAGTTAAATACTGCCAAAACTCAGAGTGGTTACATAGGTTCTCAGTCAAAATTCAGCAGAGATTGTGATATGGTGCTCAACTACCGAGTTCATGATGAAAACAAAACATTTCATTGCCAGAGACCTTAGAGCACCCTCCAGTACCTGAAGGGGCCAACAAGAAAGCTGGGGTGGGACACACTACTTACAAGGGCCTATAGTGACAGGGCAGGGGGTAGTGGGTTTAAATTGAAAGTGAGGAGATTTAGATTGGATGTAAGGAAGAAGTTCTTCCTGGAGAGGGGGGTGAGGCGCTGGCACAGGTTTCCTAGAGAAGCTGTGGGTGCCCCATCCCTGGAAGTGTCCAAGGCCAGGCTGGATGAGGCTTGGAGCAACCTGGTCTAGTGGAGGGTGTCCCTGCCCATGGCAGGGGGATTGGAACTGGATGGTCTTTAAGGTCCCTTCCAACCCAAACCATTCTGTGATTCTATGATTTCACAATAAAAATGCTAGTACGTTAGAAGACATCTTGGATCGGTAAAATCACACCCACGGAAATGTAAAAGAACTTACACAAAAAAATGTAGGTGTTGTATTATTTTTCTAAATGTGGCAGTAAAATTAGTCAATATCTGATTCATGTTGAAAGTAGCAAATGGAAGATATGAATTTCTTTTTTCCTCAGAACCTGAATCATAGAATTCACACCCAGCATAATTGTCTATACAGTTAAATTTTTGGAATAGTCCCTGACCTGGTTCTAGTCTGAGCCATCTATTAGTGTCCCTAAGAACTGTAGATCTGGGTACAATTCTGCAGCTTGCAGAAGGGACTAGTCCTAGTAGGTGGTCTGCATGCAACTATGGTGTTTGGGAGAGCAAGACAATTTAAAGTATGGACAGAGAGCGTTTCATGTCAGTGTGCCTCTAAGCCAATATTCCTGGGTGAATTTAATTTACTAAAAAAGATGCAGCCATAATACCCGCCTGGCAGAAAGGAATGCTGAAACTCTTTAATATGCATAGGAAGCCTACTGATACTGTTCTGGAAGTATACATAAGAAAGAATAAACAAGTATTTTACTTTTGTAAGTATGTGTTATGACTAGTAAGTTTTAAGTGGTGTTTTATACAATGTCAAAGCTGCATGTTAATAAAGTGTGATAATCTGTGAGACATGATACTTTACCGCCTGTTAGTTTACGTATTTCAGCAGTGCGACCCTTCTAGCTGTCCAAATGGTTATTTGGTAAAATGGAGCTAACCAATTAAAAGGGCAGCAGAGAAAAATGTGTGTTTTAAGAGTGTTACTGTATAGTTTTTGTTTCTTTCCCCAGTACACACAAGCAACCTCTTTAATTCTAAAGCTGCAGAGGTGGGGGTGGAGAGGAGGGGAATGTTTCTTGACCCTAATGTCCATGACTGCTATTTCTGCAATATTACTGTTCATTTTCTGCATGTTAAAGGAATAGGATTAAGGGAATACCCTCATAGTATAAAGTAGTCTAATACGACTGAACTAATAATCTGATTACAGAATGAGCTGTGCACTGCTCAAGACACACACAGTGGATATAGCATGCATGCAAACATGCACATGCTTGCATATCAGGGGCAGAAAAACTGTGTTGAAGTACTTCCAATAGCCTTTATTGACAGTCTTATCTATTACTGCTATATTCTTATTACCCTCTAAAAATTCTTTGGATCTGATAAAAATACCACACTGTCAATTGGATAAAGAAAACCAAGACCCTGATTAATCCCAACTAATTTTAGGCCTGTAACACAGACATATAGATTACAAGCATACACTTCTCAACACTGAAGTGGGCAAAATGTTAAAAGGAGCTGAGCTTGGCTTGCTTTAAAATGTTCCAAGCACCAAAACAAAGTTCTAGGAAAGACATAGTATTTATTTACATTGATATCAGCAAAATCTGACAAATCTTTCTCAGAAGAAAAACACACTTTCCTGAATAGCCTCCTTATTAAGTATGCAACCTGTTTGGGTATGAAATAAATAACAACAGGCAAGGCTGTGGCAAATTCTAAATATATAATATATGCAAAAGTGTTGGTCAGCCTATTAAAAGCTGCAGTGTTGATAAAACTGATATCTGGACATCTTTACCTACATCACTGTGTCTCCAGTACCTGATTTTTATATTGTTTTAAATGGAAAAAGATTTGGGATTGGATTTTATTTTGTCACTTTATGATGTATTGAGGAATTCAGAAGTTATTCCTTTCTTCTTCCAACTTAACATTAAAGGTAAAATCACAGGCAGACTCAAATGACAGTTGGAAATTATGGTATCATAGGAGACAAGACAATGAAAGTCAGAGAACAGAAAAAAAAAAAATTGTTTGCCTTTTGACATCAGGAAAGCTGGTGATTTTTGAAAAATCCCAACACTACTTATTAGCTGACATATGCTAGGCAACGTGTCATTTAACACGTATTAACTAATTAAGATAAACACCAGGGAGCTTTGGCTTCAATAAGATTACTTAAAAGGTTAAAGTCTTTCTCAGTGGAGTCAAAACTTCCAATAAAACCATCTTTGTTTGGATAAAAAACCTCTCTCAATTCAAACTCTTAAAGAATATAAATAGTTGTCTGAGACTGATTTACAGTTTTATTAAAGTAACTTCTTATTTCATCTGGAAAACTTCAAAATAGAAAAATGCCTTTAAAATTAATAATGCAGAGTCTAATCCAGATTGTGTATTGGAAATCTTAACTGTTTTAGCTGGTTGAAATAGAAAAGAATGCAAAAAGATTATAAATCTAAGATCTTGAGATATGTTCAACCCAAAAGCCAAGCAAAAAAATAAAAAGGGAAGTTTTGGTTTTGGCTATTCATTCTACTTTCTTAATATGTGGTCTATTTTTATACTTTTATTTAGGTGTTCAATTGTTTATAAACTTCTAACATCTTAATATAGCCAGAATAAGAATACCCATGCACACTAAATGTATGGCACTGTCAAAAGAAAGAAGTATAATAAAACCAAGAAATGAGTTGTATATGCATCTGGGAATTGGAGGAAGGTAGGCAACAGTTTCTACCTTAGTGAACAACTGTCACTAGGAGACAATCATAGGTAATTTAGTCCCAAGCAAAACCTGATTTTGCCACCTTGCCTCTTGTAGGTCAGGCACCTGGTAGTTAGAAAAAGTAACCTAGACTGAACCCAAAATGTAACAAGACAATGAGCAGCAGTCACAGTGATTTATGACTTCTTAATCGAGACTGGAGGATGTAAAGAAAATAGTATAATAGCTCAAAGAAGTGAAACAACCGCTGAATTAAGTGAAAACACAAGGAACTGAGAAAATTACAGAAAGTGACTGGAACAGCCAACCTGTGAACACTCATAACAAAGAAAAGCTGAGTTTACTTCTGAGTTACACCTTTTCCAAATTCTCCATACTCTCAGGACATTTAGAGAACAGATGCAAGATCTTGTTAACAGGGGTTATACATCACTGGCGAGTCTTACATAGTTATATATGCAGCCACTAAACCTTGTGTTTACTTTATGTTAAGTTAGGGATGGTCCTTTGGTCACTCTGCTCAACTACCCAATCCTCAGAGTGACACTTTGGACAATGGATTCGACATCCATGGCGGGGTTCAAAGGTTGAGTGAACGGAGTAAGGTTTTTGGATTGAAAGACTGAGACCTGCCAGCTGTCACTGATCTCAAAACTCCTAAACAATGGGGCCTATAAGGCAATTCTGTATGGATAATATGCTACCTCCATCAAAAATAACTCTCTTTGCCTAGGAAGGAGTACCCCAAAACCATCAATTTATGGGAATTCTTATTTCTGAACTTTCTGTTCATAACAGTTTTCATTCACACTTGATTCCTAGTATTAGATGAAATGCCTTTTTTGAAAAAGAAAATGAAGTTATGATCTTGATACTTAAAAAAAGGACAGCTACTATAATCCAACCTTTCTCAGACATAATGAGCCATTAACAGTTATTGACAATATCTCAAGACCATTTACATGCAGCCACCTTTCCATCAACATACACAGGAGCTTGGATTTTAATTCCAATCAATCACAAATTTTTAAATGAAAATTAGGTGTTGAACTCTTGAGTTTTGCTTAAAATCCAAGTCCCTTCCTTTCTACTTAATTTTCCATGTTTAGCTTACTTCTCTAAGCATAATTTTGCTTATAAGAATATGTATAGCCTCTACGTGCCAGACTGGGCACTGAAGACTTTTCAAAGCTTGCTTCTTTTCCTCTTCTACTGTTATTTACCTTCCCTTACAATTTCTGTTATTTGCATCCACTGGGCAATCTCACTCCTTGCAAGCAGTATAAGTGTGTCCAAATAACAGGAATTGCCACCCAGCACAGCTGCTATGCACGAGAGAAAGCCAGCAGTGCTAATGGGTAAGCTCTTCTGGCACTTTCATTTTTCTATCATGCAAGACAGAAGGAAGCAGACAGGTCAGTGTTTTCTGTAAAGTCTGTTTTGCAGAGAATATGATTTTGCAGGGGAAACATTGGGGCAGATGCCCCTGGGCTACTGTATATCAATTTCATTTTAAGTCTTGCCATATTTTTCTGTTTCAGCATTCCCATGCAGACAGCTAAGGTGCGGCTTGGCCAGGTTTTCTAAAACCTCTGTCAAAACAGGAACTTTTGTTGAGCTGCAGGCTTAGATTATTGATACAGCTAATAAAGCTATAACAGTATGTCCCTGTAATCAGTTGGACCCTAAGTCTCAAGTATGAGACCATCAAAACTATGGGCATAGAAGAAAGGAATAAGACCAAAAAAGCAGGCCCTGGGATGAACAATTCTCAAGGACAGAAAAGCCTGGGAGGATGTGGTGTTCAAATACTTACCTCCACCCCTCCTTATTTTAGTTGTTGAATATACAACAGTCCTGCAATCCAAGATGAGAGAAATAGAGTAGAAAATATCTTCTCTGCATTCATAACTACAGCCTGCACAACAAAGACATGAGAGCAGAAAGGTTTCTCAGCAGGAATATATCCTGCTATAGCTGATTTCAACCACCCCTTCAATACTCTCACATGTATTTCTGATTATACAAAGGAATTAAGACCGTATCCATGTCCTCTACATGCTTCGCTTCTGCACGTTGTGTAATTCCAAAACCTAAGTGTACTTATTCCCAGGAAAAAAGGAAACTCAGTCAAAAGAGTTTAAATAAAGCAGAAAGAACTTACACCTAGGGGGTTTTTTTCACCCCTAAAAAGGACTATTCTCTTTTCTCTCCACACCACCCTCCTGCCGTCCCCACCCTCCATCCCCCTTATTTTTTTGGTTCTGGTTAACTGATTCACCATGTTTCTCTCACAACTAGATATAAAAAATATGTTTTCCATGAATTAAGTAACATGTATGCAGTTTCTGCGTAGATAAGAAGTGGAATCAATTGGAACCAGGTCTAACTCATGGTATCATTACAGACAAATTTCCTGTTTGAGTCACAGATCAAGACCACTACAGAATCCAGAGATTACAGTGCAAAATGCTACAGCAAAATGAACAACACTTTTTTTTTTTTTTTTTTTTTAGACCAAAGCCTCAGCTAGTCTGAAAATTTGCTACTGTAAAAAACACACTGCTTTTGTGCAATGTCTATAACCATCAACAGGGACCAGACATAGCCCCAGAAACAGAAGATGGATATATCTTGTTTGATACCTGAAGATAATTTTGCAGAAATATTTCTTTACCTACAGTCACTGTTACCTAACTTTATAGTACTATTTTGCTAGCACAGTGGTGAAACTGGAATTAGAAATTACAAAGGTGCAACTTTAAACACATCAGATGCACTAAAAGAGATTGCTCAACCCAAAGCCTACACACAGACCTAGCATCAAATGCAAATCCTTTATTCTCCACTAAATGCAGAAAAGAATTATTTATTTGTAATGGAAACAAACATTTCTGAATTACTGCTAACCTACAGAAGTCATGCCAAAGAAGAAAAAGCTGGACTAGTATATAAAAGAATACCCACATATTTAAGGATTCCACTGAGAAAGGAATTTTCTATGTCAACTAAGCAGTGTGTGGGAAAGAACTGTCTTTATTTTACCATGGTTATGATCAGAAACACTTCTTCGTTGACATTTATAGAGTCTAACATGTAAACAGAAAAATATTAAAAAACCCCAATAGAAACAGTTTTACAATCATATTATTTCAGAAACAAAATGCAATATAAGTCATGATTATCATAGGGAAGATATTTCCATGGCGTTCTGTTTGTCTCCTACAGTTTTTGTAATTTTAGTCATCAGGTTGGAGTCGGAAATCTTCTACTTATCCCTGAAATACATAAAAACCTAGCATCATTGAGGAAACATTTTCTACTTCGCCTTTTTCTTGAAGGGACCACAAAATTTGGAAAGAAATACCTGAGAATAAATTAATCTGCTCAACAAAATACTATGAGCCTATCTAGATGATGACTAAGCCTAATAAAAGGTTCCTTTGTGTTTCCTAATCTTTGCAATTTTGTATTATTTCAATTAGAATTTTTAGAAATACTTTAGGAAGAGATTGAGGAGTCCTTGTAACAGCAGCAACTTAGGACACAGTGATTTTATCTTAGACCTAAAAATTCTATATGTAGAATAGCATCCATATATTATGCTTTATTTAATAGGAAAGATTTATCAAACAAATCAGCAGTTTGACAGTGCCGAAAGAGAGAAGTCTTGATTCCTGACTTTTTGCCTGTTCTTGCCTTTGATTCAGTTCCTTCCTTCCCATTCTCAGTAATGCTGTTTTCCCACCTGTCTCGCTGTCCAGCATGTCCATCCACATGAACTCAAGATTTAATGAGTTCTAGTTTTCCCAAGATAGTTTTCTGACATTTTAGTGAGCTGGCTATGCAACGTAAGCCACACACATTTGTGGCCAGAACTGGGGAAAGAGAAAGAAGATAGGTGATTTCCCATTCTGCCCTGGAAAGTTGTTAATGTGTCTACATCTACTACAACTACCCATTTTTAACATATTTTGAAGAGGAGATACACTGTTCATTCATTGACTCATAGCTTGTATCAAAGTTTCAGGACCTATTAATATCTGCGGGAAAGAGAAATAAAGGCAAAAGATTTTCTGTTCAATAAGAATAAAAACGACAAATATGAAGAGTTGGAGAAATCTGTAGTTGGAAGAAGAAATCCTGAAATTACTAGAGGACAGCAAAACACAGTCAACTGCCAAGTAAAATACATGCTAGAAATGTCACTGTAACTTGCCCATCTTGGAATAAGAAAGTAATGTTCCCTCTCTAATGCGTCTGACTGAGCTGAGCTTTGAGTCGGCTGTGTGCTCCCTATGAGACAGTACTTTCAGAATGACAAATCAGGATTCACCTCACTTTACCAGATGCCTGCAGCTGAGCTCTATAGGGTTCCTATATGGTCAGTGAAGAGGAACAGGCTCTTACAGAATGTGACTCACCTTTTTTAAATAAAGGATAAGACAAATTTTGCTGAGAAGTACCTATTTCTTCAGTGACTATGAACAAGGAGTCTACGCAGGCTGTAGTAAGTATCTACACTTAGAAGAATTGCAATCTCAGTAGAGAATGGGAAGGTGTTGAGAGACAAAAAGCAAAACATCAGAAAAAATATTTCTGATGAAAGAGAGTAACTAAGCCGCATCATCACAGACAACTGCAAACCCCTTCTCAGGGCACATCTATGCAGACTGACACTCATGTGAGATTATGACATCCAGCCTTTCTTCAAGAGATCCCACTCTTCCCCACCCCAGTCAGCATAAAGAGTAATCATAGAATCACAGAATGGTTTGGGTTGGAAGGAACCTTAAAGACCATCCAGTTCCAATCCCCTGCCATGGGCAGGGACACCCTCCACTAGACCAAGTTGCTCCAAGCCTCATCCAGCCTGGCCTTGGACACTTCCAGGGATGGGGCATCCACAGCTTCTCTGGGCAACCTGTCCCACTGCCTCACCACCCCACCTCACCACCACCATACCCAATCTAAATCTATTTGCTTTCGATTTAAACCCGTTATCCCAAGTCCTGTCACTACAGGCCCTTGTAAAAAGTCCCCCACAGCTTTCTTGTAGCCCCCTTCAGGCACTGGAATGTGCTGTAAGGTCTCCCCAGAGCCGTTTCTTCTCCAGGCTGAACAAGCCCAGCTGTCCCAGCCTGTCCCCATAGCAGAGGTGCTCCAGCCCTCGGAGCATCTTCATGGCCTCCTCTGGACTTGTTCCAACTGGTCCATGTCCTTCTGATGTTGGGGCCCCAGAGCTGGATGCAGAACTGCAGGTGGGGTCTCAGGAGAGCAGAGCAGAGGGGGAGAATCCCCTCCCTCAACCTGCTGGCCATGCTTCTCCTGATACAGCCCAGGATACAGTTGGCTTTCTGGGCTGCCAGCACACACTGCTGGCTCGTGTCCAGCTTTTCATCCCCCAGTACCCCCAAGTCCTTCTCCTCAGGGCTGCTCTCGATCCATTCTCCACCCAGCCTGTCCTTGTGCTTGGGGTTGCCCTGACCCAGGTGCAGAACCTTGCACTTGGCCTTGTTGAACTCCATGCGGTTGGCACAGGCCCAGCTCTCCAGCCTGTCCAGGTCCCTCTGGATGGCATCCCTTCCCTCCAGCGTGTCAACCGCACCACACAGCTTGGTGTCATCAGCAAACTTGCTGAGGGGGCACTCGATGCCATCATCTATGTTACTAACCAAGATATTAAACAGTACCGGTCCCAACACTGACCGTGGGTGGCTCTCCATTCTCCCAGTCCCTGCCCTTGCCTGCTGTGACTCAGGGGGTATGGCTCACATACCTGCCAGTGAAGACCGAGGTAAAAAAAACTGTTTGAGCATCTCAGCCTTCTCCATATGCCAGGAAACCAGCTTGTCCGTTTCCTTACACAGAGGACTCACATTTCCCTGGCCTTTTTTTCCCCATGTACCTATAGAAGCCCTTGTTGGCCTTGATGTCCCTGCCCAGGTTTAATTCTGTCAGGACTTTAGCTTTCCTAACTTGATACCTGACTTGTCAGACAACGTCCCTGTAACCCTCCCAGGCTCCCTGTCCCTGCTTCCACCCTCTGGAGGCTTCATTTTTGTGCCTCAGTTTGTACAGGAGGTGCTTGTTCATCCACACAGGCCTCCCGGCGCTTTTACCCAACCTCCTTTTAATTGGGATGCATCGCTCCTGAACTTGGAGGACAGGATCCTTGAATACTCACCAGCTTTCTTGGGCCCCTCTACCCTCCCTGGCTTCATCCCATGGAACTCTGCCCATCAGTTCCTTGAAGAGCCCAAAGTCTCCTCTCCTGAAGTACAGGGTAGCGAGCTTGCTGTGCACCCTCCTCACCTCCGTAAGGATCTCGAACTCCACCATTCCATGGTCACTGCAGCCAAGGCTGCCCTTGAGCTTCACGTTCCCCACCAGTCCCTCCCTGTTGGTGGGCACAAGGCCCAGCATGGCACCCCTCCTTGTTGGCTCCTCTATCACCTGGATAAGGAAGTTGTCATCAATACATTCCAGGAACCTCCTGGTTTGGTTGTGCCCTGCCATGGTGTCCCTCCAGCAGACATTGGGCTGGTTGAAGTCCCCACGAGGACCAGGGTTTGTGACCGTGAGGCTGCTGCTATCTGTCTATAGAAGGCCTCATCCACTTGCTCAGCCTGGCCAGGTGGCCTGTAGCCAACTCCTCCTACCATATTCCCTGTCCCTGCCTTCCCTTTAATCCTGACTCATAAGCTCTCTGTCAGCTCCTCATCCATCCCCAGGTGCAGTTCCACACACGCCAGTTGGACTCTGACATAGGGAGCAACACCCCCTCCACGTCCCTGCCTGTCCTTCCTAAAGAGCCTGTACCCTTCCATTCTGACACTCCAGCCATAGGAGCCGTCCCACCACATCTCTGCAATGCCAGTGAGGTCACAGCCCCTCATGCGTGCGCACGCCCCTAACTCCTCTTGTTTATTCCCCATGCTCCGTGCGTTCCCATAGAGGCATTTAAGACAGGCCCCTGATGAAGTTGGCTTGCTGATGGAGCAGCTGGAATTCCCTTGTTCTGCTTGCCAGGTGCTCTCCTGGTGACCTGCGACTCTTCTCCAGGCGCTGGGCCTGGAGGTTGGTGGCGCTACTGGTTTTGCCCCTTTCCCCCTCCAAACCTGGTTTAAAGCCCTCTCCATGAGCCCCACCAGTTCATGGGCGAGAATCCTTTTCCCCTTTGAGACAGCGGCACGCCATCTGTCCCCAGCCAGCCCGGTGCCGTGTAAACCTCCCCATGATCAAAACCCCAAAATTCCACCGTTGGCACCAGGCTCTGAGCCACATGTTGATGAGGCGTGCTTTCCTGCTCCTTCCAGTATTCTTCCCTGCCACTAAAGGGATCAAGGAAAACACTACCTGTGCTCCTGATCCTGCAAACAATCGCCCCAGTGCCCTGAAGTCCCTTTTGATGTCTTTTGGATTCCTCTCAAGCTCGTCACTGCCCACCTGCATGACCAGTAGCGGGTAATAATCCAAGGGCCGTACTGGACCAGGGAGTTTCCTGGTGATGTCCTTAACCCAGGCCCCAGGGAGGCAGCAGACTTCCCTGAGCGATGGGTCTGGGCGGCATATCGGCCCCTCTGTTCCCCTCAGAAGGGAATCGCCTATGACGATGACCCTTCTTTTCTTAACGAAGGCAGTCGTAACGCTTGGGGCTGACTGAATCGTCCTGGGCAACCCCCTGGGTGGACCTTCCTCTGCATCCACAATTGCCTGGCCCTGGCATTCCAGAGGCCCATATCTGTTCTGCAGGGGCAACTGGGAAGGGGGAGGGAGGATCTTGTTCATCTTGATGAACATAAAATTTGAACCTGGAGTCCAAATGTCACATGGGGTTACACTTTCTTTTAATAAAACAGTAACGAAAGATTGAAGATGGATGAATAAAGTATACATTGCAGTAGGAAATAAATACAAGCTGTAAGGCCAACAGACTTTTTATGGTTTATGTGGGAGTCTTCATAGAAGATAGAAGATAGAAAGGGGAGTTCAAATGAAAATTAAAGAAATCACTGCTAGGCAATATTACCTCATAAAATAATGTGGAATACACATACCTGGGGATGAAGGGGCAGCTTTGCCAACTGAAGTCTGGGTAAAGATGAGACAGAGTATGGGTTTAGAAGGAGCAGATCAGTGAGCATGGAGGGCAGAACTAGTCTGAAAGTTCATGCTTACTAGTAGTTACTAACTGTAACCAAATAACCCAAATCCTAACTGCAGGCAGACAAAATACTGACACATGCCTTCGTAATCTATAAAAATAATACAAATAAAATAAAAATAAAATTTTTCCTTCTAATCATAGTATTTAAGATTTTTCTGACAAAACCCCCCAAATTATTTCATATTATAAACTGTTTACTGTAAAATGGAATACATGCTACCTTTTACAAATGAAATACTAGTTAGGCTATTAATCCATTTAATATACCTAGCATCATCTCACTCGTGTGTGGAAAGAAACACTAACCTTGCATTTTAATGCCAATCAGGCCAGGATCAGGGACATACATACCTGTGAAAGTAAACAGATGACGGGGCTAGAAGAAGAGAAACATTTACAATTTTAATTTCAAGGAGTGACTAGAAGAATGGTCATTTTTTTGAGAAATTCTTTAATTATTTTTCTTTAGACAAGAACACCAGTTTTCATTTTCTATTATGAAATGTACATGGAGACTCTTAAATCACTTTTTCCTTTCTAAACTCAGGGTACAATTTTATGTGAAAGATGGATGAATTAAACATGCTGGCAGTCTCTTAATTTTGCTTCCTGAAGTGCTTTAGAACAGAAATGATGGCTTTTTCATTATGGTAATGACTTACAGCTTTTTTGAATATGTGTAATTACGTAAATTCTGGTTTTGACTCAAGCAAGGGTTATTGCATTGTAATTGGACATCTATTTATACAAAAAATTCATGTAATTTGATTTTTTGTCTATCTCTGTCAAGACCTACTGACTTATTTTGATGTTTTCTTTTGTTATGAAACAGACCACAAAACACAACGAAAAATCCTTCTCTGAATGCCCTCACCTTTCCAATCAATAAAAAAAGCCAAAGCAAAATAATTTCCAGAAGGCTGTAATCAAAGACAAAGAGTACTATATAAAAGAAAACTTTCTGCATGAATGTAATGGAAAAGCGGAGTTTCATGCATCCATCACCAGGCTAAAATCTAAGTTGTCTTTCCCAGACACTCTGAGTTTAAAATAACAAAACAGTGACTGTGTGGTTCATCATTACTTCAGATCTGAAGTACTGCTACGCATGCTAACGATGACTGAGCATGAAAATCACTGTACCATTTAATGCAAATAGTCTCACATTCCCAGAGGAAATGGCTGCTACAATATGTACCAAATCAGAGGAGGTTTAAAGCAGCCAATTAATAAATATTAAGCAATAAAATTTCCTGACTTTTTCGTTAACTTTTTTGTGCAGACCTTTTATTACTTAGTATTGGAAATCCTATTCTTTCATAGTCTTCTCAGTATCTTGAAAGTGTAGAACACTGACTCAAGATACCAGGAAAAAAAAAAGTACAAACATGTACAATTACTTGCATAATTACATTTCTTAATGCACCTACAAAAATAATACTAATTTATTCCCATTATGCATGATGAAAATTGCAACCTCCTCCCACAAAACATACATGCAATGAACCCAGAACACCGCAATGAACTCAGTTCACTGTGGGAAAAGCTGCAGAATAGAACAGCCACAGCAGCAAAAGATAAGTGAATATGAAATGCCAAAACCTACACTTTTACTAAAATAATGATTCTTGCAGTATCTTACAAAAATAACAAATATACAAAAATGAAACATACAGAACCGATTGCATCCTGAGATTTAGTTATCCCACTGTCTCTCAGCTATTGCTTTTGCTATTGGTTCAGACTGAATTAACAGACTGGATGATCTTAAAGGCCTTTTCCAACCTAAATGATTATATGATTCCATGTTTCTAATATTGTGCATCTCACTTTACTGTTAGATTCAATTTAATAGTATTGTATTTTCTTTTTGCATCAATACCAAGATTGGAATTGTACCACTCTTCACTAGATTTCTTAAAGGGATCCTGGACAGCTTCATGAGTAATTTACACTTGTGAAGTAATCCTTAAAATGGAACACAAGGAAGTGAAGAGAGATAAGGAAGATAAAAAAGAATGAGTGAAAGTAGACATAAGATGATAAAAAAAAAAGTAAACAAAATGAACTGTCACAAAGAAGATCACAAGTACTGTTACTGGATGCCCAGAAAAAGATTAAAAAAATACAGTGCCACCTTTCATCACTTAAAACTTCAAAACTGCATAACGAACAGTATTCTAGGTCACAAAAATGGAAAAGGTAAAAAAAAAATATTTTTTAATTCAGCAAAAGAATGGGAAAAATATGATAAATATATTTGGACAAAGAATACAGAATTATTCTTTAAAGAAACCAACAGTAAGTCACAATAATAAATAATAAATTTGTAACAAAGGATTATTTTATTAAATATATCTGGTTTTCAAACCTGAGGAAGCAGAATGTTTTCCATATAAATATTTTTCCAAAATAGACAGGCTTTTTGTAAGCTTTTTTTTTTTTTTTTTTTTAACCCAGCAGAACAGTTTGGCTGCACTCACTCAAAATTACTTATGCTGATTTAAAACAATTGACAATCCAGACCATTACATTACTCACAGTTAGAAAAAAGTTATGAAAGTCAATACACTGAAGGGGCAAAACTTAAACACAACTGCACATTCTACACTCAGTTCTATAGAATATAAGAATCCAGAATATAAGAATCCAGGTATAAAAGATAAGCAAATCAGCATGATCAGTAGACAGTTCATGCTTAAAGAAAAATATCACCAAAACCCAGTGAAGAGATTCCATGGGGACACTGAAAGAGTCAGAAGAATACCATAATAAATAATACCATAATAAATTGACTAGATGATTGTTGTAGGGCCTGTCCAACTAAATTACGCTGTTCTGTTCTACCAAAGAATTACAGATCTTGAAAAACAATCTTGTAATATTTCTGCCCATGTGCTGGCAAGTATTTGCAGCCCAACATGGGATTAATGTCTTATCCAATTCCTTCCATTAAGGTACTGCACAGGATAGATTTATGACAGACATGCCAATATGAAGAAAATTTAGAGGAAAATTTTAGTGGGAATAAAATTATCAGAGACATTAACACTTCTGAATGGGCAAGCAGAGTTAGAACACTGGTCTAAAAAATTAAGTTGTAACAATATAATAAAATGGATTAGAATATTTCTTTTAAAATATCCTGCAATACCTGCTTCTGGAGTTGCCAAAATGCCAGTGAAGTGGTGGGCTATTTAGACAGAATCTTGTTAAGAAAATGTGATGCAGCTGAGTCATGCAGATATGCCAAATTATACTAAAGATTAATGTAAAGCTTACACTGTACATAGGAATTACATACCTAACACTTGTCATTCCTGCAGACCTGATACCTGTCCTAACCACTGAAAGTTCCTGTCTTAGCCAAAACAGAAGTCTGATGCTGGAAAGGGCTTTCAGGGATACCACCATATCACAGGCTAAGGAATTCAACATTGCTTAAGGAGGGTGCTGCAGTCCAGGAAATCTACAATCCTGAACACTCAAGAACATTCCAGCTACCTGACTAAAGGGACCAGTGGATGAAAGAATGTGTTCTCCAAACTGTCATTCTGGTTGTTCAGACACCACATTGCTCTGTTAAATACTCTATCTGCTTTGACAGGTAGGGCATTTGTAATCTAGACCCTTGAAAACGAAATTTTAAAAGAAAATCAGAGTGTATGTGTCAAAAAATAATACATTCTTATTACCTTAGGCTGGGAGAAACAAATGACTAAGTGAGCAACCAGCAAGAACCTCTAGTCCCACCTCCATGATCCCCATTGTACAAGATATACAAGTTGTCTGTGCTTTGTATCTGAGCTCTGATCTACAACCAAAAGATCATGGACAGACTTAATTTTCACTTTGAAAAACACATTAGCAAATACAATTTCCTTGATATCTATAAACCCAGTGGACGCTGAAAGAAAAAAAATAAACTACTTGTGGTGAAGATGAATCAAATGCACCTACTAAGAAAGAAACCCCTTCTGTCAATTTCTGAGATTGCTCTAAATTTTAACCAAAATAAGGCGTAAGAATTAGAATGTAAGAGAGTATTATCAGGGTTCATATAGACTACAGAAATCAAAGGCATCTATACTAGAAACACTGACTTCAGTTCTAAGAATCATGTATCAAAGAAAAAAACATGAAGAATACAAAAATAACAGAGGAAGTTCAGAAACTAAGAACCAGTAAATTCAAAGTTGAAAAAAAGAGATGCTTAAACACTCCTTTTTCTCAGTCTAGTGGTTCATGCTTTGTTTACTGTCAGGGGCTGAAAGTGGAACTCTTCAAATACCACATAGGTCTCTTACCACTGTTACCTAATAAGCGGTGTATAAGGGAACATAATTAACATAAATCAATACACCAAAAGCCTTTTCCTTCCCCTTAAGATACATCCAAGGTGCTCACCACACCCATGATGGACGCGATCATTTCCTCTCCCTGAAACTGTATCCTGAATTTTCCCCAATTTCCCCAGTTTTGTTCAGGCAGTATCCATCGAATACTGACTATTCAGAAGACACTGTCAGCTACTTGTGTCATTGTCAATCTATGGGTTTCTGTCTTTTCTTTTCCTTCTATCAGTTTTTCTTACTCTTTTACCCAGCATTTTCTTCATCGACCTCAACAGAGCAGTCTGCATACAAATCAAGCCTCACAAGCAGTGACTGGGAGAACCTAGCATGAAATTTTCTTTATTAAGTTGATTATTCTGTAAATGCAACAGATTCTTGCCTTTTTCTCTGAAGAATGGGTTATGAACTCCAATCATAGGCTGAATAACAGAAAAATGAACAACAGCTTTGATCCAGTAGAGCCATTTCTATGTTCTTGTGTAAGAAACGACTTAAATACCTCCTAAGGCAGCACAACATTTTTATGTTAGCAACCGTGTGCCTCAGTATAAATCCTAAGCAACAAGCACTGAAATAATCATCTCCTTGGATGTGGGCCTGGTAATACCCTTAAAAAACAGAACTGGTAATCCAAATGATCCTCTGTGTGTTTTTTTTCAGACAACCTGATGGTCTGTTAACAGGATGAACTTTATTACTACCAAAAGAATGTTATAACTCTCAGCGGAAGCATCACCAGTATTTACTTGAGTTTTATCAAGATTTCAGACTGGAAATGAAGACATAAAAGAATGTTAGCAAATCAGCTGAACATGTTTGCTCAATATTTCTAGTAGTTTTTTGAACTTGGTTCTATCACTTCTAAAACATCAAAATGAAACCCTGGTACTTTAAATGAAAGTAGTAATGGAAAGCATGCATGTTCTGCATCGTTTCAATAAATAATCTAGAGAAGTGCACAACACTTATCAAGAGATCAAAAAACCTGACAGCCATGGAGGCTTCCATAAAGACCCCCTTTCTTAAGGTGTTTGACAATGAAATAATGAGGTAGTAAGTTGTGCATTGCTGGCAAATTACTCAGCTTCCACAAGTTACTAAGACAAGCTACCTTGATTCTGAAATGAAACACCTTCCGTATTTACAGACAGAAAACAGCTGTGAGAGCCACTCTTGATGTTCTTCCAGTGCAGAGCTCCCAAGTTCACAGTTCTGCAACTCTGCAACAGCCTCCTTGCTCCCTGAGCTAAGGCGTGGACAGGCACACCGCTCACTACTTGAAAGCCATTTGCTGTCTCCTGTAAGATACAGGGAGCCATAGGGCAGCATTCTGTAGCACAGTCCAGTTTGTACACTGCTTGATGGACCACTGTAAGCCTCAGAGAAATAGTAATGCCATCTTAAATATCATTAACTACTGCTGCTGTCAAACAACTTGAATTTAGGTAGGATATGGATTCAAACAGTTCTAGCAGTCTTACAAGGGAAGTTTTGGTTTGGTTCTCCATCTAAGCCTAAACTGAAAGTGTAAATTGAAAACCAGTATGTAAGCCATAAACATTTCAGCAAAAACCACACTCACAGTGAATTGATTTAATTAATTTAATTAATTGATCTAATACCTACAGATCTTAGAGCCTATCACTGGCTATTTTTTTATTTGATTATTTTTGTATATAAAAGTCATGTAATATTAATACTAAAGGAGCAAACAACAACATGAAACGCAGCCAAGTATGCAGAGGAATACAAAAACATTGATGTAAACATTTTGCATATTTTTCTATGTAACAAATGTCAATTAGTTTCAGGAAAACAAGGCAAGCAATTTGCAAAAGCATGAGGTACTCCTGGCTAGTTGTTAAGAGTAGTACCCTCGAATTCTGTCAGGATTATCTATTGCTACCCATTATTGCAGTGACACAAGATAGAAATGTTATTAGTTGTCTTGTTCACAGATAGCTGCTGTGGCTGACAGTCTTTGACTTAAAACTGGTGAGTGGCAGCATATTGCTAGATGTTTGGTTTTTCTTTTTTTTTTTTTTTTTTTAAGAAATCACACATCTGTTGATTAATATACCCACTTAAAAAATCTGTATTTCATAACACGAAAAGGTGTGTTCAAGTTTGAATGTTTCACTCATCAAAACCAGTTCAGGAAGTGATTTATGGCTACTAAGTTATCCTCATGAGACACTTACTTTCAAATGTGTAAATCAGATCAGAATTCTAAAGGTCCATTACAAAAATAAAAGTGTTCAATATAC
Source organism: Rhynochetos jubatus (assembly GCA_027574665.1). Lineage (NCBI taxonomy): Eukaryota > Metazoa > Chordata > Aves > Eurypygiformes > Rhynochetidae > Rhynochetos > Rhynochetos jubatus. Next base: position 71,313,816 of record CM050690.1, on the reverse strand, counting down.
AGATTTGTATATATGTGTTATGAACAGTGCACCAAATTCAAAATATTATAATACTGTGCAAAAATAATACACTTTATTCCACATAATCTCAAAACAACAATGGATTAATGAACCACAATCTAAGGGGATATATTTCACATGCAAAAGTTTCAAGAAGAACACAGGACTAAATTAATTTGACTTGCACATTACACTTTTATTTATTATAGTCAAAACCACAGTTCTCTCTTTAGCCCTCTGACAATAGCAACCTAAACACTTGAGGTCTTCCACAGCATTTTTTCTGGGATTTTCTTGTCAGTGTTAAATATATGCCAAATGTGAATATTTTTATTTGGCAAAACTGTTATTCCATTCTACAGAACTGTAAATATCTACATATGATGAAATATGAAGAAAAATTAGACTTCAGTAGAGTACTGTAGGTCTGGATCTGGTTTCCTCAATACTGATATGATAGAATTAATCTGATTTCACAGTAATATGTTTACACTGGCTAATCCTGAATTCATGTCAGAATTTGATGAAATAAATTAAATCTCCTTGTTACAAGGCATTTAGAATAGATGAACCAAAGTTACATCAGTAATTTAAAATGGAACAAAAGAGCATTTCACATGGAAGAAAAGAGATTGCTACACAAGTTGGAACACTTGGACACATGGTTTTGGGACATGCACAGATGGCCTGCTGTAAATCTACAGCACCAGAAATACCTTAGACTTGTGCACACACAAGATCAGTTGCACAGCACATGTATAGGAGGCATGACATGTCCTGGATGCAGGGAAAGGCTGATCTGACTTTGTCCACAAATAACCCAACTGTAGAGAGTGCTGCTGCTCTGCCTACTGTTCAGGATTGCAGACTATCCCAGAAAGTGGCAGGGTAGTAGATAACTTGCAGTAATTTACTGGCACATTGTTAAAGCACTTTGCTGGAAAAAGCTTGACTGTACTTGTGGCTCCCTAAGTTAGTGATAACATGTCAAGGTGATTCACATTAGCAAGCTCTAGATTAAATATTAAATTTAATTCACATCAAACTCCATATAGAATCCAGACTACATAAGCATGGATTTTAGTGATTGAAAAGCAAAGAAGAATAACCATAAAGCTACAGATAGAAGATGGACCAAGAGAGAATAAAGACAGATTTATTTGTACAGAATCAGAAAAAATGCAAGGAGGGGAAAAAGGTCAAGATGCAGACAATAAATCAGGAAAAGTATCCAGCTCTATACCAGACTTTCAAAGTAACTATTAGACACATAAGGTATAAACAGAAGCACACGAAGATGAAATCCCATGTGATACTAAAGGGACTAAATATGATAGTAGTATGAAACCACCCGAAAATTAAAAGTAGAAAATTAATAAGGAAAGAAGTAATGGGAATGAGAAACTTTGCAGAGGCACATTTCCTAATACTTTCATTTAAAATATTAATATTCTGTTTCTCTAAGCATAGTTGGATCATAGTGGACTTTTCTCCAAGGACCTAAAAAAACAGGTGGTTTAAATAATCAGATATTAAAAAAGAAATGTACAAGCAATGACAAAAAAGGAGATGCCAGAAAAAAATCTAAATGACAAAATCCATTGGCCTTGGCAGGTTTAGATTAACCTCTGTAAGAAAGTAGGAAAAAAAAAGAAGAAAGAAAATAAATCACAAGATAATGCTAGAAGCCAAATCTCTAAGATAGTCAGATGCATCTGATTTCACAGTCTGCTTCAGTTCCTCCCTTCTCGCTATAAGACACGGGACAGTATCACTGTTGAAAAAGGTTCATATGACATTATCTGCAGATAAACTAACATAGTGGGTTTTTTTAATATGGGTATGTTACACCAGAAGAGATACTCAAACAAGTAAAATACAATGGTTAATACACGCAGATTAACAATTAAAACATAGAGCTAATTAAGAAAGACATTTCATCACCTTTGAAGTTTTATGACAATATAAAAAGCACAATAAACTGCAGAGATTCTGCCAAAGCATGTAAAATTTAGTTGTTTGTTCATCCATTCTTATTTATTATGAAGCTTCAACTAAAGTGTAACATTCTATTTTGCTTTAGAAAGAAGGAAAAATATTTTAAAGTTTAAGCAGAAAACAATTAACATCTCACAGCAATTTAATCAACTTTTTCAACTTTCTCCCTCTCCTGCAAAAAGCAATTAGGCATTTTTCTCTTCCACTTACTTATCTCAGTTCTGTTTGGATTCTGATTCTTTTAGACACAAAAAACTGGGATGAAATAACACGTGCATGTTGGAGTGTGAGTTTATTTCTGTGACACGTACATTAATTCTTTTTACTAAAGAATAACACTGAGTTTGAAACTGTTGACAACTATTCTGCATCTCACTGCTCTATAAACTTTGTTTCTTATCACTGGGAAATTAACCTATATTTTAAAGTGGCATACTTGTGTGTGAATTTTAGCCTGATTACAAAGCTACAACAAAGATCAAAAAGATTTGCAGAGTTCATCGTACTTCAATTATCTCTTCCTCAGTTAATAGCTTACAGAAAAACAAGTCACATTACTTTCTTTTCTATTATTTAATTTTATTTTATATAAACATTTTACTTACACAAACGGAGTCTTTTAATCCATCTAACTGGGAAATGCATTCACTTGTTAAAATAATCCAGGTCTGACAATTAAATCAGGTATATAGTATGTATGTTTTGCCTGTGCACATCTCCCTCACTCCTGAGGGACACCTGCACAGTGAAGAACAGACAGATCTTGTTGATCCCCGATAAGGTCACCGAGGCTTAGCTATAATATAGCCTTGCTTAATCCTCATTGGTTTTGCCTACTGAGCACAAGGCTGTTTCCTTGACAACACAGCTGCAGTTGCCACAGCATCCAGAGCCACATGTAATGTCCATGTTTAGGGTATGGCCCAGCCGAAAATCTATTATTCAATGCTATTTTCTACAAGCCATTGTGGGCTAAAAATAAAATCAGTAGAAATCATCCATACATTCTATTTCTTCTGTTAATATTGAGCCCTTTGCTATTCCTTACTTACAAAGACATTCCCTATATGGGATGGACACTTCTAAAACTCAGGAGCCACGACAATGCACACTGTCTAAGGGTATTCTTTATTCCCGACATGTCATTCACATGTGCTCTTCAAGTAAGAATGAACTGCTGGCTTCTGATGTAAGAAGACAGGCAGAATTAGGAAACATATTAAAAATTTAGTAATAATATGGAAAGTGGAAATATAACTAGTGACATCACAAACAGGGAGATAGTTTTACTTTTTTTTTTTTTAATTATTTTTTGAAACGTGTTTTTCAAAAAGGGACTAGTGTACATTATACCCAGTGAACTAGTTCTGAAGTTGAGAATCAGGCAAGACCATGCAAAGCCTATAATATTTTTTAAGCCTCACCTCAGATCTTAACGAAGGTAGTCAACTGTCTATCCTCTTGATGCTAATCAGAGGTTTGTCATCTAACAGTATCATTATAACGACTTAGTATGAAAATCATTTATCGGCTTTCTTGGCTGAAATGGCTAATGCATTATGAAGAGTGACCAAGAGAAGTTATTTTCTGTTGTTTTATTATCACTGGAGTGAGTTTATCTGGTTTGTAAATCCTCACAGTGTGTTTATCAGTTACATGACACTGTAACCTTGCCTAACTTGTGCTTTAACAAATTCCAAATATAATGGAGATTTTACCCATTACTGTAATTCATCCAGCCTTAAGTATTTCCTGGAAATTTCAGGAATGAGTTGAAGCTGCAAAACATATATGTATGTAAACCACTAAAACCCATCCTGATTGTCCCATGGAAGTGGATCCTGGGCAATACACAAAGATTTCAAAACCGGAAGTATGATCAGGCCCTCTGGTTACAAGTTGAAAGTAAGAAGTAAGGCACTAAATTTCTTTGTTACTGACAATCAGGTATTGAAATGACTGCTGGAGGGTTGTGTGGAATAGTCCATGAATTCTGGATGATTGTCTAGGTTGTACATTCTACTTTAAAAAACAATAAATGCATGGAAATTCTACAGCACCACACTACACAGAAAAGCTAATTAGATGATGATAGCATTATAATCTGTTATTCATTACTGGGGAAAAGAAGTATTCAGAATAAATCAATATACAGTGATCTGTTACATAGGCAATTTTAAAGATGCACATATATTTGAGTTTCATAAAAATAAAGCAGACTAGCTCAAAAACTATACATGCAAGGTTCCAGTGCTCAGGTAATTAGGTGTACTTGGTTTCTGTGCAATGCAAGAACACCTAAAATCTGTTTTTCACTGAGTTCTGAGCTTAGCAAGGCATACAAAATGTGGTAGTCAGACGTTACAGTTGTACTCATAACTTAACTATGCCCAGTACCACTCTCGGGCACTCAGACTAACTGCCCTTGAACAGGTCAAGTCTCTCTTATTAAACTCTATTATCTTCCAAATATATTATCTGCAAGCAACCTGACAACTGGGAATGGCCCACAGCCTGTACAAACCCCCAAACTCTGGAAATCTTTAGCAATGTCTCTGGCAAAACTACTCCCTCACACAAATAATAAAACAGCATAGATAACTGACTTCCACCGAGGGCAGAAATTCCCTGGCCCTGTGTAACTTACTAACATTCACATAACCAAAGAGGTGAGACCTCATGTGGCAAAAACCTTCTGATCTCAGAGCCTGGGAGGTTTTTGTGATCGTGCACTCGCTTTTCAATGAAGCAGCATCTTATGATTGTGAACAGCAGGAACAACAAGCTTCTGCTGAATTTAGAACTGATATGAAATGTAGCCTCTTTCAAGCATTGAAAATAACAATAACAGTGGCCTGTGGTGTTCAGTTCTATCCAGAAATCCCAGAACAAAATGAGTCTGACAGAATTTAAAATAGAGAAACAAACCAAAAATTTAAAACCAGAAATGCATGATAATGTGCAAGTATAATTCTCTGTTATTTGATAAGCCATATGTCCAAATTAGTGCTCTAAGTCACGATTGATCAGTTGAATCATCTCTACCAAAACAAGCTGAGATTTCACAGGAATATGAATATATGAAGATTTCACAGTGTGAGGTGAGGGTCAGCAAAAAGTAACAGATTGTCACAGCTGATCTATAAAGCTCTTTGTACAACGTGAAAATATACAGCTGGGAATAATGCGTGAAGCATATCAAATTAAGAACAACATGGATAGGTAGAAAGATAATGGCTAATGCCTGACAAGTCACAGCCGTGCAACACTAACTGACATACATTCTACCGGTTTCAGTTGACTTAAATATCAGATCTTCTCTGGCTACAGGATTTGTTCCAAATATTTAGATTTAGATATTTGGTTTACAATTCTAGTTTTACAATAAATCAAGACCAAAACTACCGTGAAAGGCTAGAAATGGATACAGACAGGTGAGGAAGAAGGAAACAATGAATGCAGTGATCAGTATTTCAGGCTATAAAGTCAGTAAAACCTTGATCAAGCCCTTATGAACTTTGTGCAGCTAGCAGAGCAAAACTGATAGTAAGAAACCAGGGGATATAAGAGGGTTACTGAATGTTTATAAAAATTCCTATCAAATGAGAAAGATAACATGAGAGAAAACAAAAAAGTTACCATTTGAAAAGTTAATAATAATGTCTGGCAGAGAAAGGGACAGAGGGAGCATTGGGGGTCCAAAGTGAAAGGTTTAGGAAGAAGTTTAAAGGTGGATATAGAAATGATTTTTAGGTAAATACACATGGAATAAGGCTATGTTTTTCAAACTTCAGAAAAAAGATTTTACAATAATTAACATAAATGGCGAAACAAGAGAAAACAAACCTATCACTTCTGTAGCTGAATAAGGAAGGTGCAAATTTAGAAATACTCTTCAGGAAGTAGTGGCAAAGAAAATTATGCAGTAAATCTAGCCAGGTAATTCCTTGTACGACATCAAAGTTATGCAGCACTACAATGCACAGCTTAGATCCCACATAAAATGAATTTATTGGTTTAAATTTCTTGAAACAATGCTGACAGTGTAAGTTTCTAGTGGCAGATTTTTTTATCTGATGACATATCACCTAATCGAACTACAAAGAACTGTTAAAAATCTGTTCATGTGTGCATTGGCTAGTTTGACATAAATGCACCATGTGCCCTCGTGTTCTAATCCAACTTGCACTGGGCAAATTCATTTGTAATGACTGTGGAAGAAGAATGGGCTGAAGATGGCATCCAGGCTCCAGCACCACGTGACCGACGCATTGCCAGGATCAAGGCAAGAAACAAGAGAGGGAAGGAAGTCTGGAGAAACAGGAAGAGTTTTGGTTTGTCCCCTGTTGAACTGGAACTTTATACTAGATGCTCACAGAGAGGTGACTGAGTGATTTTAGTTTAGATGGAGCATGACTGAAGTAAGAAAAGAAGGAGAAAATAGCTTGACCTCATGGTTAATGGATTTGAGATGTCAGAGTCTGAATAAGGCATTGCAATGTACCTTGTAGTAAAACACTTAGAAGAGAAGGATTTAAACAACTGAGTACACAGCAGTTTGTTTCTTAGCAACACAGGTCACCAAGAATACATCACTCCATTCATATAATTGATTTCCTATTAATATGATTAAATTTAAGTTTCCAATTTTTCCTTTCAAATAGCTCAAGCTTACATGACAGAAAAGATCAGGTTAGCACAACTACGAACACAATCTCCCATGACAATGATCTTCCGTCTTCAAGAACAGTGGAGCAGAAAGTGTAAAGAAAATTACTGTGGGGTTCAGGTTTTTTTTGCCAGGGAGTCGTTTTGTTTTTAAACCCCCAACAAACAATAGAAAGTGTTCTCTATATTTCTGGCCCATATTTCTCAATTTAGCCCTGAGAAGTCAGAAAAACTATGAATTCTATTATTGTCAGAAGAAAATGTAGCATGTATAATCTTACAATTTCCTACAGACTAGATATTAAATAAATAGCTAATAAAGAAAACTAGGACCTTTGAAAGAATGCAGTAAGAAAGGCAATATCAATTTTCTAACATAATAAGATAGTAGAGTGATAAGCAAGATAGTAAGCCTAGTAAAATGACCACAGCTAACTAAATGAAGAGCATTTGGTGAATACTGTTTGTGCTTTAGTCTCCTCATAATTCGTAAGTTAGAAAAACTCTAAACCCGGAAGTTTTCTGTAAACTTGTGAAAATTTAATTTGAATAAAATACTGCCTACGCAAAACACTTAATAATTAATTATTTGCTCATTTCAATTCTGAGAAAGCTATTATTTATACAGCTGTTGAACCACATAAAATTTTTCATATTGCAGATGTAAGACAGTGAAGAGAAACTAAGTGGCTTTTGGTAAATGACAGTCTGTTTAAAGTACTGCTAAAGAGAGTGTTCAGCCTGTAAAGTCTATAAGTACCTCGCATTAACAATGCTTCGTGAAATCACTGTTATAAAATATTTTACACATTTTACAAACAATATTAACACACAAAACCATTAATGAGCCATTTCAAACCTTAATGATGCAGAAGCAGAAGTCTGATCTAGTAGAGAAACTTTTATAAGAAATACAACTACATTTAGAAAGACAGGCAATATTATTAGGCAAAGAAGCAGCTATAAGGAAGCCCCAGAGTTATTATTGGAAATTCTGAAACAGATGGCAACTGCAAACACAGTTTTATTAGCATCATGTATTCTACATCCATACCAGATTAAAAAAAAATATGTTTAGGAAAGGAATTTAATTTTATCATGGTTTAATCCCAGGCAGCAATAGAGTACCACACAGCCGCTCCTTCACATCCCCTCTTCCAGTGAAGGAGCAGACTGGGAGGAAAAGACAAGGAAACTCATGGGCTGAGATAAGAACAGTTTAATATATGAATATAAATGAATAAAATAGTGATACTAATAATATTAGAAATACTAATAATACTACCACTACTACCACTACTAATATGTAATAAAAATAACTGAAGATAAAACATATAATACAGCTCATCGCTCGCTGACCAATACCCAGGTCCTGAGTAGTGAGAGTCAGAGCTCAAGAGCCTGACAGCCAGAGCCAGAGAGTGTTCACAGCAGAATCCGTGTGAGAAAACCTGAGACAGAGATCACACCAGAGTCCAAGCAAGTCTGACAGCAACAGAAGAGATGAGAAAAACAACTAACAACTATAGTGCCCCGGCCCACTCCCAACTTATATACCGAGCATGATATGCTATGGAATGAAATACCCCTTTGGTCAGTTTGCGTCAGCTGTCTGAACAGTGTCCTCACCCCATCTGCTTGTAATGAGAAAGCTGGGAACACAGGTGCAGCATCAGAAACTGAAAAAGTCCTTGAATTGGTACAAACACTCCTCAGCAATAACTAAACCCACTAATGTTATCAATATTATTCTCAGTGCAAATCCAAACCACAGCCTCATACCAGCTACTGTGAGGAAAATTAACTCTGTCCTGGCTAAAACCAGCACAAATTTTTATATCTACCTTCAAAATAATCTGCACATACTGTGCAAGATAAAAGGAAAAACCAAGTTAAGTGGTTATAAGGCTTTCTGCAACAGAAGAAGGAATAAGAAAGATGAAAAATACTAATTAATCAAAAAGAATGCAAGCATACTCAGGGTTCATTCATGTTTAACAACAAGATTCTTACATGGTACTTGTTTACACCCACTCTACAAGAACCCCAGATGCCTAAGTTCCTGCAATAGCATTCATGTAAGAATGAAGATGCAAATGATTATGTTAATGTATGGAAGACAAAGCTAAAAAACAAGATACAAATAAAATAACATGTTGGTCAGAATTGCTCTTCTATTACAGTCAGGACCTTAAGAGAATGGCTTTCCTAGCCATTAGCTATGGTGGTAATACACATTTTGCCAGCTAAGTGAAGGATTCATTAGCGCTATGAACACCCCTTTCAAATATGAGACACTCAGAATTCCCCATCCTTTCTGCTATTCTTGTCTCTGAACAATGTATTTATAACCTGTCTGCTGCAAAGTGAGCTCTACCATTCTAGAAAGACGTCTGAAAATTCTATTATCTATTTCCTTAAGTTATTATGAAGGTACATTAATCAGATTGGAACACAGATTAGATGAAAGATGATGATAGTCTACTTGCAAGGCAGATGTTCTGCTATTGCTGTGTTAACATGGACACTGACTTGAAACTTGTCAGCCTTTACTGCTTCACACAGAAGATTAAATGCTTCTTTTCTCCAAAGAAATCTCTATTTGATATTTCCCTATATTCTCCGTATCTTATATATCAGAACTTGTTGATTTATTTTCTGTGAGACCACTTCTTTTGCTGGATTCACTAGTGAGTAGCATGGCTCCCAGGGACTTAAATACTGAAATCATAATTCAACAGCTCCAAAAGAATTAAATTATTTAAACCACCATCAAGCACATAACAAGATCATAAAGCTGCAGTTGACAACCACATTTACTTGAAAAACAGGTGTATATATATATTAATTGCTCAAAACATTGTAAAACTGTTAACAGTATAAAAAAAGCAACCACAATCAGTCTCACATACATCAGGCTTAGGTCAGCTGAAATTATTTGTGAAAGTATTACAAATCTAATAGTTATAGCTAGAAAAGTAATGAAGTAAGGTTTCATTTTATAATATTTTCAAAACGGCTTTTGTGTACTAAATTAACTTCAATTTTAAAATAAAATTCAACTTTTCATCATTATTGCTAGGGAATTTAGTTTAAAACAAAACATTCCTAATAATACAGTAAACAATAGATTTTTCATCATCTACAAAAGAAAAAAACCCCAGATATAAAATGGTTAAATGACTTACATCATGTTGCAGAGTCAGGTGCTTGGGCAGGAAAAGCCCTTGTTTCAATTTTGTTTCAAAAACTCTATGGATTCTTTCAGCCTCCAGTATCAGTAAGGACAGTTAAGCACAGGTAAAAAAGGGAGCAGTAACACAGGCACTAAAATCAGACAGACAATTTTCCATTTCCTAAAAACCAATGTAGCTTTCAGCATTACACAAGGTATTTTTTAATGTGATGGTGATAAATTTATCTTTTTGCCATACTTAATGGTGCCTTGTCAAGTGTGTTCAGGTAATTACCAGAAGTCTAATAGTAAAATCAAAAAACCAAATTGCCAGCATGTCTGCGTATCTGTCATACAAGTTTTCAATCACTGCAGCTCCAATTTCAATTTCTGTATCATAATTACAATTCATTACAGCAACAACGTTAAGACATGCAATAAATTTCCACTAATCTTAATTGTCTTAGACCAGTAGCTCGTGTTTAACTAACTTCTTGTCTCTATATTCCTTGCTTATGCTTTTCTACGACAGTGATTTTTGGATTGCATGGTTATAAAGACATTGCATAATTTATCTCTTTTCATCAAAAGAATGAAGTTTTAAGATGTGGACAGCACATTGTACAAGGAAACGCATACATCCAGCAGTATCTTTTGACTTCACTTCTCTCCCACTAAAGTAAGTCTCCTAAAAACAGTGCTAGCAGAGTATCAAACTCATTAGTGATGGTAATGTCATTTAAAATCTGTAAAATGTCACCAACATTCTAAATGCAAATGAAGAAATAAAATTTACATGACATCTTACATAATCTGTAAAGTGTGACAGGCCAAGTGATTGTCTCTGGTTCACAGAATCATATGAATCACCATAGAATGGTTTGGGTTGGAAGGGACCTTAAAGACCATCCAGTTCCAATCCCCCTGCCATGGGCAGGGACACCCTCCACTAGACCAGGTTGCTCCAAGCCTCATCCAGCCTGGCCTTGGACACTTCCAGGGATGGAGCATCCACAGCTTCTCTGGGCAACCTGTCCCACTGCCTCACCACCCTCTCTGTGAAGAATGTTTTCCTGATATCTAATCTAAATCTCCCTGCTTTCAATTTAAACATATTAGCCCTTGTCCTGTCACTACAGGCCCTTGCAAAAAGTACCCCCCTCCAGTTTCCCGGCAGGTCCCCTGCAGGTACTGGAAGGTTCATGTCCAGCTTTTCATCCACCAGTACCCCCAAGTCCTCCTCAGGGCTGCTCTAGATCCATTCTCCACCCAGCCTGTCCTTGTGCTTGGGATTGCCCCGACCCAGGTGCAGGACCTTGCCCTTGGCCTTGTTGAACTCCATGGGGTTGGCACAGGCCCAGCTCTCCAGCCTGTCCAGGTCCCTCTGGATGGTATCCATTCCTTCCAGCGTGTCAACTGCACCACACAGCTTGGTGTCATTGGCAAGCTTGCTGAGGGTGCACTCGATGCCATCATCCATGTCACTGATGGAGATGTTGAACAGTACCGGTCCCAACACTGACCCCTGAGGAACGCTGCTCGTTACTCATTGCCACTGAGACATTGAGCCATTGACCACCACTCTCTGAGCACAACCAGCCAGCCAGTTCTTTATCCATCGAGTGGTCCGTCTATCAAATCCATGTCTCTCCAGTTTGGAGACAAGGATGTCGTGCGGGACAGTATCAAAGGCTTTGCATAAGTCCAGGTAAATTACACTGGTTGCCCGTCCTCTATCCACCAAGGTCATGACCCCATCATAGGAGGCCACCATATTTGTCAGGCACGATCTGCCTTTGGTGAAGCCATGTTGGCTGTCACCAATCACCCCCTCATTCTCCATGTGCCTCAGCATGGCTTCCAGGGGGATCTGCTCCATGATCTTGCCAGGCACAGAGGTGAGACTGACTGGCTTGTAGTTCCCCTGATTCTCCTTTTTCCCGTTTTTAAAGATGGGGGTTATGTTCCCCTTTTCCAGTCAGTAGGAACTTCACCAGACCACCACAACTTCCCGAATATGATGGATAGAGGTTTCACAACCCCATCCGCCAGTTCTTCGAGGACCCGTGGATGTATTTCATCAGGTCCACAGACCTGTGCACCTTCAGGTTCCTCAGGTGTTCCCAAACCCAATCCTCACTAACCATGGGCAGCTCTCCATTCTCCCAGTCCCTGCCCTTGCCTTTCGTGACTTTGGGGGTATGGCTTGTGCCTTTGCCAGTGAAGACTGAGGCAAAAAAAGGCATTGGGTACCTCAGCCTTCTCCATGTCCTGGGAAACCAGCTCTCCCATTTCCTTCCACAGAGGGCCCACATTTTCCCTGATCTTGTTTTTATCCTTCTTACCTATAGAAGCCCTTCATGTCCGTGGCCAGGTTTAATTCTGTCAGGGCTTTGGCTTTGATAGCATTAATCATTTCAGAAAACATGACTAACTCTGAATAATTCAAGTGATTTAAAACATCATTTATACAATGAACACATTTAAACACAGTGCAGCAAATCTATTACATTTTCCTATTAAGGAATGAGAACATTTCAACAGTATTAAACATCTTGTATCTTTTTTTTTTTTTTCCAGAATTAAACAACACAACAAAATTCCATGCCAGCAAATTTATCCACATAGCAGTTTCAGTCCTGTTAACTTATAAAACCAAACATGTTATCTTGAGATTATTAGTTGAATAGTATCCAATGTTTGGAAAGCCTGGGAATGTAGCATTATATGCATCTCACAACTTTCTTTATTAGGCTGTATATTATTACCTGAATACACTCAAAGAATTATTAGTCATAACAAATCTGTGGACAAAGTCTGCCAAAATGATCAATACAGAGAGCAAGAAAGAATGAAAGAATAGGGTTTGTTTTCTTTTTTTATTCCTATACATGTTAAGCAAAAATAGCTAGTAGCTTGATAATCATTTGGTAATCACTCGTATGTGAATAAGAGTTTGCGGGTCAGAAGCTTTCACATTAATTGCAATGAGAAAGAAGATATCACCTAAATTGAAAAATAATTTAGAAGGACTATTTTTTATGATATCCTGCTCATTTTCTAGAATTCTTAGACTCTGGCAAACCAGCGCATTAACTACACAGCACTTTATATAGTCCACTTTTTCAACAAACAGTGACAGCTGATACAACTCAGAGATCATTCACTTCTATCTACTAACCAACAACTTTAACCTATTTTTTTTTATGTTTCTATTTTCGTGTTCATAGTGTTCATATAGCTTCATAGTTTCTATGTTACTTTCCTTTCAGTTTTTCAGTAATGATAAAGTTTTCATTAACACATTACAGTTATCGTTCAATGACTTTAAATTATAAAGATCTCCTAATGAAAAATATAAGCCCATATGAATGTTTAAAAAAAATCCCAAAACCCAAACAAGCAAAAAACCAAACCAAACCAAAAACCACAAACCCAAAACAAACCACAAACAGGTTTTTTTATATTTTGCTGAGCATGTAGCAACTGGATTTTTTATAATCTTGACATGCTTACAATTTGTAAAATCCAAGTAGCAATCGGATCAGAAAGACTGGAGCTGACATTATCTTCCAACAATATATCTACTTCAGACTTCTGAGTTAGATCGAAATGATCACCCCTTCCTAAGAAGAGGGATAAAAATATTTACAACTGGACAGTAACCATCTCATCTATAAGAAGCTGGGTGGGCCTTAAGGCAAGATACACAGTGATAAAGTACATAGTATATGTAAGTTACAGTATTCTTAACAAGAGGAAAAGCAAAATTTTAAAGATACTTAGGAAAAGAAAATCTTATTATTTCCGTAAGCTAATCACAATAGGCATGATAAGGAAATACATTATTTTCGCAGTCTCTTTGCCTAGGCTGTTCTATTTCAATCTCCACAAACAAAACAAATCTGACTCTTAGCCTCTTTCCTCTCCTCTTTCACCTCAGTTATTGCTGTCCACATCTTTTCACTCTGTCTAGCGAACCCGGGCTTCTCCATTTGTCCAATTTCTATCAGTACTACCACTCTCTCAGACCAACTGACTCCCTACTATCCTCTGGCTTCCTCATTGTTTCCTGTCCCCTAAAGCCCTTTGCATTCTCCTTCATTTAACAGTAATTAAAGTGAATTTAAAGTGAAGAAATAGGTTTTTAGCAGGCCTGAATTTTGCAAAGGTTTGCAGCAATGTCCAAGCCAACAAAACTGCACTTCCAGAAGTACACAAAGAGGTGTCTTCCCTGTTACAGGGATCATTAGTGCTGACTGACTTGAAGGGGGGATAGAAAACATTAACAGAAAAGGATACATTAATGGAAAAACCTGAAGAAGAAGGAGGAAAGGAACAAGCTGCTCCTCGGATTTCTTCTTGTGAAGGGTACAAAATAGTGTATTTGCCACTCCTGGTTGCTGCAAAGAGTATTTAACAATATATTGTATCAACTGCCTAGAACTTCTCTTGAGGCTTTTACTTCCCTGGGAAAGAAAATTTTCAGTCAGTCTGCCTCCAGATTGATCGCATTAACTAAGTCATGCCATTGTGATGGCCATCTCAATCATACACTTGGAAGTGTAATGATGACTCATCTGCTGTGTAATTCACCCACAACCGTCACTATTTGGTTTTTGGTGCCAAACTTATGAATGCAGGTCCTACTATCTGCAAAGAGAAAGATGCACAGTTTTTCTCATTCTTGTCTCAAAGACAACACAAGTAACCCAGAATTCAGTGGACAGCAAATAATCAAAGAATTTATGATCACATGTGCAAAACTTGGTTACTCTGGCTGGTACAGAAAGCCTTTGCTGCACCTCAAGATTCAGTGGCTGGAACAACTAAAGTAGCTTGCCTTTTCTGAACCATACACCAGTATCATCAGTTCTTTGAGGAAATGACACAGGGATTTGAAGCATAGCCACCCAACCATACTTCACAATAGTTGCTCTTTCCATGGTTATGATATCGGCTTCCAAACAACCATGATCACTAAATTGGTAGATGAACAACTTATCTGTGTTCATGGACAAACAACAGCCAAAGTTCAAGCAATTTTGCTGCCTTGCAGTTCTGTCCTCAGTAACTTCTTAACAAAGGCAGATTATGTGAATGGGAACTTCTATTAACATCTTGTTATTTCACTCAAGCTTCCTTTTTAGCTCCCTATGCTTGGACCCATATCTATAGTCAATTCCATCAGCTCCAAAAAGCTGATGTTGAATATTCTCTATAAATATTCTTCTAAAATATTGTCCAGGTTACATCTAGCAGCAACTGGCTAGAGAAGTTTCAATTGTATTCAACTTCATTTAACTAATTTGTTACAACATTTTTAAGAATGCTGCTTGCAAATTAGATGTTTTGTTTTGTTTGAGATGTTACAATTAATTTCTACCATCGTGAGCCACGACAAACAAGCAAAAACTAATGAAAAGAGTAATGTTATTAATGTGGTTAAATGAAAAGCTGCACAGGATCAATAAAGAGCTCTGGAAAAATAAGGCCAGGTGCAAGGTAAGATATAAAACACAGGAAAGACAAGCTAAGTTGAAAAATACATCGCAGAGATGTAGAGAAGCTTTATCCTTTCAAATGGGAGACTAACAGATTTGATGGAAAAGGTGCAGCTGTTTGTTTCATAAGCAAATCTTTAATTAAATGCAATTAAGGTTTTAAACTAACATGAGTCCATTCTAATATTAACTGCCAGAAAGCTTTAGCCCAAATAATATCTGAACAGCAATTGTCATTATCTATAGATCACTACTGATATGATTAGCATATCAATAATTTGCACTAAAATTGCTGGAAAGAATTAGTTAAATTGTACAATTGCCCCAGGTTCCCTTTTTGGTTCTGTTGGTAGTCCAAGTGGGCTTAAAGAAGGGAAAAGGTAGGAGTTGAATTCAGGAAGAAAGCTATAGTTATACAGAGTAAAGTATATGTCTTACACAAAATGTGCATCATATCTACCAAAATCATTGTTGGCTTTACACACACCTATTCAGGCTTTCATTGTTTATAAAAGAATGATTTCTTGGTACATTCAGTTCATCATCTGGATGATACTCATTAAAGCTTTGTAAGTCTCCAGAAGCAGCTGCTCAAGACACAGTGTACCCGTATTTTGATACGTCTCTTTAAAATCCAGATCAAACACTTCAGGGACTGAGATCGTCATCATGATGCTTTCCTATTTTCAAGTTTGTTTATGACTCCACAATTGCAAACGTAACTTCTTCAACTCACTGAATCTCAGCTGATTCCAAGAACAAATTCTGACTCACCACATATGGTGAACAGTTTGAAGTGCAGCAGCAAAACTCCTCTTACTGGTCTATACTTCATTCCCACACCCAGACATGGCTATTAAGGTTCTGTTATCAGGTATGAAAAAGCCAGTCTTAATCTGGACTAGAATTTTCACTTTAACTTACATCACAGGCCACCAAGTGCTCTACAGCATGCAAAGCCATTTAGACCTGACCATACAGTACCAAATCACTGTCATGTGCATAAGGAATGAGGCAAGTCAATATAAATCCCTTCCATCGACTTCTATTTCTTTAAATCTAATTATTTATCTTTCCATTCTGGGACTACATGGCTTCGTACATCTAACAGGAATATTACTTCCAGTGATTGGGGGAGGGTGGGCATGGAGGGCAGTCAATACATTCTTTGCTTAGGGTGTAAGAAGTATTAATTCTGCCTTTCAGGCTCATAGGAGGGTAACTCAATAATTTTACAGGTATACTATTCCTTATGAATTTAAAAAAAGGCTCATTTTTTATGGCTATGTCTGCAGCAAGGTTTCCCTTGATTTCAAAACCATATCTGTCTTCAGATAAAAAAACTCACAAACCAACAGACAGCATCGATTATTACAAAATTCAAATGATCTCTTAGAGTAGGTTACTGTTCCTCACACAAAGTCAAATTACACAGTACCAAATCATTTATCATACCAGCATAGTAACTAAAGTTACAATATTTAGAAGACAGTAGAGAACATTATTTGTTTCCTAATATCAATATAATATTATTAAAAACATAACAAAACAAAAAAAAAAAAACAAACCAAGTTATGAGATTTCCCTCTTCAATACTGTTGCTTTTTCCTCTTTTGACAATGACTACTGTTAAAGGGAAGATAAAGATTTTCCCCCAACGACGAGAAAAGTAATTGCAAGTTGCATCATGTCAATCCCATTTTCAATTTTTTAAACATACTTTTTGAAGTATGTCTTTTTTCTGCACTAAGCAAGAGCCATTAAGTAAGATAGTAATGATGAATATTTTATCATAACTCTAGGGTACAGATTTCTGAAGAGATAGCTTCATATAGAAGGGGTAATACTATGCTTGTAATACATGAGTTACATATGTTTGCATATATATGTAAACGTACATAAATATAATACATACATAAATACATAAAAATATATTTAATAAGCTTTATTCTGAAATGAAAGAAAAAGTTATATACGTGATGTTATATCAACGCTTAAAAAACCCCACCAAAGTGCAAATACACATTTGCCTTTACAATCATATCACTGCCATGCAAAATTTGAAGTAGTGTGTGCAAAAAAGTCCATATGTTTGATAACGAGACAGTTCATGTACTTTCCATGATGGAGAAGCAAACAAAAATGAAACAAAAACATCACACAAAGCGTATGTAAAAACATGCCCATTGATAATAACATTTAATTTAACACTTAATCTGAAAACATTCAAAGGAAATTCAGAAACTTAAGGTATATACAAGAACCTATTTCACAGCAAAAGTATGGGTAATATGTTAGAGGCTATATAATGAAAAAATCTTTCAGACTTACTGCTCTGGGATCCAAGTGAGAAACAGATAGCAGGCAATGGACAGGAGAGCACTAGACTGACAATTTCTCTTACAGATTAATTTCTTTTAAGAAAACATCTTACAGCCTAACAGAATTACAGCATATTGCTTTAAAAGACCGTATACATCAGATCAACTTTCAATGCTGTAAGCCCATTTAATATTAAATATTCAGACTACATACCTGAATTAAGCAAAACTTGGCATTCACTGTATCTAGCAGAAAGGACAAAGAATTCTGGCAAAACCCTAGCAAACATATTCAAGTTAAGACTAAAGAAAAGGTTGTTGGGCAAGACTAGCTACAGTTTAGGCAGCAAGAAGCATGGTCTACTTCTGCTAGTTTAAGCTGTGGTGATTTCCAAAGATTGTCCTTTAGTTAAATGATAGAATACATCATATTTTTGTAGGGACAGTAAAATAAGTAGATAGCTACTATCCAGCTGTGGATGGCACACTGAGAATTAGTCCTAAGTTATAATAACTGATGATCTGTTGCAAATAAAACACGTTTAAAGTCAAATGCGAAAGAAGGGAAGGGAAGGGAAGGGAAGGGAAGGGAAGGGAAGGGAAGGGAAGGGAAGGGAAGGGAAGGGAAGGGAAGGGAAGGGAAGGGAAGGGAAGGGAAGGGAAGGGAAGGGAAGGGAAGGGAAGGGAAGGGAAGGGAAGGGAAGGGAAGGGAAGGGAAGGGAAGGGAAGGGAAGGGAAGGGAAGATCCCAAACTAGAAAATAGTTTCTTAATCCTGACCTCATACATGTTCTCAGGCATTATCACCTCTTGTGTTTAAATCCTATCATAAATGGATTTCTGAGTCACAGTGAGGCAATAAACTGTAATTACAAGCAATAACTATAAATTACAATGTATAATTTTATACTCCATTTAAGCATATAGTCTGTCTATACAAGCCATCAAAGGACCACACCTGTCACAAATTACATTCAGTATATTAATCATAATGTCAAGTCAGACTGGTTCCTAATGATTTTGCAGCTAGCATTTTGTTGTGAGGACTAATGTTTTGTGTCCCCGAATTTGATTTTATTTCCTTTAAAAAATACGCAGAAAATGGATCTATCACAAAGTGGATTAAATAACAAGTCCCAGATTAAAAATAAAAATCATTTCATACTATACCAAACTTGAAACTGTAAATAAAAAAATATTACATTGTGTAAGAACAGAAATAAAACTGATCCCACATATGAAAGAATTTTATGTTAGCAAAGGATATGGTCAATGTATTTATCGTGATATACATGCCTTTTTAAGCTTTGATTACATCTTTCTAAGTAATAACAACACTTCACAAAATCATCAATGTTAAGGATGATATTTTAGGGCCTGAAACTTAACTTCTTCTATCACAAAGTTAAATCTTACTCATTTTTTCTGTGTAAATGTATTTTTTTTTCTGGCTGCTGCTAATCAGCAGATCGCTGACAGAACTTGCTAGACTTCATAATGTCAGGGCAAAATTACTTCCCTTAAACTCACACATTCTCTTCTTTCCTTTGTGGAGGTATCCCATATATTTAGGAGGTTTACTTATTGCCAAGACCCAATGTAAAACTCATTATAATATGAAACCTTTGTGGAAAAAGACAGATTGGTTAAAATGCAGAAGAATTTTAGGCCTGCTAGTATTTCTAAAATATGAAATAAATATAAAATTAAATGGAATATGAACTGAGTAGAGCAGAAAAAGAATCCTCTCTTCAGTGAGGAAGGATGACAACATAGAAAGAAGAGGGGTAGCAGAAAGAAGTGTGAAGGACAATGAACAGGTCTTGCATGGTATAAACCAAAAGCTGACAGAATTAAAGACAGTATGCTTCCTGAGTACTCACAAACGCACAAACACCTGTCAGTACAAATTGTGGTAATAGATTTCTTATCAATCCATCCCACTCTTGCCAGTTTGAAGCCAGTGCCATCAACAGATGCCCAGAGCCTGGAGAAGGATCATAGGTCAGCAGGAGAGCACCTGAAAAGCACCACAAAGGAATTAGAAGCACTCCAGACGGCAAGTCATCTTCATGGGGGGCCCAACTTGAATGCCTCTATGCAAACTTACATAGCATTGGGAGTAAGCAAGGGTACTTAGAGATGTGTGCATGCCCGTGGGTCTTTGATCTTACTGGCATCATGCAGACATGGTGGGACGGCTCCTATGGCAGGAGTGTTGGAATGGAAGGATACAGGCTCTTACGCAAGGACAGGCAGGGGAGACAAGGGGGGTGTCATCCTCATCTTCACAAACCCTGGTCCTCATGGGAGACTTCAACCACCACCGGTATCTGTTGGAGGGACAACATGGCAGGGCACAAGCAAACCAGGAGGTTCCTGGAATTCTTCAATGACAACTTCCTTCTCTAAGTGACAGAGGAGCCAGTGCCATGCTGGACCTTGTTCTCAGGAACAGGGAGAATGTGAAGGCTGGTGGGGAATGTGAAGCTCAAGGGCAGCCTTGACTGCAGCTACCATGGAATGGTGGAATTTGAGGTCCTTAAGGAGGCAAGGAGGTTGCACAGCAAGCTCGCTGTCCTGGACTTCAGGAGAGTAGACTTTGGCCTCTTCAGGGAACTGACTGGCAGAGTTCCATGGTGTTGCAGACCAGCTGGAAAGGTCAGGTTCTCACGAACTGCACAAAGAGCTGAAGGTCATGTTCTCATGAGATACATGAGGAACTAAAAATACAGGACTAGGATGTTGACACCAAAGGGGCTCAAGTCACGAGCTTGATTAGCTAACTGTAAGGCACCTGCAGAGCTAAGCTTACAAAAGTTACGGTTATCAGTCTCAGCTGGGGCCGCCGGGAGGCACGCAGATAGTGGCGGAAGATGACTGTGGCTGCAGCAGCAGCACTGCGAGCCTGGTTCTGGATGAGCGGTTCTGGCTGCTGCACAATGTAACATGGGCGGACTGGGCCGGAGAGCTGGGCCCGCCAGGCTAGATCTCTCTTTTGCTCAAGAACTCGGAGGTCTGTGCATTACATACAGCGCACCATGGGATGAAGCCCTGGAGGGAAGAGGGGCACAAGACACCTGGCAAGTATTCACAGATTGACAGAGTGTTCGGGGCTGGAAGGGACCTCTAGAGATCATCTAGTCCAACCCCCCTGCCAGGGCAGGATCACCTAGAGCAGATCACACAGGAACAAGCCCAGGCGGCTTTGGAAAGTCTCCAGAGAAGGAGACTCCCCCACTGATCTGGGCAGCCTGTTTCAGTGCTATCTAAGAATCTTCTCCTCCAAGCTCAGGAGCTGTGCATCCCAATGAAGAGGGAGCATAAAAGCACCAGGAGGTCTGTGTGGATGAACAAGCAGCTGCTGGACAAACTGAGGTGCAGAAAGGAAGCCTACAGAGGGTGGAAGCAGGGACAGGGAGCCTGGGAGGATTACAGGGAAGTTGTCCACTAAGTCAGGAATCAGGTC
Organism: Rhynochetos jubatus; assembly: GCA_027574665.1. Lineage (NCBI taxonomy): Eukaryota > Metazoa > Chordata > Aves > Eurypygiformes > Rhynochetidae > Rhynochetos > Rhynochetos jubatus. Next base: position 71,292,683 of record CM050690.1, on the reverse strand, counting down.
AGGAAAGTCAAAGCCCTGACAGAATTCAACCTGACCAGGGACATCAAGGGAAACAAGAAGGGCTTCTATAGGTACATTGGGAATAAAAGGAAGGTCAGGGAAAATGTGGGCCCTTTGTGGAAGGAAACGGAAGAGCTGGCTTCCCAGGACATGGAGTAGGCTGAGGTACTCAATGATTTTTTTTTGCCTTAGTCTTCACCTGCAAGTGCTCAAGCCACAGCGCCTGAGTCACAGCAGGCAAGGGCAGGGACTGGGAGAATGGAGAGCCAGCCATCAATAGAGAGGATCAGGTTCATGACCACCTAAGGAAACTGAAGGTGCACAAGTCCATGGGAGGTGATGAGATGCATCCATGTCCTGAGGGAACTAGCAGCTCAGGTAGTAAAGCCACTATCCATCATATCTGAGAAGTTGAGGCAGGCTGGTGAACTTCCCACTGACTAGAAAAGGGGAAATATAACTCCCATTTTTAAAAATGAAAACAAGGAGGACCTGGGGAACTTCAGGCCAGTCAGTCTCACCTCTATGGCCAGCAAGATCATGGAGCAGATCTCCTGGAAACTGTACTAATGCATATGGAAAATAAGGAGATGATTGGTGAGAGCCACTATGGCTTCACCAAGGGCAGATCATGCCTGACAAATCTGGTGGCCTCTTACAACGATGATACAATGTTGGTGAATAAGGGAAAAGCAACTGATGTCATCTACCGGGACTTGTGCAAAGTGTCTCACACCATCCCGCATGACACCCTGGTCTCTAAATTGGAGAGACATGGATGTGATGGGTGGACCACTTGGTGGAAAAGGAATTGGCAGGATGGTCACTCTCAAAAGAATTGCAGTCAACACATCAATATCCAAGTGGAGACGAGTGGCATTCCTCCGGGTTTGGTATTGGGATCGGTACTGTTTAACATCTTCATTAGTGACATGGACGATGGGATGGAGTGCACCCTCAGCAAGCTTGCCGATGACACCAAGCTGTTGTGATGCAGTCAACATGTTAGACAGAAGGAATGCCATCCAGAGGGACCTGGACAGGCTGGAGAGCTGGGCCTGTGCCAACCGCATGGAGTTCAACAAGGCCAAGGGCAAGGTCCTGCACCTGGGTCGGGGCAATCCCAACCACAAGGACAGGCTGGGTGGAGAATGGATCAAGAGCAGCCCTGAGGAGAAGGACTTGGGCATACTGGTGGATGAAAAGCTGGACATCAGTCAGCAGTGTGTGCTGGCAGCCCAGAAAGCCAACCAGATCCTGGGCTTTATCCAGAATAGTGTGGCCAGCAAGCCAAGGGAGGGGATTCTCCCCCTCTACTCTGCTCTTGTGAGACCCCACCTGCAGTTCTGCATCCAGCTCTGGAGCCCCCAACATCAGAAGGATATTGACTGGTTGGAGTGAGTCCAGAGGAGGCCACGAAGATGCTCCAAGGGCTGGAGCACCTCTGCTATGGGGACAGGCTAAGAGAGTTGGGCTTGTTCAGTCTGGAAAAGAGAAGGCTCCAGGAAGACCATACAGCACCTTCCAGTACCTGATGGGGGCCAGCAAGAAATCTGGAGAGGAACTTTTTCCAGATGCTTGTAGTGACAGGACAAAAGAGAAATGGTTTTAAACTGAGGGTAGATTTATATGAAATATAAGGACAAAATTTTTCATGGTGAGGATGTTGAGGCACTGGAACAGGTTGCCCAGAGAAGCTGTGGGTGCTCCATCCCTGGAAGTGTTCAAGGCCAGGCTGGATGAGGCTTGGAGCAACCTGGTCTAGTGGAGGGTGTCCCTGCCCATGGCAGGGGGGTTGGAACTATATTGTCTTTAAGGTCCCTTCCAACCCAAACCATTCTATGATTCCATGATCAGTAAGCCATAACACTACATTTGTTCCTCATAGTCAAAGCATTTTGCCATGTTTCTTCTTCACAGTGTCAGAATTTCTCTGCAGTTCTCTTGCCTTAATTGTGCCCAGTAACGTACTGAGATTTGTTGAAGTTGAACCTGCATACTAATAAACCACTTTGCAGTACTGAAAACAAGGCACCCAGTTACAGCATTTTCCTGCACGCAGCAAACCTGTAATTGTCCATAGAGCAACATATATCCTCATTAGTATTTGAACACTGGTGACACACTTGTTTAAAATATAAAGAGGCTACTTAAGCAATAACTGCTGTTCTTTGATATATATTGTATGTAACTACATTAGTATTGCCAAATGTTTATTCTTACTACTTCAAGCAGGGGAGTTTTTTACAGTACTTGTACAGCGCACTTACACCTTAGTATTCTTCATGCAGATAACAAAAAGAACAGAATATGTCATAGGAACCACAGTTCCTCTCCAGAGACATAAACCCCCAGCCCCAAAACAGGGAAGGAGAGAGAATAAAGATGGACAGTAAATGTGCACATAAAATACATCTACTATACAGCTATTGAAAGTAAAGTAGCAATTGAAACCTGCAAGTCAGATGCCTAATGTTTAAAAATAACAGAACTACTAAAGTGCTGAAAGCAACAAGAATGTAGCTTCAAACTACTCAGAATAATGTGTTTCTTTCAAAAAATGAATGGTAATACAATTAGCTTATATAAAGCCAGATTAAGCTATGGAACTCCTTAGCACAAATCACTGTCAGCGTTAAACACTGACAGATTCAAAACTCTCTGCATGTGTTCATAGAAGGAAAATCTAATTGTGCTGTCTTACGTGAATGCAGACAGTCCTTCACCACAATCTATGGTGACTGGGCAAATGTTCTGTAGGGTGTCATAGTATATGCCTACAGGTCTTAGTATATGCTTTCCCCTAATTTCTTCCCCAGAAATTGTTATAGATCATTGTCAGAGACAGGAGACTGAACTACACAAACGTGGTCTAAATTAATATAACTGTTGTCTTGCGGCAACAGGGAAAACCAAGGTAGGAGTTGGGACAGTGTTCCAGAGTTGTGGTGTTCTAAATGTCAGTATGGGCAATGGAATTGAGAGATGTAGCTAGCAAACAGCTGTGGAAATGTGTGATAAACAAAACTTCAAGATTGTAGCTTTCTATTTCGCACTTGATCCTCTTCTGTTCTCTGTACAGACATGAGGATCCAGAGGTGACAGGAGGAGAGCGTGCAGGATGAATATAGCTGAAATTAAGTTTCAAAGAGGATATGATGATTTGATCATGACAGAGGGAATAAATAACATAAAGTGAAATGAATAATCAAACTAGAGAGGGAAAAGTGTAAAAGAAGTCCTGTGAGAAGTGGAGGCTATTTAGCCTCTGTGTCCCAGGAAAGAAACATGGCAAGCAAACAATAAAGAACATGAAATGACGAAAAATCATACTTAAGTATGTTTACAGACAATCTTAGTGATGCAGCAACAAATTCTGGTGCAAAAAAGGAAAACTGAATCCACACATTCTTTAATTACTCTGTATCAGTTTAGTGCTACTCCTGTGTGCATGGCTTCAATCTAAGTGCAATTTATTGTAAGAATCCAAGTACTTCTCCATTTGACTTTCCCTAATGTTGGCTGTATTGAGATGACATTTCTTCTAACACCTGCTTAAATTTAGTATCTTGAATATTTAGAAGTATTTTGATTGCCCTTTTGTGACAAAAATGTTAACTTATTGATAATAACTTTAAAAAATAGATTTTGCCATTTTATTCTTTATGTATACCACTATTAATGCTCATGATATTGAAAAATAATATCCACAAAAGCTGTAGGCTTGATTATGTCATAAGCTCTTTTTTTGTTCTTCATACATGCAGTTTCTTTCAGGAGGGCAAAAGGAATGAAGCGCAATAAATCATCTCTGGCACTTCAGTTTCTGTGCTCAACAAATTGCTCTCTGATGTCTTCTATTCCTCTGAACACTATAAATACAGACTATAGGCAATTCTCTCCTCTTTCAAAGCAAGTCCACAGGAAGGTGTAGGAAGTTGAAAATAAACACAGAGTTCTAGGTGAAAAATTCAGATGCATTCCACAACCCAGTATTAATGTATGAAAGCTACATTATCCAAAGTACAGTGTCCTGTAGAAAATCAGTTTGGAATTTCCAGGACACTGCCATTGGCATTCCTAGCAGAGGAGTAAGACATTAACAAAACACAGCATAAATAACCTTATTATTTAAAAGTATTAGTGTTTTGCAGCAAGGATAGAATTAGGGAAATGGTTAACTTACTTGTTTTCTGCAACTATTTTCCTTTACACTCTCCCTGGGCTCTGCTTTCACAGCGTAGAACAGACATCTTTCCAAGTTCGTAAATTCAGGGAAAGAATAAAGTAAAGTTGATTAGTACATTACTCCACCACTACTCAGAATTCTGTAAGAAAACTACATTAAGCTACTTTAAGAGGTAAGAAAGACTGGGATGAAACAGCAAACCGCTACTGAATTTAAATACAAGAGAAATTCCACATCTCTCTCATAATTCTGCTTTATCAGAGTAAGATTTTATGCTGCTCATGTCAGCAGATAGAACAACCAGTGGTATGTTTAAACAACATTAGCTGGTTGGAAGTTGATTGAATATGATAATGAACCTAAAGGCCTACATTCCATAGAAAATTCTAAAGATACAGGAATCACTGGTTTTTCTAACTCAGAGGCAATAAAGAAAGAAGTTAGTATCAATCAGTTCTGATTTGCATTCTTTTAATCAACATAAACTTCTGTTAATTACTACTTAGAGCAGCATTTACCTATATATAAACATAAACACATACACATGATTCCTGGAGCTGAGGAAAAAAAATCCATGATGAAGCTAAATTAGACTTGTTCTTTGCACTCTGACGTAACAGAAACATACTCACACTGCAAACATTATCATTAAAAGGGTTTTTTTTCCCCCCTGAAGTGTATTTTTATAACTTAGCGTATACACAAAACTTTAAATCTCTAGAAGAATGTAAATATTAAACTCTGCCCTGAAAGTACTTCCCGACCCCTGAAGCTTCCTGTTACTGGATCCATTCATGTGCCACTGATTCTACAATGACGTCAGATATAAATGTCTGGCCATTTACTCCTACAAAACTCAGTAATTAATTCTGATTTAAAGGACAGAGAAGACTGACTTCCACAAGAAGGGAACCCATAATATTCAAAGTTGTTTCTGCCAACTGTTAATCACTGTCACTTTGAAAATAATGGTTAAGTTTGTTGTCTGCCTGTCATAACCCCTATTCTATTGTTCCCATCTTTTGTAGATGAAATAATCCTTTAGGATTCTCAATTGCACTGAAAGGTGCTTGGAAACTTAATTAATCAAGTATAGATCTTATCCAGAAAAAGATACGGGCCAACTTAGCTTCCCATGGTGAGTACACTGTACTTCCCAGATGTGCGTCTCTGTGGTCTGCATTTTTGTAAGGTGCCCTTCAAAATGGGGGCACCGACACCTTGCACGATTATTTCGGCGTGATTCTAAACCGAGGATGGCCCCATCCAAACAAAAGCAGAGCAAAACCCAGCATCGGTGAGGCTCATGTCGGGCCAAGCTCGGGTCCAGCGCAGAGCCCCAGCCGCAGCAGTGCTGGCCCACCAACGCCTCTGGCTTCCTACACAGCCGCTGCAGCGGGCACACGCCGTTGTAAACGTGTAGCAGCAATACACGTAGAACTGGCAGAGCGTTTTTCGGCAGCTTCAGCTCTCCCTCTCCCTTTCCTACTCTGCCAACACAGCATTTTGTGCCGTTATGTGAACTGATCTGGGAAAATTATCCTGCGTTTTTTCTCGTTTTTCCCGTTTTTTTCAGCTTAACAGTCCGCCGCTGTACGCCACCTGCGCCAGCACAGACCCAATTCCGCAACGGGCCGCGTAAGGTCGGGGCGGAACGGGGAAGTAATGACTTAGACACCTATCAAAGCAGCAGGCAGCGGCGCCGCCACGCACCCGGGGAGGGCGGCTGGGGCCGGCGGGGTGCGCGCCGCCCGCGCCCAGAGCTAACGGCAGAGGGCCGCCGAGGGGAACGCGGCACGGCCGCGGCTGCCGCCCACCTGTGACTAGCAGGATCCTGTCGCCCCACCCCGCCTCCAGACACGAGCCGCCCCCTCCTCGGCCCACGGGCAACCCCGCGCTCGCCCGCTCAACGCGTAACGGCCCCCCCGGCGGGGGCGAGCACGCGCTCCCCCTCGCAGGACGCTCCCCTCCTGCCGCGCCTCCCCGCCCCGTCCCCCCTCAACCGTGTTCCCCCACCCACAGCGCATGCGCAGCCTCCGCGGAGCCGCGCGCGCTCGTGGGGGTTGGTCGCTGCCGTGGGCGGGGACGCCGTCGCCTCCTCCACCGCGCATGAGCCGGGGCCGGTCGCCGTGGCAACGGGACGCGCTTCTGGGCCGTCGAGAGGGCCGCCGCCGCCTGTCATGTCGGAGATCCTGCGCCGGTGGCTGAACGAGGAGGTGAAGCTCTCCCGGAGCGTGGGTAAGTGGGCGCCCCGTTGCGTTGGGAGTGGGGGGGGGGCTCGGGGGGCAGCTGGCTTGCCTGCCAGCGCAGGGGGCTACCACACGGTCACCCGCCGAGGGACTTCGGGGATTCCCCGGGGCCACCTCCCGCTGACCTAGGGATGAACCCTCCCTCGTCCTCCCGTCCAGATACATCCTCAGGTAGAGTTTTAATCTTCATGGGCAAGGCAGGGATTTTCGAGGTGACGTTAGTTTTCCTTAAGGCTCAAGTGCTCTCAGGAGGTATGAGGAGCTCAAGCTGCATCTGCTAATAAGGACTCCCGAGGATAAAGGTATTTTAGTGTGTTTGCAGTACTTTGTTTTGAATGGGAGGTGCTGTGCTGGCTTTGGACGCGCACTTGTTCTGCAAGGAGGGAGAAACTTCCTATGGAAGAGAAGCACGTTAGATCTAACTTTGTCTTCATTTGCGTCTTTTATGGAAAATTTACTAATTATTATCTATAGATCTTGTCACGATCTTAATGACAATTATGCCAGTTTACTTTTTTAACATGGAAAATGAGAAGTAAATGACAATCTAAAGCTTATGTTGCCAAACACTGAAAGCAGATTTATGTCTTGAAAACTAGTTACTGTTAGATTAATCTCCTAAAGTTATTATGAATTACTTAATAAAGTTTGGACTTAATTTTCTTATAAAAATAGTAAGTAGTACTAAGATTAATGTATAAATTCTTTTAATTATCCTACTTTTTTTTTTTTTTTTTTAAAACAAACAACAAATAAATGACCTTTGTTCCAGGTTCATTTTCAGAAGAATTTTCTACTGGCTACCTGCTAGGAGAACTTTTACACAAATACGGTCTTCAGGATGACTTTAATCAGTTTTCACAGAGCAGGTTAGTACATATGGATAACATGTCTCTTACAGAATTACACAAAATATCTATTTTTCAGTTAGAATTTGCTAATGTAGGGTGGGAAAGGCATCTAGAACTTGCCAAGATTTGAGACGTTCATCAGTATGTCAGAAGCTACTTGTATTTGACGCACAGATTAGCTTTGTATTTCCGGAAAGGTTGATCATAGTACTTCAACAAAACAATACATTTTGATTGTAACTATGGTAGTAACAGATTAGACCAAAAGTTTAACAAGCCCTTCAAGGATGTCTCTAAGACTGGAGATGCTGACACTGTCCCCGTGAGCCAAGTAGAGCCAGGAATCCAGAGGTGGGGTGTGGTGGTGACCACTGTATCTTCACTAAAGTGGAGATGGGGGAGTTGCATTGTAAGACTCTGAGTGAAGCCTTGGTGGAAGATCATGTAAGAATTTATAAGTTTACAAGTAAGCCGGTGTAATAACCACAATGAAGAAGAACAGAAAAACAGGAAGTTGAAAAATCTTGTGCACATCTGTGAGCCTTGGTATGTTGGTGATGCAGTTCGTGGGCTTCCTTGGCTTATGCTCTATATTGGCAGACTTTGATGCACATGTATATAGTGTACCAGGCTGTACATCCTCTTCCTCTTTTTTATGTTCTTTACACTTCTCATTTATGTATATGCTTTCCTATACCACATCCCACCAACTTGTAAGAGAGCAGCTTGAGCACAGCTAACAAAAGCAGCCAACAAACACAGCAGTTTTTGGGCTCTGCTTCTAGGACTTCTAGACCTCCCAGGAATTTCTGGGATCATTGGAGAACTTCTGGTAACTCTTTGAGAAACTTGACGAGTGCCTGCTGCTGCTGGGGCAGGATAGCCTCAGGAGTCTTACTTCTAGCAAGCTGTAACAGCTTCGAACAAGTTCTGTCAACTTTTCCTGATAAAAGGGTGCTTTGAGCTCTTGTCTCCAGCTGACTTCTGATTAAGAAGGAGCAATTAATGAAGATCACTTCGGTGGGTGCAAGAAGAGGTCAGAAACTCTGCTGAGACAGTATATATGTGCTCAGCAAAGGTGATGATGCATGACAGGGCGTGATCCCCAGCATCCTCTGGAGCGACTACTCAGAATATCAGAGGCCTCAACTCTGATGCATCTCCAGAGAAAGGAGGCAATTCTCCATGTCTTTGGCTGTAGGGAAAGCCCAGTCTTTACTTAGCCTTGGACATGGGAGGTGTTGGCTTTGCCCTCAGAGTTGTGTGCTCAGGGAGGATCTGTGTCACCATGTCAAGCTAGGGCAGGAGGAGGTCAGTAGACTGTTCAGTGTCGCAGGTGTTGAAAAGGAGATTGACTGGATCTTTGCTGAGACAATGCAGATACAGGAACCTGAACCCGCAGCTGTGCTGAGGAAGAGACAGGTAGAATGTGTGCCTGAGGGGTTGGGAAAAGGAGATGACCTGGCAGCTTGTGCCTTCTGGCAAGAAAAGGAAGGTTCTTGCTCCACCTGCTGATCTGCAGATGCAGAACAGATTTATTGCCTTGGTAGCAGATGAGAGGCTGGTGTCTCTGTGCAACAAAGCATCTGAGCCGGAGAAGTCTGAACCACATGAGAGCACTAGAAGGTGAGTGATAGTGCAGAAGATGGAGGTGCCCATTTTTTGACCTTGCACGTTAGCCAGGGACGTTTGCTGTTTGCTGGGGGTTGAGTCCAGGACTGTGGAGGCTTGTCCAACGCATGCACTGTTAACCCTGCTGCTCTTCTATGTGGGCACCAAGGATACTGCTGGAGAGACCTGGAGCATATCAAGCATGGCTCTGGAGGCAAAAGTCAAAGGTGAGGGGGACAAGGTGGTTTTTTCTTCAATTCTGCTGATGAGGTGGAAGGGCTTGATGGGTGGCTAGATTCTACAGGTGGTTGTGCAGCCGCTGTCAACAACAGGGATTTGTTTTTCACAATCATGGGATCCTCTTTGAAGATAAGAGGACTGCTAGGAAGGGATGGGATCCACCTGACCAAGTTGGGCAAAAGCAATGTTGTGTGTCCAGTTCTGGGCTCCTCAGCTCAAGAAGGACGAGGAGCTACTGGAGACGGTCCAGTGCAGGGACACTGAGGTGATGAAAGGCCTGCAACACCTTCCATATGAGGAAAAGTTGAGAGAGCTGGGTCTGTTTAGCTTGGAAAAGAGGAGGCTGAGGGGGGATCTTATCAATGCTTATCAATATCTAAAGGGTGGGTGTCAGGAGGATGGGGCCAGGCTCTTCTCAGTGGTGTCCAGTGACAGGACCAGGGGCAATGGCCATAAACTGGAAAACACAAGGTTCAACCTGAATGTGAGGAAACACTTCTTCCCTCTGAGGGTGACAGAGCACCGGAACAGGCTGCCCAGAGAGGTGGGTGAGTCTCCTTCCCTGGAGACTTTCAAAAGCCACCTGGACTTGTTCCTGTGTGATCTGCTCTAGGGGATCCTGCCCTGGCTGGGGGGTTGGACTAGATGATCTCTAGAGGTCCCTTCCAACCCCTAACACTCTGTCAATCTGTGAACGTTGCCAACAGGTTGGCAAACCTGGTGAGGATACTTTAAAATAGGAATGAGGGGGGAAGGAGATGACTGCCCTCAAACAAGTGACGAAGTGATGGCCTAGACTGGCAGGCAAGAGGAGGAGAGTGATGTGAATAAGAGAGACAAAACAGTGGAGAAGGCTGCCCACCCCAAGTTTATGTATTCAGTTAAGGAAGTGCTGAGAAGACAGTATATGGGAGAAGCATTCATACCTCTTCTGGTAAATCAACACAACTGGCCGCTTCTCTGAAGTGCTGGTATATTAATGCATGCAGCATAAGGAACATACAGGAGGAATTAGAGGCCTGTGTGCAGGAGTCACAGAGAAGCGGGGGATAGCTCACACAGCTGGAGTGCTGCCATGGCTTGATATATCTCTAGGATGGACAGTCTGGGAAGGTGAGGAGGAGGAGTTGCCCTTTATGTGAAAGAGCAGAGAAAATGCAAGGAGTTCTGCCTTGGGATGGGTGATGACCAGTTAAGGTCCAATGGGTTAGGATTAGAGGAAGGACAAAACTGGGTGATGCTGTGGTGACTGTTGGCCACAGATCACCTGAGCAGGAAGAAGTACCTAAAGTTTTCTGGAGACAACTGGAAGAATTCTCATTTTCATAGACCTTGGTCTCAGTAAGAAACTTTAAAGCTGAATAAAGGCAGCAGGAGGCATGAATGGAAGAATAAGGTGCTACTGATAAAACTCAAACGTAAAACCGAAGAATACAAGATGTGGAAGCAGGGTCAGGCAATCCTGGAGGAGCACAGAGACGCTCTCTGAGTATGCAGGGATGGCTTTAGGAAAGCCAGTGTGTGCTCAGAGTCAAAACTGGTGAGGGTAAGCAGAGGTTTCTCTTACCACTCCATTCTGTAACCTTCTTCTGCCTCTCCTTATGCCTTGTGATGCTACTTTCCTCTTGGCACAAAGCAAATCCAGGATCTGCCTCTGTACTGCCCATGCTGAGATGGCTTCCATGCACCATAGATGGCAGAGTACGGCTGCAATGATCACTGAGCCTCTCAGACTCTCGAATACTCCTCAGTCTGCCATGGAAAAGGCTGAGGTATTTAATGCCTTCTCTGTCTTGATCTACTCCCCTGGTAAAACGCACACTCAGAAATCCCAAGCCCCTGAAACTAGCAGGAAAGTCTGCAACAAGAAAGACTTACCAAGGAGTGGAGGAGGAGGATCAGCGTAAATAAGGAACGTTTAAATACACTGGAAATACACAAGTCCATGGGACCTGTGCTAAGGAATATGGCCTGATGTCGTTGCTAAGCCACTCTTACTAATCTTTGAGAGGTCCTTGCAACACTGGGGGAGATTCCTAGGACTAGAAGAATGCACCTGCCACTCCTCTCTTCCAAGGGAAGCACATAGGAGGAATTGGGGATGCACAGGCCAGTCAGCCTCACCTCAGTCCCTAGGAACTGTTGGAGTAAATAAGCATGGAAACCATTTCCAAGCACATTAAGGACAAGAAGACAACAGGGACTTGTCAATATGGCTCTATGAAGGGGAAATCATGCCTACCTAACCTGACAACCTTCTACAATGAGGTGGCAGGCTGAGTGCTTGAGAGAAGATCAGTATTTGCTGTTTACATTGACTTTTGCCCCTGTCTTCCTTAACATCCTCATAGCCAAACTGATGGAGAACAGACCAGGTAAGAGGAGAGTGACGTCTACAGAAAACTGCCTGAAGTGCCGATCTCAGGGAGTTGTGATCCGCAGTGTGATAGATGAATGTATTGGAACAGTTCCAGAGAAAGGCCCTAACAATCATTAAGTTCTGGGAGTATCTGGCATATGAGGTGGAGAAGGACTGTATATTGTGTTCTTTACCATGATACTCCGTGACTTTGTAAAGAAAATTTGATGTTTTCATGTTTCTTCATTATTTTCTTTTCTAATAATTAAGGACATTGATCTTTTGACAACTATTGAGAGTTGAGGCAATGTTTTCTCAATTCCAAGGTATTTCTTCTGAACATTAAATCGTTACTGTTTATAGTCATTATATGGCCCTGGTATTCTGCAAGAACCTGTACCTGCCTAATCTTACTTAATATCTACAAAATAATACTTTTAAAATTTTGAGTGTCCTATTAAGGAAAAGCATATTATTCATGGACCATTTGGTAAACTGGTGTCACTTTAGTATGTTTTAGCACAACCCAAGCCAAGATCGTTCCTGTTGGGATGGTGGCAGTAGAAATGTAGATTCCTTTTTTAGGACAGGCAACTGTAATCTAGAAGGCTCTACCAGAAAAGAACATGGTGTCATTGCAACTAACTAGTCAAGTTCTCCTTAACTATATTAGCTGCTTATGTTGCACAGTTGTTGGGTGGATAAGCATGGTAATAGTAATTGAGAAAATGCTATTACTTTTTTAAAAGGAGTACTACTAAAAAACCTTTTCCAGTTTGGCTATCCATATTTGAAAAGTAAAATATCGTAGTTTTTGCTGTACTCTTACAATGACTTTTAGGTAAGATTTAGAAGATTTTTCGTATTTTAGGGCAAGGTTAAGAAATTCCATCTGATCTGATTACAGAACAAAAAGTTAAGAGGTGCTATCACCGCAGCTTCTCAATGCCTATGAGGTGATTTCTGCCAATAGGGCTCACCTTACCCTTGGCTCAATGGCAGAAAAAAGGTCATGAGTTGTAAGCTGCAGTTATATATAATTGTGAAAGAAATAAGGCATGGACTGTTATAGTGAGAATAATAATCTTCTGAACTGTTTCAACTGTGAATAAGGTGAATGCTGTGTTACCAGGAGGTCTGAAGTTAAAATTGGGTATTTTTGTGGAATTATGCTGTAGAATTGTCTGACCTCAAAAGCTTGTTGATTCATGTGAAGGAACTATGTAAACTCAAGTGATAGGACAGTACAGAAAGCATGACATTCTGACTGAGGTTGAAGTTACGAATTTGTTGGATGAAATTTAATGTGTTAATTTTGATACAGTGATAATTTATTGTTCTTAGGTTTTGGCCTGCGTATATTTTGATCTTGAGTCCTTCTACAGGATAATCTACGTATCAAGAGAAACATTAATTGGCAATCCACTATTTCAGTTTTGAATGTAAATTGTTCATTGAGTCCATAGTCTTTATTTTCAACACTACCCCAACACGTGTTCATTTCTTTGTGTTGCGAGGTTAATAGATTCTATAGACTTTTTTGGTAATTTCCTATGTTTTCGCTGGTTAGAGCTCAAGTGAATTGATATAGTTCATATGGAAACGTCATTCCAACTTTGTGTTGTTTTTGTGGACGGTAAACAATTAGCTGCAATTGGGGATAAGCTTTTGCTGTCATATTGCGCTTTGTGTTTGCATGTATCAAGATTTATATAACTTAATGTGTTCTGTTTTTACCAAAAGTTATGCCTGGCAGACCAATGCAGCTACATGTACTGCAGTATAAAACCAGATTGTGTATCACATTACTTTAAGAAGTCCTCTGAGGTATTTTTCCCCTCCTGTCTTGGTATGAGATAAATGTCATGACCATGATTATTACAACAAGCTGGAATTGAAAATAAGTTTATGTTCTGATTTTTTTGTTGTTGTTTTTAATCATCCAGGGTTGCAAATGCAAAACTTAACAATTTTTCTCGCCTGGAGCCCACGCTTCACCTCCTTGGTGTAGAGTTTAATGAGAATGTGGCCCAAGATATCATGACAGGACAGCATGGGGCTGCAACAAAGCTGTTATATGAATTGTATATTGCTTTAGAAAAAAAGAGAAAGGCAAAGCTCACTGGAGTAGCAATGGAAGCAATGAGACCTGCAGCAACTGCAAAGCTTCAGTCTATTGAAAGTGTTTTGTATCGAGAGGTAACTAACTGCCTATTTTGTATAAGTATACAGGAAAAAAGGTAGCCTGTTTACATTTACCGCTCAAGTATGTTACATGCTTCCCCTCCCCACTTTTTAAATCTCCTATTCAGAACCCAATACTTCTGTGGAAAAAACCAGTCTTTTGCTTTGTCTTTGACAGTGGAATTACAGTTTATCTGTGACTCATGGGGATATTGATCATCTGTGTTTTGTATTCCTTTGTTTTGTCTCATTCTGTGTTACCTGCTCTGTTTTTAAGCTTTCTCCAGACTCAAAATACGTATAGCAACAAAGGCTAGTTGTGTTTAGCAGCTGCCACTTTGCCCATTTGATCAGTACAGATTGCACACTGCATTGCAGTCTAGGTATCAGCTTAGACTAATTTCCCCTCTAGGAAACCTATTTATAACTGTGTTGAGCTTTGTGCCACAGTGGTTTGGTCCCATCTCTTGCACGTCTTTCCATATATTTATATTACACTCCAGCCTGCAATAACCATACACTGAGTAATATGAAGAGGAAAAACCATAGTGGAAAGAGAGTATCTAACAGGAAGTCAGTACTGATGTATTAGGGTCTGTTAAGGACATTCTTCTCTTCAGCTGTAATGTTCAGCATGTGCCGATCATAATTTCTTATCAGGATGAGCAATCTTTAAGAAACTACATACTGTGAATCAAATTCCGCCTGGTGAAATTTCACATTTTTCTGACACACTTCCTGAAAAATAGTCTACAAGCAGATAATATACCAACAAGTGCAAGGATAGTAGCAAACAGCTGAAACATACTTTCACCTATAGAGGGATAGCTTGAAGATAAAGCAACTGAAAGTAGCTCCTGTCAAGAGACAGGTTCAAAATGGCGTTTGAATCATAGAATAGTTGAGGTTGGAAGGGGACCCCTGGAGGGGGGCTTAATCCACACTCCTTACTCTAAGCAAAGTCAACCAGAGCATGTTGCTCAGGATCTTGTTTGGTTGTGTTTTGAATATCTCCAAACATGGAGACTTCACAGACTGTCTGGGAAAATTGTTTATCATGCTTTCAGTAATTATTTCTTTTGTCTTTATGTTTAAGTTAAATTTTGTGTATTTCAGTTTGAATACAATAGAATAGTTCCAGTTGGAAGGGACCTACAACAATCATCTAGTCCAACTGACTGACCAATCCAGGGTTGACCAAAAGTTCAAGCATGTTATTACAGACACGGTCCGAACACCTCATAAACACTGACAGGCTGGGGCATCAATCACCTCTCTAGAAAGTCCGTCCCAGTATTTGACCATCCTCTCAGTAAAGAAATGCTGCCTAATGTCCAGTCTTATCCTCTCCTGGCGCAGCTTTGAGGCGTTCCAGTGCATCCTGTCACTGGATCCCAGGGAAAAGAAACCAGCACCTCCCTCTCCACGTTCCCTCCCCAGGAAGCTGTAACAAGCAGTGAGGCCACCTCTCAGCCTCCTTCTCTCCAGACTGAACAAAGTTTGGCATTGTTCAAGTTCAAGCCTGTATGTTCTTTTCAGTGGAGGTAGTCTTGTTTTTCTGAAAAATGTTTGGCCATGTTTACCTGTTGTTCTGTGTACATTAATACAGGAAAACAGTTTGAAATGACTATTGCAAAATTATAATATTTAAATATGTTTCTTACTGTCTCTGACCCTTCATTGCTTGATATTTAATTTTAGCATTTGAAAAAATTAACGCCGCGTCAGGCTGATTTGCAACTACAGCAGATTTCAGAGCATTTTGAAATAAAAGCTAAGGCAGTAGAAGATAAAATAGCTCGTATACGTATTGCAGAACGACAGAAACTTCAGAAGGTCCAAGAGGAACAAAGAGCCCAAGACATTGAAAAGGTGACTACTTACTTTCTATAGACTTCTGAAGAATTATTTTTTTTAAGGTCATGTGCATAATGGATTGGTTAAAGCCAGTATGGATTCTTGTTAATTCTCTGCTACACAGTCATGTTTACAAAACAAAGAAATGCAAAAACAAAGAAAAGAAGTAGGCATAGCAATCATTAATATGTATACAATAAAGTCAATAGATTGTTATAAGACCCTTAAAAATTAATATTTGAAAGTCACTTAAATTGTAAATACTTACAGATTTGGAGACAAAGTATAGATTTTTCACAACTCTGTGTTTAAGATGTCCTTGTAAAAGAGGTTGTGACATTCTTAGTTTTTGAAGAAAAGGTGAAGCATTGTTCAAAAGCAGGAAAAAGACACAGGGAGGGGGACATATAGTGGTATGGCCTCAGAACATCTTGCAGCTTTGTGTAGCTGTTCTGATAAAATAAGAAAGATGAACTAATTTCTTCAGATACGGGTACACTCTTCCAAAGTACAGCCTATAGTTTATATAGAGGAACTGGCCAGCTCTCCAGGGGGTATTGAACCCCTTGAAGTGAAAATGAAGTTGACTAATTTGAGATGCATTTTGTATGGCTAATTAAAGGGAGAGAGTCTTGCTATGATTATTTAGCTGTTCTGTTGCCACTGCATGAACAAGAGTGAAAAGAAACATCCCTTCATGCATCTGGAAAAGAAGATACAAGCGATATCTAAAATATTCAAAATTTTAAAAAGAAAATTTATTAATAACTCATTTGATATATTGCATGTTTATTTTTTAACTATCTTTGACTCCTTGTAAAAACCTTTTTTCCACTCAATTCTACCTTTAACTGCATATATCTGTAATGTACTGTTAACTAGTGTAATTTAAATGTTTGTTACTTCTTGATCATCTGAGACTCATTCAGCGATAATATTACCTAATGGCATTCTCGGTTTCTGTACAACAAAACTGGTGTTCTCAGTTTCTATGCTGAATTCTGACCTGAAACCGTTACCATAGTAGAGCTAGAATTTAATACAAGCCCTTAAATGCCTAGTAGGCAACAAGCACAAACTGTTTTTCTTTACGTACGTGCTCCTATTGCACCGCACTCTTTGTTAATGCAGACACAGCATATATAGATGTACCATTTTCTGATAATGATACTTAAATATATCTTCATCCTCAAATAGTGAGAACATATATTATCTCTTTTTTAAGCTGTCAAATTATTCAGAATGTAGAATGATACTTTAATTTAAAATGCATTTGTAATGTTATCTACTTGATATAAAACTGGTGACTTATGAGTGGCTAAGAATATTATTAAGATAAGGTTTAACTGTGGACAAAAGATAACGAATTATTTACTTTCATGGCATTTTAGTGATACACTTAAAAAAAAAGTAATTTGTTCAAGCCTGAACCCTGATAAGCTCTTCTACTTTTTCTGGAAGACTTTTTTCCTTATGGCTTAGTTACATTTACTTCATAGATATATAGGTAGTGTATTAGGGCCATATGGTGTGTTTTCTTCGCATTCAAGTATCTGAACACAAGATGTTGAATGTTCAGCATCGCATAGGAAGAAGGAGACAAAATGAAATAATGGCCAGGATTCAAGCAGCCATAATACAGGTTCCAAAGCCACCACCAAGCCACACCATGAAAGGTATTGAAGCCCAAAAATTCTTAAAGAAGAAAAGAGAAGCAGAGGTAAATATCATATGTATTCTTTTCATATATGAACTTGAAAAACATTATCTCTGGAATCATTTACACTTATAATTGATGTACTTGCACCATACAAAAGCTGCTGATATAACTGTTAAAATGATGCAGTAGACTCAACCAGTGAAAATTTGGCTAAATATTAATATGATTATCATTGTGCATTTTTTAGTAATTTTCTTTATGTAATAGAGAGTTTTTATTGAATAAATACCATAGCTGGGTACTATTTTAATTGCAGACAAGAATTTCGGTTTTAGTATTTTAATTAGAATATGAGAAATAAAAGCATTAATGATTCCTTCTCTCATGCTTGATGAAGTTTTAAGGTTTTACACCGTAACATATGAACACTTCTGTAACACACTATAAAACTGTCAGCTCTATAAAAAATGTTAATAAGAGCAGAAATTGACAATAGTCTTAGATTGAATCAAGAAATGGTGACAATGCAGCAATAAAAAAAAAAAAATCTGTATTATCTAGTGCTGTAGAGTACTTGGATTGTAATCTTAGAGTTCCTGGACTGTATTATCGTCACAAGTGCAGATGTTACCAATTTTCACAATTGCACATCCACAATACATGCATTTAACTGTAGAGTGTAGGAACATAGTTGCTTCAGTAACTGTCAGGGATAAATTCAAGCTACTAATTCTAATGCAGATCATAGACCAGACTATCTTGTTTCTAATCCCTGAATGGTGGAAACTATATAAACTGCTAGGTCTTACATAATAACAGAATTATCCTGCAGAATGAAAAGCTGCACAATCTTAGGATTTTCTGAATGGTGAATATATAAGTATAGCTAGGAAAAAGATAGTGGGGAAGGAAATGACAGGTAGAAGAAGAAAAGCATCTTGCTTTTTTTCTTGATCTGGCTGACGCTTGGATTATCTTTACTGTAAATATTTCTGTTACACTAACATGACATTAAAATAATTCCCTAATACTTAGTCTGTTGAACTTTCCTTACAATGCTTTATGAAAAGAAACCCCAAACAACAAAAAACTGTGTTGTTTCTTCAGGACACATACAAGGAGATTGAAAATTTTGAGAAGTCTATGGCAGGAAATGCCTCTGTAGTACACAGCCAAGTCCCTGACAGGTAATGTTTGAATATTAGCTTGTTAAGATTAGACAGGATTGTACCTCTGGTGCCTACTGTCTATGTAGACAGCAGCTTGAGGAAAATGTAATGACTTGTTTAGTTTTAACTGTGATTATCCTTTCAGTGGTTGTCCCACTGGCACTACAAATATTCCAGCTCCAGCACCGTTACAGTGGTTTTATCTTACCTTTAGTTGTAGTAGGGATGGTTTAAGCTTCCTTCTATCCTTTTTCCCATACATGCTCAGCAAAGGACACACATTGCATCCTTTCTCTGTTTATTTCAGTCATTGAGTCTGTAAGGTCAGTTAGACTTGGAGAGAGAGAAGAATGATTGTGGATGTAGATATACGGTAACGCATTTCAAAGAAACCAGAGACAAGTAACCTTTCTCCTTAGACTTATCTGTATGTTGATTTATTTGTGAATAATTTTAAGTAAGAGTCAATCTGTCACCTTGATATGTGTATCGTACTCGGAAGTGGTGGCACTCATGCATACTGCTATGGATACCTTTTCATGTAAATAACCAGTGATTAATAACTCTGCAAAACTGCACTCAGTGTATGCATATATTGAAAAGTAACGATATTCTGTGGGCCATCCTAATTTCCTGTTTCTGAAGAATTTGGCTTCATATTAGCAAGTGAACTAGCAGACAGTTTGCTCAAGTCAGTGCTGGAGTGGACTTAGTGGTTATTGTGGGGCATGAGACCATCAAGAAGTAGCCACAAGTGCTCACAAAGTGCTGCTGTGTATTTGTCAGACTTGCACGTATCTATAGAGAGATCTGTATGAAAACACCTCTACGGACCCTAATTCCAATAATGTCAGTGATCTTTTTCTTTTTAATCTTTTCAATCAGTGATGTACAAGAATCATTGCAAGCACAGAAGCTGCAAGAAACAACTTCAGAAACTACAGCACAGACAGCAACTGAGCTGTTAAATATTTATTCAGATGATGAGTATAGAAAGAAAATTCAAAAACGCTTAGAGGAAGATACAGTTGCTAGAGAACAACGAGAAAAGAGACGACGAAAAATACTAATGGAACAGTTAATAGCACATGAAGCTGAAGAGGTGAGAAAATATGTGCTGAAGTATATAACCTGTGCACAATTAGTAATCTAAAAATTTGCTTACAAATGTGAAAGCCCAGTATTTTTCAAGGGTTGAGTAAAATGAAACAATGAAGGATATTTGCTTGTAATAGGAAACAAAGTCTGTGAATCCTCTATTCTTCTTCAAAATCTTAATGAAGTATGAAGTCCAAGGAAGTAGATAGAACTGGGGCAGCAAAAGGCATCACATTTCCTGTTATTGCCTTGTCTTTGAGAACGTAAGACACAAATGGACAGATGCAGTCTTCAGTAAGCGGTGCTATTTCACCCGCTATATCACCTGAACTGTATCAAATGACATACAGCACCAATATGAAAATATGAAGTGCACATAAAGTTGGTTTGCATTGCAATTGCATTGTTTTCCATTCCAGTTGCACTCATGATGATAGTTCTGTACATAGAAAAATAGTGTACAAACAGTACACTAAAAATAGTGTACAAAACAAAGAACATTCAAAATTAGAACCTCATTTTGTGACAAACTTTGTAGAGAGAATATTGCACTCTGTGTTAAAGCCTAGATGACTGCATCTTTGTGACTATCCTGTGGTGTCATGAGATTCAGTGCTAGGGAAGGGAAGTGCAAAGATCTTACTTTGGGTAAAATAAGCAAAACATTGAGGGACTTTTATATCAGCTTAGTCTTTTCAAATCACCATTATTTAATTGGAATGTGCTTTATTCCCAGAAATTGTAAAGGGAAAGGAACTTAAAAATATGGAAAGTGTTTTGTTTGCAAAATATTGCCTTCTCCCCCACATCAACATTAAAGATCTAAATTAATTAGGAAGTTGTTGTTCTTATTATTGCAATTAAAATAAACATGTTTTGCAGCTTTGTGTTGTAAACCTGTTCTAGATATCCTAGTTGCATTGTGTAGCACAGATTTAGAGCTCTTTGTAGAGTTTTTTAATGAATGTTATGACAATACATAATAAAGCTTCATTTTTTTCACTTACGGGTGAATTTATATAATGTGTTCTGCCACAGGTAGCTGATGAAAAGTAAACCAGATTAGAAGTGAAAATTTATATTGGTTTGGTTTTTGTACTGCTACTAACTGGCTTTATCTGCTCCTCTGTTCTTAAGAAAATCAATATGAAATTCTTAGATAATTTCCCAATTTAAGTCCTTAAATTTGAATACATTTTATAGCAGTTTTGCTGCATCCAAAACCAATGTCCAGGGAATCAGAAATTTCCTCTACAATTCTACAGCAGGAGTGATACTTGGCAGTGGATCTTGCAAGGCAAGATGATGTTTTTGCTTAGAACCCAGTAGTAGTTCTGGACTGTGAAAGGAGTGAATGTAAAAATAAAACTTTATATTAATTTAAGCATTAGGTTAGATACCAAGAGCAGTCTAGAGAAGTGTAGTTGTGAGAAGATACTGTTATCTGTTGATAAGTACTTTGAAAAGTAACAGTCCACAGCCTTCAAAGCGTCTGTATATACCGACCATGCTTCTAGCAATGGCACAGAATGATTTTTGTATAGTACCAAATAGGGGTTTCTATTCCTGTCCCAGTGAGAACACTGAAGCTGTTACCTGGAAGTCTTGTATTTTCCTCTGTTCTGAATGCTTCCTCATATTCCTAGTCTCCACAACGGAGGAGAATAGAGGAGGTAGGAATACAAATCCCAAGAAAGAAGGAAAAAGTTCAAATCTGTGGAACAGTAGATCAAGGATCCAGCAGAATATGGCTGAGAATGGGGACTGGTGAAAAGCAGGGATAAGTTAATGATTTGAGGAAAGGGTATATCTTCACATACAGAAGCAATTATTTTAAATATGCTGCAGTTTATTTGCACACAGGAAATATCCAAGTTAAAATTGAGATAATCCGAACAAATGTACTTTTAATGACTATCTCAGTTAAGACATATTTAGGATTAAATTCTATAGTTCTACAATTCTTACATAGTTTACAAAAATAGTACATATAAATAGATATGTATGCTGTTCTGATTTATGTATCAATTAAGCAGGTGAATGCTGTTATATGACTCCATTCCTATTTCTCATGTGAGACACTGGTAATTTGTCTATGAAATAATTTATGAACTGTACTTAATACTATCATTTTTTATCTTTTAGGAGGCTTACCGGGAAGAGCACCTCATTTGCAGACTGATGAGACAGTCTCAGCAGGAGCGGAGGATTGCTGTTCAACTCATGCATGTTCGACATGAAAAAGAGGTGTTAAGGCAGAACAGAATTTTCAGGGAAAAACAATATGAAGAAAGACGACTGAAAGAGTTCCAGGAAGCTCTGGATAAAGAGGCGGTAAAAGATTATTTACTCCCTGAATTGCTGCAGGACTGTTACAGTACCTTTCTGTTATGAAATGGAATTTGAATTGTCAGTTGGTAGAATTTAAGACTTTTCCGGGGACAGGGTGATTTAATGATTAGTATATTCTTTTATCTAGGTTCAGAGTTACAGCTCAGTTAAGAAAGGATAAAGCAGAGCAACTTCAAGTCTGATTTTGATCTCTTCTTCCAAACTAGTTTATACTTTGTAGGAAGACATCTTTCTATGCTGAGCCTTGCAGTCAGTGCCTTAAGATCTTCTTTCAAGAATAATGTTTTTCATTTCCTTTAGATGTAATCTGTTAATATCCATTTTTGACAAATTCTGGAGGAGTTTCACTCATGAGTGCTAATTTCTACCTTGGAGCTTGGAGTGGATTAATAAATGAAAAGGACTCATAATCTTGTGGTAAACTGCCAATACTACGCTCATAGTAGGCCATAATGTGATGGTAGAAATCATATTTTGCTCCTGCCAAAAATGATTAGCAGCTCTAAATCCTCTAACAACACTGAAGTCCCTTATAATCCGCAGCTATAGCTATTGATTACAACATCCCTTTAAGTATGCTTTTGACCAAAAGGAACACGCCATCACAGGACAGTGTCATTTCACGTTTCTGTGCCTCCTAAGCACTGAATATGTTCTTACTCTGTTTGTCATAAAAGAAGTAATATACTTCTCCTTTATTTCATTACATTTTGGCAGTTAGAAAGCAAACAAACTGGAATTTATAGAATGTATAGAAATTTTTAGATTTGTCTATGCATTAATCTGCTTGCTGGCTATCCAACTCTGGTGAGAATCTAGCTGTTTTCATTTCTTGACTCCAAGTCCATTTTTGTTCCCAGGACTGCACTTCTGAGCTTTCTTTTTCTTTGCAATCTCAAATTTACTGTTTCAAAAAATTCTAGGCTCTTGCAAAACAAGAAAAAATTGATCATGAAGAACAAATTATCAGAGAAAGAGAACGTCATGAGAAAATTGCCATTGAAAGAGCTCAGGCACGTTATAAAAAACATTATTCTATATGTTGGGAAGTGATTAACCAAGTCATTGATTTGTCAACAAAAGTAGGAGAATATCGTCTAATGACAAACAAGTGAGTATGGTAGCTGTTGGGGGGAAAAAATTGTATTAGGTAGCTGTTAGGCTTCATTATTCAGAGCAGTTTAAGCACCATAACAACTTACGTAAATTCTTTGATATCTTACAGGACAGCTTCAATTAGTTTTGTGGGGGAAAATGATACTACTTTCGTGAGAGGTTTCACAGATGTGTGTAATGCAGGGTGAACTAATGCTAAAACTTCAGCATAATTTCTTGAATACTCAACTCACTTCAATCTTTAGGAGACCAAGATCCACTAGTTCTACAGCTTGTGGAACTACTGATTTCCTTTTTTATGAGCAAATTGCTTAGTTTAAAAGTTAAAACTGAGTGCTGCTCACCTCATTCTAGATTGCTCTACTAGCTGAAAAGTTCCTCAGTGCCATATAAACAGAATGAATTTCCTAAGATATATCAACCTGCCTGGACTGTCCTAAGAGCAGCAACTCAGTCCAAAATCTTCTGAGTCCTACCTGCTGTGATTCCCTTTTCTGATGTACCCTGTGTGCACACGGTTTCTAAGAAGGTCCTAAAAAGGCAGTAATGTCCATGTGCCTGTGCTGTAGGAGTGCTTCCAAAACCATGGAGTGGGGCATTGTTGCCATTGTTCTTTCATTATCGCTCAGTGATTAGACTACGTAAGGCTTATAGTATTAGAAAGTATGCTGAAGTTTTCATTACCTTTAGTATAATTGTATCTTAAAATAATAAAGCTGTAACCATATGAAATACATATGTTTATATTTCATGGAAATTATCTAAATTTAGGCCCAGTAAGTACATGATGAAGTAGTTTAGTGATGATTTCTTTGTCTGACATGGTCATGGTTCCAATGTAAGTTAATGTCACGTTTACTTGTCAGTGGTGCACAATACATACAGATATCTGAAATCTCTTTCCAAAGTATGCATTTCAAGGTTGTGTCTGCATTACTGCCCCTATAGATATGCTTTGTCTGCCCTTCCACATATTTCATCATGCAGGAGGCGTACAATAGGTATTCAGTTATTTCTGAACAGCATATGCAGGGTTTATTTTAAGCTATAAAACTCAAATATCTATAATCATTACTTAAAAAAAAAATAATAAAGTCCAAATCACTGTAATCTTAAGAAATAGTAGATATTTCCATTTTGACCATTTGTTAAATCTAAGTTGTTATTTGTATTGTTTAGTTTGCAGCCATGGAAATCTGATGCGACATGTCAGCATCCTGTTTGCATTCAGCTTGTTACTCTGTGCAGTTTGTATTGTTGCTTCATGTGAATGATGTTCCTTTCTAACAGAAAAAACCCAGAGTTTTATTACTCAGAATTCTTAATTAATTTTAGCTTCCAGGAAAAACTTCTATAGTAGTTTGGTGAGAGGAGGCTTTACCACAAAAAAGGGAAGAATATTTTAGAGGAGGGGGAAAAAGCTATAGCAAAACTGTTACTACACAGTTCTGCCAGCCAAGTACTGAGTGGTCACACGTTTGTGAAAATCCTGATGTATACAAATGCCTGTGGTTGTCATATAAGTAACCAAGTATTTATGGAAAGCTGCCATAGTTATATAAAGCATTATAAATTGTATCTAGTTCAGCATGTGTTTGTTTCATTATTATGAATCTTGTGAATTTGGGTCCACTATTCTGAAATATATAACTCCTTTAATTTTTGTTTTGAAACTAATTATTTTTTTTTCTTCTGCAGCAGAATTCCATTAAAACTGATGCTTGACTGGAAGGAAATTTTTTTTAATGGCAAACCAATGTATGAACAAGCCTCAATTCACCCTTTGTCAAATGAACCAAGCCCAGAACAACTTGTAGAGCTGAATAAAATGAATCTCTTAGATGAAAAAGATTATGGTGAATACAAGGTACATCAAACTGATAAGACATAATGGAAGATAATACAACTTGATTTTTCATCATCATAAAACTTTTGTTGTGATGTTACATTTTGTTGTGATGTTTCATTTTGTCCTTTTACTAGTTTCTGATACCAGATTTTGACATGTATTTTCTTTTCACTGCCTGAGATTCTATATGAAATATATGGCTATATTTTACGTGAGCAGCACTAGAGAACTGTTGCAATTTTAAAGCACTGTTATAATTTCATTCTTATATATAACATTGATTATATTTCTCTCTTGAGTTCATAGGACCAACATGTTAATTGCAATGCAAGTTATTTTTAGCTAATTGGAATTTGAAAGTGTGGTTAATACTACCATGTTTGAAAATGCAACAGAAAGTAGCCAGCAATAGCAAGTAAAATGAAATACTGCATCTGTTGCAAAACCTCGTAGGCTTAATTTTGCGTGAAAGCTTTCTAGCAAGATTTATTGCTTTGAGTGATCAATTGATTTTAAGATGGTAATGTTTGTGAAAATTATTATAAACGGCTGACATTTTTGTAAACCTTGTGTTAGAATACAAGTAACTATTTTTCATGATGCGTTAAGGGTGCCTTTCACACAAGTGAAAGATGAAGGACGACTGTTTCCCTGTTAAAATTTTTACCAAATTACATTAATGATGCTTTTCTTTGACCAAAAAAAAAAAAAAAATCCAGATACATATTTAGTCTTTTCAAATAACCTGTTTAACTGGAATATGGGAGAATCAAGGCAAACAACCTGCCTTTGACTTGTTGGAAAGTCATAACTCCAATATATATATGCTTTTAGCCACATCCTGAACAAATTGGTACATTTTCTTTTGCACTGAGTATAAATATTTGTTACGAGGTTTTGTGATGAATGTTTGACAGCTTAATTTACTTTGGTTTCAATGCTAACATATGTTTTTCTGATTTATCTATTTATAAGGTCATTGTTTGGACCATATCAACTCACATAATGAGTTTCATGATCACTTTCTTTAGGTGAAAAAAGGCATATATACAAGACCCAAAAGGCAGGACAGACAGGCAGGAAACAGGGGGGAGCACTAATGAGAAATGAAGTTTTTCAGTCATACTGTTGTTTGATTTACAACGTCTCAGTAGTCTTCTCTAGGTGTAAGGGCACTAAACATTGCAAACATTTAGTGACACATTTAAAGCCTCTTTTTTGCTACCAGTCTGTTTCAGATGCACATTCACACACTCTTATTTTTTCCCCACATGTTGTTAGTCTTACACCTTTCTGAATTAGTATCCATCAAAAGCTGGTATTGTATGACATGTAAAATTGTTGGCACCAACTCATGATTTCTAAAAACCTAAGTGAACAGCTAATACCTTCAAAGCATTGCTTCTAGATAAAAGTGTATTGGCAGGGTATTCTGGCAAAGTTTATGCTGATTTTCTTAATCTTTGAGAAAAAAGCCCAGCACATGCAATTTGCCTAAGAGTACTAAGTTTACATTAGGAATACTGCCTACAAGTGTCAAATATGTTTGATAAAATACAAGAACAAAATATAGTGCTATCAGTGCGTTACACATTCCACATTAGATTGAACTTGAAAATATTTGGAAACTACCACATCATCAGTTGTGGCTATTCACTTAATAAATCAATGGAATCTCCCAATCCATGCATAATAGTAGGCACTGTTAAAAATATCAAATGATTTCCAGTTTTGAGGCCATTGACCAGAAGTCTCACCTGGATACCTGAAAACCTGTTTCTGACAGGTAAGTGACTTTAGCTTAAGACAGGTATGGTCTAGCAACCTTCTGTTTAAAAGAGCAAGAGATCTGAAAGGTGAGTACTTTGAATGGGAAGCCCATTCCCTTTGGCATTAATTTTTCCTGCAGATCTGATAGAATTTGAAACAACTGATCCATGTCTACTTGTACGTTGAAGGTAGGATGGGTTCAGATAGGACAAGGGTTTGGTTTTTTTAAGCATGTTTTTTGAATTACTTATTAAGAAGTATGTTTTCTGAGATATATTAGAGAGGGGATATTGTGCAATTCAAAATCAATTTTTTTGATTTTACTGATTAAAAATAGGTGACATTTTCATTTAGAGTGATAATAAATTACATTGCATTATTCTTTCTAATGCACATATGATCAAAGTCAACAGTGATTGAGTTCTGTTAGTAGTATGTATGCTCTGGCAATATATCCGTCGTTATAGTAAGTTCAGAAAATGGTTGCATATTCTCCCTGAACATGAATTCTAAACATCATCTTTCAGTGAACTTTGAAACTAGTTGCTTCTGTTGATGGTGACTGAATATTAATTTATAGCATGATACAATTGCTTAGGTTGAAAGGGATGAAGGGATCATTTAGTTCAACATCTTTGCTCAAAACAAGGACAACTTCTGAGTCAGATAAGGTTGCTTAGCACCTTGTCTGGTCAGCTTTCAAGTATTTTCAAGGATAGAGATTCCACAGACAGTGCAACCTCTTCCCGTGCTTAACCACTCTCATTGTGAAGGGTCTTTTTTTCTTCATTTTTCCTAGTTGGAATTTCTCTTGTTGGAATATTTGGCTTTTCCTCTCAACCTATTTTTGTGCACCCCCAATGAGGTGACAAGCTAGAATCTAATCTGAAGTATTATTAGTCCCAACTATCTTCCAAACAGCTGTTTAGTAGCCTGCAACCAAATAATAATTAATACATGACTAGTATTATCCTGCATATTAAAATATTCTCTTCTAGCTTCTCATAGCATAAACTGCACATCAGGACTTTCCTAGTGTTACAAGATCCAGAACTGGCAAAGTATATATTAGAGTGGCAAAAGCACAATTCTGTGTACAATTCTTTTGACTATATCCTTCCTTTCCTATCTTTCTACCAATGGGATTGCCAGTAAGAGTATTTCCACTAGCAATACCTCATTAAACTATATGCTGGTAACTCATACTACTGATAACTTTGTATTGGTCTCAGAGTAGATGAACTGCAAGTTTCTACTCAGTATTTCCTTCCAATAAAATTGTTTGAATTATATGATTGTTCGTTTTGTTTGTGTTGTTGTGGTTTATTTTTGTTTTCCTCTCTATTGAATATGTGTTAAGCAAATACATACATTTGAAATCTTTCTCCGTAAAAATTTTCAAAGGTTTATGTGTGATACTGGGCAATAATGTTGCCCAGTTTTTAGAATGTGGAATGTTAGGATACTGGGCTTCTATTCCAAAAATCTGCTTCTGATTCATTCTGTGGTGTTGGTGAAATAATTATTCATGTTTATGCAATTAAAAAAAAACTATTCTAGGAATCTGTGAAAATGTTTGTAGAAGTACTTGTCTCTCTTAACTAGATATTAGTAAATATCAATAAAAGCTTAATGATTATGACATAATTATGTATTTTTTACAAGTGCCTATTCTAAAAAATATACTATTTACTATTATTCAGGTGTGGTTATTGCATATATTGTGTTTGTGTATAAATAAATATATCTAGAAAAATTAAAGATAAGGCATATTGACAATTATTTGGTAATTTGTCATTTATACAGAGTATGACTGGGGAATGGTGCCCAACGGAAGAGAACAGTGAAAAGAAACCTCCTCTTAATAATAACATATTGAGTCATGTGCTTCATAGACTGATGGAGATTTTCTACCCTCCAAAACCCAAATCTTCACTACCTGTATTTCCTCCATTTCGTATCAAGGGATGTATTTTGGGAAAACTTTTTAGTGGAAAAACTACATGTGTGAAGTTCATTGAAAAAGGTAGAATTTTTTTTTTCCCCTAAAATTCTTAAAAATGTTTATTTATGTTAAAACCCCACTCTTACAATGAAAATCATTTGGGCAAATCCTTGCATTTATAATCCTTAAACCTCAAGCTGCATCTGTATTTTAATGGGGTTGGTTGCCATTCATTTATTTATTATTTTCCAAAATCAGATTAAAACCACTTGAACTTGAAAGTAGTGTTAATATAGTATTACTTCTGCACTGAGAATTTTAAAATGCTTTTGACATACTTCTCTGGGGATGTTTGTTCTGGAAGAGACTAACGAGATAGATGTGTGGTTGTGGATAGTCACTGTGCAGTGGTTACAGAAAACAGACAGTGGAAAAAACTTACATCAAAAGCCCAAACTAATTATTTTCCAGTAACTGTCTCTCTGTATGCATGCTCGACTAAAACTTTAAAGTTATCTAATTATTTTGTGTATTAGTTTGCAATATTCAGGTACTGTGTGTTGATACTCTGGTTCAGGACGCCATCCAAGCTTTTCTTAAAAATGAAATGAAAAGTGAACACAATGTGATTCCACAAGAAGCAGAGAGTTCTGGGGAACAAAATGAGGTAAGCATCTTTGTTAATTTAGGTCTTAGCTCCCCCAGGAAGATGAGAATGAAATATATAAGGAAGAAAGCATATTGATTTGTTTTTCCACTTGATTTCAAACTTAGAATTAAGTTTTGACTTAGACTTCGATAGTCATCTTGAATTGAGACGTTCGTTTTTCCTGTAAGATGTAACTTCCTTTCTAATCCATTTCCCTTTGTAATTGATACAAGGTCCAGCATAACTTATCAAAATCACTACTGGAAGTTCTAAAGAAACTCCAAACAGAAACACCTATCAATGGAACCAGAGGTGTGTATATATTTCATTTATATATGTATATAAATATATATTTATAAAATTTAATTCTTATCCAAGTAGATTTAAAAGGCAATTCCATTTTCTTTTGTACATTTGAGATAGTATCCATGACATCTGGGTTTTCACAGTAGTTTCCGATATGAATGTCCCGTTTCCACACATTTCTAGTGTCTGTGAGCAGTAAGTGCCTGACACACTTGCTGACAGCAGCAAGTGCCTGACACCTCATAACCCCCTGAGATCGGCACTTCAGGCAGTTTTCTGTAGACGTCACTCTCCTCTTACCTGGTCTGTTCTCCATCAGTTTGGCTATGAGGATGTTAAGGAAGACAGGGGCAAAAGTCAATGTAAACAGCAAATACTGATCTTCTCTCAAGCACTCAGCCTGCCACCTCATTGTAGAAGGTTGTCAGGTTAGGTAGGCATGATTTCCCCTTCATAGAGCCATATTGACGAGTCCCTGTTGTCTTCTTGTCCTTAATGTGCTTGGAAATGGTTTCCATGCTTATTTACTCCAACAGTTCCTAGGGACTGAGGTGAGGCTGACTGGCCTGTGCATCCCCAATTCCTCCTATGTGCTTCCCTTGGAAGAGAGGAGTGGCAGGTGCATTCTTCTAGTCCTAGGAATCTCCCCCAGTGTTGCAAGGACCTTTCAAAGATTAGTAAGAGTGGCTTAGCAATGACATCAGCCATATTCCTTAGCACAGGTCCCATGGACTTGTGTATTTCCAGTGTATTTAAATGTTCCTTATTTACGCTGATCCTCCTCCACTCCTTGGTAAGTCTTTCTTGTTGCAGACTTTCCTGCTAGTCTCAGGGGCTTGGGATACCTCAGTCTTTGGATGTCTCTTTCAGCAGGTCCACATTTCCCCTAGCCTTCTGTTTGCTCTGAAGATACCTGTAAAAGCCCTTCTTGTTGCCATTCTGGCTACATATAAAGCAAGGCCTTTATTTCATGAGAACCATGAAGCGTTGAAACAAATTCCCTGGAGAGGTATCGTAGTCTTCTTCTGTGGAGATTTTCAAGATAACATGGAGTAAACAGCTGAGCAACCTGTTCTGACCTTTCAACTGATGCCACTTCGAGCAAAGGTTGAACTTGAACTAGGTGACCTCCAGAAGTTGCTTCCAACTTCAATTAATCAATAATCCTATGATCCTAACAATTGTGTATAGCTTCTGTATTCATTTGTTCAAACAACAATAATAAGGCATATATTTATTATTTCTCTATAGTAATAAATATTATAGTAATGGAATTGTCAAAATCTATAATGTAATGATTTTAGGCAATTTTCCTGTCAAGAAGGATCCATCTGAACAAGAATTTAAATCAGATAACAGTCAGGACGGCCTATCCAAGGTTTGTAATTCAATTGTGTCTTTTACTTTATAAAGATGCATCAGTTAAAATGGTTAAATTACTTAGTTGCAACACCATTTAATCATTCTGAATTAATTTATTGACCCCACTGCAAGCATTTTCTGTGTGAAATATGAAAAATGGCAATCTATTAGCTAGTATGATAATCTATTCCTGTGTGTGTTTGGCAGAGTTGTACATATTGTTAAAAGTTCTATATCTCCTTGTTAAATCTCAAATGTATGTAACATATGGTACTTTTAATGTTAATTCTGAGTTAGCAAAAATGTGTTCCTGATCTTGCTGTTGCCAAGTAGATCATTCAACCCTTGACAAGGTTTCTTTATGTTCAAAAATACTTAATTCTACAGTGGTATTTATGACTTTATTGCTCACTGCAAAATATTTTGAAAGCTAAGATATAGAAGAATTCCTGTTGAAATAATGAAGTTAATGCTGCTGTAGGAAACCATCAGTGGATTTATGGTAGTGAAAATTGGAATAAGTTTAGAATCAGTACACTTAATTTTGTATTTCTTGGACTTCATATCTTTTGTTTCTCAACCTTGCTTCTGTCTGACATTTTCAGGAATGTAATGATGGAAATCAATTGGAGATTTGAAATAAATTAGGCCTTTTTTACATCAGTTGAAACTATTTCTCCTTAATAGATAACAGTAAATCTTAAATATAAATAAATTACACAATAAACATTAAATTCAGATAAATAATTAAATAAATAGAATATGATATAGAATCTAGACAATAAAATAACACATTTTTAACAGTGAGTGTTGTGAACATTCTGAGTGTATTAGTCTTACGCTGCACTCTTCCACAGCTGTCTGTACGTGCCCAGCTTGGTGCCGCATCACAGAAATTGTTGAAGAAAGGAAAAAGTATTCCTGATGAATTGCTAATTCACATCCTATTGGAAGCCATTACGTATGAAATTGTATAGCTTTTTTTCCTCAGTTATTTAGAATGCAATTATGCAGCTTGTAGTCCAGATGTAGCCATTTCTCTCTATTAAGGTATTTTTTGAACACTGGAGTCTTCTGCATAGAAAGTGGAGCTAATTAGTGAAGTCAGTACTTATTTTATGCTAGTAGGAGAATGCTCTAAATTAGGCAGACATTATTGTGTGCTACTGAAGGTAAGCAAAAATATACATGACTATCACATAGTCATTAAATATAACTAATATCTCTATTTTATTTATTACTTGGAAGCTATTCAGCATGTCCTAGTGCTTTTTTCTTTTAGATTTTGTGAAATGCATAATCCAAATATTCATACTTCAGCAGTTAGGTTACTTATTTTTGTCTGCTCGTTTGGCAGAAAATTTTCTCAACTACCCTGATGTGCAACTAGCACTTAAGTTCCCACATGAATACAATTTGTTATATTGCTCCCATTAGTATATTTTAAAGTTATGAAATGAATTTAGCTATTTGTTACTTCAGTGCAAAAGTTAGTAGAGAAAATAGTGAAATTATACCTCTGATCATAGCCTGTAGAGAGTGTTTTTTAAAACTTTATCTACCAAGACCGCAAAAATTGTTTTGGTTTTGCTTTTTTTCACTTTTAGTTAGGCTTGCTGGTTTTTTCTGATTTAACGTCCACTGCTTTACAGTTTAAGTTTTAATTATGTCTGTCATATTCTGTATTCATCAGGTTATTTAATATATTGAATTCAGAATGAAAGACTGCTAGGGCCAGCTCTTCTTTGGGTGTTATTACTAGACTATCAATTAATTGTATAATTCTGGTTCTTCATTTACTTTTAGCCAAACACCACCAGAAAAGGGGTGGATTGTGGATGGGTTTCCCATGACAATTAATCAGGCAAAGCTATTTGAAAAAGCCTATACAGGAATTGATCCAGAAGCAAAAGATGCAAATTGTGGAAAGCTTTCACTTGTTACAGATCCCAGAGCCCCTAACAAGCCTCCTGTTGCCTCACCTGCATTTGATGTTTCTGTGTTGTTGGATGTTTCAGACACTGTGGTACTGAAACGTGTGGCTAACTTCAAGTGTAAGTTTCCAACTACTTTTAACAAGTGACAGATTCTGATGTATGGGGAATATAAAGATTGTTAGAATACTGAAATGACTGAATTGTGGTTATTTTGCATCATAATAGCTAGGTGCACATTTTAATTAAATATATGAAAGTATATAATATATATATTTTCCTCTGACAATTATGAAATGGTAAATTGTTTAGATTTCTTGACAGCTTCATTTGTAATGCCCCTTTTAACTTTAACTGTCTAACACTGTATTTCAAAGCATTATTTACCAGGTATACCTTAAGTTGTACTTACTGGAGCAAAAGAGCATTACTGCACAATTTCTCTACATTTCACTGTATCACTTTCATTCATTGTGTATTATCACTTTGAATGCTTCCACATTATTTCAAATACTTTGTTTGTTTCAGTCAAAGGCAGATCAGAAGTGTGCAAGTGCATGCGTATATGCTTGTTTGTATTTGTACTGAATTCTCACTGGAGCTGAGATAGCACAGTGCCTGGTGTTAGGTATCACATAAAACAGCAGATGGAAAAACACAAGTTACAACAGATGCCTCATTACAAATGAGTATGTGTAAATAGTATTTTTCTCCAGGAGACACATTTGGAAAGGGATGAAGGAAATTAGAAACAAAGGGATGTGCCAACACTCATTCTCTGGGAGTGCCAGCATTCATTCCCTGGTGGTGACTGCCTTTGTCTCGGTGTCAGTCAGTGAACAATCAGAAATGATCCTTTTTGGCCAACAAAGGTAAAGGCATCAAAGGCTTTTTGAGGGCTGTTTCACTTCCAGTCCACACGTTTTTCTTCTTGGAGAGGGTGTTGAGGCACTGGCACAGGTTGCCCAGAGAAGCTGTGGATGTCCCATCCCTGGAAGTGTTCAAGGCCAGGCTGGATGAGGCTTTCAGCAGCCTGACCTAGTGGAGGGTGTCCCTGCCCATGGCAGGGGGGTTGGAACTGGATGGTCTTTAAGGTCCCTTCCAACCCAAACCATTCTGTGATTCTATGATTTTTAACTGCCCTTACTCACCTTGGCAAAATGTAATTTCTAATCATGAGTATGTTCCATATTGTCCAAATTACAAGGAAATTCCTCTTCATTTGAATTAAACCACCAATTACCTTTAGCTTTTTTGTACAGGTGGGTGTGGGTATGAGGCAAAATCCTTAGAGTCGCAAACCATGCGGTGAACATAAATGTATATACAGTTGAAATTCTTGTTAATTTCAAGACCATTAGTTGCCAAAACATCTTGAAAATGTGATAATAAATTATGTCCAAATACAGGTTATTTCGTAAGATGTAATGTGGCGATAGAGTCAAAAGAAGAACAAAAAAGTATCAGGAATCTATAAAAATTAGCTTATTCCTACACAACTAAACTTTTTTTTTTTTTTTTTTAAATTTAGAGGAGGCAGAGGAGAGAAAATACCTTGTCTTCTGATGCAGTGGAATATCTGCCTGTTATGGAACGGAGTAGTTTAAGGAATATTCAGATTAGACTAGAAAAATACTTTCTAACTGTTAGAATAGATAAGCCTGAAGTAATCTACACACAGGAATGTTCCCTCTATCCAAATGGATATTCCTATGACTGCAGAGCACCCATCAGGAAATGTTAGTGCTAGAATTGACTATGCATTTAAACAGTGGAAGAGGCAAGACACTGTCTTTAGGTCCTTTCCAGCTTAAGTCTATATTTCTGTGATTTTTCCTTACTTCTACTTTCTTTTAGGAAGTTTGGTGTCTGATTTTTAAATGAAGAAATGTAAAATAAAGGAACACTGAAATTTTTCCTTTAATAATTATCTTGCTTCAGGCAAATAACTATCTGCATAATTACCTTTTCAATATATGCCCATATATGCTGTTTTCCACACAGCAGATAAATCAAAGTCATCTCACACTGAAGAGGAGAACAACAATCAACATTCAGATGCTGAAATCCCAGAAGAGAAGATGGACTTAGCCAAGGACCAGGCACTACATAGGTGTGTTATATGAAGTACAAAAAAGTTTATTCAACCAGATCTTTAGGCGTGTAATTAATCTGAATCTAATATGTGATCCGTGATATTACTGACATGCCTAATGTTAAGAATTTGCTCAGGAGTTTCTCTAATGTGGAGCCTAAAGATTACTTTCTTTTTGGCACAATGCAAGTAATCCTAGAAGACAAGAATTCATGTGTTTTGCTTTTTCAGAGTATGCTTCCAAGGAGGATTTCTTTTTCAGATATATACATTACCTGAACCATATGTATACATATACATGTATGTATGTATGTATGCATAAACCTATCTGAGGTATCATCATGTGACTGCCCTTGAGTTACAGATATTTTAAAATGGTATCTTC
This sequence comes from Rhynochetos jubatus, assembly GCA_027574665.1. Taxonomy (NCBI): domain Eukaryota; kingdom Metazoa; phylum Chordata; class Aves; order Eurypygiformes; family Rhynochetidae; genus Rhynochetos; species Rhynochetos jubatus. The sequence continues at coordinate 71,257,453 of CM050690.1, read as the reverse complement.
CACTTTTACGTTTATGAAAAACAGTTTTCTGTTTTTCATTGAAATATTAGATGTTTGACTTCAAATAAAGAGCAAAATCAAGAACAAAAAGCTTTCTTTCTAAATATTTGATACTACTAACTATTTCAGAGTAGTCGATTATTGATTATTATTGTTTCAGTTGCAATATAAGAATGTAGGTTTAGCTTGTGTCAAGAAAGAGTGAGTAATATGTAAGACTAGTTAACGGTAGGATTTTGAAAACTTTCCCTGTGTTGAAACTGAATAGTTTGGGGTGAATGGAGTATTATTTGGCAAAAAAATACTGCCTGGATTTGGTTTAGTATTTAATTGGATTATCTGCTTTTTTTTTGTTTGTTTATTAATTTGGGAAAATGTTTTATTTTCCATTAGTTAGATTTTAGTCTTATACATTAATATGATTTTTGTAGAATTTCAGGCTTTCTAGACACATGGCCACAATTAGAGAAATGGTTTTCAGTCCATCAAAATATTCTAGTTAAAGTCAATGCAGAGAGAGAAGAAAGTCTTGTGTGTGAATCAGTGAAGGAAATTTTAATGGAAGAAATTGCTAAAAACCAGAATAGAAGTAAGTTTTCCTATTCTTACTTTTTACAATTCAGTGAAAGACTTAACTCTTTATAAATAACACTAATAATTTGTATATAAAACTATATGGAAACATACATTTTCACTGGCCCTGTAAGACTTCGGGGTTATGAGAATTAGTGATAACTGCACCAGAACTTTTCTGTTGTGTTTTTACCTTTTCAGAGGATATGGACCAATTTCATGTAATTGTAAAAGTAATTTGAGAAAAAGTTTTTAAATATTTAAAATAAAGTGCCAATTGGATTTGTTTAAATTCCGTGAATTAAGGGATTATTAAATTCTGTCCTTTCTTCCTGGTTCAAATAGTACAGCTAGCATCTTCACCATATGTAATAGCATAATGGTATAAGAAATTGAAACTTGCCGTTATCAGCATTATGTTCATTTATCAGCAGCAGCTGAAAAACATGGATAACTTGGAGTGGTTTTGACATGTGTTTTGGTGCATCTTTTCCATTTTTCCTCATAATCATCTGAAAGGAAAGAATAATTTAAAAATAAAGTGATTTTGTAACTATGGCATCACTGGTTTGATTAATGTATTTTTGATGGACACCACCTATGTGATGAAATGTTGAATCTGTTCCATTATTTTGAACTTTTCAGAGTAGCATACATGTCTATTTCTGATTATTGGTACTTAAAATTCATTTAAAGGTACTAATTCTATGTTCATGTACAAGGCTCTACTCAAGAAATATCACCAGAAAAAAAGCTTTTACCAGTCACACATCAAGATCTGCTTCCTCCCATGCCTGTGGCACCACCACCAATTGAACCAGGATCCGATGGATGGATTTATGTAGATGAACCACTTCCCGAGGTATATTCATTCGTGCTTAAAAGTCTCAGGAATCGGAGTATGTATTTTTATCAGTATTCTATGCATACTCTACCTAAACCTTTTTCCTCATTGCATATTGCTTTTTTCAATATTTTTCAATGAAATATACACTAGTACTGTATTATAAATACCTAAAATTGCAAACAACAGTTACTACTAAAATATATAAAATAAGGAAACATATTTTAAAAATTTGATCATTGTTTTTGTCTAAATTCTTCACAGTAATAATGAAAAGTAGCACATGGATGCCCAAATAATGCTACTTTTTAATATTATTAAATACTAGCATAGACATACTAGGTCAGTTTACTGTCTCTGACAAGGGCCAGTTGTGGACCTCATAGAAAGAATGTAAGAGTGGACTGATCTTTCTCCTAGCATACTTTTTCTAACATGTTTTCCCTGAGGGTGTGTGCTGGGTTCAGTCAGGAAAGGGCTAACTCCCTTTACTCTGGTTGCCAGGGAACTCTGTTGCTGGACAGTGAGTGAAAACATTGAAAAGGCCTCAGCTGGTGCTGGGGATGGCCTGTACTGAACTCAAGGTCTTTTGTCCGCTTCGGATACTGTAGCTGACCCAGACTAACCAAGGGAGTATTTCATCCCATAGTACGTCATGTTCCGGTCTCTTGGGGTGGGGAAGGGGGTCCGGTGGCCATTGCTCTGCCCTTCTCTCTCTCCTTTACTCCCTTGCTCGTCTCTCTGGGCACTTGCTAACCCTCCTGCGTTAGCTGCTTTGCCAACTCCTGTGCTGGCTCATTCGTGTGGGAGCTGCTGGGTTGTTTTGAGTTTTCTGGCCATGTTATCAGTGATAAGGTTTGCTTGGAATCTGCTGTGTCAGCTCCTGGGCTCCGGCCTTCAGGCCGCGGCTCTCGGGCTGTGATTGCTCTTGGGCTGTGGGTCTCGGGCTCTCGGGGTCTGATTTTCATCCCTCAACATCTGGGTGTGCATTGGGCAGTGGGTGGTAAGAAACTGTATCATATTGCATCATATTATAATATTGTACTCTGTGTTTCATTTTCTACTATTTTAAGTTTATTAGTAGTAGTACCTGTATATATTGATTTAGATTTAATTAGTAAATAGTTCCTATCTCAATTTTACGAGCTTCCTTATTTCTTTTTCCTCCGATTCTTCCCCTCCACTGGAGGAGGAGAGGGGGATTTGTGAGAGCGGCTTCGTGGTATTTTGCTAGCCGGAGTTAAACCACGACAGGGCGCCTTCCTTGTTTCCAGTGTCCAAAAGATTAGGGCTTTCCTGAGATGACTTTACATCTGCATCTTGGTGTTTCGTAGCTCTCAATAGAGTTTTCTTTCATTATTATGTCAGGGTTTTTTTTGTATCAATTTAATTTTCGGTCTCCATGATATAGATGTATAATTATGCTCATTCTGAAAAAATATTTCTATTTGCCTTAAACCTGTTGTTTGCTTGGGTCATTTGATAACCCTCATTCTTGTATTGTGAGATACAATGAATAATAACAATTTTATAATCACTCTGTGAAGGTATTTATGATGTAACAGCTGTCTATTACATCTTCATTTTGCTCAATGTTGTTTTGCTTCTCTGATCTAGTCAACATCTGTATAATTCACCTCCTGTGGAGCAATTCTTGTGTGTCAAATGTGACTTTTGCAACACTAGACAGTCAGCTTAAATTTTTACGAGCTTGAATATTTGTGTACCATCATATTTTGATATTTAAGCGCTCAGTATCTTCACTTATTTTGTGAGTATATCCAAACCCACAGATATTGGAGTATTCTGCTGGAATTTCCCATTGATTTTGAGTACTGCCACTTTCCTTCTGCAGAAATGCACAGGATAAACTATATGTTGGTACAGTGTCTGTAAGCAGTTGTAAATAGTTTTAAATCAGAAGAAATGCATAATAATAATAAAAAAGTAATATGATTTAATAAAGTGGTCTTTCTTATATTTCTAATGATACAGCTAAATGGGTTACCAAGAAATATATCAATTAGTTTTGATGTTTTTTTAAAAATTCACAGGAAGTACCTGGTTTTTTAGTACCTTACTGGGAAATGGTAGAAAACGTGTATGTGAATACCATCAAAACTGTACTTAGATATCTAAGGGATGAACAGCACTCTGTGATTTATTACTCAGCCAACGTTAGGTGAGTAGCAATAGTAGCTTATTACATTAATATTAGTATTTTGTATTTTTCCTGTGGCATTCTAGATGTCTTTTAACACCAACTTCTTTTAAACTATAATTTACAGAAAAAATTTTCAAGATTATTTGAAGCGTCCAGATCTTAAGCAAAAGTTTGTATCTCAGTGGCAATCAGATTTTAATTCAATTGCTGATGACCTGCGAGAAGATGAGGAAACAAAAGCAGAACTACACCAAAGAGTTACTGTAAGTAAATGGCAAAAGTTACTATATACCCTGAAGTATTATTTAATTGTATACAAGCTTTATGTAGCATGAATGATGTTATTATTTACATTTTTTTCCTTTTTACCACTTCTCTTAAACTATTGCACTTCCACTTGTACATAACATGATCTTCACAATTATTTCAGTGGGTTTTGGCCACATCTTTCTTGTGTCTTGCTTCTTTTTCTAAGTTATACTGTGGTATTCTGGCACACTGCAAAATGCATATTTTTCTGATTTCTTTTTCTTTACATTTAATGGTTTTCAGAGGTTTTACTCACAGGTTTGGACATTTCTATCACATTCTAATAAATCTTGGCAGACATTTAGTTTTTCCATAAGTGATATATGGTAATACGTGTTTCCTAAAACTGTTTCATACAAAGTACGGAGAATCTCTTAGAAATGTTTTGACTCAGGTAGATTTTTGCTAGATCATACATGCCCTGAGAGGATTTCGGCACAAAAATCCATAACAGTAAGTGTCCGAACAAGTTTGGAGCCAGATTTAACATAGGCAGGAAGTAGAGCTATCTTGGTATTTATCAGATTCCCATTTCAAGACAGACGTGATTTTTAGTTGAAATCGTATCAGGAAATGTTCCCAGAAAAGTCTGAAAAAAATGCTGGCAACATTCTTAGATGAAGGGAACATTGACAGAAACATGAATGAATTAACTGAGATGGAAAAAGCCTGGGACCTCCTTTTCTTTAACACTATTTCAGTGGAATGAAGTAAAGGACTCAAAAATTATCATCCATATTTCTACTAAATGGGATTATATAAAGACTGGAATCCCTTGCTCTTATCTTTTAGAAATCTAAAATTTAAAATATTTGGCCATTCACTCATAACAGAAATCCATGTTTGACATTGTCCATTTCAAATTCATTAAGAGGAAGTGATAGTCCCATATGATGCAGTGAGACTCAGATACTGTGAGAAGGCTAAGCACAGCAAGTAAGGCAGTTTGGAGTATATAGAAGATTTCCGGATTTTCTGCTTTTGAATGATCCTTTCCAGTCCTTGTGGATCCCAAAACTGTGGGTCAATGTGAAGATGATACTTCCTCTAAGCTTTTAGGTCCTACCCATTCTGCTCACCTGAATGTGAGAATTCTGCCATCCATCCTTCCTTGATACTAGAAAAGGAGAGAGAGGAAATGAGAAGAGTGATAACCTGTGGAATGTTTTTCCTCAAATGTTTTCAGCTTTCCCAGGCTGCCCAACTCTGTCATCTCAGCTGGATCCTTTCTAAAATACTATCCACACTGGAAGCTGCCAGCTGTAAAACCTGAAAACCGAATTTCTCTGATAACAACTGGAAAATGTAAAAATCCACCTCATTTTGCAACATGTGAAACATTCCTCAAAGGCCTAAAGCCCAAAGGGCAGTCAAGCCTTTGACACCCTAAAGATCCAAACTCAGAACCACTGGTTGAAATACACTTCAGAAGTCCATCTCTGTTTTACACTGTCTTTCCACAGTTAATGCCCTCGCCTCAAAGCTGTCATCAAACATGGTCAGTCACTTGGTCCCACTGCTTCTCTTGTTCCAGACAGGAGAGGATTTAGCACAGGCATAATTTTTTTTCTTTTCTTCACCCACCTGAGTACAAGGAAATAAGGAGAAAAGCTGCATAACTTTGAAAGGAGGAAGAGCGGTGGGAGAGAAAGAGACACATAAACCATGCTTTTAGCTTCTCCCAGAGGAAGATGTCTCACTGTCTCCCTCTCTGGTTATCTCCACTGCTTACAGTAAATCACAACAGTGACTTGAATAACAAGAGGGCAAAGAAGAAAATACTTCTCCTTATGTGTCTCAGGAAGGTGGTGGAACGAGCTGTAATCAGTTTGTACAAAACATCATTTTGTTTTGTTTGTGTAGTATTGGGCTTATGTGGCAAGGTTTTGGGACAGAGGGTCTGCAGATGTGGCTTCTGCGAGAAGGTATCAGAGGCTGCCCCCGTGTTGAACAGAGACACTGCCATCCGGCTCCAAGAAGGACCTGCTGCTGGCCACAGCTGAGCCAGTCAGTGGCGATGGTGGTGCCCCTGTGACAGCATATTTAAGGAAGGGTGAAAAACTCTGCATGGCAGGTGTGAGAGAGGAGTGAAAATGTATGAGAGAGCTGGAGAAGGAGATGTTCCAAGCACAAGAGTAGAGATTCCCCCACAGCTTATAGAGAAGACCATGGTGAAACAGGTTGTTCCCTGCTGTCCATGGAGGACCACAAGAAAGCAGATATCTGCTCTGCAGCCCATGGAGGACCCTACACTGAAGCAGGTGGACATGCCCTGAAGGGAGCGGGCAGCCTGCGGAGACCCCACACCAGAGCAGGCTCCTGACAGGAGCTACGGCCCGTAGAGGACAGCACACAGGAGCAGGTGTTCTGGCAGGACCTGTGGCACATGGGTGACCCATGCTGGAGCAGTGTGATCCTGAAGACTGCACACTGTTGTGGTTTAACCTCAGCTAGCAATTTTGTACCACATAGCCACTCGCATACCACCCCTCTCCTCCAGTGAAGCTGGAGAATCAGAGAAAAAGGCAAGGAAACATGTGGATTGAGTTAAGAACAATTTAATAATTGAATGTAAATGGATAAAATAGTAAGACTAATAATACTAACAATACTAGTACTAAGTAATTAAAATAATAGAAAGTAATATGTATGATACAGTTGCTCATCACTAGCCAACTGATACACAGCTGATACACAGCCAGGACCCAAGTAAGAGAGTCAGAGCCAGAGAGCCAGAGCCCAAGAGCAGTCACAGCAGAGTCTAAGTGAGCCCCACGAGCGACAGCATGGCTGGGAAAGCCAACCAACCCACCATCCCACTGTCTAACTGATGCACAAACAAATGAGCTAAATGAACAAGTTATGGTCCCCCCAGCCCACTCCCAGATTATATATCAAGCATGAAGTGCTATGGAATGAAATACTCCTTTGGTCAGTTTGGGTCAGCTGTCTGAACTCTGTTCCATCCCCCCACACCCCCCCCTGCTTGTAGAGAGAAAGTTGGGAACACAGGTGCAGTATCAGACACTGGAAAAGTTCTTGAACTGGTACAAGCACTCCTTAGCACTGACAAAAACACATTATCAGTACTCTTCTCGGGGCAAATCCAAAACAGCCTCATACCAGCCACTGTGAAGAGAATTAACTGACTCCGGACTAAAATCAGCACTCACACATGTAGAAAGGACTGATGCCAGAGCAGTTTTGAAGAACTGCAGCCCGTGGGAAGAGGATCCACATTACAGAAGTTCATAAAGGACTGTCTCATGAGAAGGACCACACTCAGGAGCAGGGGGAGACCGTGAGGAGGAAGGAGCAGCAGACACAACACATAGTGAACTCACAGGAGTTCCCCATTCCCCGTCCTCCCTGTGCCACTTAGTAGGCAGGAGGTGGAAGAGTAAGGAGTGAAGTTGAGTCTGGGAAGAAGAAGGGGTTGGGGAAATGTGATTTTAGTTTTGTTCTAATTCTTACTATTCTACTCTGTTATTTTTGGAAATAAATTGATTTCCCCAAGCTGAGTCTGTTTTGCACATGGTGGTAATTGGTGAGTGGTCTCCCCATCATTATCTTGACACACAAGCTTTTCCATCACATTTTCTCCCTGTCCTGTGAGGAAGGGGAGCGATATAGCAGTTTGGTGAACACCTGGCAGCCAGCCAAGATCATCCCACTACTGCAAAACTAATAAGTTGTATGTTTATATCTTTTTTTAATTTTATTTTTATTCCCCCAGTAGCATATACTTATGTGTATATCTGACAATGTGGACGACCATGAATATCTGATAGGCTTCACTTTGGCTACCTTCTATCTATGCCATTGCTGATGTGTTAGGTAGCCGAGGAACTACTCATTTGTCAGCTTCCCTGTGGCTTTTGTCCAGCAGGATTTGTCTCAAGTCTTTGGACAAGGGGAGAGAAACAGAAACTGGCATATTAGGCTGAGACCAAAACCTGGTGAATATGGAATCATTTATCATCTGAAGTGTAAGCTTCTCATTGCAGGGCTAGTAGTCTGGAACGCCTTTTCTCTTTATCCTGAAACAGGTCAGGTGGGGTAGAATTGCTTGTAACACAAGAGACAGGTCATCTTAGCTTGCCTTAGCACTGCATTTAACAGCACTCTTCTCCTCCCATCACGTCTTGTTACATAAAGGTCTGTCACACTACATCCATGCAGAGATGGCAGTTGGGAACAAAGGGTTTGCATGCATGTTGTACGTTTAGTAGGTCTTCACGGCTGTCAGTGAACCACATAGTGCTGTTATTAAATGTAGCCACTAGTTGAAGAACCCTTATTTATAAAGAATGTTGAAGAAAAATGGCATGGATCTATCCAGACTGGAAGGATACTTGAACTCTGACATAATTTTCTTGGAATTTTTCATATTGTACATTCCCTTAGGATATTCTTAGAAATGTATTAGCAAACCATGCAAGTGAAAGGGTGTTGGTGCAGCTGGGAGCTCAGCTATTCATGTTCTCACATCTTTGTCTAGCTTACACAGGTCTTCTCTGCCTGAGGAAAGCAAGGCAGACTCCACCATTGTGTTCTCTTTGGCACATCTGTAAAGCTACTTTCTGTCAGTTCTCTGAAAGCATGTGGGTTGTTGACCAGTCTCTGACATTTATAACAATAAAGAAAAATCCCCGACTGGGAAGTTACCCTATACACAGGCAAAAAATATGATTTTTAATAATAAATATAAAAAAGGTACTGAAGTTTTCTTTCATAGTTATTTCTCATGTCTGATTTTGTCTTTCAGGACCTAAGAGATCTTCTCTGGGATATTTGCGATAACAGAAGGGAAGAGGCAGAGCAGGAACGTACTGATATTATGAATGATGGCTGGTTAACAGATCATAGGGGGATTGCAATGAACCATTTCTTTTCACTTATGCAGGTATGGATCTACTACAGAGTTGCAGTGGGAAGGGACAATGAATAGATTTGGAGGACCGTAATTCTCTGAAGGATTTCGTATGGTTGGCTCCAAATAAGTGAGGGATTGAGAATTAGATAAGCAAATGTTCATGCCTGTTCTGAATTTATCTAGAAGGTTAAGAGGCAAAACATAGATGACATACATTTAACTGTTTGGCAGGTAGAAAAGGTTTCAAAAAGTGCCATTGTTATTGTGCGACCCCCCCGATCTTTCAGTCTGAAGCACATGGCGCTACTTTTTGTAATTTTATCAGTCCAGTGAATCATTTGAGTTTTGTAACAGAAATGTTGTGTCTGTTACCCTTCTGTGATTGTATTGACACCTGCTCTTAATTTACATTTTACATAATTCACTACTAGCAAGTGGTTAGACCCACTTGTGGTTAAGGATGTCCTGTATATCCCAATATCACAAAATTATTTCAGTTGTAACCTCACCAATGTGAAGTTACATTGGTGTAACTTGAAATTTTGCCTACAGACTGAAAAAGAAAATTGCAAGGAATGTTTTGGAAAATGTGGTATCATTTGTTGCTTTTGAGAAAATCTATTCAAATATGACCCAGCTTTCACACCCCTTACTTTAAAGTGTTGAAGGGTCCATCTTCAATTAGCTGGCTCTCTCCTCCCCCACAGTAAGCCTTTTCTTTTCATTCACTCTAACCATTAATTACTTCAGTTCCTGAAGTAAAGGAAGACTTCCCTGTGACTGCTGTTCTAGGTGCATACATTTGGTTTAGGACTGGACTGGAACAGACTAGACTAGATATGCTTTTCTGTAAAGTGAGTCACCATTCTGTGAAAGTTTTGGCAACTTTAAAAAAGACAGTAAAAACAACACTTCAAACATGTAAAATATGATGCTATTTTGGGTGAAAAATCAGGCCTGGGCAGCATAGGGTGGGCTTCCTGCTCTTTAATTCTCTGTGTTATTTTCATCTGTCTACAAACAAGGGAACCACTCTCTTATTTCATATGAATGTTGTGGTAATTTAAGTGAAATGTGAGAAGTAAGTTGCTGTAGTAAGGAAATTAACTCTGTTTACAAAGAGTCTAAACAATGCCCTGAATAAAGACTTCAGGCCACCAGCTAAAGAGAGAGTTATGAATATCAAGTAACTACTGTCTAACTGAACTACATTAATTCTCTAATTAAGGTATTTATAGCACTGACTATTTAAAAATACATCCTCAGTTACATTCATAAGGGAGCCAAATCAAAGTAATATTGCTGAGGTTAAATCTTTTCTTTTTCTCGAAAATTATATTCACATATAATTTTGCAATCCTAAACCTCTTCCAGCAGAATTTCATGGATGTGTATGATGGAGTCAGAGGAGATTCACTATGAATCTAATTTGCTCTGTTTTGTGTGAATATGTAGAATAGCAATTTAAAATTAGAAATACATGTATTAACCATACATAAGCTTTTATTTTCATAAAGAAAAATGCAAAGAAAACCATTTTTACTTTATTTACTTAGTGTATACTCCCTCAAATAAATGCATTATTAATGCCAAAACTACAGAACTAAAAAAACAATAACTATATCTTTATGCTACAGTTTGTTTGAGAGACAGACAAAAATAGGCTTCCTTGGTCTGGAGCTTTCAGTCTGTGGGTTTTTCTGTGGGAAGTTACATATATTCCCCAGGTGGTTCTGTTACTGTATAAACACATAGATTTTTATAAATACCGTTTATCAGATTTCTTTCCATCTTTCTGTGTACACACTGTTATACTAGAAGATATTTTCTCCTCAACTTATGGATGTGCTAGTCTACACCACAAAGGTTTTATCCTTCGTTTTGTGAATGTGGTTTTGTACATTTTCCCATGAATATTTAGTACTGTTTTGTCAGTTAGAAGCTAACTCTATCAATAAATCAAAACATGACAGGTGTTAAGTGTTTTTTGAATCTTATTTGATTTCTTACAAGATGCTTCACACAAAAAGATCTTCAAGACACTTAGGTGTGTGAAGTCCATTGATTCCTGTGGTCCAAAAGAACTGTATAACTTTAAAAAATTTTCTCCAGCACTTAACCCTTTTTATTTTATGCTATTGAGAATTTTATGTCTTTTGAACAAAAAGATCCCTATAATTTCTTGGTGCTGATATACTTGCCACTACAGAAATACATGAAAGTATACTGTAATAAAATTTAATGCATCAAACATTATTTATTCTAAATAATTTTTCCTATTCTAACAACTAAGATTTTTATTCATCCTTAGAAATACCAGTATGAAGACATGATATATGTAGGTAGAAGAATGAATTGAATACACTATAAATTTTCAAACAAATATGGTTGTTTGTTGCTTTCCCTCACACTTTGAGGACTTAGAACTGCTTCTGTTATTATATATTTTAAAATGTAACAAATTTGTTCTGTCCTGTTTTGAATTACAATCTTTCTGTCTTTTCTTCTTGAGGTTGAAGTGGATCGTTTCCAAGATACAATGAGACTTCTTCGTGACTATTACAGGGCAATGGAAGGAAAAATCCCAACAGATGATGGTCAGGATTTTACTAGAATCCCATTGTTGGATATTATTGATGTAGAGCAGAATGAAGATGAAAACAAATCAAGAAGGTAGAAATGCATTATTAAATTATACAAATATCAACAAATACAATGCACAGATATCTTTGTAAGTCTGTGTTGAAATATGTGTGTCTATGTTTCAAAGGATGGGGAAACTATAATTTTATCTAGGTATTATAGTCCAGTGATGAATCTTGAATCAACTTACAGATTTAATTTATCCCTGGTTTTTTACTGATTTACCTATATAATTTTCACTAATTTATCTCTGAATTACAAAACATTTTAAAAGCTACCTTAGAAATAAATCTGCTATAGAAATGTTTCCTACTTTCCTCTGTGTTGCTGACAGTTTCCAGCACAATCCTCACACAGCTAAGTTAAATACGATTATGGTACATTAACAGATTTAAAATTAGCACCAACAAGCATAATTAAATGGGTTATGCAATGAAAAATATAAATAAAAGCAGACAATAAAGATACACAGAACTTATTGCCATATTAGAATGGAAAAATGCCATCAAGTAATTTCACAATATCAAAAATGATGTCAATAATGACACCTGCTTTTTAAAAATACGTACAGTTCATTTAGAAACTATCTGAGTAATGAGGTTGTGCTTCTAGCACACGTGGAATATATCAGCAGATCACGTACTCGTTTGGCTCAGGTTTATCCCTCTATTGTTACTCCTTAGCTTCTGGAGTTAAACTAAACAGTTTTCTTGTCATCCACACATTTCACCATTATTGGTGATAGGGAAGGTTCATCCCTTTTCTGTTGCTACAGCAAATTCTGAAAAATGGCATTCTCATTCTCCAAGCATATTCTCCAATGCATTATGAATTATCACTTTATTAAAAGGGGGTGTGTGAATTATGCCTATATTTTATTTTTAAGGATTCCTCTAGTTTCTTGGAAGGTGCCTTCACCAGAAGTAAACATTACCAAGTCAAAAATCAAGGGAACTCTACAGAAGAGTCCTAAGGATGAGAATTCTGAAAATGGACTGGCCACTTTTGGGAAAGATGAAAATCTTATTGCTGATACATGGCAAGTGGCCGTAACAGCAATATCGAATATGGTAAGGAATGTTTTATTTACTTAAACATTTCTGGATTGGTCAGTCAAAGCCTCCCAGACAGTAGGCTGCCTCAACACACAGCCTTCACTCTGTGTATCTAAATTTCATGTCTCGTGCTCCACCATTGATATTTCCATTGAATATGTTTGTGTTTCTGTGAGGAAAATGTTGGAAACTGACTATTATCAGCACCTCTGTATTTATAACTGACCCTTTCATTCCACTACTGGGAGAAATACTTTGAATGTTGACTCCATATAACTGTGTCTTACATCCTCAGTAGAAGCATGAGAAGAGGGACAAGTTTTATCCTGTGATGCAGTGTTTGCTCAAACCTTTCACGACTTCAGGAGCCATGGTTCCTTTTTTTATATAGCTAAAACTAAACTAGGTGGAATTTTCAAATGGTTAGTTTCTAGGTTCTCTTTTTCTTTTCTCGTTAATTTTAAAATAAGTGAATTTCTGCACCTTTACAGTGTAGCTGTAGTCTGATTTGCATAGTGTTGACTCATATTTCTCACTTCTTTCCTAAAGCACAGATAATGGGCTACAAGCATTAAACCTCTCTCTCTCTCCACCTTACATATTTGCTGTACAATTTTATTTTTGCTAAGTAATCAATTCAGTGAGTTAAAATATGTCCTTTGTTTTATTTACATGTGAATGACTTAGCAAGTAGTTTCAGCAAGTAGAGGCTATTTGAAACAGCAGTTGCACAGTGTTGATAGTATGTGCATTACTCTGTGTGACTGTGGTGTCAAGGTAACCGCTGAAATACAGGCTAAAGACTTGGAGGAAGTAAAAGAACGTCAGCAGCTAGAACGGAAAGAAGATCTGAAATCTTCACAGATGCTGTCAGGCAAAGCTGCTGGGAAAGATGCCAAAGATGCCAAAAAGCTTTCTCCCAAATCAGCTACTAAAAAAAAAGGTATTTGAAATGCAGACTTTGTTTTAGCAGTGCTTGAAATTACTGAAATGTAAATACGTCAGTGATACAGCAGAGTAAGCCAAGAATGCAATTTGGATTTAATTTCTCTTTTGTAATGTCAAACGTGACATATCAATGTGAGAAGCAGGTAGTGATAAAGGAGTGCAGAGGCTTTTGAATGGCAATTGCATTTATTTAATTACATGTGTTGTCATTATTATGTAAGAATAAATATTCTAAATAGAACGAAGAAAGTAAATATTAATTTTTTCCATGGGCTGTATTGGAATTAATAGCTAGAACTAGTGTATCAAATTAAATAAAATTCCATTAAATGCCTACTTTCCAGTCATAAATCAAAATATTTCAAATACCAAAATAAAAGTACTGGAATAGAATGGATAAATTATCCAATACCCCAGTGTATATTGGAATGAATTTATCAGCCATATAGTAGCATGTAACTATCAAGGTACATCATTTTTTATATAACTGTAACATGGTGTAAATGAAGAACGTAAAATCTAATGGCACATGTAGTCCTAAGAAGGGCAGACTCCCATTGAGGTAGATATTGATCATAGGCCTGGCAAGACTGTCCCAACAGCTGAGAATACAAAATTTAGTTGCAAAAGAGAAACAGACCTAAACCCCCTATCTCTTTAGCCTGGCAATTCACCCATTATATGCTGAGTGGCTCGGTTGGGGTTTGTGGATTGCTTCTTGGAACTAAATTTTTTGTTCAGAACTGGTACAAGATGACTTATCAGAAATCATAAAACTATAAAGTGACTGAACTGCAACTACAACGCAGCTGTGCATTCCTCATGGTAGAAGATGAAGCATCAACTGATGTATCTGTAACTGAAGTATCAACTTTGATTTCATGCCAAATGCAGTTGTACTGTAGAGCTCCTGCAACAGGAGATTTGCCGAGGATACAGCTGGAGGCTAGTAACTGAGTGTTACAAGGTATTATATATAATTGCATTACTTGTAGGTTTGACAGTTTGCTTTATGCTGACCTTACGTATCATGTAACATTTCCATCTGCCCTTCTTCTGAGACAAAGCAATTGCAAATATTTTAATATTTTTGAGTAACAATGTTGTGACTGCAGAATCTCATGCAATCTGTAACAATATCATAAAACACCTTTACAATGTGTGTTCATAGATATGTAAGTTAAAACAAGCTGCAAAACCAGCTAACAATGGTTTATAAAGCCATCTCATAATGTACGTCTCTTTTTTTTTCTTCTGATCTATTATGATTTTTTTAAAATAGCATTATTGTAAACATAACATTATCATGGTAAACAATGATGTTTACTAATTTAGTGTTTTTTCTACAGTTTTCTAAACTTGAACTTGCTCCAGAAGGAACAGCTGTCCTTCAAGGATGTTTGTTTATGTGCTGGTTGGGACAAATTGATAGATTTTAGGGTCAAAGAGGACATTTTGACAATGCAGGATCACAACAGGGGCATACATACGCAGTCGTGGTTTTCCATTCAGAAATGCATCTTAGGATGTTATTTAACCAATTTTAATACAGTTGTATATGCTGGAGTAATTTTATGCAGTGCTAATTTTAGCACGTCTTGCAGATGTCAATCACATTTGAAGAAATCTAAATATGTTTTGTTGATATAAGACACCTGAGTAAGCACCTTTGTATTCTCAGAAATGGTCACATCAAGTAAGGTGCAAAATGCCAATTTTCATTTAAAAAAGCCAGTCTTGTGAGTGCTTGTGTACTGATACACAAACTTACCATCACATCCAGAGATTGTGAGAGGTCTGTTTTCCTGCAGGACCACCTTCTGCTGCATCTGCGGTTGAAGTCAGTCCAGTTCCTATGACGCCAGAAGAATTAAAGAAACGAGAACTCACACTTAAAATAAAGCAAGAATATTTTGGTGCCTTGAAACATGAGGGTATGTTACTCTTCGGTTACTTACTTTGCAGGGATTATTCCTAATTTAGGTAGTGTAATAGTCAAAACTAGCCAGAAACTCTAGGGAGAATGGATGGAAATAAAGAAAAATGAGGGGACAGAAAGGACTGTCTGGAAAAAAACAGGAATTTTTTTAAGGTCATAATCACCTGTGATTTTGTGGTAAATATTTTTAAAATTGAAAAGTGTTTTTCCTTCTTTTTGTTCTCTTCTGTTTCATTTCATTTAAATTCATTTTCAGTGACTAAACAAGTATTCATCATGAAAGAATGTTTCACATAGGTGGTTACCCACTCCCTGGTATTCAATTGTGTGAAATTCTGTATTTGAAATGTTACTTGATCTGGGAAAGAATTTGATGGAAATTTTGTATTTCACTGATGCTCTTGTCTCTGATTCTCTCTTTCTCAAGCCACATGGGATTCAAGCAGCAAGACACATATTGTGTTTATTCTTCCAAACTATTTTCCAGACAGTCCCTTCCAAAAACTACTTATTGTTCAGTCATTCTGTCTGTCTTATCCAATAACTTCCAAGCCAACTGGTCAATTTCAGCCAAAAGTAGACATCTAAAAACAGAAGTCCTAAATTTAAAATGGGTTGATTTTTTTTTTTAAATAAGTTTAGACCAGAAGACAAAGGGAAGATAGAACCTTTAGATTCTGTTTGGCAACAGCTGGCAAACCCCTCATCATGTATGTTACCTCGATGGCAGGCTAACTTTTGCATATTCTTTAAAATGAAAAGTAGGGGGCAAACAGCAGTTAATGAATAAAACACAAATTTGTAAGACTTCTTTAGGTCCACATAAGAAAAAGTGCTTGTACACCTGCGACTTTCAACACGGTTTGATTCAGAAGCAGTTTAGGAATCAATATTCTAATGTTTTGGGATAATGAGGAGAAGAATGGTAGTTACTTTGAAGATTTTAATAAGTGATTCTTTGACATGTTTTGTTTTCTTGAGGTTGCTTCCCTTTCTTTTCATATTTAACAAAAAAGTCAAGGTATGAATCTAAGGAAGACTGAACATGGGCTATATTTCATCTTTGCACAGGCACACAGCTGGTACATTCGAAGATGGTAATTTCACTTGCAACGGTGGTAACCAGTCGCTTGTGCTTTTGGTTATGCAGATACATAAAGACTAGCAAAGTCACTAGTTGTGGACACTTTGCTGTGTCCACTTTATCAGTGGACTGTGCAGTAGCTGCTTCTGAAAATGCGGGGAGGCAAAAGCTGTCATACCTTGATCTTTGTAATGTACTGATAGCAGCTACTCATAGAAAATGCATGGAAGCCACAAATAAGGCAGCAGCCTTAAATTGTATTAAAGAAAGGCGACTCGACAGGCACAACACATCCTCTAAGATAATTTCAGTTGCTTAGAACCTTTACTCTTCTGTTTTTTCAGTCAAATAAAATAACCCTCTGTGAGACCCAAATCCATTCTATGGTTAAAATTTTGAACATCAACTCTTTCTTACCCAAAATAGGAAGTGTGCATTCTCCTGTGACTGAGAAAAAACATTAAAAGTACATGCCTTATATTTTTCAGCGTCCATCTTTCTACACTGCCTTAAGAAAGTTTCAGCCCTAAACCTAATCTTTTGAACACTTAGTACCATATAGAATAATGATTATGATGTAAATAATTTTACAGTCCTTAACCTTGAAGTCACTATACCAGTTACTATGTAATATTAATTGATTAAAAGATTCTGCAGTACAGAAGGTTAAGTATGAAGAAAAAATCAAGTTGAATACTGAATTTGCCTTCAGGTTTAAAAACAATCTCTTGCTACTGTTGTTTGTTATTCTTCTTTTATAAGGCTTTAAATGTCTTTCAGTGTCTGTTCCATGTGTCTCTCAATACATTCCCCTAGATGTCTTTTCATCCAGTTGGTATCCTTTAGCTTCCCACTTCTTGTTCTTTTGCCTCCTTTATTTTTACTTATTAACCTTTCAGTGAGAGCTTGATGATATTTTTTTCTCAGTTCTTACTATTCTGAAAACTAAAAGTCATGAAATTCTCAATGTTTTTACAAGTTTCATGTAAATACTCAATGAATAATTTTGGTAGAGGTTAATTGTTTTCTTAGTGCTTGCTAATCAACCATTTTTCTAATGCAACCTGAGTTATAGGGTCTAAAAGAGTCATATGTAGGAAGCTTGGAGCAAAACCAGTGAGGTAAATTTCAAAGGGCTGGATGTTAGAAACAGAAAACCAAACTTTTATTGTGATTAACATACATAATGATTTAAGTGTGTTTTCTTTAAAATTTGTCCATAGCAGGCTACTCACACTTGCATCCTTCTGCTTCTAGATATGTTGCTGTAGAGTGTTAAATTAGTTAGATAAGACATGTTCAATGTCACTGTCTACTTAAACATGCCCTCCACCTCTATATTAGTTTTATTAAGATGTTTGTTACCTTGTGAGTTATGATTCTTATGGAGGGCACACTTTTGTAAAATACATGGTGCAGTAGGGATGATACTGAAAAATGATTTGTTCAAGAATATAAGGAATTAAATAAATATTTTACAGCCTAAAGGCAGGTTAATATGTTAAAGTTCAGGTTCTTAAGACTGAGAATTTTCCTCAAATTTTATAAATATTACTGATGATATTTCTGTTTAAACAGAGATAACCACGAAGTCTCGACTAGAACTTATAAAAGAAAAAGCTTTAGCATTTGTTCAAGAGCTGACAATGAAAGCAGAAGAAGCTTATAAAGATATGGAAAAGTGGCTTGGATCCAGGTTCTTGGCAGAAATGTCCAGGTAATGTAAATCCCATTTCAAACAGGAGCTCTGTTTTTCAATCCAGGCTATGATAGTAAATATAGCTGTTTCTATAGAAGCAAATAATTAAAATTTTAAAAGGTAGAAAATAATAATTTCATTTAATGAACTGGAATTTAATTTTATCTTAAGAGACTGAATGGTTATAACTCATTTCTTGGATGATTAGAAGGTTCTGCTGGCAGCAGTAGACAGAATTATCAGTTGTTCTGTTTTTCTAGGCTACAGATTTAGCAGATTTATGGGCATCAGCAGACAACTAGTTATTCTATTTAGTAGAAGCCTGTATATCATTCCAGTGGCTTCTGTCACTTTGGATTGTGTTTCTTTTTTCTTGTCTGTGCTTTACACATGCTGGAAAATTCCACTTCTTGTTATTACCACCACGCATAATGTTTGACAAAATTATTTCAGGGTCCATTAAAGAATAAGTTCTTCTTCATAATTTTTCTGTCCTAGTGAATAAAATGTTCTTGGGACCACTTGATGACACTTAGACCCATGTCCCTATCATTAAAGGATTTTACTCTCCAACATAAGGGTGTCACTTTGCCTATTCAAAAATGTTTCTGGCCTGTACTTACTTTTGAAGCATACCTGGGACAGTGTTAGTTGATCCATGTCAGGGCAAGCCTAAGACAGGAGACATGAATGTATGATATAAAGGTTCTAATAGGCAATAGCTGAAACAAGCTGAGCCTCTGACTTCCAGCCAGGTTTTTTTTGCTCTCCTGTCAACAAGCGCGACCAAAGACACAGTATGTACAGGACACCATGTCCTTTGATCTGACACTCCAGGCCAAACTTATGTCTAGTTGAACATTATAGGCAGCTAGTATCTTTCCCTGTATAAATTATACTCATTACACTTGAAACAGGAATTCATATGCCCCCCTGCTCAGAAGTGCTTTATACATCTAGGATTTAGGATCAGACCAGAAGACAAGGCATTGAAATAGGTCAAAGGATGATTAGAGGTGGAACGTACATGTGCCAATCATATAAAATTTACTGAATAAAGAAAGTCTCATCCTTTCATGTTTTTCCATCAGGTGTCTTCTGTGGCTTAGATCTGCCTTTATATATTTCCTACCACAGTCAAAAGATTTCTTGCTGACAGAGGAGGAGTACACTTCATAATGATTTTTCTGAGTACAGAATTCACAAACAGGATTTGTAATTCTTACTTCAGGAAAGCTCTCAAACTTTAAATTTGAACCTAAGTTATTAACACCACGTATTAAAAACACTCATTGGTTTGTGCATTTGCACTTTACAGTGTTGAAAAGCTGATTGAGGTTGCACGACACCATATTGAGAGTTCCAGCAGAATCCAATACGAAATTACTTTAGAAGAAACAGATTTCTTCATCAACAGTGATATAAAAGTGATTCCTGACCCTGTTCCTTCACCACATGTTCCACACATAGAGACCTCTTCAAGTGGTACTCTAACTGTTTCACAGCTTACTACACTTCATAAGCAGTTTCTACAGGTAGCACCTAAAGGTAAGAAATGTTCTTCCTTTCACTCCTGAAGGACTGTTAAGTACCTACTTAAAATGTAAATAACTGCTGGGAGCTACTGAACATTAGTTACATATATTGTTAAAGATGATACTACAATTAAACATCCTGCTACATATAAAAATAAAGTCATAGTGCAGAATATTGAAAATGTGAAATACCAGACCACTTGAAAGTTTTTAATGACTTTGCTATGGGCTTTGTATTCTCAAGACCACGTAATTAATATTCCTCTGAGAGATGCCTCTGTAATATGTATTGGGTGGTACATATCATGCTTACTTCGCTTAAAGATGCAAGTCTTCAACTTGTTTACAAATTCATAGTTCAGTGAACACAAGCTATATTAATTTAAAACACATTTGTAAAGAAATCAGTATTTTCATGCAACTATTATGTAGGGTCTATTAACGATTATATTCTTCAAGTCAATGTGTGTCAGTTGTTCTGGATGTTTTGCAAGTGTTAACTCAGACGTGATTTTTTCCTTTGTACATACATGTATTGTGTGCCTACCCTTTCATTACAGGAACCTTAGGCTTAGGATGCTTGAAGAGGCTTTCTTGCAAAACTGCCTACTGCTGTATAAATGTTACAAAATAATTTAGTTAAGGCAATCTTAAACTGACATGGAAAGTAGTTAAACACATATTTGTAGATGGTTTCATTACTACCAGTGCTCCATATTATAATTTTAGTACAATTGCCACTAAGATTGTGAAATACAATGTGTAAAATGTACTTACAATTTTGGATCCAACTCTTGCAGTGTAATAAGGCCACAAAGGCAAAATAAGGTTGAATTTAATTCTTTACTTAGAAATGCTTTTCACATATATTTATGGAGAAATTCCAATTACCTTTGGAGCATGAACCCATTTTAGGCAGAAAGATATTGCTGTTTTACTTTAGAGAGACACATATCATAGTATTTGTAGGGTAGGAGCATCTGTGTATGTGTAAGCAGTCCAAACACTTCTATAGATATTAATTTAACACGTGGTATTGCATAAATAATGCCATGTGAAACTAAAAATCTGTACATTTGTAACCATTAGATAGTTCCATATAGGTAAAACACAGATACTCATTTGACTGGTCATTCCACTTAAAAGGTTTTCTTTGTTTTTAAATCATTTATCCATTAAGATATTTAAAACTAAAAAGATCGAATATACTTGGCATGTTCAAGACAGGACAACTATTTTTCCTGTACATTTGTAATAATTAGCAAGAGGAAAAATTAAATCTTTATCTTTCTACAGCATTGTCCTTTTGATAACTTTATATTCACTAAAATGACCCAAGATGGCTTACACAGCTATCCAGAAAGGTAAGTATCTTGACTTAATGGTCACTGGACAGTAAAGGAATGCTGTTGCATGTTGTCTGGGACAATGGCAAGGAATTTTGAGTGTTGGTCTCTTCACACAAGTAAAAAGCAATAGGACAAGAGGAAACAGCCTCAAGTTGCACGAGGACAGGATATTTAGGTTGGATATTAGTAAAAATTTCTTCACAGAAAGGGTTGTCAAGCATTGGAACTGGCTGCCCAGGGCAGTGGTGGAGTCCCCATCCCTGGAGGTATTTAAGAGATGTGTAGATGTGGTGCCTAGGGACAGAGTTTAGTGGTGGGCTTGGCTGTTCTAGGTCAATGATTGTACTTGATGATTTTAAAGATCTTTTCCAACATAAACAATTCTATGATTCTAATTCTTGTTTAAAATAAGGCCCCAAAGAGCATGCAACAACATTCTTCTGCTCTGGTTATTAAGTCATTTCCCTTTTTGGATAGCTGAATCAGGATGGGAAGCATAAGCTATGCAAGTCATCTTAAAATAATTCCTCCCATTTTCATACACACTTTAAGACCTCATAAATCACATCCTACATTTCATAAGGCAACCACTTCCCTTCATTATAGAGCCTGCACAGGAAGTGTTAAATGCTTCCTCTCCTAAAACATCAGATAAATTTTTCCATCCTTCTGTCTCCCCTTGTTCAATAGAATGTTCAACAGAAAATACACGCCTCCTTAGTAGTTAGTCTCTTACTGAACAAAAGAGGGAAAAACACTCACGCACTCAGCACACTGGCAGTGAATCTGTTGGACAGCAGCTCCAAAGGAGACACAAAAAAGTAACAAACTAAACAAAAATATCTAGATTTGCTGCCAAACATCTAATTCTTACGCACCTGAGCAGTCCTCTGTGCATTCATAGTCCAAATCCACACAAGTGAGCACACAGGTCATAGGCTATAGGGCAAGTCTAAATAGAATATATCTACCAATTTTCTCTACTAGGTAAATAGCAAAATTTAAAGTTGTTCTGAAAATGGAATATTAGGCCTATTTTCTATAGCATTATGGGATTACATGAAGAAGTTCTTTTCCTAGAAAACCAAGGAAAACGAAGAGTAACAAAGGAAAAAGTATTATGTTTGAAGAAATAAACATCTAAAGAGTTTTCTCACAGGATATATGGTAAATGTCAAAAGGATGTCTTTTCAAGATATGCTTAAAAATTACCAAAATGAAAGCAAAAGTAGAAATGCTACTGTACTTTAAAATTGGTTAGTATTTGCAAAAGAAATCTTATAAAAATTGTAAGCAGTTTTGTGTTTCCTAGGAATTTAAGGTATTAAAGAACTACTGATTCATCACCGACAACTTTGTTCTGTCCTGGTCATTTGGCTCTCCATGGAAGCACATTACTCATCATTCTAAGCACCGATGGACAAAAAAATACAATCTATGCTGGAACTTCCTGCCTACTGACAGAGTCTTTCACTTGATAAGAAAATACGTAAATTATTATTTTTTATTATTCCAAGTGCCATTGCCCAAACTCCAGGTGGCTCTGCAGCGTTTGTTAATTTCACTAACTCCTTTGATCAATTTGTTGACAGTGCTTTGATACATTGCCTTAGGAACCTGCTGCTTTTTTATAGGAAGAGCTGTGGCAGGTCTTATGGAGCTACTAACACTCATTTTTTCTTTTCTCTTCTACAGTCTCCTTGGATGTGTTCTGTTCTTATCAACAATATTAAACTAACCATCTATTAGATCTCATCCCCTTCAATTCCCTTTAGCACTATACTCTTCCTATGACCAGATCTATTGTGAATTCAGTTAACACACATTTGAAATGTCTCAATTTTCTTTTAAAGGTGCTTCAGAGAATGCAATTTTAATAATGTTTTGCAATACCAAACAGATCAAAATAGATTCTATTCCAGACTTTCGTTCTCCATATTGTGACTGAATTACAGAAGGGAATTTTAGGTTTATCTGTTCTTTTCAGTCATGAACCTCATGAACCGTTCCAGTTTGAATTCTAGAATTGATTATTCGTCAGAAATAGATTTCAGTCAGCGGTAAAAACTTAGCCAGTATCCAGAAAGTGTTTAAAATGCTTATTTATAAAACTACTCATAAAATAGTCTGCTAAGATGTGAACCAGTAGAACATAGAGGATAGCCTATGACCAAATCGAATTGCTGTTTCTTTTCAAACTGTGGACTTGTCAATTAAGTTTTACTGTGTTGCTAGATATGGAACAGATATACATATTAAAATGTGCATCTAGTTCAACTGAAATCTTACCAGTTCAATAGAGTATTTTGATAAGTAAAACCGTCAGAATTATATTCTGACCCTGAATAATGTCTGTAGATGATGCTTTCTCTTCCCAAGCACTTTCACAGAAACAGTTCAAGAGCTTACAATAGCAGTCCTCATGATCTGACTTGGATGTGTATAGAGAGCAAAGTCCATACGTCAGCATAGAAATAAGTTCATCATCTCTAACTTACCTTTTCTAAGGCTGTATTTCTTTCCAATGTGCTTTTTTTAAAACTTGAAAATAAGAAAGGTTAAATTTGTAGACAGAAGAAGTATCTTTTACTAGACAAATTATATAGATAGAAAAAGTCTAAACTTTTGGGTTATAAAGCCCTTAATCAGAGATCCAAACTAGGTACAGTACCTCTCCCTGTACATAATGAAAGATTTGGTAATTCTGCTGACTTAGTTTCACTTACACCACCTGTTATGTCTCTTTCTAAATCATGTATGTGATTTAATTTCAGAATTCTGTGACTGTTTGCTTATGGTGTTTGAAAATCTATGTATCAAGTTGCATTTATGAAACATATTTAACATGTTTGTGTATGTTTCTGTGCATTTAAATATATATATCCAAGTGCTAAGATTCCAATCAGCAGGATAGAGGAATTGTCCTTTCCCCTCTTTGCATCTGTGCAGCAACAGGCATACCTTACTCTGTGTTAGTCTAAATTTAAAATCCACATTCTTGCTTGTTAGTGAAGGTTGGATGTATAACATAGCAGAATGAGTCATAATTAGTCAATAAATGAAAATGTTTACAGTGAAAATCACCTGCAAGGAGTGATAAGTTTCTCAGTATCTTGGAGGGAATGAATCACATTTTTGAGAATCTTATCTTTTTCATATAAGGACAGAAGTATCCCATATTACCAGCTTTGAGACTGCTAAAGTTGGATCACTTCAGCCTTAGTGTTTATTTCACTCATTCATTCCTTATAGCATCACTATAGACTCTAGTGCTTAACTTGCATAGGTCATGATCCAAATTTCTAGTCAGAAATTGCTATGGAAGCATTCTTCTCAGTGAAAATGGAAGGGAATAGGAATCTTTTTAAATGTTTTGGTAAAATCAGTTGAAGAGGGGATAAAATGTTAACAGAATTCTCATCTCTAGTATAGATTTGCGTATCTTCATATTTTGTTGCCTGTGTAAATTTGTACTTTGAATCTTTACTACAGTTCCTTTGATTAGGGAAAATATTATGAAAATATATGAAAATATTCTGCTGACTGGTGTGTCATTGAGAAATGGTCTCTTTTGTATATCTGTGCCATATAACTGAGACACGTGGATTGGTCTTTATTTCTTATGTCCCTTTTAAATGCCACAGTCCTGGTTCACAGGGTATGCATCTAGTGTACACTTCTGCTGCCATTATTCTCAATGATCCTTTTGGAATGTTTGTTTTTCTGTTTTCAGTTTCACTTGTGGTCATAATCTTAATTTCTTCCTTTTTTTTTTTTTTTGAAATTTTTTATTATATTTCCACACTGCTTATTGAAACATATATAAATGGTCGTCAATGTCCCCTTCTGTATCAGTGAATGATACTCACTTTTTAAAATATTTTAATGAAAAAAAATCTACCTTGTTTAGCTTTTCCTGTATTAGTTTTTCTTTTGATTTCATTGATGACAAGCTTTTATGTGAAAAAGAGGCTACTTCCTAAATAGTACAGACTGGCTTCTTTTGTATCCTTTGTTCCATCCACCTTTTTTCATGTTCCCAATTTCCTCTCATCAATTCATCTCCTGTTCCTTTCCATGTCTGTTAGACTCATTTGAAAAAAAAAAAAAAAAAAAGGCAAACCCCACCACCCTCTTGTCTTTCTTTCATGTCATCTTCCCTACGTATTTTGCTTGCACAACTATGGCCAGAATGCACTGGATGTTGTGTGTGGTCTGAAACTGAGTTTAGGCTGACTTATGCCTCTTGGCCACAGAGTGGATAAAAACTGCTCATCCCCCTGCTCTTTCCTTAGTCAAAGGAGTGTTACGAGGATCTTTTTCCTGTACCTCAGAACTGACCTGAAAGAAATTTGTTGGACCTTCATAACTGTATGCTACTGATAAACTTGGTTCGAACTGACCATTCTTAAATTGTCAGTGAGGGAGAACTGGCAGACGGATAAATTGATGTCGAGATATTGATGTCGAGATAATAGGCAGCACAACAGCAGAACTTCATTTCCTTAGGTAAGCAGGGCAAGAATATACTAGAGGGAGGATCTGTAATTAGTGTAATCCTAGTTTAGATGGGTTATAGAGTTGATCTGATGATACGTGCCTCTTAGCTATATATTTTCATGCACTGTAGGATATGTTATCTTTCTACAAACACTTACAACCCATCACTTTTAAACATGTGATTCCCAAACCTATTTTTAACAGTTTAAATCCTTGTATTTTGAAATTAAAAAATTCAAAACTTGAAAAATGTTGATAACATTGAAGGAAGGTCCATTTTACAGGGAACCTTACCCCTGACAGTGACTCACAGATTCTGCTCTGATCCCCACTTGTTCTAGTCAGCAGCAAATTTCTGCAGGTGCCCGTACACCTCAAGAAGCAGTAGGCATTATAGAGGTGTTACAACCGTTTTGTCACTTCCACCCTTTGACTTGTGCAGTTGAAGATCCATTAATCCTGTCCCCCACCCCTTTTTTTGCATTTTCATGTGGTTTTGTGGCTGCCTAATGTTAGAGAAGGTTTTTAATCTTTACTGTATGTGAAGAATGCTGCTCCTCCTCTCTTTTTAGTCCTGGTTATGGTACTTGGGCACATGAGAGAAAAGCTGCTGTGGTCTAGTTGGTTTTGCTGTGCGTGTGGACCACAGCTGCAACCTCAGATTTAAAGTTCTGTAAAAGATTCTCTCATAATGGAAATGTATTTAAACTGCATGTTCCTAACATTTTTTTATATTATGGCCTTTCATGATACTCAAAATAGAATGGAACAGACAAACTGTCATTTTTATGACAATGGGAACAAACAATTCTCACAAATAATATAATGCATATATGAAAATTTGCCTTTTCTTGTGAAACAGAAAAGAGTGGGTTACAAGGGCTTTTTTTCTTCAGACGTCTTGAAGCACCAGAAATGGCATTTCTTTCTATGATTAGGTTAATGTGATTGTTAATTTTGCTGCTTGACGTAAACACCATGAAGAGGAGGGTGGGGAGTCAGGTTGTCCTTTGTTACTTTACTTCTGCTATTTCCCAATTAATAGATTTGTAGTTTTATTGCCTCAGTTCTGCATGGAATTTGTCTTCACTATTTAACTGTTTTATTTTCAGTGTACTAAAAGAATCATTAAACTACTTGCTGAAAGTAGGAGATTCGCGAGCTCTAAACATTTTCAAAAATGTCAGCTTATGGCATTTGGTTCTACAAAACACAGGAATTACTATCTTGAGAACAATTTGGGAAAATAATATTAAGAACAATATCAGTGCTTTTAGAATGTTTCCATTTTGAGAACAAAATGTGAAGCTTATACAGTTCCTCTTTCTCAAAGCAGTAATATTCTGCAGATAAATATGTTTTAAGAAGATCAGGTCAGCTACATATGCTGTAGAACCTCTTATGCATTCTGTGACAGGTATTTGATTATGTGTTTACGTACTTGCTCCGAGTTAACTTTTCTGTTAATGCCAGTTGTAATGAGCATCGTGATAGGTTTGTCACTTCAGAGGTATCTTCGGGACACATTTTCCTGAAAGACCATTCTGAATTCCACTCCCTAACTCCGTTTTTTCCACTCCCTCACTCTGGTTTTCTCCATTTCAAAGATGGTATTGATGCTGCTGCACTTTACTGAAATATTCTGACAAACTTCTGGTAGTCAAAAGGAAATTGGCATAAAAACCTGACCATTTCTTACAAGGATCCTGGGTGGTCTCCAAGTGATTTAAGAGTAGGTCTGTCTTCCTTACTCTCTTTAATGGCTATTTATTTCACGTAACAGTCTAGTCTCAAACTAAGAAAATAAATGTGGATGAAAAAAAGAAAAAATACAATTGAAAATATATTAAATAAAAACTGATTTATATTTAGTTGTTTCTTCTTAAATTATAGCCATAAGAGCGCTGAAGCAATTTAAAAGCAAGAGTAATTCTTCTAGCAAGAGAGAAGCTGGTGACAGAGGGAAAGAGAAGAAAGACTTGGAACATCAGAGAACAAAGAGGAATCGCCAGTTTCCAAAAATATGGCTAACAAAATACTCCTGGTTAAAATATGATGACGAAAGGGGAATAATGTTTTGTGCACCATGTCGTAAGCATAATGTGGATTTGGGGGAAAACATTCATAATTTTTGTTCTGGCACTGATGACTTCAAACTAGAATTTATAAATACACACCAGAGTAGTGAAGCTCATGCCTGGGCTACCTGCATGGAAGCTGCCAGTACTGCATCACCAGAAACAGCTGCTTCTGTGCAGATGTTGAAGAGCATGAACTCCATAACATTAGGTAGAGTTGAAAATTCTTTTAGAACATATCATGATATCTCTGAATCTGGTCATCCCTTTACAGACCTTGACTAGATGTGCAAACTAGATGATGTGAAAAGAGTGGGTATTGGTTCTGTATTTAGAAATGACAAGTTGGCAAGAATGTTTATACGTTTTATTGCTGAAGTAAAAAGAAGAGCTTTGAAAGAAGAGCTGGAGAAATGTAAATTATTTTCTGTTACTAGTAATGAAGTCACAGACAGTATACTCAGAGCATCTGCAGTTGTCTACATACACTTTGCAAATGAAGGAAAATTCCATTGCTGGAATATTGGGGTTCAGCCTATTCCCAAACCTGACACTTCAACTATAAAACATGCAAATGAGGAAACATTACAAATAAATCTTCAGCTCAGTCTGGCAAGCCAAGACTGGTCAAGAAAATTAGCTGGGTTTGGAAGCGATGAGACAGATGTCATGGTAAGAGAAAACAGTGGGGTAGCTGAACTTCTGAGGGACATTCAGCCTTGTGTACAGTCTGTGCATTGTTTTGCTCACCGCCTGAAAATGGCTTACAAAGAAGTGCTGGAAAATATTCATCTGTACACCATCTTAAGCAATGTCTTGAGAAATATGTATTACTTTTACCATAACTCACGTCTAAATAAGAATCATCTGAAAGCCACGTATGAAGCCATTAAATTATGCCCAGCTATTCCTTCTCGCATCGGAGGTTCCCAGTGGCTTCCTCGTCTACAAACAGCTTTGCAAATTCTCCATAAAGGTTATCCTGCAATTGTTCGACATCTGAGTAAGGTAAATTATTTAAAATTTGGACGTAAGTTCAGGAAAAATTGATTGCTATGGCTAATTTTGGTCCACATATCTGATGCTTTATTTTTCTATATTGATTTCCAGATTGAAAGAGATTCAAGAGCCTTAAACCGGCAGAAAGTCAAAGTCCTTTTACACCTCCTTCTGAGAATGGAGATAGTCAATTTTTCTCACTTCTTGCTGGATGTCATTAATGTCCTCAGCATTGTGTCGCATGTTACTCTGGATCACAACTCCACCATTGCAGACATATTTGCAATTGTGCAGTCAACGATGGAAACACTCCACATGTATCAAACAAGGTCTGCATTTCTAACTGAACCATGATGTCTTAGAATATAATAAAAGAGTATTATATATTGTTTTGTGTTCTGTATCTTCAGAGCTGGTCCAAAGGAATGCCTGATGGAGACCACTGAGTACTTTCATGGTTACCAGCTTGTTGGTAATGGAAATATTTCAGCAGTACGAACCAAAGTTCTGAGTAATTTGGTGAAGAGGCTATGTGATTGTTTTTGCAATGCAAGTCAAGATATTTTGAGAGCAACTACTTTTGGAAGTTGGAAGTTTTAAACTATGGCCTGACAAAATGAAAGAAGGTATAGAACTGTGATAGTGGCTATTTGAAGTGCACCTTCTAAATTTTTTAAAGACATATTTTTGTTTGTTTTTTGCCTTTAGAGTAGAATTTGTTGAAAGGGAAGTGTCTGTCTTGACTAAACATTATGAAGTCATACTAGAAGCTGCTAGTGTGAAAACAGGTGAAGTAGAAACTGAACGGAGCATGTTGAAATTGGAGCTGTATTAATGGGTAATAAGAAAACTGCGTTTGTGTCTGTTTATTGATTTATTCAAAAAGATTATGGAAATAAATTTACTGATAGGTATGTTTATACTTTTTATGATACATTTTAGATTTCAGAACATCCAAACCTTGAAATGGGATTCAGATTATTCAGAGAAGTATCCCAACATCCTGACATTGGCATATTGGATCCTAACCCTGCCGGCAAGTTCGGCTGAAGCAAAGCAAGATTTCAGTCAAATGAAACTCACCAAAGCATTTGCACTGTAAACTAAGGTGTGAAAGTGTGACAGATCTTATGATCGTTCAGATGAACTCTCCAGATAATAAAAAATTTGACCATCAGAAAGCTATTCATTTGTGGAATGCTACTTGGCAGAGAAATAGAAGATTACAGGGAAGTGACATGATGACAAATAAAAGTCCAGATTGCTACTCTGAGCTTGATTTGGAAAGTCTCCGTGGAAGTGACTAGATGAAAATTAGTTTTATTTCACAATCTTCTTGTACCATACATGGACACTGAACAGAATACCTTTCAGGGTTAATAAGTATAAATTTTTATTTTTTTCATAGTGTATTATGATGTTAAAAAATGGCATTTCTTTGTGTTCACTGGTGAATCACCAGTACATGTTTACATTTTCTCTTCTATACCTGACTTCTATAAATCTGAAGACAATGAACAAAAAGAATGGAGTACATTGGAGACGTGTACAGAGGGATGATTCATAACTTCTTTCTGATTGTTTATTGCATTTACCTGAGTCATAATACATTATAACCACTGGAGTTAACTGTCATCTTGCTGTCAGTCTGTAATAGTTCAAGAAGCTTCATTGATCCTGAAAACCTTGATTTTCTTTTGATAAATGTGTGGAAAATCAGTGCATTATTTCTGTCAAATGATTACTTATCCTCTGTAGCCATGAATTTTGGGTCACACATTCTCTCTACAGGTGTATATGTTGCTATTTTTTATTCTCTTGTGGATAAGGTTTGACATGACCTTCCACAACTTTTTGTCATTTGTCCTTCAGAAGACTTTCCTAAAGAGCCAAAACACATCCATTTTTCATTACTGATCGTTAATTGCACAAATCAGTCTTCCCACAGCAAGTACTCTCACAGCCTGGATATGACTAAGATGCTTCACAGCTTGAACCACTTTTTTTTCCTCCTGTAAAAATGTTCATGAAGGGTTGCAATAAGAATGTTGTATCAATTTTTAATCTAGGAGTTGAGTTTGAGAATGGTTTAGAGCAGTATCTGATTTCATAATTTCATAATTCTACATGTTCTAAATGCATCTTTCTATTTGATAATTTCCAATCAAGGTAAAGCATACCAGGAGAATATATTTTTACCATCAAAGACAAAGCAATGATTTATATCTAAAGATAGCTAAAGTGATATCATTAATGACTCTTCTTAGTTCTTCGAACAGTGATGAAGATGAACTAGAAATAATTTTTGACTCATGAATGTGAGATCATTCTCCTTTAAATCAACCCTTCTCTAAATCAAGGTCAACTCTCTGTTTTCAATATAAAACATGTCTAGTAATTGCAGAAGATATACTATATATACACACACATATATGTAGCCTTTTTGGTGTGCTTCTTGCATATATATTCATGCTACTTCTAGATCTAAAGAGTATGTCAGAAATAGGGTAGGTTTTGAATGCATGCCTCATTAGGGGATATTAGTCCCCTCAAGTAGAGTGGATCTCTAAAAAGGTAGGGATCAGATAAAGAGATCAGTTCTGTGCATCGTATGGTTGATTATAGAATAGCTCTCATTAAAATATCTTCATTTGTCATTTCTCAAAAAAAAAAAAAGCATGGTTCTGCTTTACCTAATAAGCAACAGGATGTATATTATACAGGGTACCTTATTAGATATGTAGCATTGCTAATACTAAGGATTTTCTCTTTAAGTCACATAATACCAAGCTTTTCCCCTCAAAGGTTTTAAATGGGAAGATTTTAACTATGGTGATGTTTTAAAAAGTTTGAAAATGTATCCCCAGAACACCCAGCAGCAGAAGATAATGAACAGAGTAACAAAAAAAGGTATATATATAATGTACAACACTGAAGTCACTTCCAGGATGCATGGAGGAAGAGTCACATTTTTAGTAGTAGGCTTGGAGATGCATTGCCCTTAGAAAAACACTAGAAAAGTCTTAGTATCATGACAAATAGTTGGAAGGGGATATCAAGAAGTCATCCATGTCTAAAAATGGGATCAAGTTAAGTCAATCTGTATCAAGAATTTCCTCCTTGTTCTTTTTTGACAAACTTTTAAAGCAGTTCGCTGTAGCATGGATGGTTTGTTTTCCTTAGTGATTTGCTGTCCTTCTGGTTAGAGGGTTTTTTACTACTATCTGAAATATTTTTGCTGCAAATAAGCTTTATTTCCTATCGTTCTTTCTAACTGCAGCTGTGGAGAGGGTGTGATCTCTATCCTCTTTGTAACATTTGGTTTTAACTGAAAAACTCCTGCTGTGTGTTCTCATAATCTTCCTTTTGCTAGATGGAACTAGCAGAACTCCTTCACCCTTCCTTCTCAGGACGTTTTCTAAGCCGGTGATGATTCTTGCTGCTGTCTTCTGAGCACTCGTAGATTCCATACGTCCTTCTAGATCTGCAGATTCCAAAACTGCATGCCAGGAGAAGCCTTAACAGCTGAAAAGAATTCAAGATTATTTTCAGTGTCTTCCCATGTACTTCCTATTGATACTGTAATCTGCCATAATCACTAGAGCCTTTTCTACACAAATTTTACTTTGGCAGTAAGATTACCATTGTGACATTTATGCAGTTCATTATTTCAGCCTGGTGTGGCACTTGACATTTATTCTTACAGAATAGTGTCCTTTTTATCCCAGACTATTTCTCCAATTTGTAAAGTTCACTTTGAATTCTAATCCTGTTCTCCAGTGTGATTGATGTCCTTTCCTGACTGATGTAGTAAGTGTATTAATTTGTGCAGTCTATTTCCTCAAAACACTTTCATCAGTTTCCTGTGAAATTTACTTGCTGGTCTCTCCAGTTTTTCAAAATCTTTTTGAATTCTGATTCTTTATCCAAATTGCTTGCTATCCCTTCTAATTAAAAATGTTTCTAAACATTTAATAAGTTCATTTTCTGGTCCGTCTCCTACATCATTTAAAAAAAAACCTGTTGGGTTTGGTGTCTTTTTTCATTGTACTTAACAAAAAGATTTTGTAAAAAGCATACCTGTTTTGAAACCAGTCTTCTTAGGTGGACAGAGCTGATTCTGGGAATTGTTTTCCCATTCTTTCCCAGAGAGCATTATTTCCTTTTACCACTTGCTGAGTACCATTATCAGACACCAGGATTCTTTTCTGAGCACCATCTGTATAGCTGCCCACTCATACAATTTCTCAGTGATTATAAAGCATTGGCAACCCCTAAATTAAATTGGTGAATCACCTTTTACTTTGTAATATAGTCAGATATTCAAAACCAGTTCCATGCTCTATACTATGTAAAATCTGTCTAGATTTAAGTACATTAAATCTAGACAAAATATCTTAAAATATATGAAGAAAATTGTTTTATATCTTTTTTATATGCTTATGAGGGATTTACTCTCTCCCTGTGAGTCTTCCTCATTCCTCCTGTATGTCACAAGGAGGAATTAGGTCACACTCCAATTCAAGTTTAACTGTTACAACTTTTTGAAGATACTTTGGAATTTGTTTCAGGGAGAGGTAGTAAAGTGAAAGAAATTACCCTACAGCACTTCAGCAATGGAAGACAGGGTTGTTTCTTAACGTTTACTACAGAGGAAGAAAAATGGGTAGGGGGGTTGGACTAGATGATCTCCAAAGGTCCCTCCCAACCCTGACCATTCTGTGATTCTGTGACACTGCAGATCATCTGAGAGTGCTTAAGTATCTCAGAGTCAAGCATGTTTGCCACAGGCTTACATCAACTAATGTCAGATTTACCTGAAAACCATGTTCTGGAATGTTCTACAATCCAATCAAAGTTCTCTATATTGTGATTAATGTTTTGAACTCCAACCCTTTAGTCCCATTTCAGACATTATCACTTGCAGTCATGTAACATCACAAAAAATGACATGAGGACGTTAGTATCCTTTTAGAATTTTGTGCAGAAAAACAGAATTCTCTTTTATTTTAAGAAGCCAGAAGCTCATAGGAAGTACAGAAACAGCAAATTTATTGTCATATAGGGAAATCATAGTAGGAATTGAACAGTTTAAACCATAAGATAATGTGAGAGAAAAAAGTTAGATTGCCAGAATGCTAGGGATCAGATGTGAAAAGGGAAATATTTAATAAAACATGAAATAGAAATTACGATTGCTGGTCTTTTTAAGGGAAAGCACTAAACAATTTAAGACTACAAATAAGATGTAAACATTTTTCCTGTTACTTTAATATAAAGTTTTCACTGACTCCGTAGTGGGCCATAGCCTATTCTCCCCGTGAACCACTAAAATATTACCTGTTATATTGAATCATCTATGAAGTCTCCCAGTAATGATACTTCGGTGATGTAGATTTTATTGTGCTGTATGGAAATCATGTGATTCTTGTAGCTTGAAATACTTGTCAAAATACAAATTTCTGGTTACCTTAAAATTATTAAATCAGCAGTCCAAGGTGCTTCAGCAAACAGCCTTACGCACGTGGTTTTAAAAATATTTCTCAAAGTAGGCAACTCAAAAACCTTCAAGAGGTGACATCAGAGCACTGTTATCAGTCTGTCAGTATATCTGCCCAGCTTTTGCTTTCATGCTGAAATATGTGGTATGACATAAGGCTTCAAGTCCTCCTATTTCTCCATTCCTTTTTTCCTGTCCTAGCAGACTTTAAGCTTCCCAAATCTACGTTTTTTCTCTTCTCTACAAGCTTATATATACATATATATGTATAGGATTTTTCTGCTGTATTAAGATGTGCTGAGGACATCACTCCCAGGTTTCCTGTTAATTCAAATTGACAACTTGATTTTGAATAATGACATGAAATTAATATTCAAGCACATTCTTAATATTCTTACACTTAAATCTTTCTTCATAAACTTAAAAGGATTCACTTCATTGTTCCATTTTGAAGAAAAGAGTCTGTTAGCCGCATAATGTGCACAGCTGTGTGTTTTCAAAAGGACAAGAAGTTTGGTTGTAAAAAGAAAAAAATGAAGCCCTTCGGGTATTTCACTGGTAGTGTTCACTTTTAAAGGTAACCTAAAAACTCATGGTTTTGATGCTATGTAGTGATCATAACCTGACCAAATCAGCTTTGTATTTCAAAATTTAGATAATTTGAAATTTACTTTACATTTGTTGTCATTACTGCAGAGCTTTTGCAGTGAATCCTCACTGAGCCACCAAAGTCTGTTTCTGAAAGAAAAGACTCACATCTGTCTGATGAATCATAGAATCATTTAGGTTGGAGAAGACCCTTAAGATCAAGTCTGGCCATTAACCCAGCACTGCCAAGTCCACCACTAAACCACCTCCCTAAGCACTACATCTGCACTTCCAGGGATGGTGACTCAACCACTACCCTGGGCAGCCCCTTCCAGTGCCTGACAACCCTTTCAGTGAAGAAATTCTTCCTAATATCAAATCTGAACCTCCCCTGGCACAACTTGAGACCGTTTCCTTTTGTCCTATGACTTGCCACTTGAGAGAAGAGCCCAACCCCCACCTCTCTGCACCCTCCTTTCAGGAGTCAGTCTCCCGTGCCAGTGACCTGTCTGTTTTTCCTTACGGAAGCAGCTTTGGTGCAGAGCACAGGCCGACTGAACCTGGGCGACACCTCCAAGCTAGAGGGACCATCATCCTCATAACTGCTTGGTTCCACTTGCAGACCCTCATCCCCATCACGCAGGGGCACCCGGGAAGGTCGGGTAGTCACAGAGGAGAAGCACTGGCTGCACTGGGCAGGAACTTGTCGCCATTGTCCCGTCCCTTAAGTCACTGTGTTCAGGCAGGTGGAGAGAGGATAGGGAATCCTCCGTATCACCATTTTGTACATGAAGTTTGAAGATTCTATTATTTGTCTATAAGCAAATCCATGCCATGTTTCAATAAATAAATTGGTTTTGTTACCCTCACTTATTTTTATCTTACGATTTCTTTAAAATAAAATTGATGGAGCTGTTTATAACTCCCACAAGCCAATTCTGAGAAGCTTTTCAAGCAATCCAATTTTGTTTCAGAGTTTACGAGACAATATGACCTGTGTTTTCCATCTTATTCTCTAACACACACTTGTTTTCAAGAGCAGAGGTATATTCAGGATTGAGGAAAATATAGCACAGTGAAAGAAAAGGTTGGTAGGTACTCAGTATGGAGAATATATGTATGATTGGTATTTGTTAACTGCTTGTTAACTGTCACTGTAGACTGTGTGAGGATGGGTTAGTGATCACAACACAGATCGGGACAAGTATCAAAAGAATTGCAGTGTATTGGGAAAATTTACATTTTGCTATTAGGTGAGCCACACATGATTTATTTTAAATGAGAAAATCGTATGTTTCGCTGGAAAGATATTACCACTATCAATAGTACATAATAGCAAAATAAATAATTTTTTAATGTCATTTAAAATAAAAAATAAATTTCCTTTAACAACAAAAATAAACCTGTTTAAAATCGTAAATACTGTTTTTTGTATATTGACTTTCTATTATTAGGTTTCATACAAAAGAAGGTGTTTATTGACATTTTTACTGACTTGATTAATTTGAATCTTGGAGCAAATTGCCTGCCTGATGCATGGATGAACTTGACACTTCCAGACGTAAGTTAACCCCTATTTTCATTTCAACTGTAGTATTGGTTTGTGTAGTAGATGCACTATTATCCTTACTATGATAAAGTCAAGAGTATAACTATTATAGGAAATTACCATTTTTTCCATAAAATTCTTCTGTTTTGCTAGAGAAAGATTCTGGAAGCCACTGTGCTAGAAATAAAATGCTCTTGTCAGCGCTATCCTTATTTATTATTTTCAAATTATATCAGTTCCTTAGACACCAAGACTGCTCATGTTCTTCATTCCAAGAGAGGAGAATAAAATCTGGAGCTGTATGACCTTAAACTTATTTACCCAAGATTTTCAGATTTAGAACATTAAATATTTAGTCATTCCAATTCTTCCATCACTGAATTCTCTGATTAATTTTACTTCCATGTGTTGCTGGTAAGCCTATGGGATGAAAAGGTTTACTTCTTTTAATGTATTTTGATAATTATTTCCGACAGTAAGCCATGATTCACATTAACATTTTAATTGGATCTTACATGAGGGAAACAGTTTATTCAAATATTCTTCACCCAGATTAACTGCATGAGTAAACCATTTTAAAGATTCTGAGAGATGGATTTCCATTGAGTTTAGTGAAAACTAGGCACAGCTGTCATCATCAGTATATAAAAATCTAATCTTAGCAAAGGAAATTAATTATATGGGGAAAATTATGAGTCAAACATTGTTTATTAAAAGACCACATGTGCATGTATCCCATGTTCTTTATTCTTTGGGAACATTTAGTTCTTGTAAATGCTATTTTTATTTTAATAAAAGATTTTCCTTTCCTTAAAAACACCGTTGTAAAATAATGCTTAAATTTATAGTGAAAGCAAAAACATACATACAAAAGGGTATGCATAAAGCATAAACTGTGTGTTTATTTTCCACAAGCTATTCCGAACAGAACTCACCATTGTGTGACTTAATAGAATTTCAAATAAATTTTCAAGTTACAATAAGCAGTAACTGACAGTGTTAGTGTAGATGACATCTACAACATTACCAAATTGTCTCAATCTGTGTTATTCCAGGCCATTATTGCCGTAGGCACATTGCTTCCTTCTCAGACTTCAGTCTGGAGAAAGCCAACCAACTAACAAACTAACATGGCCTCCCAACCCACCCCCAACTTACAAACTGAGCATGACATTCTGTGGAGTGAAATACCCCTTTGGTCAGTTGGGGTTAGCTGTCTGGATTGTGTGTCCCCTCTGCTGCACGCAGCGAAAAAGTCGGGAACACAGGTGCAGTATCATAAACTGGAAAGGTTCTTGACTTGGTGCAAGCACTCAGCACCAGCTAACACCAGCAGCGTTATCAGTACCCTTCTCGGGGCAAATCCGAAACAGCCTTATACCAGCCACTGTGCAGAAAATTAGCTCTGTCCTGACTAAAACCAGGACAAGTGGTAAAAATACACATGTGGCAAGCTACAAAGCCGCTTTTCTACTACTAACTTTTTCTAACTTAAAATAATGCTGGAGCAGAGAAAAGCCACGTGATGCACCCTGTAAGAGTAAGGACAATAGGGCCAGGGCACAGGCCCAAGCACTTACTAGATTTTGTACTCGTGCTGTTAAATTGTCAGTTCACTTCCTAGTGCTCTCCCAGCTGGAGCATGATTCAGGGGTCAGCACGGACTAAGGGCCATTACCTGACGGGCACTTTAGATACAGACCCCTGTTTCGGGAGGCACAGTATTTATTTATGGGGCTACCAACTGCACTTGCCAATTGGCCTCAGTGACAGACTGTGGTCTGTGGCCTGTTTTGTTTAGTGCTACCTGTCCTTTACACATCTTGTAAATCTCACTGCAGAAACTTGTCCATCCTAACCAGGAAGAAGACCTAAGGATACACAGTACATAAAAAGTGTATGTTTATGGATGTATATTTGACAATATTTCTTACTTTCTTTTTACAGTTGCAAAATCTGGCGTCTGCGTTCTCCGTGGACTCAGAGCTCACTGACTGGCGCAGACTCTTGCTGGCAGCAGCGCGGCCTTGGCCAGTGCCATCCGTCACACAGCTGCTCAGAACGCTACACAGCTTCAAGTCTGTTGATGTGGCTGGATCGGGCCTTGTTACACAGGAATGCTACATGCAGGTTATAATTATTTTCTCTTTTGAATATACTCTTTTGTTAAACCCTCTGAACTGAATGATGTATTGTCGAGTTTATTCATATTCAGAAATCCAGTCTGAATTTTAAATGTTTTGGGTTTTGAGGTGCTTTCTAGTCAAAATTGTCTTCAGAAAATGGAAGGCCTAATATCTATCTTATCCATAGTTCCACAAATCAGGCTACTTAAGCTTACTTTTTACTCCCATTTCCTACTTTACCCATAAATTAATTTCAAGTGAAAACCCTTCCTATTCTAAAGAAATTATTCTGTGAGCACTTTACCTACTATTAACTTGTCTGACATTGTATCTATAAGACAAAAAAATTTGCTCCAGGCAGAAATAAGTATTTTAGTTTGGGATCATCAGCTCCACTTTAATTAAGTATTTCTAGAATTTTTACAATAAGGAATTTTTGCAAATTAAATTTTTTTCAGACCTTGAATAGAATTCTTTGATCTGTTCTTTTCTCTAAAGACAACTTCTATTTGAACTGTCACATAGTTCAGCAAGGTTTTTTGGGAAGCAAGTTTCATGAAAGAATATTAAGAAAACACTTTCCTTCTCTTAGTAAAATTCTGCTCATTAACTTTTCACTTACTTTTACTTGGGATTTTTAGTCGTACTTTGGACAATTGCTGGTTCACTCCTGTAATGTGTATTAGCCATATGTATCATACGTATATGTGTATATATATGTATATATCTACATATATATGTATGTGTGTGCATGTACACACAAAAGTTCTACAGCTGTCAGCTTGCATTTGTTCGGTGCCATTAAAATCATTTTCAAACTGTTTTCACAGAATTTCATAGAACCTTTATTGCAGTTTGTTTTCGAATGACCTAGCATTAGTTTTCTTCAAAAATTAAATAAAGGCTGTGTTGTTTCAGAAGCATGTCAGATTCAGAGCTACTTTGTTTAATTTAAAACTTCCAGGAGTGCCTGCCAACCCCTACTCACCCCAGGCTCGCAAAGAAACAAATTCTGCCGAGCCAGAAAACCCACAAAAATGTGCAAGTCTGTCTGTATCTATTTCTCTATTGATGTGGTAATTTTTACTGAAGTGTGAGTGTTTAAAAATAAGCCAACAGTTATAAGATATGCAGACTGTGAATGTGCATTTTTAACACAGGATCCTATTTCAAATATAATATTAACTGAACAATACTTCAGAATCTAAATAGACTCCCATCCAGTCCATGATAGTAAATACACAATGGTGTTTACTCATTTGTGTATAGACCTACCCCCTGTTAGTTCTTCAGGCTTCCACAGGAGTGGTGACACTGAACCTACAGTCTCATGCAGTTGCTTAAAGGCAAAAAAGGACTAAAATGTTCATAAATGCACAGGTAACTCCACAGCTGAAGCTCCTTTCTCGGAAGAAAACTATATAGGTAGGCACATAACTCAGTTCAACGGCTTGCATTGCTCTGAAGATTTTGCTCTGCAACCAATTCACCTTGCAAATAAAAGTTGTAATGTCTGTCACCCCTAGTGCATGTTTAAATATATGACCAAAACTTTCTTCACAGAAAAACCATATTAAAATGCTGTATATCTGCTGTATATGACGTCCTACAGTTCATGTTACTGACAGTACTGTGGTTTGGAATTTTTGCACATGCAGTTATGAGGAGAACAGGAAGAGAATTTTTCAGGCTTTAAAATTTCATCCATTAATTTGAAATTAATTGATGAGGAACACCCAGATTGTTTTTATTGCAATGTTTGTTGTAACCTTTTGGAGCAATTTATGGCAAATTTTATGAGGTCAATACTTTTTTCTTTCTTATTCATTTCTTTCTTGAAAAAATAATGAGTCATGTTCTGTGGAACATGGCACACTAGGGAATTAATGAGTTAGTGCAGTCCATAAAATTAAGGAAAGAACAATAGCAAAGAGTTATTAAAATAATTATTCATCAATTGTTATCATTGATACTCTAATTATATCACCTCCAGCAAACCATCTGATACATTTCTGGAAAAGATCTCAAAGATAACATGAAGTCTGTTTTCTTGTTACTAATTTGCTCAGTTTTCCCAGCTAACTCACATGGGGTAAACCCAAAAATCTAGTTTTGATAATTTATTTTCCTTTCTGAAAATCTCTGGGAACTTCCTGTTTTCACCTCTTTTTGCTTTGTAAATCAAACACGTAATAATAATACAATATTTTATTTAATCAAGAATGCAGTAATTCACTTGAAATGTGGAAAAGGATGTTGCTAATGAAATTTATAGCTTTGTTACAATATTTTAACTTAATGCCTACACTGAAAGAGCATCACATCCCTCATTAACATCTGTGATTCATGAAGATTTCCAACTATTTGAAATCTTCCATATTAGTCTATTAATCTAATAAGGAATATACTGAGAATTTTTTCAAATGTTCAAATCTGTCAAAAAAAAATGGAAACAAACTTTATTCTTTGTTTAATACTGAGGCTTATATACATTCACAATGTCATGAAACATTATTTTATTTTACTGTCTTAACAAGAAACAATGACAACATTAATTGAGAATTAACAGGAAAAACTTTCCACTGGGAATTTGAGGTGCCCCAGCTGGCTCCTCTATCTGCACCTGTACTAGTAGTAAACTACACAGTGTTAGGGAACACTCCCATGCAATGGTACCCAGTTGTGTGTACTTTAACGTTGTTTGCACAGCTTGGCCTGGTTTAACATGGGCCAGTTCCAAGCAAATGAGTTTTTCTGTAGACAGTCTGTTCATGGCTATCCTGTTTTAGAAGGTAAAATCTAGCAGATATTTACTGTGTGTTGGGTCTAGTATTGGAGAATTGGTTCTGGACACTTTTAATTTACTGTTGTAGTTATAGCTCTGTAGGCATTACAGGACATTTAGTCTTGTTGGGAGGAGGCAAGCATGGAGGAGCCATGCCTCTGCCCTTCATTATTCTGATGCATGCGGACATTTCCTTCCAAAAGTATTGTTAAGACAAAAACTACAGGGTAGCAAAGGATACCCTAAAAGGAAGAAACCAAAACACACATAGAAACTGCACCATATTCTGTTTCTTGGGAAGTGTAGGTTTACCACTACCTAGTTTATTTTCACTTTTTTCAAGAACACAGAGTCACTTTTATCCTACTGCATTTTCAATGATTAACCAAGTATCTGTTGCAACATACAAACAGCTACGTAATTATTCTGATGTCATTGTATATTCATAACAAATTCAGCTTGGTTAAGTCCATAAGTTAAGCTCTTAGTAATCTGTCTGTTGAACCATTACAAATCATAAAGACCTCATTATTTTAGTGCATGAAAATAAATTACTTTTTTTTTTTTTTTTAATCAGGTTGGGTTATGGTTTAGTGGAAATGAAGATTTAAGCATAACAAAAACTTGCACAGAACCTTTGCCTTTAGATAGGCTAAGACATCTCATAAAGGTAACTTTAAAAACATAGGTATTTTGAAGATACTGCTCTAAACTAAGAGGTCTCATTCAAAAGTTTCTTGGGTCTTTTTTTTTTTTTTTTTCATAACTGCTGCAATGTTTCAGTGATTTTTGAGGTCTGGTGGTGCTTCCGAATATGATTTTCATGTATAAAATCCTCGAGGTTAGAAAGAATGTAGAAAGTAATCTAAAAATTTACCTTCAATATCCTAGATCGTAGTCCACTGAGAAAGACTTAACAATTCCTGTTCTGTGAAGCACATTAATTTTGCTGCATGGTAACCAGCTTTGTAAAGAATGGGTGCAAATGATCCTTGAATCTAAACTCATGGAAGTTTCCATGGAAGGATGAGGTAATAGTGTGATGTGAATACAAGAAAATGTTTTGGACCTATTTGTCATGATAGAAAATTTGGTGAACTTCTTCTTGTTCTTCTTGTGAAAGTCCAACCTAGACAAAATACTACATTTTCTGTTTCCTTGCATGACTCAAACACACTTCTGATTTATCTTGATTTACACAGCCTCAACACATTTTTAAAGGTAATATCACCTATGAGCAGTCGTTACTTTATTTCATCCTTTTCTCTACAGTCTTTGATTTGTATTTGATTAAATTAACTTGTAGAAATTAATTTATGTATTTTTGTCCTTTCATAGTTTTTCTTCAGTTTATTTGCTGATACCAGAAATTCTCCTCCTCTGCTCAACTATACTGAGATGCTACTTTATTTTGCCTCCCACTCTGATCCAGTTGAAGGGGTTTACAGAGCACTTAGCATTGCTACTGGAACATGTATCCATAGAAGAGAAGAAGTTTCTCTTCCATGTGCGGTAAAATGTTACAGTAAAATATTAGAGAATAGTAGTGGTGCTTGTGAATTATAAATTAGCTAGATTGCTGTATATTTTCTTATCCTGGGTAGCTCCAGTCCCACTGACTTCATGATAACTGTGCAAAAATTCCATTGACTTGGTAATACTTCTCATAATTATTCTTCCAGAAGTCTGAAAACTTACTTGCCAAAAAATAGTGAAAGTTTAAGATATTTACTCGTAACCACTCCCTGTACAGATGAACAGAAAACATTCTTTGACCTAATATTAGATAATTAAGTTCAGCTATCAATCCCCAGGAATTAGACTGTAGTGTGACTTATGATATTGTCATCTAAAGATGTAAAACCTGATATTACTGCTGGTCTTACTTTCTTTTCCACTATGTTGATTTGGGGTATATAAATTTTTTTGGTTATATTCAAGTGTTTCAGTTTACCTGTAAACCTAAGGTATTATTGAATGTTAATTAATATTTTATAATATTATGAATCAATAGATATTATTGATTGATTAATATTACTAGTTAGTATTAAGGGCTAATTGGTTACTAACTAGTTCCAGATGAAAGGTTTTTTCAGATTTTTTTTAGAGCCATGGTGAACATATTATCACATCAAATGAAGCTGGACTTTTCAACATTGTTACTGTATCTGGAGTATATTGTTATTTTTAAAGTCTCAGAAGACTGATTAGCGCACTGCACGCTTTGGTTACTTATTACTGAAGTATAAGTCTTTTTTGAGATGTAAAATACGTCTGTACACACCTTAGAAAGAGCTCACTCTTCTAGATAATGAAATGTTTCACTATGCTGTCACAACCACGGTGATTCTAGCATTTGCCTAATACTTAAAGTAGTTGTGCTCTCCAGAAACAATATAGAAAGGGAATTATTTTTTAACACACCGTAATCCTATACATATTCATAATTACATTTGGTCACTTCAAATGACAAAATATCTTACTGTATTTGCCTGTGTCTGCTTTTAATTG
This sequence comes from Rhynochetos jubatus, assembly GCA_027574665.1. Lineage (NCBI taxonomy): Eukaryota > Metazoa > Chordata > Aves > Eurypygiformes > Rhynochetidae > Rhynochetos > Rhynochetos jubatus. The sequence goes on along the minus strand of CM050690.1, from coordinate 71,213,799 downwards.
ACACCACAGATTTTTTGTCCATGGGAGAGACTGAATCAAAGACAATTTCATTTTCACATTTCATAGACAGGAGAGCACAGATCTGTCCCAGTTAGACTTGAATGTAGTTTCCCATATTTCAGTGGAAAGTTCTGACTCTCATGTCATTGGATATAAAGCAACATAACCTGTTTTCCTCCTTACTGGTCTATGCTTGGTTTGACCTGTTTGGTTGGGACTTCTGTAAGATTGTAAGTAACTGCACTGGCATTATCACCTGTGTGTCAATGACTTCTTGAGGCTGTGAGTCACAGGTGAAGGGAAACATTTCCCTTCAATCTACAATTATCAATGTTTCTCTGAGGAGCATGAGTTATACCCCATCCAACCTGTGAATTTCCTCATGCTTGGTTTCTCACTCAAAGTATTGTTTGTGTGAATCTGTGCTGTGTCTGATGTATGTCTCACAATGTATTATACAGACAGTTTGTGTGCCTAATTCACCTTGGGGAATCCCTTAGAAACCTAGTAATATCTAAGAATTAGATGCTAAGTGAACATCTTGTATGCGTGGATTCTCTTTGACTTCACAGTTGTCTTTTATGGGTTGGTGCTTAGAATTGCAGGGCTGATAGAATATAATTTTAATCTTTTCTTTCTTCATATGCCTTGTGTTCCATACGCTTAACAATAACGTTGGATACAGGGAAAAAAAAACCAACCAACCAAACAAAAAAACCCAAAAAACCAAAAAAAACCCCAAAAAACCAAAACACCAAAACCCAAACCAGAGGACAAATAAAATCCTGCTCCATTGAAGTGAATGAGTTTTCACCATTGGCTTCTGCAGTGCCAGTATTTCATGCAGGATGTTCAACAACCACAAGGGGGCAAAAAGAAAATTATGAGTGTTGGTGTCGTGTCATGTTTTAGTCAAGCTTCATCAAACAGAAAGATATAGATTCCTGAAGATATTCAAAGTGGTTTTCAGCACCAAATTATGAACTTAAACCTTTTTGTACCAGTGGCTATTTACATGTAATCTAAATATCCCAGTTCTTACTACAGGTACTTGAAATCTGGTAAATATTATCAGTGGAGTATTCATCAGTAGAATACAAAAAGCTATCCAGCTCATCTCAAAGAAGTTCTACAATACACTTTAGATAGCAAGTCTCTAAGTTGGCACTTACACAGCAGCACCTAATTTAAGTTGTCTCTTCCCTTTTTCTTGTTCTGTGCTGAAAACTGCAGTGACGTCTGATGGGTAGCTCCCTGCAGAAATACGTCTGAAACTTAATGCTGTTAAAAGAAGATCAGACAAGCATATTCTAGAGACTTTTTGTTTTTTAATTTTTACTGGCATCATAGCAAAGACGCTTTCAGTTAGGATGGTTATTTTGTAAGACTCAATAATTTTGTTAGTAGTTTTGTAGATCTTGCAGCTAATGTAAACAGTACAGTAGGAGGTAGAAAATCCTAAGTGCTGATATTTGTGTAACCTTTACTGTTGAGTGTTAAAAAGACTGTTGAAAAGTCTGCTCCTTTTGTGTTGAAAAACATATGTATTAAGGCCTAAGACGTAGCACAAGCGTGTAGCGTGTCTCTCCCTCCTAATGAGGAAAAAAGTGGTTCATTGATACGTTCAATTAAATGCAATTTCCTGTTGTTAGTCTTTAGTCTACACAGTGGCCTAATGAAGTCAAAGCGTTGTTCACCTACATGACGTCCTTTATCATCATTGTGCTCACAAATCTCTACAGTGGGTGTTTTTTTCTCTTTGACTATGTGTAATATCACCACAAATACACCTCATTGCTTGTTTACAGTAAACTTCGAATCTTTCTTCTTTGTGCCTTTTTCATCTTTTTCTTTGGAGAGTTGGTGAGCCTATGTTAACGGTTAGGCAAAAGAAAGTTCTTGCCGTGACTCCTTGATTTGGACTAAAAAATTTGTGCTTCTTTTTCATGTGAACATCCAGAATTATCAAGTTTATTCCTTATACAAACACAAAGTTCTTGGTAGACTATTGCAATTTGTAACTCATACGTATTTTTATGTTTTGTTGCTCTGAAGAATATTAACTTCTCTGTGGAATGTTGGCCACATTCCTGGAAAAAGCTGTTTATTAACTTTTTACTGACAGCAATATTATGGATATTTCTAGACTCTCAGGATCTGTTCCTTCATTCAACAGTTCAGTAAACAATTTCATATGAGTTGATGATTTTAGTTTTGTAAGAAGTGAAGTCTGGTAGTATAAGGTACTGATCCTTAATGAATGTCTAACTGAAACAGATGACCTACTGACAGCCTGTTCATCAAGTATTATACCTGTGCTTTATTTTCTTAGACTTCTCCTTGTACCAACATAGTGCCAAATGAGAAAACTTTAGTAGAAGATGAAAAAGAAGTCTTGAATTACATGGGTGAAGGAATAATTTCAGTGATAACTCTACTCAAATTGTTTCATATTGGAGGAAGTAAAGATGAAGATAATCATAGATTTAGTAATCTGGAGAAGGAAGGCAGCTATGGTAAGGTAGGCTGGTTGATTCAAAGAAGGTTTTGTATCTTGCATTACAGGTTAAATAAATACCAATCTTTGTTTTTTTCCCAATTTTTTTTATACAATAAATTGACTACATATTATTTTTTCTTAAAGCATTTCATCAAAATATACAAAGAATTAGGCTCTGAAGATCTGACACCCATTCCAGTTGCACTGCTTTTGAAGCATCCTTTCATTCAAGACTTGATCAACAGGTATCAAGGATACAAACTTCCTGTAAGTATTGCTTTCTGGGACTAAGAACTTTATAAGTACACATATTGAAATTTGCATTATTGCAGAAATGTAAATGTAATTAATCTAGATAGTCAATTTGCTGTGTAGACCAGATATACAGCATAGCAGTTTGTAGATTAGATCAGTGGGTTTGTTTTCCATGAAAATTCTGTCCATCAAAGACTGCACTGTTTAATGACCTTTTTTTTCTATATAGCTGTCTTGCTGGCCTACAACTGCCTACAGGTTTTCTACTGCCTTATCACATGTGACATTGCCTTTCCCACCACCAGTAGGAAGGAGCCTGGTTGAATTATCTCACCAGCAGGATCTTACTGCAAGACACTATGGGATATGTGATAGAACACATTCCATGCCAGGCCAACCAGGCTGCAGAAAAGGGCATGAAGAGGTAGCACAGGTTCAAATGTTCTTCCCTGATACACTCAAGAGCTTTCCTGTTACATGCACCTGTGTTTGAAAGTGCATTAAATCACTTTCACATAAGACAAGTTTGGGCTAGAGTAGCAACCTATATTAAATGTGTCCAGCTATGGAAAAAATAACAGATATGCATATATGGGGTGTAAGAAATTAGTGGGAGACACGATGAAAGGATGCTTGCATCTGCATGCCCAAACAGCAAACATAGAGTCTTTACAAGTTTGACATGGGCACATAGTGTCCCAAAGACTCTAAATCTGAATAAGATATGTGATACTCCAGGAGTAACTTGCAATGTCTTAGTTATATTTCTCTCTTGTAAGAAGTGAAGTGCCCAGCATTTATTATGAATACCAAATGTGATGCAACCTGTAGTAACACCTAACTAGGGTCTAAACTGAGTAAGGCCATATGCATATATTCTGCTATTTACAGGGAGTGGGACATATTTTATAAGAATTTTCACACTAACCAATAGCTGAATATCCAGAGCACAGTATCTATTCTTTATCAAAATTTCTAATCTTCCTGTACCACTTTCCACCAAGGTGGAATTATGTTATATATTTTAGGATATTGTAGTATATGTTCCAACTTTATTAGCTATCATCAATCACCTACATTATTTGTGGCTGGTAGGACATGTTCAGGGCAGTACAGTTATAAAAATTGAGAAAAGGTATAGGTGAGAAACTACTGTGTATGAATCTTGGCAGTAGCTGAGGGTTTCAGTGCATATGCTGTAGCCCAACAGAGCTTCCACAGCTTGTCTACCAAAGTTACATTGGTATCATTGCATTTAAAAATAAATTTTTCTACTTATTTGGCTGATTCATTTGATGCCTGTATCTCCTGACTTGACAGTTAGATGTTGCAGAGCATCAGTTTTCATTTGTAATACTTCGAATTTCCTCTTGCAAAGACTTTCACTGGCTGTATCTCCAATATGATGCTCTGGTTTTTATACTTAAGAGAAGATTATACTCCTTGACTGTACTGGTAAATACAGACTGCTGGTTTATGCATTAAATCAACACTTCACATCAACACTTCACAGTCTTACTTCCATATTCTCACTAAATGGGGAAGAGCTAAGACCACAAGTTCTTAATCAACTTTACAGCAAATTATTATATTCATGAGCAAACTGGCATGTAGACCCAGTGGCCATTGTGTTAGGATTCTAGTCAAAAACATATGTACTCCAGGAACAGTTTTCTTCTGACAGTTCTTCAAAGAACATATATTTGGTAAGCCAATGAACTTTTTTCTTCCCAAACATTTCCAAAGTGAACAATACTTTTGGTATCAATTATATTTTCAGAAATTCTCCTGAGACTACAAAAATATCTTTAAAAATTCAATCCAACCACAGTGCTGTTATTTTGAGATCTTTTACCAGATAAATATAGCAAGTTAGGGTGTGGTTTCTAAGGTTAAAATATTTCTACTACTGCAGTCATAAACAGTGGAAAATAAAATGTTTTGCTGAAAACTATAAATTAAATATCTAGCTTACAACTTTTAAAATTTGAGTTAGGGCACCTGATTCTTCTGGCCTCTTGGTGATCTGTTCAGTGTTAACCAATGCTATCTCTGATAAAAATATTGTCTCCAGCTGAGATATATTCTTGTCTTTTGAAGGGAGTTTGTTTTCTCAGGACATATACCCATTGTCTGGCAACATCCTACATGATGATGACACTTCTGAAAGGCTCAGTACAAATGCCAACAAATGAATAAGCTTGGAAATTCTACTATGTTTTCATCTGGTGTTTTCTGTCCTGATTAGAAGTCTATCTGGTCCTGACTAGAACTTTCAAGTGGTTTGCCATTATCGAGACTTTTTTTTTCACTTATCAGATGAAATTTATTCCTTTAGAATAGTTAGACCACACCTATATATGAGTGTGTGTTTATGAATGCATTACATTCTGAATGAAATTGTCTTTAAATACATTTAATAATGAATGGGAGAATATTTTTATTAGACCTATTGATTCAGATGGTAGAAACAAGCAATTCTTCTTTTTCCATCCCACATTAAGATTGGTCTGTTAAGGGGTCTTCTTCAGCCTGGTAGTATTTCTTGTACAAATTCTACCTTCTATTCTGAGACTGTCACAGATATGGTAATACAGAAACAGACACACATTTTAGTAACTACATTTTAATTGTGACAAATATAATGTCTTGGATGTATTCTACTTCTATAATTCTTAATGCTTGTATTAATCTGTTATTGTGAGTGGACTAGATTCTTATAATAACTGAGGATAGCAAGGTAGTTTGATAATTAGCATTCACTTTGCTGATATCGAATCTATTATGCATTTTATAATGTTGTGTTAACTTTATCCTGCTTTCAATCCTGAATTGTCCTTTTTAAAATACTCTAGTTTTGAAGATGGGGTTATCACATATTTCTGTGCATCTGAGTTTTGAATACATTTAACATAGGCCCTTCCATCAAGCTTATTCCTTCTAAATTGCCATATTATTACTGCTGTTGTTGGTTTTTTTAATCATTTCAGTAACATTACTCAGATATTCATTCAAACAAAAGTTCCACTGAGACAGGATTTCTAATAATGTATAGTTAACATGTTTTTTATAAAAAAAATATATTAGTATGTTGAACAATTATTACAAAACATGTTTATACTCACAGCAGTCATTTAACATTATGGAACCCAACAAACATTCAGACCTCCATGTATAATTTAACAAAGTAAAAATGCTTTCTTTCTAGGGAGAATTCTTACAGATTATACTCAGTAAGGCTTATGAGGTGGACCATATAGTTTATAATGTTTAATGCTTTGGCAGAAAAAAGCACTGCTGAATCACTGTTTACTCATAGGCCATAGTTGTGATACATATGAAACTTGAGAAGTCTTTTTCATGTGGTGTTTTAAATGTCCCAGTGTGCAAGACTAAGAAAATTTAACTTAGTGTTTAAATACCTAGTTTAAAAAAGAGACCTATGTTATGCTTGTCTTTGTTACGTATTCCATTAAAAAAAATCTTAGGAAATGCAAATATAAATTAAAATATTGTTTATTACATTAAAAAAAGTTGATAAAAGTATCTATTCATGTAACAGAAGTATTAAGTTTGCTTCTTTAAACACAGATATAATACATTCATTGCAGTACTATTTCTCCAGTGTTTTGAGGATATTTTATTTTGGTTCCTCTGCAAAATTAGTAGTTACATAAATAAAATCTGTCCAGAGGAAACTTTTCATTCCTAACAATTCTTAAATGCTGTTCTGTCACTCTCTTTCCTGCATCAGATTAAATTTTTCAATCATACCATTCTTACTTTCAGACTGGTATTTAATATACACTTCTGTGGCATTGCTAGAGCATAAAATTTCCACTTCCCACACACGTGAACATGATGACAGTATCGATGTCTCTATATATCATTTGCTCCACAATGATCAGAGGTAGCTATCTCAAACATTTTTTACAGGACCATGTACTTTATGTTTAGAACTCTCATAATAAAATTCACATTCTACCATACCAGAAGCACTGCAGTTTACTAAGATACTCATCTGCTTCGTGTGGTAATGATAAGTACTGATAATGAAGTCGCTGAAGGTTCCATTTGCTAACATTTACTTTTGTCAAACCGGAATTGAAACTCCTTTTTTCTGACTGTTGAAAAAGGCCTCCTTAAGCTGAAGTATTTCTTAAGAGTCAAAGTTAAATGTTAGTACTACCTTCTAAAACAAAGGACCGGTAAAATTATCTTTCAGCATGATTCTGTATTCACTGAAATACTCCGGATACTTTTCAAGACATGTGAGGCATGATTATATACAGGCGGTTTCTGCTTTTGAAAAAAGGCTCTATCTTCAAAATATGCACAAAATGCATATTGGAGTATGTGTTTGAATTTAAATGAATTTATTTTATAAAAATTCTTACTGTTAATTATTCTTGTAAAGGAAAAATGTGTTTATTGACAATACCAGAAAATGCTAGAAAGTTAAATTACTATTTATCTTTGAATTAAACATTCAGCACATTATTTTTTTAAATAAGAAAATCTTTATTCATCCTACTTACACCATGGATAGTATTGCTGAAACTGAAAATAGAGAATATTGTGCTAATACAAATTATTGAAAATTAGCAGATCAAACAATGTGTATAAAGAATGCAGAACTGCACAAAAAAATAACTCTTAAGATGTCTAAATGCAGGTATGTATTATTCCAATTTCCTTGAAATGTTGCTTATGTACAGCCTGAAATATGACATGTAAAAAAAAAGAAAATTTATAGAAGAATTTTCCTCTGTATGCTTTTAATAATATTTGCTGCTTTAAACAAAAGTCTTAATAGCTCTCCTTACGGCTAAGTTCAAGCTGATGCTTTAAGATCTCTGCTTACTTTACGTAACTGGAGTTTTGTAAAACCACTGAAGGCAATGATGTTACATGGATAACATGAGAACATCACCTCTGTGATATTAATGTTACACCAGTAACTCTTTCAGAATTTGTCATGTAGAACGTTCTTTCCACAATTGTCACTGTACGTTTAAGTTTTCATTATGTTTTCATACGTGGTGCTTAAGCTGAATGACAATGACGTTTTTAGTGACCTTCTGGAAGACGTAACCTGCAGAAAGTGTAATTTATAGTAATGTGTCTCTACTAAAGTTAGGTTTTCATCATAATTTTCTAGTCACTAGTTAAAAAGCTTACTCCATGGAAAAAACAGGCATTATTATTACAAGTTTTAAGGTAGATCAGGCTGTGACATGAAATGACCTTTTAACATTTCATCTCCCTTTCATAGGATATTAAAATCTTTCTCCAAAGAGACGAACAAGCACAGTGAACCGATGGAAAAAACACCGCATGTAAACACATCCGTGTATGAAAAATTGTTGTTCATGAACATTAAGTAATCTTCATTTTTCTATGTTTGTAAGAAATGTGCCTTAGATCTCCTGTCCTCCCTTTATGGGAAAGGATTGTTTGTTGCTGTGAGAGCAAAATCACATTGCAATTACATATTTTGTGTTACTTTATAAACAACAAATGGAAAGATGTGGTTTATATTAAATAATCTGGTGATACTTCTAAACAAAATTAAAACAATTCCTGAACTTAAATAGAGCTGATAGTGTGTCCATTAATGATTGGTCCAATTCTTGTAAGAGAGCTAAGATACCCGTTTACCTTTTGTTACATGTATAGTTCATTAATTCTTAATGAATTAAGTGTTGTAGTTAATTAATTTTTAAAAACTTGTTGCAATTCATAGGTAACAAAATAAGCAAATGTAAACAGTGTTTTGTTTAAGATCAGGACAAACTGCCAGAAGGACATCAGGTACATGAAAATTGAGTGCTTGTTGACAGCACAGATGATGAATCTTTGTTCTCCAACCTTCCTATTTCTAATCTTCCATTACAGCTCAGCTCCGCTAACAATCACTAAAAATCTGCGGGCTCTTCCTCCAGTGCAGCAGCACGCACAGCCCAAGGGTGTGGGTGGCACAGGGTGCTGCTCCCAATAACCTCCCCTCCCTCCATGTTGCACCGAGCAGGTACCAAATGCAGCAGTAAGGTAGGAGCTGTGGTTCCACTGCTGATTCTGCACATAATATCGGTACTCACTGGAATTTACAGTGGGGTTCCACACATCTGTTCTCAGATACTGACTAACAGTCCTTTTTAAATTGGCACAGTGTATTCAAGGGCACCATGTACTCGAGACAGACGTTGCAGGATTTCATGCGTGTTAGGTGTTTCTCTAATAATCTGTATGACACACCATGACACCTAGTGGATGCTGGCTCTGTGGCAGATGGAACAGTCTTGATGAAACACTCTCCTTATTTACTGCTGAAGTGCTTGTTTCTTTTTCTATATCCAGTCTGACTCTTACTGGCATTCCTGGAAGTTGTTCTGGAATAGTTTTCACAGAAATTTTCTTGTTAACAAGATGTTTGTGTTTCCTTGCATTTTTATTCAACTTTTCCATTCTCTTTTGGCTAACTACCAGACGATAGGAACTATTCTTTTCATGGAACTTTAAAACATAAAACATAGAACACACTTTGTAACGAATTCCTCTTTAATTCAACACTGAGATGTCTAATAAATCCTCAGTGCTCAGTGGTACTCATTCTTCTGATATACAGTTTCAAGGTTTCTAAGGACTGAACATAGCAAGTAGGTAACTGATTGTCTGAACTCAGTGGGCCTTCTAGGTTGCAGTCTGTCAGCTGCCCAAGGTATCAGCAAGCCTCGTGCATTCTACATTGCCTTACAACCTTAGAAACGTAATTAATAAGTAAATACTTCCAAGATGCCTACTCATAGCTGAACACTGCTCTGTCATTCTGGGGTATTTTTTTCTGCATTTGGCAATGCTCTGGTAAGAGTTACAGAAAACACTTAAAGTTTCCTTTCCCTGGTTTGATTCAGCAAAGTACTCAAACCTATGATGCTCTCTAAGAATACCAATAGTTCCATTGAAGTAAGCTAACTCATAGGGAACCACAAACCTTCTCCTTTTGTTGAGAAGTGCTATCTGCACAAAATACTTTTACACTTTTAATGTATCTTTATTATTTTTAGCCAGGCATGCATGACATAGTATAGTACGTGGATAACATTTGCTGCTGTTCTTGGGTTTCTGTGTTGCCTGCTTGAGGTATGAAACAATTATGGATCAGAAAAGTAATAGCAGCATACAAAAATAAGAAACTGGCGTAGTTATAGTTGGGCAGTGACTAGCAGACCTACCTGTAAAATACATTCTGTTTCCTGACATGATAAAATAATAAGCATTTTGTCAGATTTTTAGAACTTGCTGATGCCAATAATGGCAGATTTGTTTCTTTGTTGATTAAAGACAGTCAGATTTTGAAAGGAAAGCTGGTAGTCTAGTGGTAGCAGATCAAAGCATCTATATGTGTTATATGAAGCTCAGAATAGAACCCAGTAAGCTTATCACTTCAGGCAAATAATGTTGTGTCTCTTCACTCTACATGTTTTGTGCTAACCACACCGGCACATTGTAGCTAAGTACTATCTTAGAAACAGATGTAACTTTGTTGTGCCCCCGCAAACCATGCTAAAACCTCAACATCCTCGTTTTACTTATGACAACAGACTTCATGATGCATACCAATTAATCTGCTTTCTTACCAGAACCATTTCTTCACACAGCACATACAACTTGTTCAAAATTTCATCGCCGATACTCTTGAAACATTACCTATATAAAGCCAGTACAACACTGGCTTTTTTCTTTTCATGTGAAATGTTAGGTGGATAGAAAAAATTACAGTTCTCTGCCTTTTGCATGTTTTAGAATCTTGATTTTTTTTTTCTTTTGTGCCACATTCAGTTTCTTTCATAAAAAACAGCTTTAATTACTAAGTGTGAAATTCTGACTTTGGATACTGGAATTCTTCATGTGAAAATAAAAAGGTACTATTGTTAGAAAGGCTTGCCTACAGTCCGTAAATCAGAATGAGGTATAAGAAAACTTCACCTACTGCAAAATCATACATTACTATTTAGGAAAGGTTCTTCAGGTGTTACTCCTTTGTCATACACTGTTTATATAATTTAGTTATGGACTAGAATGGAACATAAAATCATTACTGAGAAAGCCTGAAAATAGGTGCAAATTGTGGAGCAGTATCAAATAATAAAAAGTGAACTGGGTTGTACGGTGAAGTGTCAAAGAGTACCTATTTCTCTACAGTTAAAGCAAAGGCATAATTTAAAAAGCAAAGAATGTTTGCTCTGACAATAACAAATTATTTTGGTTAACAGTTACTACTTGACTATAATTGACTTATTCAATAGATTTGGAGTTCCCAGACTAATGCGGGGGCCCAGACAAGACAAGGTCCTTGTATTTATGAAGGGGAAAGGCTGAGCAGATTTGAATTCAGTTTTGGTAGACTGAGTTACAGTCATATCATGTTCAGTTTTCATATCTACACTTCAAGCAGGGTGTTTAAAACTGGAAAGTGTTTAGAGAAGAACCACAAGAATGATGGGAAATCACGTCTTGTACTGGAAAATCGACGAACTCCTTGCTTCATTGAAGGAAAACTTAGTGGGGGTTCAGATATCAACGCACAAGAATCCGTGCAGAGTATCTTCCTTCTGGTAGACAAAGACAAACAAGATTCAGTGTCTGGAACCTTAGGCTCCAAATTCACATGTAGATTTTTAACAGGGAAGTAGAGTAACCATTGAAGCAACTTGCTAAATGTTGGAGCAGACTCCTCATCACAGAGTTGTAAAATCAAGAGAGAGAATTCTTTTAAATCCAGTTTGTGACAGGAATGGAAACAAGAAATAACTTCACTTTTACATTAAAATACATAATTAAAAACAAAACCTGAAAGAATACTTTTGCTTTCAGTTAATTTTATGCAACACTTTGATCCTGTTTTCTCAGCAAGTTATCTTTCAATGTTACATTTCCTCTAGTCCTTAACTTCACTAATGTCAGGTATACGTGTGTATGCTGCATAGAAAATGCCTTAGATAGCTTTCTTTAGAAAAGATGCAAGGGAGTTTATATTAACAATATTCTTATTATAGTTAAAATTACCAGTATTCCATCCCTGAAAAAATGTTCTTTCAAAAACCCCAACAAATCCAAAAGTACAGCTGACTTAAGATGTCTCCTACACTTTTATTGATGTGCATAAAGTCTCTCTACATAAATCAAGCTCAATATTTCATTCTGTAAAGAATTCAGGCTCCATACTAGTCTGTTTTGGGGGTGTGATCTGTTCCTTTATATAAATACAATCCCTCTGGCCACATCCCTCAGGAAGCAGACTCAGTACAGGAAGATTCAAAAATTCACAAGTAACCAACACTCTTCTAAAGACAGTATTGTTTTCACCTTAAAATGTGGTTATGTGATGTCACGTTGTCACCATAATAGCAAGAAAAGTTCCTCAATCTGCTCTGTGGTCCATACCTCAAAATTTCCACTGAGCATGAGGTTCAGCCATAGTTTTTCTTTGTATTCCTCAAAAGTGAAGCAAGATGTTTTGTGAAAAGCCTATTAAGCTATGCTGAATTGTCTTAGTTTGTGAAGACCACTAATGATAAGTTCTCCAAACCATTGAAAGAAGCACAGAATGATAGATACAAGCTGAAAATCAAGCATACCACACAAAGTTATTTGCAATATTACAATTATGATGTTAAAACAACAACAACCGGAAAATTGCAAAAGATGTAATATTGTTCACTGTATCAGTACAAATCTCTTGCTTTGGTACTGCTTTTGTTACTCATAACAAATAAGTAGAAAAGCAAATTTATTTCATTCCCAATGTTACAAAATTTTCTTGTCAGTGGAAAATAAAATAGTTTATTTTTAAATATTATGTGTAATGAAGATTCTGCAGTTTGAGATCTTATCATAGGACATCCCTGCAAATTCAAGAAGGACGGATGCAAAAGGCTGCCCCTTTGGAAGGAGTAACCTCTTGCAATGATACTGAGGAATTTGCAGCTGTGGAGAAGCTCTGCTAAAAGGATCTGGGGTTCTTGGTAGACAGCAAGCTGAACATGAGCCAGCAGTGTGTGCTGGCAGCAAAGACTAACAGCATCTTGGCATGTAGGAACAGGAACATAGCTAGTAGATTGAGAAAAGTCATTATCCTCATTATGTCTAGAATATGTGTCCACCTTTGGGTCTCCCAATACCAGAAAGACACTGACAAATGGCAGTGAGTTCAGCGGAGGGCCACCAAGAGGGCTGGGGGCATGAGCACTTCCTGGGAGAGAAGGCACTGAAGGAACTGGGCTTGTTCAGCCTGGAGGAGAGACAGCTGAGGGAGAAGCTCACAGTCATTTTACAATACCTATGGCACATTCTGAGCAGATGTAAGAGAAACCTTTTCCCCATGAGAACAGGCCAGCAGTGCAACCCAGAGAGGCTGTGCAGTCTGTGTCCTTGGAGGTTTTCAGGACCTGACTGCATAAACCCTGAGCAAGCTGTTCTGACCTCATGCTGATGCTGCTTGAACAAGAGGTTGAAATAGATGACCTGTGGAAATTATTTCCTTAACTTTTCTATGATCTTAAATTTATTATTTTCAGTTGTACCATACAAATTCATTGACTCCGTTGATGCAGCACAAGCATAACAAAATGACTCTTAACTGGTTGTCCTGAAGATCAGAATGGATGAGAACACTATCCAGTGTTTTTGCTTATCTTACGAGCACCATGATGAGATGAATGAAAGAGTGAACATCCTTTCATTACTGAGATCAAAAGGTATGGCTTCAGCTATCTCCAGGTAGAACTGTTGCTAAGCAGAAATTACATCTTCCACTGTCGCTTTTTAATGTGTGCTAGATTTCACCCTTGGCTTTGCCATATATGCATTATGCACTTTATTGTTAATTTGCATACAGAAATGGATTCAATTTGTGTCATGTGTATCGGAGTTGTAACAAAGAAAATACAAATAAAACATCACTACCTTCATATAGTTTGGAAGCACTCATATTGCAAAGATAAATGTAGGGGGAATTTCCTGACCTTTGAATATTCTGTTCTTCATTTAAAGATTCTCTGAAACGTTTTGAATTTCATTTCCTTTGTCTTCTGTAGCCACTTTATATTCAAGATTTCTCACTGTCACGGCTTCAGTAGCAACGTCTTTAGACATCCTTACACTTCAGAATAGCAGAGCCTTGACTTAGTAGCTCAAGGTTTGACAAGCTTCTAGCTCATGGCCTTGCTACATTAACGTAACACAAGCGGTTGTCTGTACTTGGAGAAAAACCCTGTACTTATCTCGCACTGTGAGCATCACACCTGTTAATTAAAAAGTAGCAGCAGTACCTGTCAATAACAAAGACTGTGATCACGCCCACCTCATAGTTCAACTCAGGCAAAGGCTTTGGTTTTCCTCTCTTCCTTTTCTTGTAACAGTGGTCCATCTTTTCTTTGTTTCCAATATATGTACACATTTATACATACCTATGCAAATAGAGAAAGCTAAAACTATTCTTGCCTAATTATAGATATGAGTAAATTTTCATCTAAAGGTGTTTAATTGCACCCTGGTTAACTGTGAATTGCTGCTTTTCCTGCAAGTGACGTTCTGTACTTGATTTTTTTTTTTTTTTTTCACTTGCAGCATTCTAACAGTTGAACTTATAATCTGATCCACTGCAGAGCTTCATGGATATTATAGCTATCATACTGTAGGTTTAGAAGCAGGTCTTGATATTTGGTGCTATGTCAATGTAGGATTTTTGTTGGGCGTTTTTAATTTGTTAATAGAAATAACAAATCAAATAAAATAGTACAAAAATCAAATAAATTTTGGCAACATTTAAAATATTGTATGTGCTGAAATCACCTGGAATTCAAGGTACTGTGAAGTCAGGGCTAGATTAAACACACAAGAAAACTTGGCAATTCCATGACAGCTAAAGTTCAGGTAGTACTTCTTGCAATTGATTTAGAATCATATTTTCTTTTTTAGCCTCATAATGATTAATAGTGACACAATGAAAGCAGCATTTTTTTAAACTGGGCATGTCATTCACATTGTTTCTGGGAGGAAGCCTAAAAGGGAAGAAGGATGGTCTTGTGGTTAGGGTTCTGCAGTAGGGATATGTCTCTTTCTCAAGTGAAATGTAATATAAAGCTGTTGAAGCTAGATACAAGTAAGTTAAATAGCTAGTTCAGGCAGTGGAGTCTTGCTAAAACAATCAAAGGCTGGTAGTTTTAGTGCCATGGCTAAACTTAGAGCACCTGAGCTTCACACTGCTTTCTACAGCATGCATACATCCTTAGGAGAAAAAGAAAGAGTTTTCTGAAAAAGGCTTCTTATCTTTTCCATTCTTCCACTGGCAAAGGGAGCAGAAAATAGAAAGTTTCTGCTTCATTCCATGTCAATAGTATCTCAAAAAATCCATAGTAGCTTTTTTCCTTATTTTTTGAGATGAACATAAATCTTTTCAGGTTTTCTGCTTAGCACTTTTAGCCACAACTACCTTCTACTTTTTTAAGAAATATGTTTTCAGTACCTCAGTCTTCTTGGCTTTTTTCTCTCCCACCACTTCCTTTAAGAATTGAATTCGATGAGCCCTCTAAAGCTTAGCCCATGACATATTTTCACCTCTCGTTACCTGAATTACATAGGGTATTCGATAATCAGCAAAACTTTCTCTTTCCCCAAGCACACTATCCTAGTTTCAACTGAGCTTTCTTCAATCTGATGCTAAGAATATCTCTGTTACTTCGTTTTTCTTATGCTTAGTTGTAAGTCCAAATAGTTAAAATATAAGACTCCTTAAAAGATCCAAAGCTGAACAAAGGAAGGTCTAGGGTGGCTTCTCAGAAACAGATGAATTAGAAGTAAGAAACAGGTTTCCTCTTCTCTACCACTACCCACATCTGAACATACAAACAACAAAAACAATGGTAAGGTAAGGAACAAAATGAGGACAAGCTAAAAAAAAAAAGAAAAAAAAAAGAACTGGTACTCAGATAAAAATCAAAGATTGTTTCCTACCATCAGTTTGTTTTGGAGCATTTATATTCATAGGTGAATTTTTGTATCTACTAAAATCAGTGGACTGTTTGTTACTGAATTCAAACCAAACCAAGCTTTCATCTGGATTTTACATTATATCGCAAGGGACTTCATCCAACAAAAACGTTCCCAACAAAAAGCCTAGCAGGTTGCCTTGGTTTTTAGGAAAGTGTCCATTTATGATTTCAAGAGATAAGGAAAAGGAGAGTGCAGAACATCAGACTCCAATTTATCTAACAATTACTCTTATTTTTAACAGTGTGTGCCTCTTGTTCAGATGGAATTCTAACTTCACGCTCCAGTGCCTGGACTTCGTTATGCTTTGTGTCCTAAGCTGAAAAGCCTCCTTTCTTTCAGAAGCTAGATAGGATGACCAAATATTTTCTTAATCTTTCATTTATGGAGAAAAAAGTTAATTTCTGATGTCTCTCCCTATGTGTCTGTATGGACTTCCCTATATTTCTGAGGCCATATTCTGGAATCAAGCATCCCACTATTTGGTCAGACTTCATGGTTTAACTTATGTTAAGCCTATCTAGAAATCAGGATTTATTTTAATATTCACAATTCTTCTCCCACCTTCTATTTAATCAGTAAATTGCTAACAAAGCTTTCTGATGTGTTTTTAAGAAGAAAAGATCAAATATAAACAAATATGTCATAACATTTTAAAGCCTAACACCCCCTTAGAAAACTAGTGAGCCCATATATTACTGCTGAATATGGATGCAGTTTTCTTTAGAATGTGCTGTGTTCTTGGACTTCGGGGCATTTGGGGGATGTGCTGTTTGGGGTATTTAACTGTACGTTCCTTTACTGAATAACATCTCTCTAATAATACAGTACTATTAGAATAAGATTGATTTATTATCTTGTAGCTGCAGCTTAGCCGCTGCAGCCCTGTAAAGACTTTTGATGCTGCCACGTACAAGTCTTTCAGCTTACAAACACACAAATGCATTATTAGGTCAGTATTAGCACTTCACTAGAGAAAGCATGTGGCGTTCCTTATATGAAGGCAAACTCTTTATTGTGCAAAAGCTTTTATGCCTGTAATAAGCACAGCTTCCAGATGGTTTAGGGAAACAAAAGCATCATGTTTAAGGGATTAGTGAGGGAAGAAGCTGTACACCTAGAAGGACAGTACCAATTTATGTTATCACATATTGCTTCTCCTTAGGCAAAGGAAGCATGGGCATGAAAAATTAACACTTAGAAAGACTGGAATACTTTTGTAAAATTAAAAATGAAGAAAGTGCAAGTTTTATATTGCTGTTTTTTCTGTTCAAGTGGAAAAGATATTGTAGAGTTCCCTTGATGATTTTCATCTGGCTGATCAAGCAATTATATTCAGCTAGACATACAATGGAAATAAACAGGTAAATGGTACTGGGGAAGGAGATACACAATTACACTGTGTAAAGAAAATTGTGTTGCTAGTATGTTTTCTCACTTTCCTTTATAAGGGCCAAATGTAGGTACACTGATCTGAAATGGAAGATGGTATACTCCCAAGTTGTTCTGGCTTTTTTAGTCAATGTTTCCACACATTTTGTATCTCCTGTTCTAGATGCATATTTCAATAAGCAGGACACTGCGAGCTGACCTAATTTGTTCTGAATAGGTTACAGTTCTAACACACAAATACCAGCTGACCTAATTTAGATCTGTGTTAGTTTAGTTACTGTGGTTAAAAGGTCCTTGCATTAAATTGATTGTCATGCTTATGTAAAAGTGAAGAGCTTTGGAAACTTTTCAGACAGCCAAAACAAATGAAATTAATGTCTCAGTAATTGCCGTAGCAGCAGCAGCAGCAGCTCAGATATAATCATTTACATATTTAAGTTTAACCCATGTTTTAAACTTTTGAAATATCCTCAGGAAACTCTGTATCAGGCCAGTTTTTTCCTGCTATCTGAAAAGATGGTGAAGACATCCTTTGTCAGACTAGTGCAGTGCTGGCAGACAACTTCAGCCTCTTTTACATAACCTTATGTGGTTTTCAAATGAAGAACCAATCAAATTAATTAGGAACTTATTTTTTTCTGCATAGTTCCTTGCCTTCATGCAGTCAGAACAGTCAAGTATCTATTTCTTCAAAGGGTCTTCAACTGACTCTGGGAGGACGAGAATGGACATGACGTTAAGTTCAGCTAACCTCTTCTGTTAAAAACAGTGTTTTAAAAGTGGTGGTGTCATTGTAGTAGGAAGCTCTGGGTTTTTTTCCTCTTCAGCTCTGCTCTTTACAGCTCACATAGCATTTTGGACAAAACTAATGAGTAATGCTCCTGAGAGGTACCACTGAGAGGGAAAGGAGCGAAAGGACAGAAGCAGAGGCTGACAGATCCCAGAGACTGCAGTGAAGGAGGTGGAAGACAAAGTGGGGAGTGACAGAAAGGCAGAAGGAAGGAGATGATTAAGGATGTTACATGAGGGATTGTGCTGACACCAAGACCTACTCTTAGGCAGTAAAATTATTTCCAGACTATGCCTATAGTTCTAAATAAAATATGGTCAAAGTCTATTCTGTTCTGATCCTAAGCCTAGGCTGGATGGCTTCCAAGCTGTGTAGCTTTAACCTCTCAGGAGCATAATCTCTCTTCTGCACCTGGGTCGGGGCAATCCCAAGCCCAAGGACAGGCTGGGTGGAGAATGGATCGAGAGCAGCCCTGAGGAGAAGGACTTGGGGGAAGTGGAGGATGAAAATCTGGACATGAGCTGGCAGTGTGTGCTGGCAGCCCAGAAAGCCAACCATATCCTGGGCTGTATCCAGCGCAGCGTGGCCAGCAGGGTGAGGGAGGGGATTCTCCCCCTCTACTCTGCTCTCGTGAGACCCCACCTGCAGTTCTGCATCCAGCTCTGGGGCCCCCAACATCAGAAGGACATGGACCTCTTGGAATGAGTCCAGAGGAGGCCACAGAGATGCTCCGAGGGCTGGAGCCCCTCTGCTGTGGGGACAGTCTGGGAGAGTTGGGCTTGTTCAGCCTGGAGAAGAGAAGGCTCTGGGGAGAACTTAACTGCAGCCTTCCACTACCTGAAGAGGGCCTACAAGAAAGCTGGGGGGGGACTTTTTACAAGGGCCTGTAGTGATAGGACAAGGGGTAATGGGTTTAAATTGAAAAGCAGGGAGATTTAGATTAGATATCAGGAAAAAAAATCTTCCCAGAGAGGGTGGATTCTCTGGGCAACTGGAACGGGTTGCCCAGAGAAGCTGTGGATGCCCCATCCCTGGAAGTGTCCAAGGCCAGGCTGGATGAGGCTTGGAGCAACCTGGTCTAGTGGAGGGTGTCCTTGCCCATGGCAGGGGGGGTTGGAACTAGATGGTCTTTAGGGTCCCTTCCAAGTCAAACCACTCTGTGATTCTATGATAGTGGGGGAAGGGAAAGGGGAAAGAGAAGGAAAGGCTTTGTATCTTGCCAACATGAAGTTGTTCCATTTTCACCTGTGAGAAGTGAAACTTCTTCAAAAGACAGAGATTTCTCTTATGCAATTAAGTAGCTGTAGAGTGCTGATCTATGAGAAACATGCAGACCACAATCATTCATTCCCAACACGTACAACCAGCAGCAGTTTGCCTGCATGCTAGTGGCTCTTTAGATAAAACAGTTCTAGCACATAAACCACAGGCAAAAGTGTCACGTCGCACCCACACCTAAATGAACCACTTGTACACCTTTAGAGTAAATAAAAAATATACATTGGTCAATGTTTTTTTCAGAAGTACTTTTATTTATTTTTACACAAAAAAACCCAGTCTATTAGGTAGTGAATTTAAAAGACCACATGGAACAAAACATGGTAACATGAATTTCTCTATCTCTTTGAAGACGGCAAACTCAGTATATGCGCTGAGTTTTAATTAAGGTAGTCAACTGGACCTTGTCATCTGAAATAACTGTCGTAGACTATCTTTTCAGATGTAGTAAATTCCTGCAGCTGATTTGAGACCACTAGATTTTTGTGGTTTTACAGCAGATTTACTGCTTTCAGAGTAAATTGCATAACAAACAGCATTAGCAGAGCTGTCAAATCCATCACTACATGTAGTTATTGAAATTATTATTTTCAAATAAGTTTTTAAAAAACTTATCTCCTTTCATTTTGCCAGGTATTCACAAACTGATCCAAATATGTGTCAATGTCCTTGTGTTTCATAAACTTTATTTAGATTAAGAATTTTTGGTTTGTACGTATCGGTCCTACATATTTTTAGTAATGTGCATGGATAATGCAAATTATTGTAACACTCTTTTTTATATGAGGTGATAAAATGGAAAGGAAGTGAGCAACAGATATTCTGGTTCATATATTAATAATAGTTGTCCCCTTCACATACAAGTACAGAAGTTTGTAGCAACTAAGCTAAAAAGCCATTTTAGAGTGGTTATATAAAAATACTATTATTCTCCTACAGGTATTTGTTAATAATGTATGAAGAGAGGTAGGAAGCGAAATGGAACAGCTGCTAGGAGCTATCTTTGCATCCCTGTCCATGACAATATCTGACTGGTGCAGGAAGCCCCCGTCTCGCCTCAGTGCTCCACTACCTCTGAGAACAAGAAGCAACATTTATGGATCTCGATTACCACCACCAAGTCAGTTATCAAATCTGCTTCTCTTTCCAATATCTCTGTTCTGAGGTTTTCTAGCCCAACTAAATAACCAGTTCAAACCAGTTAAAGTGGTTTAACTCTCTCTAGTCCCCCGTGCTGGAATCTTCTCTGTTGCTAGCTATTGCTGAACACTCTTTTTCCTCATCTGGGTATTCTTAACTTGGAACAGAAAACTTCAGGTGTTCAGTGCGCATGAAGTGTTGGTAATTTATATATTAGAAAGACTATTTTAATAGTATTCAGGACTATAATAAACTTTTTAAGCTATACGTATTGGGTCCGCTTTGTAAACAGGAAAACAGTTTTTTGATAGCTTCCTATCTGAACACCATTTTCTCGTTTGTATGTGCATATGAGTCAATTGTCACGAAACTTCAAGAATCTGTATTTGTTAAATACCACTTCTGTGGCAGCGTAAACCACTGTTAGTAAAGGTGCCTGGGACAGATTCAGCATACCTATACAGGACCGAAAGCTACGTATCTGTGGCAGAGACCGAACGTCCTCATGTCCTGTTCTGATTCACAGTGCATTTCCCACTCTGCATCCTTTGCTGCTGTGTTCAGCTACTTAGTTAAATCCAGAGTTCGCATCATGGTTTTACACAAGTGAACAAGTTGAGAGACAATAAAGTGAAGCTGACGTGAAAATGCAAATCAAAATTTCTGAAGAGCAGGAACTCGCTTTTTTTGGTACAGCTTTTCTGGGGTTTCAGAAAGGAGCAGAAATGAAAGGTATCGTTATCGCTATTGTTACTACTTTCTAAGTACAAAATCATAGTTTATGATGTAACATTGTGGTTGGTTACATCATAACTTGTAACTTTCCCAAATTCACCTACCCTGACTTCACTGGAAACGCATACTAATTGATTGTAGTGCCTTCAGCAGCTAACTACAGCTAATGAGGTTGCCTTCATTAAGTCTCCAGTAGGGCACAGGTACAAAGTGCTCCAAACCATGCAGTGCTGTTAAAATGTTGGTGCTCTTTCCAATCTGCTTTCCTAACCAACAATGTTCAGTGTCCGATTCCTCTTCCAAATCCCTGATGCTTTTCAGGCATGGGAATTTGATGGACAAGTGGGAAAAAAAGGCTGCTAAAGGGTCAGGATGCTCTCAGGATTCATAGTTCACATTGCAGAGTATATCCTCTCTGTGAAATGAAGCTAATATTTACTTATCTTAAAAATTAAGGCTTTGTGGGTTTTGTTATCAATAGCCCCCAATCAGTGTGCTGTAAATAACTTGATTCCACTTCACTTTTATAAAGTGTGTTTGTGATGATGTCTACATCCTCTTTGCTGTGGGGCTGAAGGTAACTGCAGAAATACAGGGAAGCTGTGTGACCAACCTGCCCTGGGAAGGGGGGATAAGTGCAGCTTCTATATGGCTTTAAAACTGTACTTAGCACTGTCAGCACTTCAAATTAACATCTACTTCTATCTACTGTCGATCCTTTTCTGACTTCTTTGTAGAAGGAAAACAGTACTCCTTGTACATAGTCTAAGTTCTGAATGAGTCAACATAACACCAATCCTGATTCTGGGCATTTCTGCAAATTGTTACACATTTTCATCTGTCTGCAGAATGACGATCCACAGTAATCAATAAAACTGCCCCATGTAGCTCCATAGTTAGGCAAAGGGGCTGTAAAGTGGGAGGAACATTATCTGGAGCAACAGCCTTGTAAATGCTATTCTGTGGAAGAAACTACAGACAGTCCTTTCCAAAATAGTTCCTTAAAAGTGAGGTGCAGAAACGCATTGTAAGTTACTCAAATATGTAGTCAAGTATTTAGAGGTAATGGCCAACTTCTAACAGATAAACATAAGGTGTCTTGATGTAAAAATCAAGATAAATATTAGGTAACAAAAGGTTTATCATGGGATTTTCAAAAGCTTTCCAGTGACCAACAAGAACAAATCCTACTGAAATTATATTTTTCCCCTCTGTTTTACGGTATTACTCTGAAAATTTTTCCCTAGAGTGGGGGCTAAACTGGAATACTCCACTTTGAATTTTTTTTCTCTACAATAATCAGAAAGCTGAGAAATTTAAATGTAACAGCTGTGGAAGTGTGAAGCCATGATTCCAGTACCATCTGCAATGCAACTCCCTTGTCTCTGCAAAGTTCACATAAGCATACACCAATGTTGAGTGCTCTAGGGTGCGAAAAACAGTGTTGCAGGGAGAAGCAAATAAGCAAAGCATTGGCAAGCCCTAAAAATTTTCACTGATGTTCTCCATGTGATGAAGTTTGTATAGGGAATTATAACGTTACACTGCACACATTAACGTGGTGATCTTTAACCACTAAGTGTTGTATCTGTGGCTGTGGAGGATCTCACCAAACGCTCCTGTTTCTCAGTGGTTATAGCACCCGACAGTTAAAACTCTGTCTTTCCTTCAAATGTGGCTGAGCCTGTAGGGGAAAGTTTAGTAAAATCTACTGGATCTGAGACTCAAAGGGAAATGAAATATTCACGGAACAGAAACATTCAAGGAAGGAAATAAAATGTTAAAGGTGAGCTCAGTTTGCCCAGCTGAAGGTCTGGCCACACAGCACAGTTTCTGGGAATATGGGATGGCGTATGCCATGACATGGGGAATGTCTGACCGCTGATGTTGCACTTTAGTGAGTTTAGTGTATCATTCATAGCATAGTAATAACCTCCCTAGAGCAGGTTGCAAGCCATGAGGGGCTCAGATACACAGGCTTTCTGGTCAGCTTGGGCCAGGCAGCAGTGCTGGATGGAGGGAAGAGCCCGCCATCTCAGTGCCCGTGTGTCTCACTTCAGTCCCTGGCCTTTCCTGCTCCTCGCAGGCACAGGAACATGGTCTCCCTCTCTGCCCGGATGCAGATGGCTTCCCACACTGCAGCAGCTCGGCTCCTCTTGCCAGCTGTGCTGTGGCAAGTGGAGAGCAGTGGTCTCAGACTGTCAGCACCCCTGGTTTTCACTGCTGTCTCCTTGAGAAGTACGTGCTTCATGAATTCCCTTTCTACTTGGTCACAAGGAGAAAGAGTGGACATTAACAGTATCACTGCCCCATCCGTGGTCAGAGCCATCCTCCTGTTTTCTGCAGCGCATGCATTTAGTATCCTACAGATCACTTTCTATGCCGAATCTCGGGTTGCAGTAAATATGCAGTTCAGCAGCTGTTGTCTGTTGTGGTTTGTTTTTCTCTTTGTCTGCTCAGTATTCAAATTTTTGTTTCCCTCCCTGTTTTGTTTTTTTTTTCCTTTTCTTTTTTTTTTTTCTTTTTTCTTTTTTCTTTTCTCTTTTTTTTTTTTTTTTTTTTGTCTTTTTTTCTTTCCCAAACCAAGGCGATTCAGCGCAGGTTTACAGAACATTCTGGTTGTGAGCACAAACACCTTGACACCGATGGCTCCCGTGGCAGTTAATCTTTGGCTGCACTGCGGCTGGGCTTGCAATGTTTGCCTTGAAAAGTGAAACCACAGAAGGTATGTCTGTTTTCATGTTTTGTTACAAACTCCACCTCAGGCCAAGGTCACTGAAAGGTTGGGCAGCCTCCATAACCTGTAAGCAATCCATGTTTACTGTTTTTCACCAGCATTGCTTCACTTTCATATAAGGCCTTGGCACCAGTTCATATGACTGCGACATTTTCCTTGACTTTAAGACAACACTCCTGGCATATAAACCACTGTGGAGTGAAAGCTAAGATAAAAATTGTGTCTTTTGTACAAAACTGCCACCCCACAGATCCAGACAGCAGTATGTGATGTTAGTCCATACACGTGGTAGGCAGTAAGAGCCAGCATATATATAAAACCTTCCTGTACGCATTTTAGTGGAGAGAAACCAGCTTGCATCATGGTAAAAAACACTGGCTGGCACTGTGCAAGACTGTTGCAGCAGCTGGAATGGAAGGGGAACCACCTGCTTCTCTGAGGGTCTGCAAGTGGCTGGCTCCCCGGGCAGCACATGCACCTCTGCTGACTGCAAACAGCTCTTGTTAGTGGAGCTTATACTGTTCAGTGAGGTGAGCAGCAAACAAAAAGCTCCTTCTTGGCTTACACTGCAGTCTCAGCAAAGAAAAAGCACTGTGATCCTGTAGGTGCAGTCACCCTCTAAATTACAAGAAGGTGTAATGTCAGGGCAGTATGATCTGCACCATGCCTTTGTGCAGAGATCCCAAAACTGATTAGGTCTTCTCTCTTCCTTCTCTCTGGGACAATGGCTCCCATTCACATGATGCCGAGACTGCATAGATCCTCGCAAACTTCTCCACAAGCACCATGCTTGTCCTTGAGGAGACCATAAGATGGGTGAGCCCTCCCACTGCAGGTCACCTTGTCCTGCTTGCGCTGCTACTGCAAGCACCAAGAGCTGTCTTTCCACCTCTCCTCATGCACTACAATTTCCCCTCCTCCTCTCATTTTTGCTTTTCTATTCCCTCCATGTAGAGTAAGGAAAGAGTAATGACCCTCAATTTGTTCATCAGAACCACACTGGGTAATGTATTCCCTAATGAAATTTACCTCTTTTTAACTGCAGTGGCATCCATTCAGCCCATGGTGGGCAGCCCAGCTGAACAGACCAAGCAGCTGAAAGGCTTACTGCAGTCTGTAGGGAAGGCATGTGAGCAAGGCACATAACACCATCATGAAATTAAGCAATTAGTGTCCCAAGTGGACCTGACAGAAATAAGGACACTCAACAGCACCCTCACTTTCCCAGAAGCCCACTTTTGTATATCATCTGGTCATTGGTTGCACTCTGTCACCCCTTTTATTGGCTAAAGGTCTGAGCTCAGGGAAGTAATGGCTCCAAAATGAGGTTAGGTGTGACTGTGACTGTGTAATTCAGCAGGCAATACCAGAAGATGCAGCAGTTGTGATCCAGAATGTATAAACGTAAGAATGTGGAGAACTGCAAGGATCATAATATCCCTGCACACAGCAATTAGTGAGACTGTTACGGTTGTGTCTGGTTCTGAGCACTTAAGGATAAAGGTGAAGGAATATTTGGTGTCAGGAAGATCTGTTTTACTGAGATGTTTAAAGCCCTAGATTTAGTTTACTTGTTCAAAAACATGATAAAATGATAATTTCATGGTTGACTACAATTATCTGCATGGGAAGGCACTTCAGATAATTCATATTTTTAAACAAAAGCAGACAAGATTGGCTCACTGGAAGTTGGATTTAGGCAAACTTACGTGTACAACTTAAACGATGACAGCTAGTTTCAGGGGTGCAGTAGTTTCTCCTTTGCTGCAAGTCTTGAGAAGACCAAATGTCATAACTTAGGCATCACAAATAAATCTGATAAAGAGATGAAAGAGTGATATTCTTTGGACAGAGATATGCTGCAGGGCAGACCACATCATCGCGACAGTCTTTCCTGCCTTATAAAACCTCATGGTACCTTCAAAGTGCACAGTGCAGCATGGACTAGAGATACCTCATCTAGATCTTGGGGTGAACCGTAGCGGTGACACGATGGTGCTGACCATCAGAGTCCATCTAAGCTCACCTCCCATTATAGTAAATTGGGTTAATTAGAACTAATAATGCTATACAGTTCAGAGTTTCATAATTACAGCTTTATAGCATTTGAGGTGGTGCCTCTAGATCTAATCTTCATTGCACTGTGAACTGAGAATATTTCTGGGCCAGAGGATTCATTTTCTGTATTAAATTGAACACTCAGCATGTTTGGGAGCAATCGTTTTGGCTGTACCCTTCACCCAGTTCTCCACTTCAGCTAAAATGAAAATATCACTGAATCAGGTTATCTTCTTCCTCACATTTTCTACACATTTCTGTGATGAAATTCCCTTCATTTCTTTGGACTTTTTGCCGACACGCCTCAGTGTAAAACAAAGAAGAGCTGGAAAAGCTTGTTAGTCCCATACTGCTACATGTTAGACACATCAAAAAGAACTGCCATCTAGAAAATGGTAATAATAATGTCTCAAACGGATCTTCTGCTATGCCCTGTAGACCTGAACCTTTCCACTGAGCAGACACCATGCTCTAGATTTTGGTCCTATATCACCTGTCTTTTTCTTACATTATTGACACAGACCAATTTAATCCTCTAGAGAAAGAAAGGCCAATCATATTCAGTTTGGGGTTTTAGTCTGCTTTGATCAGCACAGATAAGAAGCCATTTAAAAATGAAACAAAAAATATGGAGCAGATAAGAACTTTTCTCTTGGGGTGAAGGAGGGGGCCAGCAGGACTGCATTGCATATTTTACATTATATATTTTTTATATTATATATATTTTCCTGAGGTTCTCTGGCATGAAGTCTCCTGATTTAGTATCTCACACATTGCCCCTATTTACCTGATACGATATAGACGTAGGTTATTTGGAACGGATAAACATCTCAGTGCACAGAATTTGGGCCAAACCAGATCACATGAATTATATATCTTTTAGTTGTGTTTGATAATGTCTGTTTACAATATGTTTTTTTCAGTCACAATTTCATTTTCTTGTATGTTTTTCTCACTTCCTCTACTTCTAAGTAGGTTTCATACCAGGAAAGAGATTTTAAAACATATTTAAACATAAATACATTTAAATTATTACTCTTTTTAGTGATCTTTTCTTAGCTAATGTTTATCTAGTTCTCATTTTCTTAAGCATTCTATATGTTTTATAAAAAAATAGCCTTTGAAATATTTTAATGCGTTCAGCCTTACTGATGAAGCTACATTAAACCACGCTAATTTTAACCCATAAATTCTGTTATTCCTGTGTTTGTAGCCATCTTTTCAATGCTGCTCAGTAAGGCACAGGAAGAATGATACATCCCGAGATGTGCAAGGAGAAGCAAAGGGAACCCATGCTGACATTCAAGGTTGCCTTCAGCATCCTGATACACCAAGCTTTCCACTTGACTCCACATCCATCTAAAGAGCACAAACCTTGGTTTAGAAACCCCTCACCCTCCTAAAAGGCCATCTCTGGAGGACTTGCCTCTCCCTGAGGGCTCATCCCTCTCTCCAAGTGCAGGGGTGAGGACCTGGCCACTGTGGGGTCGGTGTTCAAGGGCTGCAGCACAAAAACCATGGAAATGGTGTGAAGGTCAGCACATTGGCAAGGTCAGCACAGCAGCCAGCATCCTTCCCATCCCATCTGACCATGGCTCCCTTGGGGCTGCAGGCATCACAGCTTTGCCACACCACCTGGGCTCAACACCAGCTTTTATCCCTGAAGTTTCAGCTTTCACTTTCATCCACTTTCATAACGGCAGCAGCTATTACCAAAAGCACTGGCAGGACTTGCATATCGCATTGTGCCCAGGCAGGCATGGACCCTGCACTTGCCCAGGTGGGAGGGAAGGGGAGAAGTAAGGGGTTGCTGCTGCCCTCACATCAGCACTGCCTGCTGGGTGCGCTCCCTCCCTCCTGTTTGCCTTGTGATGGCAAAGCCCCTCACCCAGAGCGCATTAAACATAAACATTACAAATTCAGTTTCAGGGTCTTCACACTCTTTCACACAAGCCACCAGCCTCAACCCCCTCAGGATGGTTTCTGTCTATCTGTTCCACTTTACAGGGACATGTCATCACGTTGCCTTTGTCTGCTCCTTCCCTTTGTCCTGTTTGCTGAGGTCTATGTTCATGTTTCATCTGGGGCTTACAGAGGAGTCCAGGTCTGTGTGATGGACCCCATCATACATTGGAATGGAGCCTCCTACATCCTCTTGGCTCTTATTTCTGGAATGGGGTCTGCAAATGTTTAAAAATCTTGTCCTTCCTGTGAGGTTTGCTGATTAAAAGCCTTATTAGAATACTAAAAATCACGCCCTTAGGTCAATAAGACCCTTGCCCATGTGAAGACCCTTCCCCTGAGCATGTGTGATGGTGGAAGTAATGTGTCAGCAGTACTATAATTGTATGTAAATTACTAACCAATCATTGTAAAGGGGGTGGAGTGAGGAAACTAACATCCCTCAAAGTTTTGTATATAAATGCAGCACAAAGAACCCTGTTTAGCGTGCGTGCTAGGAGATAGCCCCATCCACCCAGCGCTGCAATAAACCAATGTCGACTTGCTAGACTGTCATTTGGAGAGTTTTGTCAGTTACCATTTTCAGTAACAATGTGAAACCAAATCAGCTTTTTGTAATTCAAATTTTTAAACTAAAGGAAATTCTAAACCCAAATTCATTAAAAAGAAAAAATATTCAAACATATTTAATCTAAAAGTTGCAGGGGGCAGATTGGAGTATTTTTCAGAATTAAGATGCATTCACAAAATGCTACATTGTCACCAAAATGGCAGGGTTTTGGCCCAGGATTATGTTTGAAAAATGCCATTGAGCAAGTACAGTGGTCTTATGTCAGGTGGAACACTGTAAAGTACTTAGCATCCTGAGCATTTAGCACCCTGAGCTGTAAAGACTTAGAAACTAGCAAGCAAATAAAAGAAGTCCAGAAGTATTAATATGATTGTCTTGTTACTGCTGTTGCTGTATCTGTTACTTAGGAGAGAAAAAAAAACAAACACTTTTTTTAGCATCTCCTGTAGATTAGGAGTCTGATGACATAATATCTGAATACCTGACCAAAGTGCACACCACTCCCTCCTGCTTTACCCTTCACCCAGCAATATTTTTCTAACTTTCCTATATTCTTCCCTCAGTAGAACGTCTCCTTGTTAAGATGGTGCCAACTTATGAGTCCTGGGGGAGGAAGTTCAAAGCAGTAATTTTAAGTGTCAAAACTTCAGAGAGAAAGACAGTTCAAAGAAGCAGTCAAAATTTTCTGTGCTCTGTCACACACGGCTTCTTTCTTTGGGACAATGTGATGAGGAATGATGTATCTTCCACTCTGGGTTGCTCTCTCACTCTGCAGACCAATGTAATTTCGGGATGAGGGAAGAACAGTATCTTCCAGAGTTAACTCCATTTAATCCCGTGGTTTCATTCTTCCACATACTTTGACCAGAGCTGGCTTCTTAGCTGAGCAACAGCAGTGTCCACTCTCACATGTGCTCTCTCTCTTTCCATCCAAGGCTTCAAGTTGGAAATGTTGCCTTAAACAATACTGATTCCCATATAGCCCTGCTCTTGGGCCAGCAAAACACTTCCTAGAGCAGCCTGAGGCTAACGTGAAGTCCTTCAGCTGAGGAACTATTGAGAGATGTCTCCAAAAGAAGATTCTGAATCATATTTTTATGTAGAAGTCCTCCTCTCCTCCTCACAGCTGAAGCTGACCAGAAGATTTCTGCTTCCTGCCATATCTGGTTAAAAAATAAAAATGTAAGTATGAATTCTGTTTGAGTGTGTATGTAATATATATTATAATGAGATTCTGGTTTATTATTTGCCTTAACTTTACCAAACTCTTTGCTAACAACAACTATAAAAAGCAATAATAACCATGGTAATAACCACATCTTTTAGTCTTAGGCACCAATCTGTAGCTTACAAATCTGGCTATTAACATCTCAACTTCAAATGTTTATCAAATTTCATAAAATCTGTTTCATAGCTGCATGAATCTACTATGTTTGTCTTTCTGTCAATAATCTGAAGACACATCCTATGACAGATTTTTTTTAAGGGTGTTTAGGCTATTTTTTCTTGAATCTTTAATTTTGTGAGATTCAGAAGCATGTTAAAGTTATGTAAAAGTTAAATATTATATTGAAGGAGGATGGACCTAAATAGGTCCATCACCTAAAAAACCATCTTGAATCAGCACCCAAGGCAAATAGAAGGGAAGGGATGTCATGCCATCCTTTCCTCCAGGTCCCCACGTCTTTGAGTTGCAGTGCAGAGCAGGTCAAGTCAGGTCAGGCAGCAGGACTGGCACCCTCATTCGTGATATGAGATAAGGTATTACTAGCCCAAGGAACAGAGGAACCCCTCTGCCATGGAGAGAGTTGAGAAACCCAACAGCTCCTGCTAAATCAATATGAGAAAAGTTCCCTCCCAGTCCCAAGCCGGGCCATGTTTTTACCCATGAGTATCTGACAAGGACACACCTACAGAGCTCCTCAAACACAAGGATGCCTGTACCCTCCAACCATCCATGTCTACATGACGTGTCTCCAGTGCTGCAGATGGGGTGTGTCTGGAGGACCTGCTTCACTCTGTTCCCACAGATCTCCCACTCTGAGGTCTCCCTGAACTGGAATGTTTGGGAAGGGTAGCTGGTAGAAGGATGGGATCTACTAACTTAAACTTTCTAAACTGGTGTTGATAACAGACTTTATCATATGTGCCAAAGCCTTTTGCATTTTTTGGAACCAAAACAGAATCAAACCAGACTTCTGTGTCCCCAGTAGAATAAAAAACAAGTGAACAAACATAAGAAGCAAACAGAAGTGCTAATTTGTAGATGACTTGCTTGGATAGTCATTTTCAATAGCTGTAACACAAGCTATAATCGAAGGCACCGGACCATGTGGAGCGTCAGTAGGAAGTGCTGAGGTGCTGATAGACCACATGGACACCACAGACTTATGAATCACAGGGCACTGATTAAATTGCTTTCCCCAGCCATAGGCATTGTAACCTGGACTTTGTTGACAGCCAAAAATATAAGAGGGTTTAGGGTGACTCAGAAGCTCCAAAGCAGGGTGTTGGAATCCAAAGAAGGCTGACATACCAGTGAAACACAGGTATGTTTTTGCTGGACCATCAAAATTCTTCCTCGTTTAAACTGGTTTGTCTGGTTTTTTCTGTTGTCAGGGTTTTTTTGTTGGTTTTTTTTTTGTTTTTTTTTTTAGCCATGAATGAAGAGGCAGAAGCAGTGAAACTTGTCAAAAATGAAAAGTAATCCAGCCTTCTTTTGGCCTTTCTTGAGTACTAACACTTCAGCTACCGTAAGATCTAGACTCTCACAAATTTGATTTCCTACCTCCAGTGCATTAAAGGAAAACAGCAAGGTGAGACCGATGGACCCAAATATCTCTTAGAAATCAAACAACTTTTGAAGCAGAGAACCAGAAGTAAAACAAAATGTACTTTTGGTTTAGGGTTTTTCTTTATACTAGGTTTTTTTCTTCTCATTGTGGTCCCTCATTTCCCCACCCAGACAAAATGCAGCTATGACAACATGGAAATCCCCTGAGCAGCATAGCTCTGATAATAAGATTGTTCAGGTTCAACCAAAATATTATGTCTGAAAAGTCTTTGAAAAGTCTTTTTCTTTTAGTTTGCTCCAGCTGAAACAGGAAAAAAAAAAAAAAAAGATCAAAGTGATAGCCCACTCAATTATAAACAAGACAAATTTAAAGTGAGAAGGTGTCATTTCCGGATAGTGATCAGTTTGCACAGGAGTGCCCTCCTTTATTGATATTTCTGGCTGAAAATGAGGCAGAAATTAGCTTGAAGGTTTCTAGGATATTATAGTATTGAATATTATTAAGCCAGGTGCTGAATTCCTTAAATAAACTTTTCTAAAGCAAGCCAGGGGTAGGCCTTAGGGATGTGAAGTCACCTGGACCCAATCTCATTGATTCAAGTTTGGGTCAAGCATAGGAAATAAGGAAGCAGGGATGAGGACTAACTACTCCTGAAGTCCCAACAGACATGGAAGATATCCATATTCCAGCAGCCTCCCTGAGCTCTCGAAGAAACAGGACCATTTCTTCCCATTAAAACAGGGCAGGAGAGCCCAGAAACACACCTTTAGCTACCCGCTTATAGCAGCAAGTGACACTGAAGGACAGTCCCTGATGTCCTGTCAAGCAGGACATTTTTTTAGACATGAGGACTGAGCTTTCATCATTTTGGTGAGTGGTTTAAATTTCTTTGCAAATTAAAAAGCTGCCGTGACTTCTGTATTGGGTTTCCTTATTATAGTGTCATCATGTATCTGTTTGCTTGGGCATTGTTAAAAACTTTGCCCTGTTTCTTTATGCCTACAACATAAAGATCTTTGGTGCAGCCAGGGCTGTGCGAGAGCTTGCTCTTCGCTTTCAGGTCTTCAGCTTACTTGTAGTGAGCCACATCAGTCAGCCATGTACATGGCCCTGCATTACGCTCTAGTGTGCGTTGGTGTATACAGCCACAGAAAGTGTGCAAAGGAAATATTTAACACCTCTTCATCTTCCGCTTTCTGCCTCTGCTTTGTCCAAAGCCTGAAAAAATGCGAGATGTATCACTCTGTTAGCAGGAGCTAGGCTTTTCAGGATTAATCTTTTAAACTGCAGCTTTTCTGGGTCAGCATTGCCTTATGCGGGACTTCATAGAGTCACAGAATGGTTTGGGTTGGAAGGGACCTTACAGATCATCTAGTTCCAACCCCCCTGCCATGGGCAGGGACACCCTCCATTAGACCAGACTGCTGAAAGCCTCATCCAGCCTGGCCTTGGACACTTCCAGGGATGGGGCACCCACAGCTTCTCTGGGCAGCCTGTTCCAGTGCTTCACCACCTTCTCTGTGAAGAATTTCTTCCTGATGTCCAGTCTAAATCCACCTGTTCCTCCTTGTCCTGTCACTACAGACCCTGGCAAAATGTCTCTCTTCATCTTTCTTATAAGTGCCCTTTATATACTGCAAGGCCAAAATAAGGTCTTCTGGAGTTTTCTCCAGGGTGGACAACCCAACTCTCCCAGCCTGTCCGCATAGCAGAGGTGGTCCAGCCTTCAGATCATCTCCATGGCCTCCTCTGGACTTGTTCCAACAGGTCCATGTCCTTCTTATGTTGAGGACCCCACAGATGGGTGCAGTACTGAGGGTAGTGTCTCATGAGAGCAGAGTAGAAGGGGAGAGTCACCTCCCTCAACCTGCTGGTCACGCTGCTTTTGATGCCAGCACTTAAAGAATAAATAACAAAGACGACACCTAGTATTTCATAACTGGAAGATATTTCTCCCTTGGACCTGTGTACCTCCATTGATAGGGAAGTGGATGAAAGGACTAAACAATGCTCTGGGAAATCAGTAGCAAGAGTCCCACTAGCCAAGCCAGAAGTACCATCCGTGAAACATGCTCCTGACCCACTGGCTGTGACCAGATTTGGCCCAATGAGTTAATGAGCCTGATCCAGAAGGTCCTTAGTTTTGAAGTGGGAGGCATGTTTCAAAGTAAAAGCTCTGCAGATATCTTCACACTGGTTTCCTGCTCTCTGCCACTAGTCATCTTTGTCGGCATGTTTACATTTCCCCTTGCCTGCGGTCTCTTTATCAGGCAATGGGTTTGTTCTGCGTCTAGTATAAAGTAACTGAGCGCGGGTTTCGCACACACACGTAGTGCACACATGCAGCGTGCTCAGGATGACACAGACAAGTACTGTATTGAGCATTTTCGTCCTGTTTCTTCACACCACTTTTGGGGAAAGTGGTTGCACCTCAGCAGATGGTGATGGTGAGTCATTTCATCTTCATCTTTCCACTTGTGTATGATCTTGAAAAACCTAAGAGCTCCAAAATGCAACTGCTGGGTTAAATGTTAATGTTTTATCCTCCAGTCTCTTTCTTTTAGTGTTAGTACTGAGGCGGATGTGGAGCTGGAGGATACCTATGTAACTTAATTCCCAAGTCTGCTGTCCTTGTAGTGTCCCCATTTGTATGAAATGAGGGAGACCATAGCTGCGTGCAGGGGCCATGCAAGACCAGACTGTTACTCCCCTCAGTGTGTCTAGTGTTCATCTGAGGAGTTAGTTGTCCCTGGAAGCGGGGAATCACTTCACTCTCCTGTGGTCCATGGTCACTCTGAGCTGCCATCAGAGCAGGGGTAAGGTCCTGCCTCTCTTGCTCTTGGCAGTTTCTTCCAAAGAAAATATTTCCGTGTATCTTAAACTTGGCCCAAACTGTTCCGCTTCAAATGCCAAACTTTTTTCTTTGATCAGTTGTATCAGGTATATCTGGGGCATAGTCCCAGTCTCCCTCGTAGTATGGCTGAAGCAGCAACTCAGCCAGGGGGTTCTCACAGCTCATCACTAAGGCTATTCCTCCCTTACTCAGCAAATAATTATAAATTAACTCAACAGTTTAAATTTAGGCTCATTGCAGATTTCATTATCTCATTTAGAGAAGTAAAAATTTAGCAACATCAAAATCAAAAATCAAAACATAAAGAGCAGCAATAAAACCACTGCTACAGTCTGCTGTCCTTTTCTCAAAAGAGAAATGAAAAATTGGATTAGCAGATTCAGTCTCAGATCTGTTAAACTCGTACTTGTCTACCACAAAACAAACAGCAGCAGTGACAGAGGTTGTTGCACTATGCCTGAAGAACATGGGCGGTTGCTCAGTTACTGGCAGTTTTAGGGCTCCATTGCTTGAAAGAAAATGGTTTTGTTTTTTAGGAAGATAATGGCTGTATTCTTATGCTATCTCACAGACAGGGAATCTCATTTTCCCCTGTGTGCCATGTATTATAAAACGTATGTATGTACATTTATGGATATACATAGATAGGATATGCATGATGAGTTTTTTAGAAGAAAACAAGGAGTGGCTCAAAACTGCATCTAACAACATTGATTCTGCTATTTCCTTTTTATTCATACAATCTGCAGCTGTTTGGAGACAGCAGTGAATGGCCAAATGTCACTGAAATCTTAAGGGCTTCCCAGAAGCAGATATGACCAGACCTTTCCTTGTTTTGTCACTAACTTCCAGTAAACCATAATTTGCTTAGAACTGAAGACAAACAGATTCAGAAAATCCCCACTGAGCGATTAGCAACTTTTATGATTTGTTTATGACTATCGTGGGTTTGGCCAACAAATTAAACAATCCAGGGTGAAATCACCCATGGTTGATGTTTGGATTTCATCCTTCACCTTTCAGACTGGTCCTGCCTACTGATAAAAGGATGTCAGTTGATGCAGAGCTCACCCCTTCTTATCGGCCGAGGAGGGAAATGTTCATTGCAGCACTTGCTTTCATCTCCTCCTCTGAGTGGCAGACAGCCCCCAGGGTGCTGTCCCCCAGCCTGGCAGGTGTTGTGGAGATCCCCAAAATCCTTGAGACCTGCAAGCAGGACTAGGAAGGGGCAGTCACAGAGGTTCAAGGAGGGCACAGGCAGGGGGAGTAGGAGGCAGCAGACTGTGGGGTCTTGTGAGCAGGACAACTGGCTTCAGTGATCCTCCTACCCAAGCTGGTATGGTTTGTCCAACCCACATCAAAACTGTTGTGATTAAAATGAGTTCTGCCTGAACCAGATGAACACTAAAGATTTCACATCATTCTGACCATGGAGACAGTCACTTCATTGACACTGGAAATTTGGGCACTGATCCTGCAGGTGCTTAGAACTGTCTTTGATTTCACGCATTGTTGATAGTCCCAGTGGCTTCAAAGCTTAAAGCTGAAGCTTATCGATAGCCTTTGCTAACGCTCTTTTCGTGGTAAAGGCTCATGAGCTTCCTGCTGTGATTTGAACCATCCTTCTGGATGATGGCCAAACACAAGAGACAACCATTTCTGTGAAGGAGTTGACATGACTGTAGCTACGAGACCAGTATTTCTCCCACCTCAACCCCTGCCTTGATTTCAGCGGGGCCAGGCTCAGAGCTCTGCCTAGTCTGGGCTTCCCAAGTCAAAAAATATGGTCTTCTAAACTTTTAGTTGTGTCAAGGGTCCTTAGCAGTGCGAGTCATGTTGGAGTCATCAAAACCATTTACATAGCAAGCACATTTGTGTGTGGTGGTTCTGAGGTTTAGGGAAGAAGTGTAGCTGAGGCTAAGTGCATATTTATATCAGACAAAAGAAATTACTATCAGACCATGAAGGAACCATACCAAAAAACATTTCAGATGATTGCTTACTTAGCATCATTCATGAGATTTAATTATCATATATTCTATGGTTAGGAGGTTATTTCCTTGAATAAGGAACCACATAATCACAATGTCAAAGTTCAGTGTCAAAGACGTGAAGTCAGCTTTCCTTTCAGTGCAGCACCAAAGGTGCACTATACTGGTTAAACATGAAATGGCTGTTTGAACTGAGAGACAAAACCTTTTTCTTTTTGTCTTTTTGCATTCAGCCTGATAGAGAATGAATTAAAATTTCTGTCACTTTTCAGCAAAGCAGTAGTGGACAGATGAAAGGTTTTTTTCTTTTTATTTTCTTTTTTTTTTCTTCATTTATTATTATGGGGATTATCAATTTTATGTTCATGCAAAAACTGGTATACGTATTTTGCATATACAAAGAGCACCAAGCAGTCTCTCTCTTATATAAAGGAAGATCAACCATCCTAATTCACAAGTTTTAATGTTGTCTTGACATAACTATGAGTACAAATAAAACAGTCTCCTGGTAGTTGCAAGTAAACTCTTAGAGAGGCATAAAATGTGCCCTATCTGTGCATGTGAGCTTCGTCTGCATCTGTTTATATAATATAGGAATTTTTTTTCCATTTTCTGCCAATTCATTTCAGCTTATTTGTTATCCCCTGATTTTTGAATGTATGTATGTCTATACGCACCCACTTTTACCCACAAATGTGTAACCTTATGTAATGTGCATTTCTGCACGTATATGTCTGCCCAGATGACTCAGGGCCGCATTGACAAAGACTCTCACATGTGTGAAACTGCTGCAGGGCTTGTTCTAGAGCTGCGCTGACCTCGGTGTCTCTCTCTTGAATGTGGTGACCAAACAGGTTGCTTTGTACAGCACCTGCTCTGACCGTGTCATGCTGCTCAAGTTACCCCCTCAGAGCAGCAGCGCTGGTGGAAGGCACCAAGTTTTGTCATCCTTCAGGGACACCTGGGTGTCCCTTGGGACAGTTCTCACTGCAGTTGTGTCGAGAAGGGAAGACCAGTAAATGACTCGGTACTGTTTGCTCATGGTGGCAAATGGCCACTAAATCTTAGCTCGGGGGATAGATCTGCCCCTGAGTTCTGGACTAGCGCAGCATCAGATGCTCCTGTCCCTTGGGCTGCCCACCATGGGTGCTGGCGTCAGCATACTCCTTCCTAGCCCCTGCCCACCCTGCTTTTGCATTCTTTGCTGCATTCCTGACTGGCTTCTGAATTTCTTCTCTTACTCAAAACTCGACTCCAGATGCACATCATCTCTGAGGTCAGGAGAAAGCACTGCTGACAGTGACCCTGTGGGATGATGGTCTTTACTTACATTTTAAAGCAACCAAAAACCTCTCCCCTGCTTTCTCCCTGCTGTCAAACCTTGACCATTTTGGATCTTCAGATGTACTCCCATGCCAGACAATGTCTATGTCTCCCTGTGCACTGGCAGGATTGGTCAGGGATCATAGGACATCACCAGCAGGACTGTGAATCACGGTATCCAAGTAGCTAGTCACCCCTCAGTGATCCGATTCACTCGTGTGACTGTGGAGATGACCATCATTTTCTCTGGGAGGGAATTTCCACTGGAAATGTTTCCACTGGCATTCCCCCATGCTGTTTTTGAGTGTGCGTCACAGATAATCCCAGAGCAGCCAAGGTCTTGTTCTTGCTGCAGCAGGTGCCCTGCACAGAAAGAGCATGTCTGAGCAGGTGGGTAGGACAGAACCAAGCAGGGGATGAGCAATAATCCCTGAGCACAAGGAAGAGACTTATGTATTGTCACAGCTACCCTTAACCCCTGGTGAAAGGAGAGAGAGGCATTCCTGCCCCAAGGGTCTGCTCAAGGGGTCATGGCAATAATCCTTTCCCTGTCTCCTGGGCTATGGTCAGTGAGATTTCATTAAAGGAGGATGAACTGGCAGCTTCCACTGGAGAAGACTCCTCTCAGAAGTGTCAGTTTTTGCTTCACCGACCTCATACCTGCCAAGTGTAGGACTTGAGACATATGCTCTTAGTCAAATCGCAGTTGTTTTATTAGTCATCGAAGCAAATTTGCAGGAACCCACGCATTCTGGCAGTAACTCTGAGCTTTTCCTTCTCAGTCCAAATTCGTGACATTTCAGAAAACTTTGCAGTACAATCAAAATGGGGCTTCATTGCCCCGTGACATCAAAATACTCTTGCTTTCCTAAAACCACTCATATTATTTTCCAGTCTTCTCAGGAAACTGGTGACAGGCCAGACCTTCACAGCATGGGCAGGGGCTGGGCGGGGGCAGGAGGACACTGCTTGGGCAGTCTTGGCTGTCTGCAATGCGGCTGATCCTGATGCAGGTGCAGCCATAGCAACTGCCGAGCATGCATCCTCTGCTATGTGTCTACCACTTTGGAGCTACAAGGTGTCCTGAAATCCTCTCCTACTTTCAGGCCGTCCTGAGCTGAAATCCCCATAAAAATAATTCCCTTTGAAATTAGCCCTTGCTCATGAGCAGACGTTAGCCTTGAACATCAGCCCCAGGCACCTCTGGCAGTAACTGTGTGAAGTACAACCTCCAGTGCATGTTTCTGTTCTGTTTATTTTCAAGAGTGTTTTGGTCCTTGATGTGAATATCCTACTTTTCAACAGGCTTCATGAGCATGTCTTGTTCCCCGTCACATAACCAAGGTTAGCAGCATTTTCTGGTTCCTACTAGGAAAGCCTGTTTGAGAAACTTCTGAGATGATTTTCAGGCAGAGCAGGTCCCACTTTCATCTTGGTATAAAGTTTATCCATAACTTTTAAAATGAGAATTCACCTCTCCCTGCCTCAAGCTTGGGAGGAATTGACTGCAGCACAGATAATACAAGTTCTCTGTTTTGCACTTGGCACTGGGACTTTTTTCACAGAGGTTTCCAGATAGGCGTCAATGCCCCTCTGTGATCAATAGTGAAGGACAGACACAGGGTGTCTCGTCTGACCAAACCGTCTGCAATGCTAAGTCTTTTTTATACTTCACAGGCAGATGATGCAGAATTTACCTTTGTGTGTGGGCTTCACTAGCATGCAGGGAGAGCTACTTTGAAAGGTGAAAGTGTCTTTTAATTTCATTTTGATCAAGGCTTCTTTGCTTCTTACAAAACAGGTGGGTTGATCCTCTTCCTTTCAGGCAACCATGTAAAGAAACAACTTCCTATACAGTGGAGCTGCAAACCTGAAGCTGCACTCATGGGTTTGCTTCAGTAACATCCTGCGAATCTCTCCTTAGGGACATTTGGAGATGACGAAACAGACAATTTTGACATTGACTGCTTCAGCCAGCTGGACTTTAAGGATTCCTATAGCAGCCTGACCTGCAATTTTACTGAGCTGCCTCCTCACAACACTAACTATACCCTGGCTCTGTGGTAAGTTCTGTCAGTCCATCCTTTGGTAAACTTCTGGGGATAGAAATTCTAAGCATGACTGCATCATGTTGCCATATGCTGGGAATCAGGAGCAGCAAAGATAGACAGAAGTCCATTTTAGAGCATTTTACTAAATCTGATTACTATATTCAGCAGTTTAGTGACACAGAACATAAATCCCTAATAAGAAAAAAATCAGTTGAAAGGGTCTGTAAGGAGCATTATGGCATCTCCAATAGCCCTGACTTTGCCTCTGTTGCTTTGTAACACCTGCAATTACTGATAGAGCCCAGCATGAACTGGGAGCATTTTTCCTTTAAATTAAATTATATTTGAAAAAACCCTAAACTTAGCCTTTATCAAGTGAAACGTAAAAATGTTTTTGAAGAGGCTGATAATTTC
This sequence comes from Rhynochetos jubatus, assembly GCA_027574665.1. Taxonomy (NCBI): domain Eukaryota; kingdom Metazoa; phylum Chordata; class Aves; order Eurypygiformes; family Rhynochetidae; genus Rhynochetos; species Rhynochetos jubatus. The sequence goes on along the minus strand of CM050690.1, from coordinate 71,173,900 downwards.
CACAGAAAATTCTGTAAGCAGGGTGATTTTCTACTGCAGGGAAATTACCTTTACCTAGGTCAAGACAAAAATTAAGAAATTGTCTTCACACACACAGACAGGCAAAAAACATGCTAGACTGAGTATACAAAAACCCAGCAGTTACCAAACACATCAGTCATCTCCATTTCTCGTTGAGGCCTTGAAACTCTTTTCCGCCTCTATTTTAATTGTTGCACCTAGCTGAAGAAGCTCAGGTTTTATTTCTTTAGCATACTTTTGCTTTTCCCTTTGCCTGTTTTTCCTGAAACTGAAAGTTCTGTGGCAGCCAGCATAAGAAGTGGATTTTTTTATATTTCTATTTTGAGCCTTAATTCATTTTATTTCCACCTAGCTTATTAGAAGTTTTCTATTTTCATAGGATTTAGATTGGATTCTGACTGGAATTCTATGACAGTCCTCAAACACAAGAGTCACACAGATGGAGGAACACAGATGTATTTCCACCTGTGAAACTGTGTCATATGTCTCCTTCATGTCATGGCTGGCTGTTGACCCTGTATTTGCTACCACATCAGTCAATAAGAAATTTCTCTTTATCTTCAGTAAGCATCCAAACCTACTGTCCTATGGTTAAAGATGGAAGCAATAAGATCATTTTTAAAGATACAAAGGATTTTAACATATACATCTTCAATTTAATAATTGCATTTTTCTCTTGGAGAGCTCCAGGACTCTTACTGTAACTCACATCAGTTGATTATTTTGCTCAAACACCACAAGGAAAAACACTATCAATCTCGTAAACTTATTTGTGTTGCATTTTTTCTTATTTCACATGGAGTCTCACTTCAGTTAATGTGAAATGACCAACCAGAATTTGTCCCCTACTATGTTATAGTAAGACTCAGAAGACATTAATGTTGTGTCACTTTGGTCAACAGTAACAAGGAAGACAGCAATTATGTGTGCTTCAGTATGGAGAAACAGGAAGATGTGTATTTCCTACAATTCACTGATATACTCTCAAATAAAGACATTTGCATGGACTTTGAGACAAAGAGAAGGGTCTGCAGGAGTCTGGTTGTAACTGACATTGGTAAGACACTTGACATTTTGGACATTTTTAAGATAATGAGTTACTGAGGATAAAAATAGCCCAGGGCAAATCCCAAGTGTCAATCCGGATGACACAGAGGCAGTATAAATATTGTCATCATAGTGCATGTAGTCTGGATTGAGGTGTTGGCAGAGTGTGCCTTGCTTCAAACCTAAACATGATTAACCTCTGTTCAACACAGGCAGCTGAATTGCGTCTTCTTGTAACACTGCCCAGACCTGGACGTTGACCAAATCATGCACATGGGCAAAGCAGCTATTCCTGTGCAGGGGTGAACTGTCAAGCAAGGACATTTTGCTCATCTCTTACCAGGGATTGTGCAGTTTCAGGACTGACCACCCCAAGTCTAGTGTGAGCTCAGTGGCACACAGACCACAAGTTTCACACCTTGTTTCTTGGTGGAGCCTGTTGTCAGAATGAGGTGCTCAAGCATCCTGCAGCGCAGAAGGGACACCAAGAGCCCATTATGCATTATGGAAGTGTCATGAGCACAGACACAAGCCCCTGCAGACCTCAGGCACATCCAGCTCAGGCACAGCTGGGGAGAGTCCTGAGGGCTGCATTTTGGACTTGGTGTACTTAGTATCTCTTAGGTTAGAAAAGACCATTAAGACCATCAAGTCCAACAGTTAACCCAGCACTGCCAAGTCCACCACTAAACCCTGTTCCTAGGCACCACATCTACACATCTCTTGAATACCTCCAGGGATGGTGACTCCACCACTGCCCTGGGCAGCCTGTTCCAGTGCCTGAAAACCTTTTCAGCGAATAAATCTTTCCTAATATCCAATCTAAACCTCCCTTGGTGCAACTTGAGGCCATTTCCTCTTGTCCTATCACTTGTCACTTCAGAGAAGAGACCAAGGCCCACCTCTCTGCACCCTCCTTTCAGGGAGTTGTAGGGAGTGATCAGGTGTCCCCTGAGCCTCCTCTTCTCCAGGCTGAACACCCCCAGCTCCCTCAGCTGCTCCTCACAGGACTTGTGCCCCAGACCCTTCCCTAGCTCTGTTCCCTTCTCTGGACACTCTCCAGGCCCTCAATGTCTTTCTTGTAGTGAGGGGCCCAAAACTGAACCCAGTACTCAAGGTGCAGCCTCCCCAGTGCCCAGTACAGGGGGACAATCCCTGCCCTGGTCCTGCTGGCCATGCTGTTTCTGATGCAGGCCAGGATGCCATTGGCCTTCTTGGCCACCCAGAGACCCTGCTGGCTCATATTCAGCTGCTGTCAACCAACACCCCCAGGTCCTTTTCCATCGGGCAGCTTTCCAGCCACTCATCCCCAAGCCTGTAGCATTGCAGGGGGTTGTTGTGCCCCAAGTGCAGGACCCAGCACTTGGCCTTGTTGAACGTCACACAGTGGTCTTGGCCCATGGATCCAGCCTGTCCAGATCCCTCTGCAGAGCCTTCCTACCCTCAGGCAGGTCAACACTCCTGCCCATCTTAGTGTCATCTGCAAACTGACTGAGGGTGCACTCAATCCCCTTGTCCAGATCATCGATGAAGTTATGGAACAAAACGGGCCCAAATACTTAGCCCTTTACTTTTAAAACTCCATTTATTTTGTGGTAACATTGTTCTACTCCTGTTACATCCTGCTTTGTTATCATTTGCAGTTAAACCTGAAGTACCATTCGATATAAACATCACATACCAGAAGGAGGCAAATGAGTATCTTATTCATTATAGTACACCACACTCATGGAAGAAATACTTAAAGGACAAATTAATACACCAAATAGCCTATCGTCAGGAAGAAGGTACTTGGAAGGTAAGTGGTGATGTATTAGTGAGTTTACAGTAATTTCTGAAATTAAACGTTATCAGAAACATCAGTATCACGTAATACCCCTCAAATTTGCATTTCTACAGTTCTCCAGCAGAAAACTTGGAAAGGTTCAAAATATTTGGCATTTGAGAATTTAATCAGTTAAAACAATTTCAGACCAACAGCACCCGTGTCTGTTAGACACTTCTCTGGGCTGTCGTAGCTTCATTCTTCTGGGCTTTGCAAGGGGAAGAGAAGACATGATGTAACAAATGACCCTATGTGTTTGGAAGGTTTGCTCTTTGCCACCATGGTTTTGCTCTTATTTTATGTGCACATCTTGTATGACCCCTTTTCTTATTTAGCAACAGTTTCTTCATGTCCCTTTTCCACTGAGCCTCTCCAGCTTTGGGTGCAGCCCTGCAGCTCTCCCACGCCCAGACCATGCTTCAGGGTGCAGCTGCCTGTGAACTGGATGTGGTTTGGGCTGCCCAGCTGCTTGGAACTCTGTGTCCCCTTGTCACAGGAGCAGCCATGCAAACACTAGTCCAGAGGGAGGGTGTTTGAAAACGTGGACTATATCCGTTCTTCACAGAGGGAACTGTAACTGGAAAAAGAAAAGGATTCAGGCAACCACATACGTTGAAATAAAGATCACCAGAGCTGCACTGTAGGATTTCAGCTTCTTTCCTGTAGCTACTCTTTCAGAACTTGTCTTTTTATGCTGCACAATTTTTTCCCCTCTCTCTTCTGACCCTTCCCAGGGAAGCCTGTATTGCCCACTGCAGTGTTGGCAGTAGCAAAGCACAGTTAATACTTGCAGCTATTTCCCAAAGAGCTTTTAGATGGTGCTAGTCTCTCTTCTCAATAGTCTGTAGTACCTTGCTGTTGAATTAGACCGATGCCATGACGACCACCTGTATAATAACCAAAGACATGTAGCAAACAGCATGGTACTGGAGGGATGCATCTGATCTCACACATTTCTCTGAAACTCAGATACTTTTCCTGTGTCTTCTAGAGAAATAATTGGATTTCTTTGTGTGTGTGTTTAGACAATAGAGTCACCATACCTCCAGGTAAAATTACTGGGGAGAAACCTTGAAAATGATGCATCGTATGAGGTGAAAGTACGTTCGCAGCCCAACAGAGACTATTTTAAGGGCACGTGGAGCGAATGGAGCACTTCCAAGAGCTTCAGGACCGCAAGGGAGCAGCACTCCACAGAGAGCTGTAAGGGCAGAAACCACTTTGGTCCCCTGGAAGAAGCAGGGCTAGGAGTCCTCAGCTCCCTGGCCAGGCTGGTGGCCTCAGTGACAAGAACATGGGGAGGGAAGAGCCTGCGCCACAGCACGGTCAGCCCTCTCACGCACAGGGCACCCCAGAGGAGATGACCCAGAGAGCGGCTGTATCACTCTGGTCTGGGGCTTAGTCTCCACGTGAAGCGAGATCTTGCTCAAGGGTGATAAGATCAGATGAAGTGCTGCTGCAAGGGCATGAGAAGGGTGCAAAGAGAGGTGAAGGCTGACTCACCCCTGCTCACTGCCTGCTGGTGTGCAGGGAGAAGGACCCGCTTGCACTGCATATTTTAGGCAAGGCACAAAGAGCGGTGAAACACGACCCATTTCAGGGCCCTGGTTTTGTGCATGAACATGGCACTTTAATCACAAATACAATACAGGATAAAATCTCATCATTGCACTTGCAAATAATGAATAATCCTTCTGGTCCTATGGGCCCCTTCAGTCCCACAGGCACATCAGCATTACATGTGCTGGAAGTCACTTCAGTGCAGCTGTAAGGATGCAGTGAGCAGTGGTTTCAATGCGCTGGAGGTGTGACAGCAGACTTCCAGCTGCATTAATCAACCTGGGAACCCAGCTTGGAGCTCAGCAAAGTGCTGATGCTCTGGCAGCCTACCTCTTTCCTCCTTCGTGGAGGCAGAAGAAATGCACCACTGCACCAGCCCAATGACAGGCAAGCACAATGCTTGGCATTAATCCCTAATTTATTGCCTGAAGAGATATTACATTTACAGTTGCTTAACAGTAAGACGTTTACATGCATTGGCTGATATTCTTTGTTTTTTCTTTAGATAGCAGTGTGGTTGTAGTTATAGTCTCCATCCTGGGATTCATGCTATCCATTGTCATGATTGTCCTGATTGTAACTTTTTGGGAAAACAGGTAATTTAAGTCTCCTTGTATCAGACAAATTGTTGGAAGCCACTCTTGTTCTGACAGTCTTATTGCTTTCACTTTTATCCTCGTGATCTATTTTCTTTCTATCTCTGGACCTCTGTTATCAAACTGGAGGCAAGCAATGTGTAGAGATGGGCAATACAAGAGAGTGTTGGTAGGCAGAAAACGACCTGCCCCTCTGAGCAGACTTCAGCGTTGGGCACTGTGACCTTTGGGGAGCTGAAGTCACCACAGAACACTGACAGAATCAGTGTCTCACTGGAGGCAAATTTGACTCAAAAGCTTCAAGCAAGATCCAGAAAAGAAAGCGACGTGCAGGTTTTAGTAAAGTCCCAGGAGGTGTGGAAATGGTTTATGGGGGGGATTGACTCTTTCCCTTTCATAGGCTGAGTCAGCAGGGTGTTTGCCCTGCGGTGCTTTCAGAAGCAGCAGGACAGAGCTCTCTGCAACAAGCGCTTGATGGCATCAGCCACCAGCCCAGCCAGGTCCACATCCAGCCAGCCATGTGCCAAAACCGGGCTCTGCATCCCCACCACACCAATCACAGTGGAAGAGGAGCAAGATACATGCATTGCACAGGCAGTTCTTTGTCTTCATTGGGGTCTTTTTATATATAACAGTTACACAGCAGTAGATAGATAGCTGTAAATACATATTTTAAATACATGGCTATGTATGCTTATATAGAATAGATGGTTGACAAATATAAGAAAATGAACAGATAGGCAGGCAATCTGGTGAAATCAGAATCTGAAGTGAAAAAGTCCCATGTTTAACCATAGGAGATGAAGCCCTCACAAGGCAGAAAGCCCAGGGCTGTTTGGTGTCATTCAGAGCCACCTGTACATAATATCCAGCTTCACTGATATCCAGAGAGATGGCTGCATGAGAGCTGATTTTTGGGGGAAACACTTGGGCTCTGCCAACTCCTGAATTACACGTGGGAATTGCCTGGGAATGTGCTAGCTGGCCACAGTCAAACCACACCAACAAAAATTTTAATACTTCAACATTTTAGACACTGGAATTATCTACCAGGGAATGCTCCCTGGTGCTGTTTCACTTGCAAGATATAGATATGCAAGTATAGATATGTCTTGAGATTTCTAGCTCTGGCTTTTTACTGTTGTTGAGCACCTGCAATTCTCTCACTTTGCTAGAATTTCTTTCTGTCTAAAAATGCTGAGAAAACAGGCTTTTAGATGATGAGAATTTTTGAACCCAGAGATTTCCCTTTTGAAAAGAAGAGGGGTTTATACATTTTTATATATATATATATATATACATACAGATACAGGCACATATATAATACAAAATATATGTTCATATATACCTATAGTTATATCACTGCAACATTGAATGTCAGTCAGGCAATGTTCTCTAGATGCATCATAGTTGAGGGTTTCCAGCAGAACAACATGAGAATTTTGCTAAGCACAGCAGTAAAAATGAGACCTGTGGGACCAGGCTACAATACAGATATCTGAAGCGAAGACAGGCAGCCAAGGAGTGGGACAATATGCAGTTCTTTGACTTGTGTAAACATGCAGAAGCAAATATCAGCAAATTTGCACTTTAACCACAGCATCTTTTTTCACTTGCAGAAATTGGTTTCACCATGCAAAACCCTGTTAACACAGCTAGATGTACATGAACTCTTTGCCAGCATAATTTGCTGTTTTTCTAGTACTTAGTGCAGTGTCTTCCTTCAACTGTGACAATTTGTGCACTCAAAAGAACAATGACTATTTGGTGACCTTTCTAACTCCTCTTCTCCAGGCTTTGTTTTATTCTGAGACTTCTCTGTTGTTATTCTGGGTAATGTAAGCCAGCCCTAAGGCTTTGTGACAATTAGTACAAATGATGCGATACGAACCTCTGATATCTCAACATGTCCCTCTTTTGATGCTGTTGAACCCCTTTTTGTCTACTGTTGCTGTTTCAGGATCAAGCCTGCTGTGTGGCCAAACCTTCCTGATCATAAAAAAACACTGGAGCAGCTATGCAAGAAGCCAAAAAATGTATGTACTTCCACTGTTGTTTTCACCCAAATACAGACTACTGGGAACAAAACTAACACTCCTGACAGAGAGTATGTGCATTTACTGCATGAGCTCGGACATCTTTCAGAAATTACTTCCATGTTTCACTGAAAAGAGACCACATTTGCGCTGGCTCATGCTAGTCAAGGGTATGGAAATAACACTGCTCAGTGCCTGAGCTTTGACTTGTGCAAAGTTAACTACGTGGGGCTGGAGAACTTGATATATGAGGAAAGGCTGAAGGAATTGAGTTTGTTTATAGAAAAGAAACAGCTTGTCGTGGGAACTACTAATCACAACCTTCCAATACGTAAAGTGTTGGTAGAGAGATGGTGGAGGTGCTCTTGCCACAAGGCTGCATGGTGCCATGGTGACAGCACCAGAGGCAACAGGCACACGTTGCTTCAGGGCAAACTTTATCTGGATATAAGAAAAAAAAATCTTTGTGAGAACTATTAAACATTGCGTAGATTCCCCAGAGAACAGGTAGATTCTCCTTTGCTGGAAATATCCACGGCTTGGCTTGATAGGGCTCTGGCTAACCCAATCCAAGTCCTGCTTCTGGCAGAAGTTTGGACCAGTTGGACTCCGGAGGTCCTTTCCAACCGAGACACTCCAGTGAATCTGTGGAACTGTGATCATGGGGCTGGATGGGGACCCTTTGCAAACATTTCTGGTGATGTCTGTGTATCCTTACATGTCCAAGTGTTGCTCATACACCCTGCAGTACATGAACTGCTCTGCTGGATAAAAACCAGATGGATAAATGTTACAAACCACAAGGTGTGGGATTAACCTGTTGCCTTAGAACCATGTGTCTAGTGCATTTTTTCACTAAGAAACACATCAGAGCTGGTCTCTCCAGCTGGTATATTATTAGAATTTTCTTAATTTGATAAGAGATCTAAGACGACTCTTCCAACCTCCCTTGCTCCCCAGTGCAGGGATTCCTAATGTGTTTCAGGAAGTCATGGCAAACTTTTACTTCCCTCACTGTTAATTAGGAAGGTAAAACTGAAAGGAACCACCTGGGTTGGCACACTCATTCCTGTGGAATGGCAGGTGTGCAGGGATGCGTGGCTCAGAAAAGACTCTGGAACACCAGTTCCCACCACATTGCATGGAGCACAGAACACTCTCCAGTCGTGCTGCCTGAAGGAGGCCACCGGAGAGGTTCATATTAAGATGGAAATGGATTTTAAACCACATGATAGTTTATTCTCTGGTAACCTACTCTTCAGCCTGCTCAGGGCTCCTTTCAGAGTTAAAGAAGTAAAAAATATCTTTTCTAAAATCAAACAAATGACAGAATCATAGAATCATTTAGGATGAAGAAGACCTTTAAGATCATCAAGTCCAACCCTTAACCTTATTGTCAAAATACCTTTTCCCTTAAGCTAATACCCACCGTTAACTCACCATGCTGTTCCCTTTGCCATGCAGAATTTTGATATAAGCTTTAACCCAGAGAGTTTTGGTTACGTTCATATCCATAAAGTGGATGGCATTCGAGCAAAAGCAGAACTGGAAAATTTTCTGCAGCCGTCAACTGCTCCAGAGACAAACCTTCCAGAAAAATTCAAGAGGGTGTCAAACCTGAAGATGATCCCTGTGATGACAGACAAAAGCAACCTAAGCCTGTCTGTGACTTATGGAGGAATCTGGCCGGCTGAAGCCCTGCACAGACTCGTGGACACTGGCCAGTTTGCAGTCACCAACGGAAACTGCAGCTCCAACACGTACGAAGTGTGTCACAGCAACGGGGTGCCCCTGTGCGATGATGGTTTCAGCCTTTCCTCGGCTCCTCCCCCAGGTCCCTCTGGTCAGCCTGGACCAGAGCCCCAGAATGGTGAGACCATATCGCAAATGCTGCCTGCTGGTGAAATGAGGTCAACAAACAACGAGGAAGCCTATGTCACAATGTCTAGCTTCTACAAAATTCAGTAAGCCCTTCAGGAATAACAGCATACCATTTTTCTTTCTGACACAAGCAGGACACTGAAGCTTTCTGTTTTGTTTTCCTGCATCCTGTGAGTTCCCACCTCTGCAACGCGCCCTGCTTGCAGTGCCATGCCATACCTGCAAGGAAGGGGCTTCTCCCACGTACCCGCAATAAGTGGCCTAACCTCAGATCCCGGTATGCCAGCAGCTGTCTCCACCACAGCAAAAATCAAATTTAGTTCAACCTGACTTTATTATCCAGATCCGATTATTCCAGAGCAGTGACACTGCAGTCCTAGCTGAGGATCACAGCATGGCTTGTAAAAGTTAATGAACTCTTTTGTTAAACTCTTAGTTGCAGAGTTAAGGTTTTATTAATGCCTAAGCAAGAAATACATACAAATTCAAGTTAAATAGAATCCAATCTGTTTGAACAGTGGTAGGTCAAGAGTAACTCCTTTGCAGTCAGTGGAATTCCACGGATTTGCAAAACACCAGTAATTGAGAGTTGTTATCAAGCATTAGTTGGCTGGGGATTCAGGAGCTTGGTCACCACAAACGGAGTTTGCCGACCCCCAGGATAAAGGGCACATGGACTCACTTCAGGAAGATGTTTTCTCAGACTGATTTTTTTTTTTCTTTTTTAAGAGCAAGAGGTTAAAATGAAGCAAAACCCTACATACCACTACTTTTTGCTGTTAGTACAGATCTGTCCCGGAGCCAACTTTAGGTATTTCTACTAGTGCTATATATTAAAGATCTTCAGTATTTCGTGTACTAGCAATGTTTGCCTAAGCAAACAAAACCAATGAAAAGCAAAATCCCATCTCTTACTATCAACTGAATTAGGGGCAGTAAAATGCATGATGCTGCAGCTCTTGCACAAGTATCAGTACAGCGTGCAAGTGTTTTCCGGGACGGAAGACCTGAGAGGATCATGTTTGTTTACTAACATTATTCCAAATGGCTGTGGCTGCACAAGAATACTTCCGAGTTTGGCCAGGCAATGTTATCATGCAGCATCTCACCCTAGGGAGACGGATGGAGCATCATGGATCCTGCCAGTGATGAAAAGATCTACATTTCATTGAAAGTACCATGTAAATTGCTTGGGGATAACTTTTGGGTTTTTTTAACATTATGACAGAAGGCGGCATCCTGTCCCTTTCCATTCACCTTTCTTTGGACTCTGTGCCCAGGTCTGAGGGGTTCCACGTACTTCCCCTTACCGCCTGCCACGCAGAGACAGCTGAGCCACTTCACAGTCCCTTGGGGATGCTGCGCATTGTGGAGCACACGCTTGGAGATAAAGCTGCTACAGCCACATGGTTGCATGACAGCCGAGCAGTGTGGCCATGGGAAATCCAAGCCGCTTTGCTGCGCTCTGGGATTGGGGTTCACCTCACTGTGCAGTCTCAGTTCCTCTAGCTGCTTGAAATACTTCTTTACTGAAACGTATTCACGTTCACAGAGTATAAAGGTATAAAGAGTCCTTTCTCATCCTCAGAGCTGCTCGAATTTGTTCTGACTGGTAACAATCACTGAGATGTCTCTGTATTTAATGTAACCTACTGGAGAAAAACAGCACTCCCAAGACAGCGCTCCACCTCCACACTGACACCAGGGAAACCTTCAAGCCATTACAATCCCTGCGTTCAAAGGGGCTGAGGGTTTGGCTCAAGGCATTCCAGTGACATTTTACAGAATGGTTTTTATTGCTGTTTCTCACCAAATGAAACATTTTTTAATGTAGTAGAAAAATACAAAAACCCTGGACATCCATTTGCTTTATAATGCTTGTATTTCTTCCCAAGAAGAGCTGCTGGTAATGCTCATACTGTGCTGACTTGCACAGTGTGATTATAGATGGAGACAGACTGTGCTGAAAAGATAGCGTCTTCCAGTAACGCAGTGACAAACCAAAAGGAAATAGATGAAGAAGAAAAAGTGCATCAGAAAAATCCTGTATAGTATGTGCTATGCTTGTTTCGAACTCATACACACATTTTTAAGGATTAAAAAGGACATCACCAATGTCTATTTGCACTATTTAAGCAGTAAAGTACCCATGTGTAATAGTCTCTCTGTCCAGAAAGGTATACTGCTCTTTAGTATAGAAAAAGTAGTAGAAACCTGATGTTTGCTATTTAGTACAGGAAAAGTAGTAGAAACCTGGTGTTTATATACTTTAATCACTCTGAAATAGTTATATTTTTCCTATGTAGTACTCATATTTTTGCATAGCTGCTAACATTTAAACAATCATTCTATTTACTATGTCTTATTATCTTATTTAATTAGATAACATGTAACCTTGGATTTATAATTTTTTACTGTATTAAAAGGAGATGGATATTTGCATGACTTATTTATGCTGCTCTAATTCAGTCTTCTAATATACATCTATGAGGACAGGACTTATTCTGTCCTCACTGAAGTTAGGTTAACTCTCTGGGCTCTACCTGGCTTCAGGCAGGACAAATCCCAAATAAATCCACACAGCTCAGAGGCCTGAAAGCACTGTAGGACAACAGCAAGCACCACCCTCCCTTCATCACCACCACCCTGCGGGCCAGGGAAGCTTCTCTGCCTCTCCAGTCCCTGTGTTTCAGATGGGGCATGCCTTTGTGCATCCTGCCTCTGACTGCCATACAGCCCTTGCTACCCAGCAGAGAAGGAACAGCCCTGGGAATCAGGCGGTTGAAGCCCATCTCCTGCCAACGGTTCACACTTGCTCAGGGAAGCCAGAAGCTTTGCCCAAGCCCCAGTGTGCAGCCATGAGTCTGCATCATGAGCACCAGAAAAGAAAAAACCCTCAGGCTTCGATAGCATAGGGATGTGTACAGTAAGGCAAAGTCCCATATCGGCTGGGTCCTCAGAGATGGTACTTTGTTAATACACTGCGGAATGCTGACAAATGACGCTGGTAGAAAACAGCTTTTGTTAATGATGTTCACCCCAGCTTTTCTTAGTGGAGGGTATAGACCAACTTATGCCAGACACGGGGTTGCTTTATTCCAGGAGTGCACCTGGGTGTGTGATGAAGCCTATCCAGAAGAGCATCTTTCCAAGACAGCATCAATGAGCATAGGCAAACTGAGGAAAGTTTAAAGGTTAGAATTAAGGTTTCTGAAGGACCCTGGCTCTCAGAAATGCACATGAAACCTATTTGTTGAATGACGTCCAACTGCTACCAAGCCAATGCCAACAATTGGGTCATTCCAGTCATGTTCAGTCAAATCCTGCCAGTATGAGCTTTCACAAGTGTGAAGCTCTTCTGAGATAACTGTTTGGGAATTAGACTGGTCTGAAATGTGCAGAGGCTAGCAGTCTCCTTCAGCTTTGACAATGTGACATGAACTGTGGGAGCTAAACCTTTTGGAAATTTGCAGGGGTTGAGGGCTAATATTAGAGCAGTCTTAGTGTCAGCATCCTTGAACATCATATGCTATTTTATAGCCATCAACATAAATTTCATGGGTGTATACAGGTACCACAGCTCTCAGCTTCCTTTTGGAAAAAATGAAATCCAAATATGCACCAAAGCAAGAAGCACCACAAGCACTTCTGGCCAGCTTTTAGATGCTTAGTAGATACATGAAGATACAGCCACAGCCATGTCTTCACAAGGCTTCCCCAGGTCAGGACTGCGTAGTTTCCGTGTTCTAGAAGAGACAAAGAGTTTCCCCCATAGCTGCTCACAAATTCCCATCTGACTCAACATCCGCACAGGGGTATAGCTCAGCTTTCACATACTCCATGTACCTTCCCCAGTTCAGCATAACCTTCCTCCTCCACACTTTCTGCCTCCTGTGCTCATAGCAGCATACACAAAAAAGAGCTTGGTGACCCTGGTTTCTATGTAGCTGCTTTACAAACACCGTGCCCGGGGCTGTCTGCTCCTCTCTCCGCACGTATGTGTCGGGCTCCGACGCCTTGTCTCTGCTCATGGTACAACACAGCTGCCCTGCCATCTTCGTTTCTGCCCTCATCTACCAGCAGCTCACTTGCCCTGCGCAGACATCCCCTAGCAGCATACAAACGCTAATCTGTGAAATAAAATAAGACTTTTGTCGGTAACACTGAGTCACAGTCTAATTTTAATGACGCTGAAAAATGTTAATTACCTCTCAAGGCGATACTTTTCCCCTGCTGAATTTATTAGTTTGTTTATCAAATCTTCTCCTGTGCACATTCATTAGGCCAGCTGATACCACACCAAAACGCTGTGTGTCAGTGGGGTCGTAGAAGACCAGTTAAGCGTGGGAAGGCAGGGGAACTGTTTCTGCCAGGGCCAAGGGATGGTTAGATGCCTGTGATGTGCAGTGAAATGAAACGGTGAAGGGGTGGCAGGGACACGTGTCTGAATTTGGAGCAGTTTTAGGCAGGCACAAGCTGACCGCGAAGCCATCCTTTCTTGCAGCAAGGGACCTGGCAATGCTGACAGGGTGTTTCTGCAGGGCAGGAGTTCAGCCCCTTCTAGGCTTCTTAGCAAAAGTGTTTATTGACTTGAAGGCCATAAACAGCAATACTGCAGTGCTGCAGCCCTGGGAACAGCAGCAGGTTCACAGTCAGTATGCTCTTGGCTCAAGCGTGTTGTCTGTGTGCGTTTCTGAAGCTATCCTTTAAAACCAGCTAAAATGTAACCTAAAGGAGCCTTACCATCTGTGAAGAATTATTTTAGGGTCAAACAGTTCTTTATTACCGTGACCATGAAGCCTCCCAGACTAACACTCCTGTGTGTAACAGGGCATTGACACAACAGATCTAAGGTACAGACACACAGGAAAACAACTGATGATGCCAGTAAACGCCCACTGCTAATATACACCGGCTCTCCCCTCTTTGCCCATGGCAGCTCTGGATTCTGGCTGTTCCTTGGCTTTTAAGCGCCACCTGTTGAAAGCTGGAGCCACATGTCACAGCCCAGCACTGGGACCATGGTGACATCGAACCCTGCAGCCCTGCAACCTCATAGTCTGGTCCCAGAGAAGCTAGGGCAAAGGAAAGCAAAAAGTCATAGTTTCCAGGATTTCCTCATCATTAAAATGAAGTAGGCATCGCTATCCACAGAAGCACTAACTCCAGAGTAGTAGTTCAAAAATTCCGCTTTTGTAACCTAAGGATGAGAAAAACAGCATTTACAATGTGTCACGGCTGTGGCCCAAAGCAAGACATTTATGTAACACATCCCCACATTTTGCAAATAATTCTTTTTCATCCTCCACAGAAGTCTGGTCTTTAGCTCAGCCTGTTCTAATCTGACATTAGGATGCATTGCTGCAGCACTTTCACACGGCATTTGGTCCGATGACAGCGAGGTCAATGACTGAGCTTCACTGAGGGACAGAACTGTTGCTATGTCCTTGGAAAATGAATATAGGAGATGTTATTCCAGTTACTGGTAAATATTGACTGCGTAAATTAGATGTCACAATGAAATTAGGTTAGTCCAGCATTAGCACCATCACAAAATCAGCGTAAAAAGTCCCAAAAGTTAGTTAAGTAATATAAAATGAAAAATGAAGCGGAAATGCATTGGTGGAAATGTCTAAAGGAATAAATCTATGCCACAAAATCAGAGCTTCTCTAAAGCAACCTGCTATTTTTTTCCAGAAAATGTACATAAGCTAAAAATAAATAAACAAATAAATAAGTCTTCCTTTCTTTGTCATTTTTGCTGCTTGCCAGGCAATCCCCAGTCTGACTCTCATCTCCACTCTTCAGCTGCAACTGCTGTTGAGACCAACAGCAATGCTGTAAGCTGGGAGGAAGCCAGGGTCCAGGTTTTGGCAGTGCTGTACTTGGGGTCAGCTGAGGTTTTTGCATCCTACAGTGCTCCCTCCTCCTGCAGCCCCTGTTGGCGTGAGAGCTGAAGAGGTGCTAGAGCCAAAACCAATGCTTGCTTTGAAATCACAGGCACTTCAAACTCAGCTGGGGCAAAGCAGTGTCACTGGGGGCTGCTCCACATACTGAGGCTGTCTTGGCATAGAGTGCAGCTGACTAGAAAACTCACTTTCTGCTCATCATTTCCTCCTCAGCTGGCTAGGAGAAAGGAATTGTAGAGAAACAGGATGGGCTATAATCATAGCAGAAGTCATAGCAAGAGGGCAGCTGCCAACGGCAGCGGGTTCCTCTTGGTGTTATTTGTTTTACCAGGCAAGGCTGAGAGTGCTGCTGCTCCCGATGTGGAGGGCAGGAGCTGGGGGGCAAAAATAACCAAAATCACCAGGCTCGCTCCTTCTGCCAAGTCGGTGATAGCGAGGCCCAGAGCCCGGCTCTGGGATGGCAAGGCTCCGCTCTGCCCACGTGACTGTAGAGGTTTGAGGCAATACTGTGCAAAATCTGCTACATAAAGGCAAGTCTGCTTTCATACAGCAACGTGCGCAGGTGGTTTCATCTGCAAAAACCTCAGCTGCTCCCATCTGCCTCTGCCAAGACAGTGTTGTGCCAGAAGACCAACAAAATGAATCAGACCAGTGAATATAGTTTCAAGAATATATGCCAGTGAGTGGGGCTTGCATTAAAACTCAGTTGCCTGAACCAGAAATCTATGCTGCGGCAGAGAACATGAGCCAAACAACAATTCTGGACCACATCAAGCCAAAAATTTCCCCTCTCCAGGACAAAAAAACTGAAGTCACAAAAGCACACAAGAGGCAAAACCAAAATGCAGTAAAGGATGCTGCCAGAGTGCCGCTCTTCCCCAGGGAATACACCAAAGGGAAAGTTGCCCCCTGCCTCCCCACCCCCATGACTTGTGGGCTTTTGAGAAGGGGTCACAGAGATGCTCTGATGGCTGAGGTAGAGGTCGGAGCAGAGCTTGGGGGAGGTGTAAGGGAGCTTTTTCCCCTCTGTGAGGGACCATAGGGCTCCGCCAGCATTTTTGGAGCATGGTGTTGGTGCTGACTGGCAGGGGGGGCAGAGCTCACCCCGGCAAGGCACGGTGCCACAGGGCAGGCTGGCGCCCAAGGTGTGTAAGAAACCATTGCCTCTGGTACTGGCCCACAGCCCTGCAGACTCAGATGTTCCTATGGTTTATGCCATCCTGTTTAGCATCTGTTGCACAATCAGAAAGAAGAAATAGTGTTTCTAACATGAAGCACCGACCAAGATCTGACAATCTTGATGCTAGTGCCAGATATGATCGCGTGCATTGCTGCCTATCTCCCAGTATCTGCCGTGTGTGCTGTGCAACCACAGACTGGCAGGACAGCCTGCATCACCATCTATCTCCAGCATCTGCTGGGTCTGTAACCAGCACGCAGCAGCCGGCAGCTGTACACTGGCACTTGAGCTTCATTTTTGGCTCTCCCAGATGACAGTGCAGCAGCCCCAACAGACAGGGACAGTGAAGGGGCTCTGGTCACCCACTGTTAGCCCTGATACTGCCTCAGGTGTCATTCAAATCACTTTAACTTCTGCAAAGGGCTTCCACTGAATCTCAGGTGTGTGTGCCCAGTGTCATTATGGATGCACCTCTCCCAGTAGAGATTTTCCTACCTAGCAGTTGATGCAGTGCCTGTGTACGTTCCATGATTTTGCACTCATATGAATCACGTGACATTTCTTACAGCACAGATTCCAATTTGTGTTCTATGGCATCTGTGAAAAATCACGTTATTCTTTCCCAGGTGATTTCTTTCTCCTGAAAGGACTATTCCTTTTCTGCAGTTACCAGGTTTCACTCAGATTGCTCCAGGAACAGCTCTGTTCCCACAGAAATGAAAGGAAACTTTGCGACTGACTTCAAAGGGGTCTGAAACCATCCCTTGAAACATGCTCCATACAAATTTAGAAATGAACGTGTTGTGAAAAATACCCTCCCAATGGTAAGAAATGTATCCAGCGAGCAATGAGGTCTGCACACAGGCAGACCCATGGGCACTGGGGTGCATCGTCTGCAGGTCCCGCCTGCAGGGTGGGCACTGAGAGGGATTGAGCTCTCCTGGCTCATGTCCTTCAGGTCCCCACACAAAACCCTGTTACTCAGGCTCAGTGCAGAAATCTCACCCCGGAGCACTGAGCTTTCCCCAGCCATCACAGTTTCCAGCTAAGGCTCCCGGAGGCTGGTGACAAAGCTTCTGCTTGGTTTGAAAAAGCATGGTTGCTGCTTCCAGTACCACTCCTCTGCTCTGAAGAGGTATTTTGCATTTGGGATTAAGTAAAATCGTAAAGTATTAGCACTGAAAAGACAAGCTGGTTGCAGTTATTCAGATTAAAACCTCCACTGCACTTGATTAAACAGCACAAGAGATTGCTGTGGGGTCTGAAGAGATGAGATAACGTGTCAGAAGGAAATAGGTTTTTCATTTTGTGATTCCTACAGTCCATTCACATTACTTTCTTTTTATTTGAATCACAGAAGACATAACATGACACCCTGTTGTGGATCCAATCAATACATGAGAAATAAATGGATTCTACTCAAGCTGCCAGGACATGCACTTGATAGTAAGTTTGTTTTTCACGTACGGTATGTTGGCACTTCAGTAGCATCCCAGTAAGTAAAGGCTCCTCTTACGAACAATGGCAATCATACATAGACTCTTGACATCAGTTTCCATTGTCAGCCAGTATGCAAGATTCTGGAGGTTTATAGGTCAAAGAAAGTAATTGAGTTTGCACAGCCTTTACTAAGGAATTACAAGTAGCTACTACTCATATTGAAATCATGGCCGGACAAAACAAAAGCAGAGTTTGCACAGGACTTCAGTGTTTAAACTATTAGCAGTACAGGCTAAATAAAAGCTGAACTTTCATCGAACTTTTTGAAGCCCAGTCTGTAAGCTTATACTGCTTTTAGCTTGCTGCCAGCCTGAAATGGAGCAAATGCTGCCATATACAAACCATTCACTCTCTGCTACAGCAGCAGCATCTCAGTCTGGGAGAGCAGCACAGTGATGCAAGAGGAGCAGAAAGAAGAGAGAAGGAAAAGGAATCAAGGCAGGAATAAATGGACAGCACACACACATATCCCCTTTTTGTTTTTTTCTTCACATTTGCCTTTGTGCACCATTTCCACACTCTGTGTATGGGGAAAGAACGTAACATCTCAGGATTGAGACAGCCTCATTGATGCGACCAGGAAGGCAGGTTCCCATCACTTTTTCTGTATCAGAAAGTGAAGATGACAAGACAAGAAAGTTACAAGTTCTTGAGTTCCCAGAGAGTTCCCTGAAGTCACAGCTTAGTCACACGAGTATAAATACAAAAAGTAGTAAGCAACTTTTGGTGTAGGTGTGTACAGGCAACAGTACCAGACCAGTAAATGTTCCAGAAACAGTACTAAGAAAATACTGGACACACATATGCCCTTTAAAGAAAAATATTAGTGAGATAATCTCATAGTAGGAAAAGAAAAAAAATCAAAGGGGGAAAATAGCTGTAAGCAGGCCCACAGAGGTTTGAAACAAGGCATGCACAGGAAAGATGCCTGCATGCTGAGTTGTAAGCCAGGAAGAAAACAGCATTTTTTACGAGAATTTGCATTTATTTCATTCTGTGTCTTCCCTTCTTGATTGGTTTCTCCCCCCAGCCTCCTGGCACTGGGAACTCATGTTCCCATCAGCAAGCTGAGCAGTTGCTCCATCCTGTGAGTGAGACCCAAGAAGCCAAGAGACGCTGCAGTGCTACAGGTGAGAGGGCTATGTGACCCTCCTGGGACAGGTTTCCTCAGCTTTGTAACAGTCTACCCCAGACCACCACCATTCCAGAATATTTGCATCCTCTGTCAAACAGAGCTGTACCCAATGCTGGAAGAGGGGACACGTTGAGGAGCCACAGGGAACTGCTGCGCACGTCTGAGAAGAAAGGAGCAGCTTGTCACAGGAAAGAGAAGAAATGTCAGGGCTGGAGGGAGAAAAGGGACAGAACTGCAGAGTGGCTGGATGACAGATCTGTTCTCTGATTATGCTCCGATCCCCTGAGGCTGAGCCTACCGAAGCATCTGGGAATTATTTCTGCAGATTGATTGTAATTGGCACAGTTACTGGAAGCTGTTATTGTGGAAAATGAGTGTGCTGTTGTGCATACACTTAGTCATGGGAACCTACAAAAGGTAGAAGTAAGGTCTTGCTCCTTTAATCATGATCAGAGCTTCCAAGCATTCTTCATCATGACGATAAAATAGACATCTGTGTCTATTGAAGCGCTGACTCCTGCATAGTAGTTCATGAATTCTTCTGTTGTGACCTGAGACAGAAGGATTTAAAATAGGAAAATGAACCTTCATTTTTTTTAATGTTATAAGTCAAAACCACAGACTGAGAAGAACTCTAAATGAAACTTAACATCTGCTATTTCACGTTGTTGCTCATGAAAAGGAATCCAACGAGAAGAATGAAGACACCGTAAATTTGTGTTAAGGTCACTGCTTCATAGAAATAAGAGTTCTTGTCCTCCAGGAACTCTTGGATGGAAATGACATGTGGAGTTAAACTAACCTTACCAGGAACCAAAGTTAAAATCAGTGCTGCCCCTGAAGACAAATGTTTTAATGCATTTTTCCAGGGATGTTATAATCTAGTTCTTTGCATTAAGAAAAGTGGATGGGATTTCTGTTGCAATCCAGAGCCAGTTAGGAGCTTTATATCCATTCACTAGGGAGAAAATATCATTGTTCTAAACAGGTCTCACTTAAAGAAACAAACATCCTTTCAAATACCCAAGAGTTTTGAGTATCTGTCATGGGTATTGTGAGGCTGAATCTGTTTTAAAATTACCACTCAAAGAAATCAGTTTAGCAGATACAAACAGCGCAATTCTCGTGATGCCTTAACTCTTGAACCACATAGGTCATTCTCTGAATAACGATCACATAGAAGAAATATTTGCTGTGCTGTGCATTTGAGGGCTAAGTAAAATGTGATGATGGGGAGAAGTGAACACTGTAGAATGTCCTACCGTTAGAAACTGATTAAAACCTTCTCTGACCCTTCCTATTTCAGAGGCAGCCAGCAAGATCACAGTGAAGAGGACCTCTCCAGCAGATGCTTAGCCTTGAGGCACTTCTGCTAAAAACATTTTCAGTGTTCAGCTCATACCAGTGTCATTAGTGACCTCTGATCCAGGCATAGGAAAGTCACAGTCGGTTCTCAGAAGAAACTGCAATCGGGTGGGCTAACATCAGGATTGCTGAACAGGAGCTGGGTGCCCACAGTAGCTTTTCTCTAAGCTCAAACACTGCAGTATTTATGAAGTACAAGGCACTGAACTTGCCAGGGATCATTTTGGCAACTCATTTAGTGTGTTCATTTACCACCACAGCACAAAAATCAGGAACATTGTGCTTGAGGTTTGCTAGATGTCACCACTGCTGCGGAGAAGGAAGCAGACAACTCACGCAGCTGGTACCTCTGGGGATGACACAAGAGAAAAAGGGATAAAATTCAGTTCTGCCAAGTGAAAAGTCATGGCCAGAGGAAATAAAAACCATCGCCTCCCTACAAACTGAGAGCCTGCTGTTGGAAAGAAAGCAAGTGGAGGATGTGGGTGTAGTAGCCAGCCATTACACAGTTAGGAGTCACCAGTGCAACGCAGCAATGAAAACCCAGCTGCAACCTCAGGAGTGCAGAGGACATTCCACAAAGCGCTGATGAAAGCTCATCTAGTTTGTTATTATGAACAGCTTGGACTGAGAATATCACCATGTGAGGAGTGGAGATCCATGATGGCTCTGAATTGATCAGATGTTTAAGTTCAGACCAAAGTTTGCAGACACCTAACAAGGGGAAACAAAGCATGCTTGGCTCTGAGACAGTTACAAAGCAGACCCATAAGAATTCCTTCACAGAAGGCGCCCAGGCTTTGTACCTGCACCGGAGCGCCACAGCAGAGGGCAGGAAGGGCTCCCAGCCCTGTCCCAGCTAGTTGCTCCTCCAGACACATGAACGGTCGCAGTCACCTCCCCACCTTCCCTCCAAATCTCTGTGGATAAGCCTATTATGGACTGATTTCCAAGTCGAGTGTCTCAGTCCTTACAGGCACTGGAGAAGCGCTAACTGTAAAGTATTTCACGTATTAGGGAATCTACTTTTGAACTGGATCCTGGTATTTATTTTGCTGAGAAGTGAAAAGTCCTCCAATTTATGTGGATTTTGAAAATCGACAATCCTGTGGGTTAGTCTGCAGATATACTTAGAGTAACCTATGAAAGTATAGCATTAAGGCCACGAGACTGTAAATGCAATCTCACTGTTACTCTTGCACTTTCTGCAGAGCTCCTTTGCTTCTGAATGCATAAGAAGTTGTACCAACAGTCTTACACAGGGTTTATGCATCCATTTAACTGTCCCCCATAAATGTGACAGAAATCATAGAATCACAGAATGGTTTGGGTTGGAAGGGACCTCACAGACCATCCAGTTCCAACCCCCCTGCCATGGGCAGGGACACCCTCCACTAGGTCAGGCTGCTCCAAGCCTCATCCAGCCTGGCCTTGAACACTTCCAGGGATGGGGCATCCACAGCTTCTCTGGACAACCTGTGCCAGTGCCTCACCACCGTCTCCAGGAAGAATTTCTTCCTGATCTCCAATCTAAATCTCCCCACTTTCAATTTAAACCCATTACCCCTTGTCCTGTCACTACAGGCCACTGTAAGAAGTCCCCTCCATCTTTCTTGTCGGCCCCTTTAAGCACTGGAAGGTGCTGTAAGATCTCCCTACAGCCTTCTTTTCTCCCGGCTGAACACCCCCAACTCTCCCAGCCTGTCCCCATAGCAGAGGGGGTCCAGCCCTCTGAGTATCTTTGTGGCCTCCTCTGGACTCCCTCCAAATACATGTTTGGTACTGTGACCACTCTCACATTTAATAATTTGTCAGATGGTGATTTCGTGGCTTCACATCAGGTTTTTTCACTTACCTTCCCATCTTTGTCATAGGGTGAATCAAAATTATCCAGAAAGGCCCTAAAAACTTGATCTTCTGTCCAGTCCCCATTTTGGTATTTGGGATGATGCTTTGCATTATACACCCCCCGTAAGTCTTCAATTGTTATGACACCATCTCCACTCTTATCTAACTTCCTAAACGCTTGCATGATGATCTCTTTTCTTGCCTTTGACATGGGAGGCTGTTAAGAGATTTTAACAGAACAGTTTTATTTCTGCCAACTACTTGCCCAGTTCCATATTCAAGTAACTGCTGTTGTCAATAGAAAACCTATTTCAAGGCACCTGGGACAACAAACTGCTGACAGTCTACACTGTTCATGAGCTACGAAGGGCAATCTATCACCAAAAAAGCAGAGTGATTGAGACCATCCAGTGCCTATCAAAACATCAGTAAAGGGATAGTAAAAGAGAAAATGCTACCTAGAACACTTTTCTATTCTAACCATTTAAAATGTTTCTAACTAGAAATTACTATTTACTCTAAGCACTAATTATTGTCTTCCTTAATTGTTCAAACTTCAGCAGAGCAAAGAGGCTCCAAGCAAAATCAGTAACATTGTGGTTGATTAGAGAAAGTCACCACTGGATTAGTTCTGTTACAAGGAGATGCATCATAAAAAGATGGACAAATGACATAGTACCCAGACTGCAATATAGGAATTTAGGTACCTAAATAAAGGCTGCAATTCATTTAAAAAAAAAAAAAATCACAACCATTTATTTGAAACAATTTTGTTCTACTGTATTTTCCTAGGAGTCTTATGCCTTGCCCATAAACTGCAGAGACATGTTGGTTTCTGAGCTCTCTCATCCACAGAGGTGCTGTTTAGGGTAATTTTGTCCTTTAGCATATTTAAATGGAAATAGAATATTTTAACTTCTCAAGAGTTACTCACTTCTTAAACAGAGTTTTAGACTTTGCTAATTACTAAGGTGACCAAAAGTGCTGTATTTCATGTTCAGATAGAGATGAATCAAGGCTTTTTCTCCATTTAATACAGCAATAATATAAATTCCAAGACTTACTCTCAGTGTAACAAGAAATTCATCAAAATCAATTGTTCCACTGCCATCTTTATCAAATATCCGGAAAATCTCTTGTGCTTCTTCCTTGTCTATCATCACAGCATAATCATTTAATCCTTTCACAAACTCTTTGAAATCAAGCGTCCGGCTGTTGTCATCATCCATAATCCGAAATACTCTGCGGAAAATGTGCAATTTGAGGAGAATGCATGGAAAACTTGCAGAATACTGCAGCCGTTTAGCACAGTGCCAGAGCACAGGACACCTCAGTGAGATAACATTTCGCCCTTGTACAGTCTTCCGAGAAAAAAACATCAAGAGGGAGGGAAAACACCCCCACACTCATTGACAGCAGAGATGACTTGATTAGATTGAGTGACTGAATATTACACAGCCAAAGTTAAATGAGGTGAACGAAGGCTGCCTTGCCTGAAAGAGTCTTCCTATTCATTATACATTGAGCTGTCTAAAAGTAGGGCATGTAGATGAAGTTCCAGTTGGTCACCTAGGATCCCTCTGTGGTTTATGGGGCCTGGGAGGGGTTTCAGGGTGCAATGAAGTTCCCTTTTCCTAGGGGTGGGGTGACCCACACTCTCAGGTTGACCGCAGAAGGAGTCCAGACACCTCCCATAAACTAGATAACAGACCACTGCACACAAGGAAATCACACCCCAAAAGAAAGGAAGCACAAAATTTCCCAATATTGAGATGTATCAGTTAATTACAGGAAACACCAAAGAGAGAGATATGTTTTATGTTCCCCCTCTCTCTCTGGCAGGAGTTGTTCCAGGTATTAAGGAAGCACCTTTCTCTGATGGACGCATAGTCCCCAGTCCTTCAACAGGCAAGCAGGTCAGTCCTGTCTCCCAAAACACAGGAGCCACAGGCTATATGGGTTGTGGCATTTGCATTGCAACCAGGAGACTCAAGTTTTGGACCTAGTTTAGCCCATGAGCCTCCTGAAGCTAAAACTATTAGGCTGAATAATGGATTTGACTTCTTAGACTCACCTGCCAAGCCCTTTGATGCCTGCAGATCCCCTTGCTAAACACTGCAGGCGAAGTCTTTCTACAGGGTCAGTGGTTTTGGACAGGTTCCTTTTGGCCTGGATTGCCATCTCTCGGTCATGCCTCGCTGTGCCCGGCATCTAGAAGACCAAAGCACTCATACAGCATGGATTCACACACACCAGGCAGAGTGTTGAAGCCTGCCTTAGTATATGGAGCATCCCAAATCCCTCACTTACAGGGTGCTGACAACTCTCTCAGGAGGACTCATTTTGACCCTCTATTTCCTTTTCCTTGTAACCTTCTACCAGAAGGGGAAATAGCCAATATGGATCACCAAGCCTGAAAGGAGAGCTCAGCCAGCCATCCTGTGACTAATCCAGATGCAGATATGAAAGTGTGGGTAATAATTTGCTGTCGACAGTGGGTAAACATGGTGAAAACTGACGGGGGCAGCCAGGAGAGCACTGCTGCCCCCGCATCCCAGCAGCCCCGCTGAGCCTCCCCAGCCTGGCCAGGTTTCCAGTTAGCATTCGCCTACACAGAGAGCTGTGACAGCAAAACTTGTCCTGGGTGAGGACCTTTTCATTATGTTTGCTTTTGTCCCGCCGTACTCCTAATTCTCCAGGGCAGGACTTTATTCCGTTGCACATCTGAGCAACAGCGATCACACCGAGACTGACCTCACCTACAGGTGACACCTTGTGCTATTTTAACACAGCTGCAGAACAAACTGATACCTCAAACTTGCAGAGCATTTACCACCCCAGGATTTCAGGACACTAACATAAGCCTTCCAGCTTTCCCCAGAGGAAGACGGTGGAATAGAAAGCGGGAAAACCAGCCCATTGACCTGCAGCACTGCAACTGCACCACCACGAGCAGCATGCCCAGGTGGGCAGCCGGTCGTTCTTTCTCCCACAGGGATTATTCGTGCCTAGTGCTAAGAGCACCAGGGCTGCCCGTGTCCATACTGACGTTTTAGGCATGTGTTTACTCCCAGCTGCTGGGCACAGGCTCAGGGCCAGGACTGCTGCTCCCTAGCCTGGCGGCTGGGTCTGCAGATCACAAAGGCCCACAAAGTATTTCCCAGCCTTTAAGGCACCACAGGACCAGGGCACGGAAGAGTAACGGGAGAGTTGGGCTGAGTTACAGCAAAGCTCCTGATTCGGAGGGCACCTGGCGCTATGCTGAGGGTGCTCCCGGATGGGGAGATGAAGGAGATGGGTAACCCCGTGAGGCATCATCAGTACACATGGCATCTCCAGTTCTGTGGTCATTGCACATGCAGAAGTGTGAATTGAAATGGTCAGAGAAAACTTCTGAGAAACAGGCAAATTGGCTGTTTCATCAAACTCCTGTTTATAGAGCATTGGCTATGGCAGCTGGTAATGTCACATGTCACACTTTTGCAACCCCTTCAGACAACAGATGGGCTTGATCAACATAGAAAAATAAAATGTGTTTGTTCCCACAAAATGGTTTCAGTACTTGCTTATTGTAGAAGTCTAGCGTGGTTGAAAAGGAACCATTTCAGCTTTTGCTTCAGCCAGAATGAGCTAAGTTGTTCTGGGAACTCATTAACGAGTGACCAGAAGGGCCTTGCAGCTATGTGAGATCAGCAGTCAGAAATGTTTTCTGCAAACAATGACCTGTCCTGAAGTCATAACAGTGAGGTTATATAGACACAGTGCAAAATATATTTACAGTATATATTTACGCGCTATAACTTATATATGTATCATGTCTGTGCATCTATACACAGAGTGCATAACACAGGCACAGCACTGTGCAGTATGCCTCTATACTATGTTATGTACTTACACAGACCTATAAATCCTGACACCAATGACGACATAGTTCGCCTCCACTCCAGATGGAAAAAATTTAGGCAAACACCACACGGAGAGTGCAGTGGCCCTTGCCTTGGGTTTGGTGGAGGCATTTCCAGTATATTGCAATGTACATCAATTAATCATTTCAGCAAGTTTTGTGAATTGAGGGTAGGGAGGGATCATCTGATATGATATCTATTATCTCCTGTACCTCAATAAAAGCCACTGAAAGTGGCCAATCCTCAGCTGTCACTGCAGTAAGTGCTAAGTTTGCTTCTACACCTACAAGCATTTCCAGCTGAGAACTCCCCATCTCTAGGCTAAGTTGTTCCAGTATGGAATAATTTTCTTTTAAGAATATGTTCTCTGTTTCTAGTCAGAAATAAACACAGAAAACCAGTTAAATACAAACCCTACTACATGCAAGCCTTGTCCATAGTAGCACATCTACCCCTTCCCTGTTTCTGTTGGCTGATGGTTTAAGCTAGAGATAAACCCTTGCTAAGCTGTTAAAAGACTATGTAGTGTTGTAAGAAAAGAGTTTCAGAATCAGAGTATGGATGGAGGAGTCACAGTGATTCACATGATCTTTCCTCTCCTTCTATTTTGCTTTTGCCCCTTTTTGGATAATGTGAAGTCAATATTTGCTGAATATAACTGTTACCTGTATACCTTCCAAATGTGTTAGGGGTTAATAACCATTAATAAAACAAGAAAAGGTCATAAGCATAATTTTGCATGGGTTTGATTCTTATATCTTGTTCAAGACCATCAGATAACTCCCATGGCAAAATAAAAAAAGGGGCTGGCTAATTTAATTCTGAATGCTAGAGAGTTTCGTTTTGCCTAACAGCCTGGGCTACGAGCAATTACAATACTACACATTCTCAGCATTGTTTGTTTCTATGGGCAATCTTGTGTTGTGCAGGCTGAACAGAAATTATTGCATTTCTCCTTAAAAATACAAAACCTGAAATTTTGGGGTTGGGTTTTTCCAACTCAATCACAGGCTCCTGAAAGCCCCTGTCCTTGCCAAGCGCTGGAGTCGCACACCACCCCTGAGCAAACAATCTCAGAATCTGGGAATAGATTAAGTGGCCTAAACAAAAATGCATGCATCTGTTTTATGCCCAATAATTTCATTAAATTGTTAATATCATGAAAACTGTATTTGGCAACCATCTAAACAGGTCTTAAAAATCCAGCTTTCCAGCCCCACTGACCCCCCTCTAGCAGCCTCTCCTTTGCCTCTCCACCACACGCAGCATCATCTTCTGCCAGGTGAGGCATGACTGCTCTTGCTGTTTTGCATATATATGTGTTTTAGAAAATATATGTATTATAATATATGCATATTACAAAAAAAAACTCCTCTTGGCTGAACTGCAAGCTCAACGGATTGGAGAAGCTCACTGCAAGCTAGCAAACAAGAGAGAAAATCCTTTACCTGTAATGCTATCCTGCACCTGGGGTTTCCACCCAGGACTTGGGAGGTGTCGGGGGGCTGGGGTGGTGTGGTGCCCCACCTGCCTTCCTGCTCCCGGGCTCTCGCCGGGCTCAGGCGGCAAGTGGAGGGGTTGAAGGGCCGCAGGCTCACTGCAGAGCTTCCTTGTCCATCTCGTTTTACTTGTTTACACACCCAGCTGCCTTGCCCCCCCGCCCTTTTTTGGGAGGCCTGGAGTTTACCAGCCAGTCTCCAAGGTGACACTGGTGGCTGCGGCTGGCCCAATCTGCAATTACACTGCTTCCCTGGGCGACTGCCACTGGGTTGCAAGAGTCCTTTTATTTAACCTCTTCAAATCAATGCCTTCCTTCTCCTCTCTGACCCCACGGGCTGCACGGGGGAGGGTGGGAGACACCTCACGCTGCCCTTCCCCGAGATGCCCAGGGATGCGTTTGGGCATGGCTATGTTTTGATAACACGTTTCTCTGCTCCGTAGTT
The DNA here is from genome assembly GCA_027574665.1 of Rhynochetos jubatus. Classification (NCBI taxonomy): domain Eukaryota; kingdom Metazoa; phylum Chordata; class Aves; order Eurypygiformes; family Rhynochetidae; genus Rhynochetos; species Rhynochetos jubatus. Next base: position 71,146,149 of record CM050690.1, on the reverse strand, counting down.
GATAGGGTTACTGGTTCAACCCTTGACTCAAAACACAATAGGAGAAAGTAAGTAAAAGCCTGTCGATTGTGTTTCACAAAAACCAAGTTGCAGGCATATTTTTTTCCCTGCTGTTTAATTGCCATTTCGAAGACCAGCTGGTGTTAAGAACCTCTGGGGAGATGCTGAGATTGTGTTCATTTGCAGGAGGAAAAAAACTGAAAAGGTTAAACATCTATATGATGAGGAAAAATTGTCTTCTGTCTAGACACAGCTATTAACAGCCTTGTCTGCAGAAGGTCACAAGCATTATCAGAGACATAGTGTAACTGAGAAGGAGAATTCCTTCCTTGGAGAAGGAATAGGTGTATTGAGACTCCTTAGGGGTAAAAAATTGCCCGTGGTGCGTTCCACGGCCCTCCCCGGCAGCAGTTTGCTGAACAGGCAGGATCAGGGCTGATGGCAATGGCAGCTCGTACAAGTCCTTGCGAGAGTGTGTGGGAAATGGAGAGAGAGCCCGGCTCTGCCTATGGATAAAACACCGAGCAAGCAGGAGTAAGTGCATCGTTTCCTGACAAGAGCAGAAAATGATTTTAGGCAATTACTAGAGTAATAACATTTGCATCCTGTCAGGCTGCTTATCTTTCATCAACAGGTACTTCCTGGTACTAAACCATAGTCTGTGCAAGGCTTCGCGTAGGCTTTGTATCTACCATCTACCAACCGATTGTACATTAATGCACAAGCAGGAAACAATGCTTATTTAATCATTCAGTGATTCAAAAATATGGACTTTGTGACAATGTGACATCCCCCCCCATCTGCTATCTTTGCTTTGTGAATTGATCTCCAGAGGCCTGGGAATGCAGAGGAGATAAGGGGCTCCGAATACGACCCGCGCTGCCGGCGCAGGAGCAGCAGCCCCTGCTGTCTGCCAGCACACGCTGCAAAGCCGAAACGGAGACACTGAGACTGGAGAAATAATTTTCACTGAACAACAACTTAGTCCTTGAAATTCAGCATCCCACCTGTGTAAAGCAATTATCCAGATGCAGAGTTTGCACTGACTTCCAGAGGGGTGCATGTAGATCGGAGCAGCAAGGACAGGCTCTTGAAAGGAAAAGGAAAAGTTAATTTAACACTCGGATACTTGACTGCCTTCTGCTGCCTTCTGCTGCCTTTCCCACCCTCTGCCAGGGAGACCAGGCATACACCTACACAGGCAGATGTTCAGCCCACCTTTAGCAACCTCCTCTGAAAAATGGACTGTGCCATGTCCGAGCTGGTTAATGAGTTATGAACTGAACAATTATTAATGTGTTTTCAGGTGTCTCAGTTTGCATCAGGCGGTGATTAACGTTATTAGATTGTACCTGCGCTGCTACTGTGCACAAAGCTGTAAGCAGAGCTCAGTGAATTCAGACTTTATCAGAAAGGAGATAAAGATTTCATCAGAACTCTAGAATTTTCCCTCCTCATTTTCTAACTAGCTCTGAACACATACCTGTTTTATTTCTGGTTTTGTTCACTCTGAACAGCTTGAACTGTCTGTTCAGGTTGTGCTTCAGCTCTGGACTGAATCTACTAAGAAGAAAACCCCTATGATATCTAACATGATCTATACACTGACAGAGACTGAGATTTTGTCCATTTCAGTTTCCAAAAATTCAGATTTCACCAGCATTGTTTCTTAATGTGCTGTGACCATCACTGTTGAGAAGTTCTCCAGCAGTGACAAGTGCAGGTACGAACACATCTGCTCACAGCTGGTGGGGGGATCAGCATGGTGTTTAATTTTCAATACAGTTAGATTGGCAGAGTTAAAAAAAAATAAATTGTGAAGTATCAGAACACCATATATCAAAGAAGACTAAATTTACAGGATTTTGCTTTTCTCCTGCCATTAAAATTGAGAAAGTTTCACATATGCAAAAAAAAGAAAACCAAAGCCACCACAGTAAGTAATATTGACAAGGGAAGAGCATTCCCATTTTAAACCAAGATATAATACAATTAAATTGAACTCCCAATCCTAATAAAATATTTTTATGTCCAAAAATGCTGTCTCCCTGTGTGGTCTGTAGTTATCCAGCTCATGACTGTTCTCTGGAGCGGAGAACAGCTAGCATAGGGCAAACCATGCCCGTGTTACTGAACTCCTTCCAAAGAGGGTGGTCACACCCAACCTGCCTGCTGGGGACAATCCCATGCCCAGCTCATAACAGACACACAGCCCAGTCTCTCCATGTCTGTGGGGTCTCACCCCACAGCAGTGACCCTCTGATCAGCTCTTCAGGCTAAGGAGCTTTTCCACCCTGGAAAGCGCATGATGCCAGCAGCACCTGCCTGGCGTATCGCTCTGCCCACCTATGTGCCCTTGGCATTCCTTACCTTTCCTGTCTTGCCTTACCTTTCCCCCTGACTCTGCAGAAGCACAGATTTATTTTTTTTTAACACTATGCCTGCCGTTAAAGGCATGCTTGACACGTTTATTTAAGGTGACTGAGACCAGGAGCATTCCAGAAAAGGCTGCAGTTATTGAGAAACATTTTTTTCCTTGCAAATCTATGACTTACCTGTTTTCAGTTGGAGAATGAAAAATGAAAACACTAGATAATTCAGCTTGTTACAAAGTTCAGTAACATGTTTATCAAAAATCAATTATTTTCATCTTGCACCTTGAAATAATAAAACTTTAAAAATTCTTATTCAAAGTGGAAAAAAGTTAATGTAGGGATTCTTTTTCTTTTGATTCTCTTTAATTTTAAAACAATATTGACAGTCTTCTGTCAGCCAGTCAAACAATGCAATGGACGTCTAACCTGCATGAGAAACTTCTGCGCTCGCTCCCCCAGCTCCTTCCTACAGAGAAGAGAACAGACAAATGGGCCCAGCATTTAGTAGGATCAAATGCCTTTCGATGCTCAAAAGCTGTGCTGGATCACTGCAGGGAGGAGGAGACAAGGAAGAGCACGAGAGCAGCCTGCATCTTGCGGTAACGAAAACCAGAACAATCTGTGAAGAGGGCAAAGAGAAGGGAGCCAAAACCAGAGGGGAGAAGATTTCAGCTAGCTGCTCCTCAAAGAGGCCTCCCTAAAGACTATCACAGCAAAGTGGAGCAACAGGCTGGGCAGAGAAATGTGCTTGTGAAGTCTCTGCTCTGGGCACAGGCACACGAAAAGAGGGGAGGTCTTGATCATTTTTTGATGTCCCAGTCCTCTGAAACATGGATTTTTACGGGTATATGGGATCATGCAGGCACAATTTGACAGGAGGGAGAACGGTGCTAAGGAAGCAATGTCCGTAGTCACACAGGAGAGGCCAGAGGCTCTTTCTCCTAGGACAAGGGCAAAGCATTGGCTCAGGAGAAGCCAGCGGCTGTGGTGAGGTAGAGCTGTGTGAGCTGCCAGTGAGGGGAATGCTTCGCTTGTCAGCCCGCGGAGCCTATACCACTGTAGCTATTACTTCAGTCTGTGTGGCACCATTTCTAAACCAACCACAAATAGGGTGTATTTTTGGAGAGCTTCCAGTCCAAATTACCAGGGACTGTTTCGGATCCTGTCTCCAGAAACGTGCTGGTGGCATGTGAGTCAGATGCTCTTCCCTACCAAGGTGTAATTCAGCACAGGCCTACCTACCCCAACAGCCACCTTCTCTTTTGCTCTGCTCGTCAACACACTGGGTGATACACCGTCGCCCTAGAGACCTTAGTGGTGTCCCAGATTCGCTTCTCTCCATGACGTGCTCACTTCAGAGGGAGTAGCTATTATTGACAGGCTCCTCTGCACATTTTGAGCCCTGAGATGGTGCACCTTCGGCATATGAGCTGCTGTTGGCTCTGCGAAGGTCTTTTTTCCCTGGCAGATTCATAGAGAGATGAGTCAGCAGGCTAAAGACCCATGGCCAGATCTCAAAACAGATTAATGCCAAGTCCTGGCGTTTACCCTCTCCTAATGCTGCAGTGCCCAAAAACTTGTGCCCTGTGACCACCATAACCTGAAGATTCAAATCTGTCAAAAGTACCACTGTTCAAAGAGCCACTCTCCTCAACCCCCAGTTCTGACCTGGTCCCAGAAACAGTGCAAGCCCAACCATATGTACTTAGTGCCATTTTAGCCACCAAGGACACCGCACCTGTCTGCAGAGTGCTACACAGGATTTTCCTGAGCTCTCCTGGGAGAGGAGCTGAAGGGCTGGCAGAACACCCAGCGGTACCAGATGCTGGAATTTAGGCAACTGAATCACCCTCTAAGTGCCCCTGCTATAGAATTACAGCATCACTGGGCATGCCTGTAAAGTTCCCCTTCCCCATCTGCCTTCCAGCTACCAGATATTTCCCAGCTTCCTGATCTGGAAGTCACACTTATAGAGCTATTATTTCCCATGAGTTTCTTTAGTCCATCTTCAAGCCCATTGTGAAAACCTTACAGTAACAAATAACACAGGCGTGGAGTTGTCGTATCCTGCAGGTCACATCTGATGCTGCAAGCAGATTTTGTGGCACCCTCACTGATGAATGAGGCCTGGCTGATGAAGTCCAACAGGACTGTCTCTATCAACCTCGTGATGAGGGCTTTAACCCAGGTGTGCTGGGACTTCGGACCAAAGCCTGAAGAGAAAGACAGGCACAAGGTAGCCTGAACACTTCCCAGCTGAAAGCCACACTGCTGGCAACCAAGTACCTGCATAGCACAGATGCACATGCACAAGAAGAACAGAAGGAATCAAAAGTCTAAGGACACTCCTCCTTTACTAGTTTCTTCCTGATTGCCTGGTGTAGAGTCAGGCTTACAGGTTTGTAATTCCAGGCTAGATGATCGGATGTATCTTTCTGAGGATACTACTCTTTAGCTTTGCTGGAATTAAATCTGTTTAGCTGCTGGTGCACATTCTGAAGTCTCTAAATTTTATGTCGCTGGAAGTAAAATAAGTGCATACATTCCCTGACTAAACAGTGGACATGTGTAGGTGCTTTTGACACCCTCTGGGAAAGGCCATGGGAGTGTGGTGTCCATTTCCCCCAGAGCTTCCAAGAGAGTGAGTCTCTCACAGACATTTATAACCCTCAGCAGAGATATAGGGGATCTGTCATTGCAGCCTGGAGTCCCAGCCTGAGCCCACAGGGCATGTATATGGGATAACAGTGAAGGCAGATTCCTTCTCCACTGTCTCCTGGCTCTCCACAGTCTGGATGCTGGATTGTTTTGTCCAGTATCATCCCCCAGCATCCAGTCTGGGCATGCTCTTCATGACTGGAGGAAGCAGGCCACTGAGACAGGAGACTCCAGCTACAGCTTGTGAATCTCCGTGGTTTTGTAAATGCTGACTCGGAGAAACTGCTAAACCCCACTTTCTCTGGGGTTGGCAGCAAAACTAGTGCTTTTCAGATATCAGCGAGACCCAAATAGCAGGCTCAGATGCTGCAGCCCTTGTAGCTCAGAGCTCATTCCCGTTTTAGCAAAAAACACATCCTTATGATTCTTTCACTTTGAGGTGATGGGAAGGAGGGGGGAGAGTCTGCTGGCAGGTCAGAAGGAGAAGCATATCATGGACTTTCCCTTTCAAAGGCAAGCCGATGTTGGCTTTTCACTGTAAATTAAGGCAAAAACACTGTTGAAATTTGTGTTGAAGAAGCTTTCTGCAACAGTTTCAGGTAAATCATAATGTTCAGTTCTGATAAACACAAAGTGCTTTGGCTCTGGCATGGATCTTCCTGCTCATGGCTGGCCATCAGTGAAACAATGAAACACAACAATGCTTCTCTTTCCCCTCTAGCTTTTGATATGCAAAACTGAACACAAAACAAAGCATCTACCCTAAATTTTAAATTCTGGTGGGTTTTTTTCATGCTTCTTAACATGGAATGAAATACAAAGAATTCCTTTCAGTAGCTGCATACAATCTCAGTCCTACAGGCTCCTCTCTTCCACACAGCAGTTTCAGTAATCAAATTAGAGTTGTCTTTCTATACTGTTCTGTGTCTTTCTGTTACGATGGCATTAAAGGCTTCAGCCAAATGGGTCTTACTTGATAAGCTCTTTCATTAAAAGAATCCACATGAGGGAGTGCATGTAAAACAAGTACCATCTGCTTACTATCTCTTGTGTATTACAAACCACTGAAACGAAAAAATCATACTGCTGAGAGGATTATCTTGCAAGCAAGATTTGTCTCGTGGCTTTGACAGAAACAATTCAGGCTGGCAGAGTAGTACTAGTAGTAGGAAAGGTCCTGAAACACATGTTTGTGCACTGAAAGCTTAATTTGGCATATGATGATATAGAAGTTTCAAAAAACCCAAGAGCTGCTCCCGATCTCTAAAACTCACCGGTGAAGAGTCAAATAGAGAGGTATGGACTTGCAGAAGAGGCACTGCACCACAGAAATTTAAAGTGCTCAACACAATAGCATGCCTTACGGAGAGGCAGGCAAGAAATGCTGGCAAGCGCAGCAGCGTAGCCCTGTAACCTGGCATTGCCTTTGCTGTCAGGGCACCAGCTTTGTAGTGACTTTGCAGAGCTGCGGGCTGAGGGCCCGCCAGGCTAGCTGTACCTGAACTTTTCTTGATCTACCTGTAGCTTTCTTTAATTTCCTCTCCGTTCCAGCAATTACTCTACTGATCAGATGCCTACAGTAGCCTATATTAATTTTGTTTATCTTTGTATGGTGCAGTTTTATATAGATACCAGTTGCAAGCGATAATTCTATGTATAATGAGATACTTCAGACTAACACTGTACAGATTTGAGAAATACTAGTAGAACTGCAGTGGCCTTTAGAAGGGGAGACACAGCATGCAGCATAGAGCAGTAGCAAAGAGGACAAATAAATAGCCTCTAACATATGTGAAATACACTATGTACGGTAAATTCAGCTCCAACATGGGGCTTCAGACCAGTGGAAAAAAAGTGTAAATGCATGTTAGGAAATGCAGACAACATGACCTCAAATAGATTCTAGAGCATCAGTATAATAATATTCCCAACAAAGGACACCAGAAACTGAAGATTTACAGTGTTAACTCATTCTAAGGCTGAAGATGTTCAGACCCATAACATCAGAAGGGAACAACAGACCCATCAGAAAATAGACAAAAACTAGGAGGTGTGTATTATAATTTTAATTGTACTATTATTGACACTTTTCCCTGTATTGAAGTATTTTAATTACATTATTTTTTCTTTTTCTATAATAATCAGATTTGAACTAGCAATAATAGACTCTAGATTTCAATTAATAATAAATTCTTGGCTTTATTTACATGTAAGGAGTTCTTTCTTTTTGCCCATAAACAATACCTTGAGCAGGGGGTCGCAGAAAGGAGGAAAGCATTGGAACTTCTTCAAATTCTGCTTCAAACTAGCGATGGCCAAAAGGCATTCTAACATCACTCCTGCTTCTTCTGAGGTATATTACGCCTGTTGCCAGCTGCAAACTGCATTAACAGGAAGTTTTATTCTTATGTTCTGTGTGGTTATTTTCACACTCACAGACGTGAGGTCTGTCCCAGCAGTGAGACTGCTTTTGCCCCTCTCCAATTGTCTTGGAATGGGATCTGTGAGGATTGTGCAGGAAAGGACTGAGGACAACTGTATGGTGGCACAGTTCTACACATCCAGGAGGGAAATACAGAGAAGTAGGCCAACACAGTGTGGCAGAAATGGTAGCAGAATTCCCAAACTTTTCTAGCTCCACAGGCCAAGTTACAACATGTTACAGACCCTCCTTTGTTTTGAGATGTTCTCCACTAGTCAAGTTGTAATTTCACTCCCTAGTAAAGTTCCTGCTGATTTTAGCAGCGTGGTGTCTAACGTGCAGTTATGCTTGATGCAATAGAGACAGTGTCCAGGATCTATACTTCTCCCTGAAGTTAGTCACATTGGCCACGACTACGCTTGCTGCTGTTCTTACTCCGAGTCTCAGTGTGCAGCTCCAACACAGGCACTGATGTTGATGGGGATCGTGCCACAGTACAAACCACTAGCTGGAATCCAGAAGCAGTCATTTACACAGCATCAAGGCTAGGATACTAGCATGAGTCAGCATTTAAGTGTTTGTAAACTAGTTTTTCTGCCTGAAGGCTTGTCCTTTTTAAAACCAAGTTGGTCAGATTGTCTCAAATGGATTTATTCTAGTGAAAAATGTAGCTCAACTGTATGAACAAGCAACCAGACTACAAATACTGCTGTGTTTCTGACACACCATTCCTGCACTGAAGACCAGACAATGCTAACACAAATTTGTTAACATTATCTACCCAGAAATTGCATAATCTGGCATGTTTGTTATCTACAGGAAGAAGTCACTATCTTCTGATGGATGAAACCTCACAAGTTTTTGTACAGTCATATGATCCGGAAGTCACCAAAGATGGCAGTTTTAATGATGCCAAGCAAAAAAAACCCCAACCCCCCCCAAAAAATACAGCTCACATAGTAACAACAAAAAGTAACAAAACATCTCTCAGAATAGCATATTACAAGAATAATATGAATACTAATTATATTAATACTGCAAATATAATATTAGCTCTAATAACAATGTGTGTAATCCATCATCAGTCACCTCTGTCAAGGACAGAGGCTGCAGTGCTAGGCTGTAGCGCTACGCTGCAGTCCATGGCGTGTTACTCAGCACAGCTTCCTTGGCTGTAAGAGGCTCCGCTGAGCAGCACCTTTGGCATTGAAGTTCAGCTCTTCGTCTGGTGTCACTCCCTTCCCATACTGCCTGACCCGGCACAGCCCTGTCCAGCCATCACCAACATGACATGTAGCATGAAGAAAGAAGGTAGGAGCACAGTCCTGAGACTGTTTCAGCTGCTTGCAGCAATGTTTTGACATAAATGTCAAGTAAACACCCCTAACTGCACCATCACACTAGTGCCTAGTTGCTTATAAGGAACCAGACCTCCTCTACCCTAAAGAGGGCCCCGGACCTTTGGAAAATCTGGGGCTGCAAGCTTATCACAGAACCACGGAATGGTAGGGGTTGGAAGGGACCTTTGGAGATCATCTAGTCCACCCTTCCTGTCAAAGCAGGTTCCCCTAAAGCACGTTGGACAGCAACACGTACAGGTGGATTTTGAACGTCTCCAGAGAAGGAGACTCCACAACCTCTCTGGGCAGCCTGTTCCAGTGCTCCGGCACCCTCAGAGTAAAAAAGTTTTCCCTCACGTTGAGATGCAATTTCCTGTGTTCCAGTTTGTGCCCATTGCCCCTTGTCTTGACGGTGGGCACCACTCAAAAAAGACTGAAGCAAAGAAAGCATTCTGCAACTCTGCCTTCTCTGCATCCTCCGTCACCAGGGCAGCCTCCTCATTCAGCAGCAGGCCTACATTCTCCCTAGTCTTCCTTTTGCTACTGATGTACTTGAAGAAGACCTTCTTATTGTCCTTGACAATCCTTGCCAAGCTTAATTCCAACTGGGCCTTAGCCTTCCTCATTGCATCCCTGCATACTCCGACAACATTCCTATACTCCTCTCAAGTGGCCATTCCCTTTTTCGACATTCTGTAAACATTGTTCTTCCATTTAAGTTTTTTCAGAAGCTCCTTGCTCATCCATGCACATTTCCTGCCACTTTTGCCTGATTTCTTACTCATAGGGATACACAGATGTTGTGCTTTGAGGAAGTGATGTTTGAATATTAACCATCACTCTTGCAGTCCTCTTCCTTCTAGAGCCTTAGCCCATGGGTTTCCTCCTAGTAGGTCTTTGAAGAGGCCAAAGTCAGCTCTCCTGAAGGCCAGGGTTGAAATTCTACTTTTTGCCCCATGACTTCCACTCAGGATCTTGAACTCCGCCATCTATCTCATGGTCACTGCAGCCCAGGCTCTCCACAACCTTCACATCTCCAACTAGTCCCTCTTTCTTTGTCAGCACAAGGCCCAGCAGTGCCCCTCGCCTCAACGGTTCCTCCACCATCTGTGTCAAGAAGTTGTCAGTGCTCTGCAGGAACCTCCTTGGCTGTGCATGCCTGGCTGTGTTGCCTTTCCAGCACATATCATGGTGGTTAAAGTCCCCCATGAGAATCATGGCCTACAGTGGTGAAGCTACTTCCATCTGTCTGTAGAAGGCCTCATCAACTTCCTCTTCCTGATCAGGTGGCCTATAGTAAACACCCACAATGTCTCCCATACTCACCTGCCCTTTCATTTTTACTCATAAGCCCTCAACTCATTCTTCTTCCACCTCTAAGCAGAGCTCGATACATTCTGGTTGCTCTCTTACATAAAGGGCAACTCCACCACCTCACCTCGCTGGTCTGTGTTTCCTAAAAAACACGTATCCATCCATGACAGCATTCCAACTATGTGAGCTATCTTGAAGGATTTGTCATTACATGGCAAAAATCACCGCCTGTTTCTTAGTGGCAAAGTGGGTAAATTGAGAGGATGAGGACACAGAGACTTACCCCCAGCCAGTGGATCTTTCAGACCTGTTTGCTGGCTGTCCCTGTCACAACTGGGATCCAAATCAGAATGAACTGTGAACACTGCCTCCTTCTGCCCCTGAGCTGTGAAAAAGCAAGTGTTACTCATTCATTGTTTTTGAAGAAAATATTAATTTTAGCCTCCAAAGAGTCCAAAGGAAAAAGAAATGGGGGCTGAGTTAAAGGCAGTATGTTAAAAATGTTTTCCCTTTGAAAATATTGGAAAGATCATGTGGATTAAAATAGGAGTCATCCAATCTCCACCACGGTACCAAGTAGTCTGGTGGCCAGGACTGCACTAATGAGTATGAAAAACAGTGTTCCAGAAACACTGACAGGTTTGTGGTGGGCAGGTACACAGTCTTCGTAACTTCTGTGTACAATTACTTAAGCAGCTTGGATTATCTGAAAAACCCATCAGCATTCCTCATAGTCCCAGACAGTGGCTTCTTACATACTAGGCTTTAAATAATGAAGTGACAGTGACACTGCAAGTCATTCAGTCCAAGTTCCCTCTCCCTTCCCCATGCAGGTACAGTTCTTTACCATGTTATTCCTACGTAAAGCTAACACTGCAAAATAAAACAGACTCTAGATAAACACAATCATAGAATTAAGTCCTGCAGTTTCAATTCCAGGGATTTCCCTGGTGGACCTTGTGCTTTGAATAAAATACAAAACATTTCTAGGCATGAAATTTAGGTCAGTGTAGTTCTCTGTTTATCACCAACACAACAACGTAGGGCTGATACCCAAACTGAGGCACGTGGAAGCAAAAGGAAGCTCAAAATGCAATGCATCTTTTACTTAGGTGGTGTGACATTTTCTCTCAAGGCTGGGATATCCCTGGTCAACAGTGTCAGAAATCTTCTGTGGATGGCGTGCCTAAGGCATCAGTGACCTGCCTTAATGTTTAACTCAGAAGCCAGGGAGCGCAGTGGAGGAACTCTTGGGTAGTAAAAGGTGTCCTTTGCAAAGTTAAAAAGCACTTAAAATCACTCTCTACCCCAGAGACATTCCTAGAAAGAGAAAAGGCATGATCCTGGAAGGTGTTGAGTTAGGGGTTCCTGACATCTGTCTCTTTTGAAGTGTCACAACGGGATGCAAACCAGAACAAACACTGAACTCCTTCTGCCCATGTAACCTCTGTCTGGCCCTTCACTGTTGCAAGGTAAGGTGGGAGGGAGGCATCCTCTTGATTAATCCTGCTCTAGTCTTACCCAGACACTGTTCCAGAGTCAGTGTAAAACCTGGAAGACTACTCTGGGGAAGGCTTTTCAATTTTTGAGGAAGGTGAAAGGATCGTTACACTGACCTCAGGGATTTGTTGAGTTTGGAGCTATGATAAAGAGCAAGCTTCTCATTAAGTGGCTGGTGTGGACATCTAGCTAGATGCATAGATACTTAAATAGATTTTGCACACCAGCATACTGTTGTCTATAGTATTTCAAGACTGTCCATTGTTTCCTGGAGGCAGGACTTTGCCTCACTTGAGTGCTGAGGCTATTTCAGGCACCATGATGCTATCTTAACTCTGGTCTCTTGAAAATCAACCTGTGGTTGACTGTTGACACAAGCAAAGCAGAAAGCAGTCCAGAAGAGCATGCTGTCATGCTGGGTGGGAAGCAGCAGCTTTTGAGTGGGACAGTCACCCATACAGCTGGCAAGGAGGCTGCTGAAACAAGACATATGCTCCTGTTTAAGCAGACATGATCTGAAAGTAAGTTAATCTTACAAGTATGGAATTCAGTGGTAACAAGCATCAAGGGTATTTTTTTAATCCAGTGGTATTAGTGCATGGGGGTTTTTAATACACTTTGTTTTCTTTTCAGCAGGATTAATTGAAAAGTTAACCAGATTTGTTAAGTTCTAAACCATTATAATTTAAAGAATTCACAAATTATAAATTTGACGAGGTAGTAGCAATTAAAATGCTCAAAACCAGTAGTACCTAGTTAAAAGTCTTGCTTTTATTCCCATACAGAGGTTCAGCACTTACCTGAGTATTGTGAGTCAACTGGCATACAACTATTATACTCAGAGACCTCAGTTCCTTGAAGGAGAGGTTTGGTATCACGTAGTTGATGCTTTTAATCCTTCCTGCTCTGCTGTAGAAAAACTAAGGGGTGCCCCGTAGTGGAATTCCCTACTGCTAGCAGGCAACAAGGTGGGATGGACAGTCCTATGTCTTGTATTTTGTTATTTCATCCCCATTTAGCCATGGACTTCTTGGACTTGAAGAAGCCACATTGTGTGCCTCTCTGACAGAAAGTCAGGAACAGGCCAGATTTGGAAACATCAGCACAGAAGGAAAAATCAGATAAAATCAAACACAGATCTGACCCTCTATATTGGGGCTTTTTGTTGTGGTTGGTTTTGGTTTTTTTAAAAGACATTGACAACTCTCTCAAGCGACATAGGGTAACACTTGCTACCCTGCCTTTCTTGATTGTGTGGCGGTAGCCAAGGTGGCAGATAGCAGAGACTGCTGGAGTTCTTGAGTTTAAAGTAATAGAGATATGAAAAAGTATCTCAAGAGTGTAAGCATCCAAGGAAATAACTGCTTGAGTCCAACACAGGTACTGTTAAAACCAAAAAATTGTTTCTCAGACTGTCATGTTTTATTGTTCTTTGCAAGTACTAAAAGACTTCAAAATCAAAAATCAAATGCTCAATATTTTACATTGTGACATTGGCTCAGCTACTCTGTCTTGTTGCTGAACACGTTTTTCTGGAGGAATACTGGTTCGGCCTATCTACCCCAAAGAAAATGGTAGTGCCACTTTGCCCTGTAGTCGATGAGCTCAAATTGCCATGCTGTGAACACTACAGCTTTGATCCCTCAGGAGGATCAACCAGCTATGGACAGCAATAGCTAGAATATATAGCCAGTATAAAGACCGGTTCCATGTTTGTTCTTATTCAAATGCACAAGTGCATTCAGACAACCTCTGTAACAGTTTCCAGAGAAATAACCACATAAGACGTGCTCTGGTACTGCTAGTGACAAAGGTCTTCATTTCAGTGAGAGTAGAAACAAGCTCCTAAGTTGTTCCAAACCACTCAGAACTGACAAGAGGGGAACACTCTCCAAAGTTCATGCTGTTGCCCCCTTTAGCAGCGAGCTCCCACCTCTGTGGGTACCTGGGACAGACCCTGCCTACCCACCTGCCCCCCTGAGCCTGCAGTTCCCAGTCCTGGTGTTCTGCATGACCTTTGCAACACATCAGCGTTCAAGCCTACAGCCACCACCTCTGCAACGTTTATCAGTCCGAGCTGACAGGTCTCTGGTGATTTGTAAAGATGTTTTAAGCATTAGTCCAGAAATGCTGACTCCAACCGTCTATGACTTCCCAACCCACCACTGAACTGTCTCTGAGAGGCAATAGCACAACCTAAACCTTTATCTCATTTTGGTGCTCTTGCTCATGCCCTCAATCTCTCCCCCTGATCACTCCCTCCTTTTCCCTCCGTCAGGGTACTCTTAACTTCAAGCCACGAGCTGTGCCCAAGTTAGATACCTCAAATAAGAGAGGCAAAAGCTCAGGGTGTTTGCACAGTACCGTGCCCAACACAGGCTTTTTTTGCTGCTCTGCAGTCAAAGCTACATATTCTTAGGCCGCGGGGGCCAGCTGTCAGCACGTTGCTATCAGACTTCCTACAGAAAATTTGAAGTGAGGCTGTAAGCAGCAAAAGGTGTAAACTTTACCCCAGGAGCAGGCAGAGCTCACACCTTTCTTGTCACCACCGCTCAAAGGCTCACCCACGCTTTGCTTTGCCTCTCAACCCACTTCCTTTGTCACATCCCTCTCTGGCCTGGGCTCACTTTGCCTGATTCCTTTCCACACGCCGTGTGACACACACAAGCCACCTCTGAAGGGGTTCATGCTGTGTCACACCAGCTGCTGCGGGTGCTAGCCTCCTGCAAGAGACTTGCTAGGTATTTGTGAAACCTCGTCTTGGAAGCTGTTGCATGGTCTCTGAAACATGTCGTAGTACACTGCTTTTCCATCTTCTTCTTGATTCCCACAGATCTAGCAACAGCAACATCTTCCAAAATAAAAAGCATGATGTTTTTACAGGAGTACTAGTGCTCATGGAAGGAGCCAGCCTCTGGGGGACAAGAACACAGAACACACAAGAAAAATTCCCACCAGCAACCAGTCTTTGTAAAATTTACTGAGAATAATGATCTTTCTTAAGCTTCGGAAATGATTTTGTTTGAGAGTCAATTGTTTAAGTGTTCACTTGGATCTCAAAGGCTTAGCAGTTGTTACAGAGCATGTCTAGGCACTGCCCCAGAAACACCTTTGCTTTGATGTTGACTGAGAAACTCATAACACACACTTTTAACCAGATACTCTGTTTCTGTGGAAGGAACCTGAGAGCTTTTCTCATGTTTGTGCATAATCCACATTCGCGAACCACTCCAGTACCTGACCACTGTTTATGAGCTGAATCTTTCTTTGCAGCTCAGGTCACATTCCCCAAGAAGGGAAGAAAAACACTGTCTTCTGTACAAGACAGACCCTGACTAACCCTGTATTCTTGACAAGGCTGTCAAAAATTCCTGAAGGCAATGGTGTGTAATGAATTAACACATAACAAGATGATGCAAAAGATAGGATGTTCACGAAGGGAAAGGGTTAAGATCCTTATCACAGTATGTAGAGCAGAGACTAAGATGAACAAGCAACACACTGTGGCAGGTACACCATGGCACTGCGTAGGCAGAGGTGAAGTGAGACGGGCAGAGCGAGGTTAATTCACAACCCTGATAATTCTCAGTCAGTCAAATGCTATGTAAGAAAACTTAAAACTGACTGAGCAAACAAGGCAGTTTCATTAGCAATCGTTGCCAGTGAAACAACAGAATTTACACTGGTCTCCAAGCAAATAAAAATCTGACAATGAATAATGGAAAGTTAGTATTTGAAACAGGACAACTCCCATCCTCTGAACTATATACGGTTGGGCTTACAGTTGCTACTTGTCACAGCAAGTCTGGAGGAAAAGTGTGGCTGGTTAACATTGCTGAGAGTGATTCACTTGGAGACCCAAACCATCTCTGGAAAAAGAATAAAAACATACACAGAAGATCATTCACAAAATCATAGAATGGTTCATGCTGGAAAAGACCTTTAAAGGCCATAAGTTCCAACCCCTGCGACAATGAGCAGGGGCATCAAGTAGATCAGGTTGCTCAGAGCCCCGTCCATCCTGACTTGAATGTTTCCAGGGATGGGGCATCTACCACCTCTCTGGCAACCTGTGCCAGTGTTTCACCACCTTTATTTTATAAAATATCTTCCTTGTACCTAGTCTGAATATACCCTATCTTTCAGTTTAAAACTATTAACCTTTGTCCTATTGCAACAGGCACTGCTAAGAAGTCTGTCACAATCTTTCCTGTAAGTACCCAGTAAGTACTGGAAGCTGCTACAAGGTTTACATGGAGCCTTCTCTTCTCCAGGCTAAACAAGCCCAGCTGTCCCAGTCTGTCCCCATGGCAGAGGTGCTCCAGCCCTCAGAGCATCTTCATGGCCTCCTCTGGACTTGCTCCAACAGGTCCATGTCCTTCTGATGTTGGGGGCCCCAGAGCTGGACACAGAACTGCAGGTGGGGTCTCACAAGAGCAGAGTAGAGGGGGAGAATCCCCTCCCTCGCCTTGCTAGCCACACTGCTCTGGATACAGCCCAGGATACGGTTGGCTTTCTGGGCTGCCAGCACACATGGCTGGCTCCTGTCCAGCTTTTCATCCCCCAGTACCCCCAAGTCCTTCTCCTCAGGGCTGCTCTCGATCCATTCAGGCCCCTTCTGCTACTCGGAGGGGGTGTTGCTCTCTGTGTCAGAGACCAACTGGAATGCGTGGAACTCCACTTGGGGATGGATGAGGAGCTGACAGAGAGCTTATGGGTCAGTATTAAAGGGGGGGCAGGAAGAGGGAGTGTAGGAGTTGGCTACAGGCCACCTGGCCAGGATAAGCGAGTGGATGAGGCCCTCTACAGACAGATAGCAGCAGCCTCATGGTCACAAACCCTGATTCTCATGGGGACTTCAACCAGCCCAATGTCTGCTGGAGGGACACCATGGCAGGGCACAACCAAACCAGGAGGTTCCTGGAATGTATTGACGACAACTTCCTTATCCAGGTGATAGAGCAGCAGACGAGGAGGGGTGCCATGCTGGGCCTTGTGCCCACCAACAGGGAGGGACTGGTGGGGAATGTGAAGCTCAAGGGCAGCCTTGGCTGCAGTGATCATGGAATGGCGGAGTTTGAGATCCTTGCAGAGGCAAGGAGGGCGCACAGCAAGCTCGCTGTCCTGGAGTTCAGGAGAGGAGCCTTAGTGTTCCATGGGATGAAGCCCTGGAGGGAAGAGGGGCCCAAGAAAGCTGGTGAGTATCCAAGGATCTTCTCCTCCAAGCTCAGGAGCTGTGCATCCCAGTGAAGAGGAAGTTGGGTAAAAGCACCAGGAGGCCTGTGTGGATGAACAGGCAGCTCCTGGACAAACTGAGGTGCAGAAAGGAAGCCTACAGAGGGTGGAAGCAGGGACAGGGAGCATGGGAGGATTACAGGGAAGTTGTCCAACAAGTCCGGGATCAGGTTAGGAAAGCCAAAGCCCTGACAGAATTAAACCTGGCCAGGGACATCAAGGGCAACAAGAAGGGCTTCTGTAGGCACACAGGGGATAAAAGGAAGGTCAGGGAAATGTGGGCCCTCTGCAGAAGGAAACAGAAGAGCTGGTTTCCTGGGATATGGAGAAGGTGGAGGTGATCAAAGATTTTTTTTCGCCTTTGTCTTCACTGGCAAAGACGCAAGCCATACCCCCAGAGTCATGGCAGGTAAGGGCAGGGACTGGGAGAATGGAGAGCTGCCCAAGGTTAGTGAGGGTCGGGTTCGAGAACACCTGAGGAACGTGAAGGTGCACAAGCCATGGGACCTGAGGGGATACATCCACGGGTCCTGAGGGAACTGGTGGATGAGGTTGCAAAACCTCTATCCACCATATTCGGGAAGTCGTGGTGGTCTGGTGAAGTCCTCATTGACTGGAAAAGGGGAAACATAATCCCCACCTTTAAAAAGGGAAAAAAGGAGGATCCAGGGAACTCCAGGACAGCCATTTCACCTCTGTGCCTGGCAGGATCATGGAGCAGCTCCTCCTGGAAGCCATGCTAAGGCACATGGAGAATGAGGAGGTGATTGGTGACAGCCAACATGGCTTCACCAAGGGCAGATCGTGCCTGACCAATATGGTGGCCTCCTATGATGGGGTCACGACCTTGGTGGATAAAGGAAGAGCAACTGTTGTCATATTCCTGGACTTGTGCAAAGCCTTCGATACCGTCCCACACAACATCCTTGTCCCTAAATTGGAGAGGATTTGACGGATGGACCGCTCGATGGATAAAGAACTGGCTGGCTGGTCACACTCAGAGAGTTGTGGTCAATGGGTCAATGTCTGAGTGACGACCAGTGACAAGTGGAGTTCCACAGGGGTAGGTACTGGGACCGGTGCTGTTTTAACATCTTCATCAGTGACATGGACAGTGGGATCAAGTGCACCCTCAGCAAGTTTGCCAATGACACCAAGCTGTGTGGTGCAGTCGACAGCAGGTCAAGGGAGGGGATTCTCCCCCTCTACTCTGCTCTCGTGAGACTCCACCTGCAGTTCTGCATCCAGCTCTGGGGCCCCCAACATCAGAAGGGCATGGACCGGTTGCAGCAAGTCTAGAGGAGGCCACGGAGATGCTCCGAGTGCTGGAGCACCTCTGCTATGGGGACAGGCTGGGAGAGTTGGGGTGTTCAGCCTGGAGAAGAGAAGGCTCCAGGGAGACCTTATTGCACCTTCTAGTACTGACAAGAAAGCTGGGGGGGACTGTTTACAAGAGCCTGTAGTGACAGGACAAGGGGTAACGGGTTTAAATTGAAAGTGGGGAGATGTAGATTGGATATCAGGAAGAAATTCTTCACGGAGAGGGTGGTGAGGGTCTTGTCATAGGTTGCCCAGGGAAGTTGTGGATGCCCCATCCCTGGAAGTGTCCAAGGCCAGGCTGGATAGGGCTTGGAGAAACCTGGTCTAGGGGAAGGTGTCCCTTCCCATGGCAGTGGGGTTGGAACAAGATGGTCTGTGAGGTTCTTTCCAGGCTAAGCCATTCTGTGATTCTGATACTCCTCACTCCCATCACCAGAGAAAATGCCACTCACTGGATGATGACAGATGGCTTACGATGGTCCACTAAACATTCTGTTACTATTCTTTCTTAACACCTGTATGCATCACTCACTACATTATTCTGAACCCGTGTATATTAAAATCGCCTAACAAAAAGATCCAGAAGACACTTGGTAGTGCAGCACAACAGGAGGGTGACAGTCCCAGAAGGGGTGTGACAAGTGAAGTCTTTACTAACAGTGCCTAGGCAGTCCTACTGCAGTGATGGCACAGACTGATCTTGAGTGTGCAAAATGCTTCCTGCAACTCTGTTAAAACAGCAGCAGCAGATTAACTATAGGAGACAATAAATACTCAAATACAGGAATCCCCTAGCCTTAATTGTTATAAATTATCTGATATGCTAAAAAAATTAATTGCTCCAGGAAGGCAATAACCCTGTTCCTGCATTTCAGGCCATGAAAAATCAATGTGACACAGAAAATAAAAGTCTGAAGCACTCTGACATGTTATACATGTCAGCTTTGCAATCATGTGGTAGCTGCAAAAATTCAGATACTTGGCAAAAAGCAAGTTTGATTACACATCCATCACATCTACATCAATAGTTCCCTTTTAGCTCAGTATTTTATGTGCTATGAACAAAAGCCACTAAAAACATGCCCTGCCACTGTAGGTGTATAGAAACAATAAAATATTTACATTTAAAAAAAAATTCTCTCTTCTTCCTTCCCCTATCTTGCCTTATTTGAAGGCAGAAGTGATAGATACACAAGTAGCGAAACAACAGCGTTAACTGCTGCTTCACTTTGCCTGTCTCCTTGCAGGTCTAGTGGAAAGCATCTGTACAGCTGTAGTGGAGATAAGCCTGCATTTCACCCCACCGTACGCCCCTAAGAAATATGCAGTGTCCGTCAGCCCCGTGAGCATACAGGGTCCTCACAGGCCTCCTCCAGACGCTGCGGGACACGTACACCTTCAGCTAGCCTGGCTGCCCTTCTCTGTCTCCCCTTACTCGCAGAAGCTGCTCACGCTTCTGCAGTGGGGGTGAGCTGTCATGAAAGGAGAGGCCTGAAGTGTGGGTCCAAGTCTCACACCTGGACTCTTGACAACGACACATCCCGGTACGCAAGTTTCTTCTCAATCTCCCTTTTCAATCTGCTTTAAAGAAGAGGCAAAAAGATGACCAAAACAAGGTTGTCTTCTAAAGAAAACGTAGCTTTTACCTGGAAAAAAGAAATGGGTCAAATGTCTCCAAAAGACCACTATCAAAACACTTGAGAGAAGTATGAATGTCTAAAATACACCAGGGGAAATGTATTGCAGAAATGATTTATTTCATGCCAACTTACTCGACTAGATATTTTAACACACATTTCAAAAATAGATCTAGTACAACAATAACTTAAATTACTACAGAGGAAAATTTGTAACTCAGTGAATTTCAAAACAAGGTATTATGCACACATACTCGTATCATAAGGCAAAAGAAGTTAGTCTATCCATAAGCAGCACTCCTACAGTCTATCCTTGATATACACTGGAAAATGAAGATCCTCTGTTACTATATCTATACTTACAAATTAATTCCCTTATCTTCCAGATATACTATAGAAATATAAGGTATTTCTATAGAAAACAGCTATCACTGTAGAAATTAATTATCACCCTGAAGCTATTATAATTCACAGGAATATGTCAAATATAACAACATTATCTTCAAGAATTGACTGAAGTTGCTTATTATTATTGCCTGCCAATTACAACTACAACACAAACACAAGCTTGCTGAGGACTACATTCCAGTGCATTTTAATAGAAACAAAGAATAAACTTGATTGGGCTCACCATACGACACAAACCGGAGATAACAAATATAACACAACATAATCAATGACAGCAGTGAATGTATGAGAAAGGGATCTAGTTCAAGGTGCTGTTTTGCTAGGAATGCTGGGTCTCTGGTAACACAATCGAACAATGTAGGAGTGTCTCAGCTTCAGACTAGACTAATTAGAGGCACAGCTAGTATTCGGGAACTGCCACGAAGCAGTACATATTCCTGCAGAGCCCGTTAGGGAAAATGAAAGTAAAAGTTTCAGAAAGTGTAGAAGATTCACAAATAAGTTGTTCTGAAAAAAATTAACCATTTTCTGAATTTCAAAGAAAAATTACAAGCTAAGAGACAATATATACCCTAAGTAGTGTTTTTGTTAATAATTAATACACACGTATTTGTCTGTAATGAATAGGCCAGATTTCTTTAAAGTCTCATAAAAAGCTTTCCTTCATAAAGTGATCTGTATTTTGTATTGTAAATGCCCCTTAGATTGCAAGCTATTACAGCAATAATGAAAACTGGAATAAAATATTGTATTTCTCACATAACATTTACAGTATTCCAAGATAAATTTAATACAAGCTATCATAATTACAGAAAAATCAGAGTAATCACTTTTTAAACATTTCATATGTAAAAATAATTGTCATGGTTAAGTTTTAAAAAAACAAGAATAAATATTGAAAAGAGCAGTGTTCTGCTATCCCCATTAATACTGTTAATAACTATTTTACAAGTGCTCGATCACAAAGGCAGATTATATACCATGATTTTCCCAGTAGTGTAAGTTACAGTAGTATAGTTTGCTGTTTCTTATGTTATTGTACCTAAACAATAAAATATATCATAGTTTGCCCAAAGTGTCACTGTTAGCACAGACTAGAAGTTGCATATCCTTTACCTTCCCTCATAAAAAGACTCCCTCACTTGACTGCTGAGAGATGCACCTTTCTTAAGCAGAGTGCAAAGGACTCATTTCCCAGTACAAATATCAGAATATGTATGTTTTTTAATACCTGACAAAGCAGAACAACAAATCTAGTAGTAGTAGTAAATTTGACTAGAGCTTTTTGCTACTCACACTTTTAAAAAAATTCAACACTGACACCGTATTAAAGTAGCTACTGTTTTCACTCCTGCTTTTCAGCGTCCACTAAAACTTGCACAGATTCTTTTCCCTGGTTTGTCTTTGACATGAAGATATTCAAACTTTCATAGTTAACTTGAGTGGGTTTTTTGGTGTTTTAGGTTTTTTGGTGTTCACAGATGAAGAGGAAACTGCAGAAATGATAACGAAATGGAAATATATCCTAACAGCTCAGTAATTCAAAAAGTGAAATAATAAATATATAATTGACATTCTTTAGCTGCAAAAAAACCCACGACTGTAAACTGACAGAATAAGTACGCCAACATTCAG
The DNA here is from genome assembly GCA_027574665.1 of Rhynochetos jubatus. Taxonomy (NCBI): domain Eukaryota; kingdom Metazoa; phylum Chordata; class Aves; order Eurypygiformes; family Rhynochetidae; genus Rhynochetos; species Rhynochetos jubatus. The sequence goes on along the minus strand of CM050690.1, from coordinate 71,124,305 downwards.
TTCCCAAAAGCTCAGTTTGCAAAGCAGCTATATTTTAAACCACCTAATCTGGAGCATCAAAGGTGATGCAAGAACACCAGTAGCCTACAGTACAGTCACTGCTTTAACATACCGCAGCTGGTTTTAACATTTTTTTCAGCTGTGGTGTTGTTAGGACTAGAGCTACAGCAGCAAAGAACACACAAAGAGCTGCCGCAATCTGTATGGGAATCATCATATAATGGTTTAGGTTGGAAGCGACCTTTAAAGGTCATCCAATCCAACCCCCTGCAATGGGCAGGGACACCTTCCACTGGGTCAGGCTGCTCAGAGCCCCATCCAACCTGAGCTTGAATGTTTCCAGGGATGGGGCATCCACAGCTTCTCTGAACTGAGGTAAATCCTGATGTGGGTGGCCCCCAAGCAAATTCTGCATTATTTGTACGAGCAGTAACCAAACTAGTTTAAAACTAGTTCAAGTCCACAGCAAATGCTGTGCAGACTTGCCCCTTATTTCTACAATGTTCTTGTAGAGCTGTACTCTATATTTCTTTGCTGAAAGCCTTCCAGACTTAACCATATGAACTGATATACAGCAGGAGCAACTGTTGGCGAGCAATGAACACCACGGAGGAAATGTGATTTCACTTATCAACTCCTTACTTAAACACTCAGCATCGAGGGAGCATGTGACACTGGATCTCCAAGTGCAATCCAGAGGAGAACTACTGAGAGATTTTCAGAGCTCTAATTCCCATGCTCTCAAAACCAGCCACTCTGTAACTCCACCGCAACACCAAAAAAAGGTCAATAGATTCCCACCTCAAGGAGCTCAGTATTTCTATGTTAGCAACTGAAATCCCACTGCCACTAATTTATATAGTCAACTCCCTAAATTACTGTGTCCCAATGAAAACTGCACAGAGGGCTTACACCAGGGACTAGTTAGCTTTTGTATATAAAATCCTGACCAAGTTTCCACTGAAAATTCTGTTTGCAGCTATTCGACTGATTTCTGAGAAGGGAAAAAACAGGTCCCAGGAAGGCTCGATGCAACAATCTGAAGTCAGCAGGGGCGAGGTAAGGATACTTCACAAGCATTCAGAAAAACAAACATTCCTTCTATATTTTTTTCCATTAGCGCCGAATTAGATCCCTTTATAGTGACATCTCAAAAGTTAAAGAACTCGAACCTTATTTCACCCAAAGACTTTTATAAATAAGCTTTTGCGCAGTTAAATGAGGTACAAATTTTAAAAATAGAAATATCAAGTCTAAGAACATTCACATGGATAAATGTCAGGAACACACACAACCCTTTTCATGTAAGGCTGAATTCCGGATAGCACTTCTAGGTAGATCTAAAGTAAACTGAACAGGTGCTAACAAAGTTGCTGAAGAACAACTGGAGTAAAGAGAGTCTCGTTTTCTCAACTTCCAGCCCCTGATAGAGCTGTAAGATTTTGATCAAGCTTTTACAATACACAAACCACCCACACTAAAAAAGTGCCTTCTTACAGGTAATCTGGAAACTGCATGAGCTTTAATACACGTATGTGGGTACGGTTGTTCAGTGTATTCACCGCAGAACAGAACTAACGATCATTTTATGTCTGCCAATTTATAAAGAAAATCATTTCTATGCAAAGAGAGTATTTTTTCTCCTTCATACTAACAGTTCAGTGTTTTAAAAGAGAGATCAATACATTACAAATACCATTACTATCACAGGAGGTAGTTAGATTCCCATTAACGATTACTTCAGAAAAAACAAGATTACTTTTAAAAATTAGTAGAACACCTAAATTCATTAAGACTTACTTTTCAAAATAACTCATTCCTAGCTGCTTTAAGGGAAGTCTTTTTTTTTTTTTTTAGCATGATAATTTGATAGAAACATGTTCTTTTTCAGTTTTCAACATAAATTTGCAATAAGCACATAAGACAACTCTGAAGTGGTAAAGACAACACAAATTGCAATAAAGCAACATTTCAAATTAATCACACTTCTGAAGACATCATGAATTTGACCTCATCTTTTACCTTATGATTGCATTTTAAAATTAATTCAACCAACTACCGTTTAAAAATATATCTACACCAATGAAATTAACGTGAAACTTTTTTACACTTAATAATTGGCATTTTTGAATGGCATTCAAATCAATAAGCATTATTCTTTTTGCAACAACTTACTGCAAAATACAGGCACCTTAAAAACAGATACATAATGCAACCAGGGCATTTGGTACATTAAGAGTGTTTACCATTATCTAGTCATGCTACGTATTTTCCGTCTTTTAAAGAAATACTCTACAATTCGAAGCCGTGCCTGAGGTGTGTGCAAATGATAATGTTTCAGCATTTAATTTTCACATTGCATTTCTTTTACAGTTATAAAAACATTAGTGCACCAAGATTTTCAACTGTTACAACTGTAAAAATCTTAAGCAGATACCGTATCTTCAACAATGTATTCTTGCTATTGCACATGTGCTAATATGACTGTGAAACTCTGGTCCATATTCAATTTCAACTATTTACACATGCTAAAATCATTTATCTGCATATAATGCTGGAAAAGAAAGAAATGTAGCCTTTCTTGACCAATTCACCTTGCTCCAAAATTTATGCCACCAAATTTCATAATATCATTGAGTACCAGGTTGGAAGGTACCTCAAGGATCATCTGGTCCAGTCTTTCTTGACAAAGGCACAGTCAAGACAAGAAAGCCCAGCACCCTGACCAGCTGAATCTCAAGTGTCCCATGCTGGGGAATCCACCACATTCCTGGTGATATTATTCTAATGTCCAATTTCTCTCACTGTAAAAATTTGTCCTCGTGTCTAATCAGAATATCCCCATGAGTAAATTTTACCCATTACTCCTCATCTTTTCCATGTGACTCCTTGTAAAAAGGGCGTCTCCATCTTCTTCATAGTCACCCTTTAAATACTGGAACATGTATTTTATGAAGAGCAGCCTGTCACTCAATCTTTCCGCTTAGACAAGGTCTGATGAAAAAACCAGTGAAGCCAAACAAAGCCTTAATTTAATTCAGTAGATTCTAGATGAGACAAAGTTCAAATAGAAAAATTACAGGAAGTGTTTACTGTAGTAACTGATGTAACTGCACTTTGGATGCATTAAGATGCACTCACAGCATCTGTTAAAATATATATTACAAAAATCCTCTTTCTAAAACTTAAACGTTACAGTTCAAGTTGAGCTCTAGGTATTTTTATGAAGTTTACCCTCTATTAACTCAATTAATAGTTTTCACCTTTTATTCATGACACAAAAGCTCAAACCCTCTCATGCACAACCGTATCTACAATAGAAGAAGCATATTCTTGTCGTAAGTAGTGGAGTTATACAGGTGCATTTCCAAAATAGTTGTTCCTTCATATTCTTTTTTTAAACAGTCTTTTCTGGTTCAGTGATATATCATACAGAACGTATTTTCCAAGCAGTAAATATGAAATAGTTTTCCACTTAATTTTATTTAGCTTTGAGGAGCTTAGACATCATCAAATATTATGCTTTGAGACATTGACAGGTATCTTCCACCTGGCTGGTACCTGCAAAATCAATTTTAAATATGAAAAAGTATCACAGGAAATACAAAAAAAACCCACCATACAACTGTCACTGCACTCTTACTCCTTAACTCTCAGTGAATACAGGATCTGGAATTTCCATGAGAATTTGATAGGCAGTCATTAAATTAAATCTCATGTGACCAAGGAAAACTGTGATATGAATACTGGGAGTCTTAAATAACTTTGTTTCCTGATACAAAGGAAAGTAGTCAAATGTTTCTGTTGAATAGAACTTCTTTTTGTCTTTTTTTTTTTTTTTTTTAACCAAAGAAACAAAACAGCAGCATCCTAAAGTAGTTTGGGTGAGTAACAGAACATCTTACTGGGATTACTAGGAGAAATACAGTATCAAAGATAATGAAAACAAATGGTTAAATACTTAGTGGGGAAAAAAGAAGCTTCACAAATTGTTGGTCGAATACATTTTAAAGCATAAATGAGTTTCAGTGCAAGCAGTACTTCCAAGGAACTCAAAGTTCCTCTCCGCAGAACTCACCGAACCAGAACAGACACAAAGCCCGAACCTAGTGTTGTTAGTGCTCTTACTGCCCTGGAGTGCTTGTAACTATTGCAGGAGCTATCGTTTTAAAAATCAGTGTTTATACAAGCTATTTTTAAGTGAACTGAAATTTCATATAAATTATTTTTAATTTATTACATCTATGAAACAAAATTCAGGTTACTAGAGGAAAGCTCAACTAAGCTCTGTGGCTGCAGAGCTTCATTTTGAAGAAAAAGTTCAGAACGTCCCACTCTGCAAAGTCCATATAGGTGCCAGGAGACTTCAGATACTGTACTTGAAAAATATTTGCTCCAAAATAATTAGATATGCATATTCCTATTTTTGTAGGCTACTATCCCTTCCACACTGTACAGAAGTCAACAGCTGTCAGAAGTGCTAGGCTACAGCTCCCCTTCAAACGCTTGTGCTTAAAAAGAACCAACTTTTGAAGTGTAGTGACATTAGACTGGACAAATTGTTGATACAAACTAACATTCCCCAGTCAATCTGTAAAACCTGGCAGGGCCATTTAACAGCATTCTTTGTATGATTTTGAACTGGCATTTTTGTTCACATTAGATCTATAAGTCAACTGAAAACATGTATGATTTTTTGTTGGATTGTGTACGCTAGTTTTAACTGAAAATGTAAACTATAACTTTTATATGGGAATTTAAAATTATTTATTATTAAACAGGATTATATCATAACTAGCTAGATAATAAAAGCACATATAAAATGTATTACATTTTTCTTACACATAAGCAGAGCTTAACGGTTTTATAAGACACTCTATTTCCTGACTAAGGAAATTTGGTGTTGTGGTCACCCCCACAGAATCACAGAATTCTCTGTAATAGACAGAGCTACACTGGGAAGTCTGTGACCTCTTGAACAGTAATTTCAGGTTTTAATTTGCTTCAGTAGTTCCAAGATCTGATCCCCAGCTGTATCCCTGCAAACAATTGTCCTGTGATACTCAGTCTTCTTTCTTGCAGCCTTTTATAATGGTTTTTATAAAGTGAAATCAAGTGAGCTTTCTAAAGTCTTATAAGAAATTAAAGAAAACCTTACATTGTACATATTTGGATCACTCTCCAGTTTTCTGGGTTCATATACAGTATTTTTCAGATTATGTTAATATACAAAATGATATTCAACTCAAAACTTTCTGAGACATTTCTAAAAAACTGAAAAACCTTCAGGTTTCAGTTGTTTTAAAACAATTACTATATCATGGGGAAGAAGGAAGAAAGGAAAAGAGCTATGTTGGATGACAAATTTTTTTTACGAAACTACTATGAAACCATCTGATGTAGCTGTTATAGGTCTGAAAACAGAGACATCAGTGTCTTTTCATTGTAACTAACAAAAGGGTTCCTTACCTTCCTGAGTCCAGTTCAAGAGGGTCATCATTAATTGAGTCTGCATTAAAATCCAAAGGTTCTGCATCCTGGAGGAGTTCTATTCTATCTCTTTCAGTCCTACCATTTGATCGGGTATACTTTGATAGTGCTGAATAGGTACAAGGAGGGAAAGACAGTCATTTTCTCTATAAACACCTTGGAATGTGTGGAGACATCAAACTTAAAAGACCAGAATAACAAATTTCTAGTATCTCATCTGAAGTACAAGTGCGATGATCTACAGTAGATTCAGTTATTAAACCAAACCTCGCTAAGTGTTCCAATTTCTAGTATTTAGGTTTTGATTCTCCATAGCAATATAACTACAACTTTTCTTTTGTCCCTCAAGTAGGATGAGATCTACTTTGCAAAGAATCAAAGAAAATGAGAAGTTATATGGAAAGTTTATTTTTAAATCAATCAATCAATCAATCATCTATTCATCTTCCCAACTTCCCCCTTTAACTAAGCTAGCTGGAGAGTTTTGTTGTTTGGTTCTGTTTTTTGAAGAGGCAATCTCATGAATTAATGAAATATATTTGTTATGCAGTTCATTCTGCCACCTTCACCAGGCCAGTACCTGTGGCTCATTTTGGTGCTGGAATGCTACATATTCATATGGGTAACATTAAAACATAATTTCATATGATTTCAGTCAGTCTACCACTGAAAATCTGTGTTTCCAACTTTGGAAAGAGGAGGTGGAAAGCTACCAGAGTTGTCTCAAAATCATGTTCAAAGCTTCACTCCTCCTTCCCCTTTTTCCTACTTTTTTCAGTTTCATTTCTCCCTTGTTTTTCATGCATTTTATGTGTTCTTGTAAGCTGACAACACGAGCACTGTGAGAAATAAAAATTTCTGTAACTACAGCACATCCACAAGAAAGTTTTTTGCTAACATGTTATTAAATGAACATGTATACACCTGTGTGATATGCTATTTGCTTTGCATTCATTGGTCATTTATTTGGTCATTCCATTATGCCAGTCAGAGAGTTCCTGTGCAATTAGAAGAGGTAGATTTGAAGATTTACGCTCACAACTTCAAGATATAGCCTATAAAAAGTCTTTGTTGACAACTGCTACTGTAATAGAAATCGCTGTATGTCCCATAGAAGACCAATTGAGACTAGCCAGAATCTCCAACCTCAACTAGTTAAAGTATTGAAGATAGGAAGGAATACAGCACTTTTTCAGGTGGGCACGATGGCACTGTGCCACCGAAGGGAATATATCAGCACATCATCTAAGATAAAAAGGAATCTATGTGAAGCTACTCACACAGAAAGTGTTATACAGACAACAGATTAAACCAAAACAAGCTAGCTCCAAAATCCACAAAGCTTACGTCTATTAGTATTGGTCTCTGAGAAGCTGGATTCTTTTTGGTCTGTGTGGACAACTCTGTTTCTAGTGGAATCATCTCTATTTCCATACAGCTCCTTCCATTCCTGGAAAAAAGATAAAAAAAAACCCCACATGCTATGAGGAAACAGTAGACTCACAGAATGGTTTGGGTTGGAAGGAAACTTGAAGATCATCCACTTCCAACCTCCCTGCCATGGGAAGGGACACCTTCCACTAGAGCAGGCTGCTCAAAGCCTCATCCAGCCTGGCCTTGAACACTTCCAGGGATGGGGCATCCACAGCTTCTCTAGGCAACCTCTGCCAGTGCCTCACCAGCCTTTCTGGAAGAATTTCTCCCTTATATCCAATCTAAATCTCCCCGCTTTCAATTTCAATGCGTTACCCCTTGTCCTGTCACTACAGGCCCTTGGAAAACGTCCCCCCCAGCTTCCTTGTTGGCTCCTTCAGGTACTGGAAGGTGCTATAAGGTCTACACAGAGCCTTTTCTTCTCCAGGCTGAACAAGCCCAGCTGTCCCAGCCTGTCCCCATAGCAGAGGGGCTCCAGCCCTCGGAGCATCTTCATGGCCTCCTATGGACTTGCTCCAACAGGTCCATGTCCTTCTGATGTTGAGGGCTCCACAGCTGGACACAGAACTGCAGGTGGGGTGTCACGAGAGCAGAGGAGAGGGGGAGAATCCCCTCCCTCGCCCTGCTGGCCACATCTCCTGATACAGCTCAGGATCCAGTTGGCTTTCTGGGCTGCCAGCGCACAAGGCCGGCCCATGTCCAGCTTTTCATCCCCCAACACCCCCAAGTCCTTCTCCTCAGGGCTGCTCTCGATCCATTCTCCACCCAGCCTGTCCTTGTGCTTGGGATTGCCCCAACCCAGGTGCAGGACCTTGCCCTTGGCCTTGTTCAGCTCTATGGGGTTGGCACAGGCCCAGCTCTCCAGCCTGTCCAGGTCCCTCTGGATGACATCCCTTCCCTCCAGCATGTTGACCACACCACACAGCCTGGTGTCATCAGCAAACTGGCTGAGGGGGCACTCAATCCCACCGTCCATGTCACCGACAAAGATTCTGAAAAGCGCTGGTCCCAATACTGACCCCTGAGGAACGCTGCTCACCACTGGTCTCCAGACACTGAGCTGTTGACCACAACTCTGAGTATGACCATCCGGTCAGTTCCTTATCCACCAAGTGGTCCACAACAAAACTCAGAAGTTTATGTAGTATCAAGAAATATTCCAGACTCAAAATTTATCACTAACTGGTAAATCACATCAGACTCTGAAAGTAATACTTGGAAAATGTTCCTGTCCAGTATCTTCATACAGGAATAATTTTTTGTTTTGTTTTGAACTCAAAACATGTCTCTTCATTAAATCAGTTTGTATAACTGTTCTTTAAAAAGAAGACATTCAGAAATCAAACTACATATTCAGTCTGCACTCAAAAGTTCACTTTGCTGCAGTGGGAACGTTGCTTTTTTTGATTTGTAGTACCACCTACTGGTAGAACGATAAAATAACCAGATATAGGGAGCACAAAAAAACCACTGGGACAGGCTACATTTACTAACCTTGTTCTGTTGCGTTTCCATTCCATCATGTTTTAGTATGTAAACATTTTAGTATGACATAGAATGAAATATTAAAAAAGAAAATGTCTCATTCTTTTATTAGCAGACAACTTCATGTCTCCATAGAAACTTTTCCGATTGCTCCAATAACTTTAATATGGTTCAGATTCATATTAAGATCCCAGATGATGGACTGGTAGGAACCGGTATACTCAAAGTTACTGTGCTAATTTACATCGTATGTTGCATTCTAAGCTGCAGAGGTTCAGGCATTTAATCATGATCCAGTGAAAGATAACAATCTCAAAAGCCTCACAAGTTTCAAGAATGAAATGTGCTGCAGTATTTAACACAAACTCAAGGAAGAGATAACATCTGAAACTGAGTTTGCTGTTGAACTAAACTTGTTGCTTAATACCAGATTGTTTCAGTGTACAATAAATGTATCAGACATTTGCTACTATTTGGTTTCATAATAAGTTCAAGTTCTAAAATTATGAGATTGGGGTAAGAGGGCCTATGCAGTACTGGTTGTCATTCAAGTACACCTGGTCTTGAAAAACCAAGATGTTTTAGCCCCAGTATTACCTTGCCTTTCTGCAGAAACTGTTTTCTCTTCCGGCAGTCAGTTCATTTTCTGCATTCCTCCTTTCAATTTATCTATTTGATTGTGACTTTCTAAACTAAATTCCAAAGGCTGTAAGCTAATGGAAAACTAAAGCTATTGTTAACTGAAGCTCCTTAAAATGAAGCTGCCTGAATTATTTTTCATTCCTATTGACTGCCTTCACAAATCTTTCAAATTCAAAGTGTAACTTCAGTCAAGCATTCTGTTTGTTACTCAGTGGTTAGAGTACTACTTCCGTTTTAGAATGTCATTCTCTCCCCTAAAAAACCCACACATCTGTGTCAATTACTTCCCAATGAGCACATAAAGCAACAGGTAAGTCTGGGAAGAGCGTACAGTCCCCGTTACAGTGAATATGATGACACTACAACCGCAGATGTTTCAAGCAGAGCAGTATCAACATAAGAGACACATAATAAGCTGCTTCAGATTATTCTGCACCCTAGAAGTCAGGACCTGTTTTAATGTTTGTTATACCTATTGGCATACACCATTCTCACAGCACACTGAGTAACAAAAATTTTCAAGTAGTGTGACCACAATCATGCCCTCTTATATTTTAACACTAAAATTTAAATTATCCCCCCCCCCCGCCAATCCTGTTCTGCAAGATTAAATTGATTCCATCAATTATTGGAGACTTATCTTTTTGTGAAATAGTTCAACCTGAACTAAACAGCAATAGCAAATCCTACCAGATACTGTAGTATATTAATAATATAATTAGCTAAAACAATCTCTTACCCTTCTTCTGTTTTCACCTTCTTCCTGCCTTTGTCGTTTTCTTTTCTCTATTAAAAAGAAGAAAAAAAAAATCTGAGCTCCATACAAGAAAAATCATTACCAATTTCTATTGTATTTTTAAACAATGAACACCTAAAGTTAACTAGGAAATATTCTTATTGAAATAGATGGCTCATACAATTAAACAAAAACAAAAGAAAAGTTGCTTTTTCATCATTATGCAGTTTCTCATTAAAATGAATTCATCATTATGATATCTTAGGTCAAGGCATAACACTTGGAAACAGCCAAAGTGAGAAAAAACCTCTTAGAATTAGTTGGGAAAAGATGACATTAAAAAGAAACTTGAGCATTATTGAATCAAAATCTTGCTGAAGTTCTGTGAGGCCCAAAGCATGACTCAAATTGTTTGTGTGCTTTTCTGCTATTAAGCTGGAAGTATAACATCAGAGTATCAAAGAAACAGTAATCTCTTGTTTAAGGGAAGAGAGACACTCCTCTTTCTCCAAAAAGAAATACCACTCTATGTAAATCTAGGGTTTGTTTTCACAAACTATGAAAAGAGAATGAAAGTATTCCATAATACAACTTTGTATCCAGATATTAATTTCTAAACATTTACTCAAAAACCACAAAGGCTTTTAACAACTTTCAAGAAACACTTCAAATAAAAACTAAAATTAAAAAAAAAAAGCCATCCAAAACAGCAGATAATCACAGCTCTACAGAACAACATCCTTTGTTTAGTAAAACAGTTAGTCGAGACAGCAAAAAACCCTAAACAAAATGACAGGATTTGGGCAGCTCAATCTTAGACAAATAAAGATTAAAGTGAGCCTGTGGATGATAAAGACAATTTAAGTGCTATATATCCTTTATGTCAGATTACACAAGCACCTGCTCAGGTATTATTGGATCAGTAATGACTTCAGAGGAGCACCACTGCAAAACTGAAATATTTAGAAATATCTAAAATGCATATACGGGATGAGCAAAGCTGATACGTTACTTCAGACCTAAATGAAGCCCAGTACTACTGATGTAGAAACCGCAATGCCCTTAAGTCTATTGCATTTCATGCAACAGACCGCCTCAGTACAGTTTGCAAAATATTGACAAGCTATATGCTTTTTTGTGAGTGAGCCACATTTCAGACATGTTTAATGCAACAACGCTTTATTTTGCAGGAAGACTAGGACAGAGGACCTAACTCACCTCTTCTGATTAGTTCTTTTCCTTCATCAATCAAATCAGAGGTCATTTCACTATCTCCCATGAACTGCTGAAATCCCAAAAGATTCAAACAACGAGTTCCTAAACTGGTAAAAGCAGAAAGAAAAATAATTTCCTTGGTTAATTAACAATGAATAGTTTAGATACATTACATTGCAAAATCTAAAATAAATTATTCAGAAATTTATGGACAGTTCAAGCAAAAAAGCAATACAGAAGACAGATTATACCAGCAGAAAATCAGAAAATTCAGAACAGTGACACATTCCTAAATCCAACTGCAAGTGATGGAATAATCCTATTAAAACAGAGAGACAAAATTGTTCACAGTCTCAGAGTACTACACATAATTCAAAATCAGACAACTGCTTGAAATGTTCTCAGATGTTAACAGAATTTATACCTATGATATCTCCTTGGCTGTTCTTTGCCAAAAGACAATTACTATAAAAATTCTGCCTATTATGATTTCTGTGTTTTTTGAAACAGCAATAACATAGGAAAGACACTTTAATCTCAGGTTTTACTCTGGAGAAATGTGTGGAATACAGCAGCAGTAGGATGCTGGCTGACATTTTGGATACTCATTAGGCAGCAGTCAGGTAATAAACTTGCTCCATTTTAAGTTAGTCCTAGAATTAGACGGCATATAACCACTTTCACTTTTTCAGCTTCACACCAGAGAACACAACTGCTGGTTTGGTTATTGTTTTCCTCTCTCCAAGCTGGGGCATCAATAACATTTTTCTTAAACTAACTGAACTTTAAGACTGCTGGATTAAACAGGGAGACAGCTTTTCTTGATAGATTTTAATTAAAAATTCAGTTTTGCATGTCTATGAATTATTAAAGGGCATTAAAGTTCAGGCAAAGCAACTTCCTCTCCTTCAGTTTCTTTTCTTTCTTTTCACTACAGCATTCAAGACCACAATCATCACAGACAAGGAGTCACACAAACTGTCTTCTTGCCACTGGTTTTCCTGTTTGTTTTTCATGGGTTGTTTTTTGCCTCCAACACCACTTTCGTCACCTAACAAAAACCTAGGGAAAACCTCGGACTGAATCTTTTTTGTCTTCCGATCTATGGATGCACGTAGGGTATTGATGCATATTGAGGCATTTAACAACATGACTCAAAATACATACATTGCTTCCGACTGAACAGTAAAGTGAAACTGAAGAAGTGAACATAAATGTAGCCAAGGAACATCAGACTGAAAGCATCTCATCCCATACAGTGGTCAAAATCAGACATCTTGAAATATGAGGATAAAGAAGGATATAACAGTATTTTCTGTTACATTCTGTGATTGCCTGGAAGGGCAATCACCCTTCCAGCCTCCTACCAATTGTGGGTTAGGGAAACAAGATCAAATGATTTAAACCACTTTGCTTTCAAACTGAAGTCTAGTAATGGATCAGAAATTTGTTTTGAAGTTTGTTAGAAAGTTCACTACCTAAAGTTTCTGCTAATGCTTCTCAGTTTATTAGAAAACCTTGCTGAAAACATAGCTTCCTCACTGGCAATTTTAATCTCAGAAGCAGAATCTAAATGTTTGGGGGCTCTGAAGTTTGAACAGATCAGACCTCAAAATGTAGGAATGAAGTTTAATTTGAAAAAAACACCCACAATCAGTTATGAATTAATACAATCAATATTCTTAAAACGGACATATTTCACATATATAAATAGCAATTTATTATTTGGGATTTTTTGCTGGTAGAAGTGTATCTCTTCCTGACTGCTGAAGCTAATATTATTGATGTGAAGAAACATGGAGGATCTGTCTTGCAAATGACTTACCTAAAGTATGTAGCAATACAGAGAATGACAACAAGCATTGGGTAATATATATAGAATCCATCTGCAATGAAAGACAGCACTCTCATGGAGCCCATTATCTGGAAAAAAACAACCCACAAGAACAAGCTCTAAACAGATATATTTTACATACATCCATAAAGATTGTGCCATACCACTGCTTTCAGTCCACAACACACAAGCACACAATCCTTTACACTTACTGAAACACAGTAAGTATAATCACCACAGATCTGATTCAGACAGTTGACCCAGAATGCCCAGAAATAAAGGCTGCCTTTAACGGTGCATCCACAGTGAGGTTTCTAAGACACAACATCTTTTTGTCTCCCAATTCAGATGCAGTTCAGATCTGGCAGACCTCTTCATCTGCCATGAAGAGAGCCTCTGGACAACACTAAGAGTCTACCTACTAGCAACAAAGATGAGAGATGTAACTTGCTGGCCTACAGGTACTGGTTGTTCAGTAAAAATAACTGGGTTTTGGTGGCAGATTAGGTTTACGCACCTAAGATAAAGACGTCTCAAACACTAAAGCCAGTGAAAGCAAAAGGTATTAGGAAGGTATAAACAGTCTAAATTCTTCAGCATAATGCTTTACTTTCTTAGGATAAAGAGACCAAAACAGAAAGACAGAGCTATCAATGACTCCTGTGTAGCTTGCAATCATTACCAAACTCCTTGTCCGTAAGTATTTCTACTCTGTTTAATATTAGCAAAAGGATTTGGGTATCTGAATCTTCCTATAAGTAGTATTTAAAAATATTTTGCCTGTCCAAACCATATAGAAACCCCAAAACCACATATTCTGTACTTACAGATGTATAAGCAGTTGGCTGAGTGTCTTTGTGAGAGATTGTTGCATCCATATGGGTCAAGCCCAAGAAGTTCAAGCATAATGGTGGAGTAAGACGGCAAAATAACCTGCACAAATGCAAGAGGCAACAGCATTTAAAACAATTTCTTGCACTAAAAATACATAGAAATCATAACAGGATATATCACAGAATCATTAGGATTTATCCCCTTGTGGTATGAAAGTTTCATGGGCATTTTCAACTGAGCATTTGACAAAAAATCTGCAACACATGCCGCATACTCACATGCCACTGAAAAGGAGACTGTACGCATCTGTCTGATGGTGTGAAGCTAAGTAATAATAGTTAAATACACGGATCCTGAAGACAGTAGAATAAACACAGATGCTCAGGAAAAAGATGGTAAGAAAACAGGCCATCTGGAGAAAAAAAAAGGTTGTTTGAATGCAGAACTCTACTAAAGGTTTTAATACATTCAGCACATTGTGCATGCAACAGGTTGACTGCAGCCTAATTTTTCATTTTGAGACGGAAGAATAGCACCAGGTCTGAGTAGAGTTTCAGGAGGTTTTTTTTATTAAGGTGATAATGATACTTCTAGCATTCTGTACTTCAGAAACTGACCCCAGGAAAATTTTTGTTCTATTTCTTTGTGTTATGTAAATGAAATTGATGTAATTGCCTTGATAAATACTATGACTGATTTGACATTTATTCCCACAAAAAGTGATGAGTGTTTCCAATTCAATCTATTTTGTTAGTATACTGGAATTTGTGCACACATATGCTAGCCACACCTGTTACTGGACTTCTGGTCAGCAGCAAATTCCTGTTTAGGGAAGAGAGATCACACATATGGTTGAGTAGACGCAAAGTCTAAACACCTAAGCTCCAAGGTAATGTTTCACAAACTACTCTACACATGATATTCAGTTCAACTGGGTCACACCTTCATCCTCTACTGGAGAGTTGTAAGAAGTGTCAAAAGGCAGATTCCCTTCACCAAAACAAAGTTTGGTACTAAATGTTTTAGAGACCTTCTGAAAGATGACAGATTATTTAGAGACTAATTTTTAAATCAATCTGGTCCACTATTATTATAACAATCCATCTGAGAAGATTTTTACTGAGCAATTATCTCAAACTTACCTCTATGTATATATAATTATAAGTTTTCTCTGCCAGCTGTATGAAAACTGCAAATAGCGACAAAACTGGTTTTGTGCTGAAAAATGTGCATTCTGACCACACAACAATTACAGAGAACGTGGCCAAAACAACTGCAAGCACTCGGTAAAACCATGGTCGTAGAAGACATTCCCAGTACCACTCTGGAAAAAAAAAAACACCACACACAGATATGGAATGGGTTAATGAAAGTTACACAACCAGAAATGGAACTCTAACAAAAACTGTTACAATCTTCTTGCACAAAGGCACTTAAAATCAAGGCTGAAATTTGTGGGGTCACACCCTTAATTACAGGGGTTTTCCAATGCCTAGACATCTGCCTCATATCTCAGGAATCATAAGCACAATTGGGGAAAACAGGGTGGGATTTGGAAGGCAAATTTTGCAAAATGGATTTTTGGGGTGTAGAACAGTACTCTTCACTTTTGGCCCAGTTACTATGGGTGATATAGCATAAATCAATACCTGATGGCTATTCCATTACATAAATGCATTAAGATGCATATTTGCCTCCCTCTGCTGTAACAGAACTTACGTAAAACAATTGGTTCTTCTTACAAAATGGTGCCAGTTACCGCTTTACATATTCAAAATCTGCATGACAGCACTTACCAACAGTTGGTGTGTAGAAATACCGAATAATTTTATTTTCTGGTTCCTGGGAATGAAAGGTATGAACAAACTGTCGAGTTGCACTGGTTTCATTTTTTGCCACATCTTCTAGATAAAATGCTTGTTCCAAAAGAATTTGCCACTGGACCTGTGTACGACGATGTCTCTGTACTGAATAGATTACCTATAATAAATTCCAAGAGATTATGCTTGCAACATACTTGTTTCAAGAAACAAGAGAAAACCTTTGCAAAATCCTGTAAAAATGTCTACATTACAGAACTGCAAATATTAATTCTGTATACTCACAAAAGCAGGCAGTTATTTCTCTAAATATATAAATGGACTATATACATGACTCTTGAGTATTGCAGTCCTTTCAACACAATCTGTCTGTAGAAATAACAGCCTACTTTTACCAACATACCACTTTATTTTTGCATCTTACTGAATACCAAGCACTTACTACAATTTCTGTTTTAGCATGCACTGTCAACTCACCATTACAAGGCTTACTCGCAGGCTGTTAAAACACTTCAAGATACAATGCAACAAGAACACCTGTTACACAACCAGAAATCTGATCTGGACATCACCTGGGATATTAAACTTCTACGTTTTCTTTCACTAAGAAAAGTTTCTGATAAGCAGTAATCCCAAAACCCACTATATGCAGCAATTCAGGTAAAGTGCATTTAAAATCTTTCTTTGACTAATATTTATTCTCATTCCACTAGCGTGAGGGATTCTCTCATTTATTAATATACCTGCTTGTGAAGTTTGACCAAATTTTTTTCACTTGGATAACTGTTCTGTCTTTCATCAAAATCTTCATAATCGTCCATGTTCCTGCCCATTCTTTCCTGATACTCACTGGGACACTGGAAGGAAAAGGGAAAATTAATTGGAAGATGAATGAGTAGCAAGTACTCTTTTTTAATTATCTGTAAATATCTGGGGCATTTCATGCAACTGAAAAGCTCACCCTAAGTTTACCTTTTTCAGTTTCTAAAATACTACATATGTAAAAATACATCAGGTAATTACATACATCATAAGAAAGCATTCCACAAAGAACTTCAACTCCAAACCTGGTTAGAAATTCACAAGATGCCAATTAGAGATTTTATTTTAAGAGGAAATAAAATCACGTAGAAGTGCTCAGCAGGTGCAGGAAGCACCCTGTCCGCCACCCCCAGTTAAACAATTATGGCTGAAGATGAGCACTTTATTACCTTTTTCAGTATTGTATCAACACATTTTCTCAAAGGGTGGTTGTACTTGATACTCTCACTTACTTTACGGACTTCCTGTTGGGGGAAAAAAAAAAAAAAAGGGTTGTTTCATTATGTCAACTAGTTTAAAAAATTTTACAGGGTCAGGTAAGAGTTCCAGCCCTCCCAATGGAAAAGACAACCAAGTTACTAAGCCATCAGACCTTAAAAGCAACAGAACTTCCTAAAAGCTACAACTTTACTAGACATATAATAAAAGATAACTGAAGGAGTATTTGTAAAGAACATGTATGTATTTAAAAGAAATTCACAAACTGTGAATGTGTGCAGGATTGGTTTCTATGCATGGATGCTGAAATGGAAAATACTTTATTTTTAGTTGTAGGTAAAGAGGAGGAATTTCTACCTTACCTGGTTTAGTTTCACTTTCATTACTTTAAGCAGCTTGATGAATATAATTTTACACTACTTCATCTATAGCTGACATATCTCCACAGAGCTCACTTCTGAGACAATCTGGCATTTCTCAGTAACTGGCTCTAGCAGTTTATCAGGCTTACCGAGAACTAGATGTTATTCTTCACCCTACTGGCAATCCAGAGATAACTTTTAACCATAGATTGATAAAATCGTTTCGGTTGGAAAAGACTTTCATGGTCAAGTCCAACAATTAACACTGCTAGTAACACTACTAAACCACGTCCTTCACCACCCTGTCCACATGTTAATACCTCCAGGGATGGTGACTCCACCACCGCCTGGGCAGCCCGTTCCAGTGCCTGACAATCCTTTCAGTGAAAAAATTTTTCCTAATATCCAATCTAAACCTTCCCTGGTGCAACCTAAGGCTGTTCCCTCTTGTCCTATCACTTGTCACCTGGGAGAAGACACCAACCCCCGCCTCTCCACACCCTCCTTTCAGGGACCTGTAGAGAGCCTTAAGGTCTCCCCTGAGCTTCCTCTTCTCCAGGCTGAACACCCCCAGCTCTCTCAGCCCCTCCTCACAGGACTTGTGCTCCAGACCCTTCCCCAGCTCTGTTCCCTTCTCTGGACACGCTCCAGCCCATCAATGTCTTTCTTGTAGTGAGGGGCCCAAAACTGAACCCAGGATTTGAGATCCAGCCTCACCAGCGCTGAGCGCAGGGGGACAATCCCTGCCCTGGTCCTGCTGGTCACACTGTTCCTGATGCAGGCCAAGATGCCACTGGCCTTCCTGGCCTCCTGGGCACACTGCTGGCTCATATTCAGCCGCTGTTGACTGACACCCCCAGGTCCTTTTCTCCCAGGCAGCTTTCCAGCCACTCATCCCCAAGCCTGTACCATTGCAGGGGGTTGTTGTGACCCAAGTGCAGGACCCAGCACTTGGCCTTGTGGAACCTCACACATTGGCCTCAGCCCATTGATCCAGCCTGTCCAGATCCCTCTGCAGAGCCTTCCTACCCTCAGGCAGATCAAGACTCCCACCCAACTTGGTGTGGTCTGCAAATTTACTGAGGGTGCACACGATCCCCTCATCCAGATCATTGAGGAAGACATTAAAAAGAACTGTCCCCAGCACTGAGCCCTGGGGAACACCACCTGTGACCAGCCGCCAACTGGGTTTAGCTCCACTCACTGCAACACTTTGGGCCTGGCCACCCAGACAGTTTTTACTCAGCAAAGAGTAAGCCTCTATTTTCTACACTATATCTTCAAGTTTATTTTGGAATTTTATTCATCAGTGACCTGTATTTTGGCAAAAGGGTGTGCTGGTTCCAGGCAGGGATGAGCTGCTCTCCTGGCCAGTCCACAGGATTTTGTTTCGTTCCATCATACATCAAGCTGAGTGGTCAGCGTCATACCTGTACGCACGGCACCACGTCGGCGGCGTGCAAGTTTGCAAGGCGCACGGTGGGGCAGGTGATTAGCAGAGGAGTGTCTTTTGTCAGGGAAACTGATCGGGGGGGGGGGGGGGGGGGGTTGCAAGTTTCTTTCTCCCTGATCTGGGCTCCCTCCTGGGCTGAGGGAGGGGGTTTCCCTCTCCATTTGGATTTCTCTGCCTTGTCGTTTTTGGAACCTGGCTATGACGGTCCACAGGTGGTGAGATCCGGTATCATATGTTTTATTTTTCTGTTCTTTCAATTACTATTAGCAGTAGTATTGTTGGTAACATCGTAAGTTTCATTTCTACAATTAAACAGTTCTTATCTCAACTTTTACAAGCCTCCCTTGTTTTTCCTCCAACCCTTCCTCACTGTGGGGGTGGGGGGGGTGTGTGTGGAATGGTAGAGCAACTGGTGGTACTTAATTGCCAGACAGGGCTAAACCACAACAAAGGGTCAATAAAAGAGAAAAAAAAAAAAAAAAAACAAACAATGGCTATCAAGTTGCCAAGTTCTTCACATCAGGCACTATTTATCTTTTCATGTTTACATTTCATTTAATTTCATTCTTACATTTACAAACTCTTTTCATTTCTACATAGGATCGAGTGCCATCAAGTGGCACACTGATCTGATTTACTGATATTTCACAGCAAGTTCATGCTACTTAGGTTTCCTTGTCACAAGTGCCCAACACCAGGAAATTCATAGATGATGATTCATAATGATTAACATTCATAATGATTAACAGCAGCCTTCATGTACTTCATAGCAAAAGTTTACTTACCTCCATAATATCCTCTAAATTCTCCTCTGCATCAGCTTTTTCAGTCATCAACTTGGCAGCTTTGAAATAGGTCTTCATGAGTAGATAACCCCTCTTAGCCCCATTCCAGTGAGAACGGGGAATTTCCACCAAACCATAACCCAAAAGCAACACAAGAAGAAAGAGACCCCATGTGTTTGCAGCAGCTATCCCAATAGTCTGAAGTTGGTTCCTAAGGGAAAAAACAATGTCAAAACCAAAGAAAAAACCAAACAACATCCTCCAACCCCACCTGTAAGAAAGCAAGCTTGAAGTTATGTACCAATATGGCTTTCAAGACTACAGGAACAGACTTAGCATCGCCTGTAATTCTTGCTGTGAGAAACGCTCACAGGCTGATTACCTGTGCTCAGGTAGGGATCGCAGTGAAGCAGCATTTTATTCGCGATTGCAATGGCAGGCATCATCCCCCCACCTCTCGCAGGAGAGAGAGCGCGCACCTCAGCAACAGAGTACACATTATATATCCTAATTCCTGATGCATTGGGCCCCCTCCCGTTTCCTCATCAGCCGAGTACTCCAGGTTCACAGCCCACCCGATGTGTGTTTCTATACTTCTATGCGTACATGATATTTAGAACAACTTTTTTTTTTTTTTTTTGTTAAGGAAAACACATGAGTTGGCAACCCTTAAGCATGTCTTTGGTATGTCTTATTCTGCAGTTCTTTATCTTGTTGCCAACCTGTTATTTTTTATGTTTTCATTCTGCTGAGGGGGTGATATTTCTTTTTTCATTTGACCTCGCCAACTAGTCCTTTCTCAAGATGGTTAAGAAAAACAGTTCATGCAAACATGTGGTAAAACTGAGGGCTTTCTAGGACTGGAATTTTCCATCTGCAGAAACACAAGAAAGTTAGCTCTTACATTGCCTAGAGCCAGTCTGCTACTTGGCCGTATTTAAACCTGACAGGATTTTCCTGTATCTCCTTAAGTTTCTTCCCAGTCTGGAGGGAAGACATTCTCAAAGGAGTATGTTCCTTTAGGAAACAATATGAACTTAGCAAACCTATTGAAAGTGAGGTGTACGACTGTTTACTATCATGTCTAGTATGGAAGACTATTAACAATATTATAAATACCCATTATTTTAACTTACCTTATGCCCTTTAAATAGTATCTACAGTAGACAGAAGCACTACACAGGAAACACTGACACAGACCTTTTGAAAGATGTTATCCTGAAAACTCTGAGAAAGTTTCTGCACTAACCTTGCAAATGCATTTGTAGGTAGAAAAAAAACCTCCATTGCAAATATAATAGGATTTTCTGCTGTACATATCAAACTCAGAAAACCAAAAGACAAATTTCTATAATCTTTTTAATTGAAATGGATTTTTAAACTATTTAACAAAACTTTCCAACTGCCTAGCGAAAGTCAGATCAACTAAAATAGTTTTTTTAAAAAAGACCCATTTCATCTACAGAAGAGATTACCCATGACAATTCTGTAAGAACTCATGCAAGTGAGTGCAGCATTACTCTTACCATTGCAAATTGAAGTTTGGGTTTACAGCCACATATATTAAAAATGCTCCAAAAATCAGCAAGTAAGTGCCATAATAGATTGCATTTTCAATCAATGCAGTTTTAATCTTTCCAGTAATGGAGAACCCTCCTGATCTAGCATATGACTGCATGAAAGGTAGCAGAATCCTAGGAGGAAAGCAAACAAAACCAAACCACATTAGTCAATCAAAAACCCCCAAAAAACAGCAGTTCAGTGGTGGCAGGATACTGAGACAGGGGTGTTTAACCTAAAGTCTCCCAAGCTTTTAACAAAATAAGCTAGTTATATGTTTTTGTTACAGATGAACTGGTGTGATGACAAACCTTAAACGGAATGCAGATAAAATCAATACAGTTAGCTTTAGTATGAAAAATCTGTGTAACTGAGAATTCACTACCAACCCTGACATTCTTGACTGAGCTGTAAAAACAACTGTTTGAATGATAGGTTGGTCAATCTATCCCAAAACCAAAGAGAATCTCTGCTGTAGCTACATCTATAGCTTTCTATAGTATACCAAATAAAACCAAATCATTTACAGTATTACTCAAGAATTACCCAACTTATTCATGGAATTATTTTGGCATCCTGTTACCTAAACCACATATTTTTCAGACAATCTACTCAGAAACACCTCTATGTGAAAATTGTTCAGTCTCAACTATAAAAGTGAACCAAGAGTAAATGACTGCCCCCTGGAAAGGAGCAAAAACATGCTCAATTTAACGCAGCAATTATTAGAGAAATTTCCTTGCTACCAAATAATAGATGATTAGCTAGTTCTGTGGAACAGCAATAAGTATCCTTAAAGCATATGCTATGACCATTAAAATGTTGCACTTAAAAATTGTATCTGTAAATCATAGCCTTTGTCATATCCTTTGCCTTACTTACCATGTTAAAAACTGTGACGTCCAATACACAACACGCCAGAAAATTGGCATTATTCCATTAGGAATATAACTCCATGGTTTGAAACATTTTTGCTTGCTGTAACAATGTAAAAAAGCTTATTGTTAGTTGCAGGGCCAAGAGTATAAAAAACATTTTCTATAAATTCCCCTATCTAAAAAGGTGTTTGAAAATAGCAGAGAAGTAATTCACTACTATGAGTAAGTAGTTCAATCATCAAGTATCTCAGAAGAAAATCTCAATCACCACTTATAAATACTTATCATTCTCCTCACTGCAAATAACCTATCTGGACAAGACAGCTTTCTTAGAGGAAAAAAAGAGTAGCTCAAAAACTAAAGAGAAATAAGCAATTTAAGGTTACTATTTTTTTACTTCTGTGGCAGAAAGTACTTTCTTCATGCAAAACAAACAAACAAAAAACCCCACCCTTTCTCTAGACCATTCAACTTCAGTAGGTGCAGCAGGTTTTCAAAAAATATCTAGGCACCCCATCACCTAGCTCTACTACCTAGAGCATGTAGCGATAGAAAAGCTGTTTCTTCTGTCACCCAGATGGATTTAGTCAGGCTTATATAAACTTGGACTTGTTGAGCCAATACTTTTCAGACAGGTAGCGTTTGCTTCAGAAGACTCGAAAAGCTGTAAGAGCCTTTTAGCAAAAAAACAAAGCAGAAGGTAAAGTGCCCATCCACACTAAGACACCTTGGGGTTTTTTTCCCATACCAGTCTGGCTAATGAAGCAATGGTGAGTCAAGAGGCAATACAGTCAGTTTAACAGTATCTATTGAGAAATAATTGCTGTTTTCCAGGATCAAACTAGTTAAGCCTGAGTTGTGAGTTTTCATGTACACAGCCTAAATATTTTCAAAACTATGAAATTACCACAGAATGACAGGCAGTGTGACTAAAGGTTTCAAACAAAGATCTGAGTTGCAGCAACACAGTATCTGCTCAATTAGTACTTATTTCTATCTGGTATACTCAAGTCACATACTATAGTATCACATCCATCAGCATGTTCTATACCTACAAGTAAGTTGAAAGGCTACTGAACAGTTTTCAAATGGTGTATTTAACTCACTATGTTTCATTAACATACACTGGGTCATCTTAAATAAAGGGTAAAATGTGCCACTGTCTGGCATTTTACCGTTCTTTTGATTCTCCCCTCTACTCTGCTCTCATGAGACCCCACCTGCAGTTCGGCATCCAGCTGTTGAGCCCTCAACATCAGAAGGATATCAACCAGCTGGAATGAGTCCAGAGGAGGCCACAAAGATGCTCCGAGGGCTGGAGCCCCTCTGCTATGGGGAGAGGCTGAGAGAGCTGGGCTTGTTCAGCTCCAAGGAGACCTTACAGCACCTTCCAGTACCTGAAGGGGCTACAAGAAAGCTGGGGGGGTACTTTTTACAAGGGTCTGTAGTGACAGGAGAAGGGGTAACGGGTTTAAATTGAAAGCAGGGAGATTAGATTGGATATCAGGAAAAAAAATCTTCCTGGAGAGGGTGGTGAGGCACTGGCACAGGTTGCCCAGAGAAGCTGTGGGTGCCCCATCCCTGGAAGTGTTCAAGGCCAGGCTGGATGGGGCTGTGAGCAACCTGACCTAGTGGAGGGTGTCCCTGCCCATGGCAGGGGGATTGGAACTGGATGGTCTTTAAAGGTCCCTTCCAACCCAAACCATTCTATGATTCCACAGATATGCAATATCCAGACAGCCCCTGCTCTGGGGCAACAAAATTGGCAATACATCCATGCAACTTATCAACTGAGATTTGAAATGCTCTAATCATCTTACAGATAACTACACTGCACACATCTACAAAATGTGAAAATAGCCAATGGAGGCTAAAGAACAAACAGCCATGAAAAAAGCCTACATTCACCTACATTCCCCATGTTTTAGGGGTTACTTCCTTCCTACCAGAATTCAGCAAGCAGGCTATCGTTACATTGGTAGAATACAGTAAACTTCAGATAACTCAAATTACTATATATATATATGCAATTATAATAAGCAATTACATATGCTGCTTATATACAAGACAAACCTCCTAATTCCATTCATGAGGTACAAAATCAGATTTTCAAGTCTAAAGTCTTTAAATTGTGAAGGAAAAATAAGCATTCACCAAGGCCTCTCCTCACAGATAACTAAGGCTGCTTAAAAAGTTTAGTTCTATTGTTTTAACAACAAAACATAACTCTAGCATGAAATCTAAAAAAACAACCAAACAAAAGGAATATTTAGGTAATCAGAATTACTGTATAAATTACTACCAATAAATGCAGATGGACTTGTCTTCACCTTTTCTGTCATCCTCCTGTATGTTTACAATCTTCAAGTGTCATACTACACAGATAACACTTGTCTATTAGTCTTAAAAAAACAGTACACTCCTATTGTTTAAAAAAAGAAAATCATAAAATACTTCTTTAAAAAGAAAATATATAGCTGATACCTTGGAGCAAGAGTAACGTAAGAGCCATTACTTTCTGCAGGGCTGGAGTTAACAGCAAGCTTACACCGATTATAAATAGTCTAAAAGACAATTAATTTCATATGAGTGAGCAGAAAAAGGTACATCTATTTAACAATACTAGGTCTCATTTCTAAAGTCATTTCCTGTACTCCAGGTTTACACTCAGGAGCAGTTATACTAATAACCCTCAAAACAACAATCTGCAGGACAAGTAAGTAAAAAACTGAAAGTGTTTTTATGTTACCTAAACAGGTAAAAATTGCTACAAACAAATAATGAAATTTTAACAAATCTGTTTCAAATGTTTTATCTGTTGAGATCAACAAAATTTAAAAATAAAATTAACTGTAAACACAGACATTGTCCTGCAAAAAAGTAACAAGTGTCTAGCTTACTAAGACACTATTTGGAAAATGTATTTGCTGTTTTAAGACAGTGTCTTCTGAAAGTACGATTAAAAATATTCCATACATAATTCATACAACTAAGCAGGAAATCTCCCAAGTTTCTTACCGTACTGACATCCAGAGGCAGTATAAACACAATAAGAAAGCAAAGATACCAAGCCAGTAACGTTGCTACTATCACCAGCCTATGCTGTTTCTTGAAGTCTCCATACCGATGAAGTAGGAACAAGGCCAGAAAAAAGACAAATACTATCTCAAGGCCCAACGCTGCCCCACTCATTATTGAATATTCACTCCAGCCACACAGCACAGCTCACGTAAAGCAGATCAGAACTGTAAGACAAAAAAAGATATTTAATTACATTAAAATCTTGGAATATACACCAAAAAAAGTTGTAGGTGCTTTAAAGTCCTCTGCAGAAATCAAAATATCGTTATTCCAATTTTCTCATTTCTAGCAACATATTTGACAACTCCTCTTCATCTTGATGTACAGTGGATCCAAAGTCATATCTGTGCCCTTGAATAAGACTAACTTCTAAGTCCAGTATAAATTAAAAAAAAAATCTATTCTGCTTTTTTTTTCCTCTTAGAAGCAATCAACTAATTTGGACAAAGGGTTAAATGTTTTAATTAAATGTTTCTGGAAAGTTTTGTTAATGAACCCTTCCTCAACTATGCATTTCAATTCTCTACTCAAGATTTAAGAGCATAAAAATACAGTGAAGTATATGTTAGTCTACTTCTGATGTCCTTTGGTTTGAAGCTTCATGTAATAAGAGGCAACATGATAGCTAATTCACCTTCCTACCTGTAGTGGTTTAAGTCCTGCCAGCAAAATACCACCAAACCACTCCCACACCTCCTTCCCCACCCTCCTCCAGAAGAGAGGAAGAATTGGAGGAAAAAGACAAGGAAGCTTATAAAATTGAGATAAGAACTATTTACTAATTTAAGTGAATAATATATATAAAAATGGATATATACAAATACTACTACTACTAAGTAATCAAAAGAATAAAAAATAAACCACATGACACAATATATGTCCAAGCACAAGGACAGGCTGGGTGGCGAATGGATCGAGAGCAGCCCTGAGGAGAAGGACTTGGGGGTACTGGGGGATGAAAAGCTGGACATGAGCCGGCCGTGTGCACTGGCAGCCCATAAAGCCAACCGTACCCTGGGCTGTATCCAGAGCAGTGTGGCCAGCAGGTCGATGGAGGGGATTCTCCCCCTCTACTCTGCTCTCGTGAGACCCCACCTGCAGTTCTGTGTCCAGCTCTGGGGCCCCCAACAAAAGAAGGACATGGACCTGTTGGAGTGAGTCCAGAGGAGGCCACGGAGATGCTCTGAGGGCTGGAGCACCTCTGCTATGGGGACGGGCTGGGAGAGTTGGGATGTTCAGCCTGGAGAAGAGAAGGTCCTTTCCAACCCAAACCATTCTGTGAGTCTATGATTCTATGAATATGATACAATTGCTCACCACCTGCTGTCAGATAGAGAGTCAGGTCCTGAGGAGTGAGAGTCAGAGCCAGAAAGCCTGAGAACAACCACAGCAGAGTCTGATCAGTGACACCATGACTTGGAAAACTAACAAATCCACCAACTCACGAACGAACGAGCAAGCAAAGGAGTTAGCAGAGCAGCTAATAAAGGAGTTAGTGAAGGCATTAAGGGAAGTCAGAGAGTGTAATGGCACCCCAGCCCACTACCTGCTTATGTACCGAGCATGATGTACTATGGATTGAAATCCCCCTTCAGTCAGTTTGGGTTGGCTGTCTGAAATATGTGTCCCCCACTCTGCCTGTAGTGAGGAACTTGGAAACGCAGCTGCAGTATCAGAAGCTGAGACCCTGAACTTGGTGCAAGCACTCCCCACCACCAGCTAAAAAGACACCTCTTCAGTACTTTTCCCAGGAAATCCAGAAACCTAGCTTCATATCAGCCACTGTGAAGAAAGTTAACTCTTTCCTGATTAAAACCAGCACACTACCCCTCTTCTGTTCTTCAGAGAAACACACATATCAATACATTTGTTATTAGTCTTGCCAAGATACATTTTTGCTTTGCTCATTCTTCTGGGTTCACTTACTCTGTGTGTTATAGTCAGAACTGCTACAAATGCCTACGAAGTTCTTCATACAGACACGCTATTATGCAAAGGGCCAGTGAGATGCACAAACCTGTTAGATAAAATTTCACTGACTTGTTACATCTTTGGTTAAATTGCTTCTGACCTTTTTAAGCAGCATTATTGCTGGGTTCAGTCAGGAAAGGGTTAACTCCCTTTACTCTGGTTGCCAGGGAACTCTGTTGCTGGATGCTAAGAGAAAACATTGAAAAGGCCTCAGCTGGTGCTGGGGATGGCCTGTACTGAACTCAAGGTCTTTTGTCAGCTTCGGATACTGTAGCTGACCCAGACTGACCAAGGCAGTATTTCATCCCATAGTACGTCATGTTCCGGGCTCTTGGGGTGGGGAAGGGGGTCCGGTGACCATTGCTCTGCCCTTCTCTCTCTCTCCCTTACTCCCTTGCTCGTCTCTCTGGGCACTTGCTAACCCTCCTGTGTTAGCTGCTTTGCCAACTCCTGTGCTGGCTCATTCGTGTGGGAGCTGCTGGGTTGTTTTGACTTTTCTGGCCGTGTTATCAGTGATAGGGTTCGCTCGGAATCTGCCGTGTCAGCTCCTGGGCTCCGGCCTTCAGGCCGCGGCTCTCGGGCTGCGATCGCTCTCGGGCTGTGGGTCTTGGGCTCTCTGGGTCTGATTTTCATCACTCAACATCTGGGTGTGCATTGGTCAGTGGATGGTGGGAAATTGTATCATATTGTATATATTGTACTATATGTTTCATTTTCTACTATTTTAATTATTTATTATTAGTAGTATCTGTATATACTGATTTATATTTAATTAGTAAATAGTTCCTATCTCAATTTTACGAGCTTCCTTATTTCTTTTTCCTCCGATTCTTCCCCTCCACTAGAGGAGGGGAGGGGGATTTGTGAGAGCGGCTTCATGGTATTTTGCTAGCCGGAGTTAAACCACGACACCACAGGCAGTTCACACATCATTAAAAAAAACCCCAAGTTTATTAATCTGGTCAGGTTGACTTGCTTCTCCATCAAGATTATCATTTTTGCTGGTTTAACAGAAACAGTTTTTGCAATGGCTACCCTACTATTATTTTCAGCGCTTTCACTGGAATTTTAGAGATTCAAAAGAAATGCTACCACTAAAATTTCCCTCAATTTACTTTTAAATTCCTTTATCATTTGTTAATGATGTGAACCATTTCCTTTACTGATCTCTCAGTATACTGCTTTAGCAGATCTGTGATGCATGAGGGCACAGAGCAGTTAAAATTATCTTATTTTCACTAAAAAATTGCTAAGTTTGTGATGCCAGTACTTCCTTGAGGACATAGGAGTTATTCTATGTTTTTTCCCTGAATATTTGTTTCTCCCTACTTCGCTACTTTCACATTTTACTTGCAAATAGTGAGAGCAGCCTGTTAACTCCACACCAGCTGTTAATACACACAGCACCCCATATTCTGAAAATAGTTAGAATTACCTTGCTCTTCCTTATCAAAGATGCACACGCTTTTTATCTTCTGCCTTTCATTTAATGTGTTTCTCAAATTATTAGCATTTCTGTTAGGTCAAAACATACCCTTATTATCTGCCTACACAACACTTTGGCTAGATCATCTTAAATCATGAATGCAGGATATCTAACCTACTTCTCAATCACTTATTCTAAGCAAGCCCTTGTCTATTCCATAGTACTACTCTTGTTTCCTCAGAAAACAGACTTTCGTATTGATAGTATAGTAGCAAATTTCACACCAAAAAAAAACATCAGTGGAAAGGAAATACCATATACAGAGATTATTAAGGCAGTACTATCTGACATATGTAGCTCTGGGTACCCATTATAGCCACACCTTATGCTATGTAAACAAAAGTATTATACATCATACCCTCCATTAGTCACAGCTATATGATTTTTTACTACAGTCACACCTGTCAAAACACACACACAGAGCTGCTGTCAAAACAAAAGGTGAAAAGTTTTTGTGCAAGATGATGCACTCAGGTACTACCATGAGGGAACTTTCAAAAAGATTACAAACATGTACAGAATATACTAAAATAAAGAGGGCATTGAGTCCTACCACAACTTAACTTACTTTCAAAGCTAAAAGCAACTTTGCAGTAATCAAAGGAAACTACATTTTTCTGTTCTTTACCTGGTTCCAATTTTAATCTCAAAATACAAAATGAAAGGCTTAATTTTTACAACTGCAACTGATGACAATTAGAGTTGTTTTGAAATAATGTATGCACATTTTCAAAACTACAGCCCAAAATTTATAGACAGAAACTACTTAAAACTAGTTCTCAGTACAAATAGCTTAAATGGAAAGAAAATCCACAAGGTAAGAAATGCAATGCTTGAGAGAAGCTCTTACTGCGAACTAAATCCTGTCTAACAGGACAGATGTATTTGAGATCCACACTACTAGAATTATTTGTATCAGACCTTAAAATATATTACTGCGGCCTGGAAAGCCATGCCTTCCTATGGCAAGCATTTGCCTCTGAACCTGGTTGTTAGCTCAAAGAAAGGTAAGTTCCTTATCCATAATTATGTTCCTTAATTTTATTTAGACGGGCTTCTCACTATTAGCACACAACTCCCTACTATCAGCTAGCTGAAATTCCTGAACCCCTAATGTTCTCCTGACAACAATAAACTACTTCAGTGGAGTTCTCTGGTACTGCACAATCTTAACTGTTTAGAAGATGCTCCTATTAAGCAATGACAAAAAGTAACAAAATTCCTCATTGTCGTGGTTTAACTCCAGCTAGCAGAATACCACGAAGCCGCTCTCACAAATCCCCCTCCCCTCCTCCAGTGGAGGGGAAGAATCGGAGGAAAAAGAAATAAGGAAGCTCGTAAAATTGAGATAAGAACTATTTACTAATTATATCTAAATCAGTATACACAGATACTACTAATAATATATATAGACTTAGAATAGTAGAAAATGAAACATATGGTACAATATATACAGTATGATACAATTTCCCACCATCCACTGACCAATGCACACCCAGATGTTGAGGGATGAAAATCAGACCCCGAGAGCCCAAGAACCACAGCCCGAGAGCGATCGCAGCCCGAGAGCCGCGGCCTGAAGGCCGGAGCCCGGGAGCCTACGCAGCGGATTCCGAGCGAACCTTATCACCGATAACACAGCCAGAAAACTCAAAACAATCCACCAGCTCCCACACGAATGAGCCAGCACAGGAGTCAACAAAGCAGCTAACGCAGGAGGGTTAGCAAGTGCCTGGAGAGACGAGCAAGGGAGCAAGGGAGAGAGAGAGAAGGGCAGAGCAATGGCCACCGGACCCCCTTCCCCACCCCAAGAGCCCGGAACATGACGTACTATGGAATGAAATACTCCCTTGGTCAGTCTGGGTCAGCTACAGTATCCGAAGCGGACAAAAGACCTTGAGTTCAGTACAGGCCATCCCCAGCACCAGCTGAGGCCTTTTCAATGTTTTCTCTTAGCATCCAGCAACAGAGTTCCCTGGCAACCAGAGTAAAGGGAGTTAGCCCTTTCCTGACTGAACCCAGCACACTCTGAAGGAAACAGTACCAATTCGCATCCGCCGTTCCTGGAAAATAAGACAGCTATGGATTAATATAAGTAAGACCAAAGGCTGAAACACTGGCACTGGAAACGCAACTTAACCAATAAAGGACAAGGACCATAAAGCGCACAGTTCACACTTAATTCCCTTGGAGACTCCCCACTATCCACAGTATTAAATTACCTTGCCAACCTCACGACTAACCATGCTCATGACCATCTACATTACAAATTAACTAACCACTCTGACTGGTACAGAAATACTCAGGTTACTAAATGAAACGGCAGAGAATGAAAACAACACACTTTCTTAGAGCTTTTTGTATACCAACAAATCTAACGACAAAGACACTCTGCTATTATATTCTTAAAGATGGGCTAAAAAGAGTAGAGCATATCTGTGAAGAAAGTACCTTGGTCTCACTGCAGTGGACTCCCAATACCCCTGTCATCAGAAAACCCAGAGCATACTGTATCACAATTTTATTATTTTCAAACTTTGCAGGTAAGCTTTTTACCAGCAGGTTGTTCCATTTTCTAGACTACTGTAATTGGTGCTTCAACCCTCCTCAGTATAATATCACACTTTCGGCAGATTTCTTGCTGCTGCCCTTGATACTCTCCCCCAGCTTACCCTCTCCCTTCTACACTGAGCTGGAACCCACACAGTAACCCAGCTAATACCTGCAAAGGCCTCAACTGAGTGATCTTAAACACTGCTTCACATGCCTTACTGAAATGCATACATACAAGTATAACCTGCACTATGTTCCTTTCACATATTCAGCTCATTATGCCCTCCAAATTCTTTCCCTCTAAGAAACACAACACTGTTCTCCACCCCGTATTTGAGTGGTTGGCTGCTCCTGCTCCAGTGCAGGCACAAAACGCTACTCATTTGTACCCCTTCGCTTCCCATGCGCTTCTGAATCTCCAAGGCATTTTCATTTCTGCTACCACTCAATAATCCGTCTGTACTCCCTCCTCACTTTGTGCCTTCTTAAGTTGTAATAATCACATTTTTTCGTGATGGAAACTCTGTGGAAATACTGGAGCGTAGTTGACAAGGGACTGGCCTCCTTAATCACAACTGTAGCTGTTCCCAACTGTTCTTCCCCAGCAAAAACATTCTGAGAAACAGAATCAGAAGTCCTGTTAAAGACCAAATATGAGACACCAACTAGTCATCTTGTATGCAGGAGGCAGATCAGTGAAATAAGTTAGATTATTTCAACTACTTGTCCTTGACAAACTGATGCAGTCTTTTACTCAGCTGTTACATTCTATATACTTACAAAGAGCTTTGGTTCCAGAATGTTTTTCATTAATTCAAAAGAAAGTAGACTAGTCTGACCACCTGTAGTTTTCTCTGTCCTTCAAAAATTAGTAACAAAGAGGCACCATGCTTCTGATTTTCATATCTTTGATACTTCAGTCATTTTTAGAATACTGCATCCTTTTGCTGTTGCTGTTCTTGACATATTCTTGGGTAAAGATCATCAAACAGATATGGAAAAGTTAAATTTCTAGAAATCTTGGCTATTTCAGTGAAAACAGTTGAAGAACCAAGCAGCTAGAGATCTCCTCGGCTTGCTCTGCATTTTAAACATCGTAATTGCATCTGGGGAAAAAAAAAATCACCAAGAAAGTTGCCAGATGATGAAAGAAGTATCAAAGACAGTAATGGACAAAACTGAGTGAGAGCCACAGCATGTTGAAAATCTGTGCGACAGCTGAATTCACAACTCAGCAGCAAGTATAAACTGAAAGCTGTTATCTCCAGCAGAAATACCAACGGCCAGCTCAATGATGACCTTTTGCCTTTCTGTCAGGAAATAATCTGCTAGTTTCTATCAAGTTTCTTCCAGTACATTTCACTTGGCAAAAGAAAAATAGTACGCCACAACACCTAGTAGGTTTCTGAAGCCTGCCTTACTCTGCAAAACTATGCTGCCAAGACTCCTAAAGTAAGATTTACAAACATGATTAAACCTTTTGGTCTGATAAAGCTGCTCCACGCTAAGGGGCCCTTTTCGCTTCATCTTGAAACAACAAAATGAGCTAACTTCACATTTTAGAACTCTTAAAAAGAGAAGAACCAGAGGTCAAACAACAATAAAAATAATCCCTTAGGCCATTTTCACATCCAAGTCTGCTTAGTTTGTTGTTGGGGTTTCTTTTCTGCATGGTTTTGGGTGTTGTTGGTTTGGGTTTTTTTTTCACTTCCTTATGACACAAGACCCTTGCAGCTTGGGGAAACAATAAGTATTCATAAGCAGGTAGTTGACAGCTGTCTTAATCTCAGCACAGTGAGAAAACTACCTAAAGAAAGAAAATAGTCAGGAACTGCCTCAGAAAACTGACCAGAGAAGTTATCCGATTGCACTACTTGGGAGAAATAACCTCTGAGATGAACACAGAAACCAGAATTTGCAGAGGTTGTTTTTCTAAGAAACATTACTCAATCTATGTGTGATTGATACTTTATCATTACCTGTAATTTCAACTATCTTGCAAAGCAGAAAATATTTTAAATTGATTAAACATTCAATTGTCTGTATATGAATATTTAAGGAAACAAGTTTTGTATATACTAATGACAAGACAAAAATAACAAAATGCTGTGATGACTCCATTCTAAATAGCAGTATTCTCCAATTTGGTGGGATACTAGGTTCTCCACATTAGCACTAAATAGTGCTTTACCGAGGAACCTAAGAATTTTTGTGTTCAAATGCAAGCAGGACCCATCAGTACAAAACCACAGGATGTTAACTTGCTTTACACGGTGCTGTACTGTCCCCTAATAAAACATATTAAGTATCACAGAGGCTGATGCTTTCATAGATTTTAGGGGAATACTCTGGAAATAATACATTGAAAAAAAACAACCTTCTTGAAGGAACCAAAATAGAATCAGGTACAAAGGCTGTACAGTTGCAATAAGAATCTTAAAAAAGAACAGAAATTGCCACCTGGGCTGCCAGGCTAATACACTCACACAACACAAGTGTCAGTAAGCCAGTCAATCACATCACCACAATGCTGACACGGCATTAAGGCAAACGTAAGACTATTTGGTAATTCAGAGCTTTTTAAAAAATAATTTGATTTTACCCTTTTCAGCAAATTCTTCTTCCAATTTCCCACACATTAATAAAGAAAAGTGAAAAGATTTACCAAAAGAGAAAAAAAAAAAAAAAAGAGGGAGGCTGCTGAACAGGTTAAATATAATCAGCTTAATTTTTAAAACTAAAAAATAACCTCTTTCATTTGATTATCCACTTAAAAAAACTTTAAACAACTGTTCCACGACTTCAGTTAAAACTGGAAATGGTTAACACAAATTGTTTTTTAAGATTACACGCAAGCTGGTTTCAGACACGCCACTGTCTGTATCTGACTTAATAGCTTTGTACTATTTGCCATGTGTTGCATTACCATCTTCAATTTTATAGGCACGTCTATCGTTACTCAGTAAACAAAGGACAGCATTTACAGGCAAGTGGCTGACTAAGAGCAGAGTGGCAGGTGTGTTCAAAATTAGTTTTCCATCCCGACCAATTTCAAAACAAGTAGTTGGGAGCAAAAGCATGATGAGCTGCGTTAGCGAAAGAAAGCCTAGCATAAATCCGACAGACGGTGTGAAACAATCAGAGATAAACTAGCGTGGTTAAGGACAGGACCAGAACACACTGGCAGTCCCCCAGTTTCAGGCCTTCGCAGCGAAGGTGTTTCCAGACCGCAAGAAAACCTTTCACGGTAAAATGTCACCGGTCTTCCGGGCTGGATACTGCCAGGGCACGTTAAACCCGCCAAAGCCGCTGACTGTGTCCGCTGGCCCATCAGACGCGCCAAGTGTGCAGGCATTTAACAAACGCCAACGAATGCTCGGAGGCCCCAAAGAAAGGAAATTAGGGGTAAGGCCAGAACAACGAACACGCCGACTCCTCCCCCCGCCTCACACCTCCCAGGCGTTCCCCCCCGCCTCCAACACTGACCCCCGCTCACCCCCCACCCCCCTCCGCTTCCCAGCCAAGGGAGCCCAGTACAGGCCCAGGGTCTCCGGCACCCCGCCCCTCCCACCCACCCGTCCCGAGGCCCGCACCCCCGCCTGCCAGTACCCTGGGCCTCACCGCGGACAGAGCCCCCCGCTCAGCAGCCAGGCGCTCGCGGGGCACCCCGCCCTCCATCCTGCCTGACGCCGGTCTCCACGCCAGGCCTCAGACCACCACACGGCAAGCGGCGCCGGCCGCGCCCAGCTCCCCCCGCGTCAGACCGATCGGCCCCGCCACCGCCGCCGCCATTCACGCCTCGCTAACCGCGCGACGTCAGCAGCCGCTCTGACGACGTCAGCAGCCGCTCTGACGACGTCATCGCCCCCGCCCCGGAGGCGGGCGCGAGGCGGTGTGGGTAGGGCCCGTTCGCGTCGGCGGTGGGGGCGCTGCGATGGCGGCGAACTACAGCTCCCGGTGGGCTCTGCGGCGAGAGCCCTCCGGCTTCCGGCCGGCTCGCGGCGG
The DNA here is from genome assembly GCA_027574665.1 of Rhynochetos jubatus. Classification (NCBI taxonomy): domain Eukaryota; kingdom Metazoa; phylum Chordata; class Aves; order Eurypygiformes; family Rhynochetidae; genus Rhynochetos; species Rhynochetos jubatus. The sequence continues at coordinate 71,089,421 of CM050690.1, read as the reverse complement.
TCCGCGCGCGCGGCGGGACGGCTCGAAGGCGCTGGGCGCGGGTCTCCGGCGGGTGTTTGCTGTCGCCGCCATGCACAGGTAGGGGGTGGGCGTACGCGGCGTCGGGGCGAGTGCCGGGTGCCCGAAACGCCGTCCCCGCGGGAGGGAGCCGCTGTGTGCCCGGGGTGGGCGAGGCGGGGGGGGTGGGCTGCGCACGGGTTCCCCCCGCTGCTCAGGGGCGCGTGTGGGAACGCCGGGGGTCGGTGAGAGAGCGCGGGGTCCGTGGGGGGTGCGCGCGTGGGTTCTTGAGGTTCCCCCGGGTGTTGTGGGGCGGGAGGAAGGTGCGTGGGTCCCGGGGGTGCCCGGCGCGCGCGCTTCGGGCCGGTGTTGGGGTGCGGGGGGTGTCCGGGATCCCCGGGCTGGTTCTTTTCCGCCCCGCGACGGGAGGCAGCTGGAGCGGACATCCCCCCCCGTGCGTTCCGCGGGATGGCGGGGCTTGCCGCTGCCCGCCCAGGGCCGATGGGGCTGAGGCGCGCTGCCCGCGCCCGGTGGCGTCCCCGCGACCCTCCCTGTGCTCGGGGGTCCCGCCGCGCCCCTCCCCGGGCGGTGCTGCCCGCCCCCCGGCAGCGGGCTGAGCGCTGGCGCGGCCCGTGACCGCCCCGCGCTCGGGTCTCCCGCGCTGCGCAGGCTCTGCCGCGGGTCGCCCCCTCCACGGGCTTCCTTGGCCGGTGCCCCCGCTCTCCCCATCCCTCCACCCGGGAACGGGGTGCGAGTAGTCCCCGGAGGGGTGCCTGGCCGAGCACACGCCTCCGCTGTAGCCGCTGCTCGTGCTGGCGGCACTCGGAGCTTTAGTTCAATGTAGTGCCCCGGGTGGGGATGCGGCTTCTGTGTGAGTGCGAAATGCTTCTGCACGAGGAGCCCTGTCTCGTGTCAGTCTGGCTGTACCTTCAGAGCCTGTGGGTTTTTCTCCGTCCGCAGAAAACACCTCCAGGAGATCCCGTCTTCCAGCAGCAATATTTCCACTAGCTTCACTCTGGACTCGGACTCCAGCAAGCCCTCCGAGTTTGTTTCTGGCGTGGGAGCGCCTGCTGTCAACAGTGACAACGAAGACAGTGAAAACACGCCGCAGGACCTGCTAGCAACGTCATCCAGTCCTCTTGTGAAACGGCAGAGGGTGAAGGATGTTACCATAGTGCACGGGCGTCAGCTGCTCAGGGCTGCAGAGTCAGGTACCGTGACCCTGGTCCAGGTTTCATTAGAGATGGAGAGTGGGCATCACAAGTCATTAGTACCTTATTCCTTGGTTTTTGAATTTTTTTTTTATTTGCTCTTGCCCAGCAGAATATCACTTCTAGATCTTGTGGCTTTCAGGCCTGGGCTGATGAGTCCTGTTTTATGTAAGCCTTTCAGCAGAGGTGGTGTATCTGGTGGCAGAACTGTGGCCCACATAAGCCATGGTTGTCTCCTGCCAAGCCCCACGGGCCCGGCCCCTGCCTGCCTGCCAGGGGTTGTGTTGATGTCCCTGTGTCCGTCCACTCTTGCTGCCTGGGACTTGAGCAGTCCCTGAGCTGCATCTGTTGCTTTGCCCAAGGGACCGGTTCCAGAAGGTGCTTTGCTGCATGGTGAGAGAGGGGTCAGGCTCCTCGCAAAGTACAGCTGTGGTTGCCAGATGAATATAGATTATTGGTCCTTTCAGTCTGCAGATACTATGGAATGCAAAACAAAGAAACCGCTCTCTCCAGACGCTAGGTTTGGAGTTCTTATAGTCAGTTCTTGAGCTCCACCACCCAGAAACCTGTTGTGTGAATGGCAACACCTTCTGGAGACGTGTATCTCTTCATGAGAAGTTGAGATTGCACCACATCTCTTCAGGTGGTGGGTTGGTAGTTAGCATGCATGTTTTAAAGAGCTGTTTGCAGTAATTGCTTTTCTCTGTGTGCTATACAAAAGCATAGCTCACCTTGGGCTCCTTTCTGGGAGTCTGGCATGCTAGGAAGGATGAGCGACATGAAGGAAGTAACTGAGATGCTCTTGTTTCCAAGGTAAGTATGTAAACAAAGATTATAAATTTTCAGGGAAATTGTATTTTCTATAGTTTATTACGTACACTAAGCTGATGTTGTGAAAGCTTTGCATATGCCAGCCATACCTAGGCAAAGATGGTAATAATCTTCCTACAATGAAGGGCTGAAAGGGGGATGAGTAGTGGGCTGATGCTTGTATAGCTGAGAGAGACTGTAGGGGTGCTTGTAACAGCTGAGCCAAACCAGACATCTGATCAGCAAGCAAAATGAGCCAGCTCTAACTAGAACATATTTACTTTTTCTTTAAAGGTGTTTCTTGGGATCTACTTCCAGATGAGTTGCTTATAGCAGTCTTTGCCTGTTTGCCCCTAAATGACTTGCTGAATGTTTCCATGATTTGTAAGAGATGGCATCGTATTGCGTAAGTAATTCTCATTATTTTAGTACTGAGAAAACCTTTGCTTCCATAGACTGTTAAATGATCTGGTTTTCGTCTTGTTTATTCACGTATAATTCAATTTATGCTTTCTGTGGGTTATATGTATGCATAATCAAAAGATGGCTGGCATATTTTAACATTAGTAATTCTATTAAATTGCTCTCCCCCTCTGTCTTTTGTGGCAATGAAATATTTCTGTGGTTGTACTCCTCGTTCTGACCCTTTCTAACTCACTAACAAGTAAAATTCTGTGCCTTAGGTTTGATGAATCTCTCTGGCAGACTCTTGATCTGACTGGTAAAAATCTGCTGCCAGGAGTGGTTGGACAGTTGCTGCCTGTAGGTGTTACTGTATTTCGCTGCCCAAGATCTTCCATTGGGACTCCGTTGTTTAAAACATGCAAGTAAGGCTTTTTCTGCAAGTTCTGGATCCTGAAACCATGTTTCAAATATTTGCAGTTTCTCTGTATTTTTTGTTTTAAGGACTCCACCAGTAGTAGCATTTGTGCTTTTTCTGAAGTGTGGAAGAGCTGATCGATGGTTAGGTATGTCTTAAAATAAGAGGATCTGCATTCACCTCTGTGCTGGTTTTAGTCAGGACAGAGTTAATTTTCTTCGCAGTAGCTGGTACAAGGCTGTGGTCTGGATTTGCACTGGAAAGAGTGCTGATAACACTGGTGGTTTTAGTTGTTGCTGAGAAGCGTGTGTACCAAATCAAGGCCTTTTTCAGCTCCTGATATTGCATCCGTGTTCCCAGCTTTCTTGTCACAAGCAGTGGTGTGGAGGCGAAACAGTTCAGACAGCTAACCCAAACTAGCTGGAGCAGATTTTAATGCAATTTTAGTAACTTGCCCTTTTTTTGTTTTTCTTTAGACCTCTCAAAATTCAACATATGGATTTGTCGAACTGCGTAGCGTCTGTTGCAGATCTCCACAGTATTCTTTGTCTGTGTGAAAGCCTGCAGAGCCTCAGCGTGGAGGGACTAGTGCTTTCTGATGACATCATCAAGTGAGTGACATATTTGGGAATATTCAGTAAATACCTTCTGTTTGGTGCAGGCTAGTGAAGGCACGCAGTTGAGAGTTGTTCATTGTGGGAGTCTTTTGAAATGGCCAGTTTTAGGCACCTAACAGCTAGCTGGTAGCCTAGATGAGCTGCCTCTTTACTCCCTAAGAGAGGAGGTGAGGAGGAAACACCCCTCTGGAAAAGTGTGTCTGTGGCTTTTTTTTCTTGGGCACAAAACATACAACTGGCAGAGAACAAACAAAGTAATAGTTTGGCTTTTGATACCGGATCAAAAGTATCTGAAAACTGGGTACTAATTAGGCGCCAATGATGGAATTTTATTACCTTGTGTATGAATGTAGATACTGGGTGTAAGGGTTTTTCCACACTTTGCCAGTGGCATGTCTGCTCTAGTCTTGCAAACAAATGCATTCAGGGGGATGCTATTTGGACATGTGTTTTGTTCTGGATTAGACTCTGTCTTGCAGAGGGGTGACTGCAGAAATGAGATGATTGCTTTGGTTTTTGTAAAGGTATAGTCACGTCTAATAAGCCATGGTGTGTGTTTAATGGCATACAACAGGAGATGGTGAATAAAATTGTTTCCGTTTAAACTTAGCAGTTTACAGGTATGCAGACTTGTCATGAATGTCAAATCCGTGTGCTGTAATGCAGCAAGTACAGAGGTGAGATCCTGAGTGACTCTTAAGTTGTTCAGTTTACTAAAGATGTAGTGCTGCATGTTTAGTGAATAATTCTATGCCAGGATCTTAGCTCTTAAATACAATCACGCATCCTAGAAATGCAAGCGATGTTCCAACATTTACTATTTATCTTTTTTCCTTTCTACAGGAGCATTGCAAAGAATCATGGTTTGATACGACTAAATCTCTGTGGGTGCTCAGGGTTTTCTCCAGATGCCTTGGGGCTGATGTTGAGCAGCCTTCGTAGGTAAGACAAAAATAGCTTTTGCTATGCCTGAAAAAGAGGATCCTTTAAATTTTTTCCACAGGCATCCTTACTGTACTTATCTCTAATATCTTTGAGCCTGTTTCTGTTCCTAAATGCCCAACAGCTGAATATTGGATGAATGGTTTTCATTTCTTTACATCAAGCTGTTTTCTTCTTTAATAACAAAGATGTACTTCAGTAGTTTTTCATGAGTTCCTCAGTCATCCTTAAAGGAAGTCTTGTTGGCGGGCAAGCCCCATTTATGTTCCTTTTGATTATCATGCAAATTTGATTTTTCTGAATGAAAGCAGTATGTGATCCTCACAAAGTGAAAGTGTGTGTTTTGAAACTAAAAAGTGGAGTCCTGTAGCTCCCTTGGCAATCAGAGTACAGCATGAATGACAGAAAACACTGTGCCTTTCCATCCATGATAGAAGGTTACTGAAGGATTATTCTACTTTATGAAGCACTGTGTTCAGATTGACAGCTCCAGTGATTAAACCATCTGCTGGCAGGAAGTCACTGAACTGAGCCCTAGTCAATCTGGGATTTATATCCTGATCTTTCTGCCAACTTCCTGTAAGATGCTGGACAACCCACTTAATCTTTGCTTCTGCAAAAGCATGTTTTTAATCAAACTGCAAGTTACTGGACAGACTAAGCCTTATCTGCCTCTCATGGGTAGATAATACTTTATGTTGGTTGGCCTGATGGCTTGGATCATGAGCTCTTTAGAGAATGGCAGTCTGTAGGGTGCAGTGAATAGCAGATGGCAAATAGATCCTAAGAATGCTAGTGTCAATTTAACTGGGACATTTTTAAGTTACAATTTCATTTAGATTTCCAACTAAATGCTGTAGTTGCACTGTCTGTTGTGTCTTTGTCTTCTCGTTATATCTACAACACCTATACAAATACTTTGTCCCAGCCCTGAATGGTGTTAGGCTCTAGGTAATTGAGTATGTAAAGAGTTAAGGTCACAGTATGGCCAATCCTTCTATGAAACTATAAAGTATTTTATGCTAATTAGGATTAATTGGTCACCTGACCAATGCTAATGGTGGATAGCCTTTTTTCCCCTCAATGTGAACATCTGTTCAGTAGTAACAGATTCAGGTCACAAACCCAGCAGCAAGATGAAAAGACAGTGTCTCCCTGTGGCAGTCACTGGAGAGAACCGTTTCACTTCCTAAAACACTAAATCGTTCCAGTTGGATATGGCCTTGGATAGTCACTTTTAACCCCTTGCCAGAGCAGCGTCTAAATTCAGCATTGGCCAGGTTGGTGAGTCTTTTTCTCTGGATCTTGAAAATCTTCAAAGACAGATTCCACGGCCTCGGTGGGCAACACTTAATTATTGTCATAGCAGAATTTGTAAGCATGGATACAGGAAGTTGGTGGTAGTTGTCTTACAAATTTTTGTCTTAAAAGTGTTAACTGTAACAGCTAATATCAGAACTCAAACTGTATTCCAGTCATTCTTCTGAACAACTTTTTTTTTCATTTGTGTGTAGGTTGGAGGAGCTGAACTTGTCCTGGTGTGACTTCACAGTTGAGCATGTCAACGTAGCAGTTAACAATATTACTCCAAAAGTAACCCAATTAAATTTCAGTGGATACAGACAAAGGCTAGAAATCGCAGGTAAATGGCATGGCAAACCTTCATCCCCACCATGGGATAAAGCATCAGGCTTTATATTTTATTCTGGTTGGCATCTGCTGTGTGCGTAGAAGAGTCATGCACAAACACTGATTTTTGTGCTCTGTATACCCTGATGTTCCTGATGTCAGAGAATCTTACATGTGCTTCTGGCTCAGCCATGAGGGGTGAGATGATTCGTCTTCTGAATTTAAAAATAGTCAGGTGAAAACTATTTTCATCTTCGGTTGGAAGGTAATGCCTTTACTTCTGAAGTAAGTCCTGGAAGCAGGACACACTGGGTGCTGTGTTCCCCTGTAAACTGTGAATTAGCCTTCCTGTTACTGTTCTTGGAGCCTTTGTAAGGCTTCTGCCATTGTGGCTGCTGAAGGCACCTTCCAAAAGAGAATAGTCATGGTAACTACTTGAGTTTCAGCCTGATATAATGTCCTACAGGTACTAGTAATTTGGAAGGCAAATCATGTCAGTAATCAACATTAGCTATTTATTTGCTAGTAGTTCAAGGAGGCAAAGTTGGGTAAAACTGCAGGGTCATAGAAAATGCAGAAAAATCTAGGTTTGGGGAGAGGGCACAACAAAATGGACAAGAACATAGATAATGGATAAGATGGCTTTGGTAGAAAGGAGAAATTAACTTAATGAGCAAATGTGATGATTGGGCATTGGCTAAGAAGCAGGTAGGTGACGTGCAGGCTGTGACCTCACTTTTTTCAGTTCAAATGCAGACCTCCACATATATTCCCTTGTGGGGACATAGACCAGTCTTTTTATGTCACTCCAAACCCCATAATCAAACATGCTACATAATCTCCTCCAAATCAGGAATTTGAACCTTCTGCTGATCAACAGAGACAATGTGTGGAGCTCTTGTTTGCAAAACACTTTCTGTGAGTTTCCTATAGAAATTTTCACTATTTCAATACAATTTATAAGGCATAGGATTTGAGTGGTTAACTAAATTATGATCAGTAACTTTCTGAAATATCAAAATCCTCTTGCATGCATCAGTCACTCGCTAATATTAGTGGCCTTTTAGGTGCTATCTGAGCCACAGATGACTCTATGCTATTTGCAGACAATGAAAAGATGGTCTCAAGAATTTACAGTTGAAATCAGCAAAATAACTGTGTTATGAGAAAGGAACTTTCTGTTGTAAAAATGGAGATGCCTAGAGAACTTAGTGCTCTGAAAGGGTATGGGATGTATGGAAAATTTTTGATATTTTTTTTACTAGGTGTTAGAATTTCACACATCTCACCATTACTGTGTCTCCATAGATTTTACAGCAATATCCTTTGAATTCTTCACGTGCTGCATTGCTGGCATAACCAACTTTTAGGAACACATCTTTGACTAAACGGATCTGTTTTGCTAAGGATTAAAAAAATGTCCCTGTAAGGTATCTTGGTAGGCAGACTGTATGCTGTAAGTCGTAAATGTGCATCTTTTCGTTAAAATGTTTCAGTTGTGGGGTTCAGTAGAGAAGAGAGAAATGAACATATATGGAATTGACTAGGGTCTATAAAGTACATTTGTCTTATTACTGAAAGATGGACTGGTTCTGTGTGACCTCTTTTCAGATATAAGACGGCTGGTGGGAAGATGTCCTTTACTTGTCCATTTAGATCTAAGGTAAGACGTGTGCAGCTAGTCTTTGAATCCTTACGGTTCAGGGGATTGCCATTTCTGTTGTGGTGCAGTAGTTACACAGCAATTACGCATGATGCTGTAGGACTGAACAACCAGAAAATACTTGCTATGCTACACCTAGGAAGGATTTGCTATCTGGCATGAAGCTAATCTGGAGAAGGTAACAAACTTCATTGCTTTGCTACCTCAGCATAAATGTTCCATACAGACAAAACCAGTAGTGCCACCAACAGATTCCCAGAGCCTGGAGAAGAGTCGCAGGTCACCAGGAGAGCACCTGGCAAGCAGAACAAGGGAATTCCAGCTGCTCCATCAGCAAGCCAACTTCATCAGGGGCCCGTCTTAAATGCCTCTATGGGAACACACGGAGCATGGGGAATAAACAAGAGGAGTTAGAGGCGTGCACATGCATGAGGGGCTGTGACCTCACTGGCATCACGGAGACATGTTGGGATGGCTCCTATGGCTGGAGTGTCAGAATGGAAGAGTACAGGCTCTTTAGGAAGGACAGGCAGGGGAGATGTGGAGGGTGTGTTGCTCTGTGTCAGAGACCGACTGGAGTGCATGGAACTCCACCTGAGGAGGGATGAGGAGCCGACAGCTTATGGGTCAGGGTTTAAAGGGAGGGCAGGGAGAGGGGATACTGCAGTAAGAGTTTGCTACAGTGAGTAGAGTGGGTGGATGAGGCCCTCTACAGGCAGGTAGCAGCAGCCTCATGGTCACAAACACTGACCCTCATGGGGGACTTGAACAGATATCAGGGTGGTTGGAGGGACACCACGGCAGGGCACAAGCAAACCAGGAGGTTCCTGTAATGCGTCGATGACAACTTCCTTATCCAAGTGACAGAGGAATGCCATGCTGGGCCTTGTTCTCACCAACAGGGAGGGACTGGTGGGGAATGTGAAGCTCAAGGGCAGCCTTGGCTGCAGTGACCATGGAATGGTGGAGTTTGAGATCCTTAAGGAGGCGAGAAGGCTGTGCAGCAAGCTCGCTGTCCTGGAGTTCAGGAGAGGAGACTTTGGGCTCTTCAGGGAACTGATGGGCAGAGTTCCATGGGATGAAGCCCTGGAGGGAAGAGGGGCCCAAGAAAGCTGGTGAGTATTCAAGGATCCTGTCCTCCAAGTTCAGGAGTGATACATCCCAGTGAAGAGGAAATCGGGTAAAAGCACCAGGAGGCCTGTGTGGATGAACAGGCAGCTCCTGGACAAACTGAGGTGCAAAAAGGAAGCCTACAGAGAGTTGAAGCAGGGACAGGGAGCCTGGGAGGACTGCAGGGAAGTTGTCTGAGAGGTCAGTCAGGTTAGGAAAGCCAAAGCCCTGACAGAAATAAACCTGGTCAGGGACATCAAGGGCAATAAGAAGGCCTTCTATAGGTGCACTGGGGATAAAAGGAAGGTCAGGGAAAATGTGGGCCCTCTGCGGAAGGAAACAGAAGAGCTGGCTTCCCGGGATATGGAGAAGGCTGAGGTGCTCAATGATTTTTTTGCCTCAGTCTTCACCAGCAAGGATGCGAGCCATACCCCAGAGTCATGGCAGGCAAGGGCAGGGACTGGGAGAATGGAGAGCTGCCCATGGTTAGTGAGGGTCGGGTTCGAGAACACCTGAGGAACCTGAAGGTGCACAAGCCATGGGACCTGATGGAATACATCCACGGGTCCTGAGGGAGCTGATGGATGAGGTTGAGAAACCTCTACCCACCATATTTGAGACAGCGTGGTGGTCTGGTGAAGATCCTGCTGACTGGAAAAGGGGAAACATCATCCCCATCTTTAAAAAGGGAAAAAAGGAGGATCCAGGGAACTACAGGCCAGTCAGTCTCACTTCTGTATCTGGCAAGATCATGGAGCAGCTCCTCCTGGAAGCCATGCTGAGGCACATAGAAAAGGAGGAGGTGATTGGTGACAGCCAACATGGCTTCACCAAGGGCAGGTCATGCCTGACGAACATGATGGCCTTCTGCGATGGGGCCACGACCTTGGTGGATACAGGATGGGCAACCAGTGTCATCTACCTGGACTTGTGCAAAGCCTTCAGTACCACCCCGCACGACATCCTTGTCCCTAAATTGGAGAGGCATGGATTTGAAGGATGGACTACTTGGAAGATAAGGAACTGGCTTGATGGTCACACTCGGAGAGTGGTGGTCAATGGCTCAATGTCTGAGTGGAGACCAGTGATGAGCAGCGTTCCACAGGGGTCAGAACTGGGACCAGCGCTGTTCAACATCTTCGTCAGTGACATAGATGATGGCATCGAGTGCCCCCTCAGCAAGTTTGCTGACAACGGCAAGCTGTGTGGTGCGGTCGACACGCTGGAGGGAAGGGATGCCATCCAGAGGGACCTGGACAGGCTGGAGAGCTGGGCCTGTGCCAACCGCATGGAGTTCAACAAGGCCAAGGGCAAGGTCCTGCACCTGGGTCAGGGCAACCCCAAACACAAGTACAGGGCTGGTGGAGAATGGATTGAGAGCAGCCCTGAGGAGAAGGACTTGGGGGTACTGGGGGATGAAAAGCTGGACATGAGCTGGCAGTGTGCGCTGGCAGCCCAGAAAGCCAACCGTATCCTGGGCTGTATCCAGAGCAGCGTGGCCAGCAGGTTGAGGGAGGGGATTCTCCCCCTCTCCTCTGCTCTCTTGAGACCCCTCCTGCAGTTCTGCATCCAGCTCTGGAAGGTGGGGGAAGGGGGACGGGGCACAAAAAACTGTACTTTGGTTTTGGCCTAGTCAAATACATTATTTTGAAACCTCAGTGAGTTCTGCTGCAGAGTAACTACCTGCAAAGAAGCTTCTGCTTCGCTTGCTCTTCAGTGAACATCAAAATCCCGCCCCCACAAGACACACTAGGAAGGGATTACTTCCATACTGAACAAAAAAATAGTTCAGTGGTAGAAAAAGAATTTTATGTTAATTAAATTTCCTACCCTGAGTTTTGGAAATAACAAGTTAAGTGCTGCTTTATTAAACCCTTATTTCATGTGCTCTTGTGTACAGTGACAGCATAATGTTGAACCATATGTGCTTCGAGTATTTTCATCAACTCCAGTTTCTACAGCATCTGGGTCTTAGCCGATGCTACCAGCTCCTACCTGCTTCCTTAATGTAAGTGATCTCTATATGGCTTTGGTTTGCTATTCATACAGGGGATAAGTTGACTTAAACTTGCTTTTATTTTAGGACTAGAGTTGCACATACTGTTTGGAAAACCTTACTGTTTAGTACCTAGGGCCATGGGTCCTCTGAGCCACATCCTGAAACTTCATCTAGGGCAATCCCTTCCACTTACCCTAAATATTTTTTTCCAGGGAAAGGGAAGGCGAGGAACTAATTTGTTTTCACTGAGAGAACAAGCAATTTATTCAGCCAGTTTCCTGAATTATCAATACAGAGAACTTGTTTCAATTAAACGTGTGCTTTTTAAAAGTGGGATGAGGAATTTAGCTGAAGTAGTTACCTTCTAAAAAACCAGTAGGAATGCAGTTACTAGTTAGGGTACAAACTGAACAAAAGTGCTTTCAGGTTAATGATTAATTTTCTACTTTCTCTTTCTAGAAAACTTGGTGAAATACCAACATTAAAGACTCTTCAGGTATTTGGAATAATGCCCGATAATTCCCTGCTGCTCCTCAAGGAAGTGCTTCCTCAAATAAAGTTCAATGGCTCACCCTTAACAAATATCGCACGGCCAACTGCTGGCAAGGCCAAGAGTGATGAGATTTGGGGCATCAAGTGCAGATTGAGACTGAAACCTGCTAGTGGTTTCTGATCATATGCAGTGCACTAGGTGTGATGGACACACTGAGTACAGTGAAGCAACTAGAATTTTTCACTCAGTACTTGGTTTTTGTTTTTTAAACAGGGGATCTTTGTTAAAAAATATTATGAAACAATACTTGTAATTAAACAGTGTCAGACTCTGGCAACTTTTGCAGGTTCTGATGCAGCTTTTGTTGCTCTAGGGTGTTCTAAAGGTGCTTTTAGTTCACTCTTCCAACCCTACAACAGCTCACAGAGGTGCTAGATATCTTGATGCTTATTAACGAATTGGGTTTTTTGAGTTTGCAATTATTCATCTTGAGATTTGCATTCAAATCCTTAATTGAGCAAGATACACACGAAGATGAAAAGCTACCTACTGCCTGAGAGAGGGACAGAGGACTGAGTCTGAATTCACCAAACCTGAAAGCACTGAAGAGGGGAAGGGATGTCTACACAAAAGCAGCTAAGAGACAGCTCAGTGGTGTACAAGTTACAGAGGCAGTATGAAGGCACTACAGTGAAGTTTTACTCTAGCAAGCCACAAAGGTAACATCTGTTTTTAGTGTCCATTGTTAGAAAAATGTGGTTTGAAAAGTCCATTCAGAATAAGCACCTGAAACAATCAAAAACCAGCATCTACTTTTAGAGGTTGTGGTGCTACGTTTTCTGATTAAATATTACAGGACCTTAATGTCGCTGCTCTGGGCTTGACCTCGGTCAAAACCTGAAAATGTTCTCATTCTTCCTTTAAAGAACGTCTTTGAATTGCAACTAAGAAATGGGCAGAAATCTTGCAGGAGAAGGGCTCAAATGGTTCTAGATCTCGGGCCAAAACCCGAGGCCGCAGTGTAAGAGTGCTGAAAGGAAGAGGTGATTTGGTGCTATTAAGTGCACCAGTTTCTCTTATGAGAAGAGCTGATGTTTGTAGCATCATTTCACTTCCCGTATCTGTAATACTAACCACTTCTGTCTGGTGTTGGGATTGGGTTTTTTTTAAAGTCATGTGAAAAGTTGAGTAATTCACAAAAAACTAATGCTTTAGTTAAAACTTTGATCTGGGTCTGTCATCAGGGTCCTTGTGTGTAAGCTTGGAAGGTTTCAGCAGTGGAGAGGTCCTAGGGCAAAACTTAGAGTGTGCTGCTGCTCCCATGAATGCAGGAAGCAGGCAGGTGGTGAGTTCATTCATGGATGTTTGAGGCTAGCCTAGCATTACTGTTGTGTTGGCATAGCGTTTCCTCCCTCACTCTGAAGAAAAGAGTTACAAATTAAGTATTGTGGAAAAGTGGTCTGACTACTAGAATTTGGTACTTGACTTTCTATAGAAAAATAAATGCGGTGCTAAAACTGTTTAAGTCGTTCTGGCTTTTATTACATTTAAGTAACACGAGTCATTAATGGGGTTGTGCCCTTTACGAAGGAACTAATGGGCATCTTGTGGTTTAGGCCCTGATGGCAACTAAGCACCACGCAGCTGCTTGCTCACTCCTCCCCTGGGTGGGATGAGGAGATGAAAATACAAGGAAAGGCTCCTGGGTTGAGACAAGGACAGGGAGGGATCACTTGCTGGTTATGGGCAACAGAGACACACTCCAGGAAAAACAATTTAATTAGTTAGCAATCAAATCAGAGCAGGATAATGGGAAATTATGGTTAGGGTTAAAGACACCTTCCTCCCACCCCTCCCTTCTTCCCTGGCTCAGCCTGGCTCCCCATTTCTCTATCTCCTCCCCTCCAACATCACAGGGGGATGTGCAATGGGGGTTGTGGTCAGTCCATCACACGCTGTCTCTGCTGCTCCTTCCTGCGCAGGGGAGGATCCTCACACTCTGCCCCTGCTCCAGCGTGGGGTCCTTCCCCCAGGAGACAGCCCTCCACCAGCTTCTCCAGTGTGACTCCTTCCCATGGGCTGCAGTTCTCCATTAACTCCATGAACATGGGTCCCTTCCACAGGGTGCCATCCTTCAGGAACAGCCTGCTCCACTGTGGGCTGCCCACGGAGTTGTGGGCTCTTCAGGTGCAGCCGCCTGCTCTGGCGTGGGGCCCTCCCCATGCTGCAGGTGGGTCTCTGCTCCCCTGCGACCCTCCATGGCTGCAGGGCACAGCCTGCCCTCTCACCATGGGCTGCCAGGGAACCTCTGCTCCGGGCACCTCCTCCCCACCTTTCTGCACCAACTTGGATCTGGGGAAGCTTCCAGCAACTTCTCACAGCAGCCACCTGTGTGGCCTCTCCCCCGCTACCAAACACCACAGGCAAACCTGGTACAGCAACTTACTTTGTGAAAGCTGGAGTGGAAAAGTGATGGGAGGTTGGAGGACACTGGATGTTCTCCTGCTTCATGGTTTGCAGCCTTAGGTTTATGCTTTAAATTAGTTGGAAAAAAAAGGTAAATCTTTGCAACACAGCTCTATTGTAAGTTATTCTCCCTGTGCACAGTGTAACCCTTTATGACTTCTCTTGCATTTAAAAAGACCAAAGCAATTTTGTGCAAAATGATGGGTGGGAGAACACTTTCTCTGACTTGCCACCAACTTTGTGTCATGACTTTAAAAAATAGGCAGGAAATTTGCCTAAGCAATGTCTAAACAAACAAGTAGGTGGCTTAGAGAAGAGGGTGTTATCACCAAAACATGTAGATTGTGCTTTAAAACCCTGTACAGAACTGGGATAGGAGTATGGCTTTAGCTAGAATGAATAGTCCTGAAGTTCATCATAGAATCATCATGGACTGGTTTGGGTTGGAAGGGACCTTAAAGACCATCCAGTTCCAACCCCCCTGCCATGGGCAGGGACACCCTCCACTAGGTCAGGTTGCTCCAAGCCTCACCCAGCCTGGCCTTGAACACTCCCAGGGATGGGGCATCCACAGCTTCTCTGGGCAACCTGTGGCAGTGCCTCACCACCCTCTCCGGGAAGAATTTCTTCCTGATATCTAATCTGAATCTCCCCACTTTCACTTTAAACCTGTTACCCCTTGTTCTGTCACTACAGGCCCTTGTAATAAGTCCCCCCCATCTCCCTTGTCAGCCCCTTCAGGCACTGGCAGGTGCTGTAAGGTCTCCCTGGAGCCTTCTCTTCTCCATGCTGAACACCCCCAACTCTCCCAGCCTGTCCCCATATCAGAGGGGCTCCAGCCCTCGGAGCATCTTTGTGGCTGCAGAACTGCAGGTGAGAGCAGAGAGCAGAGGGGGAGAATCCCCTCCCTCAACCTGCTGGCCACGCTGCTCTGGATACAGCCCAGGATACGGTTGGCTTTCTGGGCTGCCAGCACACACTGCCGGCTCGTGTCCAGCTTTTCATCCCCCAGTACCCCAAGTCCTTCTCCTCAGGGCTGCTCTCGATCCATTCTCCACCCAGCCTGTCCTTGTGCTTAGGATTGCCCCAACCCAGGTGCAGGACCTTGCCCTTGGCCTTGTTCAACTCCATGGGGTTGGCACAGGCCCAGCTCTCCAGCCTGTCCAGGTCCCTCTGGATGGCATCCCTTCCCTCCAGCAATTTCAAAATTTGTTTTTTGAAGTACCAGGGTTCAGTGTCAGAAGAGTTCAAACATTACTATTGCAGGTCTGTTGTTATGATGGCAGCTTTAGCAGACAGAGTGGTCAGCAGGAGTTGGGAAGTGATTGTCCCCCTGTACTGGGCACTGGTGAGGGCACACCTTGAGTACTGTGTTCAGTTTTGGGCCCCTCAGTACAAGAAGGACATGGAGATGCTGTAGCATGTCCAGAGAAGGGTGACAAAGCTGGGGAAGGGTCTGGAGAACAAGTCTTATGAGGAACGGCTGAGGGAGCTGGGGGTGTTTAGCCAGAAGAAAAGGAGGCTGAGGGTAGACCTGATCACTCTCTACAGCTACCTGAAAGGAGGCTGTAGTGAGGTGGGTGCTGGCCTGTTCTCCCGGGTAACTGACAGGACAAGAGGAAATGGCCTCAAGTTGCGTCAGGTGAGGTTTAGATTGGATATTAGGAAAAACTTATTCACTGAAAGAGTGGTCAGGCACTGGAACAGGCTGCCCAGGGAAGTGGTGGAGTCACCACCCCTGGAGGTGTTCAAGAAATGTGTAGACGTGGTGCTCGATATGGTCTACTGGGTACAGTAGTGTTCGGTTGGTGGTTGGACTAGATGATCTTATAGGTCTTTTGCACCTTACAGAATCACAAAAGTTGGATCACTGACCTTTTCCTAACTGAAAAAAGTTATTTGGTGGCTCCAAGCAGTCCATACTAAAAACTGCTACACAGATAAACAAACTGAACGGTAAGTGGGAAGAAGCTGAGCACATGAAACACTTGAAATAAGGCACAGGACAGCTTCATGTATCTATTATGGTTTTAATTTTTATTACATAATGTATAAACACCACTTTTCTTAAAAAAAGCAAAGAATGACAGGTCTAGTTTAGCAGAACACAGCGTGGACTGGCACTAAACAAAAAGACAGATTTGATTCATCGGGTCAAAGAGGTGCAGCGTTCACTGCCAGTCCAGGCAGATTAAATCAGTGTTAAACCCATCCTCAGTCCTGTCACGGAATACTGTCTGCCAGGTAAGTTGTCTGTACTGCAATCCCTTGTAGGAAGGGATCCTTAAAAAGGATTCTACAATTCTTTAATGAAAACATAGGTAGCTGCTTATTGTTTATCTATTACAGATCTCTGAATCATCCTAGTTATTTAAATCAAGGATTCCACAGTGAATGCAGCAGAAGTGCAATTAAATACAGACAAAACCAGTAGAGGCCACTCATGAGTAGGTCAGGTTCCCATTTTGCTCAGTAAGTTAGGAGTTTCACTGTGAAATCTCTTACTAAGCCCTAAACCAAATCATACTTTCGGTCTGCAGGCCCTGAAAAGTTTCAGCATTCGTAATAAGGAATGCCAGGCATCTTTAGGAGTCCTGCATCCTGGTTAGACTCATCGGTCTCCATTAAAGCACTACAGCACACAAATGTCTCCAAGAAGGGGACAGTGTTTCTGCCATGAATTTCTCTATGCAGGCATTCAAGGACACTTTCAATACCTACTTCTAACACAGTGGTAAAGTTCTAGGAAGTCGTAGTTAGTGTTAATGGCCTTGGCGGGGTCTGCTGGTTTTGTTTTGTAGCATACTGCCTAGTGTACTACACAGAGGCACATAAACCATTTACAGATGGATTAGGGGTAACCAAAACATGCTCGGCTGCAGCCAACTTACTAGAGATTAGTTCTTTTGCATCTTTACCTTCAGACCAGTTTTGCAGATTATTTTAGATATTAAAAGCTTTATTCTGATACTTCCTGACCATACCAAGGTTTGAAAGAATATTTGGCTACTTTGATTTTCCCGTTCTGGTCTGCAATCCTGATAACCCAAGCAGAGAGTGCAAATAACTCAATCTGCAGCACACTTAAAAGGTGAAATGTACACAAACAGTGATTGCTTATTCAAAAAGCTCCATTAATACCACATTTTTCTAGAATTAAATGGTCTGGTCAAATCAATTTCCCCTAAATTCTGTTTAAGCATGAATACAAACTCTTAGGTAGTAGAAGGAAAAAATCCTTTATCCCCTTTCTCCACTTATAAAGATCAGTTTCGATTTTATTAGACCTGAGAACATCTGTTACAGAAGTCTCTTCATTCAAAAGTAGTTTGAAGAAAACTCACTTTTGGAAACAGATCTGTAGTAGACAGGACAAAACGCATATGTTTCAAGTCTTCATGCAGAAGAGTTCCTGCTGTAGGAATCTCCATTTTGTCAAATGCTGCCCTCTCCCCTGTGCAACTATCAGCACAGACTTTCAAAGGCAGTCATAGTTCACAGTTTCTCTAAAATGTTATCCAAGAAGTCACTTCCTTTCCTGCAATCAGAACTTTTTCCTATTATCAACTTGCTTACCTAACACATGATCAGAGGCATGTATAATTAAAGTTATTTGCTGCCAATTAAGTATCAGCAGAATTCAGCATAGGGTTGGAAATGTAAACTTTCTGGGGAAGTTAAAAACGTATGCTTGGAAAACTGGGAGACATACAGGTATTAACTTGTGCTCCAACTACTAGCACCCAGCACATCTCACAAAACTCCAAACCATTCAACTTAATAAGGCCAAATATCTTTCTTAATGATAGTCACCTACATACACTACTGTGACTGAACACCCGCTAGCCAGCTAATCCATTCACTGAAGAAGTACGTCTTACTACAACGTGCGTCTCACAGTTTGTATATTCTTACCCAAGGGCTCAAGAAAATCCTCGGGTTTCAAGTTCCTCTCTAGCCAAAGAAAAAGCTACCTCGTTCAAGATGTGATTAAGCCAGCCTTTTACTTCTGATGTAAATCTACAAAGTAGAAAAAATACTGGAAGAGGAAAAAAAATTGTCACAAGTTGTATGAAACTACAAAGTTGTAAGATTTTTTTGAAAGCATACAAAAGGTTTGTATTTCCATTCCGATTACATCAAGATCAGGATTTACCAAAATCTATATATCCTTGCATCAAATTGCTAGATTGTCAAGTCAACTTTTCTACAAAAGTGTACGTATGAAGGTGTTTAGTTCTATCAGTCCCAGACTGTTACTAAAAAAACTGTACATCTGAATATTTAATGCTAATGACCTAACACCTGAACCCATCTATCTGTGTTTGCCTTACAGATTAAAATGTCAGTGTCACTGAAGTTAGAGGTAAGACTTCAGATATATTTCTTTTACACCAGATGCAAAAAGAGCTTAAATATCAGGCTAAGGTTTCCCCAACCCAAAGGAATGAAAAGCATCTCAAGCTTCCTCCAAATGCTCTTGCATCCAAAAAGGCCAACTTCCAACATAATGCAGCATTGTGATGTGCTGTCTATCTCCAGGAGTTCCCTCTCTGGATCCAGAATTGTTTCGGCAGAAGACACTAGGCTCCTTCATTCTTCCAGCAGAACAGTGCACAGTGCATCCTCAGTATCGATCATTATTGAAGCTATCGCCCCATCATTGAACTCAAAAGATGTTCCTCCATCTACAACCATACATGCATCCCAACAACGGGAACGGACGCAGACTCTGCAAAAACAAAAAGTTTTGGCAAAATAGGTTAAAAAAAAAGTTATTTCACACAAGCACTTATGTGAATAACAAGACTGGGTCTTGGACATTCCTTTGTGTGGATCAGTAAAAGCTCTATCACACAGGAGCATACTTAGAGAAGAATTTAGCATGGTACTAAGAACTCGAATCCCCCAGTCTGTCAGTACTTTGTATAGGCACAGCACGGAGTCCACAGCGGACTAAAGGACTTGTTCATATGGAGACTATTGCTCCAAGAATATGAGAATAGCCTATATCATCACACTTGATATCAAAAGCTGCAGTTAGGTGTATTTTTTAGAGAATACTACTGATGATCCCGTTTAATAGTGTTTTATTTAATCACTCACATAAAGGTTTTCAATTACTTTTATGATTCTATCGTGTGGTCTTCATTTTACATGGAAGATGAAGTTTCAACTAGCAATGCTTGAGATTCAAATAATTTGAATATGGTCTATTTTATTACATTAATCATTTACAGACAGAAGGGAGAGTAATTTAAACACAAAATTGAAGGTCAGGATGCTTGCCAAGCAACATAATAAATAAGTATTGCAGCATATTGCTGCCAGTATTAGACACCTACATTTTTAAGCTAATAAATTTAAGCTTCTAAAATTTAAGGCTTTTTTAGAGCTGGTCAAGACAGAATAAAGCTACTAATCATCTTCCTCTTCATTTACCTTTAAAAGGAAAATTAACTCAGCCATTGGAATTTACCCTTTCACATATGTAGAAAGTGAGCACACTATTAAATAAGAGTTCTCCAAACTTTCTTATTGCTAGATGGGGACCAGTAGTTATGCCAGAGCAGCTGCAAGCCTGTAGTCTCACATGGATGTGCTTGACTGACTAGAACAAGTCCTAAGTCAGAAACAATGTTCTGATCTCCGAAATTTAATCAACAAACATTCAGTAATGTAAGGCACATCTTTCACAATTACCAACAGCTTGGAAGCACAGCCACAGTGTCAAAGCTTAATTGGTCTGTGCATCACTAAAACACAGACAAGTCTAGGCACTGCAAAAGAATGTGGAGGCATGTTCCACTCCTCCATTCCAGTCTGGGCAGCTGCTAGGTGAGAAAAGATGCAGAACAGCAATGGGAAGATGCCTAGTATCAAGAGCTAAAGATCAACAGTGTCAAGCAGCAAATATTACTTAAAAAGGAAAAATGGTCAGATATCACCCACAGGTAGGCAGACTTTTGTAGCGCTAGTATGGCTTTTATAGTATTTGGAGCCCTCAGCGTGGGACATAAGGCAAGACTTACTCCTGCAGAACCCACGGATGAAAATGCAGTTACTAGCTCCTATTTTAACCTCTCAACATCTTTGAAGATTTACTCACCCTTGAGAACTCCCAGATCCAAAAAGGCTGTGAAACAATAAACATTTGAAGACATGACACATACACAATGGGCATCTAATATCGTAATATTTAGTCCCAGTAGCCAGCGATGTCCTCTACTGCTAGGTCATAAAATGCTGTTGTAACACTGATGTGGCTCAAAAGAAGTAGAATTTGGGTCTCCTTCGAGTCAGAGCTCCTTTAGACATTTGTTTTTATATAAAAGGTTGAATTGACCTTTTATATTAATTAACACAGAGATACTGTGTTGTTCTAAACATAGTTATGCCAAACATACAACACTAGCGGTTGCATGTGTTTATATTTAATTGTGGCAAATCCAGAAAAATCATAGAATCATTTAGGTTGGAAAAGACCATTAAGACCATCAAGTCCAACCGTTAACCTAACACCGCCAAGTCCACCACTAAACCCTGTCCCTAGGCACCACATCTACACATCTCTTGAATACCTCCAGGGATGGTGACTCCACCACTGCCCTGGGCAGCCCCTTCCAATGCTTTCGGTGAAGACATTTTTCATAATACCTAATCTAAACCTCCCTTGGCACAAGTGTCCTAAGGCAGAATGACTGAATTGCCAAACAAATTAGTTTGGAAGGACACATAATCCAACATTCCACCCAAAGCAGGCCTTACTTCAAAGGCAGACTAGGTTGCTTAGACCCTTGCCCAGACGTGTTTTTGAGTACCTACAAGGACAAGAGATAGCACAATCTCTAGGCAAGCTATTCTAATGACCATTCTCACTGTGTTTCCTTTTTTAATCAGTATCTTACGTCCTATAAGATCATGGCTGTTGTCTCATATTCTGCTCTGAAGAGTTTAACTCAGTCTCCTCTGTAACTACCCACTAGTAGCCAAGGATAGCAACTGGATCAACCCTGCTTAGTCTTGTCTCCTCCAGGCTAAACAAAAGCACTGTTTGAGCCTATCCTGTATACATCACCAGTTTTGGCCCCTAGTCATCCCAGTGGCCCTCTCCTGAATTCACTCCAGTCTTTTAATGCCTGTGTCTCATACTGCAGGAAACGGCACACACCCAAAACTGGGTATAGTGAGATTTTTTTATTCTTTGCATGGATCAAACATTAAAAAAGCATAACAATTTGGCAACGTTTTCTTCCTGCTGTTACGAGAACAATATTCTAGCCCCTCAAAACAGAAACTAGATGTTGAAACACTTCAAGGCAAACTCCTGCATTATTCACGCTTTGACAAATACACAGTTCAGTGACTGCAACAGCCAACACTTACTTTGAGGAAAAGCCACGCTGACGGCTACTTGAGAAAACTCTGTTTACAATAGGTTCTCGAATACTGAAGAGCATCTTTGGTTCTTCTGGACTGTAGAGCAGGGATTCATTGTAATCATTTGTTACTGTAAACAGAGAAATCAGCCATTAGTTTTCCTGGAGAAAAACAGTTCTCCGAAATGCACACTCCTCCAGGAACAAACAGCTTCTCTACTGGGAGGGAATATTGAGTCTTGCTACATGCTTAGTAGACTTCACCCGCAAAAAAAGATGATTTTATAGAAGATTCCTTTCAGTTCTATTGTATAATGAACACTCAACAGCTCTCTTCAGGTGACTGAACACTAAATGTCTCAAATCTTGAGAACTTAATTCTCCTGAAGATTTATACATACCAAATTCTAAGTAAGAGCTGTCAAATCATATTTCACCAAAAATGTGCCTCAATAATGTTTTTCAGAAAGACTAACATTGCAAGAGTGCAAAAATACTAAAAGCTGTGCTGAGTATTGAGAACACAAACAAAATCAACTGGTGAGAATTAGGATACCTTAAATAAATCTTGCCATTTTCACTAACCTTTTTGTACTAGTTTGGTGTTCAACGGCATATTCAAACTTCCGTGCTTTTTAGCTGTTGAGCCAACAGAAAGAACTCCAATTAGACAGACGTCTCTTTATATAAACTTGCCCAGTAATGCCACACTGTTCACTTACCAATCTTAAGGATCTCTTCAACAGCTTGATGTGCTACCTTGTTGATATTATAGGACCTAGACAGAGAAGTGAAAGTCTTATTTGCTAAGAAATACAACGCAGGGGAAAACTAAAACAAAACAGTCTTGCATACAGATGAAAATATGTTCAACATCAGGAAGAAAAAAAATAAAGTGCTATTAAAGTGTGAGCTAACATCAGTTTCTTTGAAAAACTGCCTTAACTTAAAGCTTGGTTTGACATCTACCTGTGGCTTTGTAAGCCTTAATAATCCATTAAGTGAAGTCTTCAGGAAAGAAGAGCGTGATACACAGGATGTAGTTTCCTTATTAATAATCCTGCTGCCTTAAAACCCCAGTAATTGCTGATCTAAGTCTGCAATAAAAAAACTGAAGCATGACAGTTTTACAGATTGTGTGTTCTTACCCCTTCTATCCATTTATTGCTAATTAATTCCTTCTGTTACTTCTCATTTATGGGACCCAACACTTCTTGACAAGTACTATTGCTCTTTGTCCATACCCTAACTAAGGTGTGGGCTTGAATCTCAGAAGAATCAGTGTATATTAAAAAAAAAACCAAAACAAAAAACAAACCCTGTCAGATCGTAGACGGTTTTGTGTTTGTTGTATTTGGATGCACAAGAAGTCAGCATAAAGCCTCAGTGTGATCCAAATAAAAGTTCCCCTCCTGTGCCCAGGCTCGGAAGGGATTAGGTACTAAGCAGCCTCTGTGCAGCAGTACTGCAAACATCTCAGTCACCCAGGTCTCAATACAGCTTTAAATCCTCAGTCCAGCACTGCTGTCACGGCAGAACACCACCTCAGACAGCAACAGGCATCTGTTACACATCTAGCAGACTACAGAGCTGCTGGGGGTGGTTGTCCAAGGCTCTTTGCGTTACACTTACTGCCCACGTGCAAGCCTGAGCAGATACTAGCAAGAAACTTAGATGCACAGTTTGAAATTTTTCTCCTTCTCAACTAGCATCCTTTTATGCAAGTTTTGGCAGCTAAAGGAAGCATTTGAACATAGAAATGCCTCTCAGTCTGATGAGGTCTGAAATCCCAGGAAAGCCCCTAAATCACAGGCTAAGGTGGGCTGAGGCTTGGCCTCAGTTTAGAGAAGTCCAGTAGTACACACTGATTACAGCAATGATGAGCAATCCTCGAGTTTGGGCCCGGATCTGGGATCGCTCCGTACAGAGTGTACAAGCAAATGAGATGCATCAGAAGAGCTTTGAACTAAGACTGTAGATTCCCAAGGTACTGAACACTAGGAAAGTTCCCCTAGCAGTCTGCCAATTTCATCCTTGGCAGCCTCCAGGACTAAGTTACGCTGACTGAATACAAAATTCTGAATTACAATGAAGAGTAAAACCCAGTAATCATGGTTACAGCATGAATATTCATTTTTGAATTTCATTAAAGGCTTCAGTTTTAGTTCATAATAGTCTGTCACACAAATCCAGGGCCTGCTGTACAACTTCAAATTGCAAGTACAGCCAGATCCCCAAATGAAAGAGGCTCTCACCGTACACGTCTTTCGTATCTCAAAACTAAATTACTTACTTACATGCGGTACTGCAGCTTGTTTAAACTGAAGTTAAGATCATTTACCCCTTTGATTAAGCTAGCACAGCTCTGCTTAGATATGCTTCTCTGTTTAGGGGAGTATTTTGGCAAAGAGACCGTGCCCTTTCAGTTAAGTTTGAAAGAAGCAAGAGGCTTTGGAGGACAGTGGACAGTAGATGTGCCAGAGAACACTTCATGTTGTTTGCAAGTACATGTCTTCCCATTCTTCTTACAGCTTAGATTTTTATAAATTTTCTGAGCTACTTCACCTAAGTATTTTAATATTAGCCAGCAAGAGTCATTCAGAGATCCCCCCAATATGCCCTACAAGTCAGAGCAGCATCTCTTTCTCTCGCCACCCCAACCATACAACTTCATGTGCAGCACCCAACCTCCTTCATCAAAATTACACCTAAGGTAAACTTCTGTCTCGATGCCTCAGCTCCTCAACCCTTCAACTCTTCTGTCCATAACTACAAGGAGGGGTGCTCTGCTCTTTTCATACACCCGAGACAGCTTTAAACCACACCAACAGGGAGAAGATCTGGACATAACTGACGTGCAATGACTTACCGTTAGCCCAAGAGTCTCAGAATGGACAAAATGCTTACGCAGAGTAAGTCTATCTAGCTTATCTGAAGCAATATTTTATATCAAAGCAGCAATATATACTTACCATGCTTTTGATCCTGTTCCAGTACACACATTAAGCCCTGAACTCTTCTGTTTCTCCCAAGGACCATCATCAACTGATATTTCATAATAGGAGGCCCTATGAAGCGAGAATTTAAAACTGGGTTTGCAGGACTTAAAGTTCTCCCTGAATAAGACAGAACACACAGCCTTATCAGGCACATAAAAATTTAGAGGGGCGAGTTTCAAATGTGGATGACAATTTCACAGGCTTTGCACAGTGTTTGATTTGGGAACCATTTTTGATGCACTGTTTTATAGCAATTTTTGTAATAGACAGAAGAGATTTGCATAATGAACTTCAAGGCAGTTTTTCTGCAGCCACTTTTCATATTAAATTATGCAGAAAGAACACTGTGGTTCGTCTGGGAATCAGTTTTGTATACAAGCAGGGTTTGCTGGACTTAGAAATGAAACTACAAATACATTACTTTCCTTGCATAACAGCAGAACTCCCAAAAACCTATGTTTATGCTGTGATTTGATCTCATAAAATCACACCAGAGAACACTACCAGGTAAAGCACTCCAATGTCAGTAAATAATTACATGGCTTCAAGCTGAAATCTTGATCACTTCAGTAATTAAAAATCCACTGTGATTCTTCACAAACAGTTTTAGTTTTATAACAGTCAGCAGGCTTACAGTTTCCTGCAGGGTAAATTCTTCCTAGAACTCAAATGTAGTAAGTCTTGCGGCACAATCATCATTCTGCATGGTGTTATTCATGTATCAGGGGATTCCTAATGTTAGGCTTAGAGACATCAGTCTCTTTCTTTCTGGAAGGCACAGAATATCCAGGGGTGTATTTCTGAACCAAAGCTGTTGATGTTCATAGCGTTTAATTCAAACAGTATGATACAGTCTTCAGATTAAGAGATACCCTCTTAGAAAACCACCACGTTCACTGTGTTTGGCAAGACTGAGGTTCACCTTTCTTCGGAAAAGGAGCTGAGCTGTTTTAGGTGATGAATGTTTCAGACTGGATCGACTAGGAATATACCTCTTAAATATTTGGTGTCAAACAGATTCTTGGTAACTAAGGGCATTTTGTGTACTCACTCTTGAGAAGATGGGAAGATGAAAGAACTGGAAGCGAATTAAGAACACAGGTGCACAAGCTGATTCAGTTGAAGATAATCTTTGCAAGCTGGGTATGAAAGGCAGGTGTTTTTTCCCTTCAACTTCCTTTTTCTAACTGACATGCAGAATAAGCCCTTGAAGCAGCACCTGGAGTTATTTTGTCTTAATATATAGCAGACTCATATAGTTGAGCCTTACAGAAGATTCATCTGCGCACCATCATTATTTAAGGACCTTAAATGTAAGGTTCTATTAACATAATATTTATTACTAGAGGTTTTTTCCTACAGGCACTGTGTTCCTCAATGCTTCTCCAATACTGGAACCAAAAAGTACAATGTATTTGTGACACTCAGAGGGCCATTATGAAGTGTTGGAAAGCAGCTTTGTGTTTCTCTATCACTACATGTTAAAGAAACTTTTTTAGAATCTTGATAAAACCAGGTTTATTTAGCAGTGAGCAAAATCTGTATCTCTTTGAGATTAACTCCTTCTGTCAGTCTGAGGCTGCAGTCCAGATGGAAGAGAAAGCACTCATGGAACATTTACACTGTTTCCAGCAGCAATCACAGTGTCCCAGGCACTGTACAAACACAAGAAAATGTTGCATTCTAAAGTTCTGGGTTTGGGGTTTTTTTTAAAGATACAGAA
The DNA here is from genome assembly GCA_027574665.1 of Rhynochetos jubatus. Classification (NCBI taxonomy): domain Eukaryota; kingdom Metazoa; phylum Chordata; class Aves; order Eurypygiformes; family Rhynochetidae; genus Rhynochetos; species Rhynochetos jubatus. The sequence continues at coordinate 71,063,563 of CM050690.1, read as the reverse complement.
TAAAGGGAAAAGGGATATAAAATACAAGCAAAAGTTTGGCCAAACCCTGACCAAGAGATTTTAACTTCTTTCCCACAACCCCAGTCACATTCCCAACCTCCTTCTTGCTATCATTTGGCTGGCAGAAAGGCACTGATCTTCAGGACAGAAAGGACAGTCAAAGGTATCCTGGACAATGCAACACCAGGATTTGATACAAACTCGTTTCCTAAAACAGAAGTGTTTTCCCACAATAACAAAGCTTCTGCCAAAGGCAAGCTGATACTTTTGCCTCTAATGACAGAGAGGAAGGGAAAGGAGTACCTGGTCATGCTAAAAGTTTACAAAAAGATATTTAAGAAAAGATACAGGAGAGGAGGCAGTTTAAGGACACACATTTAAATCTTCAATCCAAAGTAAAGACAGCAACTGAAGGCATTTGGTCCTGTAGGAAGTAACCAGGAAAGGAGTAGAAAAATGAAGAGGAAAGAAAACAGTCAGGAATAACAAAGGGTGTAAGAATGGCTCAACAGGAAGGTGGAAAGCCAGAAATTAACATCACTGCACTTAACAACCCTGAAAATACACTTTGTAATCAGCAACAATACAATCAGTTATGTAATTATGGACAGCAAAGACATCACAACACTGACTGTCCATTGCAATATCATAAAAGGAAATTAAGACAATTGTGCCCTGTTGCAACAACAAACAATTAAACATACCTGGATGAAAGAGATTCCCCAATGAAGACTTCATTGAGTGCTCTCACTGGTAAAAGATGTGGACCAGAAATGTCAGATCCTGCAGATATTGAACATAATGGTTTTGAATCACAGCTCTAAACCCCAGATTTTCAAAAACAGTTCACAATTTATCGGAGGACACACTCTGCTGCCAGGGTTTGTATTCTATAGACATATTGCTCCACTTTCTTCAAAGCCTCAATTTTTCACTGATTTAGTCTGTAGTCAGTGACTGTCCTTTACTGGGACTCCAAATAGTTGAACCAAGGTCAATAAGGCAACGACAGTTATGTTCAGACATTGCTTTCCCTGAAAACTCACAGGCAATCAGACCAACTGAAGTCTTCTCTTCTGTCCATCACTCTTTCAGCCCTAGTTAAATTCACTGACAGTGACTTAACAGACATTTCTGATAAAGTGCAAAGAATTTTTACCACGCAGTAATTAAAGGGGATTAACACATTGTTCATGCTGATTAAGGACTTTTCTTGACTGAGGAAAGTCAGTGCTAGACACACATTAAGGATAGAATCATTCATCTTCAATCCATCAGAAAGAAAAGTTTAAATTGTCTGACAAACAAAGAACTACCCTGGAAGAGACCCTCACTTCTAATTTCTCGTTTGCTTGATTGGCAGTCTGTGACCAGTTTTTTCAATTGTGAAGTAGCCTACCACAAATTTAGCAGAAGTTAAGAGTGTGCAAGTGCACACACAGAGACTTTTAGTGCAGACCAGCTAAACACATGGTAAAACGTTCCTGCAGTAACCCTGTGTCTATAGTAACCCTAAGAGACAGCATTTTAAAAAAGTTCAGTTATTTTGCTAGCAGATAATACTATTTTAAAACATCTCTAAATTAATTGTTAAAAGTGAAAATTGGTTCTAAATGTACAGCTCGGAATAAACATAAACAAAAAATAATCCGTTATAAAAAAAGGTTAATCTTTGTCTTCAGCTAATAAGAGCTGCCTCTCCCTGCCTCTCAAATACAGCAACAGACTCAAATATTTAAACTCTCACAAATCTTTATCTCCTATTCGAATTTATCACAACAACGTGATTATATTCTTGTCAGATTTTAACCTACTTTGATCCTGGAATCTTTCATTTATATGAGCCCTGCTGTGTTGCTCTTGGCTTAGCTGCTGTTCATGTAAATCTACAGGGGCTGGGTTAATACCAGTTCCTTCAAGATACAGTCGGATTCTTTGCCGCCACTGCCACCTTAGAGAGGAGAAAGGAGTTGGTATCAGTAGCTGAAATATTCATCACAGAATTAGATAGGATCAGAAAGTCTCCAGTCTCAAAGCAGAGCATTTTAAGATTAAATGTTAAATATAATCAAAGTCACGTTTCAAGTTTTATAGCTTCCACTATAATTTCTAAATTCAGAAATCTAATAATACTAAAATGTAAATACTTAACACTTAATTTGATACCTAATTTTTTCCTATGTGCAAGACAAGAGGACACTGGCCAAAAGTAGTCTAAAAACATCACAGATAACTCACCGTTTTAGAACGTGATCCTAACATATGAATTCATGAGCGGTTCAATGGTTTTGAGAACAAGTTCTCAGGAATTTACATAGCACATCATGCTGTATTTTTACCATCTTTTCTTCTGTACTGTCTGTATTTGTGATATCCAACAAAGAAACTCTATTCACGTATATATGTAAGGGCCACAAGCATCTTCTCATTTTAAGGATCTCTCCTAGCCTACGAACTTTAGGATGCTTAAGAGGAATTCAAATGAAAAAAACAGAAGTATATAAAAGGTATTCTTAAGCTGTTACAACATTCAGATTTTTTTATTTCTTCCCGGAGGTTGTATCAATTCCTTCTTCCTCTTATAATTTACAGATTATATAAAACAAAATAGTAATAGCAGTTTTGACTAAGAAAGCTAATCACAAGGCAGTGTTATCAGCACATCTTTTTCCAGTTCATACTGTTGATACCTGGGGACAGTAACCAGCTTATGTTTCCTGAAATTACAGCAAAGACAACTTAAGCTTTATATGACTATGTTCATAGTTTTTCCTTGTAGAGCCTGACTCAACATATCATGAATGTATATCTACTCTTAAATTCCAAGTATGTTTTTAGGTAGAAATGCAGACAGCATGCAATGAGTATCATTATGCTAGTCTCTTTACAATACTCATGCTAGAACATGTCAAAACCACTACAAAATTAGAAAATGGGATTGCACCCCTATTATACTCTTATTCTGAAATCCTGTTACACCATCGACCATCAAAAAAAAAAACATGGGTAGTCCGATATAGTCTACCCTTTATAAATCAATCATGTTGGTTGTTTCATGGTACAACAAAGTAAGTGCTTACACAGATTGTTGCACTGAAGTGGTTGACACCTCAGGGCTAAGGAGAAAAGACAATCCTCCTTTTACAGCCTTTGGCACCTCACTGTTCTTAGGCACCTCTCAGCCAGCAGCTCTGCCAGACAGGTTGAGCCAGTTACCCACCTATTTTAAAGTTTCATTAGAGACTAAAAAAATTTGAGGACTGCCAATTGAAACACCCACTCGGAAAAATAACCAGGGAGATCCTTTGTTTCACCTGGTGAGGCTTCAGCTCCATCATAAGCAACAACAGGACTGTCAGCCATAAAAATATGACAAAGCATCCAACAAAACATTAGAAGTGCCTAGGTTATCAAGGTTACCTGCATTAGCACTACCAGCTTTACCTGGCATGATGGAGACTAAAAAGCTTCTGTTTTCTAAGTCTCAGAACACTTGAGCTGAAAGAACCTTTTCAGTTAGCAGTACCTATACCTTCAGTTATGTGTAATCAATCCTGATGACTGTATTCACCTCATTTTAGAACTTTTCTGTGTCACAAATACAGTTACACTTCAAGATACAAATTAAATATGCTAGAAGTATAAACAAAGCCATTGCAATATATCTTTATATGAATGACTTCTTTCTGTTTGATGGTTTGCAATCATAGAAGTGTTATGGAATACTAACACACCACAGAAAAATGTCCCTTTTTAAATCATTATCAAAAAATTCCTCCCTAGTCTATCCTTTAAATTTCAGCTTGCTTCCTTCTTAATTCCAGTGAGATTCTTCTATGTGAAGAATATCTAATATTAAAAACATCAAGCTCTTTTCAGCATAAAGAAAAGCTTTGCCTTACACTAACCCGTTAACAAAATTTAAGCCACTCTACCTTGACCACCAAACCCCAGATGCAACACACTGACAACTTCCTAACTCTATAGGCTTCATTAGCTCCTATTAGTATGGCCCATTGCTCTACTAGACATGCTTTCGAGTGTTAAAATACATAAACCAATACACCCCTTTACAAGAACGCAGTTCCTGATTCATGAATTTGCTAAGTCAGAAAATAAATTATCGAAGGTCATAACAAAAGTATTTTTGCTGGAACTGGAAGTCAATTTTATCCTTTGCATTCCAATCTCACTCTTGATCATAACCCATTTCTCAACACGGTAAACACCTACACAGAATCCTACACAGAATTTGAGGCACTAAGATTTTACTAAGCGTCATCTGCTCCTTAGGAATTGCACATCACTACGTATTCTCCAAACAAGTTGTTTTGGAAAATTGAAAGTCAGTGAATCCTACCTGAACTCACCACGATAAAGCTTCTGTAATGCTTCAGGAAACGAGTGCGTGTATCTCACAGGTAAGCATAAGTGACCCTCGGATCTGGCAGCAAAAAAGGACAATGAAAATGACAGTGTAACTATTCAGATTTGGTACCTTTAATAAAACCAAACCAAACATATCTTTGTCACATGAGGCAAAGTTCCACTTCGACCTCTATAAACCTGTACTATTCTTACACTGTTGCACATCAGCAACAACACAACTCTTTCAGCTCCTGGGGTGTACATGTGAAACACACAAGATTTCTCCCACATTTCCCCTGAAAACTCACTGTTAAGCTAGTAATCATATGTCGGTACTAATATAGTTCCTGTCTCCATAGTTCTAGGCAAGGAATTCAAGCTTCCAAGTTAGGAAGGAAAATTTCCTCCATTTACACACAAGAGAGTGATACGAGACAGGTAAGCACCGTGCCTAAGATCAAAAGAATTTCATGTCGAAGGCGGAAGACTAAACACTGCTCCCCTTTCATGAGTGATATTTGATAACTTGAAGCCACTTGTTATTTGAACCCTGCTATTCAGGCTTGATCTTGCAGAACATCTATTCACAGCATCTGAAAAGTTTTGGAAGAGGAGTAAGGTATGGAAGGAATTAAAAAATTGGCCACCACTTTCTCATCTACTAAGGTTAGATTAATGGGTAATATCAAAAGCAGAAACCTAAATCTGGAAATCTCAATAGACAGAGCCTTGGTGAACTCAAGAGTTTTACTTGCCATCCATTTGAAGGTTTTACCAACCAGGCAGTGCTAACATCCTACACCCACCTGCTCAAAACAATCTTATGGCTAGGTGGATGCAACTTGTGTGGACAAGTTATAATAGGACAACTAAATGCCATTAACTGGCTGAGAAGACTGCGTCCTCTGAGGTGCAACATGGTTTACATGAAGAAAGCAGAACAAACTTCTTCATCTGAGGCCCTATCAGATTTCCAAGAGGATGTGCCTTCTCCATTAAGAAACCAAGTTTCTGTGTGTTCAGGCACCAGACTAAGTTGCTTTTAGGTCCCTTTATCTGTCTCTGTTCTACACCACCATTTCTAGCCTCAAGCTTGCAGTAGCAATACAAGTTAACTAGCTGCAGTGCTGTTGCATTGGTGTGTGGAAACAGACGTGGCATTTTAACACAGCCATGCTTATCCAATACTACTTAATGTCCTCTCAGATGAGACAGGCTAACTCATTGTGGAAACTTTCTAATAAAACAGGTCCACCCAATATACACAATCCACTAAACCAGCCATTTTTGCTGCCAAACGCTACAGGCATGTATTATACATCATGAAAACAGATGCGTACTGTGCCTGATATTAATAAAGCATTGTTTTTCCATGTGTGTTTTTACCTTTCAGGATCAGTATTTACTCCAATAACTGGTTTAAATTTATCAAAGACCTTACTGGCTGCCAACAACATTGTACCATCACCTACAGAAAAAGCAAGATAAAAGTTAATCTCAGTTCACATTCTGGTATCCCAAACAAAATAGTCTCACATGTACTGCAGCATTACCACTACGTGCTTTTATACCAACAGCCATCAGGTGAGCTGCACAAAAATAAAATGGGACTGCAAAACTACTGACACCTTTCAAAGCAGAATATTGACCACTGAATTCAAGATGGCAAATGCGACTGAAAAAAGTACAGCTGATCTGACAGCTATACATTCCCAGGCAACTGCATTTGGCAGAAGCAAGTTTGGAAAGAGATTTATGGATATTTCTGTATGTTTATCAACCAGTAAGAGAAATTCTTTAAGAAAATAAGTTTGGGAAGTATTCCTAATCAAAGCCACAGGAGACAGGAAACAATACCAAATTTTACTGTGCATCACATGTAAGCAGTGACTTTAGTTCCATCTCAGTTGTTCTCATAAAAGGCACAATTTAAAGGTCTTATTTGGCCCCAAATAAGCATGCTTGGAAAATTAGCCTTAGATAACACTGCTGAAGTAGAAATCTTTAAGTGTCACTGGTTTCTTCAGATACTGATACTCTCCTGTTAAAGAAATGGACAATAGAACCTGAATCGGTCTTTGCACGAAGACAGGAAACTCTGAAATCTCGGATTATGTACCACCTCACAGCTGCCTGACTCATAACTGTGACAAATGTTGCCACACCCAAACTGGCACTTTAATCTCCATCTTAGAGGAGTTCTTTGAAATCTACAGGAGTGTATTAGGATGCCTCCAGAAATGTATACATTTTCCTTTCTCCACATTCTGTGTGGTAACCAGTAGCTAAGGTCAAAGTGGACCAGTAGGGAGGACAGAAAGGCAGAGCAGTGGTCAAGTCCAACTGCCACAGATGTATATTGTATGCTATATGTATACATAATGTATGTAAAACCACGTGTCAGCAAGCATTTTACCCTCTTTAGTTGAAAACTCTAGTAAATTCCCTGGTATAAACTGTGGAATCAATTAAAATAAAATGAAACATTTCCAAAGCAGCCGTGCACTGGGATTCACTTCCCTAGTGCTACAATTTTAGACACTAGTGGTAGAGAGGATGGTCATAACCACCGCATTTTGTGATGTTTTCTGACAACGAGACAAGCAATTTATTTTCAAAATATGCATACCTCCAGATGCTACACACACTGCAAAATATTTCTGAAAACTGTATCTATGAAAACAGTGAAACAGATACTTCCCTTCCATAAAGTCGTACCTCCTGCCGATATAACAGCATCTGCCCACCGAACCGTCTCTTCATTATATTCTCGACGTTTAACAAGACGAACTTCTATCCTCTCCTTCCTATAAAGTACAGAAAAAGCCTCAGTGTGTCCTCTATTGTTCCTTGCCACATCCTTCTGAAAAACTGGCATGTAATTAAGGACTAATTACAGTGGTATTTGGCTTATCACCATTTGACACACACAAATCCTTTATATCTTTTTCATTTGTTTTCAAGACCATAACACAGTGTGATAGTGAACAGAACTGCACTAGTTCACATTACGATTGTGTCAGGAATGACTGTTCATCTGCATCATCTTGTGTTCTATATTCCTATTTTATTAGAGCTTGTAACACAAAGTTTCCTTTTGTTGTTTTACACAATCCATGGATATCTGCACGGTGTCTGAAACACTCAACATCCATACATTCTTACCGTAAACTGTCTACAACATGCTCCACATTTTTTGTATGAATGCGATGCCGCTCCAGCAGACCAGCATAGTTAGACCCCTTCAAGGCAAGCTGTAAGACATAAATTAATTTTGTAGAAGTGAATCACTACAGTAAGTGCTCGAGTAATACAAACAGAAGCTATAAAAAAAATATGTATTTTATCTCAGCAGGGACATGTGCTTTTACAAAACATTCCATTAATTACATCTCCATATACACACCAGTCAGCTTACATTGACCAGTTCATTAAATGAGTTACATGGCCACAGCAGCCAGGAGCCACAGACCTTTTAAGGTCTGTACACAAACAGGCAAACAAGTATGCTACGCTGACTTCTATGCTACTTGAGGCACTTCATTATCCCTGAATCTGCTCAGTAATTTAAACTCCAGGTAAATCTACATAGAATAGTTACACTAACTCCTGTCGTGTGCTAAAAGCAACCACACAGTTAGCTAATTACCTTAAGAGTTACAAACACTGTGCTATGGAGAAAAAGCACAACAGAAAGAGCAACCTGAATTATCATAAAGAAAACAGGAATCTCTGACATACCTAAAGCATTAACCTTCAAATTGTACTTGAGCTAAAATGGAAAGCTGCCAAGTGCTGACAAAGGTGACATTTCCCCTGCGTCAGAAAAAGCTTAAGGACAATCTACGTACTACCTTTGATACCATCCCCTGGATTACAGACCAGATTTCCCAAATAAATTCAGATCAGTAACAAGACAAAGAGCATTTAGCAGTTGCATTCTAGCATCATTCTTCCTGGAAGCCAGAGAATTTAAATACTTAATCTCAACACACTCTTCAGTCCACAGCAACATTCTGTGCTTTATATACACAGACTCTCATGAACAGGCAGGTGAGACTGCTGATTGAAGGTTAGATTTTTTTTGCAACAGGTTTTTGTGTGAGTAATTCAGTCACCAGCTGTATGCATTCATTCTTCACCTCACTTAGAGTGCTCATCTGGGGCTGGTACTGCCAAATACGTGTTTGCATGGAGATTAAGCAAGTAGAAGAAAGAGGATGAAAAGGATGTTAAGCAAAAGGAGTTTATAAATACATTCTTAATGAAAATGATCCTGCTTTGAGCAGCAGGCTAGCCTACATGACCGCCGTAAGCTCCTTCTAGCCTCAATTATTCTACAATTATACCATAATTGCTTCCTTTTTCCCAACCAGTTAAAACCAATTTACCAGCACAGAAACATAACTTCTCCTAGAGTTTGTGTAGAGAAATTCATCTATGCCAGAAGCTTGGAACAGGCACTTTCAACAATTTATTCAAGTGCCTTTAGTCAAAGCTGCACACCCTTCCATGACAAAGTGGTGCCCGACAGGCATATCTAATCCCATTTCCGTATAGACTCCCACACCACAGAACTCCACAGCGAATACCTGGATATGACAATTACAGTTAACTGCCATCCATTACCCAACAAATGCAATCTTTCTTCATCTGACATCCATTCATGTCAAGAAATCCAACCATGAGCTAAGCATAGAGACAGACTCAGTGCTGAAAAAATTACAGAAAATAATGGACTCAGCTGCTCTGGAACTGCATCACTGTCCTGCTCAGTGTGTTTACAATCAGAGATTAACTAACTTGCAGGAACAAATTCTTCAAGTAGTCTTACAGCTGGGATCAGGAAACCACCTCCAACAGAGGGGCTCCTAGACTTTGCCTGGATGCCAGCAGCAGCACTACAGGCAGACAGTGGGTGTTGCTGCCAGCTACACTTGGTCACACACACAGGTAAGCATATGGGTTATCAGAACTAACATCCAGACAAAGCTTTCAGTCATCTTTACAAAGCTTGTTAGTACTGGTTTACTGCAATGAGGGGTGTTATGTCCCATTAATTGCCTCACACACTTAAACTCTTTGTTTCTACTCCCCTGCTACAATGCTCACACATTCCCATACACCTCTGGCTCCTCCAGAGCCTCAGGTGTTGGTTGCACCGGGAACCTGAATGGTGCCACTGTGCTGCTGTAGGTAGGGAAGAGGAAGCAAGACTATGGCCAGTTATAGCACTGCCCATTGCTGGGTTTGCTGTCAGCTTCTCATAAGCCATTTGGAGTAGAAAGGAGAAAGGAGAAAAGAATAAGGCATTCCCGCACTGAGCACCACAGGTCTAATTTGCTAGAAGAGGGATTTTCAATTGCATGTTTGAAGCACAAACTGACCTTGCTTTACCACCAGAAAGAACAAGAAAGCCACCGCAAACAGCCTCAGAACAATCAACTGTGTTACTAAAATCAGGGTTCCCCCCTCATGCTTCGTCTAGAAATATCTGCTGTGAATTAAACACAAGCACCTGACAAGCAGACTGCTGCTGCAGCATACATTTTTCAGGCTGCTATTTCCACAGGCTATTACTTCCACACTCAAGAGAAACTGCAAACTACCACCATCCAGTTTCATGTACCTCATTTATTTGGTTAATTTGGCATGCTATTTTTCATCCTGGTCAAAGGGAGCTTTTTAACTGAGAACAGTGACAGTGTGATGATCTCTGTATGATCATTTGCAGGCTTTTGAGTCACCAATATCAGTGGTGAGCCTACAGCTAACACTGGCATCACTAGCAAGGAGAGGTATGGGTATCGTCATTGCTGTGGAACACAGTCTGTTCTGTAACTTACATTTGCCTAGTGTGTTAAGTTAGTTCATAAACAGCTTCAGAAAGCAGAAAAGGATGCTCAGGAAATAAGCTGACAGTATCCTGACAACTGGCTGAACAACTTCCCACGGATACTTCTACTCTTGCTAAGAGCAGAGTTGCAGAACAGGTATCTAATGCATAAAGCATTTGAATTTAGCTCTAGAACAAGTCAGCAGGTATCACTAAGCAACAAGATAAATGAAAAGTTAGGGCCTTAAGTTTAAATGGCTAAGCTACATCTAGAGAGTTAATGAATAGTCCTAATTAGAAAAAGGCTCCAGAGATTACAACAGTCTGCTTATCTCCAGCCTCATCATCCCTCTGTCTCACAGATAAGTAACTCGCAAGTTCATTCATCTAAGAATTCACAAAGGAAGAGCCTGTCTAACCCTAACCAAGTATGTCAAACAGGAAAGCTAATCAGCTGCTTTTCATGTAACTACTCCAAAGAACCAGAGAAGTGCCTACAGCCTTGGTGGTCAGCACCCACAGAATCACAGTGGGGTTGAGGTGGGAAGGCACAGCTGGAGGTCATCTGGTCTGACCCTCTGTTCAAGCAGGGGCAGCCAGAGCCCCTTGCCCTGAACCATGTCCAGATGGCTTCATCACTCCACAGATGGAGCCCCCATCACTTCTGTGGGCAACCTGTGCATGTGCTCAGTCACCCTCACCGTGAGAAACTGTCTCCCAGTGTTCAGACAAACCTCGCTGTGTCCCCATTTGTGTTCACTGCCTCTGGGTCCTGCCTCATATCCAGGACCTGAAACTATGGCAAATGTTGCTTCTTAAAAAAGCTCTACACTGAGCTCTTTCAAGATCAGGCAGTCCCATTGCTGTGTGCATGATCACCTCCACAAAGAACCTGGAGGAACTTGGGACATATAGGAGAACCCCGGACTGCAGGACAGCTTGGCTCCCACTGATCAGACAGGCCCCAAAACCTATGGCAGACTTAGCAACCGACCCCTCCAAAAGGCCTGTAGGTTTTAGCTTCTGCATGAGGACTACCTGCAAATTCTTCTTCCTTCATAGGAAGCTCTGATTTACAGCTGTTGTGGTCATCTTTCCAAAAGGAAAGTGTTTGACAGATCACTCTCCACTTTCAACATCCAACAGCAAGTCTGCTTGCCATGCAGAGCAGGTATCTTTATATCAAGTATTGATGTTCTTGTCTAAAATGTAAAAGAACTACTATTGTGATAGACACATGTTGAGTTTATTTGGTATTTCTAGCTACAGAAAGTAGAAATTTCATCTGAGTATCAAGTCTGCCTGAAGAAAAACTGAATTATACCACACAGGCAATAACATTTATGTAAGTAACTTTCTATAAGGAAGTTTCTTCAGGTTTTCTTTTTTAAAATCCTAATTAAGACTTAAATCATAGAGTAACACACTCATAGAATAGATTGGGTTGGAAGGGACCTTAAAGACCATCCAGTTCTAACACCCCTGCCATGGGCAGGGACACCCTCCACTAGACCAGGTTGCTCAAAGCCTCATCCAGCCTGGCCTTGAACACTTCCAGGGATGGGGCATCCACAGCTTCTCTGGGCAACCTGTGCCACTGCCTCACCCCCCTCTCCAGGAAGAATTTCTCCCTTATATCCAATCTAAACCTCCCCACTTTCAATTTAAACCTCTTACCCCTTGTCCTGTCCCTACAGGCCCTTGTAAAGTCCCCCCCGGCTTCCCTGTCAGTCCCTTCAGGCACTGGAAGGTGCAATAAGGTCTCCCTGGAGGCTTCTCTTCTCCAGGCTGAACAAGTCCAACTCCATCAGCCTCAACCCTCAACTCTCTCCCAACGACAGAGCCGCTCACTCACCTCCCTCCCCCAGCAGGATGGGGGAGAGAATTGGAGTAAAAAGATCAGATGACTTGTGGGCTGAGATAATAACATTTTAGTAACTGAAAATAAATGAAACAAAATAATGATACTAATAATAATAGTATGTAATGAAAATATTACTACTAATAAGAATATGTAATAAAAAAAGGAAAAAGGGAAGGAAAACAAAATGATACAACTGCTCACCACCCACTAACCAGCAGTCAGCCCACCCTCAAGCAGCAACTTCCTTCCCAGCTAACTCCCCCAACTTATCTACTGAGCATCATGTTTGGTGGCATAATATGTCCCTTTGGTCAGTTTGGGTCCTGGCTGCGCATCCTCCCAGCTTCTTGTAGAGAAGAAGCTGGGAACACAGGGGCAGTATGAGAAACTGAAAAATTCCTTGACTTGATACAAACATTCCTCACAAACAACTGCAAATAATAATGTGCTAGCAATATTGCTCTCAGCACAAATCCGAAACATAGCCTCCTACTGGCTACTGTGAGGAAAATTAACTTTATCCCAAGAATAAGGCACATTCTTGCACTTGGCCTTGTTGAACTCCATGAGGGTGGCACAGGCCCAGCTCTCCAGGTCCCTCTGGATGGCATCCCTTCCCTCCAGCGTGTCAACCACACCACACAGCTTGGTGTCGTCAGCAAACTTGCTGAGGGGGCACTTGATTCCATCATCCATGTCAGTGACAAAGATGTTAAACATCACCACTTCCAATCCCAACCCCTGAGGAATGCCACTCATCACTGGTCTCTACACAGACATCAAGCCGTTGACCACAACTCTGAGTGAGACATCCAGCCAGTTCCTTATCCACAAAGCGGTCCATCAGTCAAATCCATACCTCTCCAATTTAGAGACAAGGATGTTATGCCGGACAGTGTCAAGTACTTTGCACACGTCCAAGTAGATGACATCAGGTGCTCTTTCCTTATCAACCCAACACTGTAACCTCATCGTAGGAGGCCACCAAATTTGTCAGGCACAATCTGCCCTTGGTGAAGCCATGTTGGCTGTCACCAATCACCTCCTTGTTTTCCATGTGCCTCAGCACAGTTTCCAGGAGGATCTGATCCATCACCTTCCTGGACACAGAGGTGAGACTGACTGGCCTGTAGTTCCCCAGGTCTTCCTTTTTTCCCCTTTTTAAAAATGAAGGGGTTTGTTTCCCCTTTTCCAGTCAGTGGAAACTTCACCGGACTGTATGGACTTCTCAGATATGACGAACAGCAGCTTAAAAACTTCATCAACAGTTCCCTCAGGACCCACTGATGCATTTTGTTGGGTCCCATGCACTTGTGCACCCTCAGGTTCCTTAGATGTCTCAAACCTGGTCTTCTGCAGTGGGTGGTTCTTCATTCCCCCAGCACTTGCCTTTGCCTTCTCTGACTTTGGCAGTGCAGCTTCAGCACTTGCTGGTGAAGACTGAGGAAAAGAAGTTGAGTGCCTCAGCCTCTAAAACAGAGCTCTGACCTTTTAAAACACCAGGTAAAAGTTCTCATCCAAACCTTCTTATGAAAAGCCACTTCCTTCCCTGGAGTAAGTGGCTGTGTGTGGCCCATAAATCTGAAGCAAATCTCCTGGAATTGAAAAAACCCTAAACTGTCATGGGGTAACAGTATATACTCCTGCAAAACTTACCCATACTAACACAGAAAACCTAAAAAAAAACCAAAACCAAAAAAATTTAAGAAGCCTGGCAGTGCAATACAAGGAGTATACTGCAAAACACAAAACATTTAAACTTAATGGTATTCTTCCAGACACTGCCAGACTGCAGACTGACTTTCTAGACATGGGCTAGAAAATAAAAACACTATTCCTACAGAGCTCAGGATCTTCAAACTGGAGTACACTTGGCATTTCTTGGTATTGAAGTTGTAAAAGCCTACACAGGTCTGGAGCTCTGCACTGCAGGTTAAGTAATTTCTTCCATCAGTTATCTGCAAAGCTCAATAAGAGCAAAGGAAACTGCAAAGTACTGATGAACACACAGGGAACACGGTGTTTGCTGAGGCTCCTGGAACAAGTAAGGGCCAAACATACAGGAAATGTATCAGAGCACAAGAGCAGTCAGCTACAAGTGGCATTAGCAGAAGTACCCAAAAGCAGAAGTATTCATTGACAGTGGAAACAGTACAACTGTAGGCCTATTAATCTGACCTCAATAACATGTCAGATCATAAAATAAAATGCATGAATATATACATGGGAGCTATTCTAGCTAAAAGTACATTAGCATATGAAAACAGGGACAAATAGGCCAAAAATCCATTCAGGCATAGCTTCAGTAGCACTGTTAAACCTCCCAGCGGAGATGCAATGCCAAGCAGGTTGCCAGAAGACCTAGCTGGAAAGCACACTGGTGAGCAGAACGTGTTCAGTGATGGAGTTCTTTTTCCTTACAAGTCTGAAGGAGAAAAGGTCTAGACAGGATACCTAAGGAAATCTCCCATCTTCTGGCTTGATCCTTTTTCAAGAGAAGGATAGTTTTTCACAGAGCTCCTTTAACATTTGTTTAAGCAAAAGACATTTGTCTGACTGCCCTCCCTCTGGAGCCTTAGCGCTCACCTCTGGCAAGTCTCACCCTACTCAGTGTGAAGGCTGGGTCTGCTGTCCTTGAGTAATGCTGGCCCTCCACAGAAAATGTTGCACAACAAGGAAGAGCATGGCCTGCAGCCACAAATGCAGAAGCAACGTGAAGCCAAGCAACAGCTGAATACCCACTGTTGTCTACATATGTGGATTATGATCCTTGATTCAAAGAATGGGGAAAAGCCATAGATGAGTCCACTGCTAACCAAACCATTAGGATAAAAACAGTATGCTCCCGCAAAACAGTGATGTGAGTATTGTTCAGCATGAAACTCTGAATTAACACACATCTCAGCCTAGTACACTTAGATTAGCAGGAATGTTTCAGGTGCATTTTGGCTATATATGAATATATATTCATATTGTCACTATTAGGCTTATCCTGAATTTACAGCACTAACGTTCATATGGCCTTAAACTACTCCTACACCGGGGTGTAGTTAATGCCTCTGTGTACCAATCAGTTGTTGTATGACTGTTGCTCATTCAGGAGTTAAACTAAAGGTCTGCCTGGGAAGAAGAAGGGGAAATAAAGGCAATAGATCTAAAAATGATTACTATCTCAAATTTCCACAATGAACTTGCCACACATCCACCCCAGCAGCAACAAGAACAGCTTACTGATTTCCAATCTACCTAATTTCTACAGAAAGAACCACCACATAAATGGACTTAGAGAGCAACAGTTAAACACAGAAATTTGAATTTTAAGCTGAAAATACTATGACCGCTCTAGGTATAATCATCTAACTATTACTAAGCAGAGTACAGTACTATTAAAAGTCCCATATTTTCAGAAACTGTCTCTCTAGGTTAAGCACGTCTCCCAAGTATAGCCAAATACCTGGTTTTGCTCTTGATTTTAGAAAAACTAAGCATTTATTTTGTCAGGAATATGGGGAAAAATATTTTTCAAAAAGTGTTAAGTTTAGAACTAGAAACAGCTATGAATATAGCAAGTGCTTAAAATAATACATTCCTCTTAGCTGCACTGACAAATAAGGAACACTGACTCAAAATTTGCTCAAGTACCAAAGTCAAAGACTGACAATCTACAGTTGCATGCAAATAATTTTCCTATGTTCTAGAGATAACTACTAGTAAAGTTAAATCTTCATGTCATGCTAAAAACAAATCCAGTTTTCCTCATGGTCAGGCAGACACTGACCTTCCTGATTTCTTAAGAATGCCAATCACAAATTAAGCTTTCCTATCTCAAAATGTAAAATTAATCCATACACAAGTAAGTGATATTAAACCATGATTCAGCTTCTGAATCTTAGATAATAAAATACAGAAGAGATAAAAATAAACTGAGTGGTTAGCCATGGCAGAACCTGCCCAGTAGAAATCTGCACCTTGGCAACACATTTCAAGTTCTCCACAGAAACAGTCTGCTATGACAGCCACAGCAACCTTGAATCACAACCCTGAACCTACAGTGGGTTTTCCAGCAACAGCAGGAACTGGGAGGGGAGTTGAAGTTGGCGGCTGTATACAACAGATGTGCAGGTTTGGATATGGCACCAACTTCCCTAGTAAGTATAAAACAGCATGCCCACCCTCAGTTTCTTCTAACTAGAGATGAATTATCAAGACAAGTAATATTTATGAGCTTTGATTGCTGTACTTTTACAAATGACAGCAGTTTTGCAGATGACACCAAGCTGTGTGGTGCAGTCGACATGCTGGGGGGAAGGGATGCCCTCCAGAGGGACCTGGACAGGCTGGAGAGCTGGGTCTGTGCCAACCTCAGGGAGTTCAACAAGGCCAAGGGCAAGGTCCTGCACCTGGGTCTGGGCAATCCCAAGCACAAGGACAGGCTGGGTGGAGAATGGATCGAGAGCAGCCCTGAGGAGAAGGACTTGGGGGTACTGGGGGATGAAAAGCTGGACATGAGCCGGCGGTGCGCGCTGGCAGCCCAGAAAGCCAACCGTATCCTGGCCTGTATCCAGAGCAGCATGGCCAGCAGGTTGAGGGAGGGGATTCTCCTAAATTCATCTTTCATGGTTTCACTAGAGAAAAAACAGTGAGATGGTTATGTCACCATATTTGGAAAAAAAACCCTAGTCAAATTCATGTCTTTATTGAAAAATTCCATGCTCATTGAATTGGTAGGTCTCTGGCTCAAACTTTTGCTAACAACAGAGCAGGTTTCAGTAGAATCATGCTTGTGGTACTAGTAGATTAAACCCTTTTTGGGACATGCAGCTCTTTCAGGGACCTGCAGTCCAGCTCATTCAGAACAGCAGGAGTGAACTGAAGTGAACCTCAGAACCAGTTTCACTGAGCAGCTGCAGATCCTGGGTGAACTTAAACAATGCCTTCAGATAATTTAACAGTTAAAAAAAAAAGGCAGTCTACAAACTCAAAGCATTCTTTACAGGATGGCTTTAATAATGAGCATTTACCTTACCTTAAGTAACAGAGAAACCACACAGGTTCCCAAACCAAAATCCTACTGAGAATCAACATTACCTAGGCAGGTTTAAGTCCCCTATAAAGCTTGAAACATAAGTTGAGTCTTCAATTACAAACTACTGCTGAGGTGCAAGTCACAGGCATTAAGTCCTGTTCCTCCTCCATTTGCAGTCTTAGTTATTAGATATTATACAGGCCATTAACAGCTTCATTATAAAAAAGTATGGCAAGTTAACTGATGCAGTAGGCAAGAACCCACTATAAAAGAAAGGTAGTAGGCTGGTCCTACCTGACCAGGTGTCATGGTTTAGCCCCAGCCAGCAATCAAGAACTATACAGCCTCTCACTAACCTCCCCCTTTGTAGTGGAGGAGGAGAACTCAAGGAAAAGACAATGAAACTCATGAATTAAGATAAGAACAATTTAATAAATGAAAACAAATAGAATAAAAATAGTGATACTAATAATACTAACAATACAAATAACACTAACAATAATACTAACATTACTAATATTAGTATGTAATGAAAATAATGCTACCACTGCTAGTAATAATATGTAATGAAAATAAAGCAAACTGTACAATTGCTTACCACCTGACAACCAATATGCAGCCAGGTCCCAAGTAGCAAGATCCAGAGCCAGAGAGACCAAAAGAGAGATCGCACCAGAGCTAGAGCAAGCCCCAGTGAGCGAGAGCAGGAGACATGGCTCACCCATAACTTGTGGGGTTTTTTTTTCTCCTTATAATTGTCTCACTGTTTTCTTCAGACACTTACACCTCTCACTTTCATTACATACTCACAGCAGCCTTTCAAATGGTGCCTTTATATTTGCTATAGATAAATGAATCAGAATGGTTTAGGTTGGAAAGGACCTTAAAGTCCAGCTCTAACCCCCCTGCCATGGGCAGGGACACCTCCCACTAGACCAGGTTGCTCCAAGCCTCATCCAGCCTGGCCTTGAACACTTCCAGGGGTGGGGCACCCACAGCTTCTCTGGGCAACCTGTGCCAGTGCCTCAACACCCTCTCCGGGAAGAATTTCTTCCTGATATCCAATCTAAATCTCCCCACTTTCAATTTAAACCCATTACCCCTTCTCCTGTCCCTATAGGCCCTTGTAAAAAGTCCACCCTCCAGATTTCTTGTAGCCCCTTCAGATACTGGAAGGTGCAATAAGGTCTCCCTGGAGCCTCCCCTTCTCCAGGCTGAACACCCCCAACTCTCCCAGCCTGTCCCCAGAGCAGAGGGGCTCCAGCCCTCGGAGCATCTTTGTGGCCTCCTCTGGACTCACTCTAACCGGTCCATGTCCTTCTGATGCATCCCCAGAGCTGGACGCAGAACTGCAGGTGGGGTCTCACGAGAGCAGAACAGAGGGGAACAATCCCCTCCCTCACCCTGCTGGCCACGCTGCTCTGGATACAGCCGAGGATAGGGTTGGCTTTCTGGGCTGCCAGCGCACACAGCCGGCTCGTGTTGAGCTTCATGATTATGAAGTGCTTTCCATATTGTAGCATTTTGAATGCTATTACTTCTGTAGTAGCTGACTTCAGTAATTTCCTCACTTGGTTAGTGAAACTGGCAACATTATGCTCCTGACGCTTTACATAAATTCTGTTTTGGGGCAAGAGTTTGATCTATACATCAACAAAAGTAAAAATTCTGTAGACTGTTTTCTAATTCTTCCTCTATCACACTAAAGTGGGATTAGCATTCTAACCACAACTGAAGAATACACACAGTGTAATTCCAAGGCTAGTGCAAAGCAAACTGTTAACTATAAACAGAGCAGTAACTACTTTCTGCACTAACAGGTTTCTAGAAACCCAGTGCAATCCAGGCAATTCAATCATTCAGTTCTCATTAATCCAGCCAGACACCAACATAATGCCACAAATCACTACCAGCTAAGAACTTAAAAACAGTACTAAAGTCACTTCCAAAAAGCAGCCTTTTTCAGCTGTATACATTATCAGATGCTTGGTGAGGCAGTCCATGAAGTTTAATTTAGGTACTGAAGTGCCCTACTCTTGTATCTACTTGCTCAGAATGACTAAGTATACTCGAACGGTGCGCTGGACAAGACAAATGCTACAGAAAAAGGATTTGCTAAATCCCATTTATTTGTCTCCACAATTTTCCAGACTCCTTTTATAACAGAATGATAACCTACACCGATCTTTTTTAATAAAAGCAGATGCAGCTGAAGTTAATTAACATTTATGCAATTCTATCAAATTTTGAAGGTAAAGACAAACAAATGCACGCTGTGGCTGTGTAACTTGAAAAACATTTACACCCATCTCAGTTTCCAGTGCACCATCTTGATAATTTTATTTCTGAAAAAAAGTGTCTTCAGCTTTATATAATCTTGGTGTACTATAACCCATGTCTTGAATTCTGTATGCTTCAGATTCAGTAGACTCAGACAGTATTTTTTTCCCCCTTTTTTCACGGTGAGGTAGAGCCGAGTACAGTCCTACCAGCTTTTAAGCACTTCATGTGCACCCTAGAGGAACATCTACCGAAATAATCCACATTACAGAATAAGCAGAGATGGGTAGTCCAAGTTCAACGGAACAATGACAAACTTTGTGTACAACTTCATTCATTAAATAAGATTCTATTTAAAGATACTACCTTCTAATGTTCCACTGCACATTTGGATCCACCAGAGAACACAGGAGTAAATAACCCTAACACTTACTGCTTTTTGTAATAGCTCGACTTCTTCTTTACTTTCAAGAAAGAAAAAATTAAAACATGATTTCTGAAGAAAAAGAATTGGCTGAATTATCTGACTGAATTGTAAATTTAGAATTCAGTTCAACTTTGAAGTTTGCGTATTACTTTTTCCTTATACCTTCCCTGCATCTGAAAAAATCCTAGTTTTTGAAAATATTCAAGTAACATTTTCTAAATAAAGTCCTACTGAGTCACAGGCATTTGAAATGCAGTTCTCTAAAACAGAACTCTAAGAAGGAAATATACCTTGCTAGTTTCCAAAAGACTACCCTGGGGTGGTGGCATGACATTCATAATGCAACACTAGTACTTTGGAAAGTTAATTCAAAGATGGTACTAAAAATGCTTTCACCCTCTACTGTAAAAGAAAGTATAGATTTTTTTTTCCTGTCATTTAAAAAACCCCAAATCAATCATCTATCAAGTTACAGTTAAAATAGTACATTTTCCCCCAAGACAGTATTTTTTAAGAAACAAACTTTGATCTGCAGATTAGCAACATCTGGTGCTGTAAGCATCTAAATTAGGAACTGGGGGGTCAGAGTGTAGTGTTTTACACACACCCCCTCCATAGTTCCATGGGTTTTGTTTTTGTGCAGAAGAACACACAAGCTCTAACTGAAGCTCTCCTAGGAGCTGGGAGAAACTCGCTCCTTCCTCACTCCAACCAGCACTGCTCAGCATGTTGTTGGTGCCCTATGCTGAAGGTGAATTCACACTGTGCTTCTTTTTGGGACGCAATATCCAGCTAACCGGTTACCTTTACTCTACTCAGATACCAGTTTCCAAGAAAGCTATATGCAATTCACACTTGAGATGACCACCCCTACCAATTAGTTGCAGAGGTCCAACAGAATCCAAACTTACTCCAAAACTCCTACTCCTCACTCTCCCTCCCCTTTCCAAATGAGCACACACAAACCAGCACAACAGATTACCAGCTGTGGTCCACAGTGAATCACTTTATGCCAATTAAGATGAAAATGAACATAATGTTTAACTGAGAAGTCATTTTCAAAGGTAATTAAAACTGCATATGAAGTGTGTTCAGACAGCTAAATCGTTGATGTTCCCTAAATACCTTCCAGCAGTGCGAAGCCAGCAGCTCTATCTCAACAAACAAAAAAAACCAGGGCTCAGGAAATTAGCTTTATCTACTACTGGGATATTAAGTTCTTAGTTTACACAAGGACAACGGCAATGATTGCTCTGGAGAGATTTGCTGAGGGTGAAATAAAGAGTCAGGACATAGAGCAGCCTTCAGTATTAGTTCACTGGGTCATTCATTTTTGTAACCAGGCATATTTAGATGCCAGTCCCAATAACCAGGTCAGAAGAATTTCCAATTATTGTCATTTCCAGCAAACAAATTGTTTGTAGGGACTTTGGAAAATGACTAGTATTGTTATTTAACTGAAAGCTGGTAACTGCAAGTGTTAGAAATCCAAAAGTCTCTTTAAATCTTATGAAGGCAAAGAAAAATATTCCTTGTGCAATGCGATGCAGAGAATTTACTGATGCAACCCTTTTTTTAAAGTGCTGGGTCATTCTGGGGCATTTTTATATCTGGTATTAGAAATCTCTGATTTTTATAGGTCTCTAATCTCCCTTCTGAACTAAAGACTCTGAAAACCTTCCCTGTACAACAATGTTGACTTAACCTTTTCAGAGTAATTCAGAACTAGAATACTGATTATGACGGTCAGATGTGTTTAGGTACAGTTATAAAAGGGAGTCTTGTAAATCTGCTTTGTATGTAAGAAAACCTGCCACAAGATATATAAAAATCACCTGGAGCAAGCATGTATAGCACACACGTAGAGATGCAATTAATCGATCTTCCACATATCTATTAAACACTTTCAAGTGTCTGCCTTTGCTCTCCATCTTTCCCCTATCTGTGCTGCTCTTCTGCTGTCTGGACTGCTTCTTCACCTCTCTTGTCTGTTTGTACAGACTAAGAATCGTGACCTTGCAGCTTTGACTCTGCAACATTTAATAGTGTTTGTATACCACAACTCAGTGTGTCCAAAAGAAAGACCACAGAAGTATTCAGGCCACAGCTGCTCAGGGACTCTATTGCCTACTAGAAGTGTCAGCCAGCCAGCTTCGATACCAAGTTGTTCTGCTGCTTGGATTATACTGTGATTAATATAGTATATCATATATTTGATACATGCTATGATCTGTATCATATTCTAATATCTATTGGTGTATGCCGATGACTCATCTTCAGCCTCCTTAAATACGGAAAATTCCACCTAGGTAGGATGTGTGCCTTCGGGCACACATGCAGTGCCACTTCTGCATTAAGTGACTTACTGCATTTTCTCTTAATACATAAACACACTGATTGCAACAGCTAAGGTAAGGTCTGCTCTCCTGTCTCAGTGATCAGGCACAACTGCTTAAGCCCACAGTGATCATTATTTGTGTTATACCAAAATCTGAAATTTCCAATAGATAATGTTCAGTTATCTTCTAGGGACTTGCAAACAACTCTTCTGCCCACAACCTGGAGGCAAATAAGGCCAGGTACTGCTTCTCCAATCTAAGCTTCCAACACTGCCCTGAAATCATCATTTCAGGTAGCCAGCATCTGGGCAGCTGAAAAGCCACGAAAGACAACAGCACTGTGCTCCTGCACCGGCACTGGCTCCCTCAAGCCAGATCTCAGGGTCACCTGAGCTTGAGCCCCTGCAGTGCAACACAACTCCACCAGCCTCCTCCCCCCAGTCTGGGTTAGCTAACAGCTTACAGCATCAGGCCAGCCAAACTGTTTCCCATGTGCTTTTGCTTTCACTTTTTGACTCTACCCCAACAGCAGGCTTCCATGTAAGCCTCGACTCTCGCCCTGTCCTGTCCTCTGTGCAGCCACTCGGTGTGACTGAGCTCCCACGTCAGGTTCATGGCGGCTTCAATTCACAACATCTGGGGTGAACTGAGCATCACCCTGGGCAGCAGCAGAGGCTTGTTCTACGTCCAAGGGCTGTGTCTGGCCTCATTTCTTGGAAACCAGCAGCCTTGGGACCAGCTTCTGATGTGCTCCCAGAAGCAGAGACACAGGAAGCACTGAGTGCACCTAACCTCAGGAAGCAAAATGCATCATGTTCCCTCTCAAGTTTCCCAGAAAGGGACGGACACTTTGCAGCAATCGCTCTGCTAAGAGGTAATCTCTGTCCACAATAGAGAGGGTAAGAATCTCCTGAACCTTCACCTAACCTGTTTACTGAGGCTGCCATTAGCTCAGAAAGTTTGAGGAAAAAAAATCTGAGACCAGGGTCACAGCAGAATGTAAATACAGAAATTTCTACAGGTCAGCTAAAGAGTTTGAGCAACAGGCAATAAGGACAATTACTTCACTCTCCTTTCCTATTTCAAAAATACAATCTTGGAAGAGCTTTTCAGTGTGTTCTTGCACACACCTTTGTATTCCCACCCATAAACCAAGAGCCTAACTTAATATTGCTACACACACAGTTAGGCAAGTTAGGCTTTGCCCGCATCGCGACACTGAGTTTTATTGCTGCAATTCCACACACAGAGGTATTTTCAGAGGAAAGCTAGATTAAAAAAAAAAAAAAAGCACCAACGCTAGAATAAAAATTCTACAATACTCCCAAATACTCAGAATTATCTTAGATCTACCTGTAAGTTTTTCCAAACTGGTAAACCTTAAGGTGTTTCTGTAACTACTGCAATGAGACACCTTTTTAAAAATGCACCTGATACATGCTACTGATCAGGCAAAACAAGCACTGTTGTGAGAAGAGAAACGGCAGCTATTGCTGCATCCAGCCTAGGGAGGGATGCACAACACTGACAACCCTACTCACGAGCTGATTCACTGTTCCAGTCCTGCCTGTACACAAGTGGTCAGGAAAAGGCGACCACACGCACCATTTCGGTTTTAGTTTTGTTTTTTGCTTTTAGCTGCGCACTGAGAACAACGCGATTCTGTACGCTCCACAGCAAGAAATGCTTCCTCCAAAAAAGCTTAAACAAGACAGAAAAGCAGTCTTACAGGTGAGCTGACACTGTTTTCCACAGCCACCATATGAAAGGAAGTACGGGGTCCTCTCAGCAACAGGAACCCACGTGTAGGTGAGAATAAGAACACAGGCTGATGTTTCCACACTAAACTTGGTGATGTGTGGCATTTGACTAGAGAGCTTTACAAAATACACAAAAATGTTTGGACAGGAATTCCATAGGAGGGGGATGGCCAAATTAAGCATTCAGGAAAATATAAAAAGTATCTTGGTTTAGATCCTGTACATTTTATCCTAGTGGTTTACAGAGCACGGCCATGCAACCACAGCATTTGTCCCTGCTACGTAAATTAAGCACATTTGCAAGTTTAATCGAAATATTGAAAACAAACAGAAGTCCAAAGTTATTTCCAGATGTAAGAGGTCAAAGACTAGACAGATCCTAGTTAATGGTATTATTGAGACTAGAAAACAATACCTGGTCTAGACAGGCCGCTAGCAACCAGATTAACTCCAGCATCTACCATCCTTTAGCCCACCAGTGGCAGATGAGCGCTGGAAGGAGACAGTCACAGGCTAGAGAGGGTAAGATGGTGTCACAGAATTTGGTGGAGACGAAGACACTGGACACCGAGTGGATGTACTAATTCTTAGAGACACCTGCTTTCCTTACTATACCTTCATTAATGGAACAGACACCTGTTCTCATACTGAATGTTTCTTAAAGACCAATGAAAAACGCTTTTCTAAAGACGGTAGCAAGACAGGTGGATGCGAATGAGAGCTCTGGCTGTTTAGCTGGAGGAGTTGTTAGAAAAATACCTGAAAGATGAAGCAAGGAATCAAGGCAAGGATATGGAACAAAGGAAAAGGAGGAAGTGTGAATTGAGTCCTAAGTCTCAGAGGGGATTTTCACAGCAGAGAGAAGTGCATGCTGAAGAAAACACTAAATGCACTGCACACGTGTATTACACAGTACAGCTTGCTGAAGGCTGCTGAAACCGCTTCGAGGATAACCCCCGAACGCGCTTACATCGCAAATCCCTCGGTGACTGGCGGCAGATGAGCGCTCGTCGGGCTCGCGGGCCCGGGGAGGCGGCGGGACGGGCGCAGCCGCCCGGCAGCGGCCAGCGCGAGGACGGCGACCGCGCCCCCGCTCACCCGGCTGCGGGGAAGCCCCAGGCCCACCCCGGGCGCAGCGGCCCGCCCCGAATCCCGAGCATCGCCTTGGTAACTGCTCAAGCCTCCCCGCGCCCGGCCGCGTCCCCGGCCCCGCCGCGACCCCGGCGGCAGCACCCGTGGAGGCCGGAGGGGGGGAAACGCCCCCTCCCGCCGCTCACCAGCTGTTTAAGGTCCTCCTCGGAGAGCCCGGCGTAGCGGTACCGCTGCTGCTCGAACTCGTACCGCGTCGTCTTCACCACCACCGCCACCCGCGACGGCCGGAACCCGCCTTCCGCTGCCCCCAACCCGCCGCAGCTCCGTCGCCGCGGCGGCGCGCACGGCCCTGCCACCGTTCCCCATCCTGCCGCCGCGCGACGGGCGGCGGGGCTCAGCCCGCGGAGGGCGAGGAGGCGCCGCCGGGCGCCACCAAGCAGTGACAGCCCCGGCAGGGCGGAGGAGGTCCCCGCCGCCCGCTGGCAGAGCGGCAGGGAACGGCGGGCGACCGCCCGGCTAGCGAGGCAGAAGTAGCCGCAGAGGAAGCCCCGCGAGGAGGACATCGCCCGGGCTTGCTACCTCCCCAAGGCGGGAGCCTGCGGTCGGGGCCGGGAGAGCGCGGCGCTGTCCGGCGGCAGCTGCCCCCGCTCTAAGGCGGCCCCCGCGCCTGGGCAGCGCTCGGCACACATGGCACGGTCGCGCGCGGGGCCCCGCCCCTCCCCGCGCGCAAGCGCCGCCTCACCAATACGGAAGAGCGCGGCCGGGCACCCACTCCTGGCGGGGGCGGGGC
This sequence comes from Rhynochetos jubatus, assembly GCA_027574665.1. Lineage (NCBI taxonomy): Eukaryota > Metazoa > Chordata > Aves > Eurypygiformes > Rhynochetidae > Rhynochetos > Rhynochetos jubatus. The sequence goes on along the minus strand of CM050690.1, from coordinate 71,037,781 downwards.
AGGAGCGGTGGGGAGTGCCCCGGAGCGGGGTCCGGCGCCGTGTACGCATGCGCCCTCCGCGACCAACCGCGCCGGCCAGGGGAAGGGAAAGGCGGGGACGGCTCGCGGAGAGAGCTCACCCCCCTCGCCTTGGGGCGCACGAATTGCGCATGCGCCTGAGGCACAGCAGTTCCGACCCCCACCCCCCCCAGGCCCCGCCTCCCCCGGCCCCAACGGGCGGGACGGGCCTTGAGGCACGTAGGCCGGCGTGCGGAGTGTGCGCGGGCGGCATCACCGGCTGCGTGGGCTCCCCCATCCCAGAGGGACGCCTGTGTGCCCTCGCGGCCTTCCGCTTAGCCGGCTTCCGTGCTCGCGGTTTGCGGAGTCGGTTGCGTCGCCTGTTTCAGCCGATGGAGACAGGAGCCGGTGCCAGGCAGTGGCAGTGCTGAGGTGGACCTCGGTGAGGTGCCTCGCGGGGAAGCTGGCTTGCTTCCTTTTTAAACTGACCTGGGGAAAAGGACTTGGAAGGAGAAAACACATCAGGTTCTGCGTTTTAAAAGGAGTAAACCCTGTGTGAGGATCTAATCAGAAGCCCATAGTTTGAGAAGCCCATCTCTTATTCATGAGTTGCGCTGACCACAATGTCTGAGGGAGCGTAGAAAAAACGGGGTGAAAGCAGCAGGCTTGGGAAAAGGCCTGTGCAGCAGCGCGGTGAGCGCATGCGAGCCGGTGTTCTGCAAGTCTAGGGAAAACAAAAAACGAAACAATCGATTCCGTGTTACTTTTTAATACTGTAAGCAAGCTATCTAGAAACACTTTGGGGCTTTTACATCATTATTAATAACTGCCCTCTGGGGCATGGCCTTTCACAGACAGTACTTGTGCACTGAAAGCCTTGTTTACGCACGTTTCTCCCGTTACATTGTGCCTGTACCTTCCCTTAGGGAAGTCACGGCCCCTTGCTTGGGGGGGTGATGGAAGAAGCAGCTTTTATCTGTTGGGGCAGCACACTTCTACAGCACTTTGCCAAGAGTCTTAGGAAATTAGAGGAGCTAAAGAGATTCAACCCTTCCCTACTCTTGTATAACAATACAAAAGATCCATCCAGACTTCTTTCTGGGATTTTCCTGGATTTTTCCTGGAATCTTTTTTCCAGGATTTTCTGTCTACTGATTATCTTAGCCTTGAAGAAAACTATCACAAACCAGACTACCAGCAGAGTAATTAAACATACCTAATTCCCTTGCTGACCAGAAAATGGCTTGTTCTGTATAACCATTAACTTCGGGAGTCTACAAAGCAGTAGGTAATGCAAGACCCTGGAGGCCAAAAGGATATAAGAGGTTTTGAAAATGTATAGCTCTATTCTTTATGGTATCTATTTTTATAATTTATTTGACCATTGAGCTCCTCCTTTAGGATTCTGTGTTCATGTATTCCCTGTTTATACTGAACTGTTTTGATCTTTGTTTGAAAAACAAATCAGGTTTAACCACTAAGGCAAGCTTGAATATGGAGCAGTATTTTACTCTGAGGCCACACAATTAACATGTTTTGGTCTTTTGAATTAATGTCCAAAGCAAGCATTATGAGCATGAAATATTTATTTTAAAATATAACAGTAGATGATACCTTAATGTTCTGGAAGCAGAGTTGAGGCATGGAGAATGAAGTGATTCGTCCAGGGTTCCCAGAAGGAAGTCTCTGACAGACGAGCACACAGATCATCTGACACCCCACTGGGCTATGTGGAAAAAGCTTTAAACTTTCCATAACATACAGAGTTAGTAGAATGTTACTTACAGTTCACATCCGACTTTGTAAATGGAGCCAGTTACAAAATGTTCAATAGACGCTACCTAACCTCTCCCTTACAACACCTTTTGGTTTGAACATATACCTGGTACATACGAACAAGACTCAAGTATCTGTCAAATGACACTTTTACTTCTTTTGAGATATATTCACAGTTGTGATACATGAGATGCCTCCATGCCTCATCTTCAATGGCTTCAGAGTAATATACCCAGTGCGTTAAGAATCCGTTCCTACAGAATTAGATTGATAAGCACAGGCATTTTAGCCTGATATTCTTATAAGCTGTGAGTTTGCAGAAGGGGTTAATTCCCACTGTAATAACTTATTTAACTTATTTCTCAATTGTTACACTAGCTGCAGAACTGGGAATGCACCACTGTACCAGTAGTTTTACCTAAGAAGGTTTCCAAATGTAGTCTTTTTTTATCCAAAATAATGTACACATCATTGCTTTTAATGCAATTACAATCTAGGACATCTGCTCATTTCTACTCCTTATTGAAGTCTGTGAATAATGCCTTCTTGTAATGATTTAATTAACAACCACTCATTATAATTAACTAATCCAATAGTTTACATTCTCTAGACTTCACTTAAATGCCCCTAAGTACTACTGGTACCTGAAAATGATCGTGCTATCTCCGTGCTGAAATGATAATGCTATCAGTGTTGGTTGCATTCACAGAGGAGGAGGTAAACAGACCGTCACGCTGACCGCAGCTGTTAGTTATTATTATTCAGACGAAAACTCCAGACTAATGCTTAGAGAACATGTCACTTGTGCAACATGTCGGACTCTTACAAGGCAGGTAGATGAACACATCAGAAGGTGCAGTGATTGGATTTTTGATCCCAGATGTATCCATGTGTGCTTGCATTTCGCTTGCAGTGTATGTACTCTTATCAGTGATTATATAGCTGAGTCATATAATTTGCTTCATAAATTCCAAAACAGAGGAGGATACTTCAGAAAAAGCAAAATAAATGCAGTTTTAAATGCAAATTATTAAAAAATTTCCATTAAAAAAACCAGTAGGAAGGGGCAAGCTTTCTTGCCTATGCTTTCATTAGAATATGTTTTAATTAACAGAAATTTACTTTTCTTCCCAGTCTTTGCTTATGCAAAGCAGACTACACCATGCGTGGACTAACACAACTAACTACAACATTTTGAAAGCAATCTGAACATGCTCAAACAGCTGCAGACACATAGTTTTGTAAGAATAACTTCAGTGTTTGTGGAAGATGACTCAGGAACCTGAACTTGACTTCTTAGACAGACAGTTGCTGTAGAACAGGCAATGTATGCTGCTTCTCAATGTTCCTGCTGGCTTGCCCCGGTGGTAGGTCCTCTAAATCCCAGCTAGGAAAAAAAGGATGCTCTTGCCCTCCCTGTCCACATTGTACAGGCTGTCAGTAGCACCAAAAGCAGTATCAGAGGTGCTGAAGGTTTTCCCTGTATTCATCATTCAATAGAAACAACACCAAACTCTTAACTTCTGCCAGATTAGTTTGCCAGAACTAATTCAAGAGGTCACTAAAAGATCATGACATAAAAACCTGACAAGATTTTGAAAGAGACACAAACACCTCCTGAATGTAAAATAACCCCTTTAAGCTATCTCAGCCAAGTAGATTTTGCCAGAAACTCATAATCTTAGTGGCAGATATCTGCATATGTATCCTTATATGAGGAATTGTTAGTTTTCCCTCCTTTTGAAAAGTATTACTGCACTAATACATAAGAGGTTCCAGCTCTGCATCCCTTATGTGAAAAATCTCTGGGGTTTGTTAGAACAAATTCATCTGAAAAAACCCCATAGAACAGGTTGCTCAACAAACAGCAAAATTAGTGATGTCTAGTTTCATATGGATTTGGGTGATGTCCCTACATAGCTCTTCAGGCCACAGTAATCCCAGGTGTCCATCCTTCCACGGTTTTTCTTTCTCCTGCCTCTCAGCAAATGCTACAGTGTATTCAGAAGCAGGAATGCGCCACTCAGCCCCACAGGCCTCACAGAAAATACCAAGGTTACCCGGAGAAGGATACCTTCATCTGAGTTCTGTCACTCAATGACTGCCAATTTTAATGAAGAACTTCAATTGCCGTTGAGATTTCTACCTCACATCCAATTTTTCTTAAACTCACCAGTGAGCTCGAAGTGGGTCTGATGCGTACGTGGATGGATGGATGGATGGATGGATGGATGGATGGATGGATGGATGGATGGATGGATGGATGGATGGAGTACACAACTGTTAAAATCTTGTTGCCTTAGGAAAACAGGCTTGAAATTCTGCAGCATGGAAGGAACTGTCTGTAGGAAGTTCTAACTGGGACACACAATAAGGCAACTAGTTAGACTGAAATTAAAGCTGTAAGAAAATGGTTTATTGTTCAGGCATAGAAATTGTTGCTTTGGCTATCATAAAATGACAAACTTTACATTTTTAAAACCAATATATTACATATTAGCACACCTTCTGTCTTGAAAAACAATGAACTTTAGTGCAATGAGACTAAATAGAATAAATAAAGTTTTGGGATCTCAAGAGTAAAAATTCATACCATAAATATGTCTGCACATACGTGTATTTATACATGTCCACAGTATCCAAACTCTTCAAAATAGCCAAACATTTCTTTTTCTCCTCAGCTTTTCGGAGACGTAGCTTCAGGTTTAAGAGTGTGTGTGTATAGTTTTGTACAGATGTGATAATCTTGGGAATAGGCAGATCAAAGGAGAGTTTGTTTATTTGTGAATGACCATAAGCCTTGGTCCTCATGCTGCGGGAGCAAATGACAAAGTTCCGTCTCTGCCTGCTCTGTTCAGTTGTGCCTGCTCTGGAACGCTCCTTCCTTTGCCAAGGATTTTACAGCTGTAGTAGAATTTAGAGGGATATCATGACACCCAGGTGCTTAAATCCTATTTCACGGAATGCTTTGATTATCAGGACAGACTTTGAAATCAAACTCTGCATTCAGTGCACTGCCAGCTGAACTCCAGGGCAAAGTTATCACCATGACCTGTTGCTAAATACGTAAGGCTGCCGTGTTTTACAACTGCTGAAATTTTTATTACATGGAGCTGTGTTCCTGAGTATGAGTTGCGGCAATGAAATATGAAGGTCAGTGATGCAAATATTGTGATCAGGAGTGAGGTTGATGATAGAAAAGGACACAATGTACTTATGGAAAGTACATTTTTGTTATCAGCAGACTGAAGACTCAAAGCGAATCCCAGTGCTTCACTATCTGACACTGATACTCTGTTGTGAAGTGCTTCCCTTTCCCTGAAGGCAAAAATCCAGTCCCACTTAAGCTTACTGTCATCCTGATGCTAAATCAGTGTCATCAAGTGCTAATTTTGGCAGGCTGTTTAGGATTCAGCGTAATCCAGATGCTAGTTCAGCTTCATCTGGATTTGAATCTTGACAGTGCACTGAGAATTCAGGAAAAAGCTGGTATTCTTCCAAGTTCATGCACATGTTCAGACAGGAAAACTGAACAACTCACTCAACTCGACTCTTGAGGTGTGATGCAGCTTTTAAGATTGAGAAATCATTACAATTATCTTAATTAAAAGCACTTCAGGTATTTCAGAACATTGTTTCAGCTCTGAGGATGACAACAAAATAGTATTTGGTACCTAACAACCCAGCAGAGAGTTAGCAGAATGATTACAGACATACTTACTTTTGACAGGATGAATACAAAACTGCATAAATGGTGTCTGTACTGTGCACAGCTTAGGAATGATCTGGTAAGTCATCATTCACAGGAGGCATTAGAATTTATTTTTCTAACTCCTCATTAAAATGGTTAGATAGAAGGCAGTGGTTTGTGGAGTCACTTTTACAAGAGTGATTTGGTCTTTGGCACTGTTTGGAGTATTGCACGTAGTAGGATGTGTAACATACTCATCTATTTCCAGGAATGCTGTTTAGGGATAGCTACAGCTGAAGCAAAAGTAACCTCAGATAATCTCACACATGTAAGATAAATTTTTTAATGAAAATATCCAGTTACAGTGTGAATGCATTTATTTGACTAAAACCAGCATATTTGTGTGTACTGAATGGATGATTAACAGTGCAAGGTGCTTGTTTTGTGCAACTGCAAAAGTGTTCATGAGTGCAGCCATGATACACTTTTAAAACTTAAAGCCCATATGTCCCCTGGAACTTGTGAATTCTCCTGGTGGTTAAAGCTGTAAAGGCTGATCTTGGTTCTTTCCTTTAACAAAATTCTACAACCAGATCTATTCCAGATATTTTCGAAACAAACGAACAAAAAAACACCCTGTTAGGAAGGCTGGTTTCTATAGGCCTTGGTCATGCCAAATGGCCTACCCAACTCTGCTCGTATGTACTTACAAACAGGATGCTGAATGTTAGCACACAATTTTAAGTAAATGCTTTCAGTAAAGCCTGATTTAACACTTTCCAAATGTATCTTTTAAATAATAGATTAAAAGTAACACCTCTTCACGTATATTATTAGTTCATGGCTATGTGGTTTTATCCATCAATATGATGAAAGACATTTATTCCCTATAAAATTCCTTACTTTAATAATGCATCTAAATATATTTAATTCTAAAATCTGAAGCCTTTAACACTTCTTGAATATTGGAAGCCATTGTGTCATTCTTATCTCAGTGCAAAGCAGGCTGAATGGAATCCTCAGAGTGCATCTCAAGCTCTATCTCAATGTATTAAACTTAAGCTGTTCCTAAAATTAACTTTTTTCTTAAAAGTCATAAACCAAAATGCCTCTGATTTTCTCCCTCCAGGGAGCGATGAGTCATCTTAGACATTCTGAGAAGCTGAGTTCCCAGCCATACTGTTGTAACCTCTGGTAGGTGTCATGAGCAGACTACGGACTGCCAGCGGTTCCGTCTAGAATGATCTGAAAAACAATTTTCAAAAATCTTGCTTATTTGAGCATATTCATGTTTTGAAACAATCCAGCATTTCATAATACCAAAGCAGTAGGTTAAAGTCTGGATATGATCAGTTACTGGTTTAGGTAAATATCTAACTAGATAACACAGGATTATTCACAAATATTTGAGCATGTGAATAATGAATGAAGCCTGTGACCCCCCATGTCAATAAAGACAAATACATAAGCACTAAGGATTGAGATGTCTAGATAGGACAGCGTCTCTGGGATGCAAATCATCTCACTCTGTAAAGGGAACACTGCCTTAACGCTTCATAATATATGCTTAGTAAACTGTGAGAAATCCAGTGTATCTTCAGATAACTCACTGGTCATGGTAAAGTGGTGGTTTTGGTGTGCAATCTCTACAACAACGACTAATCTGCAAAAAGTAGGTAGAGCTGACTAATGCCAGGCACACAATATCTCTATCTCAGTATCTGCTTAAATATTGCTGCTACCATCTGACCACTACTAAATACTTACTAAAAGTTTTAAACCTCTTAACCTCTTACAGGTGAAATAGAAGGCCTTGAGTTTGTCACAGTATTAAATCTGACTTCCCCCTTTCCCCCGCCTTTCCCAACACATCAGCATGTAAAGCCAATTACAGTCTTGTCTTTTTTTCTCTGCTTTAGATGTTACTGATACCTGCTGCAATGAATACAGAAACTTGGACTCCAACAAAGAAGTTAATTCTTAACTTTTCTTCAGTTTCAATCGCTGTCAGGTATGTGTGTGTTAGATTTATGATTTTGAATCCTTAACAATTTGAAAGAATTTAAACTAAATCAACAAGAAATGTCAAACCAAGATAGCAGTTTTCCAGATGTCTCTAAAATAAAACAAAGGTTGCACTTGTGTGGTAGGATACTGTCCGTCTCTTAACACCAGTAGTCTCCAAGGTCCATGCAACCCTTGGTAGATCCATATAGGACACAGTATGTCTTCACACACTCTGGTTTTCTCTTAAAATCTATGGCTACATATGGAGACACTTCTTGGGACTTACCTAGACCTAGACTTCGGCATGTTTGAATTCACCCTAATAGCTTCTAAAACAAAATTCCATGCTGGAGAAGAGAGGACACCTCAATCTAAAGAGGAAGATGCCTCAATCACCATTAAGTTAGGAAGATATAGGGGAGTTATTTGTGCCCTATAACAAATAACACATAAAACATTTCTTTGCCTTGTTGCACTGTCATCCTCACCCCTCACATATACTTTTCCAGCTTCTCTATTCCCCCTCAGGGATAAGAATTTAAAAAATCCTGCAAAATCAGAAAAGGGGAAAGGATGGAAATCACAGGAACCATCCTACCTATATCCCCATCCTATTCTACTATGACTGACATTTCATACTCTCCTGTGAAAAAATGCCTTATGCCTTTAAGGAATAAAATAACAGTTCTTTATGAATTCTAGTGGGGTTACAACACTTTTATTTCCACTATTTCGGGTGACCATGATGGAAACAGCGCCTGTTTCTAAATGTAAATAAAATGGATTCTTTTAGAGCAAGGGCAGAATCTCCTTACAGCTATGAAGAAAACATGGCAAAATCTCTTAGAAGTGTTGGAAGAAAGGAGTTACATTTTTGGATACATCTTTGTCACTTATGGGTCTAAGCAGTGACTTGAAATCACCTGCTACCAATGGCAAGCTCAGGTGCTGGGGCTGTCATTGATCCATGTTCTGGCAGGATGATTTTTGAGCCTGACCTTGTTTGTTTGTGCTGCCAGTGTAAAGAGATTGGTACTCTGCAAGAGCTGCAGTGTCTACATTAGAGAACTGTCTATCTAACAACTGTATATGGGTTTTATGTACATTAGCAGTGCAACTCAGTACACCCACGTGCTGAATTTGTAACTGCCTGTAGTCAAGGTGCTTAAAAAACAGGCATCAGAAGACAGTCTACACAGGTGCTTGACACAGGTCTGCCAACTTACAGGAAAGCCCCAAATCGATGGTTGAGATCTGTTAGCCAACAGGAGGAGGTAGTGACAACAGTTTGACCTTGTACTACTCATTGCAGAACACGCCCCGGACAAAGACCTACAGGGTGCTAGGTCCTGTTTATACTCAGGGGTCAGGTACAACTCATTGCCTACCAGGAGATCGTGCTCCCTTACTAGGCTAGTCTATATGCCTGGCTAAGGGGAATTTTCAGTCTGTTTGTTGAAGCAGATCTACTACACAGCAAAGAATGTAAGGTTTACAAGCCTGAGGAGAGGAGAAATGAAACTGTCTGAGGCCAGTGGCATTTCCCTCGGAAGGAAGCACTCTTGGCCAAGTTGTTCACACATTGCCTTATCAGCATTTTTCAGTGTTTCATTTGTTAAATTATTTAGTAAAAAAAAATTTTGTACATGTAATAGAGTCCTGCTGATCTTTCCTCAGCTAGATATTACAAAGACAACTGGAGGCAAACATAGTTGCAGTACTTAGTGAGACATGAATTAACAATTAAAAGAAACAGATTTGCTTGACTTTGGTCAGCCTAGAAGTTTTCTGTCTAGACCAAATTCATCTCCACAACTCACTTTGGAGTCAGTGGAAAGACAAACGCTTCCCAGAGAGTTATGGATCCCATCAGCACTCAAAATCTGTTTAAATATGAATTGTTCTGTTTCTCCCCATTTAGAGTTACAGACCAATTTGTTGGTAAAAATATCTGAGCTGTAACTGGTGAAATATGTTCTGATAAAAGTATCAGGCAACTTATTCTTTATGGACTTCATGAAATTAATTTCTCTAGTTGAAAGTAAAGCAATTAAATTAAAAATCTTAAAAATATTGGAATAAATGTCTATACTGAATTTGTAAAATGGTAGAAATATCTCTACTACCTTATACACTGTCCTTATGGAGCATTAACATCCTGTGAATGTTATAATGAAGAATTCTGTGTCAAAAATACTTACAAAAATATCTTGCAAACATATGGAATCACCTTACTGTTCATAATACTTGTGCTGGTTTTAACTGGGATAAGCTAATAATCCCACAGTAGCTAGTAGGAGGCAATGATTTGGATTTGTGCTGAGAATAATATTGCTAACACACTATTATTTGTAGTTGTTGCTGAGGAATGTTTCTATCAAGTCAAGGACTTCTTCAGTTTCTCATATTGCCCCTGTGTTCCCAAGTTCTCTACAAGAAGCTGGGAGGGGACACAGCTGGGACAGCTGACCCAAACTGACCAAAGGGGCATTTCATGCCATCAGACATCATGCTCAATATGTAAGCTGGGGGAGTTGCCCAGGAAAAGAATGGCTGAGCGTTGGTTGACCAGTGGTGAGCAGTTGTATCATTTTGTTTTCCTTCCCTTTTTCCTTTTTTTTAATTGTATATTATTATTATTACAATTATTAGTAGTAGTATTTTTCAATACATACTAGTATTTGTGTAACTGTTTAACATCTTTGTCAGTGACATGGACAGTGGGATCGAGTTCGCCCTCAGCAATTTTGATGATGACACCAAGCTGTGTGGTGCAGTTGACACGCTGGAGGGAAGGGATGCCATCCAGAGGGACCTGGACAGGCTGGAGAGCTGGGCCTGTGCCAGCCTCAGGGAGTTCAACAAGGCCAACGGCAAGGTCCTGCACCGGGGTCAGGGCAACCCCAAACACAAGTACAGGGCTGGTGGAGAATGGATCGAGAGCAGCCCTGAGGAGAAGGACTTGGGGGTACTGGGGGATGAAAAGCTGAACATGAGCCAATGTGTGCTGGCAGCCCAGAAAGCCAACCGTATCCTGGGCTGTATCCAGAGCAGCATGGCCAGCAGGGTGAGGGAGGGAATTGTTCCCCTCTACTCTGCTCTCATGAGACCCCCCCTGCAGTTCTGCATCCAGCTCTGGGGCCCCCAACATCAGAAGGACACGGACCGGTTGGAGCAAGTCCAGAGGAGCCCACAAAGATGCTCCAAGGGCTGGAGCACCTCTGCTATGGGGACAGGCTGAGAGCGTTGGGCTTGTTCAGCCTGGAGAAGAGAAGGCTCTGGGGAGACCTTACAGCACCTTCCAGTGCCTGAAGGGGCCAACAAGAAAGCGGGGGTGGGGGGGGGGGGGCGGGGGGTGGGGAGGCACTTTTTGCAGGGGCTTGTAGTGACAGGACAAGGGGTAATGGGTTTTAACTGAAAGCAAGTTAGATTGGATATCAGGAAGAAATTCTTCCTGGAGAGGGTGGTGAGGCACTGGAACAGGTTGCCCAGAGAAGCTGTGGATGCCCCATCCCTGGGAGTGTCCAAGGCCAGGCTGGATGAGGCTTTGAGCAGCCTGACCTAGTGGAGGGTGTCCCTGCCCATGGCAGGGGGGTTGGAACTGGATGGTCTTTAAGGTCCCTTCCAACCCAAACCATTCTATGATTCTATGATTTGATTATTAGTATCATTATTTTATTCCCTTTATCTTCAATTATTAAACTGTTCTTATCTCAACCCATAATTTCTCTTTATCTTTTTCCTCAGATTCTCTCCCCCATTCTACTGGGTGAGGGAGGGAGGTGTGCAAGCTGCTGTGTGGTACTTGGTTGCTTGTTGAGGCTAAACCACAACAACTGATGTGGTTTCTTCTTCAGTCTCTAGTACTAAAGGTAATGCTCATCTTATTTTTCATGTCTTTTACACTGTCATGAAATATATAGCTTAACCTAGGGAACTGTGTTTGTTCAGTTTAACAAGAAGGAAATTGTCTTATCAAGAAAAGGAAGAATTATTGGTGGTTTTGATATAAAAGAGGTAGAATGAAATGAAATAAAATGCAAGCATACTTTGTAATTGTATTTCTTGTAATGAAGCAGTCCCTGAGAAATTATGCTTCTGAGCATTTAGAGTAATCTTAAGAAGTAATCTCTAAAAATTAATTACATCAATAAAAATAAGATGACTTGTTCACACATTTTCTTCAATGAAAACAGAAGCATGAAAATGAAAGCTTTGAACAAATGCTCTTAAATATGCAGGAGCTGATCTCTTGCATCCAAATGGATGTTTCTCTGCTGATATTTAAAACTGACCTCATCATGTTCAAAACCCATGTGGTCTGTTTTTCTTCCTATTCTGGTAGTAATTCCAGGGACAGGCATGTGTAAGGTGTGAACGTCTACATGTAAAGTGGGACTTGGATAGCAGTAACCGAAATCTATGCAAAATTAAAACTCTGTGACTCTGAGAATAATGGAGATTAAAATAAGTAGGAAATATTAGAAGTCATCGAAAACACACTTGAAAGGGATTGTTAGAACTGCTGTCAGTAACTGAACATAAATGAAAGACCAAAAAAGAAAAGGTTAAGAAAAAACAGCACCTGACACTCATATCTCAGAATTTGTTTGCTGGCTGCCATCTGAATATTTCTATCAGAAGCCTCTGCAAATCAAAACAAATATTTAACTTGTAGACCTGTGCTCCTAGACTGCTTTGACATTCCCTTTCCCCTCTTTTTTTTTTCCCCTCCCCTAAAAGAACAAAGAGTTCTTATCATCGATAATTCTGTGAAGGAATCAAGCTCCATACAGAGTTTTCAGGTTATCAGAAACTCTTTGTAAAGTCAATAGAGACAATTTAGGAGTTACAGAGGGAATGTCTGATTATCTAGGAGCAATCCAGAGAGTTCTTACCGCTAAGGATTTTCCCATTTCTTAAACAGAAGAAAGGTATTTGTGAAAACATGTTGTACAAGAGCATTCATTATGCCTTGTTTAGAGCACTGAATGCTTCAGAAATTGTAGTTAAACAACAATTTATAATGGGAATAAACACTGTAAACTGCAATCTGTTTGCCTGCAGGGGAAAAAAGATTTGTTTCCTTAAGCTAACAGACACTCATAGCTGTTACTTGTACATGTTTATAATATAAGAACAGTATGTTACTCAGTTGAAGAGGGAAACTAATGCTATATGCAACAATTCAAACGTTCCTGCTCTAGTCCTTCTATTATAAAATCGAACATAATTGCCAGCTCCTGTACCCACTGTAGCCATTTGGCACAAGCAAGTGAATTTGCCCCAGAAATGTGACTTGCCTTTTGCTAAGATAAAAGAGTTTTTAAGTCTGACAACTGTTTCTGTCTTGCTTGTTTTGTGCTGTATTAGCAGATTCTAGAGTAGGATTAAGTCAGCAGCTTGCTGCTTAGATCTTGGTTTAGTTGCTTGCTTCACTTTGAGGAGCCTACAGTTTTGTTGTATGTTGAAGAAAGCTGGCAAAACTGGTGTGTAAATCTTGACCTGCAAATTTCCTAGTGAGGTAGCTGTAATAGCTGATCAAGAATCAGTGTCTTAAATGAAGTTATCCACTGCATAGTAAACATCTTCGTAAACACGTTATACTTGAAGCCACCTAAGGGATGATGTGAATGGACTCAATGTTCTCTTACGCAAGTAACAACTAGTATCTCAATACCTCTAGTCAATTCTACTTAAATACACTGAAGAAACCTTAAGTAAATCTTGACAATATTAAAATTTCTTAAACCTCAGCCTTATGTCAAAATATAAAAATGTGCAGATACTTCATCTGGCAAAACCTTGTATTTTAACAGTGGTAAGTCAAAATACAAAAAGGAATTACCATCTTCTACCTGAAAAGGTATATCTGTGACAGATGAAAGTAATAGTCAGGATGAAAAAAAAAAAAAGCAATATTCATTGCTTACAAGAAAATACTCTGAAAGAATTACAGCATTCCCAGGAAAATTTCGGCTTACCAGATCCACGACTGTTCGCATGCGTTATGTTTTCATCATATTCATCATCACTATCACAGTTCAGAGGCTGAAAAGCTATTTCTGATTCTGTGTCTACTTGATTAGTGTCTGTCTCTTGCTCAGCAAAGCTTCGCAGTGCCACAAGGCGGTGATGTATTGCGGCATACAGGTACCCAGTGTCTTTTGAGCTTGCCTGCAGAACATAAAATGCATACAGTCCAATGTAACCTAGAAAAATCTGTTTTTCACAGAGTTGCTGACTGAGAAGTTTTCACAAGTAATGAAAGGAGCCGTATTTTGTCCTTTTTAATCAAAATCCATTTAAGATTCACATTTAATTAATTTCAGAAAATAAATTTAAATACCAATAATACCAAGTTTCTTTAAGTGGTCTGAGTTTATAATATGTAGCTGCTGGTTATTTTCTCTATACTTACAAGAAACACAAGCTTAAAAATTATTATTTCCCCTGAAGTATGGCTCAGTTTGTACTGAGTACTTGAAATTCCAAACAATTCCAGGATACGATTCTAGAAGTAATAAAGCACTGAAATGTTAATGTATCTATTGCATTTTGGTTTACAGAATAAATAGGAATTTTAAAACCTAACTACAAAAAGTGATTTGTGATTATGGAATTTAAAGATACCATGAATTCTGCTGCCATTGTTGAAGAGAAGATGAGCATCATCAAGAAGGGTATTGAGAACTAGACAAGGCAGCATTTTGCCAGTACATAAAACCTTTGAGCAGCCATGTCCTGTGCACTCTGTTCTGCCTGGTCATCACATCTCAAGGATATAGCCGAGTTAAAGAAGGTAAAGCAAAGGGCACCAAAAATGATCAATGGTGTCATATAGCTCCTTGTGAAGAGTTGAAACTCTTCAGTCTGAAGAGAAGGATAAGAAGGGGTATAACTAAGGTTTTCAGAATTATAAAAGTGGTGGATAAACTGATTATGGTATGGTTGTTTATCAGACCACATGATAAACGCACTAGGGTGTGCTACATGAAAGCAGAAGATCATCACAAATGAAAGTGCTTCTTCACAGGGTGAGTAAGAACTTCTAGAATTTGCTGCCTCAGGATAGAGTGAGGACAGACGGTATAAACTAAAAACAGCAGGCCAAAACTACGGTAATGAAAGTTTAAAAAAAAAAAAATAATTAGAAAAATTCAGGCACAATCATTTCATAAAATAGATAGCAAAGGAAGCAAATAGGGGTGAATGCTCTCACATGGCTAATACAACACTTACGGACACCGGGGGTCGATGAGTGAACAGGCCATACAAAGCGGCCATGCTTGCTTGTGCTTCCTAAAAGCACTACATTTGGGCACTGTCAGAAGTGCCAGTACAGTACTTATGTTCACATGAAGCAAATTGTGCACCAGAGGGTAAAGAATGCATGTAGTCTTCTGTGGCCCAATTCCTCACTTCTGTGCATGATGTGGAATGATTTCTATCAGCATCACTTGGCAGTAGGAAGAAATATGTCTTATTTGGATTGGAATCACACATTTCATTGTGAATGAAATGTGAATTGGGAAGGAGCAGCAGATCAGGGTTGCCTTCTTCACTACCCATACCTGCAGCAGCAAACAATTCTCTCCCTGCAGCCACGCAGAGAAGAAAACAATTCAAAGTTGTTCAGGTGTCTCAACTACAAATGTAACTCTCAGTGGACAAATCTGAGAAAACACTGCTTTTCAGGAAACATATGGTCATAAATAAGAAAAAGGCAGCTATTCATTCTGATTATTTCTATCTGTAGCTTTCTACTTATCCATTCAAAAGCCAGAGTTCCTCTGTTGCTTGAATCTAATACGAACACCAGCTTCTGCCAAGAGGGGTGGATTCACCTCCATGCATCCTCTGACTCTTCATTTCTACCCTTCCCAACGTTCCAGTACCACCACTATGGTGACCACAGGTGAATAAAATCAAGCTAAAAACCTAACATAGCAAAAAACAAAAGTTCTCTGATCTGTGTCACTCATAACTGTACAAATTCCAATGCCACCAAAAGAGAAGAGGGAGAAACAAGCATGAGGGGAGGGGGCAGGGTCAGCCCTCTGAGCAAACTTGGGTGAGTACTACAGGACCAGCCTAAAGGAGTCTTGTGGACTGCCTCCTTCGTAGTCAGCATCCTATGACTCTTCTCCCTCACTCATGAGAAGCCCTTTGGATAATAACCCTGAACTAAATGTATCAATCATTCGTGTGACATGGGAAACACAAATTTAATTGGCAGTTAAAAATATCTGCTGGTGCCTTGGAGGAGTGGGCTCCACTGACTACTAGACCAGCCTGCCGAAGCTTTGGTCATGCCTGCTGGGTGTCTCACACATTGACCAATTTTCCTTCCACACTCAAAGAGTCTCAGTGTAAGTTTGGCTGGATACCAGCTATAGGGATGGATACCAGCCCCTTCAGAGACAACTGTAGAAGCAGCATCCTGCAACTCTTGCCACACACACAGAGCTGTCATGTATCTTGTTTTCCTAATACATGCCTTTTTTACTGTCCAGAAGTGCCAGGACAGAATTTAAGGAATGTTTACATCTACATATACTAGAAAAACTGCAGCATGTCTGGAAATGTAGGCCATTTCTAATTCTCACATGCAGACCAGCTGTGCAGCACAGCCACAGTTAATTTAATCACTGTTTGAAGTGACAGACTTACTGTGTTTGCATATACAGTGCACTGTGCTTTGCTCGCGTATGACATGTGACACTCACAGAAAGTGGTGATTTATTTTTCATGCCCTGGAGGCTGAACCCTTCACTGAAAGGTCTACTGAGGAAACCAGAGACATCCTTAAACTCACATGGATGCTCTCACTTCCCAACCTAGGACACAGGTTCTATTTATTTGCAAATAAGTCCACCGTATTTCCATCCTCAGCTTATCAGCCCTTGCTAGAGACAATCAGGATTCCCGAGACTATTGTCTTACATAAGGTGACATTGCAGAACCCGTGTTCTCCTCAACTGAGACATGGAGGTTACACTGGATGGATTACTGCAAGCACTGTGGAAAACCACGGCAGAACGCTACTGACTTGTAACAAGTAACTTATGAATATCTACCTATCGGTGTAGGAATCCTTACAGTGTTGCTTCTGTAAGGAGAAATTGCTGCCTATGACTCTGGAATGATATCCATTCCGTCAGCAGTATGTGAAACAGAGTCTGGAACTGTCTATCCTAAGACCATATCCCATCTTCACACCCTTCTTATTTTTTTCCAAATACCAAGGCACAGCACTTCTAACTCATTTCATAATAAAAGCCACGTAGCAGCTAAGCTAAGCGCAGCCTGACAGAGCATTAAAGACCACTTGCTAAAACCAAAGCCCCAGTCAGTCTTCAGAATCATAGATGAAATGGGGGGTTGGGTGGATTTTCTCTCTTGCTTACCTGAATTAGAAATACTTGAACAGAGCAGTCCTCTTGGTCTGTTGCAGTGAAGCACAGGCTGTTCCTGTTTGCTCTTTTTATAACCATCTGATCCCAGAGTCGGGTGTTGAGAATCAGTCTCAAGCTGCCTTGATTTCGCATAACTAAAGTAAGAAGGTTCATATGGTAAGTCACTGGAATCACCTTTATTTTTACTGAAGCAGTTTTCTCTGACATTTGTATATAACTAATATTTTCATTAATTATTCTTTAATTTGGTCTAAAACCTGACAGGGTGAGATTTTTTAAAAATTATTTTACTAAATACCAACATATATTAGTTTCTTTCAATACATCTGGCATACAAAGCAAGTGATCTGCTGAAACTCTGCAATACAGCTGTCATAGTTTAATCCCAGGCAGCAACTAAGTACCACATAGCTGCTCGCTCACCTCCCACCTTGTCCAGTGGAGGACGAGAACCAGAGGAAAAGGCAAGGAAACTCATGGGTTAAGATACAAACACACCTCAGCAATAACTAAACCCACTAAACTAAACAACTAAAGCAATCAATACTCTTCTCAGCACAAATCAAAAACATCGCCTTATACAGCTACTGTGAAGAAAGTTAACTCTGTCGCAACTAAAACCATCAAAACAGTACAAAAAGTGACAGTGCAGTAAAAACAACATTCCAGAATTGACCTGAAACAGTCAGAATCAACAGCATAAACTGTCAGACTGGTGACTGAGCTAAAGATACGCTGCAGTAGAAGTACACGGAAGCTAACAGCATATGCAGGTGTGAGTGTACAACCTGAGTGAAAAATGCCCACTGCCTCAGTCTGTAATGCAGCTACCTTTATCCAGCAATGTTAAAAACTCTCATCGACGTGACTTGAAACTAGCTACTCAGTTTTAAATGTTCTGAAATAAACTATTCTGGCCAGCAATAGTACAAGTTATTTAGTGCTTTGCGTATGTGTTACTTCATTATTTAATTCTTACTTAGCCTTGACTGCAACATTCCATGTTTATTGGTGGGAGTGTCATTAAGCCTCAGGGATCCTCTGCCTTTTTCAATCCAGGTTAAAGAAAGCTTATTAAATACAAAGAGCTTGCAGTTGATCTGAAAGAGAAATACATGATGGAAATTGCCAGCCAATGTTAATTTTAATGGTTCTAAAGCTTGTATGGTTTTAAACCTTTTGATACGGCTTTTAATACATCCATATGCGTGTACACACAGATAGATATATAGATATATCACCATTATTACTTATAATGAAATGGCTCCCAGATCTGCGCTGACTTTCTGATAGTCATGGAAAAGATTCAGCATGAATCCTGGTTTAACTTTTCAATTATTTCATCTTCATTAACTCTTCATTTGTGACACCCATTAACACAGCTGAACTTGTTGCAAGTGTTCTACAACCTGATTCCCTCACTCGCTGGAAACATTATGCAGCCCAGGGTACCAGTACCACTACTAGGAGAGTACTACTCCAAAGAGAGTAAAACTTCCATGTTACAACAAGACAGAAGCTTTAATTAATCATGTAACTTTCAAAGATAAGATTTTTTAAATCATATACATAATTGCTATTTTCTAAGAAAATAGCAGTTTGAAGATGAAGAATAGTAAGATACATCCTGCTGATAATTAATATTTTAGATGAACTATAAAACTAATTACTTTGACAACACAATGCTTTTTACAAAAAATAGGTTTTTCATTAGAAAAATCTTTACCCAAATCCCTTCTGATTTTGAAGTTTTAGATACTGCTGGTATACCGTGTAGATGCTTATAAAATAGAATGCTTATAAAATGTAGAATTTCTGAATCAGTCCTTTTCTGAAAGGGACTATAAAATGAACAAATATAATATGAAAAAGAAAATATCAACATACAGAAAAATGGGTTAGCAGAGGCATAGCTTTAAAAAGTTTAAGTTTAAAATATGAACTGAACTTATTTTCAAATTCCTGCAATCTGTAATAGATCTAGGTGTTCTTTTCAACAACAAAACTGTTCACCATCAAGGCTTTATGAAATACGCACTTGTAATACATTGTGTTCTGCTTCTTCTCCAGTTATAACTTCAACTTTGTCTAATAGAATTTTCTCCACTGGCTTGGAAATACAAGCAGCTGCTGATTCAATTAGTGTTGCATTCCTTGACAAAGCTGTTTCTGTAGTGGGGGAAAAAAAACAAACCCAGGAAATCCTTTCTGTACAGGGAATATTTTCAGGACAACAAAACCAGCATGTAGGATGGCCTGTGACTTCAGTAATCCCTGTGGTGTCTGGTATTATTCAGTGTTATTAGTAAGTTTTGGGGCAAAGCAGTAAATGGAAGAGAAAGTCTGGAACGTGGCAAAATGTCTCACCTGTTTATGCTCACTTGCACCAAACTGGGCTTTCTGCAGTTGCAGAGACTGACCCCAAGGGACAGCTTGCAGAAACAAACACTAAATAATTGGAAGTTGATTTTCCAAATGAAGCTGGTCTGTCATACTGCTGTGCAGATTAATAAATAATGAAAGCCACATGTCCCTATATTCAGAATAGTTAACGCACACACAATGAATGTTTGACAGGAAGACGAAAAGGCAAGTTTTGGAAGGAACAACACTGTTAGGAAATGTTGTATATTTGCATAATCTGCATATGTTTTCCATAGGGTTTAACCATTTTTTCCCCCCATTGTGTGAAATTTCATACGAGGTAAGAGGATGTAATACATCCAGTAGTAGAGAGGGGTGCAAAATTTGGCAACAGAGCTCAAGAGAGGGGCCTTCTTGGGATTCCCTCACAGCCTAAGTTTACATGGCTTGCCTAGTAGAAAAGCTCACACCAGAGTCACAAATAACCCCTGAAATCCGTCTGTATGTAAGTTTCAATCTTACAATTAGGATACAGATATGTGTATATTTTATGTGAGCAGTAACAAAACACAAGCAACCAACAGCTTAAAACTGTAGTTCAAAAATGCAGTCCAAAAGGCATTCACAAACGTTATTGCAACTTCTTTCAAATAATAAATAATAATAATCCGTAATACACAATAATCCGTAAAACTCTATCCTTTCCTGAGTAACTCAGATCATTCATTCTGAAGTTAGTCCAGCTCAGATGTCATAAACCGAATGGTAGTTGCTTTCTGAACACAGATTTTGGCAAATACTGCAAGTGTACTAGTGAGTAGACAACTTGAGAATAGATGAAAACTACTGACCACCACTCACCTGAAATCCTCTAAAATACAGCGAAACATGTCGTAATAAACCTAAATAAACTTGTTTGATGAGTACGCTTACTTGTTTGTGGGCTGACATGAAAAGATTCTGTGTACATGGATGTTGTTTCTCCTTTGTATGAATCAGCTTCATTACACATCTTGGAATGCTTTTCAGGACTCTAAAAATAAATTTTTTAAAAAGGAAATAAGAATTCCTATTTAAATAAAATGGCTACATTACTGCATATCAAACAGAACATTGTATCATTTAACATATGCTAGGCTGAAGATAGCAATTGTAATATCTCGAGAGTAAAAACTGGCCCAGATAATACTATTTCAGTCTCTAATGGAAGCAATTTTACTACCATAAAATCAGTACATCACTCTTCCACCAGGAATGGCATCTTTGTATGGATACTGGACTAAGATTTAAATCCCCTGAAAGATTTAGATGTTTAAGTACCAGCTAATTTCCAGTTTAAGCATTTAAGCCCCAGAGAATAATTTAAAATTCCCAGACGCCACCAACGTAATGTCAGAGGAATTATAAATTTCCATGAACTTCAGTTTTTACAGATAGTTTCCTAGGCATGTCTAAGTAAATGTTTCTGGCTCCTGACAATGCTCAGTGGCTCAACTCCTACCCTGTAACTAAATCCTGGGCAGAAGTCATAACCCAGACCTACGGTTGCCAAGCTTTTTCACTGGCAGATATGCGTATTGCTTTCATTCTACTTCTACCAGAAACTGAATTTCAATTTCTTTTTAAATGCTGCAGTCCTCAGGTTGGGAACAACCTTTTTTGTCTGAGTTTCTTTCAGGACTCGATCCATTAAGCTGTCTTAGAGCATGCACAATGTAGTTTAACATGGATGGGTGTTTAATTTTCCCCTATCTCTGAACAGTAATGATGAAAACTGTTGTATTGTGGCTGTCCCACTTTACATGAAATATATAAAAACTTTTTTCAGATCAAAAAATGGGCAAAAGAGAAGTGCAATATTGGTACAGGTTAGTTATTAGAATACTTATCTAGGATAGGAAAGATAGGGATGCTTACCCCTCCTACAGAAAGTATTTAGACATTTTCTCCTCAACAGCTATTGGAATCATATTTACTCACATCTTTAAAAGAACAGGAGGAGCTAAAAATAATCAATCTCTGAAAAAAATTATACTCATAAGTACATTAACCAGCTTTTACAGATCTTACCAAAACTCTCTCAACCATGTTTTCTCCAAACACAAAATCAGAACTGCTGCAGTTTTGTACATTTCTGTCTTCAAACAACTGATTTCTGTGGGAACAAAATAATATGATTATGATTTAGAACTATTTAAAACTTCGTGAAGAATATAACTAAGTTCATGCATTTCCTTTACCACAGCTGTGCTGGTTTCACAGGTGCTTTTCTTCACAGCACAGACAGCTGGCCCAGGGTGGCCCAGGGAGTGTTTCATTCCATGATAAGTCATGCTCAGTGCACATGCGCAGTGGACTGCCGCTACTCAGGACCTGGCTGTGTGTTGGTCAGTGGGTGGTGAGCAACTGTATCGTTTGTTTTATTTTCTATTACTTGAACTAATTATTATCAGTAATATTGTTAATATTAGTAGTAGCACCATAATTTTAATTTATATTCAGTTATGAAATAGTTCTTATCTCAACTTTAAAAGCTTCCTTGTTTTTTCCTCTGACTCTCCTCCTCCACCAGCAGAAGGGGAGGAAGTGGGTGAGCGGCTGCGTGGTACTTTACTGCTAGCCGACGTTAAAACACAACACCTTACATTAAACACAAACAAAACCATGACTGCTTAAGTAATCTCAGAAATTTTTTAGGAGGATATGAAAATATTCTCTACGTAACATTTCACAAAATTAAGAGAGTATCACACTGTATTTCGTGAAGATTATCGAGGATGTTCCTTAAAACCAAAGAACAAGCGGCAAAACAATATGCCTTCTCCTCCTCAAGGAAGTGTCTTATTCCAGAAACTTTAACGAATTACATTTGTTTCCCTCTCTCCATTTGCTCCTCAAAAGACTACTAACAATTAACAACTACCCCTTCATGTTGGTGCAGCTCTGGTAGCCTTTGGAATAACGTACTCCCCAGGTACAGGCAGTACTTCGTCATCCACCTAACATCCTGGAAAGGCAGAGGCAGTGTATGCAACTGTATTCAATTCATATAAATACTGCACAAAATGTAAGGTATGGTTACTGACCAGGTGTTTTTTATGTGTGTTAGGCTGACAAGTCAAAGTGCCAAAGGTTAACCCTTGCAATAATGTAGTAGTCGAGATGTTTTTCTGTGTGTTAAGCTGTTTTGCCTAGACTCTGCTTTTCACTATGTTTTTTCAGGGTGTTAAGCCATTCTAACTATGCTCTGCTTTATCTGTGTTTTTCTATGCACATTGCTAATTTAGTAAGAAAACTCAAGGTTTGGAAGATTTGATAATGAGATGGTTCTCCTTGCTGATAAAAAGCAGGAGGGTACATGCTCATTAGTCCCTCAGTATTGTCCTTGTAAGCTAAGAATTGTTTTGGTAAATCAGCACATGTTTAAAAACCTTGTCTTTTTTGCAAACTCTGCTCATAAGCTTGTTATAATACTAAAGATCAGGCCCATATGTCAAAAAGACCCTTGCCCAGGTGAAGACCCTTCCCCTGAGCATGCGTAATTGTGGAAATAATGTGTCAGCAGTACTATAATTGTATGTAAATTACTAACCAATCATTGTAAAGGGGGTGGACTGAGAAAACACGAATCCTGAAAGTTTTCTGTATAAATGCAGCACAAAGAACCCTGTGTAGCGTGCGTGCTAGGAGGAGATACCCCATGCACCCGGCGCTGCAATAAGCCAATGTCGGCTTTCTAAACTGTCCTTTGGTGTGGAGAGTTCTCTTGGTTACAGTTTTTGGTAACAGTATGATTGCAGATGGCTTATGATGAGGTGTAAATTAAACAGGAAAGAAAGATCCTCTTCCATTTTTCAATGACCTGTTCTATAGATATACTTAAAATGAGAAGTGAAGAAAACTAAATACTTGCAATCCTTTGGTACTGGCCAACTACAGTGTGGGGATACAGATTTGGGAGAAAAATTTATACAGTAGATGATAAACCACTTCACGTTTAGGATCTGGAGTGTGACTAGTTTTGGTAGAAGTTACACTAAAACAGTACTTGTCCTTCTTCTCTTCTGTCCCTTTTTTAGCATCTCAGGTTTTCCATGTAAAACCCATTAATTTCTTTTTTTGCATTGCTAAGCTGACTTTAAGTACTCTCAGTTTGCCTCTTATCCCCCAGGAGGTTTTAAGAGAGGGTGAATGGTTTTTTAAATAGTGACAGAGTCACAACTTGTAAAAAGTATATTACTTGTGGATTACATGCAAGAATATTCTAATGTGAATTGTGATTTGACTTGCTAATTGCATAGCCATTTTAACAGAATACATTTTTTACAGAATTCTCTAGAACAATACTTGTAAACTTCTTTGTGTGGAAGTTGTTCCTGCTGCTATCATTTTGTTTTGTTTTGAACAAAAGTCTTAAAGGTTGTTCATGCTTTCTGTAGAGCTTAACCCTTGCAGCTCTTGCTAGCAAAGGCAAAGCCATCCAAATTCTTGCCTCTTTCTGTTCCAGAAGGACAACTTGGCAGGAAGATGATCTGATGTTCTGTCACAAACTGCATACTTCAGCACCACTTACCTGCTTTTCCAGATAATTTATCACCCTTGGGAGAGATTAGCAGCACATGTGTCATGCAAAGGATATTTCTGTGAATAAACTGGGTTTGTTGCCAGAGCTTTGATGACTGCCTCGAAGACTTAGTTTCTGTGTCCACAATTATAGTGTGCTTGAAATCTCTCCACATAGGATGAAGGAATTCACAAGTACAAGCTATCTTTACTTCACACTTAAGGAAAAAAATATCCCTTAACATTCTCATGCTTGATGTGTTGCTAAGACTAAGAGCAAGAAAGAAATCAGAAAATCCATCTCTTTTCAGCCCTGAAGCCTTTCACACGTGTTGCGGGCCGTGAATAGGGAATATGAAGTGTGTTTAAACTAATGAGTTTCTTATCCTTAAGAAAACACCCCACTAAAATTCACTGAATTGTGACAATTTCCATTGTGAAATATCATCTGCTACTTCTAGGCTGCTCCAGTAGCAACTTAGTAAGGACAGCACTGCAGACGAGCCAAAACACAGAAACTAGAGCCTTGTCTTAAATAAATAATGTAGGAAATGGATTTTGATTCTTTTCAGAATGTTAAGAAAAAGTAATCAGTGCAGGATCTTCTTTTTCCAGACAGTTAACGAGAATTGCCAGCCTTAAAGTCTTCTTGAAACCTCAATACACTTACGTGGCTGCAGGACAAGAACAAAGTGTGCTAGGGATGTCATTGCCATGGAGATGCAAAACAGAGGCACTGAATTCAGGGAATGACTGCTAACAAAGCAGTATAGGAGAAGAAAAATGCAGATAAGATACTCGAAATGGACTACAGAAAGGGAGGAGATCCAGGTACTGTCCTTCTCAAAGTGCCCAGAAGGGCCTGAGTAGCTGCCAGTCCCAGTGCTGGTCTTTAACTCTTGCAGTTTTCCAAGCAAATCCTTGTGCAAAGCTGAATAGATGACCAGAAGCCTGCATTTTCCCAGCATTATACTGTTGTCACATCAGACACAATCTCCCTTCCAGGCTTTTAATCAGACTTGAAAAACTGCAAATTTCTCCTTTTCTGTTGGTTACTACAGCCATTTCAGGAAATGGAACTGTTGGTGGTTTCCTGGGACATGGACAGCTGCAGCAACCACAGAGGGCTAGCAAACCATATTCATATCTCTCTATACAGAACCATATCACATATAGAAGAGGTGCAAGAGAAGGGAAAGTAAGAGGAACGTTTGCAGGCAGCAGCAATCCCTGCTGTTGAGTCTCTCTGCGTTTTATTTGTGTAGATAAATGTCAGTAGTTACACCTTGATTGACAATTAAAAACAAATCTAAAAAAAAAAATCTTTTTTCTTAGCAATAAGCAGGTCTGGCTACAACGTTCCCTACTGTTCAGCATATATATGGAGTTTAATGAAGTCGTTTGTTTGAATACTTCTTGTCAAATTATCTGTAAGAAAACAGCTATGCCAAAAAGTATTTTAAAGCATCAGTTATTTCATACAGATCAGAAGAATGGCACTTAAACTACCCTACAATCTCAGAAGAGCAATAAGCACCTAGTTGTATTTAAATTAGTTTTCAACTTGTCAAACCAACATTTACCACAATTGCAATATACAGAATTAATGAGGCACAAATACCCCAGGCAGATTAGCAATTACTCTTTTGAGGAAAAAAAGGAAAAGAAACACCATATGCATTTTTAAGTCTTCTAACATGTCAGCACTGAAACACTGCATTTCTCTATCTCTCTGCTTCACAAGAGAAAGCCACACACCGTCTTCCTGGATATGGTGCAGGTGACAGAAGGTAAATAGGCTTGCGGTATCGATACCAACCGATTCTGAAGTCAGTACCATCTTCCCTTTATCTTTTCCAGTCCGTGCAGTACCATCATTCTGAATCTGCTGACAATCCAGCGTGCTGTGTGGCTCCATGTTGTTCTCACAGGACATCATCACATCATTAATTGTGAGAGAAAAGGATAGGTGGCCTCTTCAAAATCACAGTGAGTATCTGCCCTCTAATGATGCTTTTCTTGTTGGTAAGGAGTAAGAATCTGTCTGTGCATCTAAAAATCTCGTATCTCCTCAGCACCCCTGCACTGTGCATCCCAAATGTTGTGTGCAGGAATCTTTATCTGTGGCACATCCAGCCCTGAAGAAGACCACAATAGACTCCTTTGCAGTTAACAGGGGTGGGAGGGTGGCAAGGAGGAAACACCACAAATGTGTTTGCTGCGGCTCTAGCAATTTTGAGATGTCCTTCTGTCATCATAACTGATCTCGAGTGTATTCCTGATGCTCGCAGCTTCCAAGTAAACAACCTTCATCAATTATCAGCCAGCAGTATTAATACCCACAGGATAATATGCTGGCTAACCACAGACCTAACGTTCTCATGAGCCAGTCTCCAGAGAGAGGTAATAGCCCACTTTTGCACCAGCATGAGCCCTCAGTCATACACAGAGGCAAGGGACTTGGGCAGCATCCTAGTCCAAGGAAGTCAGCTTCCTCATGCAGAAATTCTGAAGTCTGTGCTCGTCAACCCATGTCTGCACAAAGAGGCCGCCCTACCACAGTTGCCACAGCTAGTTGTTCATGCCATAAATTTTGGCGTGTGCACAGAAGTAGAGCATCAGTTGCAGCACTCACCTTGTCTTCCCAATCATCCTGTACAGTATTCTTCATGTCTCCTGTGCCCAATATGCTGACATATTTTGGCAATTCCTGAGTTTCTCTGCATCCGTTTATGAGATGCAGCAGCTATGCAATCAGAAGAGAGTTCTCCAAAGGGACACAAAGATGACTGTAAACATTCAAAACTGTGATGTATTTTGAGCTGCCAAAGCCGCATCAGATGGCAAGCCAAACTAGTTTCTGTCTTGGGGGTTGCTAATGAGAAGCAAACTGTCCCACAGAGGGTAATTCCCAGCAGGAGTCAGTTTCTTACGGCATATGAGCTCATGTCAGTACCCACAAATCCTGGCCCCACACACCAACACCAGTGAGCACTATGTGGCTGTAGACAGCAATGGGCTTCATACCATGTAACACACGTAGGGCAGAATGGCATGCCAGGGCCAAGTGACAAAATGGTGTAGAAATGTAATAAATAAAAACTTACGGTTTTGTTAGTGACCTAGAAAGACTCATGGTAGCAGATGACCTCGCTGCTCTTTTGGAACTTAGTGAATTCTCAGCTGAGGAGTAACAGCAGTCTTCAGATAGCTAGGAATAATAAACCTGGATTAATTAATTAGACCAAGCTTATTTTCTGCTATAAACAGATCTGCTAGTAGTTCAGAGCCACTGAGGTGTGTATATATATGTGTGTGGTAGTTGGCAGAGTTTCCTCCAGCTGTGTACTAAGCCAGTGCCCGTAATTAAAATGCTAAAATGTTCCTTTCTAAATAAACAAAATGCAAAAGACCCCCTAAGCTGATTTGCCCACAGAACCCTGATATTTGGAAGCTGAGCCAGCCTACAGAGAAGAGATGTTTTTTCAAACACAATCAGCATGAATTTTACAGTTCACACCCTGTCAGTGATCCATCAATTCCACTAAAACTGGTGCGGGAAGTTCTTGAAAATCATGCAGTGGAATTATTAACCACTGTAAAATGGCACTTGTTTTTTTCCTTTTTGTTTTGTTTTTTAGTTTGAACTGCAAACATATATCAGCCAGTAAAATTACTTTTCTTTTTTACCTGAACATGAGCTTCTTTCTTAGTTACAAGAGATTCTACAGGATTTTCAGGATAGGTCAGGGCTTGTGGGTGTTGTAAAATGGCAGGTCTAATGACATTCCGCAATTGACTTTGTGACGTGCATCCTTGCAAAATACAAAGACAAAATATTTAAATGGATACTTTTTCTTCACATCTGATTTATACCTACAATTCATGCCTCTTTAACTGAAAGCTTCAAAGCATATTTAAATAACATTTATTGTTGTTTACTTGCTGCATATTCTGAAGAATTGTAATCCCTTCTAAAATACACAACTGTGCAGTGACACCAACCATTGTTATCGCATCAGAATAAAAAGGTAAAGTGTTATATTCAAAAATAGTTATTTAAATTTGTAAAACTTATTTTTATTTGTGTATTTAACTAGATACATATAATTCTATTTACTGCTTTGTCTCAGTTGTCTTCTGGTATGTCAGATTTAATCCTGTACCTGCAGAAGCCAAGAGGGTTCTTCACTGCTTTCTCCAGGAGCAGAGTTATTCAGTAAGAAATGTGGAATTTCATTATTCAAGGTTGTATTCAGTGCACTCATTAATTACGTAGTCAGAGCAGAGGCTCAGAACTGAGCTCACAGGACAGTTACACTGTCAAATAACATGAACCTCATAAAGATACTTAGCCTATCACTCAGCATAGAGAAGAGTTGTCATTTATGTCTTCTGTATCTGTTAAGAATATCTTTGTGGAACGACAGTAAACAAGTATTTCAATGACAGTTACCTTCTCTTGTAGTTTCGGTCAAGTCAGGGTTTCTTCGAAGAAGAGCTGAGGTCATGAATATGTTATTCTTCTTAACTACAGAACAAGGAATTTAAACTTTAATAATGAGTAATAAAGAAATAATTAATTATTAAATCATGTTTCTGTAACCCCTCCCTATTTTGGTAGTACCTGAGCAATATTCCAAGCTATCCATGTAAGCAAGATCTCTGACATAACTGTTACTGTCTCCATTTTAGAGGTGGGTAGACTTAGGCACAAAAAGCACCATGTGTTTTCTGGCTATGTCAGAGACAGAAGCCTTTCGGATATTAATGGGTGTTTTAAACTCATAAAATCCTTCTTCAGCTTTGAAACTCAGGTGCTGCTGGTTTGAGAAAGCTATTGAAATGTCAATGCTATCTGCTCCAGTCTTAGATTTTTAAGATGAGTAAATCAGTCCCAAGAACATGGGAATAAATAAATGTGCTGTGCCCTGTTCTGGTAAAAATGCTGCTGTAACTTACTGTAATGAAGGCAGTGCATACTGATGCTTTCACTGTTTTAATAAGGATACCGAACACCAGCCAGGAAGTGATGGCAACCACGTACCACATCCTGTAAAATGACACAGCTGATATTCTACACACAATCACTACTTGTTCACTGTGAAAGGTGTGTGGTTTGTTGCTGTAATAATGTTGTGTCCTCTTAAGATTGTTTAGAAATCCTTTATGCCAATGTCTGTCAAGGATCTGTCTCTGGTAAGAAACACAACTAGGGTTTGACACTACTCCATCGTTCCCTTCATTAGGAATACTTCCAGGGTCACTGTTAGGTACAAGGCAGGCTCCTAGGATAGAAAATTATATTCTTACAGGAACCGTTAAATTGCAAGCAAACTCATTAATGTAATTACTTGTAAAAAACTCCACTCTGTTTTTTCCAAGTGTAATTTGTACCACACTGTGTGAACGCCTACTTGCAAATTATTCAGAGATTCCTCCTCAGCACTGCAGGATTCCCTAACAACAAATGCAAAAAAACATTTCTTCTGCTGAACTGCCAGTCCTCCTCCTGAAACATTCCTTTCTCCCATCCAAATACCAGCCTAGTCCAATGCAATCCAGCTCTGTCCTGCAGAAGAAACATTTCTGTACACCTTTCTATTTTAGCTAATACCTGCTTTCCCACATAAATATGTATTTTATTTATGTTTCCACATAAATATTGTTTGGATTTTATTTTTTTGGTGTTTAGTTGTCGGGTTTTTTTTTTTAATTACCTGGCTGGGAGGGAGGGAAGGTGGGAAGCATGGTAAAGGAAGATGATCTCCCTCTTTTCTGAGTGAGAGGTGTATCTGAAAGGATAACAGACCGAATTTTAAAAGACGATTAATTTTAAGGTTAGCCAATTTGATGTCATGCTTTCATTGGCAGTAGCATAAATTATTAGCTGCTAACTACCACCTTTCTGAAGTAGACTGTTAGGTTATGTCTATACTGCTGAATTGGAGAGGCCTCTGAGGTCAAGCAGCACAGCCTGGCTCAGGCACACTGCTTACGTCTAGCACACTCTGTAACAGTTCTGTCCCAGAGAACTCCAGGTGGAGAGGTCCAAAATCTTTCCAATAAACCAGAGAATCTTATTCCTTTTCAGCCCTCCTCCCTTGACCGTGTCAGCAATACAAGGAAACAATATGAAATATACAGATTTTTCTCTATGTAATAATAAGTATGGAAAATTAATATATTTTTGATGTAAAAATGGATTTATTGACAATTACTAGCAAGTTTATATCAGTGTTTAAGTTTTCATGATTTACAGCATTTCTACAGTGCAGGAATGTTTTTTAGATGGGAAAATTCCTTTTCTTCTTTACCAGCTGAGAGTACAAAACTGTAGTAATTAAAACATGACTGGAGCTACACCTCATACCTGTGTTAGACAGACAGCCAGGCTTCTGGAAAGTAAAAGATGATGATCTTGCACGCTTTCTGGAGCAACTAGTGAAATCTAGAGAAAAGTAAATATAATGTTCTGCAGGGACAGACTGGCAGGAGGTTTCAGCCCAATGTTATGCTATGGAATTAAAATCTGAACACGGTAACTTCTAGGAATGACTTATAGGTACAGCTTTAAGGCAGTACCTAGGAGCACGAGGGCTTTGGAACCTCAGTCAACACCTGGCACAAAGCCTTAGGGAGTCTCCTTCATTTCTATTAAGCTCAGGGAACCTAAATCAAGCACTTAGAATCAGTTCAGAGCCCACAGGCTCAGAAGACAGTACAAATGAGAAGTTACATATAATGTAGCCTAAACAAATAAAAAAGGGGCAGCTAGGAACTCATACGGCTGATGACTGTACTTGGCCACTTTTCAGGTTTTGTGGAGTTTGGCTTTCTGGCAAATAAGACAGGTAAGATGGGAGAATTCTTGAGGTTAGACAGGGATATTAAATTAGGACATAACAGATGGCTCTACAACCCACATGGATTTACATCTATTAACAAGCATTTGTCCCTGCTCATACAAAACAAGGGTCCAACCACTCTTTTCACAGGCAACAGTCAGACCTATGAATAACCCAATGTATAGTTATACTGTTTCAATGAGGTGGTGATTACCATTTTCACCTTTGCAAACTGGGTCTTCTGCAGGCCGCTGGAAAAAGAATATAAGCATGGAAAGGTCAAGGAGAATAGAATAGCCATTTTCTAGACCATAACACAAAGTATACCAATCCAGCATATATGTATTAAAAGCAGTCTTGTTTCTAGTTTCTACTTGTCCTTGTTCTAGAATTCTAAGAGCTAACTTTCTTCTGTTTTTCCAGATGGAAAATTCCAGTCCTAGAAAGGCATCGGTTTTACCACATGTTTGCATGAACTGTTTTTCTTAACCATCTTGAGAAAGGACTAGTTGGCGAGGTCAAATGAAAAAAGAAATATCACCCCCTCAGCAGAATGAAAACATAAAAAACAACAGGTTGGCAACAAGATAAAGAACTGCAGAGTAAGACATACCAAAGACATGCTAAAGGGTTACAAAGGGAACGGTCACATGTTTTCCTTAAAAAAATTTAAAACTTGTACAAAAGAATAGAAACACACATCGGGTGGGCTGTGAACCTGGAGTACTCGGCCGATGAGGAAACGGGAGGGGGCGTCAGGCTAGGATACAGAATGTGTACTCTATTGCTACAAAGCGCTCTCTGCTGCGTGGAGGGGTGGGGTGGGGGGGGTGGGGGAGGCCCATCATTGCAATTATGGATAAAATGCTGCATCACTGAGATCCTGCCTGAGCTGAAGCAACTGGCCTGCGAGTATTTCTCATAGTTTGAAGCCGTTTATTACAAATCTTAACCTGGGCTAAAATCTCTCGTTACTGCTAGGATCATTATCTATAGAATCCTCATTTCTCAGCATTTTTTATCAATTTGGGGGGGGCGGGGGGGGAAGCTTTTTACCTTCAAAGGACGATCCTTCTTTTCAAAAACAAATGTTGGCTGGGCAAGCACTGATCTCTCTGGAAAAGAGAATTGATTGCTGTTATTAACAATTCTGTAATGGCACTTCTCAACCACAGTTCTCAAAGTGCTGTGCAAGAGCCAACAGGACTAGCGTTTTGTTACCAAGAAGAAGATACAGAGCTGCAGTGATGTACAGCAGAGTCTGTAAATTTAAAAAGAAAAAGAGCTAAAGTCCCCAAATCCCAGCGCGTTTTCTGGCTAGAACCCCATCCTGACTAGATGCCACAGGATTTGGCCTCGTATTTTTTCATTTCTTTTAGGTAAAAAAAGAAAATAAGTCCTTTTGGCCTTTACAGACAAGGTCTGCCATCCTTTTAAGAACAAGGGTGAATGGCAGCTTTGGTTCTCAGAAAAGGGCAAAGATGTGAAATGCAGAATGATCCCTAAAGGAAAGCAAGAAAATGTGTTACACTTGGCCTCTCAGCTACATTGACACTTCCCGTTCTTTAGGTGAGGTGAAAGTCAGTTTTAATGTGTGAGTATAATATATATAAACACAGGAAACGCTATCAATCAAATTCTACTCTCAGGCATACCTCTGCATTTCCTTGGTAAGACTGAGACCAACGTTGCATCCATCTTTCTTTTTTTTTTTAAATGAACATATTTCAGCATACAGTTGCCTCACATCGAATTTTATGTTAATTTAGGGTTCACTACTTCTGCATATTGCATGACTTCTTTAGGCTACTTACTTTGCCTATTCACAGGCTGTGAATGAGACCTTTGTGACCTGTGAAACTGCAATGGACTAACTTTTGTTGTGTGAAAGCAGGAGTGATTTTCACCAGTACCAGCAATTAATGACACATTTATTATGCCAATAAATGCCACAGTGAAAGAGTAAAGAAACAGAGACAGATTTTTTTCAGACCACCACCTACGGGATTCACCTCATGCTAGCTTGAGATGTCTGTAACGTGCAGTCAGTAGAAACAATCAGCTTCTGAGCATAAGCGTATTTTAGTTGTGTACATTAGGAGATGAATGGAGACGTAAATGCATGTATTTCTCTCCATGGTGATGAGGACAGATTAGGGTGACTAATGAGCTAAATGTCTGGCTTTTGGCCAGGGAAAACCCACACTTGATACCTTGTTAACTGACATCTGACAGAGTATTTATCACATACACATCCCTTTTACACCACCTACTCCCTTTGTTTCATGTTATTTACCTGTACAACAAAAAGGTCCACATGGACATATATGGATTGATATTTTTATCTTGACTTGCACACCTACCCGTGACCACGCCATTCCAGCAATGTCATCAATTACTTAAAGGTTTAATAAAACAATTATCAACCTATCATGGAGTTTTTAAAATTACTAAATAAATATATATTCAACAATCAAGACAAAAGTAAACATTGTTAAAATAAATGCTGCATGTATATAAACTGGGCAAGAAGCCTGAAACTGTTACTCAGATCCAGCAACATACAGACACAGCAGTAATAACTAACACAGTTTTGCTGCTGTTGAGGTTAATTGTGTATTTACTTGGGTATTATGTGTGTGCAAAGGACCGAATTTACCAAACTCGGCATGCTCTGCAAGGAGGGTCTGGTTTGTCCTTAATAGAAAAAGGAAAAAAACCATCACATTGTTCAGCTCCAAAAAAGATTAAGTCTCTGTCACTGAAAGCTGAAGAAATTTTCCATAATCCGGTTCGACTCATGGCATGAGATGAAGCAATTCCAATTCTCTTCACTAGAGGGGAGTGGCACACATAAACAATAGTATTTCACTGAAATAAGATTTATTCAGTATAATAGGCTTTTTCCCTGTCTCCTTTAACAACAGCAACAAAGGGACTTGTATTCTTACTGAATGAAGGAAAAATACAAAAATTAAAGCATGACTACAGAAACCTTCCGCTTCTCAACAGTAGCTCTCAAAGCTCAGAAGCTAGAAATATTGTTAAAGGTACATTTTCTGCTCCAAAGCATGGAATTAGCAAGGAGTGAATTGCTGTGGAAAAGGTGCTGCTGACCTTCTATCACACAGTTAACTTTTGCTGGAGCTAAAAGGCTGTAGAGAATTTGGAGGAATTAGGAACATCCACTACAATTTAAACAACAAAATTCCAGTAACAGTTTAAAAACCAGAAGTTGCTGAAGAAAATAACAGGTTGATTTCCAACAGAAACCTGTGAAATGAGGGTATAATGGTACCTCTTAAAGATAAGTATGTGTATTTTGGTGTCGCAGTAAATATAAAAGGTACCCCATCAACTGCTTTTGAGCCAAAGGGAAAACTTTCTTGCTGCCTGCAGTCAGAGGCTGCTGATGCTGCTATGGCTATTTATCATTTTTACGGTTCTGTATTGCTTCTGCCCAAATCAGGAAACCTTTTTTCGAATAGACCTCCACTCCTCAATCGGGCCATTCGTAACAGAATTTAAAAAGGCTGTTTGTGTTCACTACATATGCATCCCATGCATCAATTTCCAGCGACATTTTAAACGCCCGGGATGTTCCAGCAGGCAGCATCCGCAGCTGACCCAAGCAGTGCAGCAATACTTGTGGATGAAGCGCGAGGCCATCAAGCAGTCGGTCACCACAACCGTGTTGTCACGCTACCTCTAACACCGGTGAGCAGCTCTGCCCACTCCTCTGCTCCCGGCACCGCTCCCAGGGCCGAAGGGAGAGGAGAAGGCCCCCTGCACTCCCCCTTCACGCAGCAGGCAGACACCCATCCAGGCGCTGCCCAGCTGTCCCAGCGCAGGGGGACAGGAACGGGCCGGGCTGCAGCCGCCCCGCCGCCCTCAGCAGCAGGCCGCGGGCCGACACGGGCTGGTGAGTGCCTGCATGGGATCCCTCAGTGGCCCGGCACCTGGGGATATGAGAGAATGGTGGAAAAGTTACCAGAAAAGCCTGCCAAAAGGGCCGCCTCTGGCTGCGCGGACTGGAGTAATCCACCAGCCGCCGCCAAGAGTCCCAGCACAAAACCTGTCTGCTCACGAATAACCACGGCAGATGGGGCTCTCTTTTCCTCACTACTGGTCCCCTGAAGCTGCTGAATTAGAAAGGTCTTGACCTAATGTTCGCTGCTGTCAGAGTTCAACATAAGCCCTTGCCAGGAAAACTCATCAGAAATGTCCAGTCCCTTGCTGGAGCCGCTACCAGCATGGCCTCCTGGCTCCGGCCTCCTGGCTCCGGCCTCCCGAACTACCACACGTGCTCCTCCAGCCTGAGCCCCTGACATGGCCGGAGCCCGGTTCTCAGGCCTGGTGCCGACTCTGCTCCACCCACGCAGCACGGGCATCCCCGCCCCGTCGCTCTGCTGGGTGCTCTGCCTGGCACTTGTGGTTTAACTCCGGCTGGCAAAATACCACAGAGCTGCTCTCACAAATCCCCCTCCCCTCCTCCAGTAGAGGGGAAGAATCGGAGGAAAAAGAAATAAGGGAGCTCGTAAAATTGAGATAAGAACTATTTACTAATTAAATCTAAATCAATCTATACAGATACTACTAATAACAAATAATTAAAATAGTAGAAAAGGAAACATATAGTACAATATATACAATATGATACAATTTCCCACCATCCACTGCCCAATGCACACCCAGATGTTGAGGGATGAAAATCAGACCCAGAGAGCCCGAGACCCACAGCCCAAGAGCGATCGCAGCCCGAGAGCCGCGGCCTGAAGGCCGGAGCCCGAGAGCTAACGCAGCGGATTCCGAGCGAACCTTATCACTGATAACACGGCCAGAAAACTCAAAACAACCCAGCAGCTCCCACACGAATGAGCCAGCACAGGAGTTGGCAAAGCAGCTAACACAGGAGGGTTAGCAAGTGCCTGGGAGTAGGTGAGCGAGGAAGTAAGGGAGAGAGTACTGGGAAGAGTAACGGCTACCGGACCCCCTTCCCCACCCAAAGAATCAGACCATGACGGACTATGGAATGCAATACTTCCTTGGTCAGTGTGGGCCAGCTATCTGGACTGTGTCCCCTACGCTGCTCGCGAGGCAGCGAGAGCTGGGAACAGAGCTGGGAACGCAACTGCAATATCAGAAGTGGAGAAAGACCATGAATTCGATACAGTCCCACACCAGCTAAGAACTTAGCAGGAAGACAGCTCCCTAACAACCACAGTAAAGGGAGTTAACTCTTTCCTGACTGAACCCAGCACAGCACTGTATGTGCAGGCATCTGGCAAATGACGGTCCTTGGTGTGCCCAGATGCAGATTGTACTCAGAGTTCCATTTGAAAGAAAATACAGAGGTACACTTTGGGAAAAATAATTGCTGGCTGCTGCCTGAGCCTAGGAAGCACCAGTCAGAACGACATGCAAGGAGTCATGTAAAACGCTTTCACCAACTTCGACTGTATCCCAGAAGCCAGCATCATCCATCAGGTGTCTGGGTCCTTCAGCCTTTGCTGTGACATTCTACTCCACTTTCACTGCTATTGCTTTTCCTGAAGCTGTAGGAACTTCAGCAAATATATACATTAAAAAGTAAGTGGGACGCTGCTGGGTTTGAAAATTTTAGAGTTGTTACTATTCTACCTCTGTCTTGCCCAGACAACAGATAAATGATCCTTAACCCCTGAGGGCACAGTTGAGCAGGCCAAATCTCTCTCTAGTTTTCAGGTGGTTATATGCCTGAAGTCATATGTCAAAGGTGACAGTGCTGTGGCCGTACTCCTCCAAAAGCAAAGCAAAAGAACCTGGAATCCTTAAGAGGATAAGATAGGAATTTGTGATCTCAATAGAAGTCTTTCACTTCTGACTTTGAAACTGTTAATGTTTACATTTTCAGATTCAAAAGAAAATAATTCTGTTCTGTCCTTACCCCGTTACCAAACTTACCAAAGTCTGAAAACATTTTAATCCATATTTATACCAAATCCTTACACATTTTTATATCTAAAGTTAGGAAGCTACATCTATAAAAAATAACAGTACAAGGTTTTATATCACTGAGGATGGCTGATTGTAATGAAAGCAGTGAGTGTCCATCAAATCCAACAAACAAGCTGATTTTATATATGCGTTAAAATATTAAAATGCTGGCATCAGGGTTTGACAGCAATTACAGTTCTTATACATGATCCATATTTTTCTCCTCCAGTCTTAGCAATGTATACTATTATACAAAGTACAGAAACTGATTTTCTTATTCAAATTTGTGTTCTGTTCAAATTTATTTCAGTGGTTAGTGATCCTCTTTAGCTAACTACAAACCTGAGTGACTGTTTAAGGGATTAGGCTTTCTGTGGTGTCAGAGGTACACAACGTCACGCAGCTTTTTTAGTTCCTGCTCAGTGACTAGACAATACCTTCGTCAGGGACTAGCCAGTCGGCGTTGAAGAAAGCTGTAATCACTCATCCAGTAAATTAACCTAATACCATATAAAATGTGAGGTTAGATACTTTACATGGTGTTCTGCTTTTCTGGTTTGTATTATATTCTACAATTAACCTTAACTGAAAGCCATATGAAAACCCACTTTAAATATTGCAGCACAGAGCTGCCAATAGGCGTTTTTTATTCTATTTGTTACTAAGTGCCATTGACCAGCTGGGTGGCAGGATTCTCGTCTCTGTTTTTTCTTTCAACAGTTTCATACAATAATTTCTTTAAAGGCCTACTGCCAACCCACTGGATGTCACCTGAGCTTCTACTATTCCCACAACTTCATATATTATTCGTATATCTCTTTACAAGTAACTACCAAACCTGTAATCAGATATTTCAGATTGGCTTAGCTACAAAACGGAATCCTTCAAACAGGTCCTGAAAAAAACCCACCTAGTAGTTTGTAACTACCA
Organism: Rhynochetos jubatus; assembly: GCA_027574665.1. Classification (NCBI taxonomy): domain Eukaryota; kingdom Metazoa; phylum Chordata; class Aves; order Eurypygiformes; family Rhynochetidae; genus Rhynochetos; species Rhynochetos jubatus. The sequence continues at coordinate 71,000,210 of CM050690.1, read as the reverse complement.
AGAAAGATGTAACACTGATAACAAAAGCTGCCTTATAAAAAATAATGTTTTTCTCATAATTCCTTAAATTAAGATAACAACCTGTACCTCTTTGGTTCTTGTAGCAATCCCATTTGCACCTCATAGGAAAAGTTTTAATTCTAATACAGAAAGTACAATTTTTACTTTACACAGTAAAAAATAAACAAACAAAAAACCCCTTCTTAATCCAAGATCGTTTTCTCAAATAGAGTGAGAAAATTGTATAACCTTCAAGGAATGCCACTGACTTACAAAACCTTTAACTACATCCAGCTTTCCCTCACAACATCCTAGTAAGTGTTACACAACATACAGAAACTACTACATGAAAATTTATAATCAGATTATAATTTTGTTTTATCAAAGGTTTTATCAAGTTTCTGCACTTTGATATGCTATAGCATGACTTTGACTAGATTTATATATTACTGCTATAATTTGCAAAAATAAATGCAGAAACACTCTGCGTTTTGATGTTACAGCTTAGATTGCCGGTTCCCAAGTCGAAGAACTCAAACCAAATAAAGTTAATAACAACAAATTCTTGCACATAATATTGCCAGTTTGTTTGTTTCACATATAATTGGCTCAATGGGAAGATGTAATTGGGGAAGATGTTGAGAAGAAAAGTAGATTTACTGTGACTTCAGCTATGACATTCCCCAGGAGTAGATTTCTGTTACTAAAATACTAAGAAAAAAAACCAAGGGAGACCTTTGCCTCTTGCCATTTATGAATATATGCTGTTTACAGCTGTTACTTGAGAAAAACACTGGTAATGTAAGTGAAGAAGAAAAAAGCAACAATGGACTAGCATGCAAGTGGTAACATGGATCCAGAAATTAGTGCAGTTGCATTAAAAAAAAAAAGAAAAAAGGCGTTACTCTGACTATGCTAGCTGGTGAGATGTTGCATCAAGGAGCATCAAAGTTAAACCATGTATTAATACAACCAATTTTTGTTCATATGCTGCAAAAATGCAGAAAGCTCCCTATAATTAACAAAATGTAACAGCAATAGCAGGCAGACCAAAACTACATATAGTGAAAACATGCAGTAGGATAAATTACATTGCTGTCCAAGCTCAGATTCATGTTTAAATATAATTTCTGGTTTTTTGATCTACAGAGATGGACCATTTTCATCTAAAAGGAGGTGAAAAAATAGTAAAAACCTACTGGCTAAGAACAGAATTTGCCAAACCTGCAGTAGAAGGACTGTTTCTGTTTTATAAATACTCACTGAACTTTGCAACATAAAACAGTCAGTTCACAGCCAGGCGAGAGTGCAGCTAGGCTGCCAGCCAACACCTCCAGTCCTGCAGTGACCTCACTACAGGAGCCAGGCTCTCCTCTGCCAAAACTTGAATAAGGAAGGTGACACACAGCAAAGGGGGATGTCCCAGGACAGTACTTTAGGCCCGCAACTTAATAAAATCAGCCAACTTTAAGACGCACAGAAAAAGCTTTTAAGATTTTGCACTGCTGATCCTGAGTAACAGGTCTGTTTCTGGAAGCGCTGAGCAGTGGAGAACTCCGGTGGGATTCACATGCACAGCGGCTGCTCAGCACCTCTGAAAAATCAGGTCACTTAAATAAGACTCTAAATACGGACCTGGAAACCTACTTTCGGATTCCCGTTTACTACCCTTCACACTTTTGATTTCTGCTTGTGAAACATATTCAGTACTTTCTAGGACAAATCCCTTAAAAATTAAGATCAGTTTTAATGACAAGATTGCAAGATTTTCCAAGCAAATTTACTTTTTTTTTTTTTTGCTAAGACATTGTGAGACAAGATTGACTAATTAATTTGCCTCTACATTCATTGTCAGTACATGCTGTTTGGTTTGGTTTTTTTTTTAATTGGTAACAAATAAAAACAAAATGGGAAAATAAAACAGGGTCATAAATCAAATTAAATTCTAAACTGGTCAAATCTCCATTGCTGATCAGAAGAGTTTTCCATATGCAGAGGTACAAAGATGCATACAGGCATCAAATTTTCAAGTTCAGTATCTGTTACACTTCTGGACTTGTAAGCTAATTGAATTTTTTCTTTTAGAATACGCTTTTATTGAAGAGTGTCAGTGAATAAATAAATTTGCAACAAGTTCTCATGAACCCTGATTATCCAAAAAATGTTCAATAGAAATCATTCTACATAGTTGTTTCAAAAATATGCTGAAGTGTTTTATGAGAAGAAATAGTTTCAGCACTTCTAAAGCACTTCAAACATTAAGATGAAATTTTGGACAAAGCCGTTTGTTTTTTGAAAAACGACATTGGTGCGAATTTTATTTCTAGAAAACTTAAACCTATACAAAGGATGTTTGGCCACCTAACTGTGCTTGCTACAGAAGTGTCTGTACTTCAGTGGCCCATGAAGAGACTGCTGAGCCCAGCACCACACACGGTTCCAACACTGTATTAAATACAAAGCGAACGTTGCTTATCTTGGTTTCAGATCGCATCCCCTAAATACAGTTTAGGGAACTGATTTTAAATAACCACACATCCCTGTTTGGATCAACAGAGTACATTGCCGAATAAATGAATTTTCGTTTAATCGTACTCAAAAAGATGAAAGGAATAGTTAATCTAACTGATTATTGAAAAATGAAACTTCTGGAAGAATTTTTCCTAGGACAGCTTTACTGTTAAGACTCCAGTCTTGCACATTCTTTGTCATACAAATAGTTCATAACCCGTATCAATAATTTCACTGTGATCAGTGAGAGCAGTTGTGAGAGCTAGGATTCTTCATCCAGGCTCAGTTCTGCAGAATCAGGCTCTAACTTTCTAAGGCATGTTCAGCCTCCCTGTAGCCACTCTTCCCAGTGCTACAGATTCTAAGTATAGTTTTCTTGATCAGTGTGGAAACGGTTCCTTTACCCAAACAACTCAGTTTACTACTCCCAGCTTCCACTGTAGGTTTATAGTATGCCCTATGAGATTTAAAAATTAACATACTTCAGCCATGGAAACTCAGCTGACAGCCTGCAGAAGTGTTTATAAACACAGCGTATATCACACACATTCATCTCTGTACAGCACAGTCCTTGTCTTTATATGGGTAAGACATAAATAGGCATTAAACCAGAAAAAAACACTACCTCATCAGTGCTTTAACACAGTTTCTGAGAGACATGAGACCCAGTTGGCTTTGTTTCAAACATCAGAGTGAAGAACATATTTTTGGGAGTCTCAGCGCTACAGTGTAATTCTAGCAGTGATGCAATGACAGAAGTAGCCATGTCACTAGATCAGCAGGACTGTGAGGAAGTATGTAACCAAAAATCATTTTAGAAACACTGAAACTTCCAACATCCCAGTGCTCAGCATTTTTAATCTATTATAAAAACCTGTAAATACTCAGTGCAAGGGAAATAAAATTCATAGGCATATAAAGCTTTACCATTTTCAGAGTGTTGTACCAATACTGAATTTCATAAATCCCTACAAAGTAGCGTGGAATTAATACTCAGGGGGTTTGTGCAAAAATTGAACCATACAGATAATAAGGTTGTGATCCAACAACACTCACACATCCTTAAATTTCAGGCATGTAAGTAACCTGGACTGCATGTGCCCAACACCAAGCACAAACTGAAAGGCTGGTTGACTAATAAATTAGCCCAAGCAATCTAAACTATACCAGCCCCACATCAGTTTTAGACCTTGGAAGCGCATGCTTTCTTTAGCTGTTTTGGGTTCACTCATCACCCTGAATGTTAAAAAAATGGTTGGTGGCATCATCTGCAAAATGTTCTTAATATTAGCACCTGTTTGCCTATACATCCTCTTAAAAAATGTTACTACAATTTTATATTTCATTCTCAATTCTTGGCCTTCCTCACATTACTAGATAAAGGATTTTGTCGTCCCCTGTAGTCAGGCACCAGACTGGGAGCCAGACCGGGCCGGTTATGTTCTCCATGCCCAGGTGCACAGGGCAAGGCAGGAACGCCAGTGCTGTTCCCCCCGCTGTCAGGCTCAGCATTTTGAAAAGCTGCAGGATGTTTAATGTCAGGGGAGTCAACACTCTTAGAAACAGGGATGCTCTGGGACATTCTACAAGTAAACCCCAAATATATGCTATCTGGTAGTGTCTTTTCTTCAAAATAAAATACAAATTGGAGACTCCTGATAGATTACCACTAAAACCTTGCAATAAGGATGCTACAGCCGGCCAAGCTCATGGTTTGCATCACCCACAATACCGTTACCGACCGGGCACATTCTTTGTGTTTATCCCATTCCTCAGCAACCTCCTTGCAGGGGGAACACGGGCACATGCAAAAGATACTAGCCAACAAAACCTACCTGCACAGCATTCTTCCCCGGCATTTAACTTGCCGCTGCAGGAGCCAGGGCAGGGCCTGCGGGCGGTCAGTTCTTGCAGGCGAGCAGCTTGGTGCAGAGCCCCGGGGTCACTGGGGCAGTCTCTTCTTTTGGGGAGATCGGGCTGAGCCGGGGCACCGTGCCCGGTTCTGACCGAAACATCGCAGCCTGCACAGGAGCGCTGTACAGCTGTGCACGCAACGCTCCCTTTGCAAGCAGGAATTGGCTGGTTTCTCATTATGAGGTCCTCGAAAATACCTTTATATTTATATATATATATATATATATATAAAGCCGTAGTTGGGGCTAGAATTTTGGATTTAGGCTTATTAGCAGTTCCCTAGGCCGTCTCCCGCCCCCCCCCCCCCCAACACTAGTCAGGCGACACTCTCCGCCAAAGAGCCCCCGCAACCGCCACCGGAGGGTGCCGGCCGCGCCGAAACAGGCCGACGGCGGGGCCGCCGCCACCGCAGCGCTGCGGGACACGGCCCGCCGGGCAGCGCCGGGTACCGCCGGGTACCGCCGGGCAGCGCCGGGTACCGCCGGGCAGCGCGGCACCCGGGCGAGCGGCAGGGAGTGCGGGAGCGCCGGTGCTGCAGGGACAGCTCGGGGCCAGCTCTTCGCGGGGGCTGGCCGTTGGGAGGGGATATGTAAAGGCCGGCAGATTAACATAAGAGGGCGGGCGGGGAAGTGGCCGGAGGGGCTGCGCGGGGTGTTTACCGGCAAAGGCTGGGAGAATGCGGAAGGCGGGGCGGAGGGGGTCCAGTCACCGGTGGGCGCAGCGGCGGGTGCCCGGGGGAGGCTGGGGGGCGGCGGCCGCTGCTGGGGGCGTTGTCAGTGCACGTTGGCGGCGGAGGGCAGCGCGCAGGGCTGGGCTGTCCCCGGTCGCAGCCGTAGCGACGGAGGGGAAGCAACTGCCGGGGCGGTCTCGGTCCCCGTCGCGATGAACTACACTCCCACTCCCAGCCCGAGGGCTTGTCCCGCCGCTCCGCAGGCCGCCGAGGTCCCACCAGCTACCCCAGCGGCACTGACGGGACGGGCCCTAACAGGGCTTTCACCGAGTTGTGCGGGATGGACGGCGTCGCCCACCACCGCCCGCAGCCCGGGAATAGTCTGATGGCTAGTCACGGCGTGGGCCGGTGCGGGCGGGGCTGGCGGTCCGCGGGCGCGATTCCCGGCCCGGAGGAGGGGGCCTGCGGGAGCCGGGCCGGGCGGTGCCGCCTGGCGGCGCTAGAGCAGGAGGTGGCGGGGGGAGCAGCACGTCCCTGGTCCCCGCCCGCCCCCGCCGCGGGGGCTGCGACCGCCCGGCCGAAACAGCGTACCGTGAAAAGGCACCCAGTAAAGCCGAGCCCCTGAAAAACACCGCTGGTGCTGCCCTAACTGCAGGCTTCTTCACGAACGGCTTCTCTTTTCCCCTCTGGTGGGACTGTAGATTCGGTTGGCAGCAGTCTCCTTTGATACTGCACTTGGTACTGATTTGGGGGGACTTTTTATTTTTCAAAAGCAGAGGAAACATTAAGCCAAGCAGCTGGGCGCTATGATTATTCCCATCCTGACATGAACCAAATGCTGTGTCAGAAAAAAAAAAAAAAAAAAAAAAGGGTGTTATGGTCCCCTCCTTCAGGATGCCCCGTGCAGCAGGTTTGTAAACCCCAGCCTGTCTCTCCTGTTGCTCACTTCAGCTGGAACAGACGCCGGTTCTTCAAGTGGGAGCAATTCCAGACCATTATATTGCAGGCCTAGTGTGAAACTGCCTCTAATCCTAATAGTTCAGGACATAAAGGTAGGAATTTTCTAAAAGTTCTGCAGAGCCATACATCCAGCCTAATCCAGTTTGTTTGCTCAGCCAGTATCAGGTGTTTCACAGAAAAAACTGCAAGAAGTCCAAGAGCTTGTTGAGTAATTTTCCCTCATTAGAACCCTGCTGTGTGTTGGCATAAATGATGGTGTACCGTTTTACCCCTACTGCCATAGAGGAATTTAGGTTGGGAAAAGAACCCTAAGGTCATCAAGTCCAACTGTTAACCTAGCACCATCCACCTGCATCCAGGGATGGTGACTCCACAACTTCCCTGGGCAGCCTGCTCCAGTGCCGCACAAACCTTTCAGTGAAGAACTTCTTCCTAATATCCAGTCTAAACCTCCCCGGGCGCAACTTGAGGCCATTTCCTCTTGTCCTATCACTTGTCACTTGGGAGAAGAGACCAACCCCCGTGTCTCTGCACCCTCCTTTCAGGGACCTGTAGAGAGCCTTAAGGTCTCCCCTGAGCCTCCTCTTCTCCAGGCTGAACACCCCCAGCTCCCTCAGCTCCTCCCAGGACTTGTGCTCCAGACCCTTCCCCAGCTCCGTTCCCTTCTCTGGACACGCTCCAGCCCCTCCGTGTCTTTCTTGTAGTGAGGGCCCAAAACTGAGGATGGTGTTCGTGGTACGGTACTCTCAGCCTGAACTGTTGTTACCAGGTATTTTTCTGAACGCCCGTTAAATGTGCAGCCTCTGTCTAAACCTTACAAAACCCTTGCATTGTGGCAGCAAGTTCCACAGCCATTGTATTGTGTGAAGAACTGTTTGCCATTTTTGATTTTGCCAGTTTTCAGTTTAAGTTGAATACTGCCTTGTTACTGGTATGTGCAACAGCCCTGTTCTACCTTCTGAACAACTTTGCAATGTTTCATCCTTTTATCACATATTCTATTAATCTTCTGAGATAAACTATTAAAAGCTTTTCAGTCTTTCTGTCTCTGAGACTTGCTTCTGCTGCTGCTGCAGCTCTTGAGCCCTGAATGCCAGAACACCCTTCTGTGGACTGAGGTGGCCCACAGCCAGCATTGCAGAAAAGGCAACGACACAAAACTATGCCTCCTTTCTCCAGAATTGTTTTTCATTCTTCCACATGTTTCCTAACATCCCAGTCACTTTTCTGTCACACTGCAGATTGAACAGAGCTGTTATCACACTGTTTGGGGTAATGCCCAATTCAATTTTTTGGCATTATCAAAGAGTTAACTTAGAATCCCATAACATGTATTACGTCACTGGTCACAGTGTTTGCCATTTTCGTGACTATTCACTTAGTAGGGTGGAAGACTTCTCAACTTCTTCAACGGCTTCTCTCAACTGATTGACTTAAATAACTCATTGGCAAACTCTGCTGCTGGATCGTTGGCCCCTTTCCTATTCATCTACACTGGAGGCCTTAATATGAAACCTCTTTTTCATCTCTGCTCAACAAAATGAAGTAGTTTCTTGCTACTTTCTCTCCTTATCTCCTAGGCAGCTTTTGAGTCATGTTAATGCTTGGTCTGATCCCAAGAATATTTAGTTGTGGACTAACTCTAGACTTACAAATGTTTAAATAATTGACATAACTGCTTTTTTTTACCTACTACATATTGAGTTCTGCCAAATAACTGAATTCTTAGAAATTGAATACTAATAAATTGGTGATACATTTTCTTCTGTGTATTCATACATAGTGATCTCCAGATTTTCTAGGTACTTGGATTTATTAATTGTGCTTACATACTGTGCCATATAATCTTACTGTGTACTACAGATCAAGACCCTTATGCTTTTGATGAACAATCTTAATTATATGGTGAATAAAGGCATAAATCAGGCCGTTTGCATGTTGGAAGAGGCTGAACACTTTCTGTTCCTGGTCGATGTGTCTAATATAGCTTAAAAAGAAAAGGTTTTGTATGTTATATTACTAACTTGGCTGAGTTGAAAATCTTAAACCTATAAGCCAATTTTAGAAGGTCAAATCTAAAAAATGGTAAACTAATTTAATCTGGTTGCAGGGATTTGATTGTGATGCAGTGAAAGGGCATTTTCTCGATTTCTTTGGAGCAAGCTGCTTCTGAATTCAGCTGCGGTTGCTTAGTACACCTGAAAATTAGGACATTGTAATTTGATATAAAAATTATTGTGTTTTTTTAAAAAAATAGCATAAACCCCCTTTTTTACTTTTAAAACAAGGGGACTGATATCTCTTGCAGTTCAAAAATCCATAAAGGTCACCAAGGTTAATAACAACTTGCAGGAGTTTGAAAATGTACTGAGACCAACCTAATGGTTCTGAACATTCTGTTCTTGTTGGGCATTGTTTTGGGTTCTGTTGTGGTCAGAGTGCAATCAGCCTTCCCCACAGCAACTTACAATTGTAAAACCCATTTAAAATACTGTAAATAAATGTATTTATACACCAGGTGTGGTGAAGTAATATGAAGTCTGAGTTTACAATAATATAAAATTAAATGTGATTGTTTATATAAAACATGAGCTTGATTTGTAATCTAAAGCCATAGTACCCCAGATCATTTGAAAGATTTGGATCCAGAGGCAGATCATGGTCTCAGCTTTGCCGATGGGGCCCATTCCTAGTTTAGAAAATATTTTTTTATACGCAACCTATGTTGGATCACATTAAATTTTTATATTTAGGTCTGAAAAATCTAAACAATTTAATAGCTGAATTTACATTTTCCTGACTTCCATTTTACCACCTTCGTCTAGAAATTATGTAGGGCTCTGGCTTTTCTTAACTTTTGGCCCACACCTGTTCAAAGCAATAACAAATATTAGAATACGTTAGTTGAAATTAGGTGTTTAATATGTTGTAAAAATGCAGAAGAGACCAGGTTTACATGGTTTTACATTTCATTGTCAATATGTTGGTTTATATATCTCCATGTAGTGATCCCAAAAAGCTCACCATGTTTCAAAATGTAAAATTACACAACTTATATAGTAGTTAAAAAAAAAAAAGCGCCCAACAAATCTAATGTCTGAGTTTCTTCTTTAGAATCACAGAAATGACAAACATGCAACCATAAAACTCTAAAAACAAAGGTGATGAGAAATACTCCAGTTCTCCAAAAACAAGCTCTGAGTATTTTCACTTAATTTGTTTTTCATGTTTCCGTTGGTTTGATGGGATTATGCTTTGATGCTTTTCACAACGTGAAGGGTCGTAATTAATTTTTCCTCACACTGTAGCTTTTCTTCTTTACTCAGTGATGCTCAATTTGACTGTGTATTTCAAACACCTACCTTTTGTTTGAAAATGCAGCAATTATCTATCTACATGTTTCACTCTGATTTTGAATGTCGCATTCCACTCTAGTGGAAGAATGCTCTACCTCTACACGTCTTATTTTTGTCAGTTAAACTGAATATTAAGAAAAAAAATGCTAAGGGCCAGAGTCCTTCTTCCTGGCAAGTGACATGGTACGTAGCAGAGCAAAGCCCATGATGCTGTGCCATGGCATGTGCGCTGGCAGCCCAGAAAGCCAACCGGATCCTGCGCTGTATCCAGAGGAGCGTGGCCAGCAGGTTGAGGGCTGGGATTCTCCCCTGCTACTCTGCTGTCGTGAGACCCCACCTGCAGTTCTGCATCCAGCTCTGGGGCCCCCAGCATCACAAGGACATGGACCAGTTGGAGTGAGTCTAGAGGAGGCCACGGAGATGCTCCAAGGGCTGGAGGCCCTCTGCCATGGGGACAGGGCACCAGCCCTGACAGCAACAGAAAGTCTGCAGTGAAAGCAGCTGTACTGGCTGACAATCAGCAGATATAGATGTTTGGAATGAATCCCTGTGACAGATTTCATAGAATCCTTTGGGATTATTAGATGCCCCTGACTACAACCCCTGGAGAAAGACAGAGTACTCTGTGGAAGCATCCTATCGGCTTGTCCTGTTCTCAGCTCCAGCATCCATTGATGGCCGCTGCTAAAGAGAGGATACTGGGGTCCAACCCTGCATCACCATTCTCCTGTCCTTATGTTAACACTGTATTCACTTTCCTTACAGAACTTCTTCAAATAATAAAATCTTTAATACACTCTGACAGCCACGTGAGTGCAGAACACAGTCTGAAACTGTAAACTAAAAGTAAAAAGAAGGCAAAATAAGTTGTTTGGAAATCGTAAAGCACATGTATTTTGTACTTTTGACATTTCATCCATGAAAATGTAAATTAACCAACAGTTATCTTCTCCATAAGTAGTTTTTCAATCACACCATCATGAAATTCATTTTGGATTAAGAGAGATAACAGTGAAAAGCAGAGAATTTAGCTGTGTTATAGTCTTAGCTAGTTCACAAGATAAATTCCTTATTTCTTCAAGCCTCCAAATGGTGCAAGTTTCTCTTACAGACAAAGTAACTATGAACTCTAGACAAAGACAATATAATCTAATTATAACAGTTTTGTGAACCCTCAGTTATAACAAAACCATGTGTTTGCAACTTGATCGCAAATTCAGTCAAAGTCCTGAAAATGCCTGGATGTATCCTGCTGTCATTGGCAGGACTGGCACTCTCCCCTGCAGATCTGTTCCTCAGATTAAACAGAAACTCCAAGGATAGCGCAGATTTTGTGAATGTCAACATGATGCACTCACATGACTCCTATTTATCTAAAGAGAACCTTAGAGAATTCCTCATTTAACATGAATAAAGCACAATACATTCATTTTAGTTTTCAGATATCTTAATCACTCAAACAAAACAGCACTTGTCCCATGCTCTGAGCAGTCTCCACTTCTTAAAATTTAGGAGGGAATATAGTTCATGTCACAGTATCTGTCACCTTGCCTCCCATCCTCATGGACAAATACAGTCTGGAATGGCAACGTGCAGCTGCGACACCTCTGTTCTCCACATCTAAACAACCGAAGAAGGACATGGGATTTTGACAACAGCTGACATCTAGTTTCAAGGAATACTCAAAAAGCAGTTTTCATAGTACTTTACTCATTGTCCTTTACTAATTTCCAGTAACACAGAGTTTACGTTCTGCTCAGCTTGGCCAGGTGCAGTGGCACATTTTATTGATTTTTAACCCATTCTGACATTTCTTTCCTCAGACCAGTTCCAATGCTGTATTTGAGAGGGGTATGTGCCAGAATGTCTAGCCTGCCAGCCTGTGCCGTTGCACAGTCGAATGGGGGGGGGGTGTTCAGTGAGGTGGCTGGGTATGTGCATGTTGCGCTGTGAGTACTCAGCATCTTGTTCTTTCACCTGCCCCAAAGGCAAGGACAACTAGATCCAGGGTTGCAACACACCCGGCCTTCACGTGGGAAGGAGGCATGAAGGTGATGAGAGAGCGCATGTTGCTGCCAGCTCCAGTTACTGCTTACGCAGATGGGGAGAGCTTCTGGCTGGCTGGCTGTTTACGGCAGCCTGGGGGCTTAAGTGAGATGTGGCTCCTAACTTGGGCAGAGTCGTGCAGGACAAGGAAAAGGCTCTGAGCTCTGGCGGGTCACTTCGCACAGCTGCCTGGCAAGGGATTAGGAGAGGTACAAAGCTTGGTGAAGACTGCTGAAACTAGAGAGGGAAGTGTTTGACAGTAAGTTGCTACTTGAATTTCCACTATATTTGTTCAGAACAAACAAGCAGTGTGAAGCAAGATTATTTTTAACAGTTTGGGGCCATGTGATGTTCTGCTAACTAACAGCTCAGGAAAACGGACTGGCTTCCCGGGCATGTTGCTCATTCAGGACACAGGCATCCATTTATTATTGACGTGTGCTGCCAAATCAAACTCATTAAAGAGTAAGAGTGACCAGCCCGTTCAGAATTAACTCTGTGTTTGTTATATCATCCTCCAAGTACTTTGAAGTCCAAAAATGAAAGACATTATAAAAATAAAGTGTATTACTACTAGTAGTTACTATGTAAGATTTGGGGGAATGTGTTGTATTAAAAGAGCATGTTTTCCACAGATGTATGTCTGGGTGAACATGCATGTGCAGTCCTTCCTGTCTACTTATATGTGAAAGCAATATGTGCACTACTGAATCTATTCATAGTGCGAATTTTGCACTGAAGAACTGGAACCATAAATATATGTAAACATAAGGGTGGGTTTTTTTCCCAGTTTTTAAATCATTGGCTTGCTTTTTTCCAATGTCTTTTGTTTTTCCATGTCAAAATTATGTATCAAAATCCTGGAATAACAGAAGGATTCAGATTAGAAGGGAATTCAAGGAATCGTCTAGTCCAAGCTCATGCTCAAAGCAGGGTGGACACTGAAATTACATCAGATTGCTCAGGGCTTTATTCGTGAAGTCCTGAAAACCTCCACGAACAGAGATTCCACAACTTCTCTGGGCAACCTCTTCTTTTTTCTTTATATTCAGTAAGATCCTCCCCCATTTCAATTTACAACCACTCTGTCTTGTTTTGCACCTCAGTAAAGACTCTGGCTCCATCTTCTTCATAAGCTCCTCTAAGGTTTTGAAAAGCCACTTCAAGATGGCCTTGAAGCTGTTTCTCCAGGCTGAACAAGTCCAGCTCCCTCAGCCCCTCATCACAGGGCAAGTGATCCAGGCCCCTGGGTCAGCTGCATGGCCCTGTGCTGAACCTGTGTCACATAGTCATCTCTTTTTTTGTACTCTGGGGGCCCCAAACTAAATGCAATATTCTACATGCAGTGTTGCAAGTGCTGAGTAAGGGCAGATAGTAACCTACATGGCTTATGTCAATCACCTTCTTCTCCTTCATATGCTGTGAATATATAAAATAGCACAGTATGAAATAATACGTGCCATCCAGTATCTGGTCATCCATATTTTATAAAGAAATAAAACTGCATCTACTTGCAACACCTATTAACTTGTTTTACAATGTCTTGTACAACAACCTCTGAGCTTACAAACTATTTCCTGAGCAGTTCTGTTACAATTATGTTATAGTTACAAGAGCATTTCCCATCTCTTGAGTTGCCATGTGTGTGTTCTGGCTGCATGCTGACTTCCTGTCTTAATAAAACCTGGAAAACCACAGTTGTCCTTACTTTTTTCCTTTATTCTTAGAGAAGACGAGAAAGGAAGAGAAGAGAAAGAGAAAGAGAAAGAGAAAGAGAAAGAGAAAGAGAAAGAGAAAGAGAAAGAGAAAGAGAAAGAGAAAGAGAAAGAGAAAGAGAAAGAGAAAGAGAAAGAGAAAGAGAAAGAGAAAGAGAAAGAGAAAGAGAAGAGAGAAGAGAAGAGAAGAGAAGAGAAGAGAAGAGAAGAGAAGAGAAGAGAAGAGAAGAGAAGAGAAGAGAGAAGAGAAGAGAAGAGAAGAGAAAGAGAAAAGAGAAGAGAAGAGAAGAGAAGAGAAGAGAAGAGAAGAGAAGAGAAGAGAAGAGAAGAGAAGAGAAGAGAAGAGAAGAGAAGAGAAGAGAAGAGAAGAGAAGAGAAGAGAAGAGAAGAGAAGAGAAGAGAAGAGAAGAGAAGAGAGAGAAGAGGAGAGGAGAGGAGAGGAGAGGAGAGGAGAGGAGAGGAGAGGAGAGGAGAGGAGAGGAGAGGAGAGGAGAGGAGAGGAGAGGAGAGGAGAGGGAAGAGAGAATAGTTCATTTGGAAGTCATCCACCTACAACAATCATCTAGTCCAACTTCCTGACCACTTCAGGGCTGATCAAAACTTAAAGCATGTTGTTAAGGGCACTATCTAAATGTCTTTTAAACACTGACAGGCCTGGGGCATCGACCACCTCTCTTGGAAGCCTGTTCCAGTGTTTTATCATCTTCACAGTAAATAAATGCTTCCTAATGTCAGGTCTAAACCTCCCTTGGCACACCCTTGAACATTCACACACATCCTGTGTGTGAATACCAGGGATACCAAGGAACAGAGATCAGCACCTCCCTCTCCCTGTCCCCTCCTCAAAAAAGCCCAGAGCCCTCGGCCGCTCCGCACAGGACGTGCCTTCCAGCCCTGGCACCAGCTTTGTTTCCCTCCTCTGGAGGCATCCAAAGACCCTCACATCCTTCTTAAATTCCAGGCCCCAGAGCTGCACCAGCACTGGAGGTGAGGCTGCACTGACGCTGAATCCAGCGGGATAACCAGGTCTCTTGCCCGGCTGGTTGTGCTGTGTGTGATGGGCCCCAGGATGCGGTTTGCCCCCTTGGCTGCCAGGGGATGCTGCTGACTGGTGTTGATCCGCTGCCCACCAGCACCCCCAGATCCCTGTCTGCAGGGCTGCTTGGCAGCCCCTCCTCTCCCAGTCTGTACTTGTGCCAGTGCAACTCTGTCCCAGGTGCAGAATCCAGTGTTTGTTCTTGTTAAATTTCAGCCCATTAACCACAGCCCAAGGCTCCAATATATCTAGATCCCTCTGCCAGGCATCTTGTCCCTCAAGAGAGTCAACAGCACCTCCCAGTTTGGTATCATCAGCAAACTTAGTGATGGTGTGTTCAACTCCTGTATCCAGATCATTGATAAATACACTGAACAGGACTGGCTCTGGAACTGAGCCCCGAGGAACACCACTGATGACTGGTCACCAGCCAGATGCAGCCCCATTCACCACAACAATTTGAGCACTGCTATTCAGCCATTGAATCATGAACCTTCCCGTTCCACAGTTGGACAACTTGTCCAGGAGGATGCAGTGAGGGACAGTATCAAAAAGCTTACTAAAATCCAGAATTTACATCCACCACCTTCCATTCATCCATTAGATAGGTGACCTTATGACAGAAGAATATCAAATTAGTTGAACAAGCTTTTCCCTTTGTGAACCCTTGTTGACTGTGCCCAATGATTGCCTTGTTCTTTAAATACCTTTCTTCCCACGCTTCACCCCCCCTGTGCTCTGTTTTCATACCAAGAAAATCTAAGCATACACAGACCTGTGGCTCGCTCCAGCACATACTCTGAAGATGCAGGTCAGGAGAGCAGGACTGCTTTAACCCCACATTACAAGTGCACGCTGTATGTCCTTCCAGAGTTAGAGCTGTTCACAGTACATTGCCCCACTCTGTGCAGATGCACACATTCCTACTGCTAGACTTCTAACTTCATATTTTGTCATATTAAAGCATTCTTTAAATAGGCCTGAGTTACAAAGCCATCTAGACAACTCTCTCCAAAATCATTTTGCCATCCATGTGCTGTTGGTGTGAATGTAGAACAGCTGCAAGCTTCCAATCTCTAGAAAAACCCACACATGTCCACTGGTCATTCCCCAAAGACAGCTACTTTTTGAGCAACACCAGCCAATTCTTAATTCATTTTACATGTCTTCTATCTATATTGTGCAGTACAAGTTTTTAATCAGGATAGGATACTGTACTAAATCCAGTCTTGCAAAACTTTATTCAACAATATACAAGGGCCACATAATTAATCTAAACACAGATGTACCAAACAACTTTTTCTCAAGAGCCTGATTTGATGATTGAAGTCTAAATACTTGCACGTTTTTTTAAAAATCACAATAATTGGCAAGACAACGATACTTATTTTCATCTAATATTTTAGCATACGTCATGAGTAAGCATTGAACAAAGCATTCAATACAGTTGAAAACCTAACCAAATATTCCTGACATTTCTGGGTTTCAAAAAGGAATCAAAAAAAGTATTGTTAACAAATGTTGTGAGAGCTGTTAATGCCTTGTAGTTACTCCAGGAAAACACATTCCAATTCTCTGTATCCAAAGCACTATTGCCTGAAATTACACCCATCTAATTTTAGGCACTTAAATAAGGCATCTAAATTGAGAACCTCTTTGCTTGACTTCTACATTGTACCTCAGAAAGGGTGATGTACTCCTGTGATCTGAACTGCTCTGGACAGGCACTCTCCCTCCACCGACCGCGGAAGGAGCCTAGACTCTCAAGGTTGTCCTTCACATACTTCCAAAGTGAGGGACATGAAGTCACACCTATGAAAAGATAGAAATAAGGTGAAACTTAGTTAAAAGCAATTAAGAGATATACCCTGCATAGCTGGGGAAAGGAAGCTTTGTTATCTTTTTCTCTGTCTTTATTCTCCTCCTCTTCAACAAACCATCTGTGAGAATCTCTCCTGTGAACACCTCTCTGGTGAACACCTCTCCTGTGAGCCAAATGTCAGGTGCTGAAAGCAGAGCATGTGCAGGGCTTTATTCTTGTACGTAACAGTAATAGAGATAAAGAAAATTCCCTTGGTTCTAGGAGTGGACATCTCTGTGCTGCTAACTGCATTGGTAGCCAGGCTTTTGACTCTCCTATTTTGAAACGAGCTCGTGTGTCAACTTCATGTTTTACCAGCACCCAGCTATTCGCTCATCAGTTTACTGTCTTGCAGTAGATGGAAATTTGTACTTGCATGGCAGTCAATAGACCAGTGTGTGTTGGTTTAAGTGGCCAGTGATGATGGTTTAATGCCAGATTCTGAACTGTGATGAGTGAAAACACAGACGTGTACCTGTGGGGTTAGTAAATCAACTGGGAGCAGTGCATTCTTAAGCCGTAGTATGAAGACACCAAAGCCCTGCTGTGGTAGGTCTTACTCCAAAAATAAGGAAAGGTGGCACTGTATATGTAGTTGTTTAAATAGAGAGGTTTGAAAAAGGTCAGATGACAGCCCTAGAGATGTGAATTTGCCTGCAGTGACTATAAAAGAAACCAAGGGTCATTGTCCCAGATGTAGATGCCTTCCATCTGCAGTTAGGTTGGATGGATCCCATCCTCAACATGAAATTTTACTACAAAGAACGCATTTCAAAATCAGTTCAGAAAACTGATTACCGAGTGATATCACCAGGGCTTGTTAATGAAGATCAAGCCAACCTCTTTTGTTTTCTAACTTCAGAAATCTTTGTTGTAATGTCACAAAGAACAACCATCTCAGGTGGAAAAGTATTTTAATTAAGGTTCAAGGAGAGTGTGTGCATCAGGTGTCTTAAAGAAGAATTATGAAGCTAGCAGGTGACTTTCTCTGTAAGATTGTGCCTTTGTGTCCTCTTAGGCTGGTATTTTGTAAAACATGCAAATCCTGAAAATCATTAAAATTTTGGATAGTCCAGACTTAGGGCACTGTCCCTCCAAAGTCTCTGGAACATTTTGCTATAGCTTATGCGTAAACATAAATACATGAAAGCCAAGAGTTTTTAGTATTCGTAGAATCATACCTACTTTTTATATTCATTACAACCCTTACCATCACTTCTTATTATAACATGAGGTAGATTACAACAGACAGGCCTTCTTTTTAGGGTTTTATTTTATTTGGTAGTCATTTACCACTGGAATATCTTTCTGTGTAAAGATAAGGTATAAAGATTCATTTCTTGTTATTCTTCATCTGCCTACCTCATCCAGCTAATTTACTGTACACTATGTGAACAGCACCATGGCATTAGAGAGCGTAAAATCAGACTGTCTGATACTGTGCTGCGCTGTCGCTATTACAAAGTTCTGCTCGAGATCGCATGACAAAATTAGCTCCATTCAATGCCCTGGCAGCTTTCCAGTGTTTCTGTAACAGATATCCTAGGACATTGTTAACATTACTTAATGCTATGTACAACAAGCTTGGTTTTAATTAACCTGCCTTCAGTAGTTATTGAAAGAAAATTGAAGGAGAAATGGGAGAAAAAACTCCCACTGTGCTCAGTGGGACAGGATCAGAGCATGGGCCATCTTGTTTGCTCTTCCAGGGAGGGAGAGGACTTTAAAAGGTCCTCTGTCTCTTCTGTCAGCTGGCCTCAACCTCAAAGGTTTCGGTAGGAGCTAGTCCAGAGATGGAATTAAAAGGGTGAAAAGCAATGAACAAGAAACATTTAAGAAACCAAGAGAAAACTGATTAAACCAGAAGTTAGACGAATATGTCCTAAGTCTAGGACTGAAGAGAAGCTTAAGTCCTTGGAATTGAGTATAAAAAACTGTGCTTTTAGTTAGGAATATTGGGGGTTTGCCTTGCTGTTAAGTATAATGTGTTTTCTGTTGCTATCTTGAGTCTGCTTAATGCACCCGTTTCACTGAGTTTTCATTCTCTTCTCTGTATTGCACTCTCTTTCCTCCTGGGACAGCAGGCTCTAATATGGATCTCATGTTAGAGATCTGATGGTATCAGATCTCTAATCAAATATAGATGCACAGTGAGCTACAACATTCACATGTAAATCTCATTTTTATTCTGTAGTTCATATAATATTGAAATCCCTGTAAAGAATTGAATTTTATGTAAAGTTGCTTTTGACTAGTGGAAACTTCACTAATTTAATAAGCCACTTTTGTTTAATAATTAATATTATGAAGAGTGTGTTTTAAAGTGAAACCATAACACTATTTTCCATAGGTTTGTGTCTTCTCTTCGTGTACAGATAACAACTGGAGGATTTTGAAGATGATTTGGGAAAGGAACTATGCTAAAGGCCAGGGGTGAAATCCTTAAGTCTTTGGGCAAGGTATGCTTTGGGGTTTTTTTAAATTTTGAATTAAAATAAAATTTTCCCTATGGAAGCCAAATTGCCTATGTCCCCTAACTCTAGTCCAAAAAATCAAAACTTCTTCAGAGTGAAAATTTCTATAGCTCCTCCCTCAGTGCTCTTAGTAGAGTACAGACGCTTTCACACCTGTTTTGAACATATTAAATACTATCATTAGTAACGACATAATTTCGTTACCTAAGTAGCCTTTACTTTCAAGATGGTGTAGATATTAAATGCAGAAGCTATTTTACCATAGCCTTAACGTTGTGGAGTTTATATTAGAAAAACAACATCTATGCTTGATTAGTAAGTAAAAGTGGCTCTGTCAAGTATTTTAGACATTTATTAAATAAATAGTAATTTATATATTTAGCCATGGAAACAGGAACAGGAAGAACACATCTGCTGTAGTAGTGGTGGTGTTAGAAACATCATGTTTTAACTACCTGGCTTTTGTGATTTGAACTCTGCAACTTTTATCTTGAGTGAATGTAGGGGTTTTTTTGTTTATCAACTGAACTCCAGAAATGCTTCCACCCTACAAGTGTTTGTCTCCCAGAACATCCCTGGAACACTGAAGCTGTTTGTCACTACTTGCCATTCTCACGCCCTATCAAGATTCAAGGAGACCCTTCCAAAGCTGACTTTGGTGAATATAATGGCAGTTCTACCAGTTGAAGGTCGACAGTAGAAAATGTGACAGATGTTGGTACCTTGAAAATGAGAAGGCAAAACAATGCATGTCTTTGTTTTTTATTTTCAAATACCTGTGTTTTTATTTTCAGATACCTATCTGGTACAGCTACCTACCTTTTTAAAGACAAAAACAACCAAAGAAACTGTGTTCTGAAACAAAGCATTCACTCCAGGTTATGCACCTTCCTTAGGCATGCTGGAAAACAGAAAGGAGAGGCTAAGCAAATGAACCTTTAGTTTTATTAGCTGTGGAACTTTCCATGTTCAAAGAATTATAGAATGGTTTGGGTTGGAAGGGACCTTGAAAGGTCATCTAGTCCAGCCCTGTCCCCTGCAATAAGCAGGGACACCTTCCACTTTATCAGGTTGCTCAGAGTCCCATCCAACCTGACCTTGAATGTTTCCAGGGATGGGGCATCTACCACCCCTCTGGGCAACCTGTACCAGTGTTTCACCATCCTCATCTTAAAAAGTTCCTCCTTATATCTATTCTGAATCTGCACTCCTTTACTTTAAAACCATTACCCCTTGTCCTACTAAAAAGTCTCTCTCCATCTTTCTTATAAGCCACCTTTAAGTATTAAAACGCTGCTGTAAGGTCTCCCCGGAGCCTTGTCTTCTCCAGGCTGAACACCCCCAACTCTCCCAGCCTGTCCCCACAGCAGAGGTGCTCCAACCCTTGGAGCATCTTCATGGTTTTCCTCTGGACTCACTCCAAGAGGTCCATGTTTGTCCTGTGCTGAGGGCCCAGAGCTGGACACAGTACTCCATGTGGGGTCTCACGAGAGCAGAGTAGAGGGGCAATATTCCCTCCCTCGACTTGCTGGCCACACTTCTTTGGATACAGCCGAGGATATGGTTGGCTTTCAGGGCTGCCAGCGCACACGGCCGGCTCATGTCCAGCTTCTCATCTCTCAGTACCCCCAAGTCCTTCTCCTCAGGAATGCTCTCAATCCCTTCATCCTCCAACCTCTGTTGATACCAGGGGTTGTCCTGACCCCTGTGCAGGACCTTGCACTTGGCCTTGTTGAACCTCATGAGGTTCGCATTGGCCCACTTTAGAACTTGTCCAAGTCCCTCTAGATGACATCTCATACCTCAGGCATGTCAAATGCACCACTCAGTTTGGTGTCATCTGCAAACTTGCTGAGAGTGCACTCGATCCCACTGTCTATGTCACTGATGAAAAACAGAACTGGTCTCAGTACTGACCCCTGAAGGACAGCATTTGCCACTGATCCCCTCTGGTCATTGATCTATTGACTGCTACTGTCCGGGTGTGACCATCCAGCCAATTCCTTGTTCGTCAAGCAGTCAATCCGTCAAAACCATATCTCTCCAACTTAGAGAATGGGGTGTTGTGGGGAACTGTGTAGGATGTGTATGAATCACATATTTATCTGCAAATGGAAAGTTTCACAGATAATCCATATCTAACAGTTACTGCTTCTGAAAATCAATTACAAAATCACTGTTTCCTTTCTTAATGAAATGCAATGGCTGTGCTAAGGTTTATCAGTCTGAAGAACACCGTCAGATCATAGGTACTGCAGAGCGTTTAAAACTCACAAGGAGTATTGCATGAATAGTACTCTGTAGCATAGTGCAAAGCAGAACTAGGTCTTGGTGAAGGGAAGTATTGGAGTTCCAGGAATACATGTTCTGCTCCTCTACAGGTTAAATGTTCCTCAGGTATTTTTGTACACTTCACAAAACTGGGAGGTGCTTCCTTAAAGCTCGGTGAATGGTTGTATTGCTACTTATATAACCTAACTCTAGAAAACAAAATGTTTCCAGAGCTAATTAAAATAATTCAGAAGAAAAGTGAAAGGCAGATGGATGCCTGACTTCTCTGACTGTCTTAGAATTATACACGCCCATTTGAGTAAATGTTGAGAGTCAGCAAGGCTTCGTTTAGCTTCAAATAAAATAATGCTGATAAATAATGGATGTAGTTATGCTCCTAAAACAATTATGTCTTGAAAGTGAGGACATTTCAAGGTCAAGAATATGCAGAGTAGGAGCCCTATTACCTCAGTTATCTGTCAGGACAAGAGCAAATGGCTGAGTTTGATAGAAAAATATATTTTCTATTTCACCATTTGTTATGTCAGAGGAGCAATTTCTGAAGAGAAGCCTACCCATCAACTGAAAGACAATTGCACCCTTCATATTTTCTGGAAAAAAAAAAAAAAAAAAAAAAAAAAAAAAAAAAAAAGAAAAAGAACAAAGAAAGGCTAGAGCCCTCTGTGGTCCTAGAAGGGTTTCCATATGGCAACTTGGCTACCAAGAGCAGATTATCATGCAGTAGAATGGACACTTTTGATGATTACTTCAGCCTTTAGGCAAACCCAGGTTTTATTATCAATTGGTTTCTCACTCAAACATTTGCAAATTAAATGACTGAATTGTAAGAACTGTTCAATTGCTTTGTGGTGCCATAGTACTGCATTTTTATGTGCTTTCTTGTTCTTTCCAAGCACAAAGTGACTTCCTGGATCACAGGGCAAGAATAACTGAAATACTTTGCCTGCAATATGCAGGAGGTCATGAAATGTTCAGATCCCTTTAGCAATGTAACCTATTAATCCGTGAATCAATGTACAGCAAAAGCTGCTCCAGCTGTCAGGACTCCTTAGTTTTTTAGCACATGCAAAACAATCCTTTCTCACTTCTTTTGCTTCTGGAAACATTCAGAGGAAAATCCTCTGTTCTTTACTGAGTACAAAAGTTCTGTTAACTATTTAAATATGCTACAAGTAATACTGCTTCCCTGGTGAGAAGGTAGATGTGTTCTTCAACTCAGTGGTCATTTACCCATGTACAGGTAGAGGAATAAGCCAGAAGTTCCCTTTCTCCTGGTGCAATTAAGTCAAACTGGGGTGTGATCAGACCAACAGTACAGAGTGCCCTGAACCTAATCTGATTCTATGTTTCAAAACCTGGGTATAAACAGAGCCTTAATTCTACAATACTACAAAATGGCCAAATAAATGAAACAGTATTTCTCTAACGATGTTGGCAAAACACCTCCCCACTTCAAAGGTGATTCCTTAGGGTTTTTTTTAAAAGCACAAGAAAGTGTCTGTCAGTAATACTGTACACAAAATCAGCTAGCTAACCAAGGTCAACTGTTGATGCTTCACAGAAATTTAAACTTGGACCATGTAAGTCCTAATGCTGGCTTTTTATTATTCCTTATTCCAGGAAAATCAGAGCACCAAGCAGGCTAATACACAAACTAAGGGCTGGAAATAAAAGCTGCTGATCAAGGTTAGAGTAAATACAAATTCTGAAAGCCTGAAAGGAGTCACTGCAACTGATGGCAAATGTGGGGATTGAGAAATTGTTTTGGGATTTTGTGTAAGAGGTGAGCAAGAGACAAGAAAGCTGGGGAGAAAGAGAAGCATTTATGTTCTTTTGAGAGGAAATGAGACAGAACAAGTTCAGCATGGAAAGGCAAGTACTTTTGTCTCTTCTCATCACGGATGCTTTATCCATTTCTGCCTTGGTTAAGTGGAGGTAATGATAACAGCAATAGTAAATAATGAAAAATTTCATTATCATCCAGAAAAGTTTAATTCACTAGTAGTTATCTCAGAACTCCTCAGTATGATTGGAGATAAGTTGCCAGAGAAATTCAAATAATAAAACCCACTGTTATTGAGGATAAATAAAAAGACAGCATTGTAAAATATATAATTGTGTTTTTTTCCCAGGAAACATAACGACAGACATCTGCCTTTGTGTTTGGCTGATAAAACTGGACATGTTTTTATACTATCAAAGCATAAGTAATTACATGCCTTGCTTCTCTGTAATTGGACTTAACTTCATTGAAAACAATGATGGAGATAATTTACTCAAGTAAAACTAGTGAAATATAAGACCGGTGTTCTAGCCTATTGTGCAACCTCATTAAGCAGTTCAGCCACTCAGTTGACTATTCAATCAAATGGGAAAATGTTCTGAGTCAAAAGAATAGCTACCTCTACGTATAATACAGCGCTGAGTGTTCCTGCACCAAGCCCAGCTCAAGTAACAGCCGCTCATCCTGAAACTGCACAATAAAATACTTTAAACTGAGAAAAAAGTTCTTCTCAGAATGCACAGAGCTCTCTGCCACTAGACACATTTTTAGCAATATAATAATGAGAGTGTAAAAGGTAGTATATACAAGAATAACACTTTTTATAGACAGATGAATAAGTAAGGGATAAATTCTCATGTCCCAAGGCATAAACCACACATGTACTTACAAGAGGTGGAAAGAAATTCCCCACTGAGATATTATGAGATTGCACCTTCTTCTAAAGTTCACTCAAGCTACTTTCATGGACAGAATAACAAACCATTGATCTCATATGTGTTTAAAAATAAGTGTTAAAACAGCATCTGGTGCGTTTAAAGACCTGCATTGAGACTTGTGGGAAGCATTTTATGAAGCATTGGTCTTCTTTTGATTCGGAAAGCTGTGTAAATTCCCTATGGAATGTTAAGAACAGTAATGTTCGTCACACAGTGTCTTTCTTCATAAAGACACTACTTCTGCTTCCTATCTAAACATGGATTCTCTGATACTGTGATTTTGCTACTATTTAGTTCCTGATGTCATTTATCAGATGACTTTTACTAAGGACCTGTGCACACTCTTACAATAATCAAATAAAAGGATAAAATAACAAGGTGGATTGGGAAGAGATAGGAGAGGCAAAACAACTGATATCTGCACAAACATTCCTCAAAAGTGATTCACCCATGAGGACACGGGAAAAGCAAGAGGGTGCTGAAATAAAGGAATTTGGAGGAAGAAAGAAAAACTATTCAAGACATGTGAAATTAATGAAAACCAGAGATTTGCAAGCAAAGGAGCCAGATCAAGAGCAGGGATGAAAACCCAACTACTAGAGATCACTGCTTCAGTCTACTTTCAGTCCAATGGAGAACAATGTCACATGTAAAAGCCCTGAATTTGTGGCAAGACTTCCACAAGAATAAATGTGACTTTAGGATTCCCAAAGGTTTGTCTGGCATAACCCTTTGAAAAGAGTACATGCAGAACCCCAGTAATAACACATGCAGGTACTTTCTGCATCTCCCTTGTTCGAATATGCTGTACTCTTTTAGATGTTCATCCCACTCCTCATTTGTGGCTAACAGCTTTGGTTCCTCACTGAGAGTAGATAGGAACTCGCTTTTTCCTGGGTCCTCTCTGCCCTTTTGCACCTCCTTCTCTGAGGCAGAAGTGGATCTGTACTCAGAACTAAAAGTCTTACTTCTTCAAAGGAAGTAAGCGTGACTAATCAGTTTCCCATCTGGACACAACATTACAAACCCAAATTGAATAAAGACCTTGACCTAGGAATGTGCATGTGCTATAAATATGTGCTGTCTCTGCACAGCTACATCATGGAAAAGTCACAACTGGTAGTCTGGAAGACCGAACCGAACCGCACATACTGTGCAGCTGTAAGTTGTACAAGGAAGAGCCTGTGAAAATGCAGAACACTGAAGGAAGCAGTGTAATGAATGATAAGAAAACAAGGATTTGATATCTCACAGACTGCCATAGAATTAGTCAAAAGCTGGCCAACACCTGAAGGCAGTCCAAGGAACTGCTAACCAAAGGCAACATAAGCTAAGCCACAGGTATTGAAGCAGAACTAGCTACACACTGGAAAGTACAATGGCTTATAATACATTTAATCATCTCAGCCACCTTCTCTAGGATATTAAAAGCCTTAATTATATTCACTTTCCAGTTGGCTGTTAAACAACTGTATTCCAAAAGTACCCTTTGTACTGCTCTTTATGCCACATCAATATGAATGCTTTCACAACTGTAGGAGAATCTCCTTTCTTTTTTTCTCTGCTGACTGCCTTTTCAACATCATAATTTGCATTTAGGATTTTTTAAATAGAAAAAAAAATCCTGTTGTTGCTGGTTTTTGAATCTTCATTAACCTCTGCCAGTCAGTGCAAGCTTTACCTTCTTCCAGGGTAATAGATAACCGCTGGTTTTGTGAACCCATTGTGAGGGTGTCTACATGGAATGTTGCAGTGTATTGCCACAATAGTCCTGTGAGATGACAACAGTCTCAAAGATCTATGCTATGTTACACAAATGTTCTTGCTTAGAATTTGCTTGGATATCACTAGAGCGTGGTAGTTCATACAGATAAAACCTCTACCTGTGTTTCCTTGCTTATCAATGTGTATGATCCAGAACATTTCCATAGCAAGAGGAGCGTTTCCTTTCAAATGCATTAATTCACAATTTCCTCCTTCATCCATGCTGTAATCTCATAACCACTATCTGCTTCCCATTGAAAAGGAATTGCTTATGTGTATAAATGACACAGGTTTTGTCCTAGCACAAATACCTGGACAGTCAAGAGCACAAGAAAAAGCAAAAATAATTGGCACTTTGCCAAACAGGCAATAAACTAGCAGAGCCTGTATCTTTCTTCC
Source organism: Rhynochetos jubatus (assembly GCA_027574665.1). Classification (NCBI taxonomy): domain Eukaryota; kingdom Metazoa; phylum Chordata; class Aves; order Eurypygiformes; family Rhynochetidae; genus Rhynochetos; species Rhynochetos jubatus. The sequence goes on along the minus strand of CM050690.1, from coordinate 70,974,491 downwards.
AATTGGTCTGAGCCTGGGAAGTCCAACTAGTGCTGCCAGCTCCCACTGCCTGAAACAAAGCGACTCTTCAAATATTCTGAGATTTTTAAAAATTATATTCAGGATCATTCTCTTTAACATTTGATTTAAAGACATTTGCATACCTCTGCAGATTGAAAGGGGAAGAATTAAGGAAAGGTCGTCTTGACTTAAAATATGATGGAAGCATATTTCAGCCTCCCTTAAGTGCACAGAGCCTTTTCGATCGTTCTATATTTAGAGGTGTGCAGGAATACTGACTGAGAATTGTGAAGCAGATCAAAGAAACAATATACAGTTTAAACTGATTAGCTGATTGCTTGTCTTCCTGACTATGGAGGTCAGAAGGTGCAAGTATTAGTTTATTCAAGATTGTTGGTAAAGTCAGCATATATATCAAATGGCTAGTAGATATTATTACTGCATCTAAACAAATACTCAATTTACTGTATCTGCAGTTGGAAATCAGGAATTTGCTCTACTTGATATTGTTCCTGTATCAATTACTGGAGTTTAAGTAACTACACTGGTTTTATCTGACCTGTTTTGAGCATTTCTGATTTGCGTATGGCTGTTACCTGCATACCATGCTGAAGACACCAAGGTAGGCTGTGGGTGTTCGGCACACCCATGTGAAATCTTAGCATCTTGCAAACTGCTCAGTGCCACGATCTTTGGGGACTTTTTCCTCATTTGGTTTCTTTAGAATAATGATATCTGCTTCAGCACTTCATGCTGCCCACTGAAGTCTTCATCTGCCTCCAGAGCTGAAAGAATCAGAACCAGGACTAAGTGGAAATAAAGTCTTACAATGCTCTTTAAAGTTACCATGTTTCCATGGATGTTTCTACAAAGGAGAAATAAATTGAAATTATGTGTATGATGCAGGCACACAATAATTCCCAACCCAAATATTTAAACCAGCAGTTTATAGCTTAAAATGCAATCTTTGCCGATGTACCTCCTTTACACAATTTCATAGGCAAGCTACCGTATTAAGAAAGGATGGAAAGAGTTTGTTAGCTTCCCAGAAGCATAATGTAACGTGTATTAGGTTTTAATATATAGTTTATATGTTTACAGTAATATAGCCAACCATGCTGTATAATGGCCATACAAATCACTATGGCGTTTCTTAATTTCTGCACCAAAGCTTTAACATTTGCTTGAACTATACAAGAGCAATAGAAATGTGCCCAGTTCTGACTAAACGTTAAAAGCAATTTTAAAATTCCATGTTTAATTCTGTAACAATGTTATTATTTATGTATTCAGGCTTCTCATGTGCGATAGTTCTATTATTCAACCTGCCCTTGACATGTTCCCCACACCAACACTGTTGTTGGTTGTGAGAAAAGCAGTAGGAGCTCCAGTAGACATAGGCAGTTCAGGTGCATGACATTTCTTTGTGTACTGTTTAATTGCCAAAGCATTTCTAAAGCCTCTCTTTTTCTACATGACTTCTGTATGGCTTCTTTTTATATAGGACCTCTCTGTGTGTTGTGCCTGAGAAAATTCTGGAACTTCTGCTTGCTACAGTATAACAGGGTTCTCTGGTTGATTACAGCATCTACTGCTTAATATACATCAGAGCGAGAGAAAGCAGAAGGTGTGAAGCCTCTCTTGTGCTCATTTATTTACACTCTGCCATCAACTAATCATACCCACCAATAAGTCTACATTGACTGAGGTGCTGGGAAGCGGTGAAGGAAGCGTCACATGACAATCACTTAGAAATGGCTATCAGCAACTTCTGGTAATAAGTCAGGCTTACTGATAGATCCCTTTTTTCCTTAATGCACCTGCTTAAGATATGATGGGATAGCTTCATCTGGAAAGCACCTGCTCTGTACCAACTTAATGACTTTGATTTTCCGATGGCTTTATCCTAACTGTACCCATGTGTATGCAGAACTCAAAATGCCACAAGTGTAAATCCAGGCAGTTCTTTAGCTCTTATGTTGTCTTCAGGCTAGCAGTCACGTCTGCAAATTCATCCAGCTACCAGAGGCCATATTTTGAAAAGGTCAGTCACTGTGTCTGTCTTATTAAGGGGGATTAAAAGAATGAGATTATCTTCTCATGTTAACTCATCTACCTTGGGGCCCAAATCAATGAACAAAGACAGCTGACAAAGTTATCTCCGTCTTTGGTTTGGCCCATTCCTGATGCAATGGTGGCTGAACTGTTCAAAACACAGCTGCTTCGTGAGACAGCTCTCTCAAGTGTCACCACAGTGCTCTACAACACACTAAAATCAGCGATGGCTTTACATTACGTGTGCTGCAGGTAACTGCAAAAGGGTTTACTAGCTATGGTTAACACACCCTTTTATCTGCCCAGACCCTGTGCAGGAAGCCACCAATTGGTATTTGAACATAGCAGCCACTGTCTAGGGTCCATGTATTAATGCAAAACTGAGCCAGTGACAGTCTGTGTCAGTACAGACTGGTCTATGGAGTGGTGCAGCTGAGAAACAAATACACCAGTTCCATTCGGCATGAAATAACTGCTGAAGCAGTGATTTCTGGTGGCCCAGCAGAGCGGAGGACTGACAACTCTAATCACTTCAGCTGCCGGATCTGAGGTTGGCTGTGACTGTTGTTGGAAGCCTTGAGCTGCTCTGTGCTGGTAATACCTGCCCTTGTATAGAAATTACCGTTCTGGAAACAAATCCCAAGTTCGTGATATCACGGCTAACCAAACCACTCGACACAATCCTTCCGAGGGAACCGTGGAAGATCTCATGTGCCCTTACTGATGAGGTCCTAGCAATGGAATGGGAACTCTTCCACAGAACGGTTGTGTTAGCTGCTGGTGCTCTGTGTGGGTTTGAGCTCTTCGCCCGCTCATCCCACAGCAAACAACCCACCAGGGTTGAAAGAAGAGATAGGGTTTCTGGGTATGGGGCAGGGACAACAGTGACATTATGATTCCAATGAGCTCTGCAGTGAGGATAAATCCAGTGAGGCAAAATGTCACTCAAGAAAATCCATATTTAGATTTAATTCTTGAAATATTGGAGACCCTAATGATATGAAAAATTTTCCCTTGAGGATCACCCTTTGTTCAATATTGTCTTTGTTTTAGTAGAGCATAGTGACTAACAGACCTGAGGTATCTCACCACGTATTATCTACGCATTTGGGAATATGGGACAGGTACCTAGATGACATGTGGAGGAACATAACACGGAAGGGACTGTAATGCCAGGGTAGGATCCTGAAATGGAGCCTGAAGTTGCTTGAAGGCACACTCCTTGGCTTCAGTGTAGCAGTGCCATGCTTCCTGCTCTCTGGTCCTGTGAACCCATAAATCACGGATTAAGGCAACCACCTGAGTCTAGCGAGTGGTCTTAGGAAGGGAGAGGAGCATGTATCCTCACCTAAATGAATCAACGCATTAACAGGGTGGGTCCTGTAAGTATTGACACTGCATAGTCACACCAATGTACGACAGAGGTCAGCCATGCCCTGACCTTACCCTGTGACAGTTGGCCAAAAGCTTTCTCTCTGTGCCTCAATAGTTTTACAGAGCCCAAATACTGTGTCACGGAGAGGAATGAAAGGTGAACACACAATAACCCCATAATTCCTCTTCTTGCATTAAAAAATAACAAAATCTTGTTTATTGAGGGCTACCATGCGGTTGTGCTGCAGCTATAGGCTTTTATGGAAAACAGTCTCATTGTTATTGTTAATGGAAAACAATCTCAATATTAGTATTAGATAATTATAATAATAATAATAGTATTTATTTCTAATCCTTTTCCACACTGAATTCCATAACAAGGAGCTGGAGTACCTGGAAAACTGGTGCTGGTTACAGGCACACATGGTGACAGGTAAATGATTACTTATTCTCTATCCCCACCTCTGAGCTGGGGATTTTCCACTACAGTGTCTTTGCTTAGGGAAAGTTTTAAAATGGCATCGGAGTCTCAAGTTGTCTGATTTTAGTGCTGATAGAATGGTACTTGATTTGCTTGACTAAGGAAGCTGCTGGCAAAAAATGTTACAATTGGCAATTTACTTGTCTCCATGCATATTTTGGCTACATATCAACTTTCTGAAGTTTTTTTCCAGACAAGTGCTGAATAATCACTACATCTGCCATGCAGACAAATGTAAAGGTGATTAAAATATTTCATTTATACAGTCTAATGCAAGAATGTAATTTGATATGTTAGACATATCAGTTCTAATACTGTTAATTAAACCTATATTTTCATTGTGGAATGAAAATATTTTTCTCATTTACTGGGACTGTATTTTTTTTTTTTTAATCCAGGTTTAGGATTTGCAGGATCAGAAATATTTCTTACATAAATAAAACTAAACACAAGACATCTTCTAGGAGTAAATATTTGAAGCTTACTCCCCTTCTCACCCTCAATTATAAGTTTATATGATCTATTAAGATTATTAAAAGTCACTGCTCTCAACAAGATTTTTCTCATTAAATTCTTTCTGAACACAGATCAAAAAAATGGAAGATTGAAGCACTCTACATTACTAAATCACTGCAGTTCAGTTGCCAGATATTTATACACCTATGGGCATTCTCTTTATTTGTCTATTAAAGAAAATATCTTACTCTGTATGCAACAGCTTTATATTACATATAATTTTACATAGGTTTACAGAGCTCTTTTGAAAGACAATCATAGAATGCATTTGGATAAATATATAGCAGTCTTAAACAATACAAAATATTTCTAGCCTAGTCAGGATTTTTATTTTTCATCTCAAATACATAAAATAAATAACACAGGAAAGATACTATTCAGTGCAAATAAAGACATCAGATTCTAACTCATTGCTAGCAGACTGCTAGAAAAATGAACCCATCCTAACAATAATTTGTATAATGTCAGGCAGGAAAAATGTAATTTAAATGAAAAGTTGGAAAACATTAGAAAAGAATGCTGATTTAGTTCTAGTTCAACATATCATCCCTATGTGACAAAGCTTTTATACGCAGCCTATGTATCTATACACAGCATAAGCTTATGCTAAGATCTCATTTATCTGAATAAGACCTAAGTATATGCTTAAGTTCCTTGCTGAATTACAGCCCTAATATAGCTGATTTGTAAAGTCAAAATCTAGGATGATATAAAGTAATTGACATTATAACTTCAGCTTTCTGCGTCCATTTGAGCTTCCAAAGTTCATTGTTAATGGTGGCTCAGAAATCTCTAATGTTGTGCTGACATTTGTGAGTAAGTTGTAACAGGGTTTATTGCTAACAGCAACGTAAAGAATAATGACATGTGGAAAAAAAAAATTAACATCTCTAGTTGCTTAAAAATCTTCATAAAATGACAAAGCATGAGATCCTGAGTGACTGGATAGAAATGAGAAATTTCTTTCTGTCGAATTACCGGTGTTAATTGACAATTTTACATCAAAGTTTCTTTGGAATCCACCTTATTTTCTGCTACAATGTGCAAGACAGACAGTAATGGTTTCCAGGTTTTCTTGTTCCAGCTAAATGTTCAGGTTTTCATAGCTCACCTATACTGTAGGTTGCTAGGAGAATTCTCCTGGAAATCAGAGAAGTCACATCCACTTATCCAGCTAAAACTGAGCTTCTGGTTTATTATACTACCCAGCTAAATTCACATATGTAGAGAGTTCAGAGGTAATAATACACATGCATGCTTATTTTCTAAATGTCTTCTTTATGTGTAACCGCCAAGGGCATTTTTTCTTCTTTGATTTTTCAGGATTGTGATTTTACTTCAATACTTTTTAAAGTCTTTTTATTCCACTGCTTTAATTCACCTAAGTTCTTTCATGAGGGGATCTGAAAGTAAAGGTTATGAAGAACCAAGAACTATTATATCCTCTTAAATAGGGAAAAATCTGAAATAAAGGAAAATCTACATAATCATATTCACATAGAAAATTTAAGAACATATTTTCCAAAAATGTACCCCCTAAAATTCTAATGCCATAATGCATTCAAGTTTTTTATTTTGATCTTCTATGGCCTGTTGTATTTGATATCTAAAATTGAAAAGTAAAGTTGTTTTTGTTAGCTTGGATATTTCCTGTCTGCTCTTTAATTAGACCAATTTTAAATGGAATTTTAAAAAATCACACTAATTTTCAGGTGGCTATGTGAAGTATTCACTCTTGAAGTCACTGTTTGCACCAGGAATATGCTGCACATGTTTCAGTCCAGTTTGGCAGTACCATCTCTTAAAATCAAAAGTAATGGGCTAAAACCTGCCTAAGAGTGTCAGGTGCTACTAGATTCCCATCATAAGGGCTTTCTTCCAGTCTAAATGATATTTATGACACAGTATGACTCCTGGCTTCTGCCTCCTTTTTTATATATATACTGTAGCTAACCATACACAGGTTGTACTTCTACAGAGCTTCAAATATATTAGCTTTAGAGTCTACAACAGTTTTGAGAGATTCAATTTACTTATTTCTTTATTTCATGGGCATTTTTAGTTTCCTTGACTCTGTTTGAAGTAAATTTTATGTCTAATTTTTCAAGGTCAAAAGGTGCAAGTTATACCACAAAGAAAATCAGTTATGAAGAATACTATTATATACTATTAAGCTATAGTACATATGAAAAAACTTATTTGCCTATGTTTTGATTTTTGGCAAGTGGTTTCCTTGTAAACTATTCATAAAAGACATCTAGATAAGAAGATGATCTTCAATCTTCCAATCCTTGAATAGGTTTATCTACTTCCAATACAATTATGTCAAAAGTTTCAGCTCCAGCTCAGAACTAATACTGCCAGCTGTCAGAAATAAGTATGTTTAGTTTTCATTTTGTACAGTTTATCCTTTGCACAAATTTCAAAACACGCTATTGGCTCCAACAATAGTTGTGAAGTAATATTCTTTGTCTACACAATTTAAAATAACAGCTCTGGATTTAGTTGTTTTTAGCTGTTTGACTAAAGGTCCCACTGAGAATGAAATAACATTTGCACAGTTTGATCTCTGCTTAGATGAAAGGCAGCTCCTTCTTTCCTAACCCTGCATGAAGGTTACTCAGCTTAACTACTTGGCTTGATACCACCTGTACTTACTCACATACACGATGAGCAGAAAAATGAGGAAAAGAGAAGAAAAGGGACTTAAGTACTCTAGATGGAGGAAATGGTGGTTTTGGATACATGGAAGAAGCAGAAAGAGAAAGTTGAGAGCATTTGGACAGCCATCACAACATAGATAATTAAAAAGAGGACAAGGGCAATGTAGCCCAGAGCCCAAGGTCACTGAGAAGCAGGCAAGAGAATTAAAACAGGGGAAAGAAAAGACTTCAGAATGCAACAGTTGTTGCTAGTACAGCTCCTGAGCCATGGATAGCTGAGTGAGGGGGTACAACCGAGCGTACAACCGAGGTGGACAACAGCTCTAACTGGGGGTGATGCCAGAAGCAAGAAGAATGTGATGAAGATCAGCTGCACATTTATGGAGATGAGAAGGGAGAGCCTCTCTACAATAATGATTATAAACCCAAAAATCTCAACATGGCTTTGTAAAAAACTTCTTTGCTGTCTTTGTCCTTTAGAGCTCAGAAAGGAGAAAAGCAGGTAATATATAGCCAATATTCACAAGACAACCATCACTTGATACTTGTAAGGACAATTTCCAAGAATTTTAAAGTAAGAAGAAGCAAGAATAAGGAATGAAGCCAACTCTGTATCAAGATCACAGTTTTTAGGTACATACGTCCTAATGGAGCACCTCCAGATGAAGCCATACCTCCTGAAATTTGGCACGCTGAATATTGTGCCATATTACGGACTTTTCACCTGAAAATGCAGTAAATATTACAAGAGTTTCAGGATGCTTGTATTAAACAACTTTTAGTTTATCTTTCTAAAATGGTATGTAATTAGAATTCTGCTTGTATTTTTGTTTTATAGACATGTTGAGAAGATGGGTCTTTTAAAATTCCCTTGCAAGAAGGAAGTTTTATTTTACTGAACATCATAATACTTATTTATAAATACTGTGCTTCTGTTACTTTTGCAGTCTTTTGTCTCACTAAGAGACTAAATCAATATAAACATATGGACATGATGTAATGAATTATATAAAATTTTAATATATACATTTACACACAGTGATGTCCATCCCTAGTTAGGAATTTTGCTTTAGAAACACCTAAAAATTGTAATGTTTGAAACCAGATGTAGAACATTTCCTTTATAAATGACAAAGCCTTAAAATATCCCAAAATCTCTTTAATTATTACAGGATTCTTAATGGCCATTCTAATTATAATAATTTCTTCCATCTGATTTTCCTTTTTCATCTGGCCATAATCTTGTCCCTTAAAATCTGAAAATGTTCTTGAAAATCAAATAGCCAGAAGCTAGACAACTGTAATCTTATCTCTTTACAGAAAGATCAGTTTTCACAGTATTCTTTTAATCAGGTGCTATTCTAACTTCCACATATATCTTTTAAAATTCACAGACAAGGTCCAGATTAGCTAGAGAGCATAAACTGGGCAGGAAAATCATGAGTGAAGTGAGGAACTGACTGGATTTTTGTCTGTTCAATGACAGAAATGGTTAACAGTTTCCAGAAAAGGGTGAATTATTTCTGGGCTTCACTGAAACATGGTGAAACATCTTTAACTTCACATTAAGAAGTTGCATGCTCTTGTATGAAAAGCATCCTGGCTTTCCCATTCAGTTTTCCTTCAGGAAATTAAGGATGCAGTGGTTTATAAATTGAACACTGTTTTTGCCTCTGATTTACGGATGTTTTACTAATTTACATGAAAACTTTTTAAATAATGAAAAATTTATCTGCTCTCCTGCAAGGGACATTTTGTTACTACACCACTACTTTGGGGGGTTTTAAATCATCCTTAATGACAATTTAATTGCAAAACCCAAAAAGGGATTAGTATCTCACCCTTCAACATCCAGAAACCTCCAACCTGAAAAAATGGCATCACAATCACTCTGTAACTGTTACTTAAATTCCTTAGAAAGTTTCTTTCTATTGGTATAAGTGAAAGAAGAGAGCAATCAGAGAGCAGTAGGTTTTGTGTCTGATGATTAATTGCTCCAACTGCATGGAGATGAACGTGTTACAAAACGTCTGAGGAGTAGAAAGTTGTGCTGAAAGATGCCAAGATAAAATACTTATTTTTTAGTTTAAAGGTACATGTTATGCTCTTACTGAAGTCAGTGGCAATCTTGATGGTGACATCAACAGGAGCAGGCAGGGTAAGTATTCTGTGTTGCTTCTACTCCTGTCCTTATGAAAGTGATAGTGATTATTCTGACATTCCGAAACACAAAGCTTTTTTAAAGCTCTGGTTTACTTACCCAGACAAGCCTGAGTCATAATAATATGTTTAAGTATATGTAGAAAGAAGCTGTATGCAACATGTGCCTCCAGATTTCCACATTGTTTCATCCCCAGCAGATGTTAATTTCTACTTGAGAATGCAAGAATGTACAAAGAGACTTATGTTGCCCCAAGAGCTGACAGAAAGTCTCAATTAATTTTGTTTCTTTTGGGATACTGCTACTTTTTTACCTCATTTACAAATTACATCTTTGCACTCCCTCTGTTGTACATGGTTCAGCTTGAGGTGATTGATTCTACTGTCTCAGAGGTTGCTGAATTCAGTGATCTTACATGTGCCACATTTACTGCAATAAATGAAACTCTGCACTGAAACCTAAATACACATACTTCAACCTATCCCCTTCACCACTTTAGAGCTGTGGTACTGAGAAGTTGAAGGAAGCTGGTATTCCCTTCTCCAATCTTTTGCACTGCCAGATGAATTCACTCTTACAAGAATTTAATACTATGATTGTTTCCTACAGTTCAAACTAAGAGCTGATGTGGGACTGAACAATCTCCCCAGCAGTGACATGAGGGTGATCGGGGAGTCCCATTTTTCGAAGGGAAGGGCAACAATATTTTCAGAACTGTCAAATCTTCTAAATTAGTACAATTCAGTAGGATCAATCCTTTTGATGAATCAATCTATCAGATTTTCCTTACAATTTGAATTTTGGCCTTATACCTGTGGCTGGGAAAACACTGCTCTAAACTTTCTGACAAACCTTGACTAAAATGTAAATAATTTTATGCCAAAAGATTTTTTTAGTGAAAGTCATCAAGAATATTTGCTTTGAGGTTTCTTTCAGAAACATGATGCTTTTAGCTAGGTTTCCTCGTACATTTTTGTTTGAATTCTCAGTGTATGCAAACCTTATGTGAACTGCAGCCAGAACACAGTCAGAACTCTTGCCAACAAAAACTGCTGAGTTTCACCACAGCTTTAAATATTTTACAAGGTTTGAAGCTTTGTTTGCTCTCATTTGAAAGAACTGTTAGGATATTGCTTGCAGTTTGCCTGACCTCCGCCTGTAATTTGGAAGGTTTACTCTCTGGCATACCTGTAACTTTCCACTTCACAGTCTGTCTCAACTATTTAGGAGGTATCAAGTGGGCAAAAAATGGATCGAGAGCCTCAGGCTATGTCAAAAATGTTTCTAAGACACTGAGAATTTAGACAAAAAGTTCTTGCTTACAAATCAATGTCTTAAAGGATAAAAAAGGCAATTTACTGTGTGGGGCTTGCTACCTATTACAGTAGTGAACATGATCTTCATCACTGTAAGAACCAGTCCCTAATGTGTAGGCTAGAAAGCTGCATTATCACAGGTGAATTCAATCATATAAATAGTGTCAAGAAGTCTAAATACAGGTAATGGAGTTGGGTATACTCACTCCTATGGTGAACAGAATGTAGCCACATTTATTTTTGCAACTTTTTAATTTCTACTGATCACTAATCACTAAAATATTAGTAACAATAATTATCAGTAACAATTTTGTATCTCTAAAGATACTGCATGGATAACGATGACATAGACATTGAAAGAAACAATAGGAGTAGTTAGGTGGCAAGGAACTCTTAAGGTGAGCAGATGTCTGTAGGCAAACAGAAGAAAACTGCAGGTACTAATATATGTATATGTATTTCTACATCTATCAGCATTCTTAAAAACCTGATTTCATACTGCTAAAGATCAGATGCCTGGGAGAAAAATGTGAATAGTAGTAGAAAATATGTAAATGATATCAAGAAAAATTTGAAAAGCAAAGACACACAAAAACGTGACAGCAGCAGGTATCTGTAAGTATGTATATATCTACACACAAAACCAAAGACAAATGGAACAAGTAGGAAACTGTCAGCAAGAAAAATAAACCAAAATCTGGAAACTTCAGAAAACTGCTAAGGAAATCACATCTCTAAGGAGTAATCTATGAACTGTAGGGATAAGGCCAATAACAAGATTTTCCATACATTAGGAACAATGAATAGGTTCCTAATATTGGATACAGACCATGAACACACACACACGGTAGAATTTTAGTAAAAAGCAGCATACAGTTATTATTTCTGGTCTGTATCTGCAGAGGAAAAAAGCAGACGATTTATGTATTCCAGGAAGATAATTTTACAATTTTCATGTGAAAACTAAGCAAAGATATCATACAAATACTGCGGGGGGTGGGAGGGTGGGGTAGGGGGGACGGGGAGGAAAACCCCAAACCAGCATTTTTAAGTCAGCAGGTCGATGTAATTTGCATTTAAACGTTTAAAAGAACTAGAGAGTCCAGGGCTCTCTGAACCATAACTGTTGATTTTAAGTAACTGTTGGAACACTGGAAAAGTTCCAGAAAACTAGAAACACAGCTAATGTTGCACATGTGTTTAAAAGGTGAGCAGTCCAGATAATTGCATATTTATCAACATGAGATTGTTAGAATCAAAATCAATCACTGATACAGCTTAATTAATATGGAATTTTTAAAAGGTACTAAAAATATGGCACATAAAAGGAAACATAATGAAAACAGAGCCTGACTAACAAACTGACCATTTTTTTGCTGAGACACCAAGACTGGAGTACTCTTTCGAAGACTTCTGTATGACAACTGACTCTGTATTGTGCAGTGTTTTGGCTAACACAAAACCAGGAGAATTGCAAAGGTTAAGAACTATTAAACAATGTATTGTTTAAAAAGAATAAGATAATTTGTTTCCCTAATGACTGTTCAGGGCTATTGTCAGTTATCTGGAAGAAAATATAAATTCATCACTGCTAAAACCTGTAGACGACACAGTCTGGAAAACTGGTTAGCGATGACAAAGATGGGTCAAAGGTACAGAATGGCTTTACTTAATAAAATGGATATACTTAAGGGGTATAAAATTTAAGACAGAAAATGATTGAATTATAGAATGTTTTGGGCTGGAAGGGACCTCACAGACCATCCAGTTCCAACCCCCCTGCCATGGGCAGGGACACCCTCCACTAGGTCAGGCTGCTCCAAGCCTCATCCAGCCTGGCCTTGGACACTTCCAGGGATGGGGCATCCACAGCTTCTCTGGGCAACCTGTCCCAGTGCCTCACCACCCTCTCCGGGAAGAATTTCTTCCTGATATCTACTCTAAATCTCCCCGCTTTCAATTTAAACCCATTACCCCTTGTCCTGTCACTACAGGCACCTGTAAAAAGTCCCCCCCCAGCTTCCTTGTAGCCCCTTCAGGCACTGGAAGGTGCTGTAAGGTCTCCCCAGAGCCTTCTCTTCTCCAGGCTGAACAAGCCCAACTCTCCCAGCCTGTTCCCATAGGAGAGGTGCTCTGTGTCAGACTACATTACCACAATGAGTGCTTTCTCATCTTACAACCTATAAATTAAACCATGTAGTGAAAATCTTTCTTTCAGCTATTGGGCATGGGAAAGCTAATTGGCACGAGTCAGATTCCACCCACAGCCTTGGATTCCAAATTTGGTATTATATCATCTGACGGCTAATAAGAAAAGCTGCAAATAGTAACACAGATCTGCAACTCTATTGCAACCTGTAGTAACAGCAAAACACGGATATCCCCCTTATTCTTAGTGTCCCCTGAAAGGACAGGAACTATCTGCCTAGGTTCAGAGTCTTTGCAAGGTCTGAGAGGCAAATACATGGAAAGTTCTTCATGCTAGAAAAAAATATGTTGAATTGTAAGAAGTTATGATGGAGAAGCAACTTCAATCTCATGAGATGGCAAATGGAAAGTTTGCAAGGATGGGAAGACCATGGTTGAAAGAGGAACAGGAGCATGGCTGTCAGTGACAGTATTTTTAAAGGATCAGGTCAGGAAATAGATGTTGCAGTAGGTAATGCACAGTGTAACTGAGGCTTGGTCTAAAATGTGCAGCTGAGAATGGCATGAAAAAAGGACGCTAAAGGGGTAAAAGCAGCAACGAATAGCTTAAATATGTGAGACATGGAAGAATAAATATAAATCTCCAGGTTTTCACAAAAATAGAAAAGCTGAAGTGTAGAAGGCTTGCAAAGGTCGTTCAAAATTGAGATCATATTTCCAGCAAAACTGCAGATGTGTTAAAATACTAAGCACTGTTGGGCAGAGAAGTAATACTATCACTAGTGTTCAGATAAAAAATAAAACAAATTGGCTACATCTGAGAAGCATGCAGCTTACAAATCTTTGTTAAGCCTTCAAACCTTAGATCTGAACTCAGTTAATCCTGCTATCACAGACTCCCAGGGACAAAGACTCTTGTCTGGGAACAGTAATGCCCTGCATTACCACCCTTGCCACCTTCTCCTGTCTCCCTGACTATGCTTGGTGTTTGCACAGCACAGTAGAGGAAGGCAGCAAGAGAAGTTGCAGTGCAGACACAGCCAAAACCACCGCATGACAGCTTTTTGAAATGGAGTGGGGGGTAAGCTTAGATGTCCCAGGCGTTCTTTTAGCAAAATAGTGTGAAAAAAAGAACTAAACAAAGGTGAAGGAATCATGGGCAGTTTTATCATCCATCCATTGTATCTCAACAACTGTACACCTTCCTTTTGTCTTCAATCACACGTCCAATTCATATATTGTTTTTTCTTCCTTAGTAACTTCAGGACACCCTCGTTTTCCTTACCATTCTCATTTCTAGTTCTTCTACTCTCTTCTTTCTCAAAATCTTGCCTAAAACCCCATTTTCCTAGAAATGCTTTCTGTTCTTTTTCTCTTCCTGATTATTTCTCCTTACCTCTTTATGCCCATCCGCTATGTTCTTTTAATCCTATCCACTTTAAATAATAACCCTTTTAGGATAAGAAAATGATTAGTGTTCACAAATGCACATTTAGGCTTATGGGCATGATTTAGGTGGCAGTACTGACCTGCAGCTTTTAAAAGCTGTGCCCATGAAAGCCATCAACAGAGCTGGCTTCTAGTCACAAAGTGTCCTGTTAATCACCATGCTCAGAATGGAAATGATTTGCCGTGAATAAAACAAAAGACTTATTACATACTAACAACTATTTAAATATTAAAAGCTAAAAATACCTGTATTTGCATACATATAACCACCAATTTTATCTATAAGAATGTTGACCTATATAAAATCATTTCAATTAAAAAAAAATTTATGAATTTTGTAACATGTCTGCTCATCATTCAAATTGTTATATCTAAATATTTCTCACTAGAACTGTAAAAAAGGATTTTTTTATTAAACAAGAAAGATTAGATTAGCTTTTAAAAAAGGAGATTGGTTATCTTTAGTAAAGTAAAGGTTATGCATTTCAACTACCATAAAGAATTGCAAAACTTCAGTATGTGTAGGGTTAAAGGGTGGAAATGTGCTGTAACTTGCAGTGGAAATTTCCACTGCGTGCTTTATTGGCAAAGGAATGAGCCATACCCATGGTAAGGGGGGGTGTGTGTGTGTGGTCTCTTCATAAACACATTGGAATGCTGTGTCACATTATTTTTGCTTTCAGCCTTCTGACCAGTTTTTGATCTTCCTGAGTTTCCTGGGCTCACAGTGCACACAGATCCACTAAAACTTGTGGGACATTTGCCTAAGAACAAACTGTAGGAACATATTTTAGGCTGCTTGACTGTTCTCATACTGACACATACTGTCTGTAGTATTCTCCAGTCTTTGTCATCCGTTCAGCCAATCATCCTTGTTTATTACCGACTATAATTGTTTGCCTTTTGTTAATTCTGTACAGCCAACACTCAATTATGGATAGGGGAAAAGCTGTAAGATCTTGGGGACAACAACTCTTGTTCTGCCTGTAAAACAGCAGTTCCTATACTTCCAGGCTAGTGACTGATTACAGGATACAAAAGGAAAATTAGGAATATTTGAGAAAAGTTACCTAGAAAGTCCCAAGAAGATCAGTACTGGAATCTGAGGGATTCAATTTATATATTAGTGATTTGGAAAGGGCCTCGCATAGTGAAGCAACAAAAAGGGCTGCCCTGTAATTCACAATAGTCACTTGTAAAGCTGTCTGCAAAGGAACGGCACAAATACACATTTGGGTGGTGAAATGACAGCTACAAGATAGGAAATGGTTAACAGAAAAATGTCCCTAAATACATGTGAAAATATGGGTTTAAATGAGATTTTGGTACTCGGGGAATAAAATCTTAGTCAATGTGGCTAGTTCTCTGAAAGCATTAATTCAGTGGGAATCAGAACATGACACAATGCTCTGAGTTACTTAGAAAGGAATAAAGAAAGCATAGATGTTTATGCTTCTTTATAAATTAATTTTATGGGTTAATGAATCCTGAATGCTGCTCACAGTTCTTTTCTCACTGCTAAAGAGCATATGCTGGAAACAGAAAAGGCACAAATAAGTGACAAGGATGGTGGAATGTATAGTTTCCACATGAAGAGAGCCTGATTTTCCATCTTAAAAAAGAAGTATGTCAGAGATGACACAAAATCATGTTTTGAGTAGAAGCAGTTATTAAATATTTATCTCAAGTTAAACACTAGAGGGCATCAGGGAAACCACCTATCAACAGACGATCTCAAGAAGAAGTATTTTTTCACCATTCACTGAGGTGAGTGCTTAAAGTCTTGTGATAGTCAATATTTTACGGGTTTCAAAAGAAAAGTGACAGTGACCAGTGGAGAAGCTCCACAGCTTCCGACTCAGGAAATACCTAGATGGAGGATGCCCAAGCAGAAGGTATGCCTTCTCTCAGTGAGTCTTCCCTGAGCAGCTGCTGTGACGGCCCCGTAAGAGGCTGACTCTGGAATAAGACAAGCCTTTGGGATGTCCTAGCATGAGAAATAAACATTCCTGACACTAAGCGTACAACACCAAGTTTAACAATAACCTGATGCCAACACTAAAAACCTGTAAAAGCAAAACGTAATGTAAGAGACTGAATAGCAGTGCTCAAATTGTTGTGGTGAATGGGGCTGCATCTGGCTGGTGACCAGTCACCAGTGGTGTTCCTCGGGGCTCAGTTCCAGGGCCAGTCCTGTTCAGTGTATTTATCAATGATCTGGATGCAGGAGTTGAACACACCATCACTAAGTTTGCTGATGATACCAAACTGGGAGGTGCTGTTGACTCTCTTGAGGGGCAGGAGGCCTTACAGAGGATCTAGGTAGGCTGGAGCCTTGGGCTCTGATTAATGGGCTGAAATTTAACAAGAACAAACACTGGATTCTGCACCTGGGACAGTTACACTGGCACAAGTACAGACTGGGAGAGGAGGGGCTGCCGAGCAGCCCTGCAGACAGGGATCTGGGGATGCTGGTGGGCAGCGGCTCAACACCAGTCAGCAGCATCCCCTGGCAGCCAAGGGGGCAAACCGCATCCCGGGGCCCATCACACACAGCACAACCAGCTGGGCAAGAGACCTGGTTATCCCGCTGGATTCAGCGTCAGTGCGGCCTCACCTCCAGTGCTGGTGCAGCTCTGGCGCCTGGAATTTAAGAAGGATGTGAGGGTCTTTGGATGCATCCAGAGGAGGGAAACAAAGCTGGTGCCAGGGCTGGAAGGCACGTCCTGTGTGGAGTAGCCGAGGTCTCTGGGCTTGTCTAGTTTGGAGCAAAGGAGCCTGAGGGGTGACCTCACTGCCCTCTGCAGCTTCCTGGGGAGGGAATGTGGAGAGAGAGGTGCTGGTCTCTTCTCACTGGTACCCAGGGAAGATTTAGACTGAATATGAGGAAGTATTTCTTTACGAAGAGGGTGGTCAAACACTAGAATGGGCTTCCTAGGGAGGTGGCCGGTGCCCCAGGCCTGTCAGTGCTTAAGAGGCACTTGGGCAGTGCCCTTAACAACATGCTTTAACTTCTGGTCAGCCCTGAAGTGGTCAGGCAGTTGAACCAGATGATGATTTTAGGTCCCTTACAACTGAAATATTCTGTTCTATTTGTCACATACCAAGAATTCCCAAGGAAATGTAAAATATGCAAAAGGAGAGAGAAAGGTATGTAATATTAATCTAGCTCTATTCATCTTGCAACAAAAGGGTTTTACCAATAATATCAGTAAGAGCACAGTTAAACAAATGCTGAGGGAACAACTTTAAAACTCCCATCTGAGCTGTCTGTATCACTTTATGGTTAGCAATGGTTAATAATTATCTCTTTGGTGGTTTCTATGTCTAACCAGCTCTACAGATTGCATAAAGAACCAACTTTGTATATTCTGAAAGGAAACATGAATGTAAGTACCATTAGAGATCAAGGAGTGTAAATGGTAAAGTACTTAGGCTCAGACTACAGGTAAATGTACTATGTTTGCATTTTTTAAGTTGTGGTTGTGTTTTTTTTCCCCCCTCTTTGTGATAATTCATTTCAAATAATTTTTAGGGACTTTGGTTTGTAAAATCAGTCAACAGGATTGAGAATCCCAGAAATCACTCTGTCAGAGTCACAGCCAGAACATGTGGCTTAAGATTAACAGTTCAAGTAGTGCTGTAGATTGTTCCCAGTTACTGTTGGTAAGCTTTCAAAATCTCTTTGAAAACCAACCTTTTGCACCTACCAAAAAAACAAAAGATCAGTATTATACTGATTTTGAGTCCAGGCTGAATGGCCAAGTAGTGAAAGTACAGCTTGTATAACAAAGTTACGCTATTTATGAATATGGTAATCAATATGCAAATTGACAGTTCCTCTATTTTAAAAATAACATAATAGGACTAGAGAATTTTGCCATATCCAAAACAGATGATGAGACATCTACAACAAAATTATAGATTAAATAGGCAACGAAACTTGGAAAAGTGACAGCTGAGATAAGAGGTGTAAACTTAAGGAGTGTGAAATTATGAATGCTATGTGGAAGGTGAACATGGAATGGCTGCTCAAGATGTCTCCTACTACCAAAAAAAAAAATGCAAGGTTTTAAATTACATCAGAAGTATTTACACAGTCAAAATTTTCTATACAGTGAATAATTAAATGGTGGAACTGACTGCCACAGGATTCTCTGAACATAAACACTAAAAATGGAATTTTAAAAGCAGTTAGAATAAATGATGGAAGAAAAAAAAAATTAGGTAAAAGCCTCTAAACAAAAAGACACAATTATAATTTCCATTCACAAGTCACATAATGCCTGAAGCTGGAAGAGCTTATCAAAAGGAACACCACTATACTCCTGTCTTGTTTGCAAATTCTTCCCTTAAACAGCTGCTTTTGGCCATTGGCAAGGACAGGATTATGGGATATATGGACTTTTGGCCTGACCTAGTATAATATAAAGATAATTCTTTCAGCTCTCCATACAACATTTGGTCATGCAGTTTATAGAATGAATATCAACTCACTATGAGTAAGTTCATTTCTCAAGATGAAACATGAAAAATAAGAAGTTAACCATACATGCATCTCTAATTAGATTTCAGAATATATATTTACACATTTGAATGATTTTAGGGAAAAGAAATTACCAATTGTAAGCAGTCAACATGGCTTGCTTTAACAAAAAAACCAAGGTTTGATGTTTTTCTTATGAAGCATCTCAATACTCTTTAAATGTGAGATGTAATGTGTGCCAATGAACACTATTTTTTTTCTTCTTTAAGGAGATCAGTCAAGCAGAGTGCAGTAATCCATGCAATATTTCCATGTGATCTCTTCTCTAATGTCAGAATTTCTTATGTTGGAAAACTTAGGATAAGCAGCAAGTGGCTCCAACTTGACAGTTATGGTTTTTTCTGTTTTCTCATGTCTTGGGACATATTTTTAATGAAAGATGTTCTAAAATTCAAGGAGGTAATTAGATGAATCTGTTGGCTTTCAGTGGTAAGCCTGTTGTGATTTAATCACCATCTGTCCCAAACAGGCTTGCAACTTTCCTTAGGAATGGCAAGCAATCCCTGTTACTGCCTCCTATAATCTGCAAGCCCATTTTCTGCTATTGATTTATAAAGCTATCACAGCTATCCTTCAGAGCGGGAAATAGTGGTTGATGTGCAGTGCTTCAGGTTGAACATATCTGCTCAATCTTCTTTCAGAGTATTTACAGTAATTCTCAGCTCTAAGGAACTGTGGTATTAAATTGTTATTACTGTACACTATGCAATGTGTGAATTAGTAATTTTTTAATGATGATCAAATATTTTTAGGTGAAGATATAAAGAAAAAGTAAAGTTTGCCCACTATCTGTTTCAACCAGTTCCTACTTGATTTGTTTTGATTTTTTTTGTGAACACTTCATCTTTATAAGATATAGAAATTGTTTAGCTGAAA
Organism: Rhynochetos jubatus; assembly: GCA_027574665.1. Lineage (NCBI taxonomy): Eukaryota > Metazoa > Chordata > Aves > Eurypygiformes > Rhynochetidae > Rhynochetos > Rhynochetos jubatus. The sequence goes on along the minus strand of CM050690.1, from coordinate 70,954,906 downwards.
GACACACAGAGCTCAGAAACTCCCTTACACAGGAGATTTTTAATTTGGCCCAAATGTATTATAACTGTTTTTACATCTACCTTTAAAAAGTTTACTTTTGAAAAAGTGTCATGAACAGAGATTTTTGAGAAACAGAATTCACCCTGTAACTTTAAACACAGCTGAATCAACCTGTTGAATTTGTCAAATTAATCCTGCAAATTGCCAGAAATCAGGCCAAGAATATCAGACCTTCCAAACATCTTTCTAATGGAAAGGGGAACTGCAGCCATAACCATGCTGCACAACAACTGGTGTCCTTAGAATACCAACTTGAGACAGAGTTTATAGGTTTCAAATTGACTTTGCCAGGGGGCTTTCATCCCCTAGCACAACACTGCCACCTGGGCTGTAGGGAGGTACGGAGCACAGGCCCAGCCATTTCTACTGCTGTGAAACTAGAGAGAATCTGTTGCTCTGCAAAAACATAGAAAGGCGAAGTCTAGAGCTGGATGGTATCCTCTTGATCAAAATCCAGTTTGGTCATGGAATCACCATCGACTACAGTAGCTAAAGCAATGACTCAGCATGTGAAGTAACATCACGTGGACAAGGCTCCAAGTATGTGTTTGAGAGGGAGATATCATTCCTCTGTGGAATTATGTTTATATGTACCAGTGATTCCCTGTCCTAAATAAAGACGCCTAATATGTTAAAAGGAGCTATAAATCTCATTTATTTTGAGATTTTAAAAATGTGATGGTATGTTGAGAAATGTTTTGTACTATCTTTGTGTCAGTTGCAACAAATTATGAACTTTTGATCAACGTGTCAAAATTATGAGCCAGAAATACCTAACCATTTGTTATGAGTTGCTGGTGTCCAGAAGCTTTAGACACATTGCACCATTTACCATAAATGTGAATGTGAGGCCTTTGGTCCTTTACAATGAACTGATAAGATTTTTTAAAAGCAGCTCCTACTATAATGAATATAATTAAGATAATGGCAAACACTTTTAAGGAAAGATACAATTAACTAGCAGACAGAAGAGTCCCTCTCCGAAACAAAGTTTTAAATTAATTGTAAAAATCCAGACCTTAACAGATGTGCAGCGGCAGATGCTAGTTCACGCTGAGCTTTCTATCAAGATCTTGTATATTAATAAAGCATAACGTGGCAATCTACAAAAAATTCCAATGACTGATGCAGTTACACTCTGATCTAGAGACTTTCTGTCATGTTTCCCTACTGGGACACTTGGAAAAGGAGAGTCATCTGCTTTCTTTCGCTTTTTTCCAAAGGCTGAAGAATTATTGCCACATGCAAGACATTAACTGAATAAACAACACCCAATAATTTAAGACATCTGGGTTTTGTGAGCAAATCTGAAAAAAACAAACTGAAAGCTTTCTAATAAAAATGCTGTCTATCATTATAATCTTGAAGCAGTCTGACAAGTTGCCTGATTCTTTCATGGCTGGTGCCTTTTAAAACTGCTCCCTGTTGTGTAGCAGTTTGCGGAAGTTCCTGAGGTCTGTTTTGTCTTGCCAGCGTTACTCTCCTTGCTCTCAGTTCAAAGACATGCCGTGTAAAGCACCGCATTTTTATGGCATTAACAGTTGTCATTGTTTATTGTTTTAACTTGCCCTGAGTATGCCAGATATTTGTCAGGAAATGTGTCACGGAAACACGTGAGCCTGCCTTTATCTCATTGATGCTCTTCACGCTTAATATGGCACATTGCCTTTTTGCCATGATGGTTATACACAGAAACAGCAGCTTCTTGTGTTCATGAAATCCCTTCCCTTATCATCTAGAAAACTCAGGACTGGCATATCCTTCTCCCACACACAATTGCCATCTGCACGCAGAGCTATGAAGCAAGATAATGAACAGTTGTCCCATTCCCTGGGATGGAACAAGCGAAGAGGTTGAAAAGCCCATTCGTGCCCTCTCTAGCCCCTGGCGCACCTGAATTACTCTCTATCCTGGGCATTGCCTGGGACTCAAACCTTGTTCAAGAAGGTTCCACAGTCAAACTGAAGTTATGCTTGATTGCCACCAATTCTTTTCTGAAACGCAGAGATCCCTATGCACTTGCATAGCAAACTTCTTCAGCTTTATTATTATCACATTTCTGTTAGGGTTGTTCTGTCTTTGACAGATGATATGTTATCCTGCTCATATGCATGAAGAAGAAAACTTGAAACTTCTTATTTTGGTGCTGATACTACCCTCTGGGCAGTTTTTCATTGACATTTTTTTCTTTTTCTCTAGGAAATCAAAGTCATTGTCTTCTTTCCCCATCTCTAAGAATTTTTTGGGCCTGCAGCCCTATCTACCATTTTTACTGAGATATTGACTTCACTGCTCCATTAACTACCACCTCCTGAAATATCCCTGATTCTTATAAGCAATATTCTGAATGTCTTCACTAGAATTCCTACAAAAGCATGGTAATTCAGTTTGTGGTTTGCCTGTCATACTAACAGTATGTCAGTGCCCCCTTCTACTTGCCTGGTGGTAACTAAAGTAATTTGTTTTATATTGTTAGATTTTTGACAAATAAGATCACACAGCAGACTCCTGGTCCATGAATAAGGCTTATTGACATTAAAGTAATGCTGTAATTACTCTATGAGATAATGGAAGTCATTAGGTAATAATAGTTATCACAACTATTATTATTATTCATAGTATCAAGACATTTCTTTAATCTTTTTATCTTGCTACGGTGTAAAACCTGACAATATCATAGAGCAATTAATTCAAATACAGACTTTCAGTAATAAACAAATTGGACCGCCTCTCTTCCTCTGATCACTGAGAAATATTAGCTTTTACCAGAAGGTGGTGCTTATGTGCCACTAAATAAAAATGACGACATGGTCCTCCAACTTCAGGCAAGTTCCCAAATAGTAGAACAGAAAATAAAATAATTATTTACAATTTCTGTGCTTCGTTTTGAAAATTTGCCTGAACTGCCAAGAAAAGGAACTGAGATCTTTCTTCCACAGGAAATTACTTTCCCAAGATTTTAAGATGGGCTTTCATCTCATTTCACACTCAGTGACATCGTTTTTTAGTACTGTCAAGTATTAATCCATGCACAAAACTGAGAAATAATTTATTATTATTTTTTACATGAAGAAAACATGTAAGTTGTTGTACATATGGTTTATTTAAGTTGGTAATATTAAATAACCAACAAGAAACTGCAGTTTTGATAAGCGATTTTTAGTATTTTGGATTAAGAAAATGTTTTGTGAAGCCAAAAAGTGAAGATGAAAATATATTCTCAAAAAATAGCTCAAAAGAAACTCTTTGAAATAAAACTGCAAATATGTGGGTCTAACAAGAATCTATAAAGAAATCAATTTCTTTTACACAAGATTTTCATTTACGCTGTATCTTTCATCCCACAGAAACATAGAAATAATTTTGGAGACTTTGGTATCTAATATTTAGAATTTCAGAAGTTCAGTTTAGAAAGCTGATTTGGAAAGGTGACAACTGTATCTTCTCCTTCTGTTATCAGTTGCTGGTGTTCGTGAAAATTACCTGTTCTGGTTTGAAACTTTGCTTAGTCTGCCTTAAATTAATGGTCTCATTCACTGATCTCACACACAGGACTGAAGGCATAAGAGACCAGAAGTTGCTCTTCTGTTACATCTGTGCCTCTACAGACTTGTTGCTAGCCCAGAGCACAGCGTCTCCAGATACACAAACTATTCTGGTATGTAAAGTGGCACAATGCATAGCAGTGCTATGGTCACCACAGATTTTCCTGGCCATATGCCCTTGTTCTTGCTCCATAAAAGACACCTCTGTATTGCTCAAGTTGTCTGCTGAGTAAGGTCATTTCATTGAGTTTATAGATTATATGGGAAATCTGTGATGAATCAGGCAGATAGCTCTCTGTTCTTAGGTTAGTGTCTGTCTGTGTCTTTTGCTCCCGGATGTGGCCATTATTCTGTGAACCTGAATAAATATAAAGCTTAAAAAAAAGAAAAAAAACACCAACAGAATTATGACTACAGGGAAACAGGCAATCCCATATGGCTGAATAATTTCAGTATTCAGAATTGGATGTTCATTAGACTAACTATCTGCTTTCTTGACAAAGCCTATCATCTTCACACCGCTATGTGTTGTCATGCTACTGACCTGAAAAGTTAGCCAAAATTCATGACCCTGATGGGTTGTTTCCATTCGGGTGAGGAATGGGGAATCTGAGACAGGTAGCCTCCAGACCTATTAATGGAAAAAGGTGGTTAAGGTTCTGTTTTCTTGAAGCCACTAAAACCAGGAATAAGTAGATTCTTCAGTTAGAAACTACCCAGTCCGTCACACTGGCAAGTTTTGTGTTCAGGAACCTCTATCCCTCTTCTCAGGTTCACATTTGCAATTATTTTGCCTCTGATTTAAGAACATTCTATGCCTATTCTGAAAGTTTTTCCATTAGAAGCTACTTTGACTTGTGCTGAATGTGACAGCCAGAGATAGTAAATCCTGCCCTAGGTCCAGGGAAAAGCAGGATATCACCTCCATTTCCTTTACCTTTCTCAACATGCACATCCAATGAGTGTGGACACGGTATTTCCACCCAGGGTGCTGGCAGCTGGGCCACATTTGGTCCTTTAGAGGAAAAAATAAGAAAAGAAAATTATCATCCAACAACCCAAATGTGCTATCTCAAACTATGATAGGACAGCAGAAAACTACAGTGATAGACAGCACCATTTTGCTCCTTATCCCCACTGCTTGGTTACCAGCAGAGTAGGCATTGGTACCACTGAGAAGAATTGGGCATTGTGTGGCAGTGGACTCAGTCTCTGAGCTGCAAAAGGAGTGAGTATCTGCAAAATAAACAACATTCCCAGCCCTTCATTATTTATTGCATACACATGAGCAATGAAGGGAGCTATTTACAAACCTGTTTTGGTAGAAAGCCAAAACAGGAAAAAAATATGCTGCATAAGGAAGAAAAGCTACATCTACCCAAGTTGTTTCTTCAGTGCATGAAGGTTACAAGACTACCCTGTGTTGGACAGTTCTGGATTCCCTTTTGCCAAACGTCTTCTTCATATTTGTACATGGTGTTTTATATGGTTTTGGCTTACTTTTAACTTCTAGTAACACTACATTTGCCTAGTACTCTTGTGGTTCTTTTTCATCTTCAAACACTCTGCATACATTAACTAACATAATCCTCTTAATCACTTCAGTACTTCTTGTTATTTTGCCTCCAGAAATAGTAAGGACCAAGTTAAAGCATTGCTGCTACAGCATTAACTCAATGTCCTGAAGAAATCAGCACAAACCTTACCAACATGAATGTAAAACACTTTACTGCAGAAAGATATGAGGTTTTACATGAAAACAGTGGAAATTTATAGTACACCAGAAAGAAATTTGGTAAGACCTTACTGTGTAGAAAATAATGAAACAGTTTTGAGAAAAGTTTGTCCCTGCGAAGGTGTTAGAGGAGTAAAAAGAAATCTCTAAGAAAAAGCCTAATACCTATGAAACTCGTTCAAGGACTTATTTTAAAAGATCACTGCTGTATGTGCATCGTCTTTTACACAATACTTCAGTATTGAAAAGAACTGCACATTGAATAAATAGGTCCATTCTCTATCGTAATACATAAGATGTTTTCTTTGGAGGTAACAAAGATGAATATAGAGTTGAAAGAGAAAGGACTGGTTAATCAGGACAGGCAAAGTTACACTTTTTCTGAAATTAAAACAAGCTCAGAAAAAACTATTAAAAAGAAATAGAAGGTTTGATGTAGGAGAGTTCTTTGAGGAGAAGGAGGGTTTTCAGAGAAGTCATGTGCTTGGGGAGAAAATGAAACAAAGCTCATTCTAAGAAAAGTTTGAAAGCTGAGAAAAGAAAACCTGCCTATTCTAGTAATGTTAAGTGCTGTTAGTTTTCTTTCGGCTATAAAATTTGGATCAGACTGGAAAATGAAGTGCTTGAATTTTAAGGGCTGAGTCAACCTCTAGAATATTTTCTGCAATTATGCTCTCCCTGTAATCCTTTCTTCAACTTCATCCTGAGTAATCTTCACATGCGTGCACTGCATTCTAAGTCATTAAGGGTTTTTTTCCACCTTGTTTTGAATGGACCAAGGACCTGCTCCAATAGAGCAACTGCTGTACTCTGAATCAGTAGTTCTCAAACTATTGTTTGCAGTCATCTACAGAGAGCTGGCTTGTCACATGGTGCTGGCTGTAACTTTGTAAACAGAAATAAAAGATGTTAAAAAGATGTATTAAATACTTACCCATGACACAGTCTCTGCAAAGAAAACTGAACGGACTATGCAGTGTTCTAAGAGAATTGGGAGTGTTCCTTGAGAAATCTTGTATGCTTGAGGTGAGTTTCGCACTTCTAAACATTCAGAAGCCTTCCATTGCTTCCCCCAAGTACCAGAACTGCTTACCACAGAGAAATCTGTTACGAGAATAACAGCAAGGAACAGTGAAACCAGAGAGAGAAAGGCAAAATAAAAGCAGTAAACTTTAGGAAGGCAGATTCCAGTAAACTCAGGGACATGTTAGTTAAGAATTTATGGAAGGCAAGTTCATGAGGAAAAGGAGTTAAAGAGGCCTGGCAATTCCTCAAAGAAATGGTAGAGGCACAAGTACAAACCGGTCCAATGCAAAGGAAGGATGAAAAACATAGAAAGAGACCAATCTGGCTAAGTCGTGAGCTTGTTATTAGCCACAAACACAGGAAGAGAGCACAGAGAAAGTGGAAATTAGGTTAGACTGCTAGGGACAAGTATTTTTCAGAAGACACGGAACTCAGGCCAAGGTACAAATGGCTGCAATTAGCAAGGAAGACCAAGAGTAACAAGGAAGAAATATATAAGTAATAATTACATTAGTAACAATAAGAAAAGCAAGGATAATATAGCTTTGCTCCACAGGAGAGATGAAAAGTTAAAGGGCTTCAGAATTCACTAAAGAGATCATTTGTAAACAGGAAGCTAACACACAATTGAGTGATAAAACATATGACTTTAGTCTAAAATAAGGGAAGGACAAGCTAGGCAATTGTTAAGTACATTTTAAATGAAAGCAGATTAAAATGATCTTCATATCACTTTGATTCACTATCAAGATTTACTTACCAAAAGTATATAACCTCAGGGCAAAAGCAGTCCTCTGAGTAGTTGTGAAAGAAAACTGAGAGAGGAGAAGACTCTCCAGAGGGAAGATGCAATTCACAAATTTAATGGGAGAGGAGGGAGATGGAAAAAAATAATTTCAATTACATTTCCAATTACTGTAAAAATCCCACTAACAAATAAGCAACTTGCAAACATTGTCAAGAATAATGTTTCAGGCGTTCCTCCATGGAGCAGGGAGTTGGACTTGATGATCCTTATGGGTCTCTTCCAACTCAAGATACTCTACGACTCTATGAAATCATGTCTTTTACTATAAAGTAACAGAACTTACACCTGAGGACACAGCAGAAAATGCCATGTTTCCAGACACTTGTAAGGCTTTTGACAACTGTCCTGCATGACAACCTCATGAACAGCTGGGGAAACTTTTTCTTGACTCTCCTAACACGAAGTAGGTACATAATTTGTTGGAAAATCATACCCAGAGTATACTCATTTAGGTTTAGCTGTCAAAATAGAAGGAAGTGTTGAGTGGTACCAGGATTTGAATGAAGCTCAGGTATGCATATGAAGGTATGCATAAAAGTACCACATGAAAGCATGAGTACCATATGAAAAGTAATATATGAAACCAACTGTACAAATACTGTACATGGAACAGCTAGCTAAGCCAGAACAAGGGCTAAATCACAATCTGAACATGATCCAGGATTGGCTTGCTTGTTACTGAAGCAGCAAAGCTCAGGCTAGGATATACATCAGCACTGATAAAACCACAGGGGTTTAGAACAGGGTATCCAGTTTGGGGCAGTTTGGGGCAGTTTGGGGCGTTGCCCTTCAAGAAAGAACTAGATTCATTGGGCAGACTCAAAGAGAACAAAAGTATTTTCAGAAATCTAGAAAATATAACCTGAATAAAACATAACCAAAATTAAACTGAAGAAGAATAGTCAAGATATGTAAAAGACAAGAATAGAAACATTACTGTAAAGAGAAAGAGCATGTTTTTCTCTACATGTCCATGCAACTGCCATCAGCTGATGGACTCATTTTTCTATGTACCTATGCACTATAATTCCCAAATCTTAGACACATTCCTCTGGTTCCCATCAGGAATTTAAAAAGTGTGCTAGAAGGCAAATTGTTGTTATGTTCATGCTTTCATTACTGTAATGAAAATATCATACTATATGCCACTAATACATTCAATACTCGGCTCCAGCTCAGAACTGACATGTTCATCTGCCCAAGTGAAGTGTAATACATACACTAATATTGCTCCCAAATTCTTCATTTTATTTAATGCTTCTTCACTTTCTTTTTAAGGCAACACATCAACCCAAACTTAACAATGCCCTTCTTCCTAACTTCCTTTCATTTTCTTCTCCCACACACAGTAGCCACCAAAAATACCAGCTGGGTACCTTTAATAACCTCTCTTACCCATACATGGAAAGCTCTCCTGAAACATGTCAGAAAAGAAATGAGTGCTGGTTTCCTGATCAGTCTGCAAGATCTGCTTTCATAATTAAGCATGTGCAACTAATAAAGAACAGAAAAAAAATCACAAACTATGAAAATTCCCATGCTTAAATTTCACCTTAGAATGTGACTGTGATATTGGAAAATGTGTAGCTATTTCAATCTATAGTTTTTGAAATCAGGTTTGTCCACCGGCTGAAGTCACTGAACATTCACGTTTCATGCAAACAAAAAGCACTTTAGAGTACAAAATGAGCTGCTTTTATAACGCCCTTCTATTTAGTTCTTCTCAAGCTGTTTTATAAGGCACTAAAATAACTCCCGTAAACCAGCTAGTTAAGTAGCTCACCTGTGCAATAGAGAACACATCTTAAGGTTGAAGGCCAAGCCTCCTTCTGGGTCTCAGTGTGTAAATCCCTTTGAATTTCTTGTTAGGAATTATTCTTAGTGTTGGTTGTTTTCCTTTTTTTTTTTTTTCACAAGTGAATGAGAGAGAAATCCAGATCCAAGAGACCCCACTCTTGCAACCATGAGAGCTGAATTATTTCGTTTTCCAAAACAGCTGAACTGACAAATACACAGTCATCAATACATTTTACAGTGGATGCACAGAAAGAATTCTGGGAAAGAAACAGATTCATCACTGCTTCAAAATACCATGGTCAGAAATTATTCATATTTCATAAAGTCATCAAAAAAATTTATACAGATTAACTCATACTGTGTTTTGCCCACTCAGGCTAAAACCTTTCCTACTTAAAACTCCAGTCCTAGAGTCTGAAATGAGTTTGGAAGCTGTTTAGAAGATTATTTTTTTTAACTGTTATTTATTGTCCTGATAAGAAACTCTCAGGTCTGCTCTGCTACCACATTTTGAAGGGTTTCTTAACAGATATCCAAACAGGTGCTAGAGAAGAAGCTCAGATTTCAAAAATTATATAATCTACTACTTCTTCTGCTGTCACCAGCAAACAGTAAGAATTCAGCTTTTCACAAATATTCAAGCTCAAGAGCACATATAAGGGCACGTACGCATGAGTGTAATCATATAGGTACAAGGGCATGATAGAACCCTGCTTATTGCGTGAAGAGCATATTCTTGTATTCTTGAGGACAAGGGGCTTTATGTAGTTGCACACAATGTCTAAAAAACAAACTGATGGGTTAGAGGCGTTCCTCTGTACCCTTAGCTTGTACAAGTTCACAGTATTTTGACACTGAGTACCCTCACAGATAATCTGATCAAAAAATCCTGCGTGTTCCTGACCCCGAAAGTTTTTGCTTTTTTGCAATATATTGTGAGGAAAAGATTTCTTCTTCTGGTGTTGTTTTGGCAACAGCTAATCTGACATACCTACAAGAAATTCCAGCCCAAGACAATTAAACTTGGGAAAATTTTTGAGCATTGAAAAAGAAAATTTTGTAAAGTTTTAACAAAAGTATGAGGTACATTTGCTAATAACAATTATGTAGCATACATGCAGCTGCAGGCACAGACAGACATACACAGCTTTTCCAGACTGGCAATAATAGTAGAGGAACTTTGTGCCATTCTGGCAGCTACAATACTACTAAAATATTAGGAATATTCATGAAGTATCTCTAACATAAACAACTTCTGTAGGTAACTTCCAGACAACTTGATTTTTGTGGTGACACTTAAATTCTGATTGGATATGATATAATCCATTTTTTCCAGTTTACATCAGTGGTATTTTATCATGTAGTGGAAATTTTATCTGCATAATACAGAGTTCATATTTTTCTGTGAGGGATTGTAATCTTTTCTTCCTGATTTCAATGTGTTTCCTTTCTCAGAGTGCTGTTCTCTCTTTCATGGTGAATCACTTGCATGTTCCCTAGCAATGCTACGTCTTGCAACTAATCTGAAGGTTTATGCTCTCTCCCTTGTTTTGGGGGCCTCTAATTTGCATCTGGTGCAAAAGCGATGACAGTTGCTGTACGCTCAATTGATTTTTTTAAGGACACTTTTACTGATTGCCTAAGAAAAGGGTAAAATCATATACTTGCTACTAAGCAGGTCCTGATAGAATAAGATCTTGTTCCCCTTCAGACATGAGAACAAGCTGTAGACATTGCTAGTCAACAGTAATTGAAGAGAATAGCAGGGCTCATTTGAAGTTTAATCCCGGAGGATCACAGTCACAGCACTGGTTCCAGTGTGCTGGTCATGTTTCTGTCCTCAGAGTGACCCCGCAGGGCTTCTGTTCCCTGTCTCAGCATCAATGCAGGCAGTCCCCTGAGGATGGACACTCCCTAATCCACCTTCAGGAGGCTAGAAGGATTAAATAATAGATGTAAGATTTATTTACAGGTAACTGGGATGCTGCTGCAGTGTTATATTTCTGTGCCACATGGTTCAAAAGGTCTTACAAAACACCAGACGATAAGGCTGGCAGTGCAAGGAGGCATCTTAAGTAATTTGTCTATAAAGGAAGGAAATATTATTTTTTTAGGTCGAAACACAGTTCCTGCAAAATCAGTTGATTCAGTGAGACCAGGTATTAACTCTGGTAAGGTAACTTCAGTTGTTTGTAAAGTTAGCTCTAGTGTGCACATTGAATAAGTACAATTGAGGTTCATTTTCTATTATTTAGAATTTCCCCCTGTTTTGATGAATGTATAGACACACTATTCTTTTAGCCCACAAATCTTCCTTTACTAACGAAGCATATTTTTGATGAAACAAAACACTTCATTTTATCAACAGAATTCTTATATACTATTATTTGTCTTCCACTGTACTCATAACACCACAACAAACACTAGTCTCTGAGCTGAAAAGAATTGAGCAGTGCTGGAGAGCACATTTTCCTGCTCTTTCCATTCTCCCGGTTTTCATTTACAATCAGTGCTGGAGACAGGGGTTTGATGGACACCTCTGGTGCGGCACAGAATGGCCATTCTTGTATTCTGATGTGATCCTTCCGGTTCAAGAGCAAAGAATGACTGATGTGATTAGGAGCAGTTTAGCAGATGAAAACTGCATGGCAATATGCTCATCTTTGATTCAATTCAGACTTTTGAAGTTCCCTTAGCTGTGTTAACTGACACTACTCTCAAAATCCTGGTCTGTATAAATGCAGATTATATATCTGGGAGGCTTAAATCAATTCATGACATTATCATAAAACAGAGGTCCAGCTAGTGGTTGCTGCTACTCTAATCCCTTGTGTCAAACCTAACTCACTATGGGAACATGTTTATGTCTGTCTACACAACTCAGAAGTAAAAAAGCCTGTACTACATGGAGGAGTGTTGATTTATTGTATCTGCTCCTTGCAGTGTCATTTTAGCAATTTGCTTTTGCTGCACAACTGAGCATAAGGTAGAAAAATAGCTATAATTGAAGAAGGGAGAATCACACATTAATCCTAAGTAAAAGGATCTGAAAAGTCCCTGAACACATCTTACACAGCCACCTTTTTCTAAAGGCTTCTGACATGTTTGCTCCATTCATCTATGTAGTCAGTGGAATAAAGTTAAGATGCACCTGTAGACATAGAAAGTTATCTGAAATAACATATTAAACACTGTCTGAATCAGAATTGTTTAATAGAAGTAAATTAAAGAGCATAACATTGGAAACCAAAGGCTATTGGAAGCTTTAGAAAGCTAAGTATTGTGAAAGGAATATAGCCACAAAGTCTGGATTACTCGTGGGTCTAGAAAAATATTTTCCAGTGCAAAAGGAGCATAGTGTTCCATCTCCTGACTAGCATGCCTAAAACTTCCAGTCCACAAGCAATAAGAGAAAATATCTGAAGGGTCCTACAGTAGCACAGATCCTCGGTCTTTGTTTGTCTTGCATCACTAGTGTTAGACTTCTATCAGTTGTTTGAATGATGTATTTTACTTTCATTGAAAGCATTTGCTGCCCCCAAGAGTCGGCAGCTCAGTTCCCATGGTGTTCTGTACTTTCTTAAGAAATGTTTCATACATACAGTATCACATGTTTCTGTGGTTGCTATGGTAAAGAAAGTACTTGCCTTTTACAACATTACAGAGTGAAAAACAGGAACATAAACCACGAAGACTAAACAGCAGAGTTTTAAGTTAATATCTGAGGGGGTTTAACTAATTTGGTAATCGATACGTCAGTGGACTGTACTTTCTTTCTGTTTAATATTAACATGAAATTGAAGTAATATAATGAAAATAACCTCTTTATCTAGACATGGGTTTCTATTTGATTTGTGCAGTTTGCATTTTCCTGCACAATATACTTATCCTATTACTTCCTAATGCATACCTCTATTAGTGTTATTACTGAACAATGCAAACATGGCTGTTCGTGTCCAAAGATATAATAGAAAGCAGTCCCTGAACTATTAAAACTGATACTTTGAAGCTTAAATACCCCACATATAGTCTTACGTAAAGAGGGAAGCACAGTGCCCCTCACCAAATGTTAATAACCTACAGAGGAAGACAACCAACTGTGATACTGTATATTGCAGGAAATCCGAATATCAAAGGCGACAAGCAAAAAAAAAAAAAAATGGACACGGACACTGACAAAACGAAAGTATTAACACAAAATAACAAACCAAGATCTCTCTGGGGAAACTAAAAGCTAATCCACTAGGTAAGTGATTCAGTACCTCACACACATACATTGTTAAATACCTTCTATGCAAACATGTGCAAACACAGTCCTACAGACACAGGATAAACGCAGCATGAGAAAAAGTACACGTCCAAATCAGGTAACAGATAGGAAATAAGCTTTGAGTGTGCAAAGAGATACGGCTAAAAAGCCAATACTTTTTGAAGTGCTTATACCCAAGCCAGCTGACATTAAGCAAAAATGGACTATCTACACAGTACAGTTCTATTGCAACTATGCCTATAATACTGGATTTGCCACATTTGTCTGAGTAGCACATTCAATACTTTTTCATCTGTTGAAAACAGCTTTTTCCAACTGTTCAGCTCCTAGGAATGTTTTCAACAGTCTAGAAATACATTACCTTACACTTCATACTGTCACATTTCTATTACCCCAGTCTCAAATCTTTCTGTATGACCTTAACTAACGTTAGATTTCTCCCAGTCTTATGGCAGCACATACAGGCATTACAGAGGTTCTTGCTGTGAGTTTATGGACTCAAATTTTTAGGTGAAAGAGAAAAGAAATTATATGAGAAACTGTATCAAAACTAAGGCCACTGCGTCTGTGTGAGTTAACTGTAGTGTCATACAGCATGTCTGTAACTAGGCCAAGACATGACCCCATATCATCAGGGTCTCAGGCCAATGTCTAAACTGCAAGGCAGTTCTTCCTGTGTGGGAATAATGCTAAGCCAACCAGTCCCTAACACCATAACTGACACAATAAACTTGGTATTTTTTCTTCCTTTTAGTGATATCAGTGGTAACAACTTTATCTACAATAAACATTTGTCACATATAAGAATTATCTTGCATTGTTTACATATCACAAATATTTTTCTGCTTGTTCAAGTAATAAGGGGGATGTTGCTCACTTAATAGTAGTTCTAGAAATTATTTAGCACATACTACTAAAATCCTGTCTACAATAAGATTTATTGCTTTCCTTGTGTATTTCTCTCTAGCATTTATTAGTGTAATATTTAAGTTGGTCATACTTGTTAATTTAACTTTCATGACACTCGTGAAATGAAGGGGGGATGTGTCATTTGACAGATACAACAAAATGGTTGAGTAGATATTACTAATGCTAAGCAATTACTCTAAGGCGTGCATTTTTTCCTAGGCTTTCCCTGAAAGCAAATGAGAAAGAACAAACAACAAAAAGCCCCCAAGTTTTATTATGGGGTTTCCCTTCCTCCCCTCCCCCCTACCTCCCGGATTTTTGTTACTTCTTTTATCTTTTTTAAACAAAGAAATCAAGAATTTTAGACTTATGGCACAGCAGCTCTGGTAAAGACTAACTCACATCATTATCTCCTTAAGAAGGCCATGAAAGATACCAAGACAAACAACTGTTTGGCCAGATGCATAGGTACTTGTTGAAAGAAACAGGGAAACACAGAAAACCTGAACATGCACGTTCTTTAATGTACTTTCTCACATCTTCTCCTGTTCTCTCCATACTGCATTATGCTAAAGGATTCAAAATTAATGCTATGAAGGATCTGCCATGTATTCACACTCACGAGTCTTCCAAAAATTGTTAATCAATCTGTATTGCATCCACCCTTTGGAGGGAAATGGTTCTAAAGATATACTGGTATCTTCCCAACTTCAGTCCTATTCCCCTTGCTTACCCCATCTACCACAAATTGAACTGGGTTATCTTCTGTTCTCCGTTTCTCATTTTCTCCATGTTTTGACTTAAGAGTCCCTAAGTATAGAGATAAAAGCAAAAAAAAAGAAAAGTTAAATTCACCCTCTTGGTTTACCATTCACTTTACCATTGCCAGCAAAATTGGTAAGTATCAGCCAAATCCCATCACCTTTTCAGACCTTATCATTTGTCTTTTCATTCCAGTCAAACGTACATTGCTCCTGTAATAAATTTTGGCAGATTTCTCTCTGACATCCATCAATTCCAGTTCCACGAAGTACAGAACAAACACGAATACGAACATAACAAACTGCCACAAAGAAGGTAGACTTTCCCAATGACTGCACTCTGTTCTCCTCCCCTCTGTGCTATAGACTACACCCTTCTTCCACTTCATGCTGGAACTGGCACTTCAACCCCTAAATGGCCACTTCAGTCTCCTAATGTTGCTTAAGGCGAATTGAGTAGAGGAAGCTGGGTAAGCTTCTGCTGGATATAGTGCGTTAAGGCAGCTAAGGGTAGCATTATCAGTGTCAAGGCAAGGAATAGGATAGTATGCCTAATGCAAGAAGGTGAAGAGGGAGGAGCAAGAGCAGTGGGGAGGTTAAGGGATCTGGCACAGATGACTGTCTTGGTTTGTTCACTCTTGTAAGGAACTGCAGCCTAAATCTTGTTTGCATCTGTCTACCTCAGCATTTTCCATCCTCATTTCTTACCAGTTCCCTGCCCACAACATTGGGCAGTGTGTGTGTCCCACCCCCCACCCCCAATTCAGTACTCCATTCCCCTTGCCCATCTGGCCCTCTCAAGTCAACTCTCAGCTCCCCATACCATCCCTAGTTCAATCCTTGTCTCCACTGCACTCCAGCCAGATGTCTCCTGCCCCTGCATTGTCTGCACTACTGAGTGCAGGAGAGACCTCACTGCTCCTAGTATTTTCTTGCCTAGAACTGAGCTGGCCCACCAGCAGCTGGGAGTCACTATGCCAAAGAGGTTTGTGCCTTGGCTACTACACGGCATAAACAGCTGTGCTTTTGGAGTGATGTGTACAGGCTGGCCAGTATCGAGAACTGAGAGAGGCTGTCCTCATAAATCTTCAGATTATGGTGCTGAACTCTTTCTCAAGAAGTCTTGGAAAATATTCTAAGTGAGATAATTCAAAGCGTAACTTGTGTGGATGAGCTCCATAGGAATAGCTATAACCACACTCTGCCAAACTGGAAATACCATAGTAAGGAGATGGTAGGGCTTTTCAAAGAAAAGGTTGACACATATCTTTTTTTAATTTGGAAGAGCAAAGGTTTCTTCCATCTGAATGGAAGCATTACATATGAAAACATTCCTCCAAATATTCAGATTATGAGAGACATTCAGTCTGAAATGTAAAAGCTTGAAAAAGTTATAACCAACCAAAGGTAGATTCTTAATAAAAATGTCAGTCATCTTTCATAAAAGAAAGTGCTACCATCCCTACCTATAGTTAATGTTGTGTGCATTACAGCTACAGAGTTGTGTGTGTTTCCTACAAGTTTATACAAGTTACAGTGTATGTCTTGCAAGTTCAAGGAGGTGGGTGTCATGGAATTATCTGGTAGGATAAAATAATTTCACAGGAATTAGTTTGTGCAGCACATTCACACAAGGAAAAAAAAAACCAACACAACCATGGTGTTTTAAGCAACAGGGAAATATACAGTAGAAGTCAGTATTATCAGCATTTGTAACGGGACAACATGCTTTATGTCTGTGAAGACAAACAGGCTTACTTGCTGAATTTGGACATTTCACCTGAGATTATTTTTTCAGATGACATTTTATTTTCTACTTTTTCCTGATATCTTTGCCTTTGTTCATTTCTGGTTTACATCTTGGTTAAGCTGCTCGATTATGATTTGAGAACTTCAGATTTAAATGAATTATATTTGAGAAAATGTTAAGTAGTAATTTCTTTTGCAGCTTTAAGAATTTTGCTTGCCTGCAAGCAGTGATAAATGTAGTAGATGCAGTCCAAAACAGGGTCACCTTCCACTAAACCAGGTGGCTCAAAGTCTAATCCAGCCTGGCCTTGAACACTTCAGGGATGGGGCATCCACAGCTTCTCTGGGCAACCTGTCCCAGTGCCTCACCACCCTCTCCGGGTAGAATTTCTTCCTGCTGTCAAATCTAAATCTCCCCGCTTTCAGTTTAAACACATTGCGCCTTGTTCGGTCACTAGAGGCCCTTGTAAAAAGTCCCCCATCAGCTTCCTTGTGGCCCCTTCAGGCACTGGAAGGCTGCAGTAAGGACTCCCCAGAGCCTTCTCCAGGCTGAACAAGCCCAACTCTCTCAGCCTGTCCCCATAGCAGAGGGGCTCCAGCCCTTGGAGCATCTTCGTGGCCTCCTCTGGACTCACTCCAACAGGTCCATGTCCTTCTGATGTTGGGGGCCCCACAGCTGGACACAGAACTGCAGGTGGGGGTCTCATGAGAGCAGAATAGAGGGAGAGAATCCCCTCTCTCAACCTACTGGCCACGCTTCTCCTGATACAGCCAAGGATATGATCAGCTTTCTGAGCTGCCAACACACACTGCTGGCTCATGCTGAGGTTTTCATCCACCAGTAATAATGATAATGATAATATGATAATATAATAAGTATAATAATATAAAAAATAATGGAAACTACAACTGCTAATTGTAATAAAATGAAATGAAAAGTAAAAAAACAACTGAAAAGAAAAATTATACAACTGCTTGCCACTCGGTAACCAACACCCAGCCAGTCCCCAAGAAGTGTGCACAAGAAAGAGAAACCCTGGCCAACTCTGCCTAACTTACATACTGAGCATGATGTTTGACGGCATGAAATCTCCCTTTGGTCAGTCTGAGTTAGCTGCTGTTGCTGTGTCTCCTACCAGCTTCTTGTACAGAAAGCTCTCTTATAGAGAAGCTGCTAGGAACAGAGGTGCAGTATGAGAAACTAAGAAGTCCTTGGCTTAATATAAACATTGCTTTGCAAAAACTAAAAACATCTGGGGAGAAAACAAGTGACCAC
This sequence comes from Rhynochetos jubatus, assembly GCA_027574665.1. Taxonomy (NCBI): domain Eukaryota; kingdom Metazoa; phylum Chordata; class Aves; order Eurypygiformes; family Rhynochetidae; genus Rhynochetos; species Rhynochetos jubatus. Next base: position 70,936,970 of record CM050690.1, on the reverse strand, counting down.
TGAAACAGAAGCACTGGCCTGAGGCTGTTTGAGACCACACTGATGCTTAAAACTGAACTGACATTGTGGAGACTACATGGGCTTGGATAGCACAGCACATTCAGTCACAGACACGTTGCTGGTTGTTAACAAGTGCCACAACTTGCTTGTTGTGCAGCAGACATGGTGCAGCCTGGGACAGAAGCTGGACTGGTCAGCATAACGGTTTCTCACACGACCTCCGTCCTTCAGCATGGCCTGGTGTGGGCCAGAAGGGAAGTCCTGGTGGGACAGCGCCATGGTCCTAGCTGGCACTACACATGAAGGGGACAAGTCTGCAGTGTCCCCCACTGCCACACTTAAAAAGCAGAATAACTAAGGTATGCATTGTATTATGGATGAGGTGGCCTGAGATCCACCTGAACACACATCCACCTCAACATTTTTTCCCATATTTGAGTCATATTCAGTAATACTGTTACACTTTCTAGGTAACATTCAGTGTTAAAGCTATATTATGAACAGCCTTATTTTCAGCTATAGAAAATAAAATATACACAGTCTGAATTGTATTCATGCTTTTCAATTGCTATATTACCTTATAATGTATGAAAACCTTTCTAAGCAAGCTACAAAATATCAGGTAATAAACTGTGATTCCTGCTGTAGGAAGGTGAGCAGACAGCTCTCGAACAAGACTCAAAGCCAGACACTGTACTTCCTCTCTTTTAGATCTTCTAACATGTAAATTGACCATTACAAAGAGGATTAACTATTAGAAGTGTACGACTGAAGCTCAACATTCAGCCCTGCTCTTTATTCACAGCCAGAACAGAACAGGTGTCCAGAATCCTAATGCTCAGCTCTGTAGTAGGAGTTTATATGATCTGCATACTAAGCACAAGCCACCATTGTTTTCTGACATTAATTTATTGGTGGCCTTAACAACTGGCTATTCTACTGGTAATTGTACTTTAAACTGCTAGTACAAAATCAAACAGCAATTGGGACTCTAAACACGCTCTTCCATGAAGTACAGTTATTTTTGAAAACTGTTTATTTTATCAGAGAATTAGATTTATGCTCAGAACCTTCAGGCTTTCTCACAGAAAATTACCTGGTGGTATTTTAGTTATGTTAATGGCTTAAACTTATCATTATTTTCTTAGAAAAGCTTTATAATGTCCTAGAAATGGGGTGATGGTGTATGAAAGCACTTTCAGAAGTTGCAATAATTGAATCTCAGGCATATCTCTATCATTAAAATGAAGCCTCAGGCATGTGAGAATCTTCCCTCTTAGCACTTCTTGTAAAAACAGGCCCAGGTATTTGACAAATTCCAATTTGTAAAATCTGTCTTATTTACCAAAAATCACCACACAGCTTCAGTTTGTAGTTAAAAGTATGTCTTGTTCTGGTGGCTGTGGGGCAGAGCTGGTAGAGGGAACATGGAGTCTTCCATGCCTGACCACAGACCTGGATGTTATTCTGGTGCAGTCTAGACCATATCTTCTAAGAAGTAATTTCCACTTGGAGGAAGTGAATTTAAAGTACATTGATAGCCAAATATTTTGGGATCTGTCTTGCTGAAAGACACCATGAAATATTAATAGCTAGCTTCCCTCCTTGTGACTCAGAGCATTTTATGGGTCTGGAAAGAGATGTCTATTATTAGACCATTTTTGCAGATTAAAAAAACCTCAGATTTAAATATTGTAAGTAACTCATCCTCGGTCACACTAAGCACCCCTTGCAAAGCTGGAGTCAGACACTCAGTGTATCACTTCTGTACTGTGCTCCAATAACAAGACCATTATTTTTCAGTAAAAGCTGAGGGTCATCCTGACCTACACAAAATACACACATAACTCAGCGACAAGATCCACTCCACAGAGTGCAAGATTGCATGCCTACTGCCCCAGGGCCTGCCTTTCTTTTGCCATTTCAAAACACTGTCTAGGCAAAGTTGACAGAATTTTTGTATCTCTCTATATTTACCAGATGTGCGGTTTCCCAGGATAAAAGTATAACTTCTAATGTTATGGGACTGCAGAGTTAGAAAGACGTAGCAAGAATTATGGCAGCCATGGAGTCAACTCCTGGTTATGTATAAGCAGTTATTTGGGCTGCTCTGTACTCAACCTTGCCCAGCAAGCTTGAGTCCTTCTGCTATCAGCATGTCAAACAGTTGTGTTTCCATCCTGTGAAAAGTGGTCCTTGTGTTGTGTTGCCAGACATGGAATAGCCTGTAAAGCTTCTAACAGCAACGAAACAGTTTAAAGTGCTTGGAATAAAAGAGTGATCAAAATGAAAATACAAGCATGAAACAACGCTTAGAAAAACAATACTAAAACCAAATTGTGTCTCAAACCTAGGTCATAAAAGTAAAATCCTGGTTGCAAGCGCCACTTGTAAAATTATAAATTCATTACGAAATATTTTAGAATGACTTATTAGTGAAATTCTTAAAATCATAAAACCTGGATTGAAATCTTTAAACACATGATGGGTTTTAATATGGGATAAGCAGCTGATTTAAAATTCTTTGGAGAATATGTAAATTCAAGTATACTCTGCTTTTTAACTCCCAGAACTGAAATCCTCCCCAGATGCATTGCAATGTCTGTAATTTAATTGAATGAATGCTGAAATGCAGACGCCAGCCCTGTACCCTGCCCTGTGAAGAGGCACAGAGTACTTGTTTCATGTCATGCAGCATCTCAGCAAAGAGTAGGAAAAAAATTTTAGGGTTACTTCAACAGATAGTAACCAGGCTGTATTTCCTTCTCTTTTTTACCTTTTAAACTTTGTGTCTTAACCTTTGGCAAAGACACAAAGGTAAATAACCCTACTTCTATGAATAGTGCTGTAAATATTTTCACTATTCAGGTGAGGACAAGGGCTTGATTGCATTCAAGTGGTACCCACAGCTGGTGGGCTGTAACATTGCTGAGACAGTATGCAAGATAAGATCTAGCACAGAGAAACTACTTTGAGCTGAAATGCTAACATGGTAGCAACACTTTTTCCAAGCTATGACATACAACTACTGAACCTATCAGAATATTGTGAGAGACTGTTTAGATTACAAACTGACACAGGATTTGGTTAGTCTGTGTAACACCTACAGCATTTTCTCCAGTAAGAATGGGTTGAACAGGGGCAAGGTGACACTTTAAACCATGTTATTGGAAAATCAACATTAGGTTTGAAAAAAATTATTAATCATTCTTACTGCTACTCCATTTTCAAAGCAAGAAGAATTAAACCATCATTATTTATAAACCCCATCAAATGTAAAGAAAGTACTGCAATGTTACTGAACTTTAAGTTTTCAAGATTCTTGGTTATTTGTCTTTAGAAATTTCATACTGTCGTGTGACTGAGGCTTGCCAGAGCTCTGCTTGGTGCATAGTCATACTTCTGTTGTTATCTAGAACTAAATTAAATTGTAAACACCAACCTAGGTGGAAAGGAAAAACCTTTCCCATGTGTTTGAAGTGTATTGCGTATAAATAGCAATAAGGGAAAAAGCCTGGAACAGGGATACAATGATTCAACCTGCTAAGACTAGAAGATGTAGTTACCTTAGGAGTGCTTCATTTTAAAGGTCATATCCATATATCATGTCTGTACATCACACGTCAAGAATTGTACCCTTTGTCAGCCAGTTCTAAACATCTGAGGGAAAAGGTTAGCTTGTCATGCTGGCAGAGGTATATTGCATATTTGTATATTGACAGAGTTGTCAAATTTCCTGTTCTGTGTTTCTTACTTTCACTCTGAATACCTTAGAGGCAACTCAGCTAATATTTGGATTACTTGGTAATAACTCATGTGTCTAAATTATTTGGAAGAGATTGCTGTCTTTATAATCTGGAGTAATACACATCCATGTGGCACTTCCCATTCGAGGCAAACTAAGAGCTTTTCAAAGATTTGTGAGCTGAGGAAGACTTATCACTTTTATTTTGTTAAAGGATAAGGCACAGAAAGACTGTATTTTCAAAACTTTCCCAAATAGCTCTGAATGGTTCATTTTTCAGAAAAATCACTTGAAATATTTATAGTGACGACCTGTTGCTGAGCCCCTATCTCATTGCTTTGTTGAGCTGTAGACACTCAGTCCTTTTGAAAATCAAAGACTCAAAGCTCTCTCAAATGGTCTATAAAAACAATGGGCACTTTTGAAATTTTGAGCTACATGGTATCTCAAAAATTACACAGAAGTTCTTTGAAATACTCAGGAACAGAACATAACTCTTCTGAGTATGATTCCTGTCCCAGAGTAGTCCTATATTGCCTGTTTATTGCTCTCAAAGAGCTTTTAAATTTGCTCTGTGTGATCAGTAAAAGGTACAATACACTTGTTTGCAGCCCAGCTGCTTTAGCAGAGTCCCTCCTTTCCATTATGACTTTGACATTTTACTGCTGAACAGATGAGTAAAGGGCCTTTACATGAAAAGCTATTTAGTTTAAGGAGTCAAACAAAATAACAGAAAGTATATTTTTCTGAATCCATAAACACACTTCTGAACTTCTAGTTCTTCCCACTCATTTGTTGAAGATAATCTTTCACATCTCTGTTCTCGAGCCCAGAGATAAAGCCAAGTCTGTGAACATGATAATTTCAATAGTGTGTTTGAAAGTGGTCTGAAATAACTGTAACAAGAGAGCATCTGTCTCTTATATACATTGGTGAGACCCATATGCATGGCCCAAGTGATTTATATGGTTGGGCTGGTCCATATCTCATAGAAAGAAATAAAAAGATTCTCATTGAGTAAGAGAATTTTACAACGAAAAATTTATTTTCAAGTTCACTTGACCAACACTGGTAGATTTCAGTGGGAGTAATGTATTCATCCACACACGGAAGCACGAGAAATAGAGAAGAAAGCCCAGAAACATAAACACTGACTCTGTCTGTATTTAAGTATAAATAATTAAATTAGATACTGGTGATTTAATAGAACATTAGAGTGAGGAATAACGCTATATAATTGTTAAACAAATCAGAAATAAATAAACTTCATATTGCAGAGATGAAATCTACGCTTATTAGGGTCCCACTGGATCCTAAGCTACGTACTTCTTTATATTATAGCTGTACTTTCTATTTCAGAACAAACTACGTTGCTTAGAGACATGCAAGAACATTATAGTGTAAAAGCTATGAAATACTTAGTTTCTCATACTCATTACTGAGCCTGTAACTCAGTACTAGAACTCTGAAATTCTGTAGGGGTGTCTTTACTTGGGGGGAACACCTCATAAGATGCATTCCAAAAAGTCTATTAAATTCTGGGTTACAACAGCTGTAGTGGCTAAAAATGCCACAGACATCTAGTCCCTTCTGTATCTGGTTGGTTCATGCATATTTTGTTTAAATGGCTGCAGCCCCAGCAAATAATCTTTATTTAACAAAAAATTAAATTTTTTATTTTAGAGGATATATTAATTTTTTCTTGTTCTCAAGGGTTTTAGCTTCTGGTCATTATTAATCCAAAGATATCCAAAATGTTTGCAGTGTAATTTGGATAAATACAGTTTACAAGGAAACAAGAAGCAAGGTACGCTTTCTAGTGATCTCTGGTTCAGTCCCACCTATTCACCACCCTATCCATACATCTAAGTTTTCACTTTATTTATCACTGAAGTTAGCTCACTTGCACTGTAAGGGCACACCCTCTGTTACTCTCTATTCACTGAAGTCGTAATTTAAAAGAGGAATGCCTCATTTCCATAGTTCTTTCCTCCATGTAAATACTATTTGTGATAGGTTATTTGCTAAGTTGAATCTCGTTCATCTGTTTACACAGCAAAAACAGTCTTTGTGACAAAAGAAAACAAGAAAGGAACACAAGAGACTGTCATGGCTGAGCCAAGGCTTGCAGATCAAACTAAAGGACAAGAAGTAGAAGCACAGGCCGTGGAGGCTGGGACAAGTATCCTGGGGAGAGTACAGGGACGCTGCCCAGTTCTGTAGGGATGGGGTCAGGAAAGCCAAGGCACAGCTGGTGCTGAACTTGGCAAGGGATGCCAAGAATAAGAAGGGCTTCCACAGGTATGTCATGCAGAAAAGGAAGGTCAAAGGAAGTGTCCCCCCCCCCGATGAACACAACTGGCAGACTGGTAAGAAGAGACAAGGAGAAGGCTGAGGTACTCAACAACATTTTTGCCTCGATCTCCATTGGCAACCTCTTATCGACACCTCGAGTGGATGGACAGCAAGATGGGGACTGGAAGAGCAAAGTCCCTCCCACTGGAAGAGAAGATCAGGTTTGTGACCACCTGAGGGGCCTGAACATACAGATGTCTGTGGAACCTGACGCAATGCACCACAGAGTCCTGAGGGAATTGGCTGATATAATTGCCAAGCCACTCTCCATGATACTGGAAAAGTCATGGCAGTCAGGTGAAGTCCCTGGTCACTGGCAAAAATCTGAAATTCCACCCATTTTTACAAAGGGTAGAAAGGAGGAGCCTGGGAACTACCAACCTGTCAGCCTCCCTCTGTGCACGGGAAGATGATGGAACAGATCCTCCCTGAGGCTATGCTAAGGCACATGGAGGACAGGGAGGTGATCTGGGACAGCCAGCACGGCTTCACCATGGGCAAGTCCTGCCTGACCAACGCAGTGGCCTTCTGTGATGGAGCAACTGCATCAGTAGACAGGGGAAGAGCTACAGATGTCATCTATCTGGACTTCTGTAAGGCCTCTGACATGGCTCCCACAACATCCTTCTCTCCAAAAAGGAGAGGTATGAATTGGATGGGTGGAAAGTTAGGTGTATTTGGAATTGGTTGGATGGTTACATCCAGAGGGTAGCAGTCAACAGAACAATGTTCAGATGGAGATTGGTACAGGTAGTGTCCCTCAGGGGTCTGTACTGAGACCAGTATGGTTTCATAGCATCATCAATGACATAGACAGTGGGATCAAGTGCACTCAGCAAGTTTGCAGGTGACACCAATCTGAGTGTTGCAGTTGACACACCTGAGGGACAGGATGCCATCCAGAGGGACCTGGACAAGCTCGAGAAGTGGGCCTGTGTGAACCTCATGGGGTTCAACAAGGCCAAGTGCAGCATCCTGCACCGGGGTCAGGACAACCCCTAGTATCAATACAGGCTGGGGGATGTAGCAACAGAGAGCAGCTCTGAGGAGAAGGACTTGAGGGTACTGAGGGATGAAAAGCTGGACATGAGTCAGCAGTGTGCGCTGGCAGCCCAGAAAGCCAACCGTATCCTGGGCTGGATCCAGAGAAGCGTGGCCAGCAGGTCGAGGGAGGGGATTCTCCCCCTCTACTCTGCTCTCGTAAGACCCCACCTGCAGTTTTGCATCCAGCTCTGGGGCCCCCAACAAAAGAAGGACATGGACCTGTTGGAGTGAGTCCAGAGGAGGCCACGAAGATGCTCCGAGGGTTGGAGCACCTCTGCTATGAGCACAGGCTGAGAGAGTTGGGGGTGTTCAGCCTGGAGAAGACTCTGAGGAGATCCTATAGCACTTTCCAGTACCTAAAGGGGGCTTGCAAGTAAAATGGGGACAAAATTTTTAGTAGGGCCTGTAGTAATAGGACAAGGGGTAATGATTTTAAACTGAAAGAGGGTAGATATAAACTAGATATATGGAAGAAATTTTTTACAATTAGGGTGGTCAAACAGTGGAACAGGTTGCCCAGAGAGGTGGTAGATGCCTCATCCCTGGAACTTTCAAGGTCAGGTTGAATGGGACTCTAAGCAACCTGATCTAGTGGAAGATGTCCCTGTTCATTGCAGGGAGTTTGTACTAGATGACCCAAACTGTTCTATGATTCTATGAACATAAATGAAGCCACCTATACTAGAGAACATAAAGAAATGCTAAGAAGTAATCAAACTCAAGTCCTTTCTCCTCCCTTCACTATGGTTTCTCCATCTGTAAAATGACTAAAAGGTACTGAATTACTTTGTGAAGTACTTTTGAATCTGCAGATGGGAAGTACTACGTGAGAACCAGATTATTTTTATTATAAGTAGTGTTAGCAATAATGAACAAAATATGCATTTTGGGAGACTAGTTTACACACAGAATTTTTGTTAATTTAGACAACCTGAAAAGATGCAGGTAAATGCAAATTTATATTTACTTTAATATGTCCTTTCACATTATAACTTGCCCAAGTAGCTATACAGTGAGTGACAAACTGAACTTACAGCAGCATTTTTTCAAACTCTGATAGGAGACAGGATTCTGGATATGTGATGAGAGACTTAGTCTGAAAAGGCGTGCCTGAAAATTTGAAACCTTAGGAAATTTTTTACAATAATCTGGATAATACATGCAATACACAAATACTTTTTCACTGTACATGTGTCCCCTGGCGTCACTCTTTGCCTTAAGAATTGAAAATGAAAACCTAACAAAAGTTTCCAGATTTCCATAGAAAATGCTCCCTGCCAGTAGACATGAGTTAACTGTACTTACAACATTCCATGAAAATTCTTTTTATGTTTTTTTGCTTTATTCAGATATCAAAACTCTTTATTTTGTCCAACCTCATTTTCACAAGAAGCAATCTATGTTTTCACATCTGACCTACACGCTATGAAATGAGCAATGAAATGAGCAATACTGACCTCTACAGCAGAATATAAACCAAAGCTGCAGTATCTCTTCATATGAATGTGAATCTATGAATAGTAATTAATTTTAAAATATTGTAATTCTTTAAGTTGTGAACATCTTTCATAATAAATTTTCTTAGGAGTTTTGGTTTTTTGCTTTGCTATCTTGCTTTCACGTATTTGGACAAAAGAAATGTAATAATCACTTGGGTCATATGTAATTTGCAGTCCATTCTCTTGCCTAATCTTTTCCACCAAGTTGACACTAATTCATGGACAGTGCACATGAAAGTCTAGCCTATCATATTAGTGAATAAAGCAGAAACCAAACCATACCCTTTACTGGAACTGGAAGCTATAAATTCTGTGAAGACTCAGCTGTGACTTTGTTACAAGTTTCAAGTAGTTGCCATACATTGCAGGTATGCTGCCTTAGGATCACATATGAAACTAAAATATAAATCGAAATATCATAATCACTAGATTTCCTCCATTCCATCTCTTTAAAGATATCAAAACCACTACCCTTGCCTTAAGTGTTTTTTGTACCATTCTATAAATTTGCTGAACATACTTTTGTCAGAATGCACATAAACAGTTCTCTCTGAATGAGAAATTATAAATGACATATACATCACCACAGATACAGATTTAATTGCAGATTCAGATTGCAGTTAAATGTACATTTATTTCATGAAATGCTTTTGATTAACATAACCCTTCATGCTTTGTTCTTTCTAAAGATAAAGAAGATTTTTTTCCATTTGAGAAGGCAGTATTTCTGGCTAGCTAAGTGAAGAACCTACAGCAAAAACCACAACGCAATTCAAACATGTCCTGCTAAGAATTATCTGTGAATAATAAGATAGTAACAGATTTATTTGTTGTTTCTAATATTAACCGCTTGGTTATTCATAACATTACAGATTTCAAAATTATTTTCTGCATGCTTCTAATGTTCATTCATTAGAAGAATTTTTACTATTGGCTGCTATACACACTCACATTGAAACATTTCTGGATGAATAGCTATCCTATTTTAGCAAGCTGCATGAATATTCTGGGACATATACTGGGGAAAAATGAAATTGATAACTATCTTCTCATTACTCGGCTTTTTTTCAGAAATTTTCTGATTCTGATTTCAAGTCCAAGAATACTTCATGACTGTTACGAAAATCTACCTTCAATATATTATTTGCTGAATATTTTGTGATATTTGCTTCACATCAGGCCTCATAGAGATACAGCACTTCCCTGCCAGCTAGTTTACTAGTAGACTGTGCTAGTAAAGTTTGGAAACAAACCTAAACAGACAACAGCGACACAGTGTCTGAAGCTGCCCTGTGGCAGACCAACACGTATTATGTAAAAGTACTGCAGGAATTCAGCCAATGAAACTGGGTTGCCTGCAGCTGCTAAACATGGAAAAACCATAAAAGGTAGGCAGAATTAACGAGGAAAATGAGACAGATATGTAAGTTCCTTATGTGCTCTGAAGTACAACAAAAGCCAGCAAAAGGGTGGGGGATGTCTTCCAGAAAACTTTGCTGCACTAACATTTTTGTAAATGAGCAATAGTGACAAGTGTTAGCTGAATTTGTGTCCTCCAGCAATACAAAATCAATAACTTACACCTACTGACTATTAGTTATCTAAGCAGTCAGAGGTTACATTTTTGTGTCTCATTAAACGTAAGTCACACATGTGCCTTTTGGACATTGCTCTGATGGAAAGGTGATACAGAATTTTATATTCCTGGAGGACAATTTTATATTCAAGGAGGCCTTGAAACCCTGTATATAAAAATGGGCAAACAAGGTACATAGGGAGCTAAATTGTTCTTTATCAGACCAACAGATAAAGTTGAAAAAACATATGTTGTGTTTAATTATTTTGAAATTATTTTTATAGAACAATTCCTGTTTCACTCTACTAAATTTAATGACTTTCCCCTTCCAGTCTCACTTTTAAATAACTGGGCTTTTTCTGAGATCTGTTGCATAATTAAATTCATTAAGATTCCAAATGTCTCTCAGATAGAATAAGACATGTGGAAAGTTTTGCCCGTGTTTGTATCTTCCAGATTTCTCTTTATAAACCCATTAGTACTAGCAAGTCAGAGCCTGTCTCCTATTTATGTCCTGACTTTTTCCATTGTAATTTCATTGCAGTATTCTGCAAATTTCCCTGCAACATGAGTCTTGTGATTGATTTCTCTCATAATTTTGTATGTAAGATTTTCATTTCAACAGCAGGAAAAAAGCTGGGATGGAACCAATCTTCATCTGCAGCCCTAGCCCTCAATATTGACATTCAGATTAGTGGAAAAGATAGGGTCAGCTTCCCTATTTTCAGTGGTGTTTAATTCTGAGAGTGCTAGCTCTTGTTCCTCACATACTGTGATAGTTTGTTATTCCATTTAAAATACAATTCTATGCAGACATACTTGCCTGCATTTTGCTTGTAAAAGCGAGCACAGGAATCTACAAAGGGGAAGTAAGGTGCCTGGTTCACGCATCCCTTCTGTTCCACAGAGGCTACCCAAACTGAGCAGGTGCACGGCTGCCTTCCAGCCCCAGCAAGTCAGGAAGCTGAGGAGCATTCATTGTGTCTGAATGTTTTCAGGTGCAGTTGTGATCCCTTGTAATTGATTTTTTTTCTTTTTTTGAGATTCAACTGAACACTGGTTGTTTCACACTGACGGCTATTATAATACATTACATTTTGCTGTAATAAAACCCTGGGCAGGAAATGCAGCAATATTGCCAAGAAAATGTTAGACTTCTTTTTTTTTTTTTTTTTTTTTTTTTAATTGATAAAAATTGCAACTTCTGAATGTGAACTTCAGAATTCCTAGGAAAAGAAAAAAATGGAAGAATCTTTCATGGAATCATACAGGCCTACGTTACCCTGTCACAGCAAAAATGAAGAGCACAATCATGAAACAGCTTCTAATAACTATTATTGTTGTCTGTGCGCTGGTACCTTGCAAACAGGGAAGGGGAAGGATGAGGAGAGGAGAGGAGAGGAGAGGAGAGGAGAGGAGAGGAGAGGAGAGGAGAGGAGAGGAGAGGAGAGGAACCATCTTGCACTGAACTGCAGGAAGATAAAATATCTCACTTGCTGCAGGACCAGATTCCATTCCCCTTTCTCACTCATTGAGTTAAGGCATAGCACTGATTATGCAGAAAAAAGCTAGCAGAAAGAATCAGACTATCCAAAGTTATCCAAAGTTTCCCACTTCCGCAGAGCTCTTTTCAATGCTCATTATACTGCTGACTGAAAAAACTTCTTTTGATAGACTTTAGTTTAAAATCAGTCATTATCACTGTTTTTACAAGTTACATGGATCATAAGTACATAAGTACCAGATAATTCTTAGTGTATTTAGTTTCAAAAAACTCTTGTACAAACACTCCAGTGAGCTGGGCAAGCATTTTGAAGGGGGAAGACTGAGATACAGAGAGTAAAATGTCAGACACTTGGCCCAGTGCATACAGTGTAATGGATTGCAGTTGGCAGCAAAGCCCATCACTTTATGCATGCTCCTAACCGTAGAAAACATGAATTAAATGCATTTCCTTATAGTTCAGTAATCTTGTATGAGACACGTTATGGTATCTTAATGCCTAAGTTAAAATTCATAAACCCCAAATCCATTTCAGGAATACTTCTCCGGTCTCAAAGGCTTAAAACAACCTGTATATGCTATTTTTGTTCGTATAATAAACAGTTACCTACCAGCATGACCATATTTATAAAAACTCTAAGTTTCTATTTATACTTTAAGTTTCAAATTAAACTCTAGCTCACAGGGTAGAAATGAGTATTCTCAGGAGTACTTAGCAGCTTGTGTCTCTTTCTTGGTCAGAAGACTTTCAATCTAAATAGACACTACTGGCCTTTGGGTTTTTATACGTTACGTCAAAGTGGTAAACCCTCCCAAAAAAGGGTCAACATCCTTATTATGTTTACAGAAATCCTAACTTAAGAAGGGTGCAGATGAAGTCCAAATAAGAAGGCAGTTTGGGAACGGGGCACCACAATCTCATGAGCTCTGAAAACTGGAAGGCAGGACTCTTCTGAGATCACCCAGTATCTCAGTGAAAACCTGAAGGGTGCCCAAGAGGTAACCGTATACTTCAGTTACCTGCATGGGCAAGTCTGGTGGCTGTAACACATGAAAGGCAGATCTTCAGGTGAATAGATAGAGGTTCTTTGACACCAGTGTGACAGCAGGGAAAGTACCTCAACTCTGAAACTCTCTCCCCAGGAGTTTGTAATGTATGATCTCTCTCGGACAGAAAACCAGCAGAGCTTTCAATCAGCCAAACAGAAAAGTAAGAAATAGGACCTTTTTTTCTCCTCTTAACCATTTGCAAGAATGACTTGCAGAATAAGCCGCACAGGAGTATCACACAAAGCTATTTCTACAAGTAGCATAGGCAACTATTAAGAATACCTGGTTTGTTAGTCTATCATTGAATTGTATCAATCATCAGTCTTGGAAAGAAGATACAATTATAAACTAAGGAAAGAAAGCAAATTTATAACTCACAACCACAGTTAACAATCGTTAGCAATGGAATTACAAAATATAAGGAGTCACAGAACTGCTTGCAAATGCAGTACTCAGTTCCCCAATATTTCACCAGGATGTCAAAAAGCACTGGCCAAACAGATGTTTTCTTAGTGATTTATTTATTTAAAGGAGCTGATGTTACCAGAAGTCTAAAGATAAGCTTTCTTTCTGCAGCATTTTAAATCCCCAAATATAGATTTTAGTTACACATAAATCATGTAAATTAAAACCTGTGTGAACGTGAAAAAATTTTACTGCCACTAATACCTACTCAAGGATCAAAAGCTGGTGGAATCTTGTTAGACAAGATCAACAGAAGAATAAAGATGTTCATGTGAGAGCTGGGATGAAATCTACAGCTGAATGTATGATGGCTAAGTCATGTCTGGATGGTGAGATAGGAGAAATTTAAGGGACAATTATGAAGGAGAGCAACATTGTTTTGTGGTTGTGAAAGGACATTATAATGAAAAAGCTTCATGAAAGTAACTTAACTTTGCCATTGTCACAGTCTCTTATAGAAAATATTTGAAAGTAGCTGAAACTAAATAGTAATCGACCAGTTGGAACGAGTCCAGAAGAGGCCACAAAGATGATCAGGGGGCTGGAGCACCTCTGTTATGAAGAAAGGCTGAGAGAATTGGGCTTGTTCAGCCTGGAGAAGAGAAGGCTTTGGGGAGACCTCATTGCAGCCTTCCAATACCTGAAGGGGCCAACAAGAAAGCGGGGGGGGGGCGGGGGGAGGGGGGGTGGTGCGGGGCACTTTTTACAAGGGCCTGTAGTGACAGGACAAAGCGTTATGGGTTTAAACTGAAAGTGGGAGATTTAGATTAGATATCAGGAAGAAATTCTTCCCAGAGAGGGTAGTGAGGCACTGGAACAGATTGCCCAAAGAGGTTGTGGGTGCCCCATCCCTGACTGTCTTCAAGGCCAGGCTGGATGAGGCTTGAAGCAACCTGGTCTAGTGGAGGGTGTCCCTGCCCATGGCAGGGTGGTTGGAACTGTATGATCTTTAAGGTCCCTTCCAACCCAAAGCATTTTATGATTCTATGATTAATGCACTGTAGGACACTGACCTTGATCCTTCCCTTTGCCTGCTCAGTATATTTGAGAAGACAGTAAAAGGGTAGAATGAAGAAAGAGCAATAAATTAATCTCTTTCCATCTTGTAGAGGATTTCTAAAGCTGTAAAAACAGGGGTCCTTTGTGGAGCAGTCCTATCAGCCAGAATTACTCCTGTGCCTGCTGTGCTCTCTGTAACTCAGTCGGAGGTGTGGGGGGCACAGAGATCCAGAATCTCCATTGAGTGTCCTGTCTGCCCTTGGTTATCTGCCATGTGTGGGGAATAGGCACTGTTCTCAGTTTTTTCTACTAGGGAGCATCCCTCCCCTACAGTCCCAAAAGAAAGATGGTTCACCTATGCACATCCTTGCTTAGATTCTCCTACTTAGGCAAAAAGGCTCTCTCATGCATTTTGTCTTTTAGAGCTATTCTAGCTGTTACCCCCAGCTTGCACATTGTGCCTCATTCATAGCTGGTTTCTATCAAAATCTTTAAATGCGTTGTGTTCACCACTTTCTTAACCAAAACCACACTACTTGCATATATCCTAGCTGCATTAGTAGGATAACCACCACCACTAAACACACACACTCCAGCATTCTCAAAGGAAAGCTTGTGTCTTTCCAGCATAATGCCAGGTACTTTCTGCCTCTCATAGAATAAAGTACATGTTATTAGGTAATACTTGACATCTACCTCAGGAAGACAACACGTTGGAGGTCAAAACAATAACTGAAATTGGAAAAGTACCTGTGGCAGGATTGATTCCAAGACAGTGTAAGAGGCAGAGAGAAGACAGTAGTTGTTCTGCACTTTCTGCAGATGTTGTGCCTATATCATTTCATATCTCTAACAGTCAGTGTCAAATACAGTAGCAAATCTTTCATCTTCTCATTAAAAAGAGATCTTTCCAAGGGGTGCTGTTGTCAGAGGGAAAATCCAGCTCTTTATACCCAGGTTTTCAGGATGCTTAATTTACAATGCAGGTGCAAGTTAATTAATTACACAAAATTAATATTTTTTTCAAAACATTGTGACCAAGAGGGTAGTTTTTATATCCATTTCTTTGTAAACAGGAGTCTAAATTCAGGGTTTATGTATAAGACTGAAGGAAGCCATTTATTCTCCATACATTTATAATATACAAACAAACAACTCAAAACCTAGTTGAGAAAGTAATGTATTCAGTGAGGAAGATCAGATTATGTTATAGCTTTTATATATTATATATAATTACTGTGTTATATCAGAAGATACCATATACTGTTATCAGTTAGCATTGTTCCAAGCCACAGGCTTATTTCAAGATCTATTCTCTGAAAAACTTCTCTAAGTGATGTCAGGTCTGACCTTCTGAACCTGAACTTCTTTACAGATAAAAGTAAACCCACAGAAATATTCCATTCCTTTTCTCCACCCCTTTATCCCCAGTAAAATGAATTACTAAAACTTTGGAATAGTTTCTATAATCTTTCCTGCATTGTCCTCTAATCACATTAATTGGGTGAGATACAAAAAATTAATTGGGTATTGAGATGCTTAATGCTTTAGTGCCTAAGCGTTAAAATTCAAGATGCTGATAAATTCCTTATATAGTGACTGGGAGTGAGCTACATATCTAGACAGCAGCAAATGTAAGGAGGAGGAAATACCTAATCCAGGTAGCAGGAAATGATAATAAAAAAAGTGTCCTGGAATGCAGTCCCTTGACTGTCTGAAAGGCGCAGTTGGGAAACTTCAGTTCAGTGTTCTTGGACACATGTTACAGCTGGCACTTACGCTTTTGCCTCAGGAGCCATTTCCAAGTCAAGGAGGTGATTGAGCTGAAAGCTTGTGATTTTGTTACTGATGACACAAAGTCAATTCTTAGCCAGATCAGTCCCCCAAACTGGCTGACTCTTTACCTTGGCTAGAACTCATTCTGGCAAATAAGACTTTGGGCAGCAGCCTGAACAAAGGCTTAAAGAAATCAAGAAGCTGTGGATTAAGGATATATGCATTTGAGTACTGGCACACAGATAATTGTTTTTCCTCTAGCATTGTAAAAGAATGTAAGTAGGAACTGTTTTTTTTAACTTTAACATGGCAGTCTAGCGATTTGTGCGTTTTCCATTATGTTAAAAAATGTTGATTGTGTTCATGCTTCCCCTGTGAGATTCCGTGATTGCAGGTTTTTTCTTATTTTGCTCTTACATCACATATGAAAGTCAAAAGTGAAATAAGCGCACACAAAAAGTTTATCTTGGAGTATTTTGGTCTTCATATATTCAGTAAAGATATCTGAGAAAAGCATTTTGCCATTAATTAGAAACTAAATGTGGTAACTACAGAATCATGCGAGAACCAGAAATGAGATTTTTTTACTGCATACACAGCTAATTCTGTAAAGATCAAAGTTCCCTCAATAAAAGGAATACATTTGCATTGCGCTTACTATAATGTTTTAATGTTTGTTCTGTTTAACTATAGTCTTTTCCAATAAAAGAACAGATATATTTAAACAAATTTTTTTTGATTCTGTCCACTCCATGCAGTACAGCTATGACCTTATCTTACTGTTCTTTGGGCTCTTGCTTTAGTTTGGATACGCAAATCACTGAGTACAAAATGAGGACTCTTTTTTTCACTTTCCTCCAGTTTTAAAACTTAATATGCAACATTAGTTAGCCCTAAAAACATTTCTCCAGGTTTTAAGGCATTCAGCCCATTGCCTACTTATTGTTAGGAGTCTTTATAGACATCCAAGTACTAACAAACGCAGAATGAAAGAACCTGTTTTTCATGTTGCCAGAGGAAAATTTCAGACCAAAGGAAAAGCAGGAAAATAAATATTTGTTCAAGATTCTCTAAACTTGATTGAGGACGTGAGTACTGGTAATTGAGTTCTAGTAACAGCATTTCCTGCATTTTCACACACATCCCTTGACTGAAAAATTTATGTTTAAATAAAATTATACTGCAGAGTCATTACTAATGCTTTAATCAAGTTATGCAGATACCCAAGTCATAGCTTCTATGATTTCTTATTTTAGCACTTCAGAAGAAGAAGCAGAGTAGGAATACATTTCAAACAATTAAATAAGCCCAGTTTTCTTTTTTGCATCTCTCGTGACTCTAAGTTGGGTTGCAGGAAAAGAATTGTAGCCTTAACCATGCTGGAGAGGGCTAGTTAAACATATTTAAATCTCTTCCCTTCTTAGTCCCTATCTTTGCCAATATCAAAAGTAGAATTTAGGCACTCAGAGTGCAATTTGTGCAGAATTTAAAAGCTTATGTTTGTGACAAGCAACATCTGCAGTATCAAATGTTTAAAGCCAAAACTTTTTACCTGTCTAAACTTGACATACTCTGCATTCCAGACACACTGTCAGCTATCCAGCTCTCACCTCAGGCCACCTGGAACCCTCAGCAAGATATCCGAGTGTCTATGTCCTCAGAAAGAAAAAAAAAAAGTGTGCTCTGCAGTAGAGAGAATGAAACTAATATTTGCCCTGAGAGAGAAATTCTGAGTGAAGGGAAGAATTTGTCCTGAGGGCTTACGCAGCACAGAACTAGGTGTAAATTATCTCATTCTTATCTTCTCCAAATTTGCCCTTGTAATTGGAATTCCTTCCAGACCACTGAATTAGGATGTCTTAGCACTAAATTATTGCTGTAGCTGGCTTGACTAGTTTCTTAGCTTCTTTTATTCACAAGATCAGTCTTTTCCTAAGTTGTTCCATAATAAAACATGTTTACAAAAATACAAAGACAGAATAGAACACTATCTCTAATTCCATCTCCTAAGGACTTATATTCTCCATGATCCTTTAAGGAAATGCAGTGGCAAAAGTTTTCTAATTAAATCCTGTGGAAACTTCACTGGTTCAAAGCACCAATTTTGGATATATATAGGCCTGTCTATGTACAAATTTTTTTATTTGATTTCTTTAAATTATGCCAGCCCAATTCTTATGTTTATGAATTACACAAATTACTCCAAACCCTCATGCACAAATGGCTGAAAAGGACCCAGCCACCTAACACCCTGGAAAAAGTTACCAATCAACCAAAGAAGTTGTTAGCATTTAATAGTTATGACCTGACAGATGTGTCTAACATGGGAGAACAGAGCAAAGCACCAAGATGTTTAGTTTCAAAAACTCAGATCTAAGAGTTTGAGCATAAAAGGGAAATTTTCAGACTGTGTTAAAAGTTGTCAGTGAAAGGAAATACGTACAAACAACAAAGAAAACACTATAAGGAAAAAGCCTGAAGCAAGGGGTGAAGTCTTTGTGAGTATTGAGCACTGAACGGACATTTTCCCAAAACCCCAAAGTGGTAAGGAAACAGAGACACAAAACTGTATATAGATACTTCACATGTTACACAGTTTCCTCTGTCTTTCACAAGACAGCAGAAAAATCCCCCCCTCATCTAATTCTAATTCATTGTTAGAATATAAGAATGGCTGTACTGGGTCAGACTGAAGATCTGTGTAGCACAATATTTTGTTTCCAGTAGTGTCCAAAAAGAGGATCCTTAGGGAAGAGTATAAAGGCAGAACAAACATCAAAGGAAAACAGAGCAAGCACACAATGACTTCCCCATATACTCAGCCAGCGTTACTGCCTTATGGTTGCTCCAAGTATGTCTTAGAGGATTGTGCTAAAACCGGAATACCCTAAGGCTGCACCATGAGCAGGGTTTGTTTCTTAAGCAAGTCAGGGAATTTTGAAGGTGTTCAACCCTACATGGTGAATGGTAGTGGTGAAATGTAGGTCTCTCAGAGGGAGGTGTCATACAGAGAATCTGTGACTAAATTATGAGACTAGCAAACGAAAAAACTCCTTCCAGTCCTTTGGTCATTCAAACCAAGAAATTATGTGTATTTCCACCCAAAAGGGACACTCTGCTCACGTTCTAGTAGGAGACAGATGAAACTGGTAATTCCCCTTGAGATTTCCAAGTCCTAGGCTTATTCACAGGCCTACCTTAGTGGGAGCTTACACAGGTTCTTGGCCAAAGTTGTTATTTACAGCTTGAAACTGAACAGGTAAACTTGTTGAATATGAATGTTATTAAAAAACACCTAGCTGCAGTTTGGTGTAATCATGTTAAGATGTAAGAATATAGATGTTCTTCCCACACAGATGTTATATCTATACTAAAGAGCGCAATAGGAAAAAGTGGTTCAAGGGGAGAGATGTAATGAGAAGCAGCAAGGAGGAGTAATGGCATGGGAAAAAAGGAAGAGAGACTGATGAAAGGGCAAAATGGGAAAAGGTAGTGGAAAGGACAAGAGAATTACTGTGGAGGTGAAAGGGAAGAAATAGTCTTTAGTCTTTATAAGCATCTGGAAAGTCTGGCAACACTAGCAAAGGCCTCTTCTCAAGCTCTAGAGCCTACTGCAAAAAGAGACCCTGCTGACCTCCTCTTTCAAGCCCTTTTAAAGTTTTAAACACTCTAAAATCTACCCTACTGTTTCAAATAAACTCAGTGACTGCTTGCAGTGCGTGAATCCTTGATCAGTCTTTTGGCTCTGCATAATCAACTTTCCGCAGTACACTGAGACTCTGGCATTGCTTCTCAGTGGCCAGTGCCAGCAGCAACCTGAGTTTCAATCATTTTAAATTTGAAAGGATTAAGAATTTAAGTCTAAATTCAGTAACTTTTTTGGCCTAAAGGGATATTTTCTGCTTCAATTTTATTTTTTTAACAAAAACACCCAACAAATCTAGCAGTTGTTCCTAAACCAGCTGATTTTCTGTTAGTTTCTCTTTTCAGATTTCAAACTTTGTGTTCAAACTACACCTCCTACTTTTTAGCCATTTGCCCCAACAGGATCAAACAGGGCATTTTTGTGTAAGGAACTCCTTTCTCCATGACCACAGCTTTCACTCTGGACAGCAAGAACGTTGCAAATAGAGCTTTATTTATTTATTGTATTTGTTATATAACACCCATCCCCATGTATCTGGCTGCCCTACAAAAGTTAAAGACAAGAATAAATAAAATAAGGCTATACCCAGTGGCCAGAGAAAAGCAGCTGTTCTGCCAAGAGAAGAGCCAAGAAAAAACAACTCAGAGAAAAAGAGCTGTTGAGAAAATCAAGATAAAATGATCAAAGATGCACTGTCCAGGAAGGCCAGCAGAGTTTATTACCGAGGCTTTTGCATGCCTTGTCTGCTTGATTGCTACACATAAGCATTTTACAGTCAGCCCTGGAGGCTAATGCAGGTGGAGATGCTGTGCAAAGCTTTCAATGGAACCAAGAAGTGTTCGCAGCTGTCCAAAAGTTACAGCAGTGTGAAAAATGAAAGAACTAAGACACTTAACTGTAATGGCTTAACAAACATGAGGATGGTTTACAGTCGTTTGTTAGAGTCACCGCCATAAAAAGTAATGTAAAAGTTACTGTGATTGCAGAGTAGGAACCAAACAAAAGGAAATTAAATTATCTTTAGTACTAAAACATAAAATTCAATATCAAAAGTACTGTAGAAAATAAGTTTTCCATAGCAAAAAAAACCCCCAGCTATCTAAATTCCAGAGAATTCAAAACAATTATTAGCACTTCATCTATCCTCAACCCTGCTGAGTCTCTTATACAGCCATTAGTAAACTGTACCTGAAATACGTCACTTCACAAAACAGCGTGTGTGTGGGTGTTCATTATTTTATTTGTTTAACGTAACAGAATGCAGAAAAGTGATTAATTTTGAACCCTAGCGGTACAGCCACATGATCTTAAATTCTTGGAGAGTATAAATGGCAGCCAGATCCTCCCAGCTTTTTAGTCAGTATGACTACCTGAAGATGTTGAACTGTGCTTAGAAGATGTACAGACATCTTCTACATATATGTACACACATGTATATATGTCTGGCAGGCGGTGACTGTTCTGCTCTTTTGCTGTTGCTTTTTCCTCATGTTCCCTGCTGACATGGCAAGTTCCGCTGGAGATACCTACTCGTACTGCAGTACAGCGTGAGTATTTTAGGGCACACATAGGGTATGTGTCCTTTCTGGCTGTAAACAGCTACAACTGCTATTCATAGCTGGGTACTCAATGGTGTGCTCCTTGCAGTGTTTACCACACTTTCTGTCCTGCCAGCAGAGCTACGCTGCAAGCACCTCCTAAAAAAATTCAGTCAAACTGAGTCAAACTCACAGGATTCAGTGGGAATCTTACATATATGTCTAGTTCCTAAATAAATCCTGACAGATCAAAGCAGCATGGGCCCAGGCTAGTTGATAGTAAATAAAATACAGAAAGTCACAACGCCATGAATGTCACCCGTTGTTATAAGAACATTACATTCTCCTTTTTTCCCCTTTCATCGCCAAAATCCTAAGCACAATTAAAATTCTTTCTGTGATGATGTTGTGCTTTGGAAAACCCTGCCATTAAAATTCAAATAAATAACTGGAAATTCCTTTATTTCTACCAAGTCCCTCTGTAAGGCCTCAAGCTCCTAGCAAATGTCCAGCTATAAAGATTTTGTCGCTGTTTCCCATTCCTGTATTCCTTTTAATTCTCCTTCTTTCCCAATCTTCAAACTCGGAAGAGAAACAAAAGAAACAAAGTGCAATCCATGTAACTCTGACAGCAAGGCCAATTCCCCCCAAAACTGATTAGTTTGGTACGACCTACCCTCATTCTGTGTCTTCAGACAAAGCCCTTCAGTGCACCATTTCTGTTCTCTGCTTAAAGGACACAAAAGGCTCAACCCTTGCTGGGAACCTGGATGCTTTGATCTCACTCCATCATCAGGTCATCCCTGCAAGACATCAGGCTCAGACTGCTGCGGCTCCTCTGCTTTTGTCATCAGGCACTGAATCCATACACAAACGAACTCAGGGTTTAAAAAGGTGCCTTGTCCTCATTCTCTCTGTATGTCAGCCTAAGCCCAATGAATCCATCCCTTATGATCTCTGAGTCTGTGCTCACAAGTTGTTGCACACAGGACCCTGTAGTTGCACGCACCCTACTATGAGCTGGCCCGATAGTCAGAAACCAAA
Organism: Rhynochetos jubatus; assembly: GCA_027574665.1. Classification (NCBI taxonomy): domain Eukaryota; kingdom Metazoa; phylum Chordata; class Aves; order Eurypygiformes; family Rhynochetidae; genus Rhynochetos; species Rhynochetos jubatus. The sequence goes on along the minus strand of CM050690.1, from coordinate 70,914,730 downwards.
CCTCCCGATACACACGTTCAAATACAGATTTTTGAACGTGCAAAACTTGCAGGTGCAATAGCCATGGTGGTAAGTCCAAGGAACACAAATCCCTGCGAACATTTTGACTCCACTGTCCATATGGAGTTGTGAAATCACCATGCAAATACGAATGGTGTTTTTAAACTGCTTGTCACACTAGGCCTAAACAGAACATGCGCAGAGGCTGAAATACCTCTTGTCCATGAAGAAAATATTGCTTTTGATCTCAGGGTTGAGGTTTTTGGCAGGGTACCAGGGAGCTCCCAGTGTGGCTGCCTGTATCACACAGAACTGTATATGACTAGAGGGCAAACATAAGATTCCCACTGTGTCAACATATCAACCTTTGTAAACACAATTATGGAATGAAAAATAAGAAGAGCAAGACTATATCATGTAAGTGGTACATGCTGTATTTATTATTCTAGTGCATATGGTCTGAATAAAAAGATCTTTGCGGGGATTCCACTGCCACTCTCTTTCAAAATCAGGCATTTCTAAATTCACAACAGCTGATGAGAATACAAGTTGGAAAAGATCATACACAGAGAAATGTAGTTTAAATATGTCTATATTTTTCTTATGGAGTTTTCAGTTTTTATTTTCTCACTACGGTATGTCTCAAATTGCTGTTACAGTTAATGAATTATATCCAAAGGGTACCCTTGTAATGCAGTACTTAAGGACAAAACCTCTCCCAGCCTCTTCAGCCACCAGCTTCCTGCTGTTGAGAACGTTAAGGAGAAGGTGCATATCATCGGAATAGAATTTCACATAAATCATCTGTGACAAAAGAAATTTTAATCATTTAAACTGTCTTTTATCACTGTTATAATTTAATTAGAACTTTAATTTAAAACAGACCTGAGGAAAATAAGGAATTTTCTGGAGTTGTTTTGAGTGTTACATTTTTAAATTTTGATAGAAAATACCATTATGATGGGAAATAACGGGGTAATCATTTCAATCCAGTTTCATTCTTTCACTTGGACTTATATATGAAATTATTAACTTATATATGAAATATGAATTTCTATATGAAATTTCTTCACAGTAGCCCTAGAAAGGAATTAATAGCTTTTACTGTAAGCTAAGTGGAATATCTTTTATTTTTTCTCTGAGTTTGCCCAGAAAGTACACATTTTTCTCAAAATAAAGCAGCAAATGTCTTACTTTTTGTGAATCACAACTCTCACATTCTCATGTGCTTGGAGACTCCACTTCTTACTCTCCATTCACAAAGAATCCACAGGATCCACCGGAATAAGAGCTGTGCCAGGGGTAAGTCAGCTTCAAGATCAAAGTGCAAGTTTATCAAGAAAACAATGAAGAATAGAAAAACAAAACCACTTGAACTGTACAAAGTCATTGTACATTCATACCAAGAAGTTTTCACTCATTACCACATTTGTGAGGAAAAAGTGAAAGGCAGGCATGGAGAGGAAAGGCAGAATGATGTTAATGAGGTTGCAAAAAGGTAGCAGAAAGACTTGTCCCCCAGGTTTCACATGTGTGCGATATAATTACTAATGGATTAACATGCTGGAAGTGAGAGGTTTGGAAGCTTTTCTGGACCCGGAAGAATGTCTGGATTAAAAGCAGTGCTGTAACTATTTGGAACAGGCTCCCCCAAAATTTTCTGAGTGTACCTATGGCAAAAACACTTCATTATTAAACTTTCCTAATAACATTCTTGTTTTAATCTTGGAAGAATGTACAATGAGAAAATGGAGAAGTATATATAGGGAAAGTTAATGTTTTCCTGTCTGCAAGACTCTTATTCAAATATTTTACAGAATGCTATACTGATGGCCCCAAATACTGTAAAAAACATTTTGCGAATGCCATGATTAAGTAAGGTTAATATCATCAGCTAGAATGACAGTAAAACTGGAGGAATAGTATACAAAGTTGGTCCCAATGTATTTATTGAATGAGGATCCCTTTTAAGACTTTTCTGTCCCAAATCCATCAGTCCATAACCTCTGTTTGCATATTTGCTGGTCAGTTATGCAGTTTACACAGAGCTCCTGTGATTCACAGGTTGGTGCATGTACTGACTTTCACATGTACAAGTAGAAAAAAAAAGCCAGGAAATTCTCTTAAATATTTTGTTAGAAAAGGAGAAAGCATTTTTGGTAAGAGGAAAGCTCTTTTTGCTAGTTTGTTTAGGAAAGGCCAGGCTGTTTGTGATCAAATTCAGGAAGAGAAGGATACTATTAGTACAGAAGGTAGGCGGGATGTAAACTACTCAGGTCTGGCTGCTTTCATTAATTCCAAGTAAAACTGTGTCTACTTTCTTTTGTGGTAGAGCCAACATTCCTGTCCAGAGAGTGAAAGACTTCAAAGATCTTAGCATGCGAAGAATAGTTTTTCACGTTAACACATACAGCTTACCTAAATATTCAAGCCTAGTTTAGCATTACATTGTTTCTCCTCACACTATGGCAGCATCCAGATTTCATGGGAGTATTCCTCCCACTCAGGAGTTATTTGATCTGTTGATAATGGTAAAGTAAGGATGTAGAGTCCTCAGCATTTAGACAGTTTCAGGAGCAGAAACAGATTGTTGACTAGAAAGATGATAGCCAAATACTTCTTTATTTTCAAATATGCACACAATATGCTGTTTCACTAAGTATTAAGCTTATGAGCTAATAGGTAATTTCCAGTTTTGGAAAAGTATACATTTCTAGTGATAACCATTTTCCAAAGGAGCTCTGACTCCCAGCTGTCTAATATGATTGTGCTCACCACCGCTGTTTGTGTTTTCTCATCAACTACAGCCCCTCAATCCTGCAGCCTCATGTTTGTAATACACCAGCCCGTTCAGCATAGCTTCCATAACAGTTGGACCTGATGATCTTAAAGGTCTTTTCCAACCTAAAATATTCTTTGATTCTGTGATTCCTATTGACTCTCCCACCTTGGCTGTCACTTTGGGCTGCACTTCGTACTGGTTCATAGAGGAGCATCTGAGTATGCTTTCATTTACCACCTTTTTTAAACCCAAAGTCTATCAATCACATTAAAATTTTCTAGTATTATCATAGCAAACACAGACATAATCTTGTATATGGCCAAAAAAAAAAAAGAAGAAAAAAGCACTTTGCAGTCACAGACATGGCCGTTTCAGCCCAAACGATAAAAACACATACTAGCTAAGGATATTAAATAATGAATGGATATATACATATAATCAACTGTTTACAGCTTCTGAAAGATATATTGAATTTGCTTTATGTATGACACCAAAGCTGTTTCTGAAATGAAATTCATCCAAAAGGCATTTCAGAAATTACATAAATGACATTTGAGAACCATCAAGACTAAGTCTTTGACATGAAAGCATTTAGTATTGAAGTCAAGGACTGATACACAAATAAATAATGAATAAACAAGGGGAAAACAGTGCTGTGAGTGCCCGTAAACACAACATATGCTTAAACGTGCTCCTTTGCTTTCCTGGAAATATTTGCATATCCTGTGCCAGTTAATTTCATAAGATGAGTGAGAGCACCATAGACCACAGCTCTTCCAAAGGGTCATCTTCCCTCATTCTGTCACTTTCCTACTCCCAGCTGCACATTCCTGTCTTTTATTCTTACCTGGCTCTGGTGCTTGTGGATCATTTTTGATTTGCTTCAAGTTACAAAGCAACAAGGAGTTTTGAATTAGGAAAGTTCCTAAACAATTTGTAGGTCACTTGGTAACCCAGGTTATATTCCAGTAATCTCACTTGTTGGTCAAGGATTCATTCAAAGGCCACATAGAGCTCTTACTACAAAATGGCAAAATTTGCAGGCTCATAAAAGGCAAATACAGATGTCAGAAAAGTCTTCTCTTTGGTGGCTGTTCCTAGAAAGTACTGTGACCAAACAGCCATGTACAGAATATTCATGAGGGTAACAGTCTTTTTAATATCCTTTCTTAAGAAATATCCAAAGCAATTGGTTGATACCTTAACATGTTATCTCAGATTGAAGAATACCTTCTGAACAAGACAAAAATCAGCTACCAAACAGAAGTTTCACAGGATCCCTCACAGTGACACCTTTTCAATAGATCTAACTTTCAACATAGTCCAAGATACCCACTTATACTAATGCCAACCAATATCATAAGCTTTTATCTGCAAAGGGGTAGGAAGTTGTTCATTCTTCTATACTAGGAAGAATGGAAAGTTTCTGCTGTTTTTTATGATGCTTTAAAATTACCTCAAAACCTGGTAACTCTTATAGTTAATTCAGTGTCTTGTGGAAGTCACTAGAATAATTTTTCTCATTTTACATTTAAAAAGGAAAAGTTCACACCCTGGTTGAATATGTCTCATGTTCAGAAACCTGTCAAAACAGTGGCATATATCGATAACTTTGAATTTTCAGACTAAGCATGATTATTCAGACAGAATTACACCTGTATAGATGATTCATACAATATTTTCCATATAAAGAACAAAAGACGCATTGTATATAGAATATCAATGCCAATATTCCACAGTAAGATTTTATCTTACTAATTTGATTTAATCAGCTTATACAGAAATTTTATATTGGTTTTCTTATTTAATAGTTACTCTAACTTGATTATTTTATTACAGTAGTTACTCTAAAAGACATTATTTTATTCAACTAAAACTGCTGTAACTTGCTACAGGTTATAAGGTACAAATCTGAAAAAAATCACCAAGAAACATCCAATTCATTGTGGTTTTAATAGTACTTTCACAGTTCTGTTTCACAAAATATCAGCCTAAACAAATCCCATTTTCCCATGTTATGATCCTTTTGGGGCAATAATATTTGCTTACATATATTGTGAGACCTAAAACCTAGTGAATGTTAAACTGTCTTCAAGAATGATCTACTATGTCAAAATGGATGTGACTGACTGTTTTATAGACAACTGTACCAAGGACAGCTGTGAAGGGTACCTGCTGTTTTGCTAAGAGAGAAAGATTCAAAAGTACTGTAAATATCAATTTTGGGTTTTATATTTAAAAACAATTTAGTGAATTATTATTACTATTGCTTATAATGTCTGTAGTAAATAAAATAAAAAAACTCCAAACCTGAAAATTAATGTTCATTTTTCTATACTCTGATATACCATAATATACAATAATGTTTATAGTCTGTTACAAATAGTATTTTCAAAACAACTGCTGAGGTTCAATTGTACACATAGATTATGCACATTCTTACTCGTACAAACAAGTATTCCAAGGAAACCAAACCACTGTAACATGCTCTAAAACCAGCTTTCTTTGTAGAGCTGTTCTTCTGAATAAGTAGTGAGGTGTGCAATTAAAAAAAAAAAAAAAAAAAAAAGGAGAAAAATAGAGAGACACAGATTTTAATAGAAATTATCTTGCAGCTTGAATATTGCTATGCCTCCTGGGTGCTGAGAGCTTAGCTGAAAGTGATGTATGAGGACTCTGAAAATCCTGTTACATTTTAAATTGTTCTAACAGTGTTTAGAAAGCCAGAGCTGAAACCTCTCTCTGGAAATCAGCTTAGTAATAATTTTTTTAAAAAGTAAAAAAATCAAGAGCTTACTATAATCTACATAATCACAAAGACAAAAAAAAATTTAAAGGTTAGAACGTACTGACAACTTATGAAAAGAGATGTGGTAGATCCTTTTACATTTACCAATGTGATTTCAGAGGAAAACAGTTCAGGAAGTGATCTGACATGGAAGGAAAAAAAAAAAAAAAGACTTTATGTTACCTTTCAAGATTGTATGGAAATTTGGGCTTTTATAAAGAATAGTGTGTGATGTTTACTGGAAGAAACTTGAAGAAACCAATATTTAGGAGTGGAAGATGGCCTGTGATTACCCTGTATCAACCACAATAGCCAACTTTAGAGTCTGGTAGGAAAAGGTTATCTCTGCAGAAAAAAAAATACACCTCAAAAACCCTACAAGGAAAAGGGAGCTTTCTCTTGAAGGATGAAAGGTGTTGGAATATTCTGTATGAATATTGTCTCCTACTCTATGCTGTCATTTCTGAGGCTTTGAGAGGCTTGTAGTACACATCTGCATTTTTAGTGTCATCCAAGGAAATTTTTGTGGTAGGAAGAGAGCTGCACTTTCTGGATCACTGCTTTGGTGGAATCAGTGGGAATTGAAATTAGTAGTATATTACACTTCTTTTGCATTACATCTGGAGAAGCTTTAGGTATCAGAGGATACAAAGGAATTAATCTGTTCACACATCACTAATAACACCGAGGAAATACAAAAAAAAATTCTAATCTGAGGCAAAGGGTATTTTATTTTCATAGTATTCACATAGTTCTATCAAAGTAAAATATTATTCCTACAGTTCAAACAAGATTTCAACGACTCTAACTACATTTTGTGTGCAAACAGAAATTCTGAGTTTTATTTGTTACTGAACCATTGTAGACTTTAATAGCTTGTGATTATACGAAGTTCACATAACTTGTTTTAAGCTGTTTGAATACAGTATGAGAAAAGCAGCTGAATTTGATCATCTCATTTCATTCATCTCTCGTTTTAGTCTCCTATTTTGAATCACTGAATCACTGGAATCCTCTCTTCTGTAACTTATCAGGAAGCTGATGAAAGAATTAAATGCTTTCATATTCCTCGGCTTAGAGAAAGTCAGGAATAGCAAATACTCTTCAAGAAGTGTTCAGATCTCAGAGAAAATACTGCTTTAGGGATACTTTTCCCAAGATAACAGATTCTCATGGGTGATGTGTTTTTAATGTTCAGGCTAAACCCAAATTCCTGGCTAACTCTACAAAGAATTTGGTAGTGATTTTACAGAATTAATGAATCATCAGGAAATTAATATCAAAGCACAGCTGACTGGGTTCCTATTCAGCACTTCTGAATCACTGCTCATTGAGCAAAGCAATCACTGGACAATGGGGTTTTTGCCTGAGCAGAATGTGAGTCAGGAGACCTGGGCTCCCATTGTCTTCACTGGGAGTTTTGCCTGCATATGGAGTGAGCTGGGACTTCTGGTGAATGGGAGCCATTCACAGAATAGCTAAGTAAAGCACCCAATACATCACCATTTTGAAGTTAACACTAGGTGGTAGAAATTACTGGAAGAAATACAGACATTTTTGGAGCCATGTGAAAGACTTTTATAAAGCAGCACTTCAAATGTATTGTCTGTTATTTCCCCCTATTTTGGCCTAAACATTTTTGTTTTGAAAGGTATCTGTCTGTTCACTCTGTCATTCCCTTTGGTTTAACAAATTAATTAAAATAATTTCCTTTTGCATGCAGTCTGTAGGCGGAAGGGACATCCCTGTTTGGAGTGGAAGAGTTTACATCCTTGCAGCTACAAACGGAAATCTGTTCCACTGTCCATACCCTCCATCATTGTTTATTTGGAGGAGGGAGAGATTTCTAACTAACCAGTTCTCAGCATGCTGCTATATAAGTGCATATCCACTGGTCTATAGACCCAGCTATACATTTCTGATACAAGCTCATCCCTGAACACATCAGGATGAGTGAGACCTTCAATCACATTTCCCAGTCCAGCTGAGGATTGGTATACACAGAACACAGAGAAAAGTTAATGTGAAAAAGTAGATAATAGAGTGAAGAAAAAGAACAAAACAGCAGGGCAAGAAAGCCAACAGGGAAAAGAGAACATGATAAAACAAAGAGAAAAGATGTATTACAGTCTACACACTGAAGGAGTTTTAAATAAGGGATTGTTTAGAACAGGTGTCTAAGAACCAAATAGGGCCAGTGTTAGCTTCCTTCTAAGCTTTGATTCCCTGATTCAAATGAAAACAAGACCTGTCCTTAACCTTTTTTCTCTGATTCAAAGGAAAGTAGTGCTGGGCTAAGGAGTATAAAGGGAGATAGACTTAGAGGAGGTAAAGGGAGAAGGAGACCAAGGAACATAGGGGGTAGTTGCTCTACCAAGGAAAAGAGTACAAGGGGGGAAGGTAGCACTCTCTTGGGGTAGAAGTTCAGAAGGTAGTAGAAGGGATGGAGTAAGTCACTGCACAAAAAAGCAAACCTGATATTATTATGTAGTGAATCTATAAATGATGGATAGGAAATTATATTATGGCTTAAATACTTGATTTACTTTTTTTTTAACTATTTCTGGCCTGAATGAAAAGACTACTTTTTTGTGTTCTTTCTAAAGCTGCAATTATAATAAATGTCTGAAGAGCTTTCATTGAAAACCAAATAAATCAAAGTAAAAACAATGGACAGTCTATCAGTCCTCTCTGTTGCTACAGAAAAGACAGTTTTAAAATGAGGACTCAGCACATTTTTGTTTCTTGATTTTTCTTAATTTTTAATTATAATTTTCTGAATTTCTTTTGCACTCTGGTAATACTTGCATCCTCTCAGACACTGAGTGAAGAATCTGGTCCTTCTGGACAACCAAACTGAGCTAACATATCATACCAGTGATATGTCATCTTTCCTTTGAAACATATTTTTCACTCTGCTATCATAGAGTCATAGAATACTTTAGGTTGTAAAAGACCTTTAAGATCTTCGACTCCAATCATCAACCTAACACTGCCAAGTCCACCACTAAACCATGTCCCTAAGCAGTACATCAGCTCTTAAATACCTCCAGGGATGATGACTCCACCATCTCCCTGGGCAGCCTATTTCAATGCCTGACGACCCTTTTGGTGAAGAATTTTTTCCTAATATCCAATCTAAACCTATACGGGCACAACTTGAGGCCATTTCCCCTTGTCCAGTCCTTGTCATTTGGGAGAAGAGGCCAACACCCACGTCCCTACAACCTCCTTTCAGGGAATTGTACAGAGCGATCAGGTCTGCCCTCAGCCTCCTCTTCTCCAGGCTGAACACCTCCAGCTCCCTCAACTCCTCATAGGATTTGTGGTCCAGACCCTTCCCCAGCTCTGTTCCCTTCTCTGGACACTCTCCAGGCCCTCAATGTCTTTCTTGTAGTGAGGGGCCCAAAACTGAACCCAGCATTCAAGGTGCGGCCTCACCAGCACCCAGTACAGGGAGACAATCCCTAACCTAGTCCTGCTGGCCACACTGTTCCTGATGCAGGCCAGGATGCCATTGGCCTTCTTGGCCACCCGGACACACTGCTGGCTCATATTCAGCCACTGTTGACCAACACCCCAGGTCCTTTTGTGCCAGGCAGCTTTCCAGCCACTCATCCCCAAGCCTCTGGCATTGCGGGGGTTGTTGTGAATGAAGTGCAGGACCCGGCACTTGGCCTTGTTGAACCTCACACAGTGGTCTTGGTCCATCGATCCAGCCTGTCCAGGTCCCTCTGCAGAGCCTTCCTACCCTCAGGCAGATCAAGACTCCCACCCAACTTGGTGTTGTCTGCAAACTGACTGAGGGTGCACTCCGTCCCCTCGCCCAGGTCATTGATAAAGATGTTAAAGAGAACTATCCCCAGCACTGAGCCCTGGGGAACAGCACTTGTGACCGACCACCAACTGGGTTTAGCTCCATTCACCACACCTCTTTGGGCCCGGCAATCCAGACAGTTTTTACCCAGCGATGAGTGCAGCCATCCAAGCCATGAACAGGCTGTTTCTCCAGGAGAATGCTGTGGGAAACATCAAAGGCTTTACTGAAGTCCAGGTAGACAACATCTACAGCCTTTCCCTTATCCACTAAGCAGGTCACCTTGTCACAGAAGGAGATGAGGTTAGTGAAGCAGGACCTGCCCTTCATAAACCTATCCTGACTGTGCCTGACCAGGACAGGTTGTCCTGTATAATCAGCAGGATGGCACTCAAGATGACCTACGCCACAACCTTCCCTGGCACCAGCGTCAGACTGACAGGCCTGTAGCTCCCCAGATCCTCCTTCCAGCCCTTCTTGTAGATGGGCATCACATTTGCTAACTTGCCTGACCCTTCTTCCAAAGGTCATAAACTGTCCTTTTCTTTTTTCTTGAGTTCCGGACAAAGATCTCTGTTCAGCCATGCTGGCCTTGCCTGCCAGCTCTTCTTCCAGCACATGGGGTGGGCCTGTTCCTGTGCCTTTAAGATTTCCTTCTTGAAGAATGACCAGCCTTCCTGGTCTCCTTTGCCCTTCAGAACTGCCTCCCAAGGGACTCTATCAACCAGGCTCTGAAACAGGCCAAAGTTTGCCCTCTGGAAGCTCAAGGTAGTTCTGCTGATCCTCCTCCTGACTTCTCCAAGTCGAAAACTCTATTGTTTTGTGATCACTTACGCCCAAGATGATCTCCAACCACCACATCACCCACAAGTCCTTCTCTGTTCACACACAACAGAGACAGTGGGCACCTTCCCTCGCTGGCTCCCTCACTAGCTCTGTCAGGAAGTTTCCTTTTCCACACACTTCAGGAATCTCCGAGACTGTTTCCTCTCTGCTGTACCGTGTTTCCAGCAGACACCTCATCAGTTGAAGTCCCCCATGAGAACAAGAGGTAGTGATTGTGAGACTTCTCCCAGCTGCTTATAGAGTATTTCATCTGCCTCTTCAACCTGGTTGAGTGGTCTATAATGGACTCCCACGATGACATCTGCCCTGATGGCCTTCACCCTGATTCTCACCCATAAACACTCAACCCTATCGTCACCATCATTAAGCTCTAGACCATTGAAAACACTCCCTAACATATAGGGCTACCCCACCACCTCTCCTCCCTTGCCTGTCCCTTCTGAAGAGTTTATAGCCAGCCACTGCGGCACTCCAGTTGTCTGAGTCATCCCACCTGGTTTCCATGATGGCAACTACATCATAGGTTTCCCGCCACATCATGGCTTCCAGCTCCTCCTGTTTGTTGCCTGTGTTGCATGTATTGGTGTAGATACACTTCAGTTGGGCTACTGATCGCACCATCTTTCTAGGGGGAGAACCCCTAATTCTTAAGTGATCATTCACAGGCACTCCTGTGGTTTCTAACACATCAGTAACCCTTGCATCTTTACTGCTGCATGGGTCTCCATCCCCTATCTTCACTGAAACAGCAGATGTCAGGACCTCATTAACACAACGTCCCTCAAACATTGGCATGCCGCCCCCAGGCTTATCTTGTGCAGGTCTGGTTTTAGCTCTTTACCCCTTCAAACCTAGTTTAAAGCTCTTTCAGTGAGCCCTGATCCTTTTTCCCTTTGAGACAGGTGTTCCTCATCTGTTGCCAGCAGGCCTGGTGTCATGTAAACCATGATCAAAAATCCCCAGATCCTGCCGCTGACACCAGGCTCAGAGCCAGGTATTGATCAGCTGGCTCTTCCTGCTTCTTCCCTCATCATTCCCTGCAACTGGAAGGACAGAGGAGAACACGGCTTGTGCTCCTGATCCCTTCACCAGTCCTCCCAAGGCCCTGAAGTGTCTCTTGGCTGCCCTCGAACTTGTTGCAAGTCCCTCACTGCCTACCTGAGAAATCAGTAAGGGACAGTAATCTGAGGGCCGTACCAGGGTAGGAAGCTTTCCCTCCACATCTTTAACCCGGGCCCCAGGCAGGCAGCAGACTGCCCTAAGAAGGGGGTCCTGTCTGTGTGCTGGGCCTTCTGTTCCCTTCAGAAGGGAGTCAGTCTCCTGTGATAGTGACCCGTCTCTTTTTCATTATGGAAGCAGTTTTAATGCAGGGCGTAGGCCGACTGAACCTCGGCGACACCTCTGTAGATCTGATACCAGGCATTTGATCACATTCCAAGAAGAACAATGAGTAATAAATATTAAAGGACTGTTTTATTTTCTTTTAAGTAAATCATAGATTACCAATGTGTTCTGTGGGCTGTGGACCCAGCAGAGAATGGAATTTGAGAATGAAAAACACAGCAAGAAAATAAATGCTATGCTGACCACCACACAGCCTGAGTGTCTGGATGCCAAGGATACTATCAAACAGAGATATTTTGAGGCTTTTCATGGTATATTAAACAGAGATCATCCAGAAGAATCTAATGACTTTAAACCATTTTAGTCTATGTGGACTGGAAAGATGATAGAATTAAAGAAGACTTTCCACTCTTCTGTTTTCCAAACCTGAGGCTGCTTTTTCCCTTGCTGAAAATTTGCATGTTTTCTCAGAGCCTGTTTCTTTCTCACAATAAACAATGCAAAGTCCTTCTGCCAAAAAAATGTCCAAATGCTAAACAGTTGCTATTAGAGTCATTATTTTAACAGCAACTTTGAGCTGTGTGCTTTTAAATGATAATTATTTTTACAATAGATTTTTATGTGTCTTGATTGCAGTAATTATGATTCCATAGTAGTAAATGTGTATTTAAAAAGTCATGTTAGCTTACTGCTCTGAATAAATGAGTTCCCTCAAATGAACTTCATAGAAATGAGCGGTTTTCTTTGTATTTATCTTACTTGCTATACTAACAACACACTAGGATGTATTAATCAGCTGATAAACCATTGTTTCATTATAAAAATAACGATGATCAACGATGTCAAATGAAAAGCAATGTTTTACATGAAATGTATTTCATGCAGATAATACCAGATTCAGAAATGCATTTTTCTTCAGTCTTATTTCTCACCTATCTTCCCTTGCTTTGTTTAAGGAGATCATGTCAACAAAATAAAGCAATAAAGAAGGAAGAAGGAATCTGAGGCCATGTCTGTTGTTCAGGCTATCACATGTACCTTTTGTAAAGAACATCCAGTATAAAGAGCACTACAAATTTCAGAAAATGGGCTTCTTCAAAAACCAGTAAGGTAGGAAATAGACAGAAAACAGTTCAGCCAGTGGGACACCCACCAGCCCTGCTATTATCCCCCAGGAGGACACATGTGGGATCATCACTCTGTTGTCACCATGACCAGCAGAGATTGAAGGTCATGATTTAGCGTACCTGTGACAGTGTGCACTTCCAGCCAGAGCTTCCCCAGGGGACTCTCAGTAGCTCAGTCGATTCACAAGCTACTGAAGTTTACAGCTGATCAGAGAAAAGGGTTTTTAAAACAAACAAACAAACAAACAAACAAACAAACAAACAAACAAAACAAACAAACAAACAAACAAATTCAGGAAAAGGAAACGGAGGGACCTGAGAGAAAGGGGGTAGCAAGTTTCTGGCTGCAATGCCATGCCCCTTTGTAACTAGCCACAATGCTGTATTAACTTTTCAAATGAACATGTCTGTCCCTCGGCGCCCATTTCAGTGGTTGCTACTAGCTGTGGGAAAGCCAGTGAAGACATACTATACAGGAGTTTGGATCCGAAACGCTACCATCTATTGATGTGATCCCATTAGATTTCTTTCAATGACACATTTCCATCCTATCTCCCATCCTTCCTAGATAACCTTGCCTATTCTTTGGTGAGAATTGCTGCATTGTACATACAGACATTCATATTCTTGATAAGACAGTCAGGGGAAAAGTTCATGAGCCACATCCTCTGCTGGTATAACTTCATTTCCCTTCCCCCTTCTCCCAAGAGTGAGTGGGTGATCTGACTCCCTGTGTTGAAAAGAAACAAGGTTGTCTATTCAGCTGCTGTCAGACATACAGTATGTGTTAAGGCCCAGACAGCCCATGATGCTGAATGGAGATACTAGAGGTTCGTGTTTCTCTGCTGGGAATTTTTACAGAGCAGGAAAGAAATGCCGCGTTTTTGTTGTACAACTTCCGACTGACAACAGACAGAGCCCAAAAGTATAAAATCACAATAATTCTCATGGCACAAGACCTCAAAATGCACAGAAAAAAATTACCAAAGAGGATTTGTTGGCTGGTTTGAGTGAGCAGTGCTAAAACTGTAACAGGACACTAAATACTAGAAATATAGAAACAGATCACTGAAAGTCTGAGTCCTGATGATTAGATTGGCCACTACTACTAATCATTCTGCCTAATCTGAGGCAAAACACCTCCCCTTTGAAATGTTCTTATGATGGAATAGTAGCGTTTTATTATAAATATTTAATCTTTACCACCAACAGAAGATTTTACAACATAATTTTTATTGGTAACTGAGTTCGACCAATGGTTTGCACTGTATCAAAGAGAAACTCAGGTTCAGTGTAACCAGTAGAGGAAGTTTCCTACTAAAAATGACCAACAGCAACATGTTTTGATTCGTTTCATGAAGTGACCTTAGAAGGTGTGAACTGGACTCCTTTAAGAGAAACAAAACCAGATCACACAGTCTAAGCACTAAAGGTTGTTTGGGCCACAAAACAAGGTTAGAATTAATCCAAATTAATACTCACTCAGTGCGTACACTGCAAATGTCACATCCTCAATGACAACTACAGATTTACAGATCTTTTCCTGCAGATCTTCATACTGGCCAACAGAACATAGCCTATGTCTTTTTTGATGTGAGTAGAGCTCATGTGAGTATATAAATTACAGCTCACTGTCTCTTCCCACTGTCTTCAATAAATAAATGTGTTAACTTTCATTGCATCAGATCTTAATAAAATATAAAGTACATTTTTCACATTTGGCTGGCCAAAACTGAGGTATTTGTCAAATCCCATTGTGATAAACAGATTTGAAAAAAACCTAACAAACAAACAAACAAACAAACAAAAACACACTACACCACCACCCCCAAAAAAACCCAAACAAAAACACAAACAAAAAACAACACCAAACCTCAATTTCTCACACTCATTCTAGAATGCTTAAAAAAGCAAGAGCTAACCAAGTATGTCAGGAAAAAACACCATACCATAGTCCCAGGTAAATATTCCAGAGCCTAAGTCTGTGTCTTATTTCTGCCAACTATTTGCTAACATGTATGAATTAAATTTGACCTGTTTGACACTCAGTTTCTCCATGGGTACAACAGGGTATAATGGTAATTAACAGTTCTAAGCTGGATTGGATCTCGCAAGGGAGTCATATATATTATTATTTCGTCCAACTTAATTGAAGACTGCGGACATACTAACAGACCATTTACCATGAATAAACACGTTCATTCACAAGAGTTTTATTCCTGTTTTGCCACTGTGGTTTCAGCAGTATTCCACTGAATGCAAAACTCTGAAACGTCAATGATTCAGCCAATATTAATTTATAGTGCTGATATCTTATTACATTTATTATAAGTGTATTTCACACTCTCATACTAGGTTTATTAGTACCTGGGAAATGACATGGGTGTACAATTAGTTACTTCATTTCCACTTCTTGCATTTGCTGCAACTGACTTCCCTAGGTTTTTGTTTGGTAGCTCTAGTCAGCTGAAAATAACAATACTTTATGTTTGAACAGCAGCTTCCACTCTAATACCTTTACTTATTTTACAAAGGCATTCAGATACTTTGCCGACATGCAAAGTACATTTACTGACTGATTTTGTTAGCCACAACCAAACAGGGCTTGAGTTTACCATGACACATGATTTCAGCTGGCTGAATTCACCCTGCCTGTGAGGGCAAGGTTCAAGTTAAACCCAGTCCTTACTCTACACTTGTGTGTCTCCTCTTTGCAAACCACTTGGTGCATTGTCAAAGAAAGGCCGAAACTGAAAACTAAAGCAAATTCAAGTGCTGAGCTAATATGACACAGGCAGGATCGTCAAGGCTTTAGGTCATTCCTTGTTGATTTTTATGAAAAAAACCCTGAAGAATGTAGAAATTAATTTGTCAGTGTAAAACTGGTGGTAACATCAGTGACTGCTGCTCTGTGTTAGTCTACAAAACATAGCAATGCTTTGGTGTATTCTTAATGTTGGCTTATACAACCTGAAGCCTACAATGTTTCTAGTAACATTTATGTTTTAAGTTGCTCTTTCTAGAAACTAATAATACTACTGAATATTACACAAAGAAGTGCTTAACTAGTAACATTTAAGATTTGTTCTAGTACTAAATACTGTATCCCAAATCTGTTAAAACTATTATGTATATAAAAGGAAATTTCAGGGCATTGTAATTTCCTGGATTGCAGAGTGGCACTGTACTAGGAACCATGACCCATTTATTGCTATCCAGGGATATCTAAAATACATGTCTATTGTGATATAAAGGATAATAGTCTTTATATTTCACCATCAAAGTTAAAATCAATGAAAGAAAAGGATATCAGGAAAGGAAACAGAGAGGAAAAAAGACAGAAAGTTTTGAACAAGAACATGTGGCCAAAATCTTCCTAATACTCTGTCTTTCCAAGCACAGTGTAATAATGTCTGTTGCTCACTGAGACCTAATAGAAGCATCACTGCTCATGTTAAGCCAAGATGTACAACTGCTTATTGCCTATTTTCATTTTGACTTACTGAATAGCTAATTCTCTCACAGGATTATCCTCATTTCTCATAGACTTCGTTATTAATGAAAGCATTAAATGAAGACATACTGCTGGATCACCTCATTTGGAGCCCGATTCCTATCCCATTAAGGCAACTGGAACATCACTATTCATATAAACAGAGGGCAGAATGAAGTCCTTATCTGGGAGGTTCCACAGAAAAGCATGCCATAGTCCAAAAAGAAAGATCAAACAAGCAGATCACTAAAGATCAAAGGTCAGTTAAGAGGTCAGTTCCTATCTCCAGGCAAAACAGTGAAAGTATTTAAAAACTGCACCATGAAAAATAAGAATGAGATAGGAATTCAAGCTGCCAGGTATAAGATAACGCAGTATGTTTCTATCTTTGCAACACAAGCTGTCAACATTTTGTCTTGCTTTTTTAAGTCAATCAATAACTTTATTTAGATGCTTGTTTCTTTTTAAAGGTAGACACCTAAGATCAAGGTTCCGCAGTACACAGTTCAATCTGAAACCTACAATAATCATGAGCAAGTTTGCATTATACGGTAAGATTATTTTTCCCTACATTATACATCATTATTTGTAGCACATTTAAATTAGAAAACACTTTAGCAAAGCATTACTGTGGGTGTGTGGCAGTAATACTGCTTTTAATTTTATTCCATACCTAAATATTTTTGGTATGTCTAGTACGTAAGATTATTTCTGCGTGGTTAAAATAATTTACCAGAAAAAAACAAAAAACAAAACAAAACCAAAACAACCAAACAAAAAACCACAACAACAACGAAAACCCCCCAACATTAGAAGCCACATCATCTATAAACAAATCTCTTAAACTGTATGTTTCTCATAAATTTACATAAATTTCAATTTGCAGTGTGTTAATCTTATAAGAAAATACCCTTAAAAACCTCATAAAAGATGCACTGAAATATAATTATTTAATATTTTAAACTGACTTTACCAACATTTAAAATGGAAGCATTCCTCTAAAAAGTGAAAGGAGGTCTTTGGGAATTCCCCTGACTCTCCTCTGCAAATATTTTTTCAATAGTACAAACTTTCAAATGCTAAAAAAACCTGCAGGCCACTTATTTCTCTGAAGTGGGTGTTTTATGCTTTTCCCTTCATGATTCATTCCATGCTATTGAAACAGGCTGAATGGGGCTCAGCACCAGTGAGTGACGCCAGTCTCATCCTGTGTTTTGAATATCTACAAGAAACATACAAAGAATTACAGCTGATTACGTTTTTCTCTATTCTTGATAGCGCTCCAGTTGCTTCTGGAAGATATGCCTGGTTCCCCACCCTGGGAAGGGTGATGGTGAGTAACTGCCTTTGAGAATTAGAAAATAGGTGATAGCCTCACTCTGCGTCTCTCTGGTACGAACTGGCCCGCTCACGTGTTTTAACATTTATTTTAAACGGCACAGGAATAGCGTGATATAACTGCGTTTCGGCTTTTCAGATTTCCAGTCTGGAATATCTGGTGAAGAAGCGCTCTAGCCTCCCCCGTTCCATGCGTGTGAGATCCTTCAGTTCTTCCCGGGCTGTGATTCTGCGTCCCTAACGAAGCCGAACTGACAAAGCGTGAAAGTGGTCTGAAAGGAAAAACAAAGAAAGTGACCCTGCTTTCACTGTGCCAAGGCCAATCAATATTCCAGGAGCTCAGCTTCCCCCTCTCCGCTGCTGTGTTTTCATTTTTTTCGGAGCGGCGCGGCCAGTCTCCTCCCCTTTCCTTGGGAGGCAGGGGCAGTGCGCGGCTGCACGGCGGGCACACGCGGCTCTGCGCGGCCCGGCCTCCCGCCCGCGCAGCCCTGCGCCTCCGCGCCGGCCGGGACACCCCGCGCTCACCTGCACCGCCGTGTTCCGAGCGCGCCCAGCATCCCCACAGGTGAGCCGGCCCTTTCATCTGCTGGACTGCAAGTGAGAATTCTTAATTTTTCACTCTCTGCCTTTGTATGCTGTTTAGTGTAATGATCCGTCTGGCGGTTCCACCTTGTTTCCTGATCCTGATGTAAGTTACAGAGGGCAGATTAGCTGCATTCATCGTCTTAGAAGGAAAAGACGCTGCAAACATTTTTTTTTTTTTCTTTTTACAAAATACTAAAATCAATTGTTCTGAAAAAAATCCTGCTTGCACACAGTAGTTGTGGCCAAGCCGGAATACTAACTAATTTAAACATCTGGCTCATTCTCAGAACGTTTCCACTCTCTAAAGGAGCAAAGCATATAGCATTCTGTTAAAATTCTGTGGGGATATCGCACGAAAGTGCTAATCTTGGAACATATGGTAGAAGCAGTGATCAAAGCCCACCAAAATTAATTTGGTACTACGTGGTATTTCCCCTAAAACACTGTTTGAAAACCATGTGTATTAATATTATATATACTTCCTAAAAAAAGGTATTTAGCACTAGATTTATTAAACTGAGATGTTAGAGTCAGTCTGTGTATAAATGGAGAGAGATTTCAGTGGAAGCAACTAACCATTTATTAATTTCTAATTTCTTCATAAAAGCATGCCAGTGTATTAACCAAGACTTAAGAAAATGGGATTCTCAGTCTAAAAAATATTTTTTTGTAGGCTCTGTTATTAAAGAAATTAATACCAAGCAGCCACCCAAAAAATTAAATCATTTTAAAATGAAAATTAGTGTCCTAATGAAGATTTTTTTTTAATACTAAAACATTTTAAGGTTGATTCAGTATGTGATTTCTTAAAATCAGATTATATCCCCATAATTGCTGTCAGGCCAAGCTAAGCATTACTTTGCAACGTGAACTTGTATTAGTCTGAAGCGACAAGCTAAGCGGGATATAACTTCTGATGTTTTACAGATGCGCTCTGAATCGTTTATACACTTCAAAGATGAATGTTATCAACATAAAACTGTCAAAGGCATATCTTCTAAATAGTGGCTGAGGGATAAATAAACTATTCCTGCTGCGTTTTGCTATGTCAAAAGGAGGAATTCAGCCAATGCATTCAACCATTTAAAAACATCTGAAATGCAGAACATTTTAAACTTATCGGTTCAAGCAAAATATCTCTCTCCAATGGTTAATGTGAAGGTGAGCTAGAATTTTTTTCAGGGATTACGGGCCTACCAAACAGATGAAAAGCAAGCCTGACAGATGGTTTAAACACTATAGCACCTTACACTTTGACTAATTTTACATTAGTTTATCTCTAGCAACCGCAAAAAATGTAAAGTTGTTCCTGGGTTTTACAGCATGACAGCAATTCAAATTAACTTCTGAAGACACAGGACACATGTCTGATCAGTCCATACAGTCCTTCTTTCAAAGAGCTCTTTAAAAGTCATTGAGGCTCTCTATCAAAAACTTCAGTCAAGAATTGAGATGTTTTACAAATCAGAAGTTTTACTGAAACATGAAGTATATTTGCTTCCATGTAAACTTATGGCTAATCATTCCTCTAAAATCTTACTGCAATATTTGGTATTTCTTGTCTTTCAGGTTTCTCCAGTACCTCCCACAGAAAAGAGTCTTCCATTTTTCTGAAGGGATATTGACAGAAGTTAATTGAAAAAGAAAACTTTCTGCAAGATAAATGACTAAAACTAACGGAGAAGACCCAAAAACTGGAAGTAGGATGGAACGCATTCAACAAGGAGTCCGGAAACGTACACTGTTGGCCAAAAAAAAAGTGCAGAGCATAACAAAGGATGATGTTAAAAGTTATTTATTGAGGAATGCCTTTGTGCTCTTCACCGTTGTTGCTGTGATTCTTGGTGAGTAATTTGTTCAATAGGAATATTCTGTTCTCCAGTGCATTTGACAATGACCATTTGCCTAGGCGGTCTGCATTACAAATGAGATCCCAAATTCTTTCGCATTGGTAAGAATGTTCTGGCTTGGAGAGATTTGGCTTTGACAGCTGCATGTTGGAGTTTTGGGAAAAGTCATTTTAATTATTCTAGTATTCCTAAGGAGAATTTTGGTGAAAAAAAAAATTAGCTGTTTTATGGATTCTTCTCTTAAATAAGTAGAATAACTGAATTGCATGTTTTCAGTGAAATCTTTTTCTGCCAAAGCCAGCTGCAGCCCAGTGCTCAGGATGTAACTTTTATTTACCTAATCTATCAAAAAATAACTCCTTGCAGTGACAAACAGAAGTCCTCAGTGAATGAAGTGAAGCAACATTTCTAAGCAAAGGTATTAGAGCCTTAATCTTTTCAGTTTTCCCTTGATAAATGCAAAACAATGAAACCTAAACACAAGCTTGTTCTCTCTCAGTCACTCACTATCTTACACATGCATGTTTCAGATGCAATTGGGGCCACAATGGCAATGCTACTTGGTCAAAGGACTGCAAGATAGCACCTGATTAAATGCCTTGATAGAGTGTATGGAGAGGAATCCAGGACATCGAACAGCATTTAGATTTGGAATGCACAAAAATGTAGATTTAAAAATATTGGACGTTTTGAATTTACATTAGAAAGAGAGTCTGCCTAGAAAAACATACAATTTTTTAACGACCAATAATATCAGGGATAAAAAACTTAAGGCATTTTATCTACAGTGGTCAGGAAAGGCAGGACAAATTAAGCAGGTTTTGAAATACGGTCCAGCCTCAAAGGAATGCAATTCTCAGATTGTCACTTGTCTGTACTGCACAGGACCAATGTACTCTTGCAGTTTTTTCACTCTCATCTAGCTGCAGCGTGACTCCTGTGCATTTGACAATGTGGGAACAGAAATGTCGGGTGGACAAGTGTTTTTTACTGTTATTGCATGTTCCAATTAGCTTTAGACTAGTGACAAATGTCTGCCCACGTCTCCGCTACCACCTACAGCAATGGCAGAGTGCCAGTACGGCTGGAACACAAGTTGGAGAACTAATGAAAATGTGCAGTCTCAAATGAGACGGCTGCTGGAATTCTGCTCATTAACCTGTAGACATATCTGGTATAACATGTGGAAAAATGTCTTCTCATTACTTATTTCAGAATTTTCTCACATTTATTATTTGTGGTGTAATTTTACAGTATATATGATTAGAACAGTTAATTTCACACTTGGTAGTTCATAAAAAGGTAGGATTTGGGTTTTTGGACAGTTTTTTGCAGTTGTGCAAATATTCAGAGTAGGCTATAGTTGGCTAAAGAGTTTGGAAAACACTCGGTGGTTGAACTCCATCCGTCTAGTCTGGCAAAGAATAAATTGTTATCATGACTCAGTTGGTTGGTGATCTGCGGAAAATCAGATGGTGGGCTTGATCCCTTCCCTAGCAGACAGTAATGATCATTGCGAAATCAACCCACCAATTAGCACCGCTGGCTGCCTCATGCTTGGATGTGAGTGTAGGTGGAAATCAAACTATACTCAGGCCAGAGTTGAATCATTTACAATAAATGATGCTTAATGCTCTCTTTAATCTAAACAGAGAGATGACATCAGTTTTTAAGGGCTGTCAGTCCAGCAATTGTCATAAAGACTAAACTCAGGAAAAGCAAAATTTTAGCTTTAAAAAGAGCAGAATTTCTTCAGAAACATTTCCTTCAGAAGTCTTCTGTAAAGGGACTGACATGAAAAAGCCTGTTTAACAGGGCATTTACAATTTCTTTGCTGAGCAGGATTGATGCTGGTAGAGGTTAAGTGGATAGGATCATACATCTTAGCCCAGTTTCAGGACAGTAGTTTACTACAGGCACTTGAGTTTGTGTCTGTGAAAACACACACTTTGTTAAGAAGTGGGTAGCTGCAACATGCATTTGTGTTGCACACTGATATTTTGCAGATAGAGATTTTTCTGGCATTCACATCCTGAGAAATATGGCCGTTTACCCTAGCTTCTGCCATTACTCTGATGCTGAACTGAATTCTAAACTGAATTCACTAGCTGCTACAGTACAAAACAAATTAATCTTTAAAAACCTAATTATGAAGATGCAAGAAGGTATAATTCATGTTGAGAATTACTTAGTACTATTCTCCATTTCCCAAAAACCTCAAGAAAGGTCCTTCTGACTTCACATTCTGCGTAGGTAGGGTCTGGCTAGCACATCATCATTATCATCATCATTGTTGCTATTTTTAGTGAAATTCGAATTTCTTTCAAGTCTTTAAGAAACTTTGAGAAAAGCATGGTCAATAGGTGAGCTTTGATGCAGTTTTCCAGACTCTTCTTGTACACCTAGAAATAAATGAGTTTTTTCTGCAGTGGATCTTGCCAAGAGCCAGTAGATGAGAACAATTATGTGAGGCAAATTTGGGAAGCTGACCACTGGTAAGTTCAGTGTCATGATGACCAGGAGCAATTTAAGGTAGGCTAGGGGTCACGGTGGCTCACGGAAAATCTGCAGGAAGTCTTACGAACTTTGAAGTGCTAGCCAAATTACTGGCAAAATCTCAGGCAGTGCCCTCTCTCCCACGCTACTTAGCTCCATCATCCTGTCCCCAAAATGCCTTCCTTTCAGATACCCTTCCTTCAGCAGACTGTCTTGATTCTCTGCTACTTACCTCCCATTTTCCAAAAATGCCATAGGAGTCCAGACTTTATTCTGGCAGGACTCCTAAATGCCAAAGCATCTCCTGTTGATTCTGAACTTGCGATGAAAGATCGAGACACACAGAGCTGCTGAGCAGAAATCGTGAGAAGCTGTTCACAGAGAAATACTGTTTTAATTGACGGGCACAGTGAAGTAGAGGGAGGTGGTAGAGTAAGTACTATGAAAAGCAGTTTCTGCATAGTTACGGAGCCACTACTGCTCCAAATCACTAGCTAGAATTCTGTTTACGCTGCCAAAGTTATATGCTGCATTTATCCGCTGGTACATTTAAGGGGGTCGGCGATGGCTCCAGTTTGTTTCCTGGCTAGCTGTCCACCGAAGAGAGCACAGGATTGGCTGTGTCATTGAACCTGACCTTCTCTAGTTGCGGGCAGTCTCACAATAGATGTGAAATGTAGGTAGACGTACAACATCCGTTCCACAACGGTACGCACCATATGTAAGATGCCAAAACTTCAAAAAACTTTTAAAAGTGCAGGAAGATTAAGGCATTGTCAATGTCCCTGGAAGAAAAGCAGTGTTAAATAAAGCCTGCAGATGAACCTTCATAACACAAAAGGCAAAAAACCCACAAAACCCCTAATTTATCTGTACAGTGAAAAGCTGCGCAGAGTAGTAGATTCTGCTGTCTCAACACACCTCTGGTCTGAGAAGTAGTTTAAAATGAGTCCTAAGAGGTACAAGTCTGTAATTCACAGGTATACAGACCCCGGGATAATGCCTGCCAAGTCTCTTGTGTGTGGAAGTGACATCTTTTCTGCTGCTGGCAGATTCTCTGTATCCACTGAAGACCAAGGCTGACATACCCAGAGAAGGGTATTTGACCCCATTACACACTGAGGATGATGATGTCAGTGCCTAAGGCAGCCATGCTAAGATTTGCATGAGAATAAAGCAAATATTCATCACTATAGGAGAAACATCTGTGGGAGGTGAGTCCTAGGTTAGAGAATATGTTAAAATATGAAGAGAAGTGTGATACCAGACAAAAGATCAAGATATGTACAAGACTACCAAGACAGTCTGGGGAAATCTAAGAAGTAATTAATTCTATGTATGCTGAACGCAGAGGCTGCCTCTGTCCCAGTGCTCTCCTAAAGAACCTGCCTAGCAAAATTGCTTTCTCACTTAGTGACACATCATTCCTGTGCTAAAAAAATTGCTAAGCAAATCCTTAATTATTTTTTAATTTAAGAAATAATTATAATTTGGGGAAAAAAACCACATAAATAGACACCATAAGATCCAGAGTAACACTTCAAAAATCAAAGGAGAATAACTTTTTCAAAACAGAGAAAAAGCATAGAAGTACAAAGAAGTTTAATTCTGATATTAAGTAGGCAGTATTAAAAGTCAGACTGCAAAATACAAATAGTATGCTAGATTAGCAGTTACTTGCAAAATAAAATTATGTTAATTTCTTATCACAATCTTGATTTCTTACCATACACTTTAGTGTTACTGAAATGAAACAGCACTGGTTGTTGGACTGCCGTATGTGGCAGAGAGTCACAACAGTTGTGAATCACAATTGTGCATTCTGGAGGCAGCAGCTGTGCAAATATGCACAGTAAAAATAGAAAACATGCTAAATGTAGATTTACTGCAGCCTTCTTTGCTCTACATTGTCAAATCAGTGGACTCGCGAAGCGATGCTCCAAAGTAGTATGTCTGAGTGATCATAAAACAGTCAAAAGAAACATACATTCACTGCACTCCTCACACAGCTTGGGAAAAGGGAGGTGAGGGTCTCAAAAGTCTCTCTAGAAATTAAATTTAAATTTATTTATGTAGTACATTTCCTACAAAGCAGATCTCAAGGCTATCCTGGGTGGAATGCAGGACAGTAATCACATGAGGCATTTAGGATGATTGCAGAGTTTCCAAGAGATTTTACAAGAAAGTTCCCTGAATGTCAGTAAATATGGGAATCACATTACCAAAAGATAAGCTACAGCAGAAACAGTGGTCATCTCTAAGACTGTAAAAAAAAAATCATATTTGTATAAGCATCAAAGGTAACTAAAAAGACATTTCAGCGTCAAATGAACTAGTATTAGGGCTTGCCAATCCTTTCCACTTTTCAGCAGGCATACACTGTAGTCACTATGGTGACTAGAAAGCAGTACAAAATCATAAGCAAGGTGCCAACGATTTGTATGCTGAGTAAATGTTTAACACTGCAAGTTCCTTACTAGCACCCTAGCTATTGTAAAGCTAGGAGTTGTCATCTGCACTGGAATGCTTTTGAGTTGGCTACAGTGAAGGTGTAGCTGAAGATGGCGTTTTCAGTTGTTTATGGAAACTTACATTCATGTGGTTTAAAATTACCACGTAATTTCATGAAATAATCTGGTATCTAAAAATTCCCAAGGATTTTATGACACCAAAGAAAAAATGTTTCTATAAAATACTGATCTTTTTAGGTGTGCTGAGGTAAAGTTCATTTGAAAAACTATACAAAGAAATACAATATTAAAGAGACATAAATACAGGAATTAGATCTTCTGGATGTTTATAAGGCTGCTAAAAAAGTAAGGTATAAACAGACGTATTGTCATCCTTTGTACTGTAGCACTGACTTCTAGATCAGCAGCTGAGAACTACTGACTTTTTAATTTTTCATGCCATGTTAAAAAAAAATCAGATGTTCTGAAACAACCAACTGCATAAAATATTCCACGCAGTCACGTTAGTTGTGTATATCCTGTGTCCATCCTTCTGATTCCTGTCATTTAGTGTGCATTCTCTTCAGATTTTGTATTTCATCTAGTTTTGGATTACAACTCAGCTTCTTTGGGATTTAGGATGTTTTGTCATGTATTTTTTTTCTCAGCATATTATAGCTCAATTAAACCTGGATCTTTGGAGCAATAAGTCAATGCAAGTGATAAATAAAAAAATAGTAAGGAGCTTAAGAGATTTCTTCCTCCCATACTATTTTCTCCAACTGTCATAGAATATGCTGCGATGTCTACAATGTATACTGGAAAACAACTAGGCTCCTGATCAAGGAGTTTTAAATTAGTCATTGATACAACGAAAATAGTGTATATGGAATAGGGGGAAAAACTATGGAAAATAGAGAAAGAACAAATGTAAATTATCCCAGAGAAATGTTACTAAGAGCCAGATGATCCCATTTATTATGTCAACCCGTCAGACTTGAAGTTGTACTGGCATTGTTTGTGCTTTTAATCAACAGGACAAAACCACAGGGTGTGCACCTTTTGAAATTAATACAAGAGATTTATTTTGATGAAAGATATTATAACATTTTTTAACAAAAGAGGAAAATAGGTCCATACAACTGTGAAAAGGAAAACAGTTAAAAGCAAGAAAAGAGGAAAAGAAAACCAAAAGAATTAACAGGGGAATCAGAAGTATTAACAGGAGAATCAAAAGTATAACAACATATTACTGTTGCTTATATTTTGTGGTAGTTCTCCCATGTCCTTTCTTTTAGCAGCAGTTCTGTTCATAGATCCATAGGATGGTTTGAGTTGGAAAGGACCTTAAGGATCATCCAGTTCCAGCCCCCTTGCCATGGGCAGGGACACCCTCCACTAGACCAGGTTGCTCCAAGCCTCATCCAGCCTGGCCTTGGACAATTCCAGGGATGGGGCATCCACAGCTTCTCTGAGCAACCTGTTCCGGTGCCTCACCACCCTCTCTGGGAAGAATTTTTTTCCTGATATCTAAGCTAAATCTACCCAATTTTAATTTAAGCCCGTTGCCCCTTGTCCTGTCACTACAGGCCCTTGTACAAAGTCCCCCCCAGCTTCCTTGTAGCCCCTTCAGGCACTGGAAGGTGCTGTAAGGTCTCCCTGGAGCCTTCTCTTCTCCAGGCTGAACAAGCCCAACTCTGTCAGCCTGTCCCCGTAGCACAGGTGCTCTAGCCCTCAGAGCATCTTCTGATCTGATCATCATCTATTCACCTTTTGAATCTTGTTCAGTTCTGTACATTGAAGAAACTAACTTTTTTTCTTGAAATTTGGCACGTCTATGTATTCTCTATAGGCATGGACAGAAGATCATAAATTGAAATCAGCTGGGCACTTACAAAGTGTGTGCTTGGTTCTCACCATTTACTGTAACTGGGCATAACTGAAAATTTGTTTACTAAAAAAGGTCTACTAAACATGGGTCTTAATTGTTAGGCATTATTTCCATAGCATAAACTGGTCCCTCAAACTTGTTCTAGTAAATGCTCTGTTTTTACTATTCACGAGGACTAAATTAAAAAAAAAAAAAAAAAAAGCCTTTGTATGAATACAGTAGGACCATTAATCAGAGAATTCCTGGGAACACTCACCAAAAGCAGTTGCAAATAAGGCTACTGCATATGTTTTGACAACTTTCAAAAATAAGTTTGACTTGGGAACAGATGCATTAAACAAATATGGATGTACAATCTAGTTCTTCAAAGCCTAAAACATAAGTAAGGGAAGCTGCATACAAAATCTGAATCTCAGAGATGGGTGTCTTTTTAGGGCTTGAGCAAGAGCTAGAAGACTCATAAGGGTAACCCCACAAGGGCACAAGTGCAAACTGCCTAAAACTTGCCAGGAGAAAAAACAAACCAAACCAAAAAAACCCCAACAGGTTTGCATTCCTACTCCCACTCCTGTCTGAGTGAGTCAGGACCATGCCAGGTATTTTCACCCAGTCAAGATCCAGAAGCACAACAGCCCACACCTTGGGAATGGTGTCAGCAGCGTTTGAGCAACTGGCTTACTCTTTCCCTTTCAAAAGGCAAGTTACAGGAGGATGCAATTCCACTATTCCTTTCAAAGTTGTATCATCAGGCAGAAGGAAATGCAAGACTTCCAAAAGCAAATGCATATGCCAAGAGACCAAAAGGCAGCGTGATGTTTTCACCTAATAGCTAAAACACTCATCTATAGCAGGGAGCCCCAGGTTGCAAGGTAATCCTTTGAGCAAGAACTGGAACACAGGGTATCCCAAATCCAGGTGATTTACTGCATGCATGTATCAATCATGTTCAGTTTCTAGATCCCCAGGACTTAGCCTGGCATTAGGCAAATAGGTGTTTAGGTCATGGCAATTCTGAGAAAAATCACAAAGACCATGGTGAGAAGTGAGGGGTCTTCCAAAACAAGTGGAGAAATGCCCATTAACTTTATAGATTTCCAGAACTAAGCTGTTTTATCTGAAGGGACTTTGAAGGTCAGAGTTTGGACTCAGGTACTTACTGTGTAATTAAGTATTGTTGCAGGTGCCAGTTTCCCTTTGCGATTTTTGTAACACTTAAGATAGGGAAATTCTGCCATTCTAAATAATACTAACAGTGAGAAGAGAGGTAACATAACCTATATGGAGGTTACATCTAAATTAATGCTCTGTGCTACAATGTATCCTTCACATGAGTTAACTCACAAGTCATTAGGCAGCAAACCTCTTTTAAATCAACTAAAATAAAACACTTCTGGAAATTGTTGTGTTGGAAGAAGCTGTTGACCAGAAAAATAAATAAATGGAATGAATATTCTAGTTATGAATAGTTTCCTCAAAGTCATATTGATGATTTTATGGCTGAAGTGGTGCAGCTAACAAAATCAAAGAGCTAGGGACTGAAAGCATCCCAGGTATCTTCTTAAAAAGATGGTAACATGATTCCATGCAAGTCAGTCATGAACCTGATTTCCTTATCAAAAGAATTCACTGAATGATGTATCTAATATAAACTAAGGATTCTGTTAATGCTTATACCTGATATTGAAAATGTCTTGTATTCTACAACAGGAAATGCTTCCTCTGAGCCTGTCAAAATACTGGATAAAAAAAGATTCTTTGAAAATGTTCAGTCTGCCACGTGAGTTATAGTCCATGACCTGAACAGTTCTGGCATAGGCATATCTTGATTCAACAAAAAATCCTCAGTGTCAAACATCTCAGTTACCGATTTTGACTATCAGCACTAAGCTCTATTAACAGGTGGTTTTGTAGGAACGAAAAGTTGGGCTAGCTCCATAGAGATATGAGTGCATAATTTGAATGTCCCACAGATGATGGTGTAAAACTGCGTATCAAGGAAGCAATGAAGAGTTTTGTAGTGTGTGTCTAAGGTGGAATTAAAAAATCCCAAAACCCAAATAAAGGCAACTATCAAGACCTAGCCTCAGGCTCCCTGGTAAGCTACACTAGGAGTTCTTCGGAGCAGAGCTCTGTTTTCTGAGCCTGTTTGCACAAAGTTCTTGGAACTGAGGGATTTCAGTGTCATTGACTAGGATTCCACAGTGTTACTATACTGTAAAAAAAGACAAAATAATATGGATGGGCAGCTGAAACTGTAGTAAAGAAAAACAGAATGTGGTGCAGTTAAGGACTATGTCAGCCTACAGTTGAAGAGAAACAGAAAAGAAAGAAATGTAAAGGCAAGAAAGGAGCTATGTAAACTATAAGAGAGCAGCTTTCTTATCTGTTGACAACTGTTCTTTATTGGAGTAAAAGCATTAACATTAGTCAAGAAGGAAAAGCAGCAAAGTAAACCCAGGCATGAAAAAAACAGTTATTACAGTAACTGTGTAAAGCACTGAGTAGAACCATAATTCTGAATAATACTTCACAATATATAATCTGGCATATATTGTGAATGCCTGATCTTTTTTTATATGCATATTAAGTGAGACTTCCTGAATTCTAATGGAATGATTTGTTATTTTTTCTATAGCTCAGAGAGTAATAAGAGTACATAAACTAGGAGTAGTTTGTCGTTCAATAGACTTTTGTCTGAGGATGAAGTCAGGAATAATGTCCCTATTCCATAAAGGACAGTTTTCTTCAGTGCCAGCAGTGAAAACTCTTCTTCATTTCAAATCCCCTACAAATGCCCTGAAATTGTTTGTCTTCTAAATAACAACCAGAGAGAAATACAGATGATAAATAAATACAGAAACAGTTCAAGGAAAACAAGGAAAAAAAATAGGAAAACATTTGAAAGGAAACAGAGAAGCAGAAGTTGCATAAAAAGAGACAATCTTTTGGACATGTTCTCAAAGGAATAAAATTACCTTCTAATTGAGGAAGGGCAAATGAACCAAATAAATACAGAGAGAAGGGGGAAAAAAGGTAGGAGTGTAACACTGGAGCTAAGATGTAGTAAAGGACAGATTTCACTGATTTTTTTTTTAAAAAACTTTAACAACACTCAGATGCTGTTATATCAGGGGTTTTGAGTGTCTTATTTTTAGATGCAAAATAAATGCCTTTGTATCTATGTAAATCGTGATTTTTGTGGGAGGTAATAGCTGTCAGTGAATAAAGCAAATCTTCAGGATCAAGTTCAGGAGACGGGTGTTCTGATGCCCAGTGACCGTAGCACTGCAGGTCTGTCTCCTCGGTATAGCTGAGAGCACCATGGCTCTCTCATGGCCCCTCAGCAAAGGTAACACACTGACGTCTCCTCTGACGCAGGGAACAACTCTTTGACATCAATGTAACTCTTACTTTGCACTTGCTTTTCTCTGGCTGTGTCTCTTTTTACAGCTTTAGAATTCTGTCCAGGTGGAATTGGAGACTTTTTCGCCTGATGTTCTCTGATCTTCCACAGATTAACTGGGGCAGGAGTTTCAGCTAAATTGCTTGATGTCTGGAAGCCTGAGAGGACCCCAGGATACATGTGTGCATGCACAGCAGACTCTGTAGCATATGGGAAATTACTTCAGCACTCCCACAAAGTGTCAGTCCCGCCACAAATCAGTGTGTTACATCCAGAACTACCACGGGTAGTCCATTTGTGCACAAGTACATCGTGACTAGAGTAGACACGTGGTTTACATACAGATAAATCAGATAGTTCATTACTCCCAACGGAATTAAGTTAGCAAGCTGTAGAGTATCACTTTGCTGCTAGAAACATCCCTTACCACAGTCTATCATTTCATTCAGATCTTCTGGATCCCAGTTATGTCTGGGACATCTAATTCTTCTCCCATGAACTCCCATCATGTCATCTCTCCAGCAACAACAGGCAGCTATTTGTGACCAGATTACCCACATTCCACTTCAATATAGACACCTATAAGGGCTACTTGGAGCATAGATCCTTACAGTCTCTACAGCACTGGCATCATCCGGTTAAAAGAGAAGGAATATATGACACAAAAATATGTACACCTATACATGTGAGATTGTCAGCTGGGTCTCTGAGAGATAAGGGCTGTAGAGGATTAACAGCTAGTTTATTAAGACAATTGATACTTGATCTTCAGATGAAACAGAGAAGCAAGTTCATGTGGAAAACATTTGTTCTAACTTCAGCCTCAGAAGAAAATAATCAAAGGAACTTTAAGCTACCTATTAGCTCCAATTCTGGATTGCCATAGGAAGAGGAACTGATAAGGTTGCTTAACGGTGTGTTTCTGTGATTGATTAAGCCAGTCCTACATCTGTTTCTGGCTGCATATTTCCACCCCCACATGTTTGCTTTCTGCCCTTGCCATCACATTAGCACCACCACGATCTAACACAGCAGTGAACCTGTCCAGAGAACTAATCTGGCAAAAAAATAACGCAGAAAAAATACTTCCTCCTTGGTTTAGCCCCAAAATGAGCTTATCTCAGTATCTGACAAGTACAAGTGCATTGAACGAAGGACTTTGTGCTTGTCTAGTTTGGAGAAAAGGAGGCTGAGAGGTAACCTCTTTGCTCTCTGCAGCTTCCTGGGGAAGGGGACATGGAGAGGGAGGTGCTGGTCTCTTCTCCCTGGGATCCCGTGATAGGACATGTGGGAATGGCTCTAAGCTGTGCCAGGAGAGGTTTAGACTGGATATTAGGCAGCATTTCTTTACCATGAGGGTGGTCAAACACTGGAACAGGCTTCCAAGAGAGGTGGTTGATGCCCTGAGCCTGTCAGTGTTTAAGAGGCATTTGGGCAGTGCCTTTCATAACATGCTTGAACCTTTGGTCAGCCCTGAAGCGGTCAGGCAGTTGGACCAGATGATCACTGTAGGTCCCTCCCAACTGAAACATTCTGTTATTCTATTCTATTCTATTCTATTCTATTCTATTCTATTCTATTCTATTCTATTCTGTTCTAAAAATATCAGCTTAAATTATGGACTCTTCCTGGCTGGAGCAATATGGTGCTCTCCACAGTATTATTCCACTAATTTTGATGCCATACTTGCCTTTCCTTACCTTAGTTATTTGTCTACCACATGACTTGGACAAAAGAACTTGTAACTCTTATCCTATTAAATATACTGTGTGTAAAGGACCTTTAAAGAGGGTCATAATCTTATACCTTTAGGATTAAAAAGATCCAGGAGATGTAATAAGGCAGCACTGATGACTGTATAATACAGGAAGTAGTTCTCAAATGTTTCAGAGCAGTAACTGTGCTGCACTCCTAAATTAAATGGAGTAAAAAAATAACTAGTTAGCTACTAAACAATGATTAGCCTAATAAGAGCTATTATTTAGCATAAAAGTAGTAAAAGTGACAAAAAAATAATCACAAAAAAGACTGCTGCAGTATTTAGGTTAGGTACTTAGTATTAAGGTTCAACAAAATGGTTTCAAAGGGAACATACCTCCCAACATACATAAGGAAAACCAGAAAGTAAGGAAGGAGCAGGTGAGATACAATGATGGTCAGGGTGGGGGGATGGTTCACTATGAAATTATGGAAAAAAAGATATTAAAATCGAAAGTGTGCAAGTGAATTGCACTGTGGTTCTTGTGACAAGCAAAGAAAGATATTAAGAACAACTGTGATTTTGTCGGCAACTTGAAGTATTTCTTAACACCAGAGAAGTTATTTACCTGTTTGTCTCAAGTAAATACAGTTGCGGCCTTATCTGAAACTGGTTGTTAGAAGAAAAGGTGGCAGAACAAAATGGTAAATTAAGCAGAAACAAATGACCCAAAGAACAAAAGCATTCATTCCAGAGCTCTGCAGGAACATAAGAATGAAATGGCTGTGCAGCTAACAAAAATATACAATGTCCCATTAAACTGGTAGGAGCCTGATTCTTTTACTGGCTTGAGCCCAATTTCTGTTATAGAACAGAATGTTATTTGCCTACTGGTTACAGGTTTTCTAGAAGAGAACTATTAACAGCTGTTACTTTAGCGCACAGTTCTACTTAGTTTAGGGTATTCTTTTTCAGTTATTATGAAGTTTTCTATTTCCTGGTGGAAAAGAACAAGTAAATTTGTACCTCATCTGTTAAAGAAAAGGATGTTAATATGGACCTCATTTAATGGTGTTTTGAGATTTACTGGTAAAAAGCAGAAGTGTATGTAACTCTTACTGGTGTGCTCTGCTTGACCTGGCAAGCACTAATATGGAAAAGGCAGCTCTTGCACTGTAATTAATACACCACCTAGTAATTTCCTCTTGAAATATGCTTGAGTGATTTTTGATCAATTAAAAAGTAAAACTGCTTGGTTTTTCTACTTTCTGTATGAAAATACAGCAGAGCATGGAAATTTTTAAAATATTGGTCTAATTCCGATGTGTTTTTAAAATAAGATAGAGACCAGAAGCGCATTCCGTGAAATCATCAGGATTTGTTTTAAAAATTGAGGTGCCATTTTAAAAAACTGTTGCTATTGTTCACTTTAAAACATCATGTCAATTAAAGGCTTCCTTATTCTCTTAAAATCATGAATTATTTGAAGTAGTGAAAAGACCAATCCTCTCTCTTTATTAAATTTTTGTAACTAATTTACCTAAGTAGGCAAAGCAGGAGGATAGGCTCAAGCTTCCCTGAAGTTTTTGAATGAGCATTTAGAGTTGGGTAAAGCCCCATCACTCATCTTCTAAGAGTTACGGTTCTTTTTTTTTTACTGATGTGGTGTTTTCAACCCATGTGTAGGTGTGCAACCTATTTCATCTGTGCAACATAAAGAATCATGTGAAACAGCTTACCAGTGTGAGACCAAGGCATTTTGGAATGCAGTTAAGAACGTCATTTTGTCCACGGTGGATTTTAAATTTCATTTTAAAATTCAATTTAGGAAATTATATAGAAGTTAATGATATGCTGTTAGATCACTACAATTTTTTTTTTTTAAACAACCGTACAAAAAAGAACCATCTCAAAACAAATCTATTCCTAAAAACCTGAGCATTACCAAAGTCTTCATTTTTGTCTTGCTGCTTCAGACACTGATTTTAATGTTTACGTAATCAAACTGATGTTAATCCATTTAAGAAATCTTTTATATAAGGTTGTATGTGTCTGAGCAACTACAGGTATACCTATAGTTTTTAAAACCTGACATGAAGACTTTATTGTTTCCTTTCTGGTACTGCAGCATCTAGAAGTGGAACTCCTAGGTCATTCATCAATGTCGTCCTACCTTAAGACTAAGCAAAGCCAAAGCATATCTGCCATCTTTGCCATATCCACCCCATTTCTATCACTGTCAGAATTATTTTCACCTTCTACTCCTTTCAAGTTTTAGATCCTCTTCACTGTACTCATACAGATTAAATTTTATTTTGAACATCTACATTGGTATAAAATTCAATAAAATTGTTTAGTTCAAGGGTTGTTCTGATTGTCATCAGGATTATCTGCAAATCAAGTTTTCAAGAAATTTGACTATATCACTGACAAGAACACCTCAAAAATATTTTTATAACTTTAATCTGATTTGCTTCTTCATTATGAACTGTATAAATTATTCATCATTATGGTTCTGGTATACAACTATAAACAAGTATAAACTTCAGCTCCTTAAACAAACACTACTGCATTTTGTCCAGAGAAAGCCTAACAAACTCTGTCGAGACATCTACTCTTCCCTGCAGTGTGGAAATGGTACACCATTTACTGATTGAGAAGTCAGGCTCTGATAGCGTTGATTAGTTGTTCTTTTCTGTTACAAAGGGTAGACAGAAACCTGCGCAACAGGTTGTGGGGCCTTGTTTCACACAGGGCTTTGTTTCATTACAATTTTCAGAATTATTCAGAAACTTGAAACTTCTACTAAGAAAGGCCAGCTCCAGTATTTAATCTTCTCAGTCTTGATCATGGAGGGTGCAAAGCACTACAACTCTTACCACACACAGAGACATGAATGGTTGCTGAAATGCTGCACGCCTTCCAAAGGCTTAGTACCTCCTGCCACGTCTTACTTCCCAATTTATTTTGATACTTTGTTGTTGTGCCTATCTTTAAATCATCATTGTGTGCTGTTATCTCACTATTTAAAACCTGTGAATGTTGGTTCTGAGAAGTGGATTCAAAGAAGTCAAAGCTATCTTGCCAAGTTTGACTCTTCTGTTTCAAATTAATAATTTTTGTTAATAAAACTTTGTCAGACAAGATATAATACCCAGTACCTAGGTCTTTAAAACCAGAATGGACAATAAAGTTTCACCTTCATATATTGTAAAATCAAGAGAGACTGGTAAAATTATGCTGATCAGCTTTCATTATCATACACTACAATGAGGAAATAATTTGCTTAAATTCTTTCTTGCGCTGCTAAAATCACTGTGTGAACACAATATTCAGAAATATCTGTGAAACTACTACTACTATACCTATTTTACAAGTAGGGAAACTGAGTCAGAGAAAAGTTCTTTTGGCTTAGGCACAACTGCATGTAAATTAATAGCAGTGCTAAGATTAAGGCTGAAGAATTAGTCACTATCGGGTGTTGACCCAGTTCACCAGAATACACTACCAGGGCACATTTTTTCCACATCGCAAAAATTCTTCTTGTAAACTGCAGTGCTTGACAACCCTGTAATTATTCACAGAGCACTTTAGGACAAAAAAAGCAATAATTTTTGGCTCAACAGGTTTACATGGGGCTTCAGAATCTTACTCTCACTACGAATATTATTGATTCAAACAGCCATCTACTTAGGCCCTGATTCTTAGGCCACTTTGTACTGCCTGGACCATAGTGGACCCAGATAATCAAGCCCTTATAGTATAGCATAAGGACTAGTTCTTATAGCAGCCTCAGAAACCCTTACTAACTTCAGTGAGGCTTTGTACTAGTGCAGAGATTAATTCATGTGGAACTAATTGCAGGACTGTGGCCTAAGTAAGAAACTGGTCTAGCTCTATTTGCTTGTTATCCAGTTATCAAAATGTAGTGCTCATTAAGTGCAGAAACAAAGGGTCCAGATGGATTCTTTATATCTGGGAAATGTGTTTCCCATATAAAAAGAAAATAATCAGTAACACTGCAGTGGAATTTAAAACCTTATTGCAAATAAGGGAAACTAAGGCAGGTCTTGTAATCAAAATAATTGAGGCCCTTCCCCTATGCATTTTATGATCCACTTTTACCTAAAAAAAGCATTTTATGCAAAATGCACTTTGATTACCTGAGTCTATGGAACATGAATGAGACTAAACAAAAGGTCTTCTAGTCCCACCGCTCTTTTCCATCGTGTCCCATAGAACTCCAGGCTTGGTTCCAATTGCACTCTAATCACCTTGCTCCCATCCTGTAATGCTGAGATTTTCTGTCCTACACAAGATATTTCTGCACTCCTCTAACTTAACCACTCTGCTGAAGTTGCTAACAGCACCGTCAGACAGGCAGGGGTCACTAACATGAGAGTTACAGCTCTGTCCTTAGCATCAGCAAATGGCAGTGCGCTACCATAGGAGGCATAACAGCATATTTTAACCAGTAAAGTTTGGCATGAAGGTATTACTGCTCTGTGGATGTACCAACATAAAATCTGATGAAAGAGAAAGCAAAGCCACACAGTGATTAGGAATTGGAGCTAGCAGTTTCCAGAAGTGTTCAATGTTACGGCATTTTCTGGACCTACCCAAGTTCTAACATGATCTAGAAGTGAGCTTGAATGTTCTGCTGCGTAACAGCACTGAGATGCAGTTTTAAGAAACCTAAGTCTGTCTGTCTGCCAAAAAGAGAAGTCCCACTCTTAACCAAGGCACATTTCTACCTATTCCCTTGTGTAGGTACTAACACCTGTGCAGTTACACAAATTATCTCAGGGAGTTGACCTGGCTTAAAATTAACCCAGTAAAATAAATTCTTTTTGCAGCAGGATGAATTCTCTGATCCAGCTTTTTATACAGCCACAACTAGCATAAATGCCAGTACTAAGCAGAGGGGAAGAACACAGTCACAAGTGGGAAGGAGCAATGGTTTAATTTCACCATCTGTATGGTTAAGGAGTGTTCCACATACAGCCATGTGAAGACCTACATCAGGTAGACACCAAAGCATGTAACATTCAGTAAATTGTGACCAGTTGTGTCAATTAACCAAATAATTAAAGGAATAAGCAAAAAGAGCAGTTGGTGCCAAGTAGAGGACAAAACTAGAAGTTCTAGCTGAGAAGTTTAGGTTGCCACACATCAGCCCATCTATGTCTTTCATTTGTAAATGTACCTCAACTACTTTAGCTGTTCCCAGCAAGATAACTGGATCCAGGCACTCCCTTACCCTGCTCCCTCAGGCACTGAAACCCACCACTTAATCATCCAGTAAGACCTTCCAGCCTGGTTAGCTGCTTCTTTGCAAGCGCCTGTGTTTCTGGAGGTAAGCATGTGTAAAGCTACTTGCCTCCTGATGCTTTTTTGCTGTGTAAGACCTAACCACAAGGAGGTTCTCAAACGCATCTGTCCTGGTTATCTCTCCAATCTGATGCACATCTACAGCATCAGGCCCCACAGAGTAAACAGGCATGGACAAGACTTCTGAAGGCTGATAGCTAGTCTGTGTATGCATTGCGTATATGACTACATTCAGAATCCCAGAAGTCAAAGCACTTGGCTGCGGTAGCAGCAACTGTTTCCTTTTTGTTACTGCTCAAGATGTACCTTTTACATTAATCCAGATTAAAAAAAATATCAGCATGAATACCCTTCCAAATCTGTTACCATGCAAAGTAAGTTACAGGCTTCAGTAGGACTACTCACAATAGTAGTTGATACATGAGAGAGCAGACCAGGAGTGCAATCTGGGGCATAATAAAAACCGCCTGTTACAATCAGATACATCAACGAAGTACTATACAGATATTCACGTTCAGACGTTACTACTACTTCAGAAGACTACATCATATCTTTTCTGTCTCTTCAGGTGTAATCCTTGGATTTTCTCTCCGGTCATATAAGATGAGCTATCGGGAAGTCAAGTACTTTTCATTTCCAGGAGAACTACTCATGAGAATGCTGCAAATGCTGGTCCTGCCACTAATTGTATCCAGTTTAGTCACAGGTAAAAAAAGAAACAATTTTTTTGTCTTTTAAAAAATTAGATAAGGATGCACACACCAAATCATAAAAGATGAACATTCCATGTCATAGAATGGTTATAACCTGCAGAAAGAGATACCTCTGCTATTGCTGGTTTAGAGACAATGTAATTACATGCTTGAGTTAATATACAGAAAAAATAAAAGATGGTTTTCTCAGTTGCAAGACGATCTAACTGTACGTTATTATATGCAGCTGCTGTGAAGCTGACTCTGTACTCCACTTCCTTCTCTTACTTTCTGAACAGATAGTTCCTCCACAGTGACCTATTGTTATCAAAGATAATGTATCTCAGAAAAACAGTTCCAAGAACCAAGAGTGTTTACACTAATCGTTATGAGCAATAACTCATGCTTGTAAACCCAGATCTGTAAAACATCTGCCAACCTCCTAATCTTCCAGCAACAGATTACTTATAATAGGTGATAGGTGGGCTAGATGGAGTAGTTTGGAAGAAACTTTGTCCATCAGTTCTGTTTTCCTGCCTTCGGGTCAGCAACTCTATTAAGCTTCAAGCCCTCTTTACTAAGTTCTTCCTTGAGCTACAGTTATAATAATTAATTTCATGTGTTGGTGTATGCCTTGTCATTCTGCTCAAGTTTTATGGAAGAGCTTTCAGATTTTTTGGTGAATGTTCAGGATGTGTCTGTAATGTATTTATCCTATTAAATATCTGAAGAAAAGGAAGCGTGGACTGTGGTTCATCAGGAAATCAGTGGTACAGCTTGGAGAGCTTTCTCAAAACCACTCACTGTGCAGTCCTAGAATTCCAACACCTAATACACTATCTTCATTGTCAGAGGACCCAGACACTATAAGTTGTTCTCTATTTCACTGATTTTCAAATATCTTACTGTTAAAATCTCCTCTTACAAATGCAAATGAGCATAGACTCCCATCTTCACAGATACCAAGGATAGTGTGTATCTATATGAGCTGTTAATACAACAGCAGAAAATTAGGGTATTCACAGTTATATAGTCCCTTGCCTTCAAAAATTTCAAGGAGAAAGTAAAGCTTGTTTCTATACATACATACTATATGGATACTGAAAGCTTAATGCACACCAAAAGTAGACAGAAATTTATAAATATTGTGGGGATACAGCAGCAGATTTTATTCCCAACCAGTTATAATTCTGTTACATGTCTTATCTCCTTCACCTGCAACATTACTATGTTGGCTGGACAGTGATAGAAGAACCATGAAGAGTAGAGAGACATTTACCCTTCATTGTCAGCTGCTGCTCCATTCTGTGGGATGAGTTATTGCAGGAGAAATTACCTGCTAAGTTCCTTGCAACTCTGCATCCATATTGGTTCTCTGAGAGGGCTCAAGGTAAAACAGGGAAT
Source organism: Rhynochetos jubatus (assembly GCA_027574665.1). NCBI lineage: Eukaryota > Metazoa > Chordata > Aves > Eurypygiformes > Rhynochetidae > Rhynochetos > Rhynochetos jubatus. Next base: position 70,875,394 of record CM050690.1, on the reverse strand, counting down.
TAGGTAGGTCATCCTATACAAGGATTTGAATTCACTTTCAAAATTCTAAGTAGAAACACTTTGTTCAGGTAAAGATCAGCAAATCCACCGCACAGAGTCACAAGACCTCCTTGTGATAAAACAAGTTTAACTGCTGCATCACCAGGTCTCAGTAGGGATTTTGTGAAATGCCAGAACAATGAGTTTCCAAATAATTGAAAAGAATCTTCCATCTCTGGATTCAAACAATAGTCTTCTTTTGATGGCTTTTTTTTTCTCCTTTTAAATTCTTTGGAGGCCTGTGCTGGTTTTAATTGGGACAGAGTTAATTTTCTTCACAGGAGCTAGTATGAGGCAATGTTTTGGATTGTGCTGAGAATATTGGTGACACTGGTGTCTTTACTTGTTGCTAAGGAATGTTTATATCAAGTCAAGGACTTTTTCACTTTCTGATACTGCCCTTGTGTTCCCAGCCTGGACAGCTGACCCAAACTGACCAAAGGGACATTTCATGCCATCAAATGTCATGCTCAGTATATAAGTTGGGGGAGTTGGCCGGGAGGGGAAATCGCTGCTTGGGAACTGGTTCAGAGTTGGTCACTTGGTGGTGAGCAGTTGTATCATTTTGTTTTCCTTCCTTTTTTTCCATTTTTGCTTTATTACATTTTATTGTCATTAGGTTTGTAATTTTCATTACATGTTATTACTAATATTAGTATTATTAATATAATTATTTTATTTCACTTACTTTCAATTATTAACCTTTTCTTATCTCAGCCCACAAGGTCTCTTTATCTTTTTCCTCCAATTCTCTCCCCCATCCTACTGGGTGGGAGAGGGAGGTGAGTGAGTGGCTGCCTGGTACTTGGCTGCTTACTAGGGCTAAACCACAGCAAGACCTTTATCCATATTTATGCGCCTTTTTCATAACAGCCTTAGAAATAGGCTGGGGATGACTACATTCCTTTGCAAATTTTGCGAATGTCAAAGAAATTAGAACAATGTTAACAAAGTAATAATTATGGAAGCTACGGGATGTTATGTAAGTGAAAGAAAAATTGAGAAACGGAAAGCTTCTGCTCTACAGGTAAACAGTCCTGGTGATTATTCACAGACTCTTGGGAAAAAAAAAATATGAAAGGTGAATTCAACACAATCCCTTTTCTCTATAGTTTATTTTGGTGTTTTCATGAAAGAAACAATGGAGAATCACATTCTGGGGTTTTCACTTTTATTTGCCTTATGACTTAACATTATTGCATGTGGCTCAAGCAGGTATGCAGTTGTGTCCATGAGATTCTATCTTCTGATATGTATGTTACCAGGCATGTGCTAACATCCTCTTGGGAGAAATAGGGGTTATTTGCATACCTTTCACCATCTTTTATTGTTTATAGGAAAATATGATTATATTAATATCAGTATTCTTCATCTTTTGTGGTTTAGATACAAATCCAACTGCATACTCTATGCTAGTCTTTATTCTCCACAATCTTTCAAATGGGAGAACTCGTAAGTCAGCATTCCCTATCAGTATCTCTTGCAAAGTCAAAGGCAGAATTAAAGCACAGTATACAAGAGGCAGCATAAATAACCAAAGAAATAGATGAAATTCCCATTTGCATTATTTTATGACCAAATATGAATGAATTTTTATACAAACACTGGGCTTACAATTTTGCTCCTTTTCTGTTTTGAATTTGCTGCAGTTACAGGGGTTTCAAATATCCTGCATCTTCTTATTTCATGATAACTTGAAGCACTTGACATAAACAAATTGCTTGACATAACTATTTAAAAAATGCTTTGTCTCTAAAATATATAAAATAAATATGTACATACATGATGATGACAAGACATCATGAAATAGGCAAAACCTGGAAGATTTACACCAGCATTAAGAGCACCATGCATTGCAGTTTTTGACCTGTTGCAGCAAGGTCATAATGAAATTGAGATTTCAGCCCTTAAAACTGGCCCACAATTTTTATGTGTGTTTCAGTTCTCCACTGAACATAGGGGCATCAGTATGAGGTGCCTTTTCTTGAGTAGGATTAAACTCTGTGTATCTTTGTCTGGTAAAGTATAGCAAAGCATAAAAAGCCCAGTCAAGATCTGAGTCTAATTTTTGCTGCATGTGGCAGAAATAGTAAGAAAATAGTTTATTTACTATTCTAAATCAAGATGGGGAAAGAGGAAGGGAATATAGAAACAGCAAGGTCTGCTGGTTTGCCAAAGATGATACAGCAGGTCAGAACCAAGCAAAGATCCCAGTCATGAATACCAGTACACACACTGTGCATTAGATGATAATGCATCCAAACTGTTAATGAGAGTAACACTAATATGGTGCAAATTAATATTAATCACATGGCAGGGCTTTGTGTACAAGATTCTGTACAAACACAAAGAAAAAGACTCTGAATTTTCTTAAGGAAAAGAAGGGTGTTTAGTAAAATAGTTTAGAAGACTGAGTATAGAATGTTTACCTCGAAGAAGAAAAACATCTTAGTATGCAGTCTGTAGTATGTCTTGTTTATATTCACTCCCCTTTCTAAGTCAAATAATGACATGATTGTCTTTAATGGATTCTGGAAGATACAGAATCTTCCCTGCCTCTGATGTAGCCTTTCAATAACAGACCACAACGTTGCCAACTGCAGGAGACACAAGCGACTTTCCTTTGGGCAGACTCAGCGACACTAGGTTTTGCCCCCAGACTTTTTCAATGTGTTCATAGTATTTACCACTACAAAAACTATAGAAAGTGTTGACAAAGTGCAGAGAGATAGAATTTCCGTGTGTGGATGCCTCTTCTCGGATGTACATACAATTCTTTTGATTTCAGTTATCAAAGGAGTGCAGTGAATGGTGACAATGTTAAAAACAAGTAGTAAGGAACATGATCTATCCCTTCACTGAGGCAAAAGCAAAGGCACACGAGGTGACTCAAGTAATAAAACACAAGTAGAGATCACAATTAACAGCGAAGTTGCAGATGCAGTTGCTTGAAATTACCTGTAATGAAACAAGGGTAATATTCAAAGAACAAACTGAACTTGAAAGCTGCTCTCTTACATAAGTCAGGAAGAACGCAGCATCTGGATATGAATGGATTCAACTGTTGAAAAGCCAGATTTTGCCCAGAGCAAATTATGGATGTAAAATGTGGAAAATTAATGCTGTGACATGTTGTATAACCTCAGGCAAATCAAGTTTCCCTTTTGTATCTCTGCTTTCTTTCTGCTTTCAGATGTAGTGCTGGTGAAGTATTTTTATAGCTACTAGGCAGAAAGAAGTTGACTATATATGATGGAAATTTTAATGTAGACATGTGTGTAGTCATCACAGCACATCACATGCAAACTATATAGCTATTTTAGTTCTATTGCTGTAGAGATGGAAATAAACAGATACTTACAGCAAGAATGATATATGTGGCTACCACTGAGACAGTTGCTGTAGAAATATTACACCCAAAGTTACTTAATGACTGCTTGCAGCTAGCTGTGATGATTTCACCAACAATCAGGTATGCAGAAATGGACCTAAATACAGCGGTTTAACAGGAATGTGTTAGCCATGAAATTAAAAAGAAAAAAAAATCCTGAAGTTAGCATATGGTGTGATGGACCTGAACTAGGTTGTAAGGCAGGGAACTGTCATAGAATGGCACAAATTCCCACATCCAGATAGCAGCTGTACCCAATCTTCTGTAAAGACATAATTTTAGAAAATACTACAATCTCCAGTTATTAAATATAAGATATGAGGTTTTATATTTGTCTTTCCAATAGTTGGAATGAGAAAATAAATGACCCATTGACTGTAACTGGATGCAAATGCTATTAAATCTTACTAAAACATCTATCCTCTACTAAATTATTAGCATTTTTCATTTTGGCAATTGTAATGTCCTTTATTAACATATTAATTGCAGTAAACATAAAGGGCCAAAATTATGAATTTGCTTATCCTAACCCCTCAACATCAGAGCACACAATAGAAGGGTCTCATTAAGAGACCTGTGCATCACTTCTTCGAAAAAGAGAGAAAGTTCCTGAGGCTGCATTTTGGGCACACCAGGGACATTACTGGGAGTATTTGCACACCATCAAGAGTAACACATAACCTTCCTTTCATCAATGTGTTAGAATCTGACAGAAGCAAAGTGCTTTCTGAGTACTCCATCATCCACATGATTATTGCAGAAGGACCAACTGCATGCCAAACCACACACAGAAGGTTATCTTTCAGAAACAGAAGACTCTAATGCTATCATTAAGTCCTCTACCCTTTTTTAATCCCCTGACTTTTTCTTTCCATGTTTTGATAATGGGCATTTGTCAGCCTATAATAGATTATTTCCATTTAATCCTCAAACTTAATTGCTGGATCTGCTACATGCTGTCGTTCAACCATGTATTTGGATTATAAACATCTGTAATGGAAATCCACCATTGACATCAATACTGGAGACAGAGATACTGAATACTTGTCTCTTGATAGCACTCCTGGATGCCTCACCTGAGTTCTGAGCAACAGAGAATGAGGAAAGTCACTGTGTACCACAAGAGCCACAGGTCTCAAGCCTTAGGTCTGGGTTCCAGTAAGCCATTGGATTGTCTGGAAGAGGAGAAAGGCTGACCAGCTAATTGTTCGTCCTGATATCCAGCCACGTGACACAGCTCTCACTGGAGATGGAAGAAGAAGGAAACAGAGACACGTAGGACAGAAATCTCTAGTGATATGTTGAGACTACGCATATAACTAATAATCAGCAGAATCTGGGATTTCAGCTGCATGTTAGTCACAAAGCAGATCCTGCATCAGCTACAATTCCTTTCATCCAGTCCCTCCTGTTAGTGCCTATTTTTCTTTTACTCTCTCTTCCAGGCTGTTTCTGAATATATTCTGTATTCTCCAGTTTAGACTTTGAGAAATGAATGTGACCAAGTATAAACAATTCTGTTGTATATGGTATGACAAGTCAAAGATATCACTGCAAATATTTAAGAGTTTGCCTGGTTGCTAGAAATTGCCTTCCAGTTTTGTCATAGTTCCTTTCCGTAGTCGGTAACTTTTTGCCAAGATGTGGCTGACATAAAGTAAAATACCTTTTCCTAATTCCCCTGTTGCAACGTTGTCTCCAGATGAGTGCCTCAGGCAGCCGTGAACACAGCAGTGTTTGCTGAAACCTAGAATCTCTTTACAGAATTGACAGCCTTTTTTAAGGAAAGTGTCTCGATGTGGGCTTTTTCAGGCTCACAGAGTCAGATCTTGTTTTCTTCATGCAAGTTAAGTCCAGGGTGCTGTTATACTGCGAAAGTCTGATGCAAAAATCTTGTAACATACCACCAGTCCCCAAAATGACTGATTTTTGTGGTGATGGACTGTTCCAGAAAGCACCGGTTTTGGCTAGGTCTGGGCATACTCTGCCACTTCTGTGCACATCCTCTGATATTTTACTTGGGCCACCCCAATGACACGTTTCCCTGTTTGCACAGGCCTTTTTTGTTTGAGTCTCTTTAGGGCTTCATCTTTCCAGGTTTGACTGAATTATGCCACTGATAGATACCACAGCAAAGTTAATTAAATTTACTTAAAAGCCCATGTATGTGTCTCTGGAAGGTAGCAAGTGCCATCTGAATTCCAGAAATGGGGTGTGGGGGAAATTTGTTCAGTCTCCTACCTGTTCTGAAGGCTGGTCTTTTTGAGCAGCCTGTCTCTGTGTTTCTCGGTCAACAGAGCTTGTTATTTAGCCGTTCTGATCTTGACCAGGACTTCATCATTGTAAAGCATGGCATTTCCATCTGAAAGAGGGACACATGCAACCAGTACAAACACAGATTCCTCAGAGGTTTGTACATTTAGCAAAGCAGGGCAGTTTAGTACACCACAAACTTTCAGTTCCTGCTGTTTTGAAGACAGTTTTATCTAGCAGAAAGATAAGAAAATCACATCAGATAGCAAGTTCCTAAATTTTGGCTCCTTGGCTCACCAGATACAAAAGTTGCATGTATTCCTTCTATTGTTAGTATCTTGAAAGGACCTTTTTCTCTGCAGGAGTCTATCAAAACCAGATATACCAATTCCGATCTGTAAGAAGAAGTAAAAAATACAATGATACAGAAAGACTTTTGAAAAAAAGAACCAAAAAAAGTCTCATTATGTATGAGGCCATACCATGTGGGAAGTGAAAAGATAAAATTCTTTACAGTTTCACACAACTGAATAGCAATTCAGTTCTAAGAGTGAGTAAGAAACATGCAAATTAAGAAAACACTTGAACGCTCAACTCTCATGCCAACAGAAGCTTTCAGATCTTAATTTTATTCTTAAAGACCCATAATCTCTGGAAGTCAAGTATCAAAGAAAATTAAATTCCTGGTCCCCTGGTTGTAAAGAAAAGCTCAAAAACAGATCTTAGACTATATTCTAAAAGAATTTAGACTATATTCTAAAAACTCAAGAGTTACACAACAAAGATCACTTATTTGGAAAATTGTTGGGGTTTAGATTATTGGGAGATCATGGCTTGTTATTCCTGAGTAGTTAAGAATTATGAGATCTGGTATTAATCGTTAAGCAATATTCATCTTCTCTACTTCACTGAAGAGTCTGAAGGACTTAAAGATATCACATGTTGTGAAGAGTTTTTTGTACTAAGAACATTAACACAAACATTTATTTAGATGCCTCAGTGAATCACATTTCCAGGTTAAGACTGTAGTAATTATATAGCTGAAGAGAATTATTTTTTCAGATGATTACACCTTTCATCCTCAGAAAACTGAACCGCTAGCTCCTTACCGGTGGTATATAAGAAAAAGAGTAGTACAGCATAGTCGTAGAAGTACACTGTTTGCACTAGAATTAACATACTGATGCTGATTCTTTCCTCCATAAATGGCTTTCCTATTTTCTCTGTATGCATATGCAAAGTCAAATACTTACTTTATTCTGACATTTCACCACCCACTTCTAATGGATCTGAATACTTAGATAATATCAGAGATTCTCCAGTGAATATGGTTTCTTTTCAGACCTAGAGAAAAAATAGGTTTTGGTCAAGAGTTCACGTAATGAATTGCTATTTCATTAATTCTTGCACTGAAAATCAGCTTTATCCAGTATTTTCAACTGCAGTACGTTTTAACTCCTTGAACCCTGAAAACGAAGTTGAAGATTATTGACTTAGTAAGCCTGGTTAAAATGTCTCAAGGCTAATGGAGCTGTGCAAAGGGCCTGCATCCATAAAAAAAATAATGCTTTCAAATTCAAGATAGAGTGTTTAATAGTTCATTACAAAGTAAATAGGCTTCTTTTCTGCAGAACATTACCGTCCAATAACAATAGTAATCTGACAAAAACCTCTTGTCTTTCATCAGCTTAGTTTAAAATCAGCTGGTATTTTCTTTGGCACTTCAGACCTCTCACAGAAATTCATATCCTCAATCCTGCCTGCAAGCAGATGATGCCCAGATGGCAGCTGTGTGACACTTGAATTGTGGAAGCCAAAACCTAACTTTCGGCACTCTGACATCCTGGAACAGAGTTGAAAAATATTACTAAAAAGCACTGATTGCTACTGCCAGGCACTCCAGAGGAAGTCTTAACTTCATTTCATTGCCTCCTATGAGTTTGTAAGGTGGAAAAAGACAAAGCAAAAAAATGTACAGCTTTGATGTTGCAAGGCTGTAACTGAATCAGTCACCCAGAGTTCAAGAGGTCACTGAAACAAAGAGAAGAAATGAAGGAAAACAAAAGCCTGTTCACATGAAACTCCAATTCCACACTTTCATAATGAGTCCTCAGAACAGCCTTAACATCATTACTGAATTGTGAAAAAAAACCAAACCCAAATTATAATAACAATTTAAAACGTAGTAGACTAATTGCAGCTAAAGAAATCACTCCTTAATATTCATATGGAATATTACCAGAGGAGCTTAAATTCACAAATAGAAAGTATTTTTTCTGAAGTTTATTTGATTGTTACCCATTAAATTCTTGGAGTAGATGTAGGGTGTAATTAAATTACAATCTACTCCTAGGGTCCATGAAAAAAAAAAAAAAAAGAAAAAATGTTTATGATGTTTATAATGATTTAAAATGTTTAAAATGTTTATATGCATTAGGATATTTTGTTTATTATTAAGATGATGTTTTTAAAGGCTGCTAGTTCATAAATTTAAAAATTACTATATAAAGTTTTTCAGTAATGTCTGCATGAGATCCCTTACTCTTTACATAGACTTTGCTATACTTGATAAACCAAGTCTCAGATTGGGTTTAGATTCTTTATTACTACAAGACTCAGTTTTTTGATGCCATATAAAACTATATGCAGACTTTTTCTTATCAAAACCAAGATAATGTGAATCTTTGAAAAAGTGGAATCTGAAAGTACTCTGTACTGCCAAATTAGCTACAGGTTTGCAATTTCTTGAGGTTTAGATTGAATATTAGGAAAGATTTCTTCACTGAAAGGGTTCTCAAGCACTGGAACAGGCTGCCCAGGGCAGTGGTGCAGTTCCCATCCTTGGAGGTATTTAAGAGATGTGTAGATGTGGTGCTTAGGGACAGGGTTTAGTAGTGAACATGGCAGTGTTAGGTTAATGTTTGGTAAAGGTCTTTCCCAACCTAAATGATACTATGATTCTCATTCCTAATGCAAATAATGACTTAGAGACATGAAAAAGTTCCATGCATTCCATTTTGACATAGATAATATCATGTAGTGGTGCATCTTATTTGTGCCTGAACTGTCAGAGGTACTAAGGCCCCACTAGACTAGACTAGGTCCTGCACCAAAGTCAATAGAGTATTGGGAGTAATGCCTTTCTGGACAGACTTCCTCAAATTGAACTGTTTTGGTGACATAGCATTCAGCGTGTAGGAAAGAAGGCTCTGGGGAGGCCATCCCTGTAGCACCTTTCTGACCTGAAGGGGCCAACAGGAAGGATGGGAGGGGACTTTTTACAAGGGCATGTGGTGACAGGACAAGAGGTAACAGGTTTAAATTGAAAGAGGGGAGATTCAGATTAGATATTAGGAAGAAATTATTCTCAGAGAGGGTTCTGAGGCACTGGAACAGGTTGCTCAGACCAGCTGTGGATGCCCCATCGCTGGATGTCTTCCAGTGCCGGACTGGATGGGGTTCTGAGCAACCTGATCTAGTGGAAGGTGTCCCTGCCTATTGGGAGAGGGAGGAGGTGGTGATGGACTAGGTGACCTTTAAAGGTCCCTTCCAACCCAAACCATTCTATGATTCTGTGATTCTATGACACTGTTGACTTCACTGCCATAGATAGATAATTGAGCTGATTTTATATCAATGTGGGTAGCACGGTAGCAACAGCAGCATGGAGCTCCACTCAAAGTGATTTATATTGCTTCATGTGAATGCAGATAGCACTACAATGTGGCAGAAATTGAAATTATACTTGAGGTGTGACAGAAGAAAAGTCAGTGAACAAAGTATAAATCCATCCAGAACAGCCTATGGAAGCATACATACTGTTGCAAAATAGTACAAACTGGAAAAATGCCTGGCACATGGGAAGGAACGTAATAAACTGAAAGGATTACAAGAACATGTAAACAACAGCAGGGTGTGTGTAACACAGACAGAAAGGAAAGTGACAGCTCCATGAGGAGCTCAGATAAATTCTCAAGAAGATCAATGGATAAACTAGCAACAGATGAATGAACTGCCAGCTTGAAAGCAAAATGAAAAATTGTCCCTTTTAAGTTGGACACAGACGCACCAATCAGTATTGTCACTGACGAGATTTCTAAATAAAAGAGAACAATTTTGATTATTGGTAAATCTGGTACAAGGATAGATAGCAGCTACTTCACAGACAAAAAATGCACAGGATTCTTTAGTGAGTGGGCAGTTACTAGACCAACTTCAGATTACTCAAAAAAATCAAGCCCTGTTGAACATATCTAAAGCCAACATCTCACCATTCTTTTCCAAATCACCTTAATATTGCTGAATTAGCCAAGAAAGATGACCTAAGAGTTTTAAAAATTGTGCTAAAATTAAAATTCCAAGCAAACCCAAAGGCTGGGTTGTCACCAGATGCATCAGTGACACACTACCATTAATTTAAATCTTAGTTGAGTCATATCCAACTGGGCAAAGCTCTTTCCAAATTATGGCTGCTGCATGAACTCCATAAAATTAACTCAACTAGTGTCAGATCAACCAAATAAAAGACACTATCACTGCAATAGGCTCTATTATTGTCAGTTTCAGTGAAGAAGCCAAGAACTGGCTGGCCAGCAATACTGTATTACACTTTGCATGAGAAGGTGATGCCTCCAGCGCAGAGCTGTGACGTTACAGATCAGTACAATGCCATAACCCAAATCCCATGTCATTTTGGAAATAGATCAAGAGATGTCTCTATCTTTTTTCAGACAGGCAACCTTAATGTTCCATTCTTTAAATCTTGCACATCTCTGACTATAGAGTTATATTCACTTCATTTTCCGAGCAATTCAACAGAAGTGTTTCGTCAGATACTTGTTACATACTGAAGACATAAAAGCAAAGGCATTTTTACATTAGTCTGAATTACTAGCTACTGTTCTTTTATGGATAGGTCTAATCTCACATCTATGTTCTCAAGTATGTCATGTTATTTTTTCAGTAGCAGCTGAAGTAGATCAGGAGTTATTTAGCATAGTAAATAGTTTACAGCTTCATCACATGGGATACAGTCAGTCAGATAACAGAAGCACTGTAGGTTTGTGCAATGCTGTTTAATAAGCACTGCACATACAAAAACATCTCTTTGAACGACTCTGGGTACAGTCTGCCAAAACTCAGACCAGCACTTTAGCAGATTAAAAGCTTCCACATGTATTTTAAGAAATTGAATTATGATTTTTTTATGGACCACTAAGTAATGTGCTTAATGCCATCCAGAAGGCAAAGGTATCTTTTATCAGTGGCATCTTGCCAGGATGCCGTGCGTTTCATGTTTAAAGTAGGTACTTTTGGCAACATGTTCAGAATAAGTGAAAATTAATGTTTTCATCCTTGGGGAATAGATGCTTCAGCAGCATATTTATTTCAGTCCTGTAACAACATGTTCTGTACGATTCAAGCTAACTTAATGTGCTTTGGCTTACCAGGTACCACAATGAACCATTTTCCTAATTAAACTGAAATAATTTACCATGTTACATTACGCTTTATTTTAAGAAAATGTGCCCGTTTTTTCACTTCTGATACAGAAAACAGGCAGCTTTATGCCCAACAGAAGAATCCCATTTCCATGAAAGCTTAGTCCAAATATCTAGGCATAAAAGGATGTCTTTTTAGAATTGCATTGTGCAGGTAGCAGCAGTGTTTTGTTACCAAAAAAATTGTGAGCTGCTATTTTCTGTGTTCCTGGGTCTCTGATTCTTGGCTTGAAGACAGTCAGTCCTTTGTACTCTGTTATTACAATGAGGTAACCAAAGAAAGAGAGTCTTGGTTTGAGACTGTCAGCTGTTACTAATCACTGCTCCATGGCTTGCTGTGAATCCCTGCTTGCCTCTCCCTCCTGCTCTGCTTAGCACACATAAAGAAGATAAATTACTCCCCAGTTTCCCTTCAAAAACCATATTGTTTGGCACATTCCAATACTCTGAGCAAAAGATGGAATGATGCGAAGAGTTAAATGAGTATCTAAACAGCCCCACAGCAGGGTCCTTCTTAGGCAGATGTGAGTTTCAGGAAATGTACTTTCCTACTGGTGCTCCAAATGCATTCTGTTATCTTGCAAACCCAAAAAGTAAATCGACTATACATTTCAGATTAGTAGAGTGTATTACTGCAAGATGTTTCCTGTAGTAACACAAATATCAGTAACACTCAATAAAAGCAGCATCTAAGTGTACCATATTTACATATTTCATTTTACTGGGAGGTGTAATACTTTGGTGTCTATAAATTATTTAGCAACAACGGAGTCTGGGAAGTCTTATGGAATTCTCCCTTGGCCTCAATGAATGACACTGTCCTGATACAGAATTTTAAAGGAAGAAAAATCAAGTTATTTGTGCATGGAAACAAGTAAAGTAAGAAGTGACCAAGGCTGTGAAATACCCTACCAGGAAAAGAGTTGGGGTAAAAATAGCAACTGATTTGAACCTCAAGTTCAATAAAATTCTAACCAAGACTGTGTAATACATTTGCGTGCTGCGTCAGAATACTATACTTGGTGGCCCAGGAAATACTATCCAGCACAGATTACAGTTAAATTTTTTTGTAAGATAACAACTAACCTTGATGTACTGAAACCAAGCAGAGTTTCATAAAGTGGGGTTACTCCACTGAAATAGCAGTATCGGTGTTGAATGTCAATAAAATGGTCTTTCATTATTCATGGTTAACTGAAAGGAAAAAATCACTGTAAAGCCACTAGAAATTATTTGGCCCTCTACCGTCTACACTAGTCAGAGTGATTCTGACATTATTTACCATGGTTTCACAAACCTTGTCCAATTACTAGACTGTGGCTAGGAAAACGTGTTTGCAGCCAAGAGGATGAGGGATGACAAAACGTGACTAGTTACAAAATATCTTCCCTTAGCAAGAGGTAGAAAGGGATGGAAGAAATATATTCAAAGTAGCATGCATTGCACCTATTTGCTAGCATTTTTACACAGTTTCCATCAAGAAACATGGGACCAACAGAAAGACTACAATGTTCAGTTTGCATCACTTTTGCACGTGCAAAAGCTTTCAGCATCACTCAGGAGTATACAGCAACCACATTCAGATGTATTTCAAAACAAGTTCTTTATGCATAACAGGAATAAGCACATAAAGCAGCTAGGTTATCATCTTCTAGAAAAGGTCTCTTATCATATGCAAACTTTCTCCTCAATGTAGTAGTGAAGAATCCACAAAGAACTTACATCACTGTATTTAAGTGTTCGTGGACTCTTCTGCATGTTGTTAAGTCCCACTTTTCTGTTGAAGCCTGTGATTTCCCTGGCTCACTCATGCAGTGAGATTTTTTCTTATACATAAGAGGAACATGTGTGTACCTTCATATGGGTATATTTTAATGCTAATTTTTTTGAAAGCTGTGTTGCTTTGAGTATCTGTGGTGTTCCGGAGCTTTCTTGAGTCCAGGTGCACTTTCACACACCTTGTTCTCTCCTTGTCACCAAACAGTGGTTGTTTGCTCCTGTTGAGAACAGAGCCAGCTTAAAGATAAGCAGGGAGAAGTAAGAAATGCTGAACTTGCTTTGGCAGTGCTGCCAGCAGTGAGCACAGGACACAGTTTAACAATACAGCCAACTTGAAGTAATGGCAAACAGCTGCCTAAATGCTGTTTTTCGGCTCCCAGACACAAATTCCCAGAGATTCACAGAGTGTTAGGAGTTAGCAGGGACCTCTAGAGATCATCTAGTCCAACCCCCCTGCCAGAGCAGGATCACCTAGAGCAGATCACACAGGAACAAGTCCAGGCAGCTTTGGAAAGTCTCCAGGGAAGGAGACTCCCCCACCTCTTTGGGCAGCCTGTCCCAGGGCTCTGGCACCCTCACAGGGAAGAAGGGTTTCCTCACGTTCAGGTTGAACCTTCTGTTTTCCAGTTGATGGCCATTGCCCCTGGTCCTGTCACTGGACACCCCTGAGAAGAGCCTGGCCCCTTCCTCCTGACACCCACCCTTTAGATATTGATAAGCATTGATGAGATCCCCCCTCAGCCTCCTCTTCTCCAAGCTAAACAGACCCAGCTCTCTCAGCCTTTCCTCAGATGGAAGGTGCTCCAAGCCCTTCATCACCTCAGTGGCCCTGTGCTGGGCCCTCTCCAGTAGCTCCTTGTCCTTCTGGAACTGAGGAGCCCGGAACTGGACACAGCACTCCAGGGGAGGCCTCACCAGCGCAGAGTAGAGGGGGAGGATAACTTCCCTCAACCTGCTGGCCACGCTTTTCCTAACGCACCCCAGGGTGCCATTGGCCTTCTTGGCTGCGAGGTCACACTGTTGGCTCATGGTCATCCTGTTGTCCACCAGGACTCCAAGGCCCTTTTCCCCAGAGCTGCCCTCCAACAAAACAGCCCCCAACCTGTACTGGAACATGGGGTTGTTCTTCCCCAGATGCAGCACTGTACACTTGCCCTTACTGAATTGCATTTGATTTCTTCCTGCCCAGCTCTCCAGCCTGTCCAGGTCACGCTGGATGGCAGCACACCCTTGTGGCATGGCAGCCACTCCTCCCAGTTTGGTGTCGTCAGCAAACTTGCTGAGAGGACATTCTAGCCCTTTGTCCAGGTCACTGATGAATATATTGAATAGTGCTGGACCCAGCACTGACCCCTGGGGGACGCCACTAGCCACAGGCCTCCAACTAGACTGCCCCACTGACCACAAGTCTCTGAGCTCTTTCCTCCAGCCAGTTCTCAATCCACCTCACCACCCAATGGTCCAGTCTGCACTTCCTCAGCTTGTCTATAAGGATGCCTTGGGAGACTGTGACAAAAGCTTTGCTGAAGTCAAGGTAGACCACATCCACTGCCTTCCCCTTGTCCATCCATCTAGTGAGGCCATCATAAAAAGCTATCACTTTGGTCAAGTGTGACTTTCCCTTGTTGAATCCATGCTGACTGCTCGTGATGAGCTTCCTTTCCTCAGCGTGCTTTGAGATGGCACCAAGAACATCATCTTTCCAGGGATGGAGGTGAGGCTGACCAGCCTATAGTTACCCAGGTCCTGCTTCTTGCCCGTTTTGAAGACTGGAGTAACATTGGCTTTTCTCCAGTCCTCAGGCACCTCTCCTGCTCTCCAAGACTTTAAACAAAGGCTTACTTGGGAGCACACATTAATCTGCTCACATTCAGAAACTGCCCTTCTGGGCTGACCGACGAGGATGGGATTCGAACCCACGCGTGCAGAGCACAATGGATTAGCAGTCCATCGCCTTCACCACTCGGCCACCTCGTCTGCAGGAGCAAAAAAATATGGAACGCTTCATGAATTTGTGCTCTCTTGTTCCCCTTGTACAAGTTCTGGTGTTCACATGATGTGATTCTGAGATGATTCAGAATGACAAACTGACAGGAAAACTAACCCTACAAAACCCAAAGTTAATAGCTTTCTGATGGCAAGGGATGGGGCAAAAAAGCCGTGGGGCAGGCCTAGTCCTATAGAAGCCACTCTCAGCCATTTAATTGGCTCGTTGAATTGTATTACCATATCACAGCCATGATTTTCATTAGTCAGCTTGGCTTAATCGGGGTCACATAATTTTGGATCAAATACTAATTTTCTGTGAGATATTTGGCCAGTGTTCTTACTGGCCATGGAAAAAAAAAAAAAGTCTAATTTTATTATTTAAAATTCCATATTCAAATAAGGATAAATTAAATGGAGATTTGGGGACAGTCCTATGAATTCATGCAAAAAGGCATAGGAGCTGTATTTCAGACATGCATTTTATGTAGCTTCAGGAAGTCATTAGCTGTGTCGATTTAGTATTAATTAACTTTACCAATGCATATAGTTCTTTGAAAGTATTATTTAGCTTTTTTTCCTTGCAATTTTATTTTTTTACTGTTACTGCTATTAAAAATCTTAATTTGGAATTTGGACCTGATCTTGTGAAGGTGTCAATTGCCAAAACTTTAAACACTATTTAACTTTTGCTTTCTGGGAATGCTCAGCACCACTCAGGACATGCTCATCAACTATCAGAATAAAGTTCTAGAACTTAATTATGTCAGTTAAACTCAGGCAATACTTCTACTGTCTTTTACTATTGCTTTTCCTTAGAATGTTTCTGTCAGCATATTTTACCATGACCTTGTACAGTGTTATTCATTTCCACAAATCCTCATCAACATACACAGAAGGGATTGTTCTCATGGTCTCACACTGAGAGTTTACCCATCACACAGGGCTTAGTGGATGTAGGGGGTCAGGAGTAGCCCATTTAAGACTGTTTCATTAGGAGAGTGAGAGACAACCTTAAAGAAACAAAATGAGAACAACACTCCTGAGTCAACACTCGCCATTATTGCTGGTTCCACCATAGAAGTCCTTAACAAGCAAATGCAATTTCTGAATGAAGAGACTGTAAAAATAAACAGGAAAATAATTAGCAATAAAAAGATGCTCTGCTCATAATGTTTTGTTTTTAAAGACTGGGTCCAAAACAGCTGAAGTAAAATTACATTAAAATCTGCACTAGTGAGGACGTGCCATCAATTCAGTTCTAGTATGCTGAATAAGGAAAAAATTCATAATGATATTGAAATAATCTCTTTTTTATTTCCAGTAGTCAGTATGTATGAGGACCAGAACACACAGTTTGTTCTACACACTCATTCAGAACTGGTTCATCATTTTATATATTTGCAACTACTTAGCACTACGTCTCAGCAGGATTCTGACTTAGAGGCATTTGGTCATGAGCCTCATGCCACTGGCTCCTCAGCCAAATGCCTGCACCAGGACTTTGAACCTGTGGTTCCTCTCATACTCAGCAGGATTACTGCTTTCCTAAGGGGAGTGGGGGGTGACTCTGGAATTGTCTAGTTTGGAGAAAAGGAGGCTGAAGGGGAGGCTCATTGCTCTCTGCAACTTCTGGGGGAGGGAACATGGAGGGGGAGGTGCTGGTCTCTTCTCCCTGGGATCCCGTGATAGGACACGTGGGAATGGCTCTAAGCTGTGCCAGGAGAGGTTTAGACTGGATATTAGGCAGCATTTCTTTACCATGAGGGTGGTCAAACACTGGAACAGGCTTCCAAGAGAGGTGGTCGATGCCCTGAGCCTGTCAGTGTTGAAAAGGCATTTGGGCAGTGCCTTTCATAACATGCTTGAACCTTTGGTCAGCCCTGAAGCGGTCAGGCAGTTGGACCAGATGATCACTGTAGGTCCCTTCGAGCTGCAATTACTCTATTGTATAGTTAAAATTTTCATCACTATGCATCACAAGCAATTTTAAAGAAACCAAAAATTTAAAATATGGGGGGGGGGAAAATCTTAGATTCTTTGGTTACAAATACAAGAATTTTAGCGTAGGAAACCAAGCACATAAACTTTTTTCCCGAGAGTTTTTAAAAGGCAACAAAAAGATTTCAGAAACAGGGATTTTCAACTAAAAGCAGTAGCTAAGCATTTTAACTGTTTTCAAACTGAAATTGTATACATGCAAATATGCTTACAGTCACAGTGAGAGAGTCTGGCTTGCTCGGACAAATGATAAAATCACTGAAGGTACTAGGATCAGTCCTAAGTAGTGAATGTTTTTATTAGGAAAAGACAAATAAAATGAATCTTGCTATTTGCTCTTTTCTTCAGTGGCATGCTACTTACTATTGAGTGTAAGAAAAAGTTCCCATTTAAAAACTGCTAGTTATGGGCCCTGATTCAGCAAACCATGTTAGTTAGTAATTAACATTAAGGACAAATGTAGGCCTAAGAATGCTTTTCCGACTCGGGGTTTGCACACAGAAATAGGGCCTCAGTCATGGCAGCTGCCGACCAGTTATCACTGTGGTAAATGTGCATATTTTGTCTAATTGTGTAAATATGTATATTCCTTCTTTCTGAGAAAAAACACAGGTGGAAACTCTTAAAGTACTGTAACAGGAAAATTAGGTATGTGCTTAAAATCAAATCACAGACTGAAATAGCTCATAACGTGACTTGAGGACATTGGACTGTTCTAGAAGTCAGTTGATGCAGTTGTGCTAATTAAAGGCAGAAAGTGTTCTGAAGTTGTAGGACTTTTTACCATAGTCTTTGCTTTTTGTTTTTTAAAATAATTCCTTGGAATTGATTTTTGAACAAGCAGATACAAAGCTATAATTGGCTTGAATGTTATCTAAAGGGAACATGATCAGTGTATTTTACCTTTGACCTTAGTGAGGAGCACAGTACCATCCCTATGCTTTTGTGTGCCCTAGTATAAATCCAAAATTAAACACAGATTATGTACAGCATGCTTTCAGTGTTGAGAAAATTAAAAACAATAGAAACAACGCTGGGTTTGTAAATTCTAGAATCGTGTATAATCTAGAATCATAAGTACAATATAGAAAATTTCAATTGACACAAACCCAGTCATAATATAGTAGCTATTCAGGAAAGTTGTTGCATCATTAGTTTATGCTCATTTGCAAAACCATGATCAAATCAATCCAAACTATCAGATTAGCAAATCAGAATTTTTAACAAGTTGCCTTAACTAGGTTTTTTCTCCTTTTCCTGCATACTTTCTCTCTCTCTTTCTCTTTCTTTTGCAATTACACTACTTGCCTACTTGACGCCTTTCCTACACGTTAAAATATTTTCAATTCTTCTCCAACTCCTCTGTTGAAGAACAACGTAGTGCTGTGCTTTCTGCCCTGAAACCGGAGAACTCCTTGTCTTGTCTTTGTTTCACCCCCAGCATGACTGATTCCTCACTTCCTTCTCAAGAGAGGGACAGACTAGGTGAAGGAAGAGGACAGGGGTAAGGGCTTGGGTTTGTTTGCGGTTTACAGACTTACACCTGCCCTCTTCCCTTCTCTTCCATTCTTCCACCACTCCGTCCCCATGAATACTTTAAAAATCATTCCCATTCACGTTGTGTGCACGCACACGCTGGGAGAAATTACAGGCACTCTGATCGGGGTTGCCTTGACAACTTCAAGGCATCCCTGTGCGTGGGGACCGATGGCACAGCGAAGTTTCCCAGGCCCCCTGGGGAAGGGGAAGAGAGGAGGCAGAGGTGCCGGAGCCAGCAGCCGAGTGGAGCAGAGAGCAGCGAGCGGGATGAAAGGGGCACATACATCTCCTGCGGGACAATGGGAGTTTTGCTGGCTGACTGTGAAAGGACACACTGAGGGTACAATGGTCTGTGACACATGAAAGCTTTGGAGTGAACTCTATTGCTACTCCATTAAGGACCCTTCCAGCGTCCCATTCGGCTCTAAGAAATCTTGTCAACATCTTAAAATGTAAAGAAAACAAATGTGTTTGTTTTCTCATGTTTTATAAACAGATTTAAAATATTTTTTAGATAGTTCTTGTTGGTATGCTGGAAGATTTTGCTGTTTCAGCCCGGGACGGTGCTGAGTGTCCCTCTTGAGAGTTCCATGAGTTCCCATTAACTTCACTGGGAGGGAAGGCTGCACAGCAGCTCCCCTGTAAGGGCTCTCTGAGGTGAGAACCTTTCTCCTCATATAGCTTCTGTTCATACTTAGGCCTGTCATCCCTCTCTTTCAAATGCTTGCTGCTATACATGCCACGAGCAGTTAGGGCTCAAGAAGAGAGGAATTCTACTTTCAAGCTGAGAAGTCATTTATATGATAAGCAAGAGCAGGAATGAGACTGAGCAACTGAAAATAAGGGGCCATGTAGTCACCGCTGGAGTGCATAATAGGAAACCAAGCTGGAAAGCAGCTTATAAAGAAAAAAGCATGACTTTTGCTCCCTGGCATATCACTTGTGCATGGTTCACCACTCACTGCCAGCACCAGTCCAAGAAAGAAAGAGGATCACAAGCTCTAATCCTTCACCACAGCAATCTTTAGTGTTTGGCTATGCCCTACACTGACTCCTAGTGATTTTTGGAGTGTAGGAGAATCAACTTAGTATCAAGAATGGAGTACAAAGAAAGATCAGTCAGGAATGCCTGTGAACCCTCTAGACTGACAGTGCTCAGCATCTGCTCCTGAATCTATTAACCTGGCAAAGACAGGGTACTGGGAACCAACTGATTTAACATCTGTGCATTTCGAAACCTTCCTACCAAACAATACAGGTTAACATTTTCAGGCTGAGGATGTAAACTGAGTTTAAAGCTGATCTTAGATAAAATGAAAAAATACCCAGCCCATTGCTGCTGCTTTAGAAATAGCAAGTAAGAACATAAACCAGCAATTAAAATATATAAAGTTGACTGGACTAGTATGCATGCATTCATTTTTCACTTTTTAAATTACACTTTAAATCACATACTAATACTTTAAAAATAATATTTAAAACAAATGCTGCCTGACACAAACATTGTGCAGCTCAGTAGCAGATCTGAAATATTCCAAAAATTATTAATTTTTTTTATGCATTGGTTAAATTTATTTGCATTATTTTGCATTTGTATTATTTTGAGGACTCTAAAAAATAATCAGTCTTCCATTCACTGACAAGAGGGCTATAGGAATTATTTCCTGTTTGTAAAAATAAGAAAACTATTACATGGTAATATTTACTATTTTCCTCACAGAATTTCAAAACATAAATGTGAACTTACCAGGAGCATTATCATCCAGTTTTACAGATGGAAAATCTGAGCAGAGAAGTGAAGGATCAAGTGCTTCAAATGTTGGATTTCCGTTTTCAGTTTCTTACTGTGCCAGTCACTCTTTCTTCTTCCCCTACAATGGCACATGTAAATCAAGTAATTCAGGGTGCAAATCTAGTGATCTCCCTTTAGCAATTCATTTTGTGGGTGCTAATCTTACTGCCTGTAATGGCTTCTGCCAGAAGGACAGGCAAACGCTCACTGAAATGAAAGGGTAAGTATGAAGCATGTGATTGGTTTTATACTTCGAAGATTTGATCAGCGCCTGGAACACCGCTTTGATCTCAGATACACCAGTGACTAGAGTACTTTCACTGTGATTCCAGTAGCACATATTTCCTCTTTCAGAAGACAGAAGTGCGATATATCTACAATGATTTCAGAAAACATTTCGTTTTGCCAAGTCACTATTCTAGTTTTATGTTTATTTATATTCATGCAGTCCTGTTGCTTTGTTTTAAATGCTTTCTCTCTGAGATAGGTACCCAGAGCAGAACGTGGTCAACTTTCATTACATTTTATATGTTCAAAGGTGGCATCTGGATCTGTGTGGGCAGTCCACAGAAGTCTGGAATAGACAGTGATATATAGGGGTACTTAGGCAGAGATGATAAAGCAAAGAGATCCTTTCCTGACCTCTTTCTTCATTCTGCTCTTTGAAAGTTTGATTCCAACCAGGAGCATCAACACTGTTTTGAGACAGTTGGTGTAACCCCCCCTAGAAGTACAGGGAAGTTACTGACTACTTGAAATTTTAAGGAGGAGGAGCAAAAGGGCATTTTAAGGAGAACACTAACTGCACCTGCTTGTAAAGAGAAAGAGCATTTGCATTTCTGACAGTCCTTATGAGACACTGCTTCTCAGAGATTCAGAGCTCTTTCCCTGGCAGAACTGCACCTTCACTTAAAAAACAAAGTGCAGCACTGTTGGTGCAATTGGATGAACAAAAACTTCAGCAGATGCCGTAGTGAGCACCCCAGTATTCACATTAGATCAGATGCATTAAGATGAGCCAAGAATTAGGATTAATGTTGCAAGTTTTGCAAAGCTTATAAAAGACTCTAAATGCTTATTCATACAATAGTAGGGATTTTCTGAAACAAGTTAACAGCATTTGATCTGTTTTAAACTCCCGTGGCTTGGGATAGAGGTAAACTGAGTTTATTCCATTAGGGATTCAAGAAAACTCTTGATACACATTAATTTTAGCAAATATTGTCAACATCATTACTTGAGAGTACTCTGTTTTCTTTCTTACTATTCATTACACATTGGGTGCAGCACATTTCTAAGGCACATTTTTCAGACTATGGTAACTATGCTAATCAAAGCCCATGAATTGACTCACTGGAATATAGGGAGTGTCACACTGCATCAGACTGCATATTTGCTTTTAACAAGGTGTTAACAAAACACAGAAAGCTGTAAATCGTGTAATAGAAGATTATGAAATAACAAGCATGAGGGGTGGGATGGGAAGATAGGGGCAGTATGAGCTGCAAAAGAGGGCCAACTTACCTCAGGTGGCTTTAAATGTATGGTCATCAAAACTGTCGCCACAAAATCGTTTTCATCATGCTGAGTTTATATCCTTTACTCACAACTTTATGAGGTGAATGTCCTTGTGCTTAAATTTACTAGGAATTGCTGCCCTGGATAGTAAAGCATCAGGGAAGATGGGAGTCCGAGCAGTAGTCTACTACATGAGTACTACGATCATTGCTGTACTGATTGGTATAATCATTGTGGTCATCATCCACCCTGGGAAAGGTACTAAAGAAAACATGCACAGAGAAGGCAAAATTGTGCAAGTGACAGCTGCAGATGCCTTTCTTGATTTAATCAGGTATGGCTATGATATTGCACATTTTCTGTACCAATAGCAATGACCTTAATATTTAGATTCACATGAAAAAACAGTAGAGAATTTTAGACAGTGACTGCATAAACTAGCCAAGTTTCTTTCAACTATGTGTTACCAATGTCTCTAACCCCTACGGTGCTAGAAAAGAATACAAGGATTTATTTTAAAATCAAGCTGTTGTGCAAGGGAAGAAACTGCTTTTAATATTCAAAGAAAGATTCTTTCACGCACAGAAGAAAGACTTCTGTTCTGCTATCTGCATGGGTCTTTTCCCCTCCTTCCATAGCACAATCCTTATTGCCAAATTCCTCTGCTTTTCTTTACTTCCAACTTTGAACAGTTTTCGCACTTCACTTGAACCCCTGATTTAGCTACTCATCGTGATTTTGAATTGTAGCCGCCAATTTGGGTGCATCTACTCAACTTGTTAAATTGTATGGATGGGAAATAAATTCCAGGAACAGGCAAGTAAAATGCTTGAAGTAGAGGGGCACAAATATAAAGTCTTGTTTTCTCCTTGCTCAGAGACTCTGCAATGCCTCTTTTATAGAGCTGATATGTCACAGATGTATTCCAGGGAGTAGGGAAGCTGAGGTTTTGAACTCGGGAGCTTTTCCACAGGTAAAGCCACCAAAATTTTGTGTTCCACTAACCCATTTGGAGAAGCCAGAGACATGGAGAAAGGCCTCCAAGAGTCATGCTGCCAGGAAGGGGGACTTCAGAAAGACCCATGAAGAGGTTTGCACTCGGATTCCTCAAGATTTATTCAGTTAGGATGCTTCTAATTCCCTCAGAAATGTCACCATTCTGGAAAGCAAACAAACCAACCCCCAAATGTAACAAGTATAGACACACATACATAATTATATGTGCATGTGTTATTATTAAAGCATACTCAGACTTCAGAAATATTTATTTCTTAATGACAATGATTCTAAATCCAAGTGATAAATGTCACGATGTACTAGGCTACGTGACTACAAAAATTGCTTGAGAAGTAGAAATGCATTAAATATTAATCAGTTCTTTATTAATCTGGATTCAGAAAGCATTTATAAGTATGAAATTAAAAGTCAGCACTGACCCACAGAGCTTTGTTCATTTGGTAATTTAGCTAATATTCTGCTCCATAAACAAACCTATTATACAATATTGGATACAGAGATTGCAATTGCCAGCATCTATCCAACCCTACTACATTTCATCATGATAAAGCTAACCAGGCCAATGCTATATGCAAAGCTCTACTCACTGTATACATGATTACATAGTAGTCTTAGGATTCCTTTGAAAATTAGCTCATCAATTCCCCCTACTTAATGTATTACTAGAGTCTTACTACTTCTCATGTTATTTTCTTTCTTTTTCACAGAAATATGTTCCCTCCAAATCTAGTGGAAGCTTGCTTTAAACAGGTAAAAATGTTTTGGTTTTTGTTATTTCTGACTAAAACGTAGCAAAGTAAGAAATTGAAATGTAATAGCATTTTTTAGGAATATCATGTACTTGTACTTAGGGCACAAACAAACATTATGTATGCTGCCAGTTGTCAAAAAAAAACAAACCAATAAAATCTGTGCTTTGTTTTCAATCATATTGTTTCAGTATTTGCTATGAGAAGTGAAGAAAATATATCTGGCACACCAAATCAAAAAATAAAGTGGTGGGGTTTTTTAAATGTCAGATTCATAAGTCTACGGCAAGCTTCATTAAAGTCAATACAGAATTTACTTTTCAAAAACAGAACCTACAGACAATCTCAAACTGATACTATTTGCCAGTTATTGCTGTAGCAATAAAAAAAGCTGAAATATGGAGGTCAAGAAGCAAGAGGATAAAGTAGAAACTTTTCAAAGTCCAGCTGAGTTACATCTTGCAGAAGAATTGAAAAGAAACAGTAACATTCTCTTTAGTTGTATAAACAGAGACCAATAAAAAGTAGTGACTTTCTAAAGTAAAGATTTGGTCAAGATTAAAGATAAACTAGACCCAGTTCCAAAACCAACAAACGCTATGCCTCTGTTTTCGGTAAGGGTGATAATGAACTCAGGACAGTGATGCAGAAGACCAGTACGGAAACACAAAAGTCTTTATTTAAACTACAAATGAAATTCGAAGAATTTAATGTAATAAAGTCAGGGAATGGTATCATCTTTATCTCAAAATAATGAAAGAATTAGGGCATAAATATCTAGCGGCAAGAATTTTTAATAAGTCTCTCAAGTTGGGAAGCTACTATCTGTAACTGGTGAAACCAATCATTGTGCCTTTCAAATTGGCATTTCAAAAAGATTTGGGAATTTATTTTAGCATTTAATAACCCATTAGCTTGATCTCGGTTATACGGTATGTAAGTACCTTCAAGGAAAGAGTAAAGACTGTAATAAATGAAAATGAAAACTACATGGGGAAAAAAAAAAAAAAGGAATAATACAGGAATAATACAAGAAACTTAGATTGTACCAGAATAACCTTCCATCTTTCTTCCACAAGGTTGCTCATTTTGTTACTTTCTTTTGGCTTTTTTTTTTTTTTTTTGAGCTTGAGAAGTTCAATGGATCTAATCTCTTTAAACATCTGTAAAACAGAGTTTTTAATATGAGGGAAGTGAAATAGTTGAGCATTATTGTAAAGATTGTAAAATTTGTGACAATAGCAACAGAAGTTGCTGAAGAACTGGGCATACATCAGTTGATACTTTTATGAATGACATCATTGCCATAACATGCAATTTACAGATAACAAGTACAAGCACTTTGCATCGAGACATATAACAATGGCTAAAGAAGGTGGTATGTCCCTGGCACAATGTCGTACTATAAATTCACAACAAGAAAGTGAATGTGTTTCTGGCATGTTTGGTTATGTCCTTGTCACTCTTCATCACATGTGAAATAAACATTTAGAAAACCCTACAGCAACAGGAAACGACCCAGTGACTAGCAGTCCTAAGCCTATGTTCTTAATTAAAGATGTCCTTTAGGTTCTGTTTACACTAAGTATATTGTATTTTTTTATACTTTACAGCTTAAAGGGATTTCTGAAAAAATGGTTCAAAAAACAGGAAATGTTTCATTAGAGTATTTTCTGACTTTCAGCAGCAGCTATATTACTGAAGCACCAGGATTTTAAATCTGTCATACTGATACTATTAGCTTTTGAATAAGGTACTAAACCCTAGATATTTAGGTATAAGTTATTTTATTGTAGCAGATTTGTTAAGCTAAAAAAATTTTACAGAAGAAACAAGTTTGTGTAAGATTCATAGGTGTCCATTTGACTCCATAACTTTCTTTTCAAAAGTTTACATCAGGTTTTTCATACCTTTCTTAGAAGATTTATGAAGAAGGATGATCCATCTGGCACTAATACAATTCTGTAACACGATGTTTGCTAGCCCAAACACAAAACAGACTCCTCCTCATAGCTGCCCAAACTCAAAGGCATAATACTGATCCACAGCTTTGCACACCTGGAAACCATCACTGGCACATGCACTCCACATTCAGATCACATCTTTTGATGTATTAGGTGCTCACATTCTGTCTTACAGGCAGGTTTCTTTCCTGACAGAGATCTGCACTGGAATCCACTGGAAGGTTTTTCTTTCTTTCTCACCATGGCCAGCAGATAGGTTCTCAAATGACTGTATTAGTACCCACAGCAAGTTCGGAACCTATTCCTTTCCCTGTCTATAGGAAGTACTTCCTAAAGCAGCTCCTCTAACACACAGTACCATCATTCCAAAGTTTTTAACCTCAAAAGATCAACTATTACTAAAATTTTATAACACCAAGACATGGAAAATCGTACTTTCCTTTGTATAATTAATTTTAGGGCAGTAAAGTTACTTTTCTGGCTGTGGAACTGTGCTCTTGCAAAATGAACTGGAGATGTGTGGAGAGGGTAACCAGTGTGGGGAGGGCTTCTAGATGGAGTTGGGAAAGCTTTTATAGGATTGCTGCTGGCAGAAGGAGAGTCGTGAAGAAAAACTGGCACCTTAGGAAGGATCTTCCTAAATTTTCTACTGTTCCTTCTTCTGTCTTCTGGTCCTTTGGATTCCCTTTCCTATTCTTTCCCAGCAAGTCTGTGAGGCAAACAAAGCTGTCTCCTCTTGCTTCTGGAGAATCAAAGACTGCAGATAAATATTTCACACTTCTTAAAACTAGATTATTTTGTTAAAAAATTCCTCTGTAGCACTACATTCACCCCCACCATAGGGATACCTAAAGAAATCTTTGGATTTATCATTCAGCCCTGACCATTATTCTTCATTTCTCTTTATTTGCTAAATTCATAAATGCTATCTAGCCTGGGGCTAAGCAGTTGTAAGCACTCTGCTTGTTAAGTGGATACTGCTTTTTAACTGCCTGTACTTTGTGCTGTGCTCTGGGGATATATCAAAAGGTGAAAGAGACACAAGTGAATTTGGTATATCAACAGAAACAGAATTAGTCTAACAATTTGGGGAGGGTCATTCTGTTGTGAATAGGTGGAATTTGATGACAGCTGGAACTGGAAAGGTGCATCTGATAACTGCATTTCTTCTCAGCTATTTTTAATTAATGATTATTTCCTGAACTCATCCTTATCAATGGTATTGGAAGTGTTAATCACACAGCCAGACATGAATACTAACACATGCTGTCTGTTCTTCAGTGCTAATTTTGGCTAGTTGATATATTTTAACCTGTGTCACCAGCTCTTCTGCAGACAATACTTTCACACATATCCATATGAAAAGGAAAGAAAAAATTCCTTAGGAAGATGGGATATCACTGCCTTATTTTCATTTATTTTCATTTTTTTAGACTTGCATTGAAACAAACTCGTTGCTTTCAAAATTATCTTTCACTAAAAGCCACATCATCATACAGACTTAGCACTGACAGTGCTAATTATACTGTCTCAGAGGACTTAGAGTAGATTATGAGTTTTCAAATGAGTTACCCATGCAATTACCTTGTCTGCAAGTTAACTGCTGGAATGTGCTACTGCCCTGTTATAATTTTGCTTCTTAAAAAGTCATGAAATATATTCAAGTCAAATAACTGTGGGTATCTTGTACCACCAATTGAAACAAAAATAATAATAAAAGTGGAAACGACGAGTTAATTATGTTCTGCAATAATTATGTTGTCCATCTCATAATGAGACAACTTAATTAAAAGTAATTTTAAAGTTGTTTATTAGCACCATGTCTTGTAAAAAAGTCCAGAAATGCTATTATCTTTGTATTTTACTTGCAGATAAAGTTGTTCATAGAAAGCTATTAGAATTAATATGTTCTAAAAGAATATTTACCTTGCTCCTGATTTGTTCTCTGTACAGGAACTTAAGGAAAAATTATCAGTATTTTTCATCTAAAATCTTAGCAGGCAAAAAAACCTCTGCCTGTAGACAAAACGCACCAGACATCCTCAGATATGACAGGACTTCAGTGATGTTGTCTAGCACATCACAGATCAGTATAGGTGTGCGGTCTTCTAGTAAAATATAACCAGCTCTTTTGAGACCCTTAAGGCTACAATCTCTTCTATGAGCAGTTTTTCTAATTTCTTCCATTGCAATGTTTCAAGAGAACAAGGATCTCCGGAATCGCAGTGTGATATTAAAATGTCAATTTGAGCTACATGAACAGCTCATAACTCTGATTTCCACCAAGATAGAGATATGCCTGAAAGAACAGCCCATAACTCTGATTTCCACCAAGATAGAGATATGCCTGAAAGTAAGAATCTCATAAAAGCTCACAAAATGATCTATCACCAGTTTCTCTGCAGAGCAATAATAGTCAACTCTGCTATCACCTCATCTACGTAAAAACCTTTGGCATTTTCTGTTATCCTGTCACTTCCCCTAAATAGCTGGCTTTTCACCATTCCACACACAGAAAATGTGTTTTGTGGTGGTCAAGCAATCTTGTACTTTGCTTTTAGTGTCATCTGAAAAAGTACTAACAAGAATAAATCTCAACCTACACCTTTTTCCTTAGTAGATACCTCCTTTGCATTTCCCGTATTTAGTTTTCCTTAGTTTCATTTGCTTCACTAGTAACCTTGTCAGGAGTTTTGATACACAACTTTGGGCATAAGAGACACATCCACAGTTTTCCTGAACCTCATTTAGTAATAACAACAGAAAGGGTAGCGCAAGTGACTGTCCCAGAGCAATAAAAGTTGCTGTCATCCCTATTGCTCATATTCCCATTTTGTAACTCACTCTAAACAAACTGTTTCTCCACTGCTCTGGAAGGGGTTCTAGAAGGACTATTCTCCCTAGTAACTTTTCTGAACACGTAAGTCTGACCAACAGGGTGAGTCAAGAGGTAAGAGCTACTTCTCTACCAGTCTAGTAGCTGAAATGGAAATGGTCTATGTTAAGTGAGGTCCTAAAATCCATATTATACCCCTAAAGAGACTTAGCTAAGAAGGGATTAAAGGCATCCTACTGCTGGGAAAGAATTTTGGAATCAAAGCACAAAAATTAAGGAATAAGCTTACTACCACATAAAACGATTTCTAACTGGGTTTTTAAAAGTAAGAAACTTAACATGACTTTGCTTTCTCCCCTGTAGCTGTCATAGAATGAATGAATCATAGAATGGTTTGGGTTGGAAGGGACCTTCAAGATCGTCTAATTCCAAACCCTCTGCGATGGGCAGGGACACCTTCCACTAGACCAGGTTGCTGAAAGCCTCATCCACTCAGCCTCATCAGAGGCCTAGAACACTTCCAGGGATGGGGCATCCACCACTTCTCTGGGCAACCTGTTCCAGTGCCTCACCATCCTCTCTGTGAAGAATTGCTTCCTGACATCTAATCTAAATCTCCCTGCTTTCCCTGTCCAGCTCCTTCTCAGTCCCCTGTCATAATTTTTGACCCCAATGGCCAGGTCCAACCTAATTTGACTGGATGGGAGCCTTGACAGACAAATCAAGGCTGTGCTTCCACTGACAGAAAAGCAGTTTATGACTTAGCTTGTGGCCTGTTCCAGCAGGCAGCAGCCAACCAGCTGGGCAGCACACATCTAACACCGTCTAACAGCCGTATCACGTGCTGCTTTTGACCTAGTCAATTGGGTAGGAATGAGAGAAAGACCTGAGGCTAATGGAGGAGAATCAGGACAAAGTTAGTTATGATGTTTCTAGGGAAAGTCATAGATTAATAGGAAATT
Organism: Rhynochetos jubatus; assembly: GCA_027574665.1. Classification (NCBI taxonomy): domain Eukaryota; kingdom Metazoa; phylum Chordata; class Aves; order Eurypygiformes; family Rhynochetidae; genus Rhynochetos; species Rhynochetos jubatus. Next base: position 70,846,067 of record CM050690.1, on the reverse strand, counting down.
TGGTAGGAAACTAGGCTTTAATTCCAGTCCTCATTAAGCAGCTTTCTTTTTTATGTTTGCCTAACCTGTAGGCCCATGCATTCAGCATAATTACACCCTTCAGATATTTGCATTAAGGAATTTTTTACCTAACTTTGACCTATTTTTTCTAGTGAAGAACAGTAATAAAAATATGCATGTCATAATTATCATATCTGTACATTAAAAACACCCCCACAAAATAGAAGTGGTCAATGTCCAGTGTTAGGCAGTATCTTAACATTCCCGTCAGGACTGAATTAAAAATTCTTTAGTGATAACTTCTGGAAAATTTTCATTTCCAGTCTAATACCTGTCTGCACTTAAAGAGGAAATCCTATCCCTCACTCCCTGGCTGTGTAGTTCCAGTCTCAGTGGTTTGCCCTCTCTGGCACTCATCAGTCAGTGAGCTGGTTCACTTCCATAGCCTCTACCCAAAAATGGCCCACTTATTCTGCTTGTTAAGTTTTCTGCCAATGTAAAAAACAGAATTGGCTCACTGAGAGATCAAACTAGCAGAGGCACAGAAGAGAAATTATCACAGGTTGGATTTGAGTGTGCAAGGGAGTGGAACTGAACTTTTCCGTGTCAGCCAGCTGTTCGAACAGCTCAGCTGTCTCCTCTAACCACTGCCCAAATCTTCACACATTTCAGCAAATTTCATTTAAAACTCAAGAATAAGTGACTCCATGGAGATTTGTTCTGCTACATCTTATTCAGAAATGTTCCATAAATCTCCTGTAATCAAGTTTTATTTGAAATTCTGAAAGACTTAAAGCCTTCAGGGGAATACAGCAAATATGTGGAAGGAGTGCATTAAAACTATTCAGGTGTGGAAAATAAGAGAAAATTAGATCAGTGTTGATAGATGTTGATGTTCACGTTTCCCATCTTAGTCATAAGTACTCCATTTCACTCAAATACTTTTGCAGTGCGCAAAAGCCTCCAGATGTGACTAATAATACTACAGCTCCTGGACTTAATATTTGCAAAATAACCTTGACACCAGCATCCTCTTGCTTTAATAGTGTATTTAGCATTCTGAGATATATTAGAAACATTTTACTGGTAATATTTAGTATTCTTTGTGCTCAAAGGAATCAGGACAGGGCAGCAGGGCTTCTTGAGCCCAGACAGAAATATTCAGGGTGCACATTTCTCTTTGGAAAAGCATTGGGTGGTGAAAGACTGGTTTTCAAAGTAGACATTTAGGAGCATATTGAGATTTTGAAACTGATTTCCAATTCCATAATGGAGCCATTTAAAGTAGAAACTTTTTCTGAATTAAGAAAAGTAGTGAATTGTTACTGCAAAGCATAGAAAACAAATGGCTTTGTCATAGCAAAGGAATAAAAGAGGTATGATACATTTGTTACATTCAGTCTAATTTTTTCTAATTCAAAAAGATTAAAAAGTATGGAAACACCAGAAAACATGAAAATACTTTACTAGTCAAACTCCCTCCACCCTGCTTATTTAACTGATGGAAGAATGTTATTGGGGAAAATAACTGTTTTTAAAAATTCAAACTAAGAATCAATAGTTTTGCCACAAAACTCATGACCATGATAAATCTGCCTCTTTGATTTTGACATATTTATGAGAAAATTTGTTCTGGAAACTAAAAGTGAAGATTTAGCTTGGAAGTTAATATGGATTTTTGTTTCTGTCAGGAAAGCCAGGTTTTCATCACAGTACGTTTTACCAACAACTATCAAACAAGGAATTCAAACATCCTACAATAGTAATTAATAATTTAATGTATGATTTTTACCTCTTTTCTGTAATTCACAGAATACCTATCTTCTATTTTTGTTTTAACAGTTCAAAACTAACTATGAAAAGAGAATGTTTAAAGTAGATATTCCATCCAATGACACATCCACAGTGGCTTCCATAATAAGCAACGTGTCAGAAGCAATGGAAACGCTCACCCGAATGAAAGAGGAAATAGTTCCTGTTCCAGGTTCTGTAAATGGAGTGAATGCCCTTGGCTTGGTAGTTTTCTCAATAAGCTTTGGCCTGGTGATTGGAAGCATGAAGGAGCAAGGTCGGGCATTAAAAGATTTCTTTGATAGCCTTAATGAGGCTATCATGAGATTGGTAGCTCTAATCATGTGGTAAGTGCCTCTTTGATAAATTCCATTATAAGTTAGTAACAATATTTTTTCGTCACAGTCAGGCACTGGATAGCAAAAGTCTGTTTGGCAGGAAGTCAGACAGTAAGATCTTAATTACCTTGTAGCTTTTTCATAAATGAACCCAAGAACTGTAATTCTGTACACCAGTAATTTGCCCAAACATATATATTCTTTCAGTGTTATCTTTTGACAGGAGAAAAGTCATGGTCTACGGCAGAACTTGCCTAGCTTATACAGAGCCATTCTATGTCTACATAAATTTCGCAATCACAACAGTATGCTATCAAATTTTCCTCATATCCTAATCTGACTTCACTAAAGGAAATCAACAAACCTTTTCCATAATCTTATTTCTACACAGCAAGACCTTATCATTAGTTTCAAACACAACTGGTTCCTGCAGTTGTATAGCGTGTACATATGTCCTTGCATCGTAGCTGTGCTGCGTACACATACACGTAATTTTCCTACTTTGTTTATTGTGTTCAATAGGTAAATAAAACCAATACCTTTTCCCTCACATGTTAGCTATGAAGTCTTTTCAACAATGAAGACTTATTATTTGTCAGGTAGAAGGTTAATGAAGAAAAGGAATTATGTCTTAATTCCCTTCTTCACCACAGAAAACAAACAAATCGACTCCAAAAGCCTACCTAAGAGCACACTCAGTGTTGCAGTACTAGATCCAAACCTAAAAATAAGTATAATTTTTCCAACAACTAAAATTCTATTCTGCCAGAAAACATCTATATGAAGAAAAAAATCTTTTCTCCTTCTTTACAAGCACATTTAAGATGATAAAGCAGTGGATGGGAAATGTTGCTTCTGAGAAATTTCTACATGGATTTGATGGCTTAAAATGCAATTGAGATATGCTGGATAAACTCTGTTCTGTGGTAACTTAGTGTGAAAAGAGAAGTGGAAGTTCATAGAAATGAGGCTATACCAAAAGTCCAGCTGCAGCAGAATTCTGTTAGAGTTTTATGCTCAGCACTAGCTCTTTCGTCATCTGCAACTGTGCTTACTGATAGGAAAAACACAGACTGTACCACCTTTGTTGCCACCTCACAATGCAGCAAACCTCTGTCATACATGTGACTTCATGCTCAAATATTTATCCAGTGCCCCACTGGATGAAATGGGGCACGGCCAGAAACAGCTTGAAATCATCAGAAGTTATCATACTTTTGTGTGGGTTCCTTCCCCAACAACACGGGAAACAGCACTGGTGAGATAATAGATCCAGGCACTTGGCATACTTAGTTGAGCCTTCATTCATACAGACAGAATTATATCAGAATTGCTAAACTTGCTTTTAAATGGCACTTGAATTCCAAAGGGAGCTCATCTCCCTAGATGCTATTCATCTTGAAATACTTATCAGACCCTGAATTTAACACACTCTATCGCAAACATTCACTGTTGTGGTGTAATCCAGATTGAATTGTTAAAGAATTGCTAAAGAGTTAAACTCTTGAACTGCTTCTGAATAACTGCAGTCATCCTAGCAGTGGAATCCTACATTTCTGCATGCATATAAACAAAAATGGTCTAGGTAGGGCAGTGAATTTCTACTTTGTTCAGTACAACGCTGATTTGGTTTCTTCTTTGCAGGTATGCTCCACTTGGAATACTCTTCTTAATTGCTGGAAAAATTGTTGAGATGGAAGATATGGGTGTGATTGGTGGTCAGCTTGCCATGTATACTGTAACAGTTATCATCGGTTTGCTAATTCATGCTGTCATTGTCCTACCTCTTCTCTACTTCCTGATCACTCGTAAGAACCCTTGGGTATTTATTGGAGGCTTAATCCAAGCATTAGTCACAGCCTTGGGAACATCTTCCAGGTATAATGCAATATTTTAAGGCCATATTGTTTTTATAATATTGCTGGTTTGAGAAACAATTTTGCTTAATGTAATTGGTTACCTCTGTATTCAAGTATTCACTTGGGAACTTCATTTCAGTTCTGCTGCTCTCTGACAGAGAGAATTATTATCATTATATTGACCTGAACTCTATTTTCTTTAAGAATGCCTGAACAGAGATGAAAGGAGTCTGTTTGGTGATGCAGACTGTATGGCTGGAACCCTTGTGACTCTGATTAGCGTTGGTGTTTGAAATTTTCAAGTAGTTTGTAATAGATTACTGGTAAAGGAGGCAGCTGGCAAAGGATATGCATTGCAAAATGGAGCAGCAAACAGGAAAGTTCAGAGGGGATTCTGAGAGAGCTTGAGGGCCCTTATAGGCAGCTGACGTTCTGTGCTCAAAATCCTGAAGCCAGTGGTGGATATACAACCTGCAACAGAAATGCCACTTTTGCTCTTTCTTGATGAAGTCAACATCATAAAGTATATTATATGAATACAAAAATCAGTTTGCATCTGTGATGAAAGGAAGCATTATTGTAATGAAATATATATTTCTATACCATATGACCTTTCATAAAACACCTTTCATTTTAATAGAGTTTAAAAGTGTCACCTAAAGACATACACTTTAAGTCAGCCATTCTGTATTACTAAATTCAAGTCTCTGGTGTTTGGGATTATTTTGAAGATGTGGATGAGAAGCTATTGTGACCATTCATACAGAATCTGATTAAGTTTTGTATCACTGAAAAAGCTCTTGAGGACTTAACAAAAATCATGACATTATATGAATGAGTAGAGAAGGACAATTACTAATTTCACATTTGACATTTTGATGTCAATCCTCACAAATTTGAAATTAAATTAAAATAAACTACATAAAATGAAATCAATAAAATTAAACTGCAACTCTGGTGGATAACAGCAATAGTGTTAAGAGGGTATGGTCCAGCTTCTTCTTCTGGAGTGTCTTCTTCCAAGACATTCTTGGCACTGCTCAAGATTCTGAGTAAGAACCTAGAGCATACTACACTGTGAGACGATTTAAAAGCTGTCTAAAATTCAGCTGTAAGTTGACTGTTGTCAAAGAGATTTTTCTAGCACAATCTTCCACAGCCCTTCTTTACATTTTATCAGTATTTTATTTTATCAGTACTGATAAAGTTTTCAAAGACATGAAAGTCTGTTAAGTAATTTTCAGTGAAGAGGTCACTGAGACAGTAATCTGAATTGCTGGGTCTTGAAAAAACTCTTGACATTGGTGTGATCAGATGTAGAGATACACCTTTAAGAACAAAGACACGAGGTAGCTCTTATAAAATGAGATCACTTAATCCTTCCTTCTGAGGCAGTGTCTCTGAAAAGGAACTTGGGGTTGGGCTGAATGGGCACCCCTGTAGCAAAATGTTCAATTGGTTTGGTCTTTAAAAGCATTATAATTTATATCATATTTGGATGTAGCAGCAGGGGAACAAGATTAAGTTGTGTACAGGGCCTGGCTGGGACAGAGTTAACTTTCTTCATACTGGCTCGTGTGGCGCTATGTTTTAGATTTGTGACCAAAACAACACTGGTCAAGCACTGATGTTCTAGCTATTGCTGAACAGAATTTGCACAGCATCAGGGCCTTCTTTTTCTCACTCTGCTCCCGCAGTGAGTAGACAGAGGGGTGTGGAATACGCTGGGAGGGCACACAACCAGGCAGATGGCCCAAACTAACCAAGGAGATATTCCATGCCATATAACATCATGCTGAGCAATAAAAAGGGAAAAGGGGATTTTAGGGAGTCTAGACATCTTTTATTTGGGAACTGGCTGGGCGTTGGTTAACCTGTGGGAGGTGGTGAGTGATTGCCTTTCCATCACTTGTTTCCTTTCTCTCTTCTTCCATTTATCCTTCAGTTACTAAATTTTTTTATTTGCAACCCCTGTGTTTTCTTGCTTTTACTATTCCTTTCTTCTTTGCCTGCCCCACTCAGGGTGTGGGGGTGAGTAAGCAAGTGGCTGTGTGCTGCTTAGCAGCCTACTGGTGTTAATCCACAAGTGGTAATGTAATGTAATCGTCCATCAAAATGACCTTTCCAGGGAAGACAGCAAATAAATAAGAAGAAACATGCTGTTTACTGAAGGCTTGATTAGCTCATTTTGTGTAACTTCAGGAATGCAATGGTTATGGATGATTCAGTCATAACTCCATGACACAAAAAAATGAGAAGAGGAAATTTTAAAATAGATTCTTCTGCCTAGCCCTAGAGACTACACAGAGACTGACAGTAATTAACCATTGGAAAAACTTTCCAAGTGCATTAGGAGAACCTCCATCATAAGAAGTGTTTGAATTCAGTCTTTGCACTCTAAAAAAAATAGTCTGGTGGATCACATAAAAATAAGACATAAGAATCTCTGTTGTCATGACAATGCGTAACACCCTTTCCATTCCCTCTTCCCACAATTTGTATCATATATCACCTGTTTTTTGTCTGTTTCAGTTCTGCAACACTACCTGTTACATTTAAATGTCTAGAAGAAATAAATGGCGTAGACAAACGAGTTACAAGATTTGTGCTCCCAGTTGGTGCTACAATAAATATGGATGGAACTGCTTTATATGAGGCTTTGGCTGCAATTTTCATTGCACAGGTTAACAACTTTGACCTGAACTTTGGGCAGATTATCACAATCAGGTACAGAAGCCATTGTTACTTACATCTAATAAAAGTACCTTTGCAATGACTCCTTCTTGCTGTTATATGTGGGATTAAACAAAAGCGTCTAGAGTTAAAAACAAGAAGTGCTACACTACTGACTAACTAATGATTTGCATCTTCTGCACAGAAGAGGCTCCCCAGAACATACTCTCCATTAGGTAAACCTTTAGAAAAACCTGTAGCATGACAGACCTATCACTGCACTTATTAGAGTAAACATCTTTCAATGACTTTTACATTTTCTTTCTTAAGAACTTATGCAGCTGTTGGGACCCATAGATTTAAATCAGTACCAGTTATTTTATAATGCGTGTGAAAGCGGTAGCATAAAAATGCACAGTGCTAATGCTAGGAGAGGTAGTGTTTTCCTAGTCCTGAAGGTCTCAGGTTACAAGTAGAGCAAGGTGTGTAAGGAGCAGTAATACCTTACATTACACCAGCTGATAGAGGTGGAGAGGTAGGTTTTCAAGCACACAAGCTTTCATGTTTGAAACAGAACAGCAAACAACCCACTAAATAACACTTGAAGATAACTAATCTGCATTAATTTCGTTATGTCACTCAAGCAGTTTAAGAGAAAAGGATGATGGGTACATGTGCAGAAGAATGAAATATCGGCCAGGGGAGAGAAGGACACTGTAAGAGAGAGAGACATATATTTATCACTCAGGAAGACTGAGTGGAACACTGGAAGTTCAGATACAGTGAACTTGGAGTGTAGAAGATTTTCAAGCAAAAGTGCCTATCTCCATAAAAAACACCAGCTTAATTCAGTATTCATCAACTGAAGGCAAAACTGTGCCTTCACACTCCAAGGCAATAGTTCCACATTCATTAGTACTAGAGCCGCTCCCTGCCAAATCACTTGACAAAATAAATTCTTCCTAAACCAGGTGTGAACAAACATATTTCTGTCAAGTTACTACCCTGTCTGATTCAGGGTTTCTGGCAGCTTTCTGTTTTCTGATGGCAGAATGCCAAATGCGGGAGGACAGATACTTCACCTGGCATGAAATTATAGCGAGATGGACAGAATATAAAAGTCCTTGCATTAGATTTGATAGAACTGAATTACCTCCTCAGCTTTTCTTTTAACACGTTTGGACTTGCGGAGTGAGTTTGTTCAGTGGGTGGGGATATGTGGCTATAATGTGGTTTTGTCTGCCCCTTAGCATCTAATAGGGGATTTACCACCTAACAAAATGATGTTTTGCGGGTTCTGGATAAAGGTTTAGTGTAAACATTCTGGATTAAGATACACACTCCCCTGCAGCTATGCAGTGTTCAGATAAGGGACTGAGCTCATCTTTGTATTTACTACTGAGCAAATGCTTTCTTGCTTCATATCGAGTTTTAATGTTTGCCAGATGATAAGAAGAGTTTATTATGGAAGTCAATTAATTGGTCTTGCCATCTCTTTGCTCAGCATCACAGCTACAGCTGCCAGTATTGGGGCTGCAGGCATTCCTCAAGCTGGACTGGTCACTATGGTCATTGTGCTTACATCAGTAGGTTTGCCTACAGATGACATCACTCTTATCATTGCAGTGGACTGGTTCTTGTAAGTATTCTTACCGAGTCGCTAAGGGCTTAGAACATATTTAGAAGTGCTGTTCTGGCAATACTGCAATCAGTGGTGTACTTCTGCTGTGGAAGGCAGTTGGAAAGAAGTGTTAAAAAGAATCACTCTTTCTTGCTATTAAAGTATTTTCTTAGAGCAGATGGTGAGGGGTGTTACTTAACGATGGTTGCAGATGCATATGCATATGCAAAAGAGTTACTTAGAAACCTGGTTCCTTAGAGTACTAAGAAAACTTTCAGACACACTGTAATTAAAGTAGCAAAGCATTGATTTAGTCTTCTGTGTTTTATAGGATGAAAATGAAAACCTTTCCATCAATCAGGCTCAGAGCTGGTTCAGAACTGACCCAGTTCATTGCAGCCCTGCAGACTACCTAATCTAGGAAAGGTTTTTCATTTCTAGGCCACAGAAATGAAAAACAGTTGTATAACTCTTTTATCCAGCCACCAGAACGTATTGCCCCTCAGTTTTTCCATTCCTCCATCTGTAGAAGACTAACTGACACCTGCAGGTATATGTGGAAATCCCTTAGGTCCAAGAATTAAATCAAAGGCAGAAGGTTTCCTCTGACCTCTATTTCAACAAACCCCTATTAGTTACAGTTTCCAGAGGCTTTTACCCTTCAGTCATCTCAAGTGATCCCTGCAAGAAGTTGCCTGTGTCGTTATCAGAACACAATGTCTCTAACTGCTGTCTAACCACATGCCCACAGCCATATGTAGGCAGACGCTTTCTGAGTCCCAGTCCCAGTCACTCACTGTCAAGCTGCCTCCTACCTCTTCTGGGCAGAGCTCTCCAAGAGGGCTGAACTGTTGTAGTTTGATTTTAATTGTTCAGCAGAATTCCACCCTAAATTACTGACTGTAGTTTATGGTCAGGAGGAAAATGACCCTAACAAGATAGATTTTCATTGGCTTACATGTTCAGAGGATATAAGCCCAAACCACAAGAGTACAGAAATGCCTCCAATAAGCATTTGCCATCTGCTCCCTTTGTCATCCTCCTCACGCAGCTGTTTCTTGCTGTGAAGTTGCCAAGAGTATTAACACATTCTGTGGCTCCAAATCCTAGTATATATTTATTAATATCTGCAGAAGAAATCATGACATTATCAGTTCAGATAAATTAATGTATATAAAATAGCTGAATAATCTAGTAGCTATTTAAAGGCCATTTTAACAGCTGGGCTGCATGCTTCCGCGAACAACCTGTGAAACCAAGGCTAACTTACTGTTTCTCCTTAGGGATCGTCTCCGTACCACTACCAATGTCTTGGGAGACTCCATTGGAGCGGGAATTGTTGAACATTTATCACGGCATGAGCTGAAGAACAGGGATGCTGAAATGGGTAATTCTGTGATAGAGGAGAATGAAATGAAGAAACCATACCAACTGATCTCACAAGAAAATGAGAGTGAGAAACCATTAGACAGTGAAACCAAGATGTAGGGTAAAGAAAGCATGAGTCCAACACTACAAGTATGGAAAACACACACTTTTTCCAGGCATGTATATCCTGAGTTCACAAAGTTCACTTACCCCATTTTCTCCCTTTATGCTAGCATTGAAAGAATTAATTAAAATATATTCCAAATTAGCAGTGATCACAGTATATGTTGGCTTCCCACTTAAAAAAAAATTAACAGGCAACAACACTGGTCCTGCTAGAAAAGTGCTAACAAAGGATAAAAAAGAGACAATTTATTTGTCAATTAAATAAAAACAAACATCAATGTATATGTTACTCAGTTCTGTGAACCTTTACTTTCTTCTTTTTTTTTAAATGAACTGGAAAGTAAAAGCAGATAACAGATCCTGAAAATGGTTTTATTTTTTTAAATACCTGTTGTAAAATTCCTAACATCTGTAAACACACAATCAATACTTCTAACTTGATAACTGCATCCAGCTAAGTGAATTAACAGGATTATTGCTTTTTTATCTGACTTTTTTTTCCTCTAGTCTTATATTGTTGTACAAATACTAGCAGGACAATAAAAAGAAAGAGATAAAATTGAAAGGATAAAAAGGGGATATATAAATAAAAAAAAAATAGCCCAAATCAGCACTTTTATCAGCTGAGTTTAAATATTTCTGAGAAAGTTATTTTATCTAGACATATTTTTTTGCATTAGCCTCAGCTGACCTTGATAAAATCTCAGCCTAGTCAGTTCCCACTGACTTGCAAAGAATTACATATGTATGCATGTACCTCCAACCTGGATTTGCCCCTTTAACGTCAACAGCACAACCCAGTTGAACAAACTGTGTGTGTGTTTGTAGGAGCAAGGCCCTAGTCTGTATTGACTTTGGGACAGAAAATGTGTCTTCATCTCTGTTTGGAAACAGAAAAACAAAGCATGCTCTGGGTACACCAATTATCTACTCAATAAGCAATAATAAGAATAGAAGACAGCGCCAACCTGCACAAGGTGTAGGAAGGGTGAGATACTCAGATCCTAAAGGACTGGATTCTAAATCTGAATCCCTGAGATCAACAGGAGTTTTTCTGATTGGAAACGCTCCAAATGCTTGGTCATCTCACTGATAAGCTATAGAGCTATTAGCTGGATTTATGTTTTTCCGTCTGGAGAAGAAGGCTCCCTATCTCAATGTGAAATTTCAAAATCCTTTTGTGTTTATCAGTAGCATCTCAGAAACAAAAAATAACCCTTTAGAAAGTAAAACTAATGGGTGCTTTTTTACTTTTTACTAGGAAAAATATATAAATTGCAAAATAGTGAATTCTATAATAAATGTTGAAATTTTAATTAGAAAGGATTTTAAAATGCAATATTGTAAGTTTCTTTCAGGGAACAGATAAGGAAAGAATGATAAAAGGGAGACAATGCACTTGTAATCCTGTGGCTTTTTCTGTTCATTTCAACATTATTCCCTAATGAAGCCCTTTTCTAGAAATATAAACTATGGAATTTTTTTTGTTTTGCCTTGTATTGTTATAGCAGTTGAACTGGAAAGTATTATAATGCGGTTACAGGTGGGGGAATAAAAAAATACCAATCAACAGGCACAATAATGTTGAGGGATCTTTTATATTAAAATGTTCAGTTGTCTTTTTTCTCCCTCCCTCTACCAAAAAATTCTGATGATGGAAATGAAGGATTCCTTTGCAATGTCTCTGTTGCCACTCCAACAACATTCAATATCTTACTTCTGTCACTAGAAGAACATAAATACGGTGTACAGGTAACTGTAGTGAAAATGTCAGCATGCTGGTTGAAGGCAAATCTTTTCCCAGGAAAGACTTGGTTTTTTAGGACTGAAAACTCCTGCCCATCATCTCCAGTTGAGTAACCAAGAAAATACAAGCAGGAACTCTCCAGTTAATGAAGTGAGCAGGGTTTAATACAGAGTACTGAGCAGTCAGTCCAACACAGCTCTAAATGAATCTCTGACTGAAAGAAAACAAGTATGGGGGTTTTATTTTGCTAACAGAATGCAAATCTAGGATACAGACAGGCATTTTCTGATATGTAATTTAGAGATATTTTTATATAGATACTGTATTCAGAATGTGTGTATAAACATTAACTGTAGAATTTATGGCATAACAGTTTTAAGTTTTTGTTCAGATTTTGTTTGGAAATACATTGCAAAGACAATGTAAATGGCTGTCTTTCTGTGACATCAGCTGAGAAAAATGAATCGTGTCACAAAGAATGTGATCTTTTTTATACTAACTTTGTTTCTTATGGAAATCAGGTATTATAGAAAGATTCCCTTCCCTATCCCTCATTGGTTCTGCATTGGTATGCACCCAGAGTGGATTGAGAAACGTTACTTTGTAGATGTATTTTCAATAAAAATAGTTTTACATTACTGCTTTTTTGTGATTTAGAATTTCTTTCAAAGGCTCTATAATAGCTTTGCACAAACTCAGAGCTGACAAACTCATAGTATGGGATCTCAGGAATTCCAGGCCATTTTATACAGCAGGGCTTTGATATAGCAGGGCTTCCTCATTTCAAAGACCTGCTTACAGTTTCATGATCAAGAAGGAAGTAAAGGGGGTGAGGGAGAAACATTAAAAAATAAACCAATGTTCATCTTACTTAAATCAGGTATATGCATACATATTCATACCTGTAAAATACTAAAAACCACAGTATTTATATTTTCATTGTTTCATCTACTGCAAAGCTGCCAGTTCATTCTGGATGTATAATTAGATGGTTCAAAACCCCCATTTACTGGGGTATTACATCACCATAATATTACAGCCATCCTAGGCTACCCACTGTTTTTCTCACGGAAGTGGTTTGTGATGGTGTCAAGTTCATGTGGCAGCAACTTCAGCCAGTGGTTATCATCTGATGGAATGTCTCATCAAAAGGACTGGGAAGGTATAAGAGACACGAGCTGAATCACTCGCATTTGTAAGTTGTGTTGGCTGGAGCAGATGGAGGCAGCAGGGAGAAGTTCTGCCTTCCTGAACATACACCAACAAACCACTGGACAACCTCCAAAATTGTCTGTGGCATTTTGATTGAAAGCTATATATAAAGTGACCAGTTTTGTAAAAAAAAAAAAAAAAAAAAAAAAATACAGATAGACATTCATGTTCTAAATTGCATGAGCGTAACTTTTCCCAGTTTTTTTCTGGTTATCTCCACCTTCATTCACTCAATCCAGGTAAGTATCTTTGTGCTCCTACATTTACTATCATGATGGGAAGAGCTAAGGAAAGAGGGTTAGTGTATCACTTGGAGATACTACTGGCACAGTGGCCTTGCTTACTCTTCTGTGCCCCCATACAGAGCAAAGATCTCTGGTATTCCCTAATTTTCCAGCAGTGTTTTCATTTGGAAGTTGGGGTACAAAACAGCCATGCATTCTTAGGCAAGAATTTATGTCTCTGTAACAGTATGTGGCCAGTACAAAGCAAAGTGGTCATGCATGTGGAAAATCAAATACTGGCACAGGAAAGTATTTCTGTCTTCCCCTCTGAAGGACTGAATTTGCACAAGCAACATTTGTGTTCCAACACAGCGCAACTGATAAGAAATTCAGGAGTTTGGTTTTCAACCAACCCGGTACCATGTGCTTCATTTAATAAAGCTACAATGAAAATGGTACAGAAGAGTGTATCTTGCTTCTAGTGTGATCAACAGTGTGGGATCAACTTAACTTCTGGTACGATCACCCATTTCCCAGAACAGGATAAAAAATCTGAGGTGAACTGATGATCACCATCTGAATTTCTGTGTCATCTTTTTAATCAGCTTACCCTGAAAGCCTGGAGTGAAATGGAGAAAAACTCTGCAAGATGAAGAAAGACTTGTAGACCTCCATGCAAAACAGAAAACCTAGACTTGGAACACCAGTGAGGCAGCAAGATTCCTTCTGATAACAGAGAGAGCTGTAGTCAGATGATAAAAGCCTGCATGGTGAGCCTTTTCCTTTTCCCTCTTCCTCCACCTGGCTCCCCAGATGTCTCTAAGATACCCAGAGGTATCTGAAATTCCAAAATTTTAGTACAGGAACTCTCTAAACAAAGTTTTACTTTAACATGCCTCATTAGACAACTAGGGCTGCACAAATAATTGATTTTTCACTTCAGTGAGAGAACTGAAAAACTTGGGATATAATTCTTCCAGAGCATCATGAAACAAATTTTTTTTTTATTGCTTAAAAAAAGAAAAAAACCCAAACCAGTCTCTTTCAGGTGTCATGAAATGTTTCACTCTCCACTTCTTAAAACATCCTATCTCACTTCTGTATTGCTTTTACTCTATTTTAAATGAAAACAAGTTCAGCTGTAAAATTAACTGTAACTTGGAAATAAAACATTGAACCACTTTGCTAGGAAAATGTCAACATGAAATATTTCAACTTTTCTATAGTATCTCCTCACTTTAAATCCATTTGTATTTACAGAAGTTGGCACAACTTCAGAAATACTTGTCTCAAAACTGCATTTTTCAGCCGTTTATTTTGATATTAGTGCTTTTTCTTTGCTCTTTACAACTTCCTTTCTCCAGACACTGCACATATTTCTGTTTTTCCTGATTGCTTAGATTTTTTCTGCATTGTATTATTGGTTTTTTAAAAGCCTTTAAAAACGCCTGATATTTGATAAAAAATTATAAAAACCAACTCCTTCCTGATATTTTTCCAGTACTGTTACTATTGCTTCTAAAATTGTGTTCACTTCCTGCATCATTTTTTTTTTTTCCATGCTTCAACCAGTTTCCTATTTTCTGCAGTAGCATATTCCTCTCTCCATCTACCCCACTTTCTCTCTTGGCTCTACTCTTCATTTTTACAGCTTCTCCTCCAAGAACTCCACTGCAGCAGGCTGTTTCCAGGGAAATCAAGATTGTGGGGAGCCCATATAACGGAGCTGACACACACACCTGGGTCATGTCTTGTGCACCACGCAAACCCCGAGGATTTGCCCCTAGTGCACAGTGCCTTCATACTACTGTCTCCTGTGCTGTAGATACTTAAGGTGTATTTAAGGATTTACAGTACCTTCTCTTCAAAACAAAACTTAAATGAATTTGTTCATTGTAACTGTAGATAGAAACAGGCCAAATCCTGTGGTGCTTGCTGGCTCCTTTCACTAGAAAAAGTCCCACTAATACCAATAGGGAGAAGCATAAAATAAAGGGATGACTTGGATTTCACGCACAGGGAATAAACTACTACAGTGCAAATATATTCAGAATGAAATTAGCACTGATGACAGATGGTGGCTGTCCTTCGATCTGAGTGGGTGCTGCACGAACATCCCTTCACAGATCTGACAGTTCACCTTGCTCGTGACCTGCAGCTCCTCTCCTGTGCGAATCCTGCTCCTCTCTCAGGCAGCAACCCCTGGCCATGCCAAATTGCCTGGTGGTTTTGTGATATGCACAAATGGGGACTGGGATGAGACCACCCAACTTGCTTTCATTTACAGGCTAAGCCAGGATGTAAGGCTGAGTCTCCAGAAGAAAAAGATTACGGTACTAACCCACTGTGCCACTTAGCCTCCACAGTGCAAAAGAGCTATTCAGAGGCTGCCAACACTTCATTTTTAGACGTACTATGGCTCTGTAACAATCAGCCTTCTATAAACTGCGGAGTGTTTCCCAGCAATGACAGCCAAAATGTTTGTCTCCTTGGTTTATGCTGCCATCGTGTGGCAAATGTTTTTTACAAGTAATATTTTCCATCCAATTAAAAAAATTAAGTTAAATCCTCTGATGAACAGCTAGGCACAACACTTAATGTTTTCTTCTGCTGCAGAATGTTGTTATTATTATTATAATCCAATTTATTCACATAAATAATATACTCATTCATCTTGTCCTCTGTTCAGCACAGCCTTAAAGAGGTTCAGCTGTGAACACCTTCATTCTTATATTGATTCTTTCGTGCATGTGTTCATTTTATCTGAGCATCTCTCAGGCAAGATGAAGGCGTCATGGGGAAAATGTGAACCACAGCTCTTGAAAGATTCTTTTATGTAGTGGGGGAATGGTGGTGTATGGGGTAGTTTGCTAACACTAATTGCTAACACAGTGGACTTTCACACAGTTATTAATCCCTCTTCCAGTCCTAATTGTTTCTCTTTGAAGGAGCTTTCTCTTGGCAATCTGATGTCCCCCGAGGTGCTATGAAAGTGCTAAATTTCCACACTTCGAATCTATGTACCTGCCAAGGCTTGTGCCTATTGACACATATAGACAAGTACATTCACATTAATGCCTTTTGAAGCGACTTGAGAGTCAAGCCTTCAAGAGTTAGTCTTTCTACACGAACCCTAGATTGACACCTAACCGAAAAAGTATCACCCAGGCTGTCAGCTGTGGACAAAGAACATTTGGTATATCTGACAAAGAGAAGAACATAAAAAACTTTATAAGTTTCCTCTTTCTTCAGACAGAGTCTGGTCCAGGTTGAGTCCCTGACTCAACTGCTCTAACTGGCCAAGTTACAGATCTCCTCGGTACAAACAAAGCATGAGCACCACATTTTTTTCCTTGTGTTTCTTCTCGGTGCACTGATGATTTGCCTCAAAATGTCTGAACGATGTCAGAATTCAGATGAGTCAGGTGAGATCTTCCAGGCCACATCCAACAGCTGTGCCGTTGCTCTCTATCTGCATGAGGCAAATGCTGTGTGGCATCTGGCCAGGGCCTGCGCTTTTCCTTCACAAACCAGCAGTGCTTTCAACTCTTACAGTACAAAGTATAGTACTGCAAATTCCTAGAGTCAGAATTAGGACAATTTTGCTTACACTGTCATCAAATACATTCCCAGCCCTCATTGCCCTCTAAACACATGATGTGATGTAAAGAACCACAAAGAAAAGAAAAAGTGGTCCAAAATACTATTTTTAAGTCAGTCTTAAAAGGGTCCCACTCATAATTTTGAACATTTCAAGTCTGTAATGCTGAATCCTATATCTGTAATACTGAATCCTACTGAAATAACATCCTTCAGAAGCTACTTCAGCAAATATTGTCATTCCTGTCCATTGTCTTGTATTAGGATTTTCACATTTTAGCAACAACCAAAACACCATTAAACTCCACCACTCTCAAAAAGTGCATCATCTGCTAAAAATATAGAGCAGTTTTAAAACTGTGAAAACAATTCCAGAAGCATGGGCAGGACTTTGTTTCCTGCTAGCCCAAAGCGGCTCATCTATTTCAGAGCCATAGTCAATAAACTACAGAGTCAAGCTTTGCTGGTTCCTTCTTTCCTTTTAATTCATGACTTTCCACAGTATACTTTAGTCTGGCGGGTAAAGCACTCTCCAGATACAACTCAGCTGTGAGCATAAGAGAGAGTATTGGAATGGGTAGAAGGATGCTGGGAAAGATACTGGGAAATACAGAGCAGCAGTTCTGACTCCCTGACATGGTAAGGTAATAGCATAAACACATGGACAAACACAAGGTATTGTGAAGGAGCTGACATAGTTTGTGCAAAGGGAAACCTGCCTCATGGACTTGCTGGACTTCTGTAAGGGGAGTAGTAAAGAAATCAGTGGATGCAATACATTTGCATTTTCAAAAAGCCATTGACAATGTGCTACACCAAAGATTAATACAGAAAATAAGTTGCCATGGACTGGAGAACAGGTCCTTTATGAATTTAAAGCTTCTTAAAAGATAAGAAACAAATGGTAGGGCTTAACTTACGTTTCTCAGGATGAAGAAGTGTCCATAGTGAGTCATCCCAGAAATTAATGCTGCGAGTAGTTTTACTGAACACCTTTATCAATCCCCTGGAGAAAGAAGGTTGCAGTCAAATCTCTTTAAGTGTGCAGATGACATGTCTTCTTTGACCATGCCTTCTTTGACCATGCCTTGTCAGTGGTGTCAAATTCCAGAAGGAGCTCACAAAGCTAAACGGGTGAAAGGCTGCCCAGTAAGTTTGTCTTTAGACAAATATAATGTACTGCACCTATGGGAAAAAAACATTTATACAATGTCTGCATGATGCTGAATGCAAAACTGGCAGTTATAAGCCAAGAAAAGGATCTTAGTGTTCTCTCTGACAGGTTCCTGAAATCACTGACCAATACACTAGCCAAATAAAGACAGCAAGATGCTGGGTATTGTCAACAAAGGTAGAACAAGAAGAACAGAAGACATAATTTTGCTGCCATGTAAAGGCCTTCTTGCAGCCACACCTCAAGCGCTGTAGACCGTCCAGGCCTGTGCATTTCAAGGAGGATATACTGGAATTAAGAGAAGTACAGAGAAATGAGAGTGGAAATAAAACATCTACCTTATGAGGTGGTACAAAAAGGCTGGGACTCCTTACTTGGAGAGGTTGTATGCTGAAGAATAACAAAATCGAGAAAACAATGGATAAGATGATAAACATAGAACTGCTATTGGCATTATCCAGCACCAACAGACACAGGGGGAACTTGATGACACTATTGTGGGGGGTATTTTAAAGTAGAGTTTAAACTAATTAAAAGAGAGTACAGCTTTACAAAGTGGATAGTGAACTTTGAAACTTCGCTGTCATAGGACATGCAGGCAGACAGTATCACAGAGGAGGCAATAGTACAAACAGGTTAAAAAAAACCTATTATATACATTCATGAACAGTCCTAAAAGCATATACCAGAAGTAATAAGGAAGGACAAATCCTGCAGCATCTCTACCACAACTTTGGAAGTTAAGGAAGTCACCCACACAAGTGGCCAGCTCACATGCTTTCACTAAATAGTGTCTCCACAGCAGGGTGATGAGAAAATGCTGGCTTTAACAGAACATTGGTCTGACCTACCCGGACATTTCTAATGCATTTACCTTTTTCCACTTCCCCCACAGCAGCATGCATTTGGGCAACACAATGGTGTTGCCATTCTGTTACTGCTGGTTACTGCTTAGGAAAATGGTTTAGCGGTGGACGTGGCAGTGTTAGGTTAATGGTTGGACTTGATGATCTCAAAGGTCTTTTCCAACCTAAAAGATTCTATGATTCTACCCTATGGCCCCAGTAATTCCTTCTGTGGCTTTCCACGTCAGTGGCCCATGCCTTGAAGTTCTGCATCTTGCAGAAGGTGGTCACCCTGGAGCTGCAAATTGATGGTTAATATCTTCCAGGAAGAATTATTTCCTGCTTTCATACTTGCAATGCTGTTTGTGCTCGTGTGTATCATCTTTCTTTGCAGCAAGTTACAAGGTTGTCTTGTTAAACCTTTTACAAAACTGTCATGATTTCCCTAGGCACAGCCCTCTCTTACAGACCTGGAGCAGCAAGACCTACTTCCTAGATCCTCCACCAAGTACCATTTTGCAGTTTAGGCAATGCAAGGAAGGCCCAGTGAAACAGTCAACAAAACATCACTTCTTCTAACCTTCTGTTTTTCTATTCCTTAACTGACTTCAGCAAATCCACCTCCTTATGACACAGCCTGGTAAGTGTCAATATGAATCTGTACAGCTGTGCTCTGCTGTTTTCCAGCCAATACACTGATGCAGAGAAAACTCAGAGCCTGAAGCACGAAGACTTAAGCTGATCTACATGCATTCTCCTGAAATACTACTTTTGTTATTCTGATGTTTCTGCCACTTTAATGCAATATTATAAAGAACTTAGGAAATTATTTGGATTGTGAGGACAAAAACTCCAGAAAACAGATCTTTTTTTTTCCAAATTCATCCCAATTGTTTGACAGGAGAGAGCAACAATAAACAGAGACAGCAACTTGGCACAGTGATTCATCATCTGTTGATGAAAGTGCTGTCAGTATCAATCCCTGAAGAGTTCAGTTTAAAATTTAAGACAATTAATTAATGTGCTTTGTTAATACAAAGTATTAATATTTGAATAAATTACATTATTATGAATGTGTTAATATAAATTATTATTACAAATGTTACTGTGCAAATGTTTTATGGATTTTCATCTTTGGTTAGCAAATCTATGAAAGCATTTTATTAAAAGCCTGTCACTTAGAAAACCCAGTATAAGTATATTTAGAAATGTCATTCTATGAAGTTGCTAAGTTTTCTCTCTCTCCTGCAAAGTGCTGAGCATTATAGGTTTTTACTCTGTTGAAAAGCAGTTCTGAAAAAAAGCATTCAGAAGGTTTGTACGATATGGCAGATCAGACTTACAGTTCATTTTGAACACTCTAATGCATTTATTTGAGAGAATTAATGATAGACACAAACATTTTAGCCTGAAGAAGAGGAGGCTGAGGGGAGATCTGATAGCTCTCTACAGCTCCCTGAAAGGAGGGTGTAGGGAGGGGGATGCTGGCCTGTTCTCCCGGGTAACTGGTGATCGGACAAGAAGAAATGGCCTCAAGTTGCATCAGGGGAGGTTTAGATTAGATATTAGGAAAAACTTCTTTACTGAAAGAGTGGTCAGGCACTGGAACAGGCTGCCCAGGGAAGTGGTGGAGTCACCATCCCTGGAGGTGATCAAGGAACGTGTAGACATGGTGCTTGATGACATGGTCTAGTGGGTACGGTAATGTTCGGTTGGTGGTTGGACTAGATGATCTTATAGGTCTTTTCCAACCTCTGTGGTTCTGTGATCATTAGTAGTGAAATCTGGGAGCTCCAGATATAATGTGATGTCTCTATTTAACTAGCATGTCAGGTGTGAGGGAATATGGGATTTGTGGTTTCCTCCCCTTAAAAAATCAGGACTGTCAACACTTATAACCCAATCATGGGGTCACTATCTACTGGTCCCAGTAACTACTTGTGCCAAGATTAAACATTCCTTCAGCTGACATGACAGAATAACACACACATTTATATCAAACTGTGGATAGTGAAGTAAAGCAAGCAAACAATAGCAGCTCTGTTCATTTAATTTCTATACCTTTTTCTCTCTCTCCTTCTTTACTCAGTTTTCCTTCCTGTCTCTTGCTCTCTAGGACTGGCATTTGTTGTACATTTTTGTACATTGCCTGTTAAACAAGTGGGCTCCTTGAAGTCCCTCTTGGAGACTGGGCAGTTGCCATCGATCCTCACGTCATTAAATTGGTTGAGACAGAAGCAGCACAGAATTCGTTAGCTCCCACACACGCAAAATGTTTTACTTAAAAGCTGCATTAAATCGGTGAGGTTTAAAGCCCTTTCCGCAGAATGCTTTTGTCCAAAGGATTTGTCCCTGCAATATCTAATTTCAACCTCCGTAAGGGCAGAACTCACATACAGACAAGTGCAGAGAAAACTTGAGTAATAGATGTGACATACAGTCCTGCAGAGAAAGCCAGTCCAAGGACTGTCAGCTTCCTTCCTCCTCCCTTCCTCAAGTGGATTCACAGGCTTTGCAGGAATCCCTTACACGAAGATGAAATTCACCCCAGATCAGTCAGGGCGAATTATTCGTTCTGCCTGACATCTAGTGGTCCTAAACAGAAACATTCCCAACAACTCTAAATGGCTTTTTCCTCAGGTTTCCCACTTGGATAGTACACACTCAGTATAAACACCATGTGAAACTTCACTGTTTCAGAGGGAGGGCCTGTGGCCTTTTCTGGCACTTTCCCCTGAAAATTATATAAATCAGCATTTTGATCTGAATTCTGCTTACCTATTGAGGCAAAAAAACATAAATAAAAGTATAGAGAAATCAACCAACATTCACTACAATTTTCAAAAAGGTACACAAGAACTACTGGTATTCAACTGTAGTATCAAAAAAGTCCATATGCAGAAAGGATGGATAAAAGCAGAAAATAGTTGTGGGTTTGTTTTCCCAATGGGCTGAATAGCAACTCCTCACTGCTCATCTTTGGCCACATCATTTCAAAAACTAAATAAGAGCCAAAGGGCATTCCAAGAATGGCCAGAGAAATTCTATTGGAGGAATGGAAAACCTTCCATCTGAGGGAAGCTTAGGAGTAGAACTAGTTGGAGTACAACTAAAGAAGACAAGTAGCCAAGATCTCCACTAAGTGAAAAGAAGATGTGCTTCTAATGGAGAAGCAAAGCGGCAGTCCATGAAATGAGAAGCTGAAAATTCACGGATTACAGTTAGTTACTTCAGATTATACTGAGGTGAGGATTTCAGCAGCATCCAGTTAAAGACAATCAGAACATCCATACTGACATTCGATAAATTCATACGCAAACTTTTAAAAGGGACAGAAATTCTCATGCCTCAGGACACTCCCATCCAGTCTCTGTGTGCGAGTTCAAGGAAAATTCCTCAGGGGTTCCTTCAGCAGTTTTGCACCTTCCCTGAAGCTTTGGCTCGCTGCTGTTGCCAAAATAAAATTATCAAATTAAATTAACCAGAGGTCTGATCCAGGATGGCAGTTCTCATGTCCCCAGATACCACAGCAGCGTGTGAAAGCAAAAGGCATGGATAACACTGGAGTATGGGAAGGTAAGAAAGCAAGCGGACATACCCTGTTATCATTGATACCAAATCATACACCTGTCATGAATTACCAAGTTCCATTTTAAAAGCAATTAGGATTTGGATTTTTACCTCTATTATTACAATTAGGAAGCTATTTATTAACCTACCTAATGGATAGGAATTTCCTTTCGATTTCCTATTTCATAAAACCATGTTATATTTATTTGTTCTTATTCCAGATACTTTCTAGCACTTTAGTAGCTCTTCTTATTACGCATGCTGAGTTACAGTATTCCCTCTCTGCCTCCTTTTGGCTGGACTGAGTAAATTTTTTCAAGTCTACTCCCATGTATCCTGCTCTCCTGATTGTGCTAGCAGTCCTCTTCTACACTTGAACCCTTACCTTTCTTGCATATAAGCAACCAGAGTTGCTAATGGCATTTCAGATTAAGTTAGGGGTGCACAAAAATATTAATTCTTCCTAATAACTTTCAAATCCTTGAATGACATATCCCAAGATCTCATTTAACTGCTTTTACTATCATCCTTCTCTCTACATGCAGTCATCCTTTAAACATTTTCAACTAATTATGTCCCAGTTTATAGCAAAAATTCTTGTTCTTAGTCCCCAAGTGCAATGACTTTGCATTTTGCACAAATGAATTTCATTGCATTCCATCAGTACTTGCCTTCTTTTTATATGAAAGTCATTAATAGAATTATTAAAACTTGTCTCAAGTGGGGAACTTTACTAGTAACCCCCTCTTCAATGTTACTCTTTTTAACCAGTGTCTCAAGCTGCTGAGCAGTTCTACACTGACTGATTTTCTTTCAGTTAATAATTTTCTTCAAGACGTCACACCAAACACTATGTTGAATACCAACCTGCTCTCAAAAACCAACACAGCTGTGAAAATCTGCAGCTAACCACACCCAGCCAGAAGTATCTCCTACTGTTCACTTCAAGCCCTCTCTGCACAGATGATGGTGGGTTTTTCATGTTCTTTTCCACTTAGAAAACTACTGATCACCTTTTTATAATAGCTTTGCTGTATGGATAGACTGTGGCTGTTTCAGAATCTTCCTTCTCGCAGTTTAAAACAAGTGCCATTCTCGCAGCCTCTCTTAACAGCATGTTTTACAAACCTTTTGCATTTCTTCTTGTTATCTCTGGGACTTTCTCCAGTTTATTTAATATCATCTAAGATATTATATATTCTAATCTATTCATTATAATTTACAGTGTAGTTTCCCTGCAATCCTGTAATTCCTGTTTCAAGCATGAATGAACCTTGGTAACCACTACAGTATTTGTTGTGCAACATGTAGGCAGGGACATATGTGCCTGTACAACCAAATGTACACAAGATCTGCCTGAGCTTAGTTACCAGTGAAGGAAACGTTTCACTGTGTATCAGTCAAATAGGTGCACCTGAAGTATTCTATTTTTCCCTCTCCTCTACATATCTGAAGACCTGATCCTGCAGACTTAAAAACTTAATTGACTTCAATCACTCTGCAGGGTTCACGCCTACTGTTTTGGGCTGCTACTTCAAAAGAAATACTATTAAGACACACAAATCTACATTTTGTAAATAGTACCTAAAACAGCTAATAGGCATGTTACATCTATGAACAGTACAACATTTCTACCAGTTTCTACAGCATTCAAAACTACTCAAAGAATATTCAAATGAAATTTCAATCAAGGTGTATCTTTCCACTTCCCACCTTCCTGCAAGAACTCATTGTAATCCAGCAGTGACTGCCTGCCTGGTCACAAAGTCCCCAGCTCTCCCTGGAAGAGGCAGATCATTCTAAATGGCTGCTGCTCCGCCACACTGATTTTGCCAGCAAAAGAGTGCTGCTCTTTCTTTGACTGATTCTCAGACAAAGCAGAAGGAAAGCACCTCTCATTACACAGTTGCAGAGGGTGCACCTGCCCCACAGGTAGGAACTATCTCTGTAAAAAGCTCTCAGCATGGGGCAGATGTGACAGTATAGTCTCTTCCTTTGTTTAAAGTTGTACCACTGCATGTTAAAAGAATTTAAGATGCTGAGCTAGAAATATCATCAGTCTGCTGTTTGGTGATTTGGATATGCAGCTGTGTTCCAGCCTCCACTGCAATGCGTACTTAAATATTTATATTAAACAGTCAATTAATACAAACACATAAACACAGCTTGAAGCATGAACTGAAATCTAGAGAGCTTCTCTGAAGTAGATGAGCAGACACATAACATTGCTGCCAACAAATTCATCAAATTCCATTTAAAAGAAGGAAGGTATTTTGATGCCATGATTCCACATGTGATAATAAAAGTGGTGTTCAGGAGACAGAATGCAAAAACGCAGACATACAAAATCATTAGAATACAGACTCCTGGAGATTTATCTTGGAAAACCTGAGCCTTGACATGCTCCAAGATCTCCCACCCTTTGCTTCAAGGGACTCCTGAGGCTTTTCGCATGGAGCCTTTCCTGAGGTAGAAGCCTCAGTAAAGTACTAGCACCTTCTAGACTTTATGCTTTTCTATAAACATCAATTTATCATTTTGACAGCAGACATAATTTCTATTTATCTCACATATTTTTCTGCAGCACTGATTTATTTTGGAAGTCCTCCTTTGTATTCTAATTCAGAGCCTCAGCTGTCTGTTTCGGTGGTTTTTCACTCCTTCCCATCGCAGAGGCAACTAATCCCTTGCTGTCAGTTCCGTAAGTACTGTTGCATCAGTTTACAGGCTTGAACTCCAGTCTTGTTGTCAGAACAACCATGATGAAAGTGCCTGAATATCTGATGCAAGAGCAGAGTCCCCAAGTGGCAGCTGTACCTTATTAACCACATCTTAACATGAAGCTCTCTGTTTATCTGTCTCAGAGAATGCTGCAACCCCCAACCCTGGTCCCCTCTGCTGCTCACTATGCTTATGTTGGCAGTCACTTTCAGTGACTTGCTCTCATCTCCCCTTCTGCTGCCCTGGGCTTAAATGAAATGAGCTAGAAAGGAAGTTGTCCTGCAGCAATCACAGGTTTTATAATGAGGGTGTGTTCCAGTCCCAGGTAGCTTTCCAAGTTTCCGGCTTTCTGATGCTCAGTGCTGATCAGTGACATGGTGTCCTAAGGAGTTGAGAAGAAGAAGCCTGGGCTTGCACAACAGCACAGAAGCAAAACTGTATTCTGCAGCTTGAGAGGCTATGGAAATTCTGTCTTTGTTACTTGATATGGTTCCAGAACCAGTCCTACCTGAAGGTATCTTCTTGCAAAAAGTCAGCAGAGCTCTCAGCTTCTTTTATCCACTCATTTTCTGAGCATGATTGCTGGGTCACAATCTGCCCTTACCTACTTACACAACCACTCATTTCAGGTGTCATGGTGGAATTTAATCAGGCTTTCTTTTTCCCTTTTTTTTCTCCCCTCCCTTGGGGGAACAGGAGAGGGGGATGCAGGTCAGAACCGTGCCCTGTGGGGGAGGAAGTCTAGTCTTTCCCTCACAGCACTAACAGTAGGGGCTGCAGCATATTTTCCTCTTAGAATCATGTGCTTTGCTTTCCCAGTGATCATGCCATAAACCCTGCACTCTTTGGAAAGGAAAATAAGAAAATGGACCTGAAAAGCCTTGTGAGTATGTCTCCTTAGGGAAGGAGGTGACCCTGTGTCAGACAAAAACACTATATTGGCAGCCGTCACTTGATTTAATTTTCTGTTATCTAAATATGAGGGGCATAACATTGAGCATAAGCATCCCACTATCTGCCTTCCCTGTGCATCCTTCACTAAGTATGTCCATAATTTTTTTTTTTTGTTTATGCTTCATTCAGACAGTAAGCTTGATGTCTTCCCTTCCTGGAAACAAGCAGTTAAATTACAATTTGAAATAACTGTTCCCAGAAGTTTCATTTACCTCAGTAATTACTGCTTAGGGAGAGAGGAAAAAAAAACCCCAAATCCCTAAATCCCCGTGGTTTGTTGGTAGTTCCTCTTTGCAGCTGACATTGTATTTAGTGATATATTTTAATTCAAGCATGAAAAATTAGTCAAATACAAATAACTTTGTTATCCAGAGCACTGACAAAGGAAATAATGGAGCAATTAAACAACACATTGGAAGAGGTTCGTTAAACAAATACAGCCACCATATTACTGGCAGCAGCATCTTCATTAAAACCGGGTTTAGTATCAGGCAGAGGGAGAAGCAGAAAAGGGGGGGGGGGGGGGGGGGGGGGCCTGGGAAAGTGAGGAAGGGAATGCAATAATATTTCACAAGATATTTTCCATCATGAGAAAGAACAAGGTACAAAATTATGTTTGTTTATCTTCAATCAGAGAGACAGTGCCAGCAGTGAACTATGTTGAATTCACGCTGCATGGTCAAGGACATTCCCAGTTCACATTTCAGTAACTTTATAAGGGAAATAAATCATCCCAATTCAGCACCAGAGTAACTCCTGCAAAGTGCTGAGTGGACAATAGGATATTGTGCACTGACCTACATGGTACTATAGGTGCTTCTGCAGGATCTACCTGTAACTCGCCAAAGGTCACAGGAACTAGTCAACTGCTCACCTCAGGCACTTACCTAAGCACATCAGCAAACGGGGAAGGAATATGGCCAGACGCAGCCTCTGTGCCAGATGCATCAGCATCCTCTCGGTAAGCTAGCACGGTGGGTTCAGGATCCTATGATTTTCAATTAAGTATTTATTGTTGTCCTCTTGAGCTATTTGAACAGGTTGCTTGCTCATTTCCAGTACCTGAAGGGTCTACAAGAAAGCTGGAGAGGGACTTTTTCAAGAGCACATAATGACAGGACAAGGGATAATGGCTTTAAATTGAAAGCAGGTAGATTTAGATTGGATATCTGGAAGAAATTCTTCCCGGAGAGGGTGGTGAGGCACTGGCACAGGTTGCCCAGAGAAGCTGTGGATGCCCCATCCCTGGGAATGTTCAAGGCCAGGCTGGATGAGGCTTTGAGCAACCTGGTCTAGTGGAAGGTGTCCCTGCCCATGGCAGGGGGTTGGGACTGGATGGTCTTTAAGGTCCTTTTCAACCCAAACCGTTCTATGATTTCACAGCCCTTCTGTGTTTTCCTGCTTGAAGTAAGTGGAATTTATAACAGGAAAGATCAGGTGGAGAAGCGTTCTCTAGGCTAAGAATATCCCTCATCTGAATCTGCAAGCATATGTCTTGAAATGACTAGATTCTCCTGGGGAATTGATTTCAGCCAGAAACAGCAGATCTGCCTCAGTCCAAGCTTTACAAGCTCACTCAAGTAAATATCTGTCTTCATAGGCTATTGTGCCCAAGTCATGTTTGCAGCCACAGTTCCCCCACAGTGAAGATCTTCCACTGCACCTGTACCTGGTCTGTGAAAAGACAGTTCCTGGCACCAACTTGTTTAGTAGTTTCATATCATCTGATGTGGGAACTGGATGCCACAAAAGCAACCCCACCCCTCCCTTTCTAGTCTATACACGATTAATGCATGCAACATCTAATGCTAATTTGAAGTAAGAAATCTCTGCCTTACATAGCTTGGAACCATTTTAATTTCAGAGAGGAATTATTCAACCAGCATAAAAATGCATGAGTCAGATGGAGAAAGGGATAGCTCGTTGAGCTGGGCAAACAGGGCAGCAGCACTCTGCAGCCTAGGAGAGGCGAGTGCCCACAGGACTGCTCCCAGAACAAGCTGGTGCTGTGTAGGTCTCGCATGACAGGGGTGGAAGGTGCATATTTAAAATGACAATAGCAGTCATGAGGGGTCATCTTTGAAATACTTTCTGGACATTAAGGATTAATTCAGGCCTTTCTGCTCCCTTCCTCTGTGGACTCCGAAAATGTGCAAGATAAAACACGAATAAGGCAACAAAACCAACATATAAGTCAGAGATGGGGAGTTACTGCAGTGTAAACCACCACAAAAAGTGCCTCTGGCATTACCTAGGCACATTCAGAGCCAGTAGGATATATAGAGGTCTTATGAGCAAAGGGACCTACACTTAACTTGGACAGACTTCCCTGTAGCCAAGGGGGTGGTGTCCGTGGTTCCAGCAGCACCTCCTCACACCCTGCAGGGATAGGAAATACTACTGACTTAAGATTTAAAGGCTAAGAAACCATAAACAACGCATCCATGGGGATTAGTCTCACACCAAGCATTCAACTGTTCTGCATCCCACAGATCTCTAGCTGGAAGATCCTCTTGATCTGCTTCAGTTAAAATTATGCACAAAGCCTGATAAAACTCTGCTGGTGCCTCTAAAAGTCTCTTTATCAGGTTAGACCTAATAAAGGGGAGGGATCTCAGCCTTGAGGAGTTGCCTCGGGTGTCTCCCAACATAAGGGGAGACTCTCTGACTGAAGACCCGCTACTCCAAGGAGGACTGACTCTGCATCTGGCAGGTTCTGAGTTCATCCTTTAAGATACCGAGGGCTTCAGTATATTGCAGAGCCCAATCCCACTCTCTGTTTTTCCAAAACAATTCATACAGTGGGCTAGTAGTCACAGAAAACCCAGGGATATGCTTCTCCTGATAGCCCAATGTACCTAGCATCTGCTCTGTCTTGTTACCTGGAGTCTGTCCCTTCTCAATAGCTGACAGTGTATCATCAGGTACCACAATTACACCAGCTATCCACCAAGCTCCTAGGAATTTTGTCTCGTCTGGGACCTTGAGATTTGGAAGGCCATTCTTAGCAGATTCTAGATGGCCTCAGCCACTTGCCCTACCTGTTCTTTGTTATCGCCACCAAATAGAATATCATCTATATATTATGTATGAACGTATGGTACTTCTGCAGTGTCAAGAACTTTAGCTAGGGCATTGTGCACCGTAGTAGGGGGGTGTTTATATCCTTGGGGGACTCAGTTAAAGGTGTATTGTGTCCCTTCCCAAGTAAAGGCAAACTGTGGTTTATCCTCCTCACGCAGGGGAATCATGAAGAACATGTCTTTGACATCAAAAGCCACCACCCATGAGTGGGCACCCGCCTGGATCACCATCGCCAGATGTTATGCTCAGAGCAGCAGCGAAGGGTGGAGCATTACCATTTTCCATAATTAATTGTTAAACGTCACAGTCCATCAGGTGTATGGACTGACCAAACTGGGGAGTTGTATGGCGAGTGGGCGCGGCTTACGATTTGCCTTTCTTAATGTCGTTAATTACTGCTGCAATGCCCCGTTCTGCTGCGATTGGCTGGGGGCATCAGGAAACACAGGTTATTGTATGATGTGGCAGCACGGGGGCAAGTTGCACAGCCCTAAGACAGTGGCTTCTGTCCCCTGTCTTCCAAAACTCCATGCCTTGCCAGGGGTAGGCAGCATCGCCTGCCCGCTGGTACACCAAATCCCAGGGTATTCCCGATGCGGGCCAGGGCATCTCCACGGCCCAAGTAGCCAGAACCGAGCTCCAGCTAACGGCCATCCTCCTGCTATGCCCGTTACCCCGATTAGGTTTACAGCTTTTCTTGAGGGTTTGACTCCTAATTCTTCATCCTGTTGCATATTTAAAACGCTAATTTGGGTCGCTGCATGGATTGAAAATTCCGAACCCAGCCGTGCCGGACCCGCGGGGGTACGCACACGTGGCGCCCGCTCAGCGGCCCACCGGCAGGCACCGGCCGTGCGGAGCGGGGAGCAGGAGCTCCGCCCGCGGCTCCCTGCGCCACTCGGCTCGCGGGGGTGGTGACGGTTCTCTTCCCGAGGGGCTGCGGCTGCCGGGGGCCTCCCTTCGCTGCCTGGCTTTCTCCCCGTGACGATGCCTCCCGCCTCCGAACACGGCCGGCGTGCTGCCCGCGCAACACCGCCTCTCGCCACAGACCGCTGCTCCCCCTGCCGCGGGCGGGTCCCCGCTCCCGCCGCTGGGCGCGGAGCTGCCGGCGGCGGCCCACCCCGCCTGTTCCCGCCGGCGGGCCCGCCCGGCCCGGCCGCCTCGCGCCGGCAGTGGGTATCTTGTGTGGCGTCTCGGCCCGAGTCAGAACCTGCGCGGGCGGGCTCTGGCTTCTGCTAGCGGTTGATTTTTAAGCGCCTGGTAACCCTCTAGGGAGAGATTTAAGGCGGTTGGGTCCACCGGCGCGGCCGTCGGTGTTCAGTGCTGCCCTGTCATACATTGCCTGAGCACAGGCGGCTTTTGCAGGCCCCCCGCCTGCTCCCACAGCCCCTTCTCCGGACGGGTGACGGCTCCCTTGTTCCTGGGGGGCCCACACCCCCGGCCCAGTCATCCACGTGAGCCATTGTCCACGGGTGGCCTGTGAGCCCATCACTACCCCCGGTCCCCAGAACCTCCGTGCACCCCCACCGCTCAGCAATGTCTGCTGTGCCCCCCACATTAAAGAAGCTCCCCCTCCGTTTTGCCCGGCGTGCGCAGAAACTCGCCATTCACCGAGCTGGGCTCCTGCCCGGGGGGTGGTGGGGCAGTGGTCTGGGGTCGCCCCCTTGCCAACCAGGGTGCCTCTGTTTTACTATGGTCGCACATCCCTTTCCTCCAAGTCCTCCGCTTCTCCAGAGCTGTTTTCATCTTTGTCTCCCAGATGTCTCCGTCCCGAGCCTCAGGGTCTGCACCCACCATTAACTCTGGGATTCAGATGACACTGGGGGGGCTTCTTTGCTTGTGCTAGGAAAATTTCAATTTTTTGTTCTAGCAGACACATCCTCTCTCGTTCTCAATTCAGTTCTGCCTTTAAACAGCCTAATTGTTTCTTTACATTATCCTCTAATTTTCCTGAGTAGTCTCAGTGATCTCATGCCTGAATCAGGGATGCACCCAGCATGGCACACATCTCCTTTGCTATCCCTAGAATTTCTGCGGCATTGTTCTTTCTACGACTGCAGAGAGGGGTCGTACCACAGATCCTTCTGCCATTGCATACCAGGGGAAGGGGCACATTCGTGTCTTCATAATAATTCCTCTATTGCCCTCCTTGGCAGCTACGCCAAAGTAAAATGTCCCAGAACCTCACAAAATCAAGCATGATCAACTAACAGACTAAAAATGGGATTTTTTTTTTAAAACAAACTGGTAAAAAAAAAATTGTGCACAAAGGCTGATAAAAGTCTGCTGGTGCCTCTAAAATTCACCAAGGTGTGGCGTGAAAGGGTTTTTTAGGACAAGTGGAAGTACAAGACAATGGTGGGCTGACGCAACCACCTCTGCTTGGAGCCAACAGTCGCCGCGGTGAAAGGTAGGGATGGCATCATAGAACCTCACAAAACCAAGCCAGACCAACTAACAAACTACAAACATGGTTTATTTATTTTTTTAATGGAATATTAACCAACTCAAACTAAGTTTCGCTCTAACCAAACCTGCTTTGAGACTGACGAACAATCCACACGTTCAGGGTGTCAGTTGGGTATTAATACTGCACACCCAACACAAGAATTCTTAAGCTTTACGGTCGATGACCCCGGATGTGCAATCCCTCACCTAATGAAGGGGAGGGCTCCCAGCCTTGAGGAGTTGCCTCAGGTGGCTCCCAACCTAAAGAGAGAGTCCCCGACTGCAGACCCACTGCTCCGAGGAGGAACGACTCCAAATGGCTCCAGCGGGGCCAGTTACACCCTAGTCCTGTCTGATCTGTGGCTATATAAAGCCTTGTCACCCCCCCACTGACTGAGGACCCCCACCTCACCAGGTGTGTACGTGACAACAGCATGGGGAGGGGTTATGTGAGGAGAGCTGTGGCAGGACATTCTTGGTGGGCTTTTGTTGGACCTTTATCATCTTTGTCAGGGCGGGTGCACCCGAACAGAAGTGCTATAGAGGTTGATGATACCCAAACTATCTCTAGGATCATTATCATCTGGGTGGAGCCGTCCCTCATTCAGGCCCAGAAACAAGCAGTCCTGGTAGCAGAGTGAAAGCAGCCCCTATCTATGTGGCCCCCAGAAGGTTAAAGAGCAGGGAGGTGGTAATGGCTGGAAATGTGGAAAGCAGCAATGGCTTGGGAACAAAGATAAAGAAAGAGGTTTGGGTGAGAGCGTGGTAACAATTAATTTCATCAGAGAGCAAGGAGAGAGAGGAGCAGATGAAAGGAGGGTGGGTCAGAGGGACTCAGGTTGGTTTGTGATCTATCAATACAGAGACAGAGTGTGAAGACATGGCATCAGCTGAGAGCACCAGAAAGTGAAGTGGTGGAGCTAAGAAAATACTCTTAATTAAGAGATTAGAATACTGCAAACATAAAGCACCAAGTTCATCTAGAGTCTAGCTCATTTCCAGCCTCTATTGATTTTTGTGGGATTACAGTATATATTCTGCCCTGAGAGATGTTTAATCAGCTCTTTTGTTCAAATAATGATTTAAGCACTATTCTGTCCCTACTCACCAACCTCTATACAGGATTAATCCTGTAGGCAGCTTCACATGGAAGAGAATCCTGGGGATGCAAACCACACAGGCTATCTGTAGGGGTCTGACTTCCTTACTGGAAAACATGAACAACAAAGCTAAAATCCGTGTTGTACCCAGACTGAACCTGTAGCTACTGCTGTGCAGCTCTATGCACAGCTTTTCAGTTGTACATCTGACCTGCTAGAAAGATCCTTGGCCCAGACTTTAGGCGGGAAAACAGAATCTATGCTTTGCGTCTAGATCAATGTTACATTAACATCGTTCCTGTGGGCAAAAGCAAACAGGTTTTTGCTCACTGGGTGAAGTTGCAGGAAGCTGCAGAGTGCTCTGTGTGCACAGCACTTGTAAGGCAATGTGACAGCCTAACTTCTTGTCACCACAGGCTGAGTTTACACAGATGTTATGAAGTTCATATATTGGAAAAACATGGTTTATGAGGTTCACAAACAACACAGCCTGAACTAGCATAAAAGAGGGCTACTAAACCCCTGATACTACAAAGACATACCCATAAAGCCAAAGAGTGGTTTTAAAACTCTTCTTTCATCACATTACACAACAGAGTGGAGGCTCCTTGACGTGACTTGCGAAAAGATGCTGCCTCTTGCAATCCTGGTTCAACACAGCATAAAATAAGGTGTTTGGCAGCAGCTAGAAATCGGAAAGTTGAAATTTATTTTACACACATTGGAAAACTCCAGAATAACTCCAGCTTCTCTGAATGTGTCACTGTAGACAATTTCTTCCAAAAGAAAGCCTTTTTAGCAGATCAGGAATTTAATTGGGAATGGTTCACAGCTGCACCAGGAGAGGTTTAGACTGGACATTAGGCAGCACTTCTTTACCAAGAGGGTGATCAAACACTGGTACGAGCTTCCTAGAGAGATGGTCTATGCGCCAGGCCTGTCAGTGCTTAAGAGGCGATTGGACAATGCCCTTAATAACATGCTTGAACTTCTGGTCAGCCCTGAAACAGTCAAGGAGTTGGACCAGATGACCACTGTAAGTGCCTTCCAAATGAATCTCTCTTCTCTTCTCTTCTCTTCTCTTCTCTTCTCTTCTCTTCTCTTCTCTTCTCTTCTCTTCTCTTCTCTTCTCTTCTCTTCTCTTCTCTTCTCTTCTCTTCTCTTCTCTTCTCTTCTCTTCTCTTCTCCATAATTGATTTCAACAACAGACACATCAAAAATCACCATTGCATGGAAGTCTAATAAAAACATGGGTTTGTATGGCAGGGGTTTGGTAGCTGGGGAGGGGGTGGCTCCTATGAGAAGCTGCTAGAAGCTACCCCTGCTCCAAGTCAGAAAAAGGCTAAGCCAATTAGCACCTCAGTGATTAATGAATTTAAGAGGAGAAAAGAACTGCTGCAGAACCTGCAGTGGAGAGAAGAGTGGGGTGTGAGAAAGACACCCAGGCAGACCCCCAGGTCAGTGCAGAAGGCAGGAGGAGGTGCGCAGAGCAGAGGTTCCCCTACAGCCCATGGTGAGAGGGCAGGCTGTGCCCTGCAGCCATGGAGGGTCACAGGGGAGAAGAGACCCCTCTGCAGCCTGGGGAGGACCCCACGCCAGAGCAGGTGGCTGTGCCTGAGGGAGCCCATGACTTTGGGAAGCCTGCATTGGAGCAGGTTGCTCCTGAAGGACTGCTTCAGGAATCCTTCAGTAGCTGGGGAGAATCCTCCACTGAGGAGCAAGGAGCGGCAGAGAGAGTATGTGATGAACTGACCCCAGCCCCAATTCCCCATCCTCCTGCACTGCTGGTGGGAGGAGACAGAGAAACAGGGAGCAAAACTGAGCCTGGGAATAAGGGAGGGGTGGGGGGAAGGTGTTTTTAAGATCTGGTTTTATTTCCCATTATCCTGCTCTGATTTGATTGGTAACAAATTAAATTGTTTTCTTCCCCAAGTCGAGTCTGTTTTGCCCATGGCCATAACCGGAGAGTGATCCCCCCCTGTCCTTATCTCAATCCCTGAGCCTTTTCTTATGTTTTCTTTTCCCCATCCCACCCAAGGGAGGAGTGAGCAACTGGCTGCGTGGTGCTGAGTTGCCATTTGGGCCTAAACCATGACAGCATATAAAATCCCTTTGGTTTACAACATGCTCTTTCTCCAGATTTCTTCCAAACTCCTTATATCTTCCCAGGAAAAATGCACCAAAGACAGGTCCGTGTAAGGAGGAGAAATGCTACAGAGAAGCTGGTTTCCAATGGGCAGAGACAGGTGTTTGTGAAATGCTTGAGAACAATGCTGTCCAACACAAGGCGTTCCAGATTCATAACTGAGTTTTAGCTTTTCCACTGGGGGTAAGCAATAGCCACACAACACACCCAGAGAGATGTGTGTACACAAAGCCGGGTTCCTGCCATTTGTACTACTGGGTCAGACTGAGCCTGCAGGTGTGCTCTGGGTCAGACAAAAGGATTCATACGTGCCATGTCCCATTCCTTCTACTGTTGTGTCATTCTGTTCCAACTCAGCTCTGGGAACTTTAGCCCCACAGAGCAAAGGCTGCTTGCATGGCGTAGGAGGTTGTTCACTGAGGTTGGAGTCCTGCTTATTTCCAGGAGGGAGCTCAGGGCACTGGAAGTGCCTGGTTCATAGTGCACGGAGGGGAAATGGGGAAACATCACTTCCAGTGTGTGCAACTGATTGCACCAGTGGTGTCTTTTGTGGAAAAGCCATATGGTTCTGTCCTTGTGCATCTGCTGAAGAAAATAAATGCACTTCCTCGGTGCCAAAATGTGGTAGCTGGACTGAATGTCAGTAGATGAAGCTTTCCTTACCCAAATCCAGTGCAAATGTCACACAAAGACCCAAGAAGATAAGAAAGTTAGAGTGGAGATCTCCTTGTTTTATTGGTCTTTCCAGTCAAAGGTCCTGCCACTTATCACAAACCCCTACAACTACAGCCCCTTTACACAAAGGCAAGACTAATCTCATGCTGTGTTAAATCCTGGGATACCTGGCTGAAATGAGACACAGGGTAATATGTTCATGCTACAGGGGTCAGCAGGAGGTCAGCTGGCATTAGCCACTTTTCAGGAGCTAGAGCTGGGTCGGGCTCCACTGCTCTGCAGCTTGAGCATTCAGCTGGCCAAGCAAAGCTCATTAAAAGTGAGGAAGGGTGGGGGGAGGAGAGGGGGAGATGAGAGGGCAAGTGAGAAGAACATAGCCAATTCTGGTACAATGGAAACCTCCTGCTGGCTTTAAGCCAAATGGCAGCCAAGGTCTCAGTGTTCAGGAGAGGAAGCAGGGGACAGAAGTAGGAGACAAATGTTAAGAAAAAGGAATGTCTCCCACTCTCAAAATTGTTTATTTTGGTATATTTATTGTGCTTATTACTTCAAATAAATCATGTTTACTTGAGCTTTTCGTGTAATGAAGTAACTCAGTTGTTGAGCTCTTTCCGGTAAGAGTTTAAATGCTTCCTGCTTGTAAGGTGCTGAAGGGTCAAACACAGGTCTTCAGATCTGGTCCAAGTGATTACAGCAATCTTAAGATAGTCTTCCAAAAAGCTTAGATTTATGGCAAATGTTAGGCTAACATTTTTTTCTGGTAACATCTGGTGCAACATCGATGGGTTCCTCTGCCTACCTCAGACATACTCTGGAAGTGCATTTATCAGTGTAAACAGAAACAGGTAGGAAGAAATTACTTTGCAAGACTGAAGCAATTACAAAGAATACGAACTGACTTGCTTTCTTGCTTGTTGGTTATTCTAGAAGAACATTTTCTGTTTTGTATGTGCAACAGTGATTTCCAAAGTGATTTGGAAATAGTGACTTCCTTACCTTCCAACTTAAACATGGCAGAGTCTGGCAACGGTAAATCAGAAGTAATACCATTGTTTTACACTAGAAATGGTATCTTCCTTCAGTGATGGTTGTAATTACTATAAAATTAAGTAATGTGCCTACCATCCTCAAAGTACCCTTCCAGAGGGAGCAGTATTTCAACAGATGGAGAAATATGGTCCCTGTATCTGCTGCATTAAATACATAAAGCAATTTATGACAGAACATGCTATACATATGCTAGTCACTCTGCAGCCATTGTCCAACTATCAATAGTATCTCCAATAGACCACTTATGTGATACCATGCAAATCTAATGGGCAGTAACTCCCTTCTGCAACTTGTCTGTAGTGTCTCTAGCACAAGGAGCCGCGTGCATTGTTTGGCTTGGGCTTGATGATCTTAAATCTCAAGGATTCTATGATGCTATGGTTCAAAGACAACTCTCAAATAGTCTATAAAAAGGCAGCACACCTCTCTGAACTAATGACTGCATCTCACCTGACTACTAACTCTATCCCAGTGGTCGTTAAGTTTCTTCCCTGTTGGTCACACATTGCTTGTAGCAAGAATACACAGAAATCTCATGGAACACAACGCTGGCATCCCAAGCTCACAAACTGAGCCACGGGGTGTCATGTAGTGGATGCAGGTTAGCCTGACCTAAGTCGAGCTGCAGGGATGTGGTGGAAAAGGAGGAAGCAAGTGTACTATCTGCACGCTGCCTGTCCCCTGCACAGGACCCCCGCATTAGCACAGCAGGTCGGCAGCTCACAGCCCTGCTAGAAGCAGGAGGGGAGGGAAGAGCAGTGTCGTGCTGTAACTGTGCACGAGGCAGGTAGCACAGCAGGAAGAGAAGAGGTGGGAGCCACTGAATTGCATCTCTACATCCAAAGCAGGAACTTGACAGGCTCATCTGCCTCTCCTGCGAGAAGCTCTGCACAGCAGCCGATGAGGAATTACTCCTTTCATGGCATAGGCAAGAAAGAAACAATGTGTGGCAACACATGGCCTCTTACTGCTAAGTATCTGTAGCCATTAAAACCCAAGATTACCCCTGTCACACATAATCATGGTCTGCATGTGGGGGCTGTCAGTTACCGTAACACATGGTGAGAAAGCACGGCCTACACTGGATGTTTTGTCTGTCCACCATGACATCTCTTCTGTTGGGGAGGGGATGGGGGGACAGGGAGGAAGAATGAGAGAAGCAGAGGCTGTGGACATGCTATGCCAGAGACAAACATGGCACAAATTATGGTTTTTTTCTTTTTTTATAAAGTAGACAACCAACTGAAGGTAGTGTAGTGATGCAGATACAGATGCCAGTCACACTGAGAATAAACTCATGCCAAATAATTTGAACACAACTACAAGATAAAATTTCACAGATTGAATAATTAGCAGAAAATTCCACCTTGTTTTCTCACAGGAAGTGACGCAGGTAATCTGCTTAAGGCAGGGATGCATGTTCCTAGGTAGCTGTGCAGAACATAGTATATTTGGGGAGCTCTGACAAGAAACTGCAATTTGGTGAAGAATGCAGCACATTATTGTTGGTTGTTCATTATTTATTTCTGTTTATGCATTCTCAAAAGTACACATGGGTGAAAAGGTTTCTGGGTAAAATAAACCAGCTTAAAATGCTGACTTTTTAATCATAATCTATAGTGAGTGTTGCATGAATCCAGAAATCTGTCCGCAACAGACAGCTCACCACAGTTTCTAGCCCTTTATACAAATAGCACAGAACTCTTCTCATTATATTTATTCATGTTTTATTGCACGCATGTTGTTTGTGCTTATCAGAAAGGAGGACTATTCATGTTATCTTGATCTTTAAAATTCAGTTCTCTCTTGCAAAGCTCAATACTGGAAAATTTTTAGGACAAATGAATACATTGGAAGTTTTTAGGACAGTAAAATGACTACAGCTTATTTCAAATTGATTTTTGCAATTGTTTCAACCAACCTAATTTCTACCAGTTGAATGATGGTGTATTAAACCAGAGCAGAAAATGCTGTTTAATTTCACACTGATATTGAACTGCGATATCATTGCTGCATTAACTGAATTTTCTCTGTTTTATTCCTCGAGGCAATGTTTTCCTCACGATATAAACAGTATTTCAAACTACCAATACATACCACCAGAGGGCAACGCAATAAGGTTGATTTTGCCAGGGAAGAAACTGAGCTCTAAACGAAACCCTCCTGCATATTAAAAACCCTTTTACAAAACTCAAAAGATGTTATCATCTCATTTATTCAACATTTTCATCATTCACATTTTTATATAAAACAAGAAACTGTATTGCACATCAATATACCACAGAAAAGATACCAAGGAGCAACCAGAATATGTAGAAGGCGGCGGTCTGGAGAAAACGACAAAAAGAGAACAGAGCATCAGTAATAATTCTTGTTGTTCCAGCTCCGAATTTGTACTCTGAGGTAGTGTGGGATGCTGAGGCCTAGAAGGAGAATGAACTATGCTCTTTCAATGCATTTTCAGGCAGAGGAAGGTGTTCAGCTAACTGTAACTAAAGGCGAACTTCACTTAATTTTTAACAACCGTTGATGTCCAACAATCAGGTATAACAGCACATTATGCCTTTACTACTGCTGGCAAGAAATTTATATGCAGAACTTATTCCAGTCATGTATATACAAATACTGCCTTGCAGAAGAAACCCAAAATTGTTCTATTGTAGAGATGACTTTTTAGTTAAACCTAAGGAATCTGATATGTAACTGATTCAATTACTGATCAAAATGTGGAGGGGGAGAGAACTATGGGGAAATTGACAGCTAAAAAAGAGTAGACAGGTTCAGAGGTTGTGTTTACTCCTACAAGATTGAGACTGGACTTCAGTTCAAGTCATTTGCCTGCAGAGTAATAGGCTTTCCACTTCAGGTTTTAAACAAAACTCAGACTTCGGTTACAAAGAAATCCCATTTGGAGGCATGCTTGTAAGAGGATGCTGCTAAGAAAGACAGAATTATCATAATCCAGCAAATGGGATTTTATGCAGAACCAGTATCTAGACAGTCTTGACATCCATTTAAGATCATTCAGGTCAAATGAGGAAAGGAAGACACTTACCTCAAGACTCACAACAGTAGAAAGTTATACGCTTCTTACACTAAAACCACAGGGGTACAGGCTTACGAACAAAAGCCCCACTTAGAGTTCTTCAAAATGTTTATGTCCAAAAGGAACTGACTATTTTCCCACTCATTAAACCTATTACAGAAACAAAATTATCCCTGGTTGCAGTATGGTAACGTTTATATTAATGTAATTAAGACGGTCCCAAGACCTGGTTGGGATCCGTCGCCGAAACTTAAGAAACCATAACTTGCAGGTGTGCAGTGTAAAATGAACAGTAAGATACAGCAATCCTATGTTATCAGTCAGGATGGAAGGCACATTCCATTCACAGGTTTGCAGGGTTTCCAATGCCTGGTGAAATCAACTGCATTTTATAAGTATCAGATATAGTAAGTGCTTATTTAGTATGGACAGACAGGAGTTTCTAGAAAATGTCTTGTCAATCAAATAACAGACAGATAATGAAAATGACTGCAAGCTTAGTGCAGTGGAAGAATGCTCACTAGAGGGAATCAGAGGAGAAATAGCTCAGAAGGCAACAGAACTGCAGAAGTGCTGATGTTTTGCTTTTAGATGCGCTCATCCATCTAAGGAAAGCATTTTCCAAAAGGTGAGAAAATGAACGATCTGGTTTAGCCAAGGTCACACCATGAACCAAAGATTTAGGAACAGAATTCCATACCTGCAAGAGCCTGATCTGCTTCCCAGACAATGTTTACTATTTACTTCATTAAAAGCTGTGTTTTCATGTGACACTCCTGTTGTCCTGTCACTGAGAGAGGCTAATTCTATGGAAGCCAGAGTCTACTGAGGTGAGTGGTTTGCACGCTGCTGTGTTGTGTTTAGTGTGCTGCACTCTGTGACCTGAAACTGCCTTTTGCACAAGCTGAACTAATATCTATCGGGAAGTTCTGCTTAGCCATCAGTTGTAGCATGTGCACACTCTAAGTTCAGCCATTCGTGGGGGCAGCATGAGTGCATGCAGCTTCTAGAGGGGTCATCTGGCACTCAGAATCTGGCTGGGCTTCAGCAGATTTGCACAAAGCTTACCCACACTAACACCGTGTTCATGCAGGGCAAGTAGTTTGCAGTGCCATGTCTGGAGAGCGCGCCGGACACTGAACAGCTAAGCTCAGGCAAAACTCGCGGTGACTGAAAGGTGAGTCTGACCTGTGTTCTGGGCCCTAGGCTTCTTTCTGTTTTCAGTTTGATTCAGCAGAATTCGATGGCCACAAAAGTATGTAATGAGGAGGGGAAAAAAGAGGAAAGCACTTTAGAAACATGTGGTCCAGCTGGAATCCCACCACCATTTGATGTGTGAATACTCAGATCAGGGTTAAACTAGAGCCAAGATGCACCTTCAGGACACACTGCGGTGAGAAACTGCTGACACATCCAACTACTTTCTCACATTTAATCATCAGGCACCAGGTACGGATGGTTTTACTAGCAGTTCAGTGGCACTTGCAGCAACTCAGTCCTTTGCCCTGGACAAAGCACGCTTCTTACAGTAATCCTGAAATGCAAACCCAAGATGTTCAATGGCAATACACAGAGTGGTTATGAAAGGTCAGCACTGGAGGCCAAAAGGGCACTGAAACATTATGCTTTGATTCCTGTCATGTTAGAAATTTGGCAATGCTGTCTTACCTCTGGGGTGCAGTATTGGACAGTTAAAAGTAGATTGAAATCTTCTTACAACACAATAGAGCTGCATAGGTGACCCTTCCAAGTGTTGTTGATTTTGCATTAGTCAAGTTTGACAGGAGCTGCTTTTTATTATTTTTTAAGTCTGTTTGGGGGAGAAAACTATAATACTACTTACAGTTTCTTAACCTGAAGCACTCAATTTTCCTGAAGTGTGTGTTAGGTTTCCTGTAGACCGGACACCTAGGGCTAAGTAAAGGTACACATGGTAGACCATTAATTCATAAGAGGGGTCTGGACCTTGCATGATTGTCTGTTCTTTCCATATAAACAGTCTCTCACCTGAAGAAAAAACTGTCAGAAAGGTACAGGATAGCACATGGTACATAGTACTAGCTATAAAGACGGATTCTGTCACATGTAAGAACAGTTCTTCTCAAGTGTCAGCCTCGCAGTAGTTGGAGTTCAGGTCACATCACCAGTAGGAATAGTGGAGAGTCACCAAGACAGATTACATGTCAGTAACAACAAGACAGTGGGGACAGCAGGAAAGGAAAATTACTCAACACTTAGAGCCACATGCAAACATTGCATATGTATGGCTCCAAGTTTAGAAATTTCCCAGGCACTGAATCAACTGTCATCTAGACGGTGCTGACCTGAGGTACGCTATGCATGTCCCACAGCAGTTAGTATGACTGCTCACATAGCGCAAGCTTGGGTTTATGTACCTCCCTGGACTACACTTCCAACCAGAGAACAATTCAGAAAAATTACAATAAATGGACCAGGAGTACAAATAGGAGGACCAGGAATACACAAGACCTCAGCTGCTTCTTTGCTTAGGAACCTTATTCTTAAAAAGAGTTACATGTAATTTTGAAATCATGTTTTTATAATAAATAACTAATCCTAATCTAGGAGCACTTCCCAGCTTCTTTGCTTCAAAACTAGTATTTTAAATCTACAAAAATACTCTACCTGCAGCCATAAGGATGAGTTAACTCAGATCTGGACTCCTTTGCTTGAAGTACCAGTTGATGTTTAATTCCCTTGGTATTGCTTCCCTCCCAGTCTCCTCTTGTAATCTTGGCAGAATAGCCACATCTGTCAGGGGACTGATTCTAAAGGCTGTTTGGCAAGAGTTTGAAAACTGCACTTTAAAGGCTCTCCTTAAGCTTAATTAAATTTGGAGAATCTGGCCATACCTACTCCTTCTTCCCAAATCTCTCTCCCAGTCCTAGCTTTAGAACTTCATGAGGCAGAGTTGTGTGTTGTGCTCATGACTGTTTTGACTGAAGAGGGAACCGGGAAGAGATGATACCAAATGACCTCTAGCAAAGACATTGTTGTGTGGAATCTCTCTCATAGGTCTGCTGTATGGATGTCACTGGTGTTGGTGCTCAGGACTTCACATAAAGAAAGGAGTAGAGGAATGGAAAAATGATCCAGCTCACTGTTCCTTCTAAAACTACGCATTTTCTAGCAGGACCTGTCTGATATCATAGCTTTGAGCTCTGCAGTGTAATAGCATATATGTTTGTTAACTTTTCAGTAGCATACAACAGCAGCAAGCCTCAGCACTTGTTGTCTCAGGTAGTATTGCTCTCTACATGCCTGCAAGCTCAGGAGCTTTTGTGTTGCTGCAACAAAGTACAAGCAATCAGATTCCCTCTCTCCAAATTAGTTTTGCAAACATTTCATTATTCAATAGTTTTAATGAGAAGTTGCTGAGCTAAATGGAATCCCAGATTATGGGTTTTATAAAATTTAATAGCACAAAGTCTAGTAGAGTGATTCCAAGATATTTTTTATTCCAAATGTATTTTATTCCATAGAGCGTTAAAGAAGACAAGCAATCCCTGCAGGGTTTGCAACCCATGCACTGAAGTATTTTTTAAGTATATAAGTTTCTGAGCAGTTAAGCTGTATCCAAAACAGAACAAGCAAGATACAAAACTTCTTTCAGTTTCAATTTTCTAAGTAATGTAGTTAAAGGAATTAATTACATCTTCCAGTTTTAAAATTTAATCTGTGCCTAAGACAACTCTGCAGAGTCAATCAGTGTCAATAAAGCTGAAAACTAGCAGAGTAAATGTGACCAACAGATCCTTTTGCTGGTCTGAAATAAGGTGGACAAGAAATGTGGGGCTCCTATTCATGCTTCATTCTCCTCTTATCGTAGTGTTTTCTCAGTTTAGCCTGTAATTAGTCTTTAGACAGACTCAGCTCAAATATGGGGCTTAGGCTGTGACACAGACGTAAACCCATTGATGAGCTTTTTGGTTAACCTCTCTACAGGGGGAACAAGGGGCTCCAGCTTCCTCTCATGGACAGGTAATAGAAAATCTTCTTTGGTGTCACAGCAAAGATCTGTGATTTGACAACCGAACTCTGAATATCTAAATTCTGTCCCTGAGCAGGAAGGTAGATCACCACCTTGGAGAACTGCTGGGGTCTTGCTACAAAGCTGCTTTCACTGCTGAGCACTACAGGACAACCTGTTAGTATCATGGAACTATTTAACTTTTTCTACTTATAACTGAAAATACACACACTAGTGGCCCCTTTAAGATTTAAATATTCAGGTCAGCATCCTAAAAACCACTGGAACAAGTTCCTAGCAACACCTCCTGTCACTATGGTAATGTGTGGCAGGAATAATGAATGGAGACCTGTCACTCCCTAACAGGACAACGTTTTCTTGTAGCTGCAAGAGATTTCCTCTTCATAGCATGAAGGGAATATGTAGCTCTAACTAGAAAAATGACTTCTGTAAAATGTAACAGAAAAGGATATATGTACTGAGAGAGAGGGAGAAAGTAGGGAAGAGATTTTCCTGAGGTCCCAGAATTTCTAAGGTCAATGCTGCTTGAAGACTGCTATGATGCACGATAGCCCATGGCTGTTTTGGTTTTTTGGTTTGGGGTTTTTTTTGGGGGGGGGTTGGGGGGGGGGGGTGTTTAACAGATTTTGGATTTAGAACCTGGAAGAAAGAGATGTTGTGCTTTAATCAGGTTCAGCCATGTGGCCAAGCCTGCTTAGAGCATATTCTAATCTAAATGCTTGGATTTCATACAGATAGTTTCTTATTCAAAGTAATGAGATTTTTAAGCTATTACGAAGATGTTACAAATGCTCCACGTGTCCAATCAGCATATATTTTCCCAGTTTTTGTATT
This sequence comes from Rhynochetos jubatus, assembly GCA_027574665.1. NCBI lineage: Eukaryota > Metazoa > Chordata > Aves > Eurypygiformes > Rhynochetidae > Rhynochetos > Rhynochetos jubatus. Next base: position 70,801,849 of record CM050690.1, on the reverse strand, counting down.
GCGACCATTTTAATGACTGGTTTTCTACAGTGCCAAGAGTCATATGCCTTTTTTAGTTGTAAATGACAGCCTTAATTTTCACCTGTGCTTCCTTAAACCACACAGTGAAGAGAAAAGAATGGAGAGGGAATAGAAACATTTGTTCTAGAGATGCTAAGTAACAAAAATTGACAATCATCAGATGTAGATTACTGTTAGCACTCAGATGACTTGATAGCATCCACTGCACGAACAAAAGTATGTGGAGGACTCTACAAGTTGCAGAACTGAGAAGCAGCCTAAATACCGAACAGCATGAGTTTGCATTTAAAGTTCGAAGTCCAGTCATGCTGTGAATGTGTATTAGGGAAAGACTTTCTGGGCAAAGAAAGGCAGATAAATTCCACCAATTTTACTTTCTTCTCACTCACGGGTAAATCTGAGAGATGTTGTATAGGAGACCTCAGTTCTTCCTTGTTGGGTTTTTGTTTGTCACGCACAGATGGATCCCACATAACGAACATGATATCCAGTACTCTGAAAAGCAATGTTATAGTAAAATTCTGCAATGTTAAACATTCCAAGAAGTGTGCTTCCATTATCCCTCTCCATAAATATCATCCTGGGGTATCCTATCTTACCACAACTTGTTTGTGCCATTGCTTAACCATTAGTAATGGAAATAATTCTCCTTTTCTGGTACAGTGGACAGTAAATAAGGTCTCATGCACATTTAAATAGGTTATTTTATACACTGTGAGTGTATAAATACATTATTTTAGATACTATGAGTCCACAATCATCTTAGCATGTTTTAAGATACACTGCAAGTCTAACAAAAGTCCAGATACTGAACTCATAAACACAACAGTGAATCATGCATTAGACTCAGTCTCCTGGCACTGAAGTTCCTGTTCACGTGACCAAGGCAGGAACTTCTCTGCAGCTGACAACATGTCAAGAATGGTTTTCAACACAGCGAAGGGAACAGGATAACACACTACTTCCAAAAGTTCTGGTGAAGAAGCACTCCACAAGCTGCAGTGCATGGATCCTCTAGATACTAACCAACCTCTAACCCTTCCTTAACCCAGAAGAGCTTTTGGCTATGTAATGTGGTCAGAATGACCTAGCCTTCACTGCTTAAATGGCATCTCTTCCTTAGTGAAGAACCTGCCCTCACTGAGGTATACTTCCTTCTCTGACTGAAAAGACCCTGGTTATGCAGATTCCCTAATCCTCTTTGATCCTGGCAGCTCTGCTAGCTTCCCCACCTTCTCAGTGGTTGACTTACAGTCCTGCATTTCTTCCCTCCAAAATCTTTAGATGAAAAGGCTGCAATGATAGTGATCTATGCTGGTGACCCAGCACAGATACTGGAAGAATGTTGCTCTACTTCATCAAGTGCAAGTCAACTAAGAAGAGGCTGGAGAAATCAGAACTTATTATAAAACACTATCAAAGTAGAAAAAAAAAAAACCAAAACCCAAACCAAAATCAACAGAAGAAATCTTATTTAGAGGAATGTAAAAGGTAGCTCTCCAAGGCACAGATGTGAATTCAGTTGGATGGACTAGTATTTTAAACTAATTATCAAGTTATTTAGCAACATTGAAGTATGGTAAGAGCAAGAACTTCAGAAGGAAATTAGAATTAATGGAAAATAAGCCTCAGGAAAAATCCAAGTGCCCTATACTTCCTCTTCCTACAGAAGCATGCTCAGAAACTGATGCCTTTGTATATTTTTTGACTGGCCTTAGGGAGAAATTAGTAGGTTTAGTTATCTTATGAACATATTGTTCCCTATTGTTCTCATCTCAAATTGTTCTTGCTGCTCTCACAACCATTTACATACATAAATACAGTAACTGTGAAAATACTCTTCACAGCACATGCAGATAAAAGTGTATAAACAGCTGTAGTACTTGGAGGTACAGATACAGACAGTAACAACACAAACGCCTTTGCATAAAGGACGAGGAACCCTTTTCCAGGTGCCACCACATAGCCAGCAAGATCACTTTCCCTTGTTTCTAATGTTCTCTCACTGCTTATGCTGTACATGTTCTCTCTTTCCGCTTTTGCTTTCGCTGCTAAGATAAATAATAAAAATCATAAATCTCAATCTGAACTTGACTATAACTCAAGTTTGACAGGATGGCTTGATTTCTGACCTTTCTGCCTATGCCTTAGGGACAGTCTATACATTATGCTTCTGAAACCGTCCAACTTCTACACTGAGTCAGCAGGACAGCTTTCTTATGAGTCACGTACCTCCAAAGAGCCAATTCACTGCATGGCAGCTTGTGGTTCATCTCTGCCTGCAAACGGTCTGAAACAGACCAAAGTTCAGCATTCATGCTGCCAGCCAAGTAAAATACAGACCCTTTGCTCTGTTCAGAAAGCATCGAGACTGGCTGTAATCAGCCAGCTGAAAATTTCTTTGATAAGCATGACCAAACAAGGTGGCATAACAAGGATGAAATACTGGCCAAACAAGATTATAGTGATGCCATTAGTTTGCAGAAGAACATCCTACATTTGACAGCCACAGTTTTCTGCGCCCATCAATGATTGTTTGAGATACTATATGCTCTTATATGTAAGTCGTTTCTCAAATCACAAGTGCCATTTATTGGTTCCACATCTCTTAGCATCTCTTGCAGGCTTCATCCCATGCCTCTGACACCTGGACTGAATCACTTCAGGTAATTCTGCACTGAATACACTTTAAGACACTAAAGAGAGAAATCCACAAAGGAGATGACAATGTTTACTAGGTGAGGGTTTATAAGGAGCAGAAGTTACACCGATTTTTTCAACTGGTTGTGACTGCTACAATGATTTCGTCTTTGCTTCCACACGTAAGTTCTGCACTATACAGTCCTAGAGACCATCCAAAGAGGTCACCAAGCTGTCAGTGACCTACATGACAATTAAGGTCAGATAGTACCTTATTTAATTTCCTATTCAGACACAAAAGGATGCTGCTATTTATTTATCCTCCAGAAAAGATTTCAACTCATAATACAAGCTTATTTAACTGGCAGGTTTTGTTGATACCTAATCTCAGTGAAAGACTACTCTGTTGTTCCTCAGGAGATCCTCTTTGGCAGATACTGGGGCAGGAATTGGTTTGGGGAAGGCTGATCTTATTTTTTGACCTCAGAAAAGGGCAAGTGTATGTGTGATTTATTTAAATTTCTGTATTGCTTCCTGAAACAAAGAAAAAAACCCCCCATTTTATAAAATAATAATGCAAAGTTCTTTTCAAATTAAAGGTTGATAACATTCTTCTGATGTAGTGGAAATTACTTCAATTACATATCCTTTAGGATCTCTTGGAGCAACTAAGTTTCAGCATGCAGTGTTCCAGCAGACTTTATGTTACTTTATTACTATGCATGAAATTATTTTGCAGGCTGCTAGTATGTGTTCTAGTTACCTACTGTTTCATTAAAATAGTAATAATAATAAACTGAAAGAGACTCCTGTGCATTTTCAGTACTGAGCAGAAAGACAAAGAGGAAAAGAGAGACATCTGCACACAAAAAAACACTTGTTACCGTGCCCATATCTGACAATCTGAAGTTTGGTACCTCAGCCTTCATACCAGAGGCACCTGGGAAGCCTGAGCTACCCCCTTTAGACATCAGGCATCTTGAATCCGTTTTGAGTGATGCCTGCTACCTGTCATAGAGCGCAGCCTTGATCTCCTCAGTCAAAATGAGCAAAATGATGTAAAAAGAGCACTAATGGGGAGCACTTGCACAAGAATGACTGAAGCACAGGGTAACACTGAGACTTACCTTTAAAAATGCGCACTATTTAGTCTTCACAATATACATATATATGTGAACAATAGCAAAATTATCATTCAGCCGTCTGTCATTGACTGGATAGCTTGTTACGGTTTAGAGGACTTTATAAAGTCAGTGATGCAATCATCTTTGGCACAACAGACACAAACATCTCCTGCCTAACCATACTTACATTGATCCACTGACTGCAATGGCTTCTGTGTAGTTATGGTCTTCCAAGTTATTGATCTGCAAACTAAACATTGTCAAAGTGGACTTTGATGCAATTGACTGTAGCAAGTGCTACTTATCATCTTCAGAGCTACTAGTTCACTAAGTAGAAGGAGCTATTCTGATTTTGCCCACGTCACTCAGAGGCTCTAGTCGTGCAATTAACTTCATTGCAGTAGTTGATTTCTGTTTAAATTTGGTGAGAGCTTGAAAGGGTGTTCAGTGTAGAAACAGATGTGTCATCTCTGCTCTTCTTTACTGCACCTCACTCTGCTGACTCGTTTCCATCCTCTGTATCTTCATTTGTAAACTAAGTACAAACATCCCAAGATTTTTAAAACCAAAGGGACTGTTACATTAAGTAGAGTGATTTGTCTTTGACTAAGCATATCTTCCACATAATTAGTTATGTAAGATAATTTTATTCATCATCATCTAAGATCTATGGGTAAAAAATTCTACATAAGAGCTATTGTAGTTATAGAAAAATTCTATTAAATCAAGAAAGGAAGAATTAAACTGAAAGTCCTTGCTGATGTCATCTCTCTTAACTCAGTAATATTTTATTTTCATTCCTCCAGAATTAAATGCCCTTTTGTATCTAAGGGTCTACAGGATTTGGGTACTGAATGAGGTCTATGGCCAACACAGAAAAGCAAATATTAAAGAACTGTGCTTGTAATAATTTGAATTATTTGAATTATTACAAACTGAAGAGCAGATAGTAATTTTTTCAGATAGTCTCATCCTCTTCTATCAGATTCCTCAGAAAATTTGAATTTTTTTCCCCAGATATTCAGTTCACTCTTAATCTAGTATAAAAAGTTTATTTTCATAGTTTATTATTCTCATATCTTTAATGAAAAAATTGTCCCATTTTCTTCTAGAAGGTAAAAAGGTCAGTTATATCGCCAAGTGTATGAAGACAAGCCCACTTCCAAGCTCTGATTCTAAAACTTTCTTCTGTGTGATTCCTTTACAGTAATATGTGTTCCATATAGATATAATCCTAGTGATTGCTGCTTATTTTCTCTTCTTTATCTCCCTTGAAAAGCTGATGGAATAGTTGTGCTCTAATAGGTGGTTTAGAATCTCTGTAATATCTTTAAGATTAATTGTCTTTATTATGTCTTTGGTTTGAAACTAGCTAAGATCCAGATTCTTCTGTCCTTCATCATGAATGTCACTGGAGTCATATATCCTAAGAAAATAGTGTTCAGCTGAGAGTTAGCTCGAGGAACAGGAAGTTCATTCAAAGTTTTTTCAGCTTGTGCTGTAACTTCAGAAGTTTTTAACTGGGATGCCTGCATTTCTATAGCAACTTCTTCCAACCTTTTTTTCTGTAGGAGAGACAGAGAAGAAGGAAAGAGAAAAACAAAATATTGAATTTAACATTATGCATGCCTTTTATCTCCCTATTTTTTATACTTCAGAGGTAATAAGCAAACTTACCATTTGTTAAGATTTAAAGCATCGTTATCAGCTTGCAATGTTTGATGGGGATGACTTAGTACTCTGTCATAGGTCATAAATTTTCTTTGTGCTATTCAAGATTAGCAGCTTTATATCTAGTCAAGTTACAGAATGATTTAGCAAACTCAGGTAGAATCCAATAGCACCTAAAAATTAATCCTACTAAGTAAATTGATTCATATTTACTATAGATTATATTACTATTAATGTAACATAAAATAGAAAGAAACAAAAGCTGTTGAAATATATAAATAAAAGCTGATAAGCTTAAACCACTCCTCATAGCTTATTATCTCAAGCTGAGACGGATGAAAGAGGATCTGAGAAATTCCAAAAAGCAGCTGAAGTAATAAACCCTGTGGAACACTTTGTAAATGATTCAAACAATCAGGTCCTGACTCCCAGTCCTGATCTTACTGCCTGTGCCTTCAGGGGCTGGATAAGGATGTGTAGGTTCACTGTTCACCACCTTGGGGCAGAAGGGAGAGGGGGAGGAAATGTTGTATATCACTCATCTGCAGCAAACAACTTCAAACAACCAAGCAACACCGCCGGGCTCTGGCATTATCTATATACAGGAGCCAAGACTTTTGTATAGTGTCACTGATTTCAGTGGAACTAAGCCAATTTACTCTGAGGATCTGGTTGGCTACGACTTTAATAAAACTAGCAAAGAAAAAATTAAAAGTTTCTACTATCTAGCTCCAGATCACTATGGAAGAAAGGAATATGCAGATATCTCCATGCTGTCTAACTGCATGGTCAAATAATCTGTAAAAGATGCTAACAATGCCAAAATCCTTGCATTTTGGCAAAAGAACCTCACTCTAGCTGTGATGAAGCAGACAACACTGGTAGGAAAACCTAACAATAAGATGTTGTCTCCAGTCACATTTGAGTGTTTAGTTCACACTGCAGCTCAGCGTGCCAAGGGTGTGTATTATCAGAAACTGCTCAACAGTCTGTATTCCCACCTCCAAACGTCTGGTGGGACTTCCTGGTTGTCTACATTTTAGTATGAGATCTTCAGCACCAACAATTCTGCATGTTGCTTTCAGTAAATAATCAGCAGAACCTGAGCTTACTCCTACCCTTTGCATCTGTGTCCGTTTTTCCCTAAGGGAGTCAGATCCCTGACGCTCCAAACTTCTCCACTCTTAGTAATGAAACAAGCTTGTAAACTAGCAGGGGTGGCAGCTTTTCAGTTCATCACTGGTGAGATTGTTATCCTAAGCCACGTGTTGGGAATGAGTCATTTCACAATGAAATAAAATGTTTTCATATCTCTTTAACCATATTGTTTTCATTTATGTTATACCCCCTGCTTTGTTTTGGTCCTTGTAGCTGTGTGTTACAGAAGTAAAAACCACCAAAAAGACACCCTCTTCAGACCTCAACTCAGAAATTAAAAATACATGGTAGAAGCAGCTGAATCGATTTGTTTTGTATTACAGGTCAAGGTAACGTTTCCATTCATTTTTTTGGTATTACTGAGGCTTTGCTCACTCCTATTTTCAGAGCTTTCTTTGTCTCCTTTGAAATTCAGTGGCTGTTTCACTCAAGTACTTAGAAAAATCTCCCTTCCCATGTGGAAGGATTCTCCCTCTGTCTTTCAAAACACACCTTAAATCTTACCTCACTTTTCCTCAAAGCAACAGGAAAAGAGCGATTTCTATTCCGGTTTGCAAAAAGCAACTAGGTTTTAGGAGAGAAGAGACTGCCATTTCCACATAAACATGCCTCCTCAGAAGAAATGTATTATTCTTAATTTCACACCTTGCAGTTGGAAGGAGTCCTATTAGAATTGGTCAAAATATTTCTTTGCCGCCCTATATATTTGCCAATAATGTGTAAGATACCCTCTGAAAGTGCAGGGTAGCTGCAATCAGACACACACGGTGGTGCCGCTTTGAAGCTCTGCAGTTTCTGTTATTGTTCTTCTCTTCATCCAGGTATCCCTCTTTGTTTCAAGTCTGCAGGAAACGTAACACTTCACCTCATGAAAGGGTTTTGTATTGCACCTCCCGTTTTGAAGTGGAAGGCAATAGTGGCTCTTTAGTTGCAGCTCCCACAGCTAGTTTCCCAGGCAGGCTGACAGCATTCTTGCCATCTGCAATTCTGAATAATTTAATAATTTCTGAATCTCATGTTCATTTCCAATATGCCTATCCATATCTCAATACATATTTTACACTCCTTCTGTTTGCAATAAAAATGCACGTAAAGCTTCAGTAAATGTATTAGCAAGATGGTTTGTGGAGCACATTATACCATAAAATCACAGCAATCACAGATTAGAAAATAATTTTTATGTTCATTAGCAAGAAAAAGGAGAAGCAAAGAAGGAAGGAATATACAGTAGAAGAAAATAAGATGAAGAGGAGAAAATGCTTCAATTATAAATGCCAGACAAAAGCAGTAACATCTATAATTAAATTATTCTTCCATGAACTTCTCATCTATACAGTGTATTCTCATATCAAGTAGTTTCACTTAATGTTGAGATCCCTCTTCCAGGCATTTTTTTCTGATTTTCAGTATCTTCTTATCTTCCACTCATGATGCTTATAGCTATCCATGCTGGATATTGACATGGCATCCATTACACTTGTCTTAAACTTGAAAGAACCTCCCTCTTTTCTTCCAGAGCTCTCACTTCATTCTTCACATTCTTGCTGCAGGAAATCTCTTACTCTCCTGTCTAACAACCTAAGACTCTCCAAAGACTCTCCATGCCATCTGCTTTGTTTGTAACACAGACCTTAATCTAGCGAAGTAAAAATAAATACAGTCTATCATTAATAGGTTAAAGCACATGGAATTGAATATGTACATTGGGTACCACTGAATCAGGCTTTGCAGTATTGTGTCAGTAATGAAGACATTATTGCATAGATATTTGTATTCATCTCCAAAGTTCAAATGCACAAATTGTACATGACTGTTCTGCTGAAAATCTGACCCTAATCTCAAGTGTATATTTCAAAGTTTAATTTGTCAGATTTCCATAGCAGAATGTTGTACTTACTACTGCTAGTGTCATTCTGCAGATATTTTTATTCCCATGAATCTCTAGTTCTCAATTTTACTCTGAGGTATTTGAAAGAGGTGAGTTAAAATGTGAAAATTAGCTTCATTATTATTATTTCATAAAGACTAACAGATTGAAACATCTGATTTTTTTCTGTTGCTCCTAAAATGTTTTATTTTTAACTTAATAGTCTTAATTACAAGTCTGACGATGCCTTCAACTATCTAAGTCCTTATTCCCCTGTTCAGACTTCGACTGAGACATGAAATCTTTATTATTCTGGTACAGAATGAAGAATTGTACTTAAAACCAATGTCAGTTCTACATATTTAATAATTCTTTATTAGCATAGGTCAAATACTGAGGTAGTCCTGAGATAACACTGATAGTTAATCAGTTAAACATACTTTACAGTGCAGTGGAGATGTGTATCGTTCCACTGGAAAGAAGAGGAACGCAAAGTAGCCCTTTCCACCCCCATCTGCCAAAAGGCTGCAATTCTACTTGGCATCTTCATGAGCCGCCCAAGGCAGGGAGAACTCCTGAGCCACTCTTTCCTCTGCTCATGTGTAAAAGAGAACCTAGCTCCAAGCAAGCCTCTGAAGATTTGGTTCCATAAGAAAGGTACTTTGCCTTCATTACAACTGGTAGAAAGAAACAACTTCCACTCCTTTGACTCTCATGAAAATTATTAGCTGGGCCAACCTTTAAAGGGAAATTAATTATGTCTTTGAAATGAAATAACAAAAATGATAAAATGTTGTCAGATATTCCTTTAAAAATAATATTTTTTCCTAAAAGCATATGTGGGTTTGATTATTTCCATAATTAGAGGGAAAAAAAGGATCTGCAGAAAAGCAAGTCACCTAAGACTCAAGAGACTCTCGTAACAGTACAGAGGAAGCTTTGCCTAGGAACTGAGTATTAATCTTAGATCTAATCCTCATAGAATAGCCTATTATTATCAAGCAGGATGTTTAAATACTTTCCAATTTCCCTCTTAACAGGATTATCTATCAAGATTACATTTTATCTCTTTCATTATTCACTCTGGTGATGAAACTGCCTTCCTCTCCTATCACAAATGGCCTGCAAATATCCGGGCTGGTCAGTGGTGATCAAGGGTACATCATTGTGTGCAGATGGCAGCAGTATCTGGAAGCAGAAATTTCACTGCAAACTCTCCTGAGAACAGCATATTAAAATGTTGCCTTTGTGGAGCACTGATGTGAATGTGGTAGGCCGCTTACCGTTTAAATAATTGTTGACATACTTAAAGGTTTTAAATATATAATTTAATTTACAAAATGACAGAAGAGCCTGTGATATGTACACACTGGTACTATAACACACCATGGGAGTGGAAAATAAAGAGCAGCAGTTGATGCCCCATCTGTAGAACAGTGTGTTATTTCTGTAGCTGGTCCTTGTGCATTGTGCTATTTCTTAACACCTTAATCATGAACATCTGCAGGATGAACTTAATATATTAAAAACCACAGAAATGCTTCCCCATGCTGCTGTTAGTGTCATGGTATCCAGAGGGAAGGCATCTGGCAGAGAATAAACTTATCCAAGAACATTAACATTTTCTAATAAACAGTATAAAAATAAGGGTGAAAATGAAGATGGCACTTCTGAAGTGCAAACAAGACAAAAGGAAGAGGTGCCATATTAAAACATACTCTTGCAAGAAAAAGTGAGTACAAGTGTTTGCAGTGAGTACCTTAGAGCTGAGAATAGTCTCTACGTTCTTTTGCCGAATCTTCTTCACTACAGTGTAGATCTCCTTTAAATAAATTGAAAATGGTATTTTCATCTTTAAAAAATAAGACAAACAAGAGGCATTACTAACAATAATAGCTCTTACTGTAAATAAAGGCAGAATTAGGTACCAAAAGGATTAGTTTGGTGTTCGCAAAATCCTCTGAACAAGACCCTGATGATGACCTTCCTGTTTGTGAGCGACAGCTCACTGCTGTAAACGTGTTCTAGTGGTACTTCTAAAAGCGCATTTCCAACGCAGAAACTTGCAAGCCAGACTGATTTCCTGAATCCTTCACAAGAGATTGGGTGCGTCTGTTCAGAGGAGTGCAAGCTTAAATTGTAATCAATAATTAGCAGCACACCTTGAGAACAGAGAATCCTCTTTTCCAGTGATGCAGTAGTTTTCCATATATTACTGTCACAAAGGATAAGAATCCACTAGAGAAATGACACTAATAAATCCAAACCATTCACTGTTCCAGAAAATTTCTGACTTGTCTATCTAAATCTCACAGAAATGAAATTGTTTGTGAGTGTAAGATAGCCTTACAACAATCTCCTGGGAATTGTGAAATACAAATACCACTTCATACAGATGCCATCACAGGGAAAAATTTCATCTCAATAATCCCAGTACATTTCTCTGTTTCCAGATGCTTGGAAAGTTTTCTGTTGAGTAATTATCTACAATTTCTCTCTTAAGATTTTCATATTGGATCATTATGTGTTTTATCTTTAAGATTTTCAAATTTTGCTCTAAAAATGTGGAGGTCTTGAGTTATATTCCCTTCAGAAACTTGTTGCAGCAGTTGCTTGCTTTCACTATTTGTAGTTAGTTGAAAATATGCCTCAGAAGTTCCTGTCTGTGCTTGCTTTCCACATTTAATGATCAGTTATGTAATGGTGTTATTTTCTGAAATGTAGATGGTGCCTTACACAAATGTAATGGAACACCTGATGTCCACAGATCTGAGAAGCCACTTGAAAACCTAACAACTAACAGTTTTCCTGTTTCAGCCATTTTTTCCCCATTTTACTCCGTGCTCTGCAAACACGAACTCTTAGGTGATATTACAAAAAGAACTTCCATTCTGCATGTGTATACACGACCCAAGTTTGTAAGACTCACTTTCAGACAGATTCAGAATACACTGCTGTTGTTATTTTTTGAAACAGTATTTCTTCCAGTGTTTCTTTTCCTCATCTGATTCACCTCGCTCTGTAAAGCCAGTCCAAGGAATTTTGAGGGAAATATTTAGGGTTGGCAAATAAATTTCATAATGAACTGAAATAAGTTAATAGGTATCATGAATCTTTTATAATCTCTCATGTTCCATGTGTACAACACACTTCAGCTGTGCCTTCATTACTAAGGGTGGCTCTAATCTCATTCAGGCCTGTCTGGCATTTGCTCCTCTTCACTGATAATTTCTTTTCCTTCATACTTAGAGTGTTACACAGCCCACCATTGCCATTGAGTTCATCACATATCAAGAACTCACTGATATTTACTGGTCAGAGTGCCTTGCTACTCAGGCAATACTGAAAGAAAGTCACCTAAAGAGAAACATAGCAAAGAGAAGTGCAGTCTTTCTGTGGTTTTTTTACATAACTGATGCTGGCAAAACTTTTTGCTGCAACACATACATGAAAATCTCTCCCTAAGCAATTTTCATGAGGTAATGCTCGTATTTAAGGACCTTAAACTGGCATATAATAATCTTCATCTTATCTGTTTTTACCATAATGATTGTCCAGTAAACTGGCAGCACTTTTATTTAATAGCAATCTCAATATCTTTGCAAACACAAAGGTGTTTTCATTTCTTGCTGCCACATGAAAATTATGTAATTAATTTCTTGGTACTATGTGAAGGTGTCATGGTTTAACCTCAGCTAGCAAGTAAGTACTACACAGTCGCTTGCCCACCTCCCCACCTCACACATCTACTGTGAAGAAAATTAACCCTGTCCTGACTAACACCAGCACAAAAAGCCGTATAATTCATAATTCTTTTTATATTCTATCAGAATCCTTATTGATAGGAGATACCATGTATAATGTATCCTCCTGGTTTAATAAAGTCATCCAGTCCTTAAAGCTTATATTTGCATCCTGTATGGGGCAACTAGATAAATTCATGGCCTGTTGGGTAACACTGGAATAATGCTGTATGCTTCAACACGTTGTTCCAGCCTTTCCACCGAAAAGTGTAGGATTTCTCCATTGAAGTCATGTCAAACCCCTTTGAGATGGAGGTTTCTTGGTGTTACTGTGTAAAACAACCCCTTTCATCCTAGGGACCCATAATCTTCTTGTCTCTGCTTATTTTTTGTGGTTGAGTGCCGGTTTGGAAAAAACTGTAACTTAATGTATGTCTGGAGCCAAATGAGTCAGCAATGCTGCCAAACAAGCAGTATTGCCTTCTCATTGTTCCCACCTCTGCAACATTTGGTTTGTCCTTATGCAAGCCACAAGCACCTAGCAAACCTACCACAGGCAAAAAGTGATGCTAGTGACTGGCTGATAGGGCTCACTGGTTGCACGAACTCCTGTGCTAGGACAGAGAAGGGGCTGAGAGCAGTGGTGAGTTAGGAGAGCAGGACAACCTTCTTTTGGCAATCCTAGGTTATGCCAACTTAAGCCATCTCAGTTTCAGTTTATTTCTGGAATCACAAACCACTCTTCTGTCAAACTCCATACATCTATCAAGAGATCCAACCAAGACTTCATTGCTGCAGGCTTATCGGAGCTTTGTCCTATTGCTCAGTAACAATGATTCTGCAGTTCTTGAAAAACTACGGAGAAAAACAGGTAGTTATAGTTTTGTTCCTTTTATTAAAAGGAGGACATGACAACCCCATTGACAGACACCACTCATTTCTGTGGTGATTGCTGTATCTCTTAAAGAAAATTGTTTGTCCTTGTATCCAATTGTCTTTCTTCCATGTTCTATTTTAATCAGATGAACTCCATATTTTTCACAGCTCACAGAATTTTATTTGTGAAGCAGAATTTTTACTAACTTTCCAAGAACTTGCAATTTCCAAATTCATGTCCATTTTTCCTATATACCACACTTTTACATTAATACCTAAGTCTCACAGGAAACACATGCCAAACAATTTGTAAGATTTCATCCTCTTCAGCATTTAATAAAGTCTGTTTTCAACTCATTCTTTCCATACAGATTTCCATTTCGAGAACCCATTTTCTTTCAAAAATCTTAAGGATTTTAAAAAATCAAGCAATGTAATAATTGTAAGAGGTCATGGCAACAGAGGTCAACAGCTACCTTCTTTCTGCGGCTACTCTACTCATGTTTGCTTATACCATTTGGCTGGGAATCAGGAGCAGCTAGCACCCTAGAGTACATGGAATCTTGTCTCTGCTGTAACACATCATGTGTAAGGACAGCTTAGATACATCCAGGTTTGGTAACACATATTGTTGATTCCAACAGCCATCATGTTCTTCTCTACACTGGTGCTTCAGCTACATGTGTTTAGCCCCAAGTTTTCTGAGAACAGACATGAGGGAGGGTCTTTGTGCTTCACCAGCTAGAGTTGGTTCTTAGTATACTGTTGCAAAAATGGTCTCTTCCTGCTCTATCTCTTAATGGAAATTATTTCAGGTCGTCTACATAGCTGAAAGCAAACAGCTTCTAACTTCCTGTGTGAGACCCCCTCTGTGAGACCAGCCAGTCACACTGGCTGCTCCTTGCTGCATCTTTACAGCTTAGCTATGAATGTTGGACAGATTGAGAACTGTCTGCTACTTCAGCTGCTCTTCTGGAAAATAGATTTGATAGTTGAGACCACTGGATTGTGACAGGTGATCGGACAAAACTTCCCTAGTTCAACCGGTCTTAGGGTGGTGTCCTCTAATCTCCTTGGACTGTGCTAACTGGCCTACAGTTGCCAGCTGCATGAGATGGACCCTCTCCCTTGAAACTAGGGTGCCATATGTGATGTTTAAGAAAATGCATTAAATCTAGGCTCCTGTCAGACCACAGACTTGCTCTGGACTAGTCAGTCCTTCTGACAGTGAAGATGGCAACTTGGACTCCTGTGGTTTGGCAATTGGGGTCCTTCCCTTATGTCCTTGGTTTCCTTGGTGTCAGCTAGCTATGACACCTTGTCACGAAAGCACAGGGCTTTGGACTGTCAGAAGTTCAAGTTCAGCTCCTTGCTGAATATTGCATACAGTTTATCACAGATTTGGCAGGTAAGTTGAGTTCTTGTCTTCTTTGCAGACATAATACAGCCTTGAATTTCCTGAACTTGATATCTGTCAGGTTATGTGAAGATGCTGTGCTGGTTTCAGGCAGGAAAGAGCTGCTCTCCCACACAGAGCTGGCCAGCCCACAGGGGCCGAGGTATTTGTCTCATTCCATTGGTACATCAGGCTCAGTGGTCAGGCTGGGTGTGGACATGTGTAGTTTGGAAGGCCTGAAGTGGCCCTGGGGAGGATCCTTAAGGCTTTTTGGGCTGGCTGATAGCTGGGTGGTTAGCTCCTTTTGTTGCTCTTGGCAAGCTTGTTAGCAGAGAAGAAAGTTCTTTTATTAGTGGGTGAGTAGGGTTGTTGGGGTTTTTTTCCCTCACTCTTGGGCTCAGGGTTTTTTTTCTCTCTGCTTGGATTTGGCTTGCTGGTTTTGGAATCTGCTCCATGGGTGGTTTGATACTGTATCATCTGTTCTATTTTCTATTGTTTTAATTACTTATTATTAGTAGTATTGTTAGTATCACTGTAAGTTTTATTTATATTATTAAATAGTTCTTATCTCGACTTTTACAAGGTTCCCTTGGTTGTTTTTTGTTTTTTTTTCTCTGATGCTTCCCTACTGCAGGAACAGTCGAGGGTGAGCAACTGAGTGGTACTTAATTGCCAGACAAGGCTAAACCATGACTGATGCCCAGCTTCAATCCAGTAGTTTCGTATTATTACCTGGGAGCTTTCCCAGCAGTCGTAGAAACACAGGATCACAGAATGGTTTGGGCTGGAATGGACCTTAAAGACCATCTCGTTCCCTGCCCCCCGCCATGGGCAGGGACACCTTCCACTAGACCAGGTTGCTCCAAGCCTCATCCAGCCTGGCCTTGAACACTTCCAGGGAGGGGACATCCACAGCTTCTCTGGGCAACCTGTTCCAGTGCCTCACCACTCAATACATTGGTCTACTTTGTGTGTCATACTTTGTACCACTTTGTGCCAGCACTTCAGCTCCTCACAGATGCAGGTTAAAAATAACGGCTTTGTGAACTGTTAGGCACAGCCTTTTATAGATCACTGTGGAAGATGTGGCCTGCAGATGTAGAGAAGTGGTAAGAACATGAGGACCTGGACCTCCAGCAGCTCACAAGACCTGCAGAGTTACTCGTGGAGCACTATATTGGGCAAGGGATCAAATTTGCTGAGGACCATGTGAGTCATGAGCTGAGCAACAGAAAACAAGCATATGTTAGCTTCTTGCCCCACCTAGGTTTCTCCAGCCAAGGACCCATTTAAATTCTCCTCAGAATCATGTACTTAGGACCTTAATAAGAAACTCTCATAAGTATTACACATATCCTGAGTGACTTGCTCAAGGCCTCATAGGAAATTATTGGCAAATACAGGAACAGTCCTCCAAACCAGGATCAGTTCTCCCCGTAGATACCCATTCATCTTTTCTTTGTGGCCTACTTAACTGGCAGAACGCCTTCCAGTCACTTGGTGAGGGAGAAAACTCTGACATACCTCCCTCCACTGCACTGCCAGCTCCTGCTCTGATAGTACTGGTGTCAAAAAATGCCAACTAAAACTTTGCAGATTGTCTGCACTGCCATGAAACTGGATCGGAACCTATCAGTGTCTGGAAACCTTAGTCTAAACACCAAGTAAAGATATCTTTAATAGGATTTCTGTAGGAGCATGATATTTTTTTTTTTCAGTAATATCTTGCCTGAAAGTAAGCATGACACCTTAGTGCAAAAGGAGAAGGGGAAAGGAGAAATGAAATGACTTGTACATAGCACATGCAGAATGATGAAAAATTTATAGGCCTAACAATAAGGGACAATGAGTACAATTACCTTACAGATACCTTATTTCACCTCCAATATTGGTGAACTTGTTCCAAATATGGAAAAGTGAGCCATTCATGGGAAAACACCTATCCATGTAAACTGGCTGAGAATGCCAAGAAACTTCCTGTGTTGCCTTAGTAAGCTGTGTTTGCTAGGAGAATAATAAAGTCTATAACTTGTAAGCATTTTTATAAGATCTCCAATAACTTGTAGTATACTATTTAAATGTAGATTACCTTTTTACAGTGTGACTTCTGAACAAAGAAAAATTATTGCCCTCTTGATACCATAGGAATTCACTAAAGGAATGATCCTATCAAAGCAGGTTGTCATTATTTTATAAGATTCTCCCACCAGCATAAATGCCATTCTTTAAAAGAAACAGTGACATAATGCAATGTATATTTTAATCAAGCCGTCTAATTACAAGGAAGAATAAATCACTTAAAAACCACATACAAAGTGTCTTCGCTATGTGTAACAAAAAAGAGTAATTAGCAATAAAATAGGATAGTGCCATTTTGACAGGCTAATGGAGTACATGGGACTAGTGGAATCCTTCTCCCATTGGAATGCATGACAAAGGCAGAATCTTTCAAAGTTGTTACGGGGAAATTCAAAGGTAATTTGGTTAGTTATTTAAATTTGTCATATAACAACTTTGAAACTGCCTTTGTCCCTGGTTCAGATGTATTCTTTGAAAGAGATTTCTTTTGTACTTGTACAAGTCACAGAGATGTATAAGTGCACAGACTCCAGTTCTACCAATTTACATCAGTAACTGCTTAAGAAGAACAAAGCCTCAGCACTGAAAATGTCTGGATACATCTCCACGACATCTACCGAAAAATGACAGCTTTACAGAGACCACACCAAACTCCAGGCATTAGAGAAATGGTGATGCCCTTTAAAAGCATGATTGCAAATCTTAATATTCCAAAGTATCAATATATATTCTCTCACACATTCACTAAACTCCACTTTCAAAGGACACAGGTTGCGGTTGCTCACTACCATTTCTACGATTAGCAAGCTGCCGTGAAACATCATTTTCTTAATGGCGAGACACCTCTGATTTTTCTCCTATTTAGTTAATTATCCTTAAATATGGGAGGCCAGCCTTGCTTAGATTGGCCTAGATTACAGCTTATAAGTGACCTGTATTTGTACAGTAACTATTCCCTATTGCTGTAGGGAATGCTTTATCTGATCCATAGCAGGCTAGCTATTGTCTCTGTTGTGGGTGTAATACATAGTCATCTTATAACCAATTTTTATATCCCTCTTTTTGTTCACCTCCAAACACTGACCTTTAAAAGTTTGCCAATCATTTTTGCTGTCAAACTTTGTAAGCAAGGTCTTTTGCCAGATCTCTCTGACTTTTTGTAACTTTATCACACATGGAAATATTAAACAAGAACAATCCAAGGAAGTTTAGGAAGTTTACCCTTTAACTGTCTATTTGCACCAAACAATATTCTTTAGTCCCCAGATACCATGGTGGTAGCATGGTTGTTTTAGTGTCAACTTTATGTTGCACTTCAAAGTCACTGCTGATGTACTCATGTACTCTCATTCCTGAGCATCATGATATGGTGAAGATAAGCTTTTTGGAAAGTTTTGGAAATGTAATTGATCAGGGATTTTACAAAAAAAAAAAAAAAAGAGTATGTAAAAATGAAAAGTTTTTCACTTCTCCTAAGGCTGTACTTCAGCAAGTCATCTACACTTGTTAAAGCTATTACGTTTTAGTTGCCTATCTTCTTTGGGAAGAAACAAAAAGAAAAGAAAAGTGCCTTTGTCCTGGAAATGAATTCTGGAAATACTTGCTAATATTTAAAATGTCTTAAAAATATGTTAGCTATCGAGTTTAGAATATTTTCTGCCTCTGATAATCTATGTCCAACAACAAGAAATCTACCAGGATCGTCAACAGCACTTAGAAAAACTGAAGGAATGTTGAACAAATTCCTTAAGTCCAAAATACGGAGTACTACAGAGCAATAAACAAAGTGCGGTTACGCTACAGAACCAGATCAAACGGACTGGCCGCATTTAAAAACACCATGCGCAGAAACGTAAGAAAGAAATATCGGTCATGTTTTGGAACGGTGCAACATAAAGTACTTCTAATGAATGCAAACCTCTTTTCAGGATACAGGCAGGTGGTCCTTCCTCACAACCTTATAACCTACACATGAATTTTATAACAGTTAAAGCCTATTACAGGTTTCTTGCTTAATGTTAGATATCAGGTATTTTTTCCTGGAAATATCTTTAGAAGAATTAAATAAGTGCTGTGAGAAATCTGAGAGGGAACTGATTTTTAACTTAGTAGCTGAAGAATCTACAAACACCTTCACCTCTACCCAGAGACTCCAACAGATTTTATTGCACAGGCCCTATCAAGTGGGCAGTCCAGCATGTCCCACAGCATCCCAAATATTACTACGTGCACCTAGATGCAATTTCCCTTATTCTTTGGAATTAGGCATGCCTACAGATACTTTTAAATACTCTTTTCAGAGGCTAATGTTGACACCCATGGCTTGAAAATGTTAATGAAAAAAATGGTTTGGTTTTTTTTTTTCCTCTCAGAACACCCAAAATAATAATTTTCAATCACAACAGAGACTGTAAGAGACTCCTACAAAAGATTCATTCCTCCTTGTGCTTCAGTCATTTTCTTACAAACTGACTCAAAGGTAACACCCCAAACACAGATATAAAAAGAGATCTGGCAAAACCCCAGTGTGAGTTCTCACGAGACTGAATGCATGTGCACACATACGTTGGACGCTCTCTGTGTGTAGGTTGAATAGCAATTAATCACAATTTGTGAGAGAAATGTTATGATGAAACTTCAAAGCAAATGGTGAAGGTCCAGGCTCTAGAAGCTTGGCAGGCACTGTTCTCATATGCAACCCTATTCCATCATCCCAGAATACACCTATCACATTCCCAGTGCAACCCACAAGCTCTAATCAACCACTCTGAAAACAAGGTAACACACACCGGTTTTACAAAGCCACATCCTGATTCCTGACTGGGACAGCCATGTAGCAATTCTCCACCCTGCTCAGCTGGGACATAATGACAAATCACACACCAATGAATGATGCATGCAGACAGTGTCGGCAGCAGTAGCTGCAGGAGGGGAAAAACAGGGCAGAGAAAAGTATAAGGTAATATAACATCATGGAAGAACTGGGATGAGAAGAATTATGGGCATAAAACCGACAGTTTCAAAATACTCCACATTCTGTTCTGTTCTTCAGCAGCAGTTTGTGATCCCCTCAAACATTTTGCTTTGGTGTTTCAGAGGAAACAAGTTTAGCATGAAAATTAGTAGCTGTGAAATAAGAGGCCTGTATTGATTTCTGTGCAATCACTGCTCCTCCAAAGGGCAAACAGCAAATACAAATGGCAAGTATTTTAAACATGGGAGGTGAGCAATACTTACAGACTTTACATTTCCATTTTATTTCTCCCAAACGAAAGGATGATTCACTGTGATAGCTATAAGCCATTTCAATTTGTGCAATAGTCAGATATTGGATGTAATTCTCAGGTGACAAAGGTAAATGCAATCTTATTCTCACAATTTATTGCTATAATCCTAGTAATTAACTCCTCCTTATCATGTATAGACTCAAACACAAATGTAAATTGACATTCCCTTATGTGGTGTAAATAATTAATATAATAATTCCATATAAATATCACAATTTAGGATCCACAGCACAGTTAGCCTGATGTGATCAAAATAATCAAATTGAACGTCTCAAAGGCTCTTGAGCTTTATCAGTCTGCCTCCCTTCAATGTGTCAGATGGTTCCTCTCCTAACTATGACCTGTCACAGACCCCAGCAGATCCTACAAAACCAAATAAGGAAACAGATCTAAGCAAGCAAAGCACAGAAGTTTGTTATCACAGAAGTTGGTCCTGATTCCAACTGTAGATCATTACAACTATGCAGTGAAGGTCAAGGTAGACTTTTTTTTCAGAATCAGGGCGAAGGAGACCGGCGTAATTTGCATCACGTCTAATTTTTGCAACCTATTTCTCACCACTGGTGTAGGTTTTCTGCTTCATGAAGTGACCAGTATTTGCCTCTTTATGAATGAAGATGTGAATGTCATTACTTAGATTATGTCTGAGGAGGAGTGGAATGGAGAATAGGTGTTTTACACCTACAGAAGAAAAACAGTCTGCTGTTGTTCAAATTAGTAGTATTTAGCTTGGGACTATAATGGGTAACGATGCAATTATAAGGAAGGGAAGAATACTGGGAGAGTGTTGTTCTCTGGCCAGAATAAATCAAAATAAAGGAAGCAATAAGTGATACTCACTTTGCAAATATGCTTGCATAAATAAGGCATGTTGGGTAGCAGTAACAGAAAAGTGTATCCGATTAATTTTAGGTCTCTCTTTGCTTGACTGCATACCTATCTGTCAGATCCATGTTGTAAACACACTCAGAAGTCTCCTATCTTTCCTCTGCTTCTGTTTAAAACATGCCATTTACCAGATTTTATGTAGTATCTGCTGCTACATGGTGAATCAACTTATTTATTAACTACAAGAGCTAGTTGTGTAAATTCATAATTTGTCAGCAACCAATCATAAAGTGTATGTGCTAGTTTTCTCGTGCAGCTTTCCTACTAATATGTAAGACTGCTCAGGTTTAATCAACTGGTCTCTCTCCTCCACAACAAAAGGTATAAATGCAAAGCATTTCAGCTAATCCCCCAAAGAACACTGTGTTCCCTCCCAACATCACAATATTGCACCATCCCAGTTATTTTCCAAAAGAATAAATTATATTGAGAAGTATTCTTTTCATGGCTAAGACTGATACCAGGTTACCCTTCTCCCACTTTGGTTTGGTACTACTGTAACCTGAACTGATACTTTTCCTCTGTCTAGAAATTACAAGATGTACACTGAATATAAAGTAGGCTCGTCCATTGAACTTTGAAAGAGCTGTCATACTTTTTCAATGGAGAATATCAGAAAATGATATGGCTAAAACATTTTTATTTTGTTTCACATTTCTTTGACTCCAGATCAAACTTTTTAGTGGTCTGTCATACTTCCCATAAATTTCATTTATTCGTAAATACATGTGCTGAGTAAATATTAAAAAAATCCATTAACAAATTTTGCTGTTCACTAATTATTGACTCTGTTGTGCTTCTGTTGGTATCGGCAATTATTTTGCTGTTGAGTTGAGTGTATATGTAATTACATTCTGAGTGATTACATAGATATGGCACCTTCTTTTTAATCTGTTCAGAAATTTCCACCTAAGACACATTACAAGACTTTTGCAGCCATAATCAGGAGCTTAAACATTGAATTCTACCTAATCTTGTCGGATTAGAAAGGTAATGGTCTGTTCTGGTGATAGGCTTTATTGTTCAAGATCTCAGCATGTGAGTGTCTCAGGATAATTTCTCCTTTCAGTTCTCACGTGAAGATCTTTTTACTGCCTGCATCATTAAATACAAGAAGAAACACTTATTAACTGCCTTCTAAATTTTCATTCTGCAGATAAATAAAATTATTTTATTCTTGACAATTATTTCCTTCTCTGAATTACAGGCCCACCTACAGAATCTTCAGAAACACCATTATTTGATAATTTGTATGGGAGATTTTCATAATCGTAAAAGTAAACCGGAAGATAATCCATTTCTCAATGCTATTTCCAAAGACTAAGGTATTTAGAAGATACTAAATTTGCCTGTAAATTACTTTAATAATGTCATTTTCTTATCTTACATAATAAAGACAGTGAACACAATGCAATATGTAGTAAGATTTATATTAAAATTCTATCGAGTTAAAATTTCCTATCCTACTTGTCCTAGAAGAATATCTAAGAGAAACATCCTACCACTTAGAACCACTGTCACTCACAATATGGGAGGATCTGTAACATTCTACTTGAATAAACATCTAGTTAAGAAGAGCATGCAAGGCTTCAGTGGAGTTAAATGCAAAGCCATATTCATAATGAACAAGTACATTGGTATCCTAAATGTGTTCTTAAGGCCCTAACTTACATCACTGAACTTCATGCAATTTTAGTCACTCTGGTTAGTGTGAGCAGGTTCAGAGGCTGCCACAGAGTTTTAGCTCAAAGACAATGCTCTGTCACAATATTTACCTGAAGTTCATTAAATTCTTTGAATTTTTGGCACGAGTATGTTACCAGTGGGAAAGCTGGGTTTTCAGGGAATACACCTAAACCTCCAGACTGAAAACCGACTTACTAATTTTAGTGAGACAAAACCAAATGTATGTGAAGATAAACATGATTTTTGTTTTTCCAAGCCCCTAACTGAACGTGTTTTTCATGTGTATTAATCTTAATTATCTCAGTCTCCCTAGTTATCCCACTGTAACTGCCGTAAGAGTGGAGACCACTGCATTTTGATGGCTGGGTGCAGCATTTCCCAGTGTGGGAGGGTAGGAAGGAAAGGGACTGAGCTGCAACAAAATCAGCAAGCAGCAACTCTACAGGAAACTTCAAAGTGTTACGTAGAGGTGAAGTGTCGCAGGTGATGTTACTTCAACCTTAATTTTGGGTCTTTCCCCAAATAAGAGATTAAGAAAGAGATTCTGCTTTAAGCTTATATTTGACAAGTCATATTTTCTTGAATAAAATGTTACTGTCTTTAAAAATAAAAAGCCCATTTCTCTTTTCAGAAAGTGTACCTGAAGAAATCCATTTCTCAGAAAAAGATGGTACAGACAAATTAATCCTTTCAAACAACAAAAATTCAAAATGTCCTTGCAGTAATCTCCTTATAAAATATAATAAAATAACTACAGTAAAATTACATTCTTGATAAATAAAAACACAGGAGGCAAAGGAAATATCAGAGCTTCATTAACCAAGGCATGTGCATCAGATGTTATGAGAGCTGGCAGTGGATGTTCCATTAAGAAGTTACTTTTTTAACACATAATGTGATCTTCCTACGTGTCTGTGCGTTGAATTTCGCTGTGTGATACAATATAGTCCTCATCCACTCCACAATGTTTTGTAATATTCATAATATTTATAATATTATGAAACAATAAGGAAAGGCCAAAGACAAACAGAAGGCTTTAAAGGGAGGTACAAAGATTTAGTTTCCTGGGTGACAAAGCACTGTCACTAGTGACATCTCCTCTCTCACAGGTGCAAGAATCACTGAGAAGAGGACAAGATCAGAGCATCTGAGGGAATGAAAGTAAGAGATGGAGTGAAAAATTGGACTGAGGGAGGGGATCGTTATATAGATTTAAAAAAATTGGTACTGTACAAAAGTACAAAATAGGAAATAATGATGGAATGAGTAAGGACTGCAGCAGAAGTGGAGGCAGTATGAATCCATAGATTTAAACTGTAGTCCAGAGGATAAATAAAGAAATGGACACAATGGAGATGCTGAATGACAGAACTTTTGGAGGACTTGGTGTTTCAAAAGTTTCATTTGTGTATGGTCACAGATGAGTTGGAGTAGGGATATGAGAGATCAGAACTTTAATTTCTCAAGTACTTATTAGTAAAAACCATCACAATATAGTGACTAGAAAAAGCAATAGGGATTAAACAATGATAATGTGTACTTAACTGGAATGGTCATGTACAAAGAGCACAGACTTAGATCTCTTTTATGAAATGCAGGGGTATAAAGTGAATCGCCTATCACTGCAAGGAAAAATTTACGTATTTTTTTATAAATTAGTGGGAATGAAAAAGATATGTTTTTACTCTCACTCTTTTACCTTTATCACAAGATTACATCAGAAACCACATTAGGTCAAGCCAGCAGCCTTTGAACAGAGGGCTGTCAGGAACATATCTGCACATAATTTTTATATTTTTTTTGACAACCCTGTTTCATTTGCACTTAAAGCAAACCCTATCATTAAGAACAGAGTGACACCTTCTTTTTGTGATTTCATCAAACTGTATCCTGAGTAGTAAAATCACTTCTACCAAAATTCTTCCTGCAGTTTTTTATGCATGCTACTATCATCTTTAATCTCGTATTAAAGATGATTAAGGAGCATTACTTCATTTCGTTATATTGTCACATCTCAACCCAGAGGTTATCACATTCACAGCCACTGAACTTGTTTTTGCCTGTTTGTTACAGGAAAAGTACTTTTTGGTTTAGGGGTGTTAAATAAAACTTATATATATTATACATTCAGGTCTCAGCTGCCATAGGCTGACAGATTTAATGACTGGGAAGAGAATCACAGAACAAATCGTTATTGTAATAATGCATGGAATGCTCCTGCAATTAAAGCTGAGTTGACTTTCTGTTTTAAAGCCCGCTATGCATTCTATAATATTCCAACACTCTAAAATAGCCTGGGGCTTTGTGAATAATATGCTGTTAGTAAAGATGGAATGTTTGGGGGTTTACTTTTTTAAAAACAGTGTATAGATTTCTGCATCTTCCTACTGAGTTGAAAATAATCTTCTCTGTTTAGAACTTAAATCTAATAAGTAACATTTTCAAGCAGCTAATAGATGAAGCCATTTCACTATGTTAAAAAACATCATAGAAAACCATTATTGAGCATGCAGACTAATCACTTTTCATAACCTCCTTTGTCATGACATTGATTCCATCATTTATCTTCAAGGGATTTTGTTTCCCATCCCACAATCCCAGTCATGTCAGTGCAGGTGTACTGGCATGGCACTACAGTAAAGTAAGGAAAACCAGTGATCTTCATTTCCATAGTACCTTTCCTGCCAGATTCACTTCAAAGCACTGTAAAAAATACAGTCATCAAACCCAGAAATCTGTTTCCTACATTAAAATACAGAACTTAAACAGGTTGTCCTTTGGCCTAATACGTACTGGTGGAATTAATTTTTTAAATATGAGGAAGAGATGAAAGCGGTGAAGTTTTATCTTGAAAAGAATTGATTTTGCATGAGCTACAAACTTGTGAGTACACACCTGTGGAACACTGTTGTGGTTTAGCCACGACAAACACAAAGATTCTGGGACCTGAAATACTTCCTTCTCTCAGCTCACAGCCTTCCAGTCTCCTCTTCCTAAGTGACTGCCTGTCACACCTTTGTTCTTAAAGTAGCCAGAATTATTGCAAGTAGCACAGGGCAACAGGAGTCAATTTGTGCAGTGAAATCAGTGCTGAGATCCGCTGTCCTTTCTGTGTTGCAGGCCTCATGAACCAAATGACCAACAGTAGTTGGACTGCACTGGGCGCACTGGCATGCACATCCCGGCTCAGCGTTGGCTGAGACTGGTTTGCAGTGCAGACCAAAGCTAAGTGAGGTAGTTGCTTCAAAACTGAAAACCTAAAGAAGGTGCTGTCTTAGGATAAGTCCGAGGGCAATCAAGAGAGACTTCAGGGCCTTGGGGTGGCAGTGAGCGCTCTCTCGTGGCTAGTGTTGACTGTGATAATACATTTAAAATATTAAACTATATTAAATGAAATGTAAAGCACGGAGCTGCAGTCAAGAAGCTCTTTCTCTTTGGCCATTAACACTATGCACATTAGTTAATAATAAATCTTATTGTCTTTTAAGTTCTTAGTGTGTTTGGGTTTTTTTTTCCAGAGACTACAGCAACTCATAGATGATGCTAGTCTTTCTCACTGAGGAGTCTGCTATCAAATTTTCTTTTGATGAATTGATTTGCTTTGGATACTTTCTGCTTTGTTATTATATTTAATTTATTTTTCATGAGCTACATTTCAGACATTATAAGAATGGTGTGATAGCTGTGATGGTTTAAGGATATAAGTAAAACTGAAATTGTGCAACGTAATTGGGGGTTGTAGATTTTGAATCCTATGGTGATGATGAGGACTTGCCTGTGTAAGCACTGGAAGTAGCTCCCAAGTAGTCTGCTTTCTTTTCTTGCATGTGTTAGGTGTATTCTATTTCCAGTAACACATTCTAATGTCTCTGTGTTTTAGTTAAGCTGTGTATTACGGCTGCACTACATTTCTGCTCTGTGTATTTGATGCATTTGCTTGATGCTTAATTCATGGACTATAAGGGGCCTGACAAATCAAATGCCGTCAATAGAAGTTGCCTATGTATTTAAAAGGAAATAGAGCTGCTAAAGAGGTTAGCATGGCTATTATGAGCAGCTTTTATTCCAACAAGTTTTGCTCTTTGGACTTCTACAGTTTTGCCCTTACGTTGTATAACACAGTCTTTGTATGTTTGGGATATTAGGAAAGACAAAGAGTATAGAGGCCATCTCCAAAATGGAAATACGCTTTTTTTCAAGTGTATGATTTGTATTTCTGCTGTTTAACATTTTCCAATGACTGGTAACAGTAGAAAGAAATCCAGCCTAATCTGATTTTATTTCTTTGTGTATTTGGTACAGGATTTTTGTGCTCATGGTGAACAGTTGAAGTAAATGACTAGATAGCTACATTTAACTTACTTTGTATTTACTTTTCAGAAATATAAAGGGTGCATCTTAAAGAAGTGCATGAAGAAACATTTTCTAGAGATTTATGTAATTGCTCAGTGCTATTGCATTTGCCAAAGTGAAAAAAAAAATTGACACTATTCTCATGTCATATTCATTCAGTTTTTAATTATTGCAGTAAAAACAACCACTGCCTGTCCTCTAGAGGTTTTATTGCTAGCATCTGTCCTGCTCCACTGGGTTACAGATGTGTAGGAAGGCTGATTACAGACTTCATCCCAGCAACATTGACACTCTCTTCTGCCCTACAAGTGTTTACTCCTTTCGGGCAGCATCCATTTGCTCTTTCTCCTCTTGTCCTTCTGAATGGAAAAATCCCTTGTGACAAGAAGTCATTTGTTTCACAATTCTTTTCCAAATCTTTTCCCATGATGATTATAATAACTATACTTTGCTCATTTTTAGCAACAGTTATATATATAATTTTGCATAACTTTCTTGTTTAGCTGCTACTTTGTTGTCCCTTTCCTTGCATGAGCCTTATCTATTTAATTTCCATGTATTTGAAGGTGATACTGTAATCTTTTCAAAACAGGTAATGTCTTTATTTTTGGTCATTGTTTGGGACCCTTATAAAGACTGTGGGGTGGTAGATAACCCTGATAATAGTAGTAAACAAGAGAAGAGACACCTTGTTGATTTTACTAGGACTTCAAATCATGCCTTACATGATTTGAGTATCTGGTCTGAGAACCCAATCATGCTCTTTTAGGAGCAACTTCAGTGTTTTTCCAGGAACAAAGTTAACCAGCTTGGCTGCACTAGCACTTAATTAAATTTGATTCAAATGAATATGGAAATCCTAAACTTGCACATAAAATAATTAGTTTACACGTAGAAAAGTGACATGCATTTAAAAGTAAACCTTGGCAAGCCTTACCAGGTTTTATTTTCCCTAATCATCTCCTGATTTTCTCATTGTCCACAATGCCTGTGTTTCAAGGGGGCGTTTCTTTAAAAAATTGCTTTCTACAACATTATTCTATCATTAGGCCACGGTATTGGTTCAATATTCACTTAACATCATCAAATTAATAAGAATCAATTGTGTAGGTTGGAGAAGACTTGTAAGATCCAACCGTAAACCTAACGCTGCCATGTCCACCACTAAACCACGTCCCTAGGCACCACATCTACACTTCTCTTAAATACCTCCAGGGATGGTGACTCCACCACTTTGTGGTGGCGCATTTCCCACCCCCATCATCCGATTCTGGACTGCTCTACAGCCTTAGGAACTCACGTTAAGCCTTGGCCTTTGTGCAATGAGCTTGGCAGTCGAGCATCCCTTGACTGTTCCAAGCACTCTTGCGTACCTAAGGTGGGGAATGGCTCTAACTATACCAGGAATTCAGTTGCCTGCCCAAGGTGGGGAACAAGAGCAGGAATAGCTAATTATGTCCTGGCAGCCCTGGAATGTATCGCAACTTGGGTAGATTGGCACCAGCATTATTGAAATTCTGAGTATTCCAGTAATTACTGACCTGGACTGTGTCCAGGATGGAAATTTACTGATGCCTAAATCATCTCATGACCCTATAAAGAGCAGTCCTAAGTGAAGCCTGGACCACAGCAGGCTGTGCTCAGCATCTCCTCTGAGTGGGATGCCACTCACTGCTCATGAACTCTCAAGTTTGCAACATCAGAGGACTGACATTGAAGACCAGTGATGGGACCTGGGCTGAAAACCTCCCTTGCCTGTTGAGTGAGAGATGCAAAGGCATCCAATGTGAATATTTCACAGAACTCAAGAGGAAATTTTAACAGGTATATTTTTATATACAGCGATGAGTGCACGCATCCAAGACATGAACAGCCACTTTCTCCAGGAGAATGCTGTGGGAAACAGCATCAAGGGCTTTTCTGAAGTCTAGGTAGACAACATCCACAGCCTTCCCCTCACCTACAGAGCGTGTCACCTTGTCATAGAAGGAGATGAGGTTTGTCAAGCAGGACTTGCCCTTCATAAACCCACTCTGACTGGGCCTGGCCCCCTGGTTGTCCTGTACATGCCATGGGATGGCACTCAATATGATCTGCTCCATAACCTTCCCTGGCATTGAGGTCATGCTGACATGCCTGTAGCTCCCCGTATCCTCCTTCCAGCTCTTCTTGTAGATAGGGATCACATTTGCTAACCTGCCTGCCCCTTCTTCCACAGGTCATAAACTCTCCTTTTTTTTCCCTGAGTTCCACACAAAGCTCTCTGTTCAGCCAGATCAGTCTTCTTCCACGCTGGCTCATCTTCCAGCACATGGGGATGGCCTGTTCCTGTGCCTTTAAGACTTCTTTCTTGAAGAATGCCCAGCCTCCCAGTCTTCTCCTCTCCTATTTAATTAATAAGTAATTAAAATAATAGAAAATAAAACATATGATACAATTGCTCACCACCCACTGACCAACACACAGCCAGGTTCTGAGTAGTGAGAGTCAGAGCCAGAAAGTCTGAGAGCCAGAGCCCAAGAGTGACCGCAGCAGAATCTCAGCAAGCCCCACAAGCAACAACATGACTGGGAAAACCTAACTGACCCACCATCTCATGAATGAACAAGCAAGTAAAAGAATTAGCAAAGCAGCTAACAAAGGAGTTAGTGAAGGAGTTAAGGAGCTAATAGAAGAGTTAAGGAGCCAGCAGAAGAGTTATGGCCCCTGAGCCCACTCCCTGCTTAACTACTGAGCATGATGTACTATAAAAGGAAATACTCCTTTGGTTAGTTTGGATCAGCTGTCTGAACTGTGTGTCTCCCACACCACTTGTAGTGAGAAAGCAGCTGCAGTATCAGAAGCTGAGAAAGATCCTGAATTTGGTGCAAGCACTCCCCAGCATCAGCTAAAGAGACACCTTATCAGTACTGTTCTTGTGGTAAATCCAGAAAGAGAGCTTCATACTATCCACTGTGAAGAAAGTTAACATTTTCCTAACTAAAACCAGCACAATAGCCATCCATTGTGGCATTCTGGTTGTCTGAGTCATCCCACCTTGTTTCCAAGGCAACTATATAATAGTTTTCCAGCTGGACAATGGCTTTCAGCTCCTCCTGTTAGTTGCCCATGTTGCGTGCATTGGTGTAGATGCACTTCAGTTGGACTAGTGATCATAGAATCATAGAATGACTTGGGTTGGAAGGGATCTTAAAGATCATCTAGTTCCAACCCCCCTGCCATGGGCAGGGACACCCTCCACTAGACCAGGTTGCTCCAAGCCTCATCCAGCCTGGCCTTGAACATTCCCAGGGATGGGGCATCCACAGCTTCTCTGGGCAACCTGTGCCAGTGCCTCACCACCCTCTACATGAAGAATTTCTTCCTCATATCCAATCTAAATCTACCTGCTTTCAGTTTAAAGCCATTGTCCTGTCACTACTCATAAAAAGTCCCCCTCCAGCTTCCTTGTAGGCCCCCTTCAGATACTGGAAGTGTCCCCAGAGCCTTCTCTTCTCCAGGCTGAATAAGCCCAATTCTCTCAGCCTTTCTTCATAGGAAAGGTGCTCCAGCCCTCAGAGCATCGTCCAACCAGTCTATATCTTTCTTATGTTGAAGTACTCCAAATGGGGTCTCTCAAGAGCAGAGTAGAGGGGGACAATACTTTCCCCTGACCTGCTGGCCATGCTTCCTCTGATACGGCCTAGGATACAGTTGGCTTTCTGGGCTGCCAGCGCACACTGTCCAGCTTTTCATCCCCCAGTACCCACAAGTCTCTCTCCTCAGGGCTGCTCTCGATCCATTCTCCACCCAGCCTGTCCTTGTGCTTGAGATTGCCCCAACCCAGGTGCAGGACCTTGCCCTTGGCCTTGTTGAACTCCACGAGATTGGCATAGGCCCAGCTCTCCAGCCTGTCCAGGTCCCTCTGGATGGCATCCCTTCCCTCCAGTGTGTCGATCACACCACACAGCTTGGTGTCGTCGGCAAACTTGCTGAGGGGGCACTCGATGCCATCATTCATGTCACTGACAAAGACGTTGAACAGCACCAGTTCCAATACTGACCACTTAGGAACGCCACTCATCACTGGTCTCCACTCAGACATTGAGCCATTGACCACCACTCCCCGAGTGTGATCATCAAGCCAGTTCCTTATCCACCGAGTGGTCCATCCTTCAAATCCATGTCTCTCCAATTTAGAGACAAGGATGTTGTGTGGGACAGTGCTGAAGGCTTTGCACAAGTCCAGGTAGGTGACATCGGTTGCCCATCCTTTATCCACCAAGATCATGACCCCATCGCAGAAGGCCATCATGTTCGTCAGGCATGACCCGCCCTTGGTGAAGCCGTGTTGGCTGTCACCAATCACCTCTTCATTCTCTACGTGCCTTAGCATGGCTTCCAGGAGGATCTGTTCCATGATCTTGCCAGGCACAGAGGTGAGACTGACTGGCCTCTAGTTCCCCGGATCCGTCTTTTTTCCCTTTTTAAAGATGGGGGTTATGTTCCCCTTTTCCAGTCAGCAGGGACTTCACCAGACCGCCACATCTTCTCGAACATGGTGGATAGAGGTTTCACAACCTCATCCGCTAGTTTTTGAGGTCCCACAAATGTATTCCATCAGGTCCCATGGACTTGTGCACCTTCAGGTTCCTGAGGTGTTCCCAAACCTGACCCTCACTGACCATGGGTGGCTGTCCATTCTCCCAGACACTGCCCTTGCTTTCTGTGACTCTGGGGGTACAGTTTGAATCCTTGCCAGTGAAGTCCAAGGCAAAAAAACCATTGGGCACATCTGCCTTCTTGATGTCCTGGGAAACCAGCTCTCCCATTTCCTTCCACAAAGGGCCCACACTTCCCCTGATCTTCCTTTTATCCCCTATCTACCTATAGAAGCCCTTCATTCATTAGGATTCATTAGTATCCTTTCCTATGGGATTTTATTTACTAATGGTATTTTTATTCTCTTCCTAGAAATCACAAATTCTATTATTTCCTTACTACAACCATCAATGTTGTTTTTCACTTTCAAATCCTCAGATAACTCTATATCTATGATTTGAATGTCAGATGCACTTCAACCTGTTTTACTTCTTGCTGTCAGAAAAAAAAAATTGGCCAGTACGTTCCAAGAACTTGTACTTTGCATCCTGCCGCATGCAGTACTTCTACCAAAGTTCAGCCTAGTCTGAAATTATTTCATCTACCTCATCACTTTCGATTTATGTTCTATATTTGACTAACCATGAAAGCACATTTGTTATTCTTCTCTTTTATCACCACTATGGACTTTAAACAGGTTTATCTCCTGACAGATTCTCCCTCTCAAAGCAAACCTGTATGCCTCAATATACAGAGTAATATATTATTCCCCTTCTTCTGTCTGTCTTTCCTAATAAGGTTCAACATTCTATATTAATATTTCAGTCATGAGACTTATCCTATGGAATTCCTGTTAGGCCAAACAGATCAATCTTGATACAGCAATAAGATTTCCAGCTCTTCATTTTGATACTTTTTGCATAAGAATACCATACTATAAGAAATTATGTAAAGTGATAGTTTGTAAATAAAATATAAACTCAGACCTCTTTGAATTAAATTGAATTTAATTATTCTTGGACAGTTAGTTTTTATCTGCTTAATTTGGTTTTGTTCTCACTGCAAAAGTGGGTGCTTTACTGACTAAGTTTCCAAACAGTGCAAAATTTTAGCATGTTTTTTAGAGCTGTAAAACTCATAACACTAAACCAAATCATCCACATTAAAAAAAAAGAGAGAAAGAAAGTATTAATATTAAGGTTCACAGAACTTCTTTTAAGATGAGAAAATGTCTGACGCAAATCTTAGATACAAAATTTTTCAAAAGCTCAATAATGTCGGGAAGATGTCAAGCTATGGTAATGTCATTATTAGCCTAACACCAAATACCTATCCCAGCAGCAAGATACATTTATATTATGGTGATGTTGTTACTCTAAGAAAAAAACACGTTTTGAAGTTGTTCTATAGGCCTGTCATTTAGAAATATATCAGCAACAATGAATCAACTGTCGGGTACAATTTCAAAAGTCTCTTTACACTTTTATTTAATTTCCCTTAAGATCATTTACAGCCCAACAAGAAAACATTTTAAGCCCATTGTTTGGGGTTTTTTTGTGGGTTCCTTCAATTACTGGTTTTGTAAGATATTTAACTAATACACAATTTAGAATATATCTTTTGTGGAACGTTCACCTTAATTTGAATGTTATTCTAATAGTTTGTTCATTTTAATGTATTTATTTTTAGGCCTTGAACCATTTATGAACATTCTAGAAGGTAAATAACATGATTTGGTAATAATAGCACAGTACATGTGTTATGTCTGAAGCAATACTTATCCAGAATCCCAGAGAAACTTAGGAAAATTAAATGGTTGCAGAATCATGAGCAAGAAATTTCTTTGAAAATCTACATTTCAATCCCTAAGATTCCCTCGCAGGACAGACACTTAGCCAGTGAAATAGAAATCAGAGCAGTAAGTTATCATTCAACAAGCTCTTTCATTGATCAGACTGTCTGTTGTAGCTACTAAAACATAACAACACAATTTTCAAATAAGCTTTTTCCGGGGTATAAGACACACCACCTCATTGTAATTCCGCATTCTTAGGGCTGTTCATCACTGCAGACCTGCAGTGTGCAAATTAAACTTCTTTGCTCCAGCTGAGGCTGTGCTATGCCCACTGGGTGATTCCTCTTTGCAGGAGAGCAGGCGGTATTTGCACCATTAACCTTCCCTGAGATTTTACTGGGGTGAAGTTTTCTTCATCGTTTTGATGTGATTAAATAAGAGTCTTGGCATGGAAGCCACCCTAAATGGAAACACCTCTGGATTATGTCCTGGCTACGGATCTAGTACCTGCTGTCTTACCCATCTGGGGATAGCACAGGCTCTCAATGATGCTTTAAGACAATTGTAACTGTTTTTATCCTTTCCTGTGACACATTCTATTACCAGAACGCATCTGTTCTAAATTATAGTAGCAGAAACTGACACAATTTAGGAGTGTACATGAATCCTAAAATATTTCTTTGAAAAAGTACGTATCTTTGAAAAAATGGACATCTCATAGTAAACACTAAAGAAATTCCCCTTCTAAGTTTGAATACTATCCAAGTGTGTAGAAATTATTTGTCTGGGTACTAACATCTATAGATTAGTCCCCCAGAATCAAAATAAAAACTTGCTAAACATGTTTGCTTTTTTTTTTGGCAACACAAAACTTTTAAATTCTCTCATTGAAAAAAGAGGATGTTTTTCCTCTTGGATATCCTTCTGTGGACCTTAAAGGGCCACAGATGCCGGATCCCCTCACAATGAAATGTTCACAAACTAGTAAGAGAAAACAAATTACTATGCATTTTTAAACTTCTAAGGAAGGAAAAAAAAAACAAAACACTAACAACCAAACAAAGAAAAATAGGGAATTAACAGCTTAACAAGATCAGGCTTGAACTGAACTTCTCAGTTGTTCTACCTTCCCGTTCTTTCTCATTCTGTCCTTCCCTTGGCTGTTTATCTAAACTGAAACTCTTTTGGGTCAGGGCATTGTTTTCTGACTCTCCTATCGTAAGTACAGATTCCTGGTGTGCTGTACTAACAAGTAGCTATTGTAAACAACATGGATATTCTCATTCACACAAGCTCACTAGATTTTTTTAATAACCAAGAATGAGGATTAGAAAACAGATTCCATACTTCATCTTAGAAAACTGGAAATTAGGTGAGATGAAAGGGATGAATGAGCCAGGTCCCAGGAGTTAAGGAATAGTAGTTGGCAGTGCCATCAGCGTCAAGAAGCATTTAAAGGACTGAGGGGAGGCTCATGTTAAAGGACTGGAAGGCACATAAAGGGTTGAAAATCAGACATCAGTGAATCAGCATAGCTTGAATATAGCTGTCATTCACAAAGCTGAATGTTTCTAACTAGAAATCCACTCTTACATAGCTCCCAGCTACTTGAAAGTGTCAAGCCAAAATACTCCTGGGAAGAATAATCCAAGCTTTACAGTAACACTGTACAGCAGACAACAGTGACTGGGTCTGAAATGGAACATGTCCTTTCTCCGATGGCAGTTCAGCGTTATCACAGAGAGGCTATGACACAGTTATTTTACAGGTACCTCTATCTGCTGAAGAAACGTAATCCATTTCTTCATTATGGACAGAAAAATATAGTATGTCAAGGCTGCACGAAAGTACTAGTAAATAAGTGATTTGTGTCAAAATGGAAG
This sequence comes from Rhynochetos jubatus, assembly GCA_027574665.1. NCBI lineage: Eukaryota > Metazoa > Chordata > Aves > Eurypygiformes > Rhynochetidae > Rhynochetos > Rhynochetos jubatus. Next base: position 70,766,801 of record CM050690.1, on the reverse strand, counting down.
TAAAGAATGTGGGTCTGTTTATCACTAAAGACACTGAATAACCAGTAGATTGTCAGACTCTATGAACTGATTTTAAAAGTGATCACATGTGCAATGGCATGTGATGAGTCTACTTCAGAGAGAAACATGATAGGAAGCTTGTTCATTCATGCAAATAATCAGCTAGATGTAAAACAGAATAGACACAGTATGAGAACAATTAATTCCTAGTTGTATTTATGTAACTTGTAAGAATACATTAAGAAACTAAATTCATATTTGCCAGTCTTAAAAATTAGGGCTTAAACTACATTTCAGAAGAGCATTAACAAGTTATTAGTCCTGAGTGGCAGTATTCCTGTTATAATACATAACAACAATTGTTTCATGTTGATCAGTACAAATGCAGTTGACTTCATTATCAGTGCATTTCTGTAAAATTTTGCATAAAGAAGTTATTTTCATCACTTCAATTGAAATTGTTACGTGCCTTATTTCAAGATAAAATTCTAAATTATTTTTTCACCCTGTAAAGCTCACATAATTCCCATAACACAACATAATCATCATCAAATAAAATTATTGTTATTAACAATTTGCCCAGCGTCCCTGGAACTACAGCCTAGAAAGTCTGATCTTCACTGCAGGGAAATTGGTAGAAACACTACAAAACATAAACAATGGACACAAGGATAGATACTGGTAAAGAGAGAAGTTTTACTTTACTTTGTAGATACAAATAATGTTTCACAAATCTTTTGGACCACTCTAGGTATACCTCAGCTCTTAATATTTCTATTACATGTTATATTTCTGGATCCAACTTTCCCTCACTCTTAATATACAGAATGCACCTGTACTCTTAGTTTAGTATACTCTATACTAAATATACATTCAAACATCAGCTAGCTGCTGGCACAAGCCCAGATTTGGCCACAGGTGACACACATAACTAAAAGACAGAAAAATCACTTCTTTGCTCAACACTAACTACTTTTTTAACGATGTTGATTGACCAGTTTGTTAACCTATCTCCTGTACACTTTAGTTTTCCACCTTTTTTGTGCTGCATTAGATCTGTTTGTTTCTAATTTGAAAATCTGATCTCTGAATTTGTGGTTCCAAAAATCACTTACTTCCATGATAAGACTGTGGAACTTCAATTTTACCTGTATTTTTTTAATGGAAGGTGTCCAGCTTTCTCTTGAGGTGTTCTTTCTGAAATGCAATACTATGGTAGGTTGTAAATATGAAGACAGCAACTTTGCATTAGAAGCAGAACTGACTGTGGCAAATACATAGGGCATTAGAAAAAGATGTGTTGAAATATACATGTTCTCAGAGTAAGAAGGTGGACAGGATAATTCTGCAGTAGCTGTTGTCCAACTACTTATGCCAGTCAAGGCAAGAAGAGAGCTTAATATGTATGTAAAAATTCCAGCAAATACATGCCATGTCTTTAAAGAAATGTCTGTATGGGATTGTGGTTTGTTTGTTTTCCATCCACTAATGCAAATTTATTGGTGTTTCCAACTATGTAGGCAGGATACAGATGCTATCACCATGTTGTCTGGTCCTATTAAGGGCAACACTAGTAGCGAAAGATGCTTATAGATATCTCTATGAAGACATTTCAATGCCTGTAAAGATGAGATAATAATTATCAATGTCATGAAGAGAACATTTTAACAATCGTAAGCGATACAGTAGGATGGGATGAAGGATAACATCAAGGCACCTCTCAAGAAAGTCAAAAGGAAGGTCTGAATTAGTAAGGTTCATAGAGGATGTGTTGATATCTGGTGTTAATAATCACACTGATAACAAAACAATACACTGGAAAATCTCTTATTTCCTAAAACGTATCACTTCCTGCCTATTTATAATAGCAACAACTAGTACCAGGATGTTTTCAACAATTGTTAGTGTTTCAGAAAATGAAACTGGAAGCTGGCAAGGAAAACTTCAAAGCCCAGTTTAAGTTTTTCAGTGTAGGGAGTGAAGCTATTGTTAGTTTAACCACCCTGAGCAATTCATTTAGCCTCTCTGTAAAAACTTCTTAGTAATGATTAACAAACCTTTTAAAATCTAGTTTAGAGTCACAGATAAAGTGTTATCTATAGAAAACATAAATTAAAGTAGCATTAATTTTGTGTACATAGCTCATTCTGGAATGATAAACCCACTGATTTTCAGGTAGCATTTTGCTGAAAGTGTAAAATTTGCTGTGAAACTTTTTTAGGTGTTTTTAACTTTTTCTGTAGATAAGATAACGGAAACTGAGACATTACAGAGTCTGTTCTTCTACCTAAACAAAAGTCTTTCAGATAACCTAACTGTAACTGATTATAATAGCACAGAAATACTAACTTTGTGGCACATATTTAATCTTAGTTATCTCTCCACTGTTAGTTTCATGAAGTTGTACAGCATTTTGAATTCAGAGCTACCTATTTTTTAATTATTAAAATATTCAGATCAGGCTTAAACTAGTTTACAAATTTAGTACATACTTGTCATAGACTGCATTACAAATATTATGTAAACAGATATATAACAGCATAAATATTAGCTATTCATGAGGCTTTATGGGATAGGAAGGGAAATTAATGTCTTCCTCATTTGGTTGACAGGATTCAGATTTCTTTTTCAATCAGAGCAAGTCAAAGAAGGAATAAAACCTGACTTTCTGTTATAGAGACACTGAACTACAGCAGCGTAGCATCTCAAATGTTCTTGCCAGTGGCTTGTAAAATTTCTCAACTTCATTTTCTTTCAAAAAATACTATCAATGATATCTTTTGTCTCAGAGACAACAAAGGTGACAGTGCTCTTTGACTATCGTAAGTTCTCAATTTCAGCCTGTATTTAGAGATTTCTCCTCTACTTAGTTGATTTACTTAGATGCAATATTGTCTTTCTGCTCCAGACCCCAAGCTTTCCAAACCAACTTCATTATTCAATGCTCCTACACTGAGCATATGATAGTATGTTATATTTTCATGGGTGTAGCCTGCTTCTCAGATAACCCACACCCTTCCAGAAGTACTAGGCCTTCAGAATAACCACGTAGATGGTCCATAGCAAATCAGCGGGAAAAGCAGCAAAAGTATTGGGGAATAAGAACAGTGGAGTAAATCTTTTGTAAGCAGCTCACACTTACAAAACTGCTCAAGCAAAGAGGCTTTTTGCCTGTTTATTTTAAAGAAACTGAAGTTCCACATGTGAGAAAGAAGTGTGAGACTTTGAATTGTTACCAGTTACTTTCTGTATGCAGTTACTTTCCCACAGCTCCAGTTGCCTAATGTTTATATCATGTATTTTGTAAGGACCAGCCTTTCTACATACATTCATAGCTCCAACTTCCATTGCTGTCTTTGCATACCCAAGCCCCTGTACAAAAAGCAGTTCCAGACAGTGCTCCCTCTGACACAATTAAAGCCTTTCACAGAATCATTCATGCCGTAAGGATTGATAGATTGCTCTGTGCTGAACTGAGTCATTCGTTTTGAGTTAGGCAGAAGATTATGACTGATTCCGTTTAGAATGTCAAATTCCTAAAATAGATCTTCCTCCAAAGTGTCCTACTAAGTTTTGCACATTAGTATTATCACCACACCTATTTTATTTACAGATTAATTATTCAAGTACTTCCTCTCTCTTGATAAGGTTCATCCTTCTTTATAATCTCGCTGTAGGCTGCGCGTTCTACAAAACAGGAAAGAAGGTTGTTTGAAAGCACTTTTATTTGCCCCCTTACAGCTAAGAGACTCTGAGCGAGCACGTGTTGCTTTTTGTCCGCCGGCAGGAGTAACCCGCTGCCTGTCCTTCGCGCAGGGAAGCCGGAGCTGTTCCTCTGTCACCATCTAGTGGGGAAGAAGCGGGCAGTGCGGCATGGGAGGGTCCCCGGCCCCGCCGCCCCCCTCCCTTAACGCGCGCAGGCTGCTGCTGCGTACGGCACCCGGCCGGAGCCCGGCGCTCGCCGCGGGCGTGCACGGAACGCAGCTGGCGCTCCCGGCTGCGGAAGCAGCGCCCTGAATGGTGGGTCCCACGTTACCTGCTTATCCGAATCTTTATGTCCTGAGACCAGTTCACTCTCGGGGAGGAGGATAAACCGAACGTTAGACCGGAGATGTTAAAAAAAAACCCCAACCACAACAAAACCAGCCCAACAGCTCTGGGTGCATCACCATTTCTAACCTTTTACCGTTGCAGTCAGCGTATATTTGAATGCCATAAATTCCATCCTTGGAGGTTAAAAACTAGAAACGGTTCCCTGTTATTCAGAGTAAACATTCACTACAAATAACGGGTTTCTTGTAAATTAACAAGCTGCAAAACTGGCATGATTATTTTAGGGAAATAAAACAACTGGGTGTAATTTGCTCAACCTCTGAAACAAGGACAAGAAGACGTGACTCAGGGAAAAACATGTCTTTGGGGTAGAAAATCAAAGAATAGAGGAAGACTTCTAACACTTCTTTTTATTTTTTGCAACTTTAAAGCAGTAACTCTAATGAAGTGGGAAAAGAAAAATTGGGTTCCCGAACAAATTTTATATCCAATAGGGCTAAAATTAAAAAGTTGCATGTTTTCAGGGACATTAGAGGGACATGGTAATTAGAGAATTTTACTGGTGCTGAGTTATTTTACGTGCTTCCAAACTAGATTTCAACTATTAAAGGGTTTAGTTTCTCTCTTCCCATGTCAATTCAGAGTTTAGAGTTCTTTTTCTAACCTGTGTATTTCCACAGCTAAATACGTTTCTTGTAAATATAACCTTAATACTGAATTTCTTGTCATGGGAACTAGACAGAAGCTGACAGATGTCATGAGGGACATCCAATTTAAAGTACTGGAAAAAAGTATTGGTATGTACAACCTTAAATATGAATAAAAGGCAGCCAAGATGCCATTTACAAGGAAAACTTTATGGCTGTTCTGAAAGACTGAACCCAGAGTAGAAACAAAGGTTATATATCATCTTCTTGTTTATTTCTGAAGGAAGAAAAAAAAAAGCTATGGATTTTTACAACAACAACAAACAACAAACCCAAAACCAAAGAATCATCACCATCCACGAGGCTGCAGTGTGAGCGTAAAGAGGTTCTTTCTGGAGACTAACTGAAAAGGGGAACTGGAGGTCAACAGAATCAACCAACACTTCACAAGTTCCCAGTGCTCCCAACACTTTCTGTCCTGAAAAGGAAAGGTCTACATTTGACAGAAGAGAAGCAAATGAACTAAATTAACCGTGTGAATACACAACCTTAATTTACCCTTTTCTTAAAACTTGCCCAAGTTCTCTAAGCAAAAGCAAACAAGACTCATATGTATTGTATTAAATAAAATCTTGCAATTTGTTGTTGTTATTTTGCAAAAGGATTCCTTCTCTTTTTACTTTTAAGGGTTGTGGTTGCAGTTGTACACCATGTGTGCTTTCTAGATTACAAAACTAGGCCTAATGTTGAAATATAAACCAAATGTGCAAAACATTTTTCAGACAAGAAGCTATACAGCTGTAATAAATTTAAATATTCTAATGCCTAGTTTGTTATAGGAAATATTATGCCAATATTAATGAATTATCAGACACCAGCACAAGTAACTCACCTTGCTTGGCCTTAAGCCACCTAGGAACTGCAATTTGTACATCCATTCATACAATTAAGTAGGCTTCTGGAAAAAGCTTTCCTGCTTTGCCACAGGGGACACGAACTTCTTGCAGTTCTTCTGCCAGAACCCTTTCCACGTGTTCCCTGCTACCTGCACATGCATAATAACCTTAATAACTTGGAGAAAAAGTAACTATTTTCTTCTGTGTTTTACCGTGCAGTTCAGTATGGTTCAGAACCTTACTCCATGGGAATTAGAGAATAGAACAAAATGGAGAGAAAAAGAGTGGTCCACAGAAGGAACCCTGATCTGGGAAAGATGTCAAAGATGGAAAATTCTCTCATGGGGCTCGCTCTGACTCTGGTGGCAGTCTCACACAGGCTCTGGCTCTAGGACTCTCTGGCTCTAGGACTCTCTGGCTCTGACTTTCACTACCTGCAACCTGGGTGGGTATTGGTCGGCAGGTGGTAAGCAATTATTTATTTTCCATTATTTTAATTACATATCAGTAGTAGTAGTGGTAGTATTATCTTCATTATATATTATTAGTACTAATAGTAATATTATTAGCATTGTTAGCATTATCAGTATCACTATTTCACTAATTTCTATTTGATTATTAATGTATTTGATTATATTCATTTGATTATAATTAACCCATGAGTTTCCTTGCCTTTTCCTCCAATTCTTCTCCTGCACTGCAGGAGGGGGAAGGTGAGTGAGCGGCTCTGTGGTGCTTTGTTGCTGGCTGGGATTAAACTATGACAACACTTAAGTCCTGAAATTGAGAAATGCCAGTTAGAACCACAGGTCTCAGGTCAGGACACCTCCATGTGTCCAGTTCCTGCTTAAGAGGAAAAAAAGTTGTTTCTGAAAGGTGACTGAGCTCACCTGAGAGGAGCAACTGCTCTCCACTGGCTGAGGGCAATGCACGATGTGAAGGGGTGAGGGAATGGTGGACCTGGGGTGGCAGGAAGGCTCCACACAGGGTCAACAAAGTCCTCTGCTGGAGAACTGAGAAAAGACAGAAGAAAATAAATGTACCCAAGCAGTATTTAAGCATTGTCAGTTTTTTCACAACACTTAATCAGAAGGAAACAGGTTGGATGACTTTACCTGACGGCATTTAGGTCCATCATGAGAGTTGGTAGTCATTCCCCCCATTTCACACAGTCTATATGAGAGAGTTTTTACAACCCTGACCTGCCTGTGGTGTTTAAGTGTGGCAGATCTCGAGGCAGGATCCAGGTAAGGCTGAGAGAGTTGGGGTTGTTCAGCCTGGAGAAGAGAAGGCTCTGGGGGGACCTTCCAGGACCTTCCAGTGCCTGAAGGGGGCCTGCAAGGAAGATGGGAGGGGGCTTTTTGCAAGGGCCTGTAGTGACAGGACAAGGGTAGCAGGTTTAAATTGAAAGCGGGGAGATTTAGATTACATATCAGGAAGAAATTCTTCCCGGAGAGGGGAGTGAGACACTGGCAGAGGTTGCCCAGAGAAGCTGTGGATGCCCCATCCCTGGAAGTGTCCAAGGCCAGGCTGGATGAGGCTTTGGGCAACCTGGTCTAGTGGAGGGTGTCCCTGCCCATGGCAGGGGGGTTGGAACTGGATGATCTTTAAGGACCCTTCCAACCCAAACCATTCTGTGATTCTGTGATTTGGCAGAAAGGAAGCTAAAAGCTGAGCATCACGCTGAGGAACCCAGTGGATTATTCCATTACCAGGAAGGGGGGGTGGTGGGGAGTGGAGGGGTGAGTGCATCTAGTTACGCATTGTTAGTTATTAGCTATAAAATCACCAACAGATTTTTAGAAGGAGAACTATAAGCAGTCATTGTAAAATGTGATGAGGAGATTTTTGCATTAAAACAGGTAAGCCCGAAGTAAAATTCTGAGGGCACCTCTATCCTTTCTCCTGCGTGGGCAAGGTCCACTAAGCCTGGTTTGAGGGAGGACGAGAGGCGGCACCCCAGTAGCGTCTGTGGGGCTGGCTGGGCACGTTAGGAGCTTGTAGATCCACCTTAATTTGTCTTTCCAGCAGGAGTAGAGCGTTCCCCCTCACAGGCACAGTGCTACTCATAAGAGGCCTCTTCTACCTGAATGGGACTGGGAGGAGAGAAGAAAGGGGGGGCCACGGGGGCGGTGAAGGGGTTGGAGTGACAAAGGTGCAGAAGCGGCCCGGGGTGCTGCTCATTCTGGAGCCCAGAGGCAGATAATAATGTAATCTGACATGCTGAGCCAAAAGCTGCCCAGTAGAGGAGGTATATAAACAAACAGGCTTGGCCAACACGAGTCCTAAGCGTTAACACCAAGTAACTCCGCTAGTGTCCGTGCGAAGCGTGAGACCCGACGGGGGCTGTGACCCACCGCCGGCACCAAAGACTTCTCCAGACACCGGATTACACCCATGGTGTGGAGGGTCTCAGGTAGCCTGTGTTCTTTAGGGGTGATTTAAAACGTCAGTGTATAAAAAAAATACTTTTTGCTATTAACAGATTATACTGCGACATCTTTGATTTAGACGCTCATAATAAGAATTTCTGAAGAAAGTGATGAACTGGGTTCTTTGATCTGCACCTAGGCAGGAGGTAACCGAGGGCACTTAAAATGTTCATGAAGTACCTGTTTTAAGACCATCTATCAGTGATAAACAGAGCTTTCCATCATACTAAAAATATTCCTGTAGAATCATCAGCATGTGCAGTGCTTCCCAGGTAACTATAAAATGCCAATCCCACTTCCTCTGAGAAACTGAAAACAAAACCACACAGAATAAACAAATCAGGAGCATAAAATGAGGTGAGTAGGAGGGGTATTGTCTTTGGGAAGCCAAATCAGTTTTTTTCTTCTTTGTGACTAATAAGAACATTTCTTGCCTGCCCAACTACTCCTAAGCACCAGCTCAGCAGTATAAGCAGTAATAATGTGGTAAGATGGTCTACCCGGAGAGTCCACGTACTCAAGAGACAGATACAACAGATTGAACTACATTATAACCTTAATGGTGGTCTCCATGGGATGCACCAGTGAAACAGCAGCAGGAAGTTTCCTTTAACCATTGTTCCTGTGCTATTTGGTTTTGTGGATAAATAAGGACATCAGTGCACTAAGCTAGTAATCCAGAACCTTTCTTGAGCTCTATGTTAGCACACAACCGAAAATAGCATTTAATTAAGAAAAAGTTGCAATATGTTTTTGCAATCAAAGGGAAGTGTGGATGCTGGAGGAAACCTATTAGATTAATAGTAACTTCTTGCTTGGCACATACACAGTTCTAAGAACTTGTTCTTTAAATTTCTGTAGATAAAAACATACTCCTTAGGGCAATAATTAGCTATTATTCTACAGCTACCTAGTTGTATTCCTATAGCCAAATTATTAGAGTTTGATAACTCCCTTGAAATTACATGTGCCATTTTCTCTTTCTGGCATTTTCGCAACAGTATATAGCGTTTTGAATGGAATATTGGGGAACTGGACAAATTTTATCTATTACATGTGAAGAACACCAGCCATACAGAAGTCTCATACAGACATCTCTGGACTGCTTTTAGAAAAGAACAGAGCTGCTAGAGGCCTGGTAAGAAAAATCTTACTTCAAACATACACTTTTTTTGGGGGGGGGGAAGATTATTAAAGGAGTGAGAAGGAGAAAAAAAAGTGTAAGTAACTGCTAAGGATAATCAGTTTGATAGATCTTGAGTGTTCAACAGTTACGCAGTTTTATACCAACTTCATAACACTACGAAGATCATCAAAATGTTGTGTAATACATGTTCATAATAATGAAACAAAGCATCATAGACAGCTTATAAAATATGTATGTGACACTCCTTCCCCCATAGGCCATGTTACATTTTTGAGTTCATCATCAACAATATAGGAATACTCAGTATTTTTCTCACTTTTCAATTTCTGGTTGGTATTAATGAGAAGATACAGAAAATAAGGGGATCATAAGAATATAATGACTAACTAAAATAAAACCTGATGCTTCCCATTCAAATTCCCATTCAAAATTCAAATGCACTAGGAAAAGCTGCATTTACCTTTATGAATTCAGTTTAAAAAAAACCCAAAAAACAAAAAACAAATACCCCAAACTTCTATTAGTACTTGTTCAGATGACTAATTTTTAATGAAATTGCATTCATAGAATCATGGAATCACAGAATGGTTTGGATTGGAAGGGACCTTACAGACCATCCAGTTCCAACCCCCCTGCCATGGGCAGGGACACCCTCCACTAGACCAGGTTGCTTCAAGCCTCATCCAGCCTGGCCTTGAACACTTCCAGGGATGGGGCATCCACAGCTTCTCTGGGCAACCTGTCCCGGTGCCTCACCACCTTCTCCAGGAAGAATTTCTTCCTGATATGTAATATAAATCTCCCCGCTTTCAGTTTAAACCTGTTACCCCTTGTCCTGTCACTACAGGTCCTTGCAAAAAGCCCCCTCCCATCTTCCTTGCAGGCCCCCTTCAGGTACTGGAAGGCTGCAATAAGGTCTCCCCAGAGCCTTCTCTTCTCCAGGGAAGAAGAGAATCATTCTTAAGGGAAACTCAGATGATAAATACGTAGCCTGCGTATCTCTAGTTAACATGCCCCTAGGCTGGACAGGCAACTGCAGTACTTCTGAAGATTATGAGGCAAAACCCAAGTTTTAATAGTATAGTAATATGCTTAGTCACAGCATAACATTGACATTTGAAACAAAAAAAATGAAGCAGTTGCACGCTATAAATGAAGTTACTGAAACTGGATGTGCAAAAATTGAAAATAGATCATATTTTCAAGTCTGCACACATGTAACAATTTGTGTGAAACACTATTTTTATGTAAGCACTTTTTAGGCTATACCATACTTTAAATATACATTTTATAGCATGGCTTTTACAATTAATCTCTTTACCAACAGAGTATCCCATATTTAACTCTCCTTTTAATCCAAATATTATTCAAACACAAATACCTTTTCTATAGTATTAAAATGGCATGCCCATCAAAGCAGGTTTTATATTCACCTTCTACTTACAGTACATTCATCTTTTGCCTCTGTGAGCATTTGACTAGTCTGTAAATATGATCACAAGCAAAAGTAAAATCAGTAAGATCACTGCTTATAGAGAGATGATCTTTGAAGCCAGTGGGTTCTTTAAGAGAAACAGGTAGAGATCAAGAATCACAATAGAAAAAGAAGGAAAGTAAATGCTTTTATATGATGCTTCTATCTTTGGGAGTAAGTAAAGAAACAATCCAAAATATTAGAGAAAACACGGTCTAATGGCAGAGAAAAGATAAACACTGCCCAAGACAACACATGAGAAACAAGCACTTTGACCAGAAGAGGGTGATCACTAGTATAGCCTGGTGTAACACAAGACTGACTTAATTCTGGAAATGGGAGGAAGCAACAATGAAACCATGGAAGTCATGAAAGTAATGAGTAAGCTCAGGAAAAAATCTAGTGAATGAAAGTATAAAAAATGTTTTATGATGCATGTGTATATATTTTCCTGTCAGGAAAATTAATATTTTGAATCCTACCAGGTTATCATAATTTATGGATTTATTTAGAAGGCAACTGTCTTTAAAACTAGAGAAGTATTCTTATCTGCTTTGACTTGAATGGCTAGTGCACTGTCTCTGTCAGAAAAAATAAATGACGGCATCAGATGTTTTGATGCACTCTATTTATAAAGATGGTGTGTATGTTCTTTTCCTCTGAAACCACGGGAGAATTTCACTCCAAGTCTCAAGTCCTTTTTGGTTATCATCTTGAATCTCTCTTGCTCAGTTTTTCTTAGAGCTACATTCCCAGTGATTTCTCTGGAATGTATGGTTTGTGTATGGTTTCTGTCTCATCTCTGCATCTGTTTTATGGCATTTTACATCTTCTTTTCTCACATATGCCTACTGTCAAATACCTAACGAAGCATGTGTCATCCACATGTGTATTTGTTTTGGGTGGTGGCATGTACCTATGTTCTCGTGGAGGCTGTTCTTTTTCCAGAAAGTTTGACTACTTCTTACAGTGATTTTCAAGTCCACTGTCTATGACAACTAGCTGTAGTATGTTTTATCGAACAGCAATGCTGTGTATAACAGGCCACCTCAATGAATCGAACCCTGCATGGAAAACATACTAGCAAAAGCACAGGTATACACATTGCAGCCTCTTCAGGAGAGTCACTACATCATTTTTCATACGAGTACTTGCACTAGACAGCAACCTTTACTGGCAATACAGTAGGGAAAGTTGGTCAGTCTACCAAATGTTCAATAGTAACTCAAAACTATAACATAATTAACAAGGCTGTGCACACTAGTGTTCTTTAATTGTATTCAATATTTGTAAATAATTTCCACTTACTTGTAAACTTTAAGAAAACAGCTCATGCTTATCCTGTTATTTCTCCAAATATATATCTCTTAGGCCAAGATTTTCCATTCTGTTCTTCTCTTCAAGGATGAATTATGTTTAGGGAACATCAGTGAAACTGTGTAGGTATTTTAATACAGTGGGAGGACAAATACAGAAATTTAAACATCAAAAACTAGAATTTAAGTACATCATGATACAGAAAAGGACATTTTAAATAAATAGGTAATTTGGATTTGATTTTTAAGTTATGGCTATTTGAGAATTCCATGCTAACTATTCCTAAAAGGTACATTCTTCTTTCAATCTTTGGTTTTTTTTTTTTTTCTATTGTAATTGAGTTGTACCACCTGGGCAGAGACATTTATTTGTATTTAATTGCATTGTAGAAGTCTAGGCAGATTCTCCAGGTCAACAATTCAATTTTGTGAACCACTTACTGTTCCCGTCAAAAGTTTAAAGAGAAAGTAAAAAAGGCTCTGTGCTTATGAATGCATGGCATTGCAAGTCTGTGAGAAATCAAATCAGTGACAAGTTAGTACTGCTTTCTGGCTCACAAATGGAGCACCCACACATCTTCTGAAGCGCTGACAAAGTAGGTGGACTTATGTTTTCCCCTATGGCCACACTGAGAAGCAAATTGTCAACACGTGCCCAGTTACAAAATGCAGTAGTCTTAAAAAAAAAAAGAAGTTGTAAGAGGAATACTTAGCATTCAGGAAATACCCAGTAATGTTTTATTTATCCTTACACCTTTTCCATTCTTACCTTAAAATCAATAAATTACACTTTGGAAGTTATTTTTATTACAAATTCATGTTAACAGCCATAATTTAAAGGATTGCAAAAGTTACTTATGTTTATTTCATTTTATGAAATGTGTGTTTTCTGTTGCACAACGTGTGTTTTCTGTTCCTGTTCGCACTGTAACATCCTTTCTTAAGGGCCACAGGATGTCTAAAAGAAACGGGACATCTGCTGCAGGTTTTAGAAGGCTATTTTAGCCACCATATAGGACTTGCTAAAATGTCGTCACATAAATAGCTAACTTGATAGCCAAATTTCAATCACCTTTCTTTTGTCAGGTTTTTTGACTAAAAAAAAAAAAGTGATGAATTGCTGCAATAAAGAATTGATTGGAAATATGAATGCGATTTATCTCTACGTGGGGAGCCACAGCTGCCTCTTACCTTCCTTTTGGCTAATCACTCCAAGGAGACAGCTTTAGGTGTGTCTATAAAATGCAGAGTAACTGAAACCACCACAAAACATTTGCGGACATTGGAAACAATTTGTCTAAAAGTTACGTATTCAAGTGTTGGGACAGACCTTGGCACAAGCTAAAAGCGTGCCAGCTAGCACTTCCCCAAACAACTTCTGGGCCCAGGTTGGGAGTTAGTGTGAGTCAGGAACCATTCCCAATGGGCAATAGATGCATGTGACTATCCTGTTTTGAAGAATAAAAGGGTTTAATAATACAAGCATGAAACACCATGTGGCTACCAGCATCAGTGCCTGAGAGCAGTCCCAGGCACGTTTAACCTGCTAGTTTATATGCAGCCACTGGATCTTTTGGCTGAGGTGGTTAAACGACTCAGTATCTGAAGAATGGAAATGTTGTGCTTTCATTGAAAGAATCAGTTTTTAAGAGCCAAAGCCCAAGAAGCTTTTTTAACATACGTGATGTAGATAATCATCTGCCTGTCTTAAATCCTCTTTTTGCTGGCAAGTTCATTATAAACAGAGTGGCAGGGCATTTTAAGCACGACATGACATGCTCAGATTTCTTTAATCCATAAAAGTATGGATTCATACTTTAAGCTTGCGCTGGACACAACAGTCCTTAAGGCCAATTTTTAACTTCTGTCTTTTGCCAGAAGATGACTGTCCACATTGACTTGCTGGTCAATGAAGATGTACTGATTTACTTTTACACCTTAAAAAGTGTGTGTGTGTGGAAACACCCAAATGTTTTTATCTTACCTCTCAAAATCATCCATAGGGGCCCTCGCAGCTCTTGTATGAAATTGCACAGGATTTCTTATGTAATCAACATGCAATTCTATATCTCTGTTATAAAACATGACAGTAAGTTGTTTTCCCAGTGCCTAGCCAAAACAAGACATTTGAGAGGAAGCAAGTTATATACAGCTCAAATTAAAAAAAAAAAAAAAAAAAAGAAAAATGTTTTGTGAGAGGTTAAGGAAGCTATAGAAGAAATGGTACCTGCTTCCTTTCTTAAGTTCATCAATGGTGATTCCACACAAAAGAGCCTGAAGATCATCTTTAGTCAGATTTCAGATTTCTTTAAATGACAATGTGTAACTGAGCATATATCTTCCCTAAAAAAAAAAACAACAGTTATTAGGTCTGTTCTTCCAGCTCTAATGTAACAATACTGGGATAGTCTGCTTGTCCACCAGAGTAATCTATCACTGACCTCTTTTTCTGTTATATAATGAATTTTATTATTATATGTTTTATAGTCTAAATTACGTTTTACATTTTCTGTTAACTTTATTCAGAATCCCTAGTACCCTGCTTAATAAGAACTGACTGTCACATTCAAATTAAAGGACTAGAGCTTTGTCTTCCATCATTTTCCTCCATACAGAACTGTCTTTTACAAGCATACTTTGTAAAAGATGTATCTGCCATAGAATTTGTATCATGTCTTCATACAAACACAAGCACATTCTTAGCATGGTAGAGAAGGTGCATGTTTTTCACTTAGAAAAAAATGAAAAAAGATTATTTTATTTCATATCCTTGTTGATAAATTATGCTAAATAATTAGAAGAAGGAAAAAAATATTACCTCCATCTGGCTTCCTAGGAAAACAAAAAATCAGGAGCCACCATCAAGTTGTAAGCTTAGAGCAAATAATTACACAAATATTTTGATCCTCAATCTGCAGGCTTCCTTGGCTTTTCAGTTTACCCGAACCACTGAAAGCCTCACCTGATATTTAGGTTGCTTACTTCTCATAATTAATATTCCCCAGTGAATTAATTACGTGGTGTTACTTTTCGCTCTTGTGAACTAAAGTCCATGCAAAGAACTTAACGTTGTATTACTTCACATACAGCATTTATTATTACATTCTTCCTACTCGCTGTTGTAGTCCAACCTGACGACCAGATTCCAAATAATTTGCATACTTAAATTTAGGATGATAGCTAATGATTGCATTACTATATTACTTTCAGAAAATAAGCTCCCACAATTCTATAGGAAAGTTCTTTACAATTATTTTAAACCCCCCATAAAAATATATAACTATAATTTTTTAAAAAATATTATTTTACTGACACATCACATTTATTTAAAAAAAATCTGCCCAGAAATACATACCGCCTCTAAATTACTAAAAGGTAAACATAACAATCTTTGTGCATCCCATTAACAACTTAAAATGACAGGTGCCTGTATGTTATGCCAGCTCTCAAAGAGGCAAAATTGGAAAAGCACGATACATTTTTCATTCATTCCATGGAAAAAATCAAATTACAACATGCAACCTCTAAAAAAGCATCGGTGCCAGGTGTATTTTTACTGCAATATTACATGCAGTCCGTGACTTATGAAGCTGACTAACAACATGCGGCTGCCAGGGAAGTTAACATAGAAATGAAGAGGGCAAAGAGGTCTCTTCACAATTTTCAACAGTCTACGCACATGTACCGTCTTTGCATCTAGAAAGCTTGCCTCAGTAGGCAGCTGTAAACAGCATCGAGAGGTGCCTACAACGTACCATGTATTTTGTGAAAATTGCTTGAGACATACATTTTAAAAACACTACTGTCTCCACGAAGACCTTTAATTCCTGCCTTTTAAAGTTGCATTAAATACTCTCTGAAGAACAAGAAACGAGCCTCGGAATAACTGACAGCGCAAATACATTTATGGGAGCCCAGTCATTTGTTTCGGGCAAAAGACAGAGTCTCCCTTGACATCAAAGGATTCTAAAGGGTTAGGTTCTAAAGCTTTACCCTGAAACTTGCAGTTCATTTTCAGGACTGTATAGGTGTGGATTTACCAGGGGAACCCGGAGAGTTTTCCCCTCCACCGCACGGCCACCAGCTTTGTTCAGCGCAGTATCTCGCCTTAGAGTGCCACGGTCTGGTTGCATGACTGCATAGCTCCTCCCAGAGATTAGGACTACCTCCACCCCGTGACTAAGGCCTGGAACAGAAATAAGGTTTAAAGTATCTCGACAGGTTTTTAGGTAATATTCTGAAACGCTTCATTTGTCCCTTTTGCTGTCCATTTCAGGTATAATGAGACGAACCCCATGCATACTCAAGTATTTCTTAGGAGCACAGCGTGAATGCATTCTGCAATAAATTACTGTGGGTGGACCTTTGAAGACAACAGGAACCACTTGGTGAACGCAATTGATAAATTTGAGCTTTCCTTTTTAAAAATGGATTACACTAGTATCTAATGGAATAAGGAATAAGTATTAGGCACAAAGACTGATGAACACACTTTATTTACTACACCAATTTTTAACTATTTCAAATGGATGACTTGAAGTAGTAAATGCATAAGCAATTATAGGACTGAGACCTTTTATATCAACTGAGAACAAAGGCATGTAATACATTTTTTTCAGAGCCCGGTTCACCCTGTCTCCCTTAAACTTACATGAGTATGTACCCATTAGATGTTGGTATTTCCAGTCCTGAATTACCGTATTCTCCAGTGCCATCTTCATTTCTGAACTTTCAAACAAAAAACACAGTTGTAAACGGAACTTTGATAATCCAACATTAATAGTTGTTCAGGCTCGAGAGAGGCGGTTTAACTCTGTATTAAAGACAGAGCATTATTCAAGAAATCCTATGACTTAGAAAGATTCAAGTGCATTGGTGTAAGGTATTATCCCTTTGTGCAAATAATATCCATGCAGAGCTGAAAGGGTGTGTTTATATGTCACAGGGTATTTACAGGTGTGTCCAGCTGTATGGCTGAATCCCGCAGTAGGCAGACAAGTAAGGCTTCCTCTAGAAATCAAGGGATTTTTGTCCAAGTACTGCCGAGCAAAACGACATAAGCGGGTATGAAAAAACAGGGTTAATTCATCGGCTGTGCATGCTTCTTCACTATCATCCTGAGCTGTGATTATTCACAGTTTTGCCCGTGCAGAGGAACACCAGACGACCTTTCAGACTGGGGCATTCTCTTTCTCGAAACTCTCCTTCACATCCCCCAGTTAAAACACTTCCAGTAAATCTGGTGGCAGTCGGGAGCATCAGCCTCCAGCGAAGAGCCCTTCACCCGAACATCAGCATTCTCCCCCGTGCTCGTCCAAAAAAAGCTTGTTTTCAAAAGCCACTCCGGTTCGGTACGTCCACCTGGAAATCCCTCGCCCCAGCAACGCTTTCCTCATCGGGCGTTTCAGTTCCTGCGGCACGGCCTCCTCACACCCACGGAGACGGACGCTGGCGGCGGCAGCGACTCCAGCAGCGTCCCGGGGCGGACACACCTCACCCGGGGGGCCGAGGGGGGCTGCCGCCTGTGTGGCTTGTTTTAAGGTGCCTTTCTAGGTCTGCCTCCCGCGGGGCGGCATTTTGCAGTCCTCCCCCCATCCGTAGGGAAGACAGGAATAAACCCCCAAACGTGTGGCTTTCTCAACGGTCACTTCTTCCCAAATCGCTGGCTGCCTTCCTCTCGGCGCAGGCCTGCGCGCAAACGCCGGTCCGGTCCCGCACGCCAAAAGGGGCAAAAAAACCAGAAAGAGAAACCCGGGCGGCAGCCGAAGGGGTGGGGAGGGGAGCGGCGGAGGCGCAGCGCTGGCCGCCGCCAGCCCGGGCGCGGATCGCCGCTCCGGCTGCGGCGGCGCCGGGAGGGAGCTGCGCAGTGGCGGCGGCGGAAGCGGTGCTGGTTGAGCGGGGGAGCGAGCGGGCGAGGAGGAGGCAGCGGAGGGAAGGGGGAGGCTGTTGGTGTTTGGCGCCGGTGGAGGGAGTCATTCCTGCAGCTGCACTTCCGGTCGGCATTTTGTTCTGAGAGGGAGCGAGAGAGACACATACAGGATCCTTCCCCCTCCTCCTCCTCTTCCCCCTACCCCCCCGCTCGGTACCGGCTCACCGTGCCCAGGCTGCCCCCTCCCCGCCCTCCTGCGCTCGCACACACAGAAGGAGCGGCGGCGGCGGCGGCGGCGGCCCCCTGGCAGCGCTGCCCCCCGGCCACCCCCGGCTCCCCCGCGGCTCGGAGTGCGTCTCGGAACCGGTTCGGCGCGGCCCGGCGCGGCCCGGCCCGTGTTGATGTTGTGAGGCAGGCTCGGAGGGAAGGGATTTGTCTCGGCCGCTCACCCCCCGGCTCTACATGTTCGCTGCACTGAGGAGGAGACGGAAGAGGAGCCAGCCCCCCTCCCGGCCCGGATTATTGTTGTTATATTATCTCCCCTCCTCCTCCTGCTCCGCGGCGGCGGCGGCGGCCCAGCGGCGGCGGCTCCTCTGAGGAGGGAGGGGGGCGGATTTCTCTCCCCCTCTCTCGGATTCTCGTTGGATTCAGACGCCGATTTGCTCAGGTAATCCCCCCTCCTTGTCTCCCCTTCCCCTCCCTGCCCTCTCCAGCAGCGGGCCGGGCCTCCCAGCCCAGGCGGCCCAGCACTGCCGGGAGCAGGGGGGGGATTAGCTGTTATCCGGGGTAGAGAGGAGTAAGTGGCAACCGGAGGTGTTTATTTCGTAGCCCTCCTTCCTGCTCGCTCGGGTTTGTCGCGGAGGTTGGTTCCTCCCGGGCTGCCGGGAGGCCCAGGCCCGGCAGAGAGCGCAGGCCCGCCGGCCAGCGCCTTTACTCCAGCTCGGGGATTAGAAAGGCGAAGCGGCTTCTCGGTGACAGGCCTCAGCCCGGAGAGGAGCAGGGGGAGGAGGAAACAATGCAATTAGCCGCAAATGTGCGCTGATCCTTTGCCATATTTACAACTTCACCGGGGCGAGGGAGGAAGGTCCCGGCTCAGACAGCCCTCTGAAGTGGGGAAGGAGTGAGTGGAGGAATAGGGGAAGAGAGACAATGTAAATACTCGGGAACAAAAATACCGCCTCTCTCCGCTGCTGCCTTCTCCTTCTCACCAACTGCCTTCTGAACATTCAAAAGTTAGAATGCGTATGGATTTATTATGCGCGGAGGTTTAATCTCCAAATAATACAGCGATTGATTTGTGTGTTAATCACTTGGTATATTTATAGCGTAAAACTAGCGCTTGTGGCGTGATTGACACAACACGGACACCTGCAGACCCATGAAATACAGATAGGCGAGCATATTGTATCAGGTACTACACACAGTCTCCATGTCTGCGTGCTGCGTACGTAGGAGGAATATTTACTAAATTCAGAAGAAATATTATTTTATGCTTCTAATGAAAACGAGGGAGAGGTTGTGTGTAAAGTGCGGTGTTTATGACATTTAGGGGAGCAGAGTGAAGATGAGATCTTACCCAGAGTACCTGAGGATCAAACATAAATTTAACGAAGTAAAAAGTGAGGAATGCTTAGAAAGTGTCATCCTTTCTTGTCAGGGCATATCACTTGGAGATCCTGAGGTTGTTATTGGCTGTTTGTGTCCATGATGTTTGAATATGTAATTAGGTGTCATTTTAACAGGTCAAATGTGTTTTGTAAATGACTGTTGATTAAGTGTCAGGTCTCTATAAATAAATGGTAGCTAATTTACAGTAAAGTAAATCTCGGATTTATGTGTGTTAGGGAATGTTACTAAAAATCGAGGTAGATTAAAAACAGACACCCTGTAAACTAATGAAGGATAATCCTACAGATATTACACGGTTGAGAGAAATTTTAAGATACAAAATTTCATCTTTCATATAGAAAAGAAATTTGCAGATGGCAAACGAGTAACAACATTACATAATTTGTCTCTTTCAGCGTGTTTTTTACTTGTTCAGGCAGATCGCTGAAATAATAAGTGGTTAATGTATGTGATAGAGTAACTTTCTGCTGTATTGTGTTTGGAGCATTATGATAAAACTGTGCTATCGTGCCTCTGAGTGCCCTGATACATGTTTAAAAGGGTGAAGTTAATATAGCTGTCACGTAGAAGGCGTGTTTTTAATGCTGTAAATCCGTGTAGTAGTCAGTAGCGTGTCCGTGATTTGTATTGGTCAGGGAGCAGTTTGAATTTTAAAAAGCCTGAAGATCCTGCTGAGCCCCAATCCCGGCCTCCCTCCCTCCCACTAATCTCCCATTCCTGTCTTTGTGCTGCCTGGTCCTGTTAGACACTGTTTGCAACAGGGCCTCAGGCCTGCGTGCGTGGAGAGGAACCATTTACACTTCGAAAATACAGCTTTTTATTTTTAAACTTGGTGAATCGCAGAGGGAGCCACTAGTTGTCTCTAACTGTCCCTGTCTCAGTGTGTAGCAGCAGAATCCCTGTTTTCTTTCGATCCGGAACATGTGTAGAGGCCGAGTGTTAACTCTGCTTTACAGGAAAGAAAGGACTGTGCAGAAGTAGTTGTAGTTCTTGGGTAGTTTTCATCATCAGGAAGCGACATGAGCGCTAGCGTTTCTTTCCTCGTCTGTTCAAACAGCTCTAGTTTTAACAGAAAATGGGTTTGTTAAGCTAACAGTAGTTCTCTGACTTATTTTTTGTTTAAGGAGGCTTGCTTTGAATATACCAGATATGAGCAGAAAATGAGCTACTGTAGTTACGTAGTTCCTGTCAAGTTTATCTTGCCAGGGTTGTGTTTATGGCATAACTTATTTTATTATTAAAAAAATAAAATAAAATCAAAGCACGTGCACTCTTTTGGTATGAAAAATAGGCTTATTTATAGAGGGAAATTTAAGATGGTGACTATTTGTGATGAGTTTTTTGTTTACTTCTTCTAAGATTATGTGATTAAACCTGAATTAGGTGCTTTATCATGGTTTATATAGTTGCAGATTTCTTTATCTCACAAAAATGTATTTAGCATACAGAAATATTTTATGTGGAAATATTTAGAAGATGACTTATCTTAGGTTTAGACTGCACATTTTAGAATATTTGAGAGAGTGTGTGTGTGAGAAGCAGGACTATGGCAACTTCATACTACTTCTTCCCTAATGTTAGGAGATTGTACTGTTCACTGTAAAGAGGATGTAGTCATTTTATTCATGTTACATAAATGCAAAATTAATTACTCTCAAGGTGTTAGTTGTGACAATTACTTTAAGTGAAAGCAGGAAACAGTTTCTTCTTGTCACCTTTTATTTTTTACTTTTGGCTACTGGTTTTTTAGGTTGTTTTTTTTTTTTTTCTCTCAAATTCTGAAACGTTTTGCCTAAAGTTATACCCACAAAAAAAATCTTTACCTGAAGTCATTTGTTGTCTTTTAAAGCTGTTTTAGTACTTAGGAAGTACATCGGAACAAGCATACCAGTGAAATAATTTGGGTTTTTACATTTCAAATGTTTGAATTTTGATTTAGGAGAAACAGAACAGGATCAGAGAAGCAAAATTGTATCACTAAGATCCTTTGCAAATCCCTGTTCTATGTAAGAGTACAGGTACCCCTCTGCAACCTTATTGCATGTTTTGAGACTCCATGTACATTAATGTTTGCATGACTCTTCTTGCAGAATGAGAGTAATTTCCTTGGGATAGAACCACTTCCTTTTTTAACTTTTTTTCGTTTGTTATTTTTATGTACATTATATTACAAGGTGTTAAACTCAGAATATTGAATTTATATTAACATTTCATAAATATCGCACAATGTGAAGTTAGTGGATAATGGCTGTAACTAGAAAAGGAAAAAATATAGCTCTATTCTGAATATCTAGACCTAGGAAAGAATTTAAGTCTTCAAATTCAGAAATTTATACTTTCTACAACTTATTTTAAAGGAGTATATAATATTCATGGATGTGTGGACACTTTGACAACAATTATGGGCATACTTAATCGGAAAAATATAAGTAGTGGTAGCTTTAGAATTTGGTGTCTGGTAGGTATGAAGTGGGTCATCCAGTGTTAGGATAGCTGTTTAGTGTCACAGAATACATCACTAGAAATATTTAACGTTTGAAAAAAAAAAAAAAAAAGGCTGTTTCAACATGCTACTGCTTATTTTCAGTCTTGCTTTTCATATGCCTTTATTAGAAGTAGTACAGGTTAGGTTGGCTTCTGATTTCGAATCATCAGGAGTAAGGAACACGCAGTTCCACAGAGGTACTTACAAGGAAATGCTTGCAATTGTCAACACCTGAGTATTGTTGCTGTAACCCTGTACAATAATGATCCTTATTAATAATCAAAAAAGGAAGTCCTTTTGAAATGACAGCTGTTAAAGGCTTGTATTCTAAAAACCTTCAGTGTAATTTTTCTATACTTGTGCTTTTATTTTCTTAGTGTTACAAACATACTTCCTAGTAGCTGATCCTGCCCCCCACAAATAGTATGGGAGAGGTGCTTTATATGGACATCTGCCGCACCCCAGGAGTGAGGAAATTGTGTTTGAGGAGATTGTGCAGGACCTATATATGATTGTGTCTTACTTCCTGTCCCTACTGTTCAGTGTGGAAAACCTCACTAGCGAAAGGGAGGGGAGAAAGGATTTTGGCCCAAATATATGTAGAAACTAAAAGGAATTCCAGTCAAACTCAACGTGGTTGTTGATACTGTACTACTTGGTTTACACAAATAACTTTATAAAACCATAAACACCGAAGAACATTTTTATGTTAAAGTCAGGAAAAAGTCCAGAAAAGTTCACTTTTATGGCCTTTTGTATTCGTATCAGGTGGTTTTAGGTGGTTTTCCAATCAGAGATCTCAAAATTCTTTGTATGGGTAGAAATTTTAATTTTTCAGATTATTGCTGTGGTTTGATTGAAGCACTTAGGTTTTCTGTAACAGTGTGTATGTTTAGACATGCAATGCATTTTAGAGGAAAAGTGTCAAAAAAAGGCTACGCTGCAAAGTAAGGGACTCGGATAAGGAAACAGCAGGCTAAGATTGTAGGAACAATCATAATCCAGGCCCCTTCTCCATATGCTGGACCTGTAACTACGTTGTTATCTTCCACCTTACCCGTGCAGCCCCAGTGCATGGGAAATGCCAGCTGACTGGTATACTGTTATAACCTAGTTGGTGTATTTTTCTTTGTCATCCAGCATGCAGCCTGCTGCCTTATTGCCTGGTGTATACATCTAAATCTTTCATGGATGCTGAAGTGTTTTCATCTGTTAATTTGTAAGAATTTTCTCAAAATAAATAACTGTACTTCACGAACATTAGAGACTTTTTTTTTTAATCTATAAAATATTTCTATTTTACTGATGGAAGACTGAAACCAACTCAAAATAGGGGTTTTTTTAAAGTGTTTATGAATCTTCTGTAATTTGACATGCTTTATTCTTCAGATGTTTAGGGTTATTTTATGGCACCTAATAAGTTCATAACATTCTTTGACTTTATTTGTGGGTCAGAG
Organism: Rhynochetos jubatus; assembly: GCA_027574665.1. Lineage (NCBI taxonomy): Eukaryota > Metazoa > Chordata > Aves > Eurypygiformes > Rhynochetidae > Rhynochetos > Rhynochetos jubatus. The sequence goes on along the minus strand of CM050690.1, from coordinate 70,743,396 downwards.
TGTACCGCCTTTCAACATATTTGGGTCATTGTTTCTCATGCTGCGTCCTTAAGAAATATAGAATGGGGTTTTGCTGATGGCCTTAAACATTTATTGTTTCAACTGTCTTGATCATGCCAACAGCTGGAAAAGAATAATTTTCCTGTTCTGAAAAATTAAAAATAATCACCATCCATATTGTGAAGAAACTAAAGTCAAAGTTGATCAGGAAGAACGGAGACAACTACTAGGTAGTAACCCAAATCCCGCATAAAATTAAACATCTTGCCTACCTCAAACTGTTACTTTGTTAACTTCCAGCAGGAACTAGCAACCCTGGAGGGTATCCTCAGCACTGGTTATGGCTGTTAGGGATAAAGCTGCCTCTTCAAGTGGCGATTGTTGCAGCTGACTGAACTGCTGGAAGGGAAACCTCTGCAGCCTGGAGGTCTGACCATTGCATGGCCATGTCCGCCTGTTGTCCAGCTGCTGCACCGCTCTGATGGGAAAGCGAGGCTGTTTGGAGATGTAAAAGTGCGTTCCTAGCCGGAACATTGCTTTTGGGATGCCGAGGTCCAGGTCGAAATGCCTGATCTGTGTTGGGCAAATAAAAACTTGAGCTTTTTTCTCCCCTTACAGCTTTTTATCCCCTGTGCTCTAGGCATGGCCCAGACCCTGTGAGCTATTAGGGAACAAGTGGATAAGTAGCACCGAGCCCTTTCTTTTTTTCCTTTTTTCCTTTTTTTCCTTTTTTTCTTCTATCTTTACTTGTGATAGAAGTTTCAGTAGAAATAAGTTTGATTGTTGTGGGTTTTGTTTGTCTGTGAGTTGTTTTGAGGTTTTTTTGTTTTGTTAAATAAGAGTTGATTTTTATAAATGGCAGTTTCCAGCAAGAGATTTTTTGGACGGGGAACTTTTTAGTCAATTGGATTTATTGACAGTGTTTTATTCAGATTCTTTAGTAAAAAAGTGTAATATCCAACAGAAGGCACCTCCTTTTACTCTGTAACTTGGATTTGTTATGTTGTGCCATATATGAGGCAGAGACCCTGTAAACACCAAAAACCAGTATATGATTGCTTTATGAATGACTCTCATAAAGCACAAAGGACTAAACTGTAGGTGTAAGCAACCATAATTCTGCCATTTCTTAATATTTTAATACTTGGGTTCGTAGTACTAACCATTTTTATCTTTTTTTTTTTTAAATACAGTGTAATTTCTCAAGCTCCCTTGAATATAGACATGTATCTGTGATAGAGGAGAGGCTGTTAAGCTCGAATATGAGAAATAGGGGTTGCACTATGTTGACCAGGTACTCTTAAAGGATGAAGTTACAACTACCTTGTCTCTGACATTTTGTTTTCAAGCCTTAGGTTTTAACAGAGACTTGCCCCTTTCTTGCATGTTATTTGCTGTACAGATATGTCGCTTTCTCTGTTTTTTTGGATACACTTACTAGATATTAGGGATGAGGCAGGGTGGGAAGGCAGGTAGGTGCTACATGCAGCAGCTACCTTAGTGCCTGTAGAAAAATATTCTGGAACCTGGTTTTTGTAGTCTGAAAGCTGAGAAAATTTTGGTAAGACTCTAATAACACTGTGGTGAGAACTCACGGGGAGTGCTTTCTGGAGATCTAAAATCAGTTTAAGTTCAATTTGGTTTGGGTTTTTTTTCACCTGAAGGAAAAAGCCTGATGCTTCGTTTTTTAAATCTGTAGTTCAAACTAAGGAGGTATGATTGCTTTTTACTACATGGATGCTAGGTTTTCCTATTGTTGTTCTTTTTTTTTTTTTTTTCTTTTTCAAATAATGGGAAATGGATTTGCATCTACTGGCATGCTGAGTGATGGTTCTTCCTGGCAATTTCCTTAAAAACTCATTTTGAGGCATAACCTGTAACACTGAAAAACTTCAGTGTATCCTATTGAAATGTGGCAGTTACCAGGAATTGAAACATTGCTTAACAGAGTTACTAGTCAGCTTCAAGAATGTATGTTGCTCCCTGCTTTTTTTGTATTGGTAGGACTGGTAGAGACTCTTCTAGGTGTCCTGACATTATTTAAAGGCACTGATTTTACTTCTTACTTTGCTAAACTTCAGTCATTTGGGCTGAAATCTTCAGTGCTGGGTGACTGCCCTTTATTGACTGATTTTTTTAATAACACTTAAAACCAAAATAATTCACTGGATCTTAAGGGTCATCCTAGAGAAGAAGGTGTTAAATAATGGTTTCTGACTTTTTCTTCAAGTAAGTGGAACACCTCCATTTGTTGGGAAAGGAATTTAAAATTTGAGAGTGCGGTGACATTTTGCATTAGGGAGTTGAATTTTGTTGCCATTCAAAAACCAAAAAAATTGGACAAATTATTAGTGTCTGAAAAATTAGCTGACTTCCCTGACTGTAGGCATTAATGTTGAAAAATTTTGTGTGTACAGCAGGACTTTCCTGGTAAGTCCTGAGCAGTGAGATGTGGTATGGACTCTTAGTTTTCTGGTGTCCATTCCCAGCTTATCCACAGTGCTGATTTGTTTGAATGTGGAAAAGACAAGAACTGAGGTTGCAGGTGGCTGGAAGGGTGAACATATGGAGGAGAAGAGTGGTGGACTGGAAACAGACCTACAGAGGAATGGGAGGGAGTGAGAGTTTGAAGGCCAGAAACTGGGGGGAGGGTAGGAGCTTTGGGATTCCTAACAAAGGAATGACTGAACTGTGAGAACTGGATAAAGGAGCTGGTGGGGCAGATTCAGGTGTCCTTAGTGAAGATATGGGAGGAGCTGTGAAACTGCCTTAGCAAGAAGCCAAGACAGGAGGGTACTTTGGAGTGGGTGTACAGTCAAGGGAAGCAGTTCAGGAATGGGAATGGGTTGGACATATGTACTGAGAGAGGGGAAGAAGAACAAATTGCTTGAGAAGCCAGAAGTACAAAATAAGAATTGGCTGGGAAAAGAAGCATTATTTCACACACAGGAATTCATTGTTTGAATTGTCTTTTTTTTTTTTTTTAATAACTGAGGAATTCACATAGTAATTCTTGTAAGAGCAAACAATAGGGAATTCTCTAGCTCAGATTATAGACCTGTGTAGTCTGCATTTGGCATCTTTTGTGAATGCATTGTGGTAGTCTTTAAGTCTGTCATTGCTTTTTTTTACTTCCAACAGGATGCCTGTTTCACTCTCTGTGGAATGAGTGTAGACTCCTTAATGGAGGGTGGTTGTGTGTTTTTGTTGTGTGGTTTTTTTTGTTTTGGTTTGTTTTTTTTTTTTAATAAATCCAACAGGTTGCATTAATGTCTCCTAGGATTGGTCTTATGTATTTTCCCAAGGCAGAATTGCCTTGGGGAAAGGGATAGACTCTTGAGATTACTTCCAGTCCTGTCTTGTATGGTTAAGTATTTTGATTTGTCTTTGGTGTTCAGTGTGTAGTCCTTTGCCTTAATCACTTCACATCATTAAGCTCCGCTCCAGAGATAGAATTCTTAATTTCCTCACAGGCTTTTCTGTGACATGTATTTTAGTATTGGAATGCTTCACAAACACTTATTTTTTAAATTGTTTTTTGAGGAAAGTATGTAATCATGCAGGTTGGGACCTGGGATGAAAAAGTTGGTCTTTATAACTTTCGAAGTCTAACTGGAGTAACTGTAGGACCTGAATTTTACATTAATTTGAATTTTTTTTGCATCGTTACGTGTGTGATAATATTAGAACAGCTTTTGTTAATTTTGGTTACAAATATGACTAATCAGTGCTTCTTCAAATTAGGCTTTGGAGCTTGCAGGAAAAAAGGAACACAGAAATATTTACCATTTGTAATAGAAATAGAGTGAGATTCCCAAGAGTGGCATTTTTCTGTTTCCTGCTATCTGATCTGCAGCTTCTTTCTGTTCATACTTCCCCTTCATTTTTACTTGAAGTTTGAGAGTCATGTATACAACAGACCTTACAGCCTTATGAATAGCCTCTGATTCATTTCCAGAGCAGATCCCTCCTGTAAGCTGAATGAAGATTGGGCCTGGGGGTGGGAGGGGAATGCTACACAATTGTATAATCCAAGGACTATGTCAGAATTCTTGAGTGCAAGGGGCATTTATTAACTTCCGACTCACGTTGAAAATGCAATCTTTCAACCTGGGGGTGTGGGATTTCCTGGTAGAAGTTTAGAAAACTTTGAGAGGATAGGGAGAAAGTAATGTTTGAGTATTTGTTGATGTCAACTTTTCTGTGTTGTGTTCTGTTTTAGATTTTTTTTAAAGTCAGATATTCAATATTTTTAATGATACAAATTTTAACATACTGAAATGCATTTAGTGTAATATCTTTTTAGGCATTGCCTTGTAAACCAGCTGCCACAGGGCAGTAAGTAAAATTTTTAATCTTAATTTCTACATCATAAATAGGGACTTTATAATACTGCTGTTGAGCAGGTCAGCTCTCGAGTGTCAGTCAAAAGTTTGATATCTGTGAGCATGCAAAATGGAACTCGCAACTCCTCTGGTGCTGAGTAAGGGAGCCATATTGGTTCGTCAGTAGAAAACATTGGAGAGATTTTTACCTCCTGAACGAGAGTTTAAATCATTTTATTTGATAATCATATACTCTCTTTCAGGCTTTTTCCCTGTTGTAATTAATTTTCTTTGCACTGTGATGTAGTACTCCTTCGACAAGAGGAGAAGGGAATGCTCGCTACCTCATAAAAACTTAGAGCTGGTCGAAGACTTTAATGGATAGTGACAAATACTTGTTTGAACCTCCTGCTACTGCAGAGGATTTTAAAACGTGTGTGCCTCATATCCTGAGCATGTGCTCTTCCTCTGTCCTGCCTAGATTTTGAGTGAAGGGTTGGAGACAGTGGCTACTACACAGTGCGAAGTAATCAATTTTGTGTGTTAGACATGTTCAAAGCATGTGTAGGGCTGGACCTTTCTACTCCGAGGTTCTTGCCCAGGCTTAGGTGTAAAACAGTTGCTGAACCATTTAGTTCTGCATAACTAGTGGCAGTTCTGACATAAACTGAAGCAAAGCTGTAGATGAACTTTCCTGGTGATAATTTAGGTGACTAATGGCTCAGAGAGTTGTTGGAACACACTGTGCACTCCAGGGTCACTATTATAAAAAATTATTTAGAGTAACTCTAAATAATCTGGCTCTGTGTATGTACTCACTGGAGTAATTCCCTCTGGTTCTGTCCAGCATGATGTAAAGTTTAGTCACGTTATTTACAGAAATAGATCATGCATTTTTACCATGGAAAATAGCATTAAAATATTTGAGGAATTGCAATAAAAATAGGTATGGTTTAAAAACTGTTTTGTCTGTAATTTTGTAAATATCATTACATGAACAAGCCATCATAATACTGGAAGGTAAACATTCTCACTTTTCACGTCACACTGTAATCTTAGCCTACAACCTGGAGAAAGAATAATGAAAGCTACTTGTTTAATTTAGTGCCATGTTAAATGATTGTATTGAAATAGTAGACTTCAGAAAAGGAATTTACTGTTTTTCTGTGAATGTTTGTGTTTATTCCTGACAAATCCTTTTTCTGCTCTCAAAGCAGACATATGATGTCATGGGATTAAGCAAATTTTTAATCACATCTTGATAAATAATTAGCCAATGAAGTCTTATGAAAAGCTCTGTAGGTGGACTTGTGAGGGTTCAATATAGCTTAAATCCTGATAATTTGAAGTTAGTGCATGCTCAGCTAGAGTGAATGTTCAATTGTGTATATGTAGCCTGTGGCAATTGCACGTAACTTGATTTAATTTAACCCTGTTTCATTGCTGGCTAAGGAAGGTTGAATTAGTTCGTGTTCTTCATGGGCTTGGTGTATATTCACAATTACCGAAATTCAGCTGATGGACACTAACCCGAGTGTCTGGGCTAGTCAACTTGCCCAAATTTGACAGATGTTCCACGTAGCCCTATGGGAATTTTGGGAGAGAACATTATTTGTCTGAAACAAAACTGTTGAAGGCCTTGTACCTGCACCTGATTTCTGATATAGGTGTAAATTTGAACACGCAATTGTTTTGGGAAGAACAGTAAAAATGGGTGAAATATCTCATTGTAAAATAAACTAAATTTGAAATCCTGTTAGAAGATATCATAAAGCTTGTTATAGATATAAGCAGATAACTATTCTAAACAGGAACAGAAAAACCTCATCAGTATTATGATGATGAAGCTTACATGCTTATGCTGTTCTGTAATAAAAACAAACAAAACCTAGAAGTCCTTACTTTTAAAGGTGAATGTATAGAAATAGCATGTTATAAAAGACATTAAATTTGCAGTACAGAACTTAGAGTTTTATTATTAAGAACATTCACCTTTACAGAAAGAATTCAGTTTAGCTTAATGTGCATGAATGTGATGAATAAATATTCTGTAAATCAAGTAACATACAGATTTGTTAATGGGGTTATGTGTCAAATAATGCTTTAAAATTCTAATTCTGTGAATAGATTGGCTTCAGTGGGTTTACACAGTTATAATTACTTGAAATTGATAGATGTCAACCTATTTGCTTCCTGAAACAATTTAGAATTTCAGTTGGACTTTAAATAGCTTAGTCCCTAAACATTAGGGTATTCAAATACAGTAAAATATTTATTCACTTAACTCAGTGATTATAGTAGCAAGTAGTCTTGGTGCACACAAGACTATTTAAGAAGCTTTTTAAAAAAACAAAACAAACACCATAACCATTTAGTGGATTAGATTTACCCCATTAAGACCAACAGTAGCTCAGTAGTTTTAATGATTCTGCCACAGTGACTTAGAACTGTTCTGTAGTTAATTTGGGTTTTGTCATAATCATTGTTAAGCATTTTATGAACCTTTAAGTTAAAGATGCTTGTATTTTGGGGGTATGGGGTGGGTGTGGGTTGTGGCTGGAGTGATGATTGCTAGGATGTAGTGGTGGGCTCCTGCTTGTTGTGATTTCTTTGCAATAGGTTTCTGAACTCTGAACATAGTTTAATAAATTCAACACTCACAGCTTACTAACATGCTCATCAGTGGTATGTTAACATAGATGTTAATTAACTTCAAATAACTTGGAAGATTCTTTTATAATCACGCATGTAAAAGGCTTATATGTATGATTGGGTAATAACTCAGATACTTGACCACTGGAAAGCACATAGTCATGTTCGAAAATTTGCCTTACAGTCTTTCAGAAATACCTGCTTGACAGACAGTATCTTAGAAGATTTAGAAGAGGATGTTTGCTGTGAGTAAACAGTAGGAATAATTAGGAGTGGCGGGAGCTCAAGTTCCTTGTAATATGGAACCTGGAAAACACAAATGTAAATTAATATTGAATTATGTGAGACAACAGTTTAGTACTGCACAGAATACTACTGTCAGTATAAATCTGTGTCTCAGACATAAATATTATCATGTGTGCCAGAGTATGCAGACAATAATGTCAAACATGTGGCCTTGGAAGGCCACTTGTGGTTCTGCAAGCTCTAATTTATGGTCTCCCATGGCAACCATTAAAGAGAAAAAAGAATTATGAATTGAGATGTGTCCCTGGATCATGTCCTGTGAGTTTAATGTGAAGAGTTTAAGTTATTTTTTTGTGAAGGTAAGCAGCATGTTGCCACAGGAACAGATCTTTTCCTTGATGCTGCAACTTGGCTCCTCACCTTTCAGTTGTATGTTTTAATCACAGAGGTTGGTGGTAAGTTAGCGATTACACCACTCGAGAACAGGACAGAAACTCAGTAGTTTGGCCTGGACGAAGCGTTAGGAAAGCACAGTGTCCATACCGGTATGGGTGCCTTGCCAACCAATGTAAAAAGGAAAGACAGAACTAGCTACTACTGATGGCTGCTTTAGTGCATGTGTCAGTCTTGACGCAAGTTTAAGGTAGTTGAGGCCCGATCCATTTCAGCTGCTTCTGGTTTCTGTTCAAATGGTGTGTGAATGAAACTAGAAGGGTATCATGCTTCATTTTCAATGCTTCTGTATTGCCAGAATATTCCCATAAAGATGTGTAGCCTCTGGGTCTCCTTTGTGCTAAAGTAATTTCCAGTTTGGGAAAAAAGCAAATTGATTCTATTCCTTCTACAATAGCAAAACTGCAGAGAAATTAGTATCTTCTCCAAAATGAGCCTGTGACTTGTGAAATAATGTTTTACACTAGAAAGATGGGGCTACCTCTCTAAAAGATGGGTGTTACCACCTGCATCCCGGGGAAGACAGCAGACATCAGTGTTGGTTTTCCCTCAAAGGTACTGCCCTACAAGTGTGTGCTTATAGCAGTGCTCTGGTTTACGTCTTACTTTGTAAGTACTCATTTTCATTCATCAGTGGATTACGGCAGGCAAGCATTTATAACTGTATTTTTCATGTAACAGGGTGACCTGAAATACATGTCATGGTTATTTTAGGATATTTTTAAATGTTTAGTTTTTAAGTAATTAAGATACAGTGATAATCCAATTTCATTGGGGTTTGTATGTTTTTTTCAGCATGGGTAAAATTCTTTGTGGCACTTCAAATATAACTCACCTGCGTTTTAAAAACCATCCCCCTGCTAGAAAAAAAGAATAATTCATTGCAAATTGTTGCAGTTCAAGAAGTTATGAAAATAATGTGCTCAGCATGCAATTGTCTAAATTCTATTAAAAAATTAAGCGGGACTGAATAATCTAATCTTCAGTTTATTTATTAATTCCATTCATCTGCATGGCCAGTTGTGGTTGCTGATGTATCTGTAACATCTGGGCCACAGTTCCCCTTTGCCTTAGCGACAGCTGGGACAATAGTGCTGTCTGACTTCTTCAGGAGAAAGCTTTGTATTAAAGCCTCAGAGAAATTGAGGGCTATAATTAGCCCTCTCTTCCATATTAGTGATTAGTATTTAGATCTTTCAGAAAAGATGATAGTTGTCATTTGGAGTGAAGTGCCTGGAGAATAAAGTACGTAGAAGATAAGTAGAACATCTGTGGGTTGGACACAGGCAAGGAAGGAAGGATTCAGTGTAGATCGTCTTGGCTTGATGCCGTGAGGACTGATCTAACCTTCATGGGGTAGTTCTTGGGCTTTCTCCATATGCCCATAGTCAACTTGGCAGTTCAGTCAGTAACTTGGAACTGTGTCCCTGGCCTAAGACATGCTTCTCTTTCATTTTAGAATCTCCTTTTAGAATTTAGAGATGTATTTATAGGATGCATATGGATTTTTTTCATCAATGAAATGATACCTGCAACTCATGGAAATAAAGTTCACAAATGGGAAAATGCAGGTTTTGCTCTTTCAGTCATTAATTAATGACCATCTTTCTCATATTGGAAGGTGTGACTTATATAAATGATGAAAAAATATTTGTCATACATTAATGAATAGAGAAATAGTAGCAGTGCATTTATCCTCTCCGAGGCTTTACCAGTCACTTCTCTGAAGAATTAATTTTAAGAGCACTTTTACTCTGTAGGGGTTTTGCCATGTGGGTTTTTTTTTTTTTTAATTTGTGTACCTGGTTATCCCCTCGCTTTTGTAAGCGGGAGCTTGTATATGTGACATAATTAGAATATACTTTCTGGAAAGGCCACGTGAATACTTCAGTCACTGAAGTTGGAAACAGGCTTAACTAAACCAAAACAAGCTGCTCTTATACTGAGACTTAGATTTCTGTGTTTCTGTGAAGTTGCTTTAAATATCCCACTTTTTTTGAAAGTGTAATCCTTTTTCATTAGTAAAGGCTTGCTCATCTGTCCCTCTTCTCACCCTCCCCCAGTTTTGAAATTGGCTGTTTAATCACTAACTCTCATAATCCAGTGAGGAAGCCACATCATGAAAGACAGCTCTGGGTGGGGGTGGAAATAAAAACCTTTCTTGTCCTGTTTTATTTTGAAGCATTGACAAAAGAGATGGTTGGGTGGAGCATGAATGAGGCTTTTTCTGGTCTGTCTTTCTCCAGTTTGTGTGTTATAACAGATTAGCAGATGGGAGCTTTGCAAGTGTGTCATGTGACCAAGATGGGCAGGCGTTAGTCCTTTCCTCACCTTGCAAAATATGAACATGGGTATTTTGGCTTGGGCAAGTTGGGTAGGTTTGTGGGAGAAAACTTGATTTCTGAGGGGGTGTGTTCATTGATTTGTAATAATTTCATAATTTGTTTTACAGTAGTGCAGTGGTTGATTATAAGTATTTATATGTGATTTAGAAATACAGATCCTGAGAAACGTTTTGGCTGGTTGTAAGATGCTAACATCTTACAGATTTTGGTATAATAGAACAATAACACTGCATGGATCTTCTCTTTTAAATGGACTTCTTACTTCCCTGGCTTTTTGGGTAATACAGATTAGCGTATATGAATATGTTGTGTTGTTTGCTTACTCGTATTTAGTTTTAGCACTAATGTGAACTAATCGAACATTCTCTGTGTGGTATGTTGTATGGTTTTCAATGACACTCTACTCCAAAGCAAAATGAAAACAATGTATGGCATCTCTGATCAAATTTCTGGAAAAGTTATGTCAGTAAAAATACTTGGATTGACATTTGAAAGCAACACACTGATATCTGTGGGGAAAAAAGTCAAATCAAAGTGTACTGGACCTGCTCTTAGAATCTAACTGAAGTGTTTTATTTTAGAAATGTTGTAATGGTATAAAGCTGGAACACCTTTGTACTGTTACTTTAAAATAAAGTCTGTTTAAATGGAAGCCTTTTCTAGGCCATGTCCACTTGGACAAAATAACTTTCTTTTTTTTCAGTAAAATATTCAAATTAAAAAATTCTCATTCTGTTTAATGGACAGCTGTCCAGGAGAGAGGATCTCCCTAAATCCTTTCTGGGCATTAATGGTGGGGGAAGTGGGATTTTCACCAGTGTCCCTCCCCTGTATGTTATTTATAGGGCTCTTATATGCTGTAATGTAATCTGAATAATGTTCTTAAACTTCTGGCTATCAAATAATTTCTATTTTTGTACATATGTAAGATAGTAGCTGTAAGATCTTTTCCAGATCTTGCATGTGCTTCTTGATTTTCCTGTTACTTTATAGATCCTATCACAGTCCGTTACAGAGTGCCTTAGACAGCTTGGATCTCATGGATTATCTCAACTTTTGCTAAAAAGACAGGTTTACTAAGAGGTTACAGGAGATGGCTGGAACTTTCGGAGGAGCTTCAGTTGTCTTGGCACTAATGTGTGGTTTTTTTCGATATTCCTTTAGCGAACAAAAATTGCTTACGGTTGTAAATTTAGGAAACGCAAGACAGAGTTAAAGTGTCTGTAGTTCAGCTTGTCACCTCTCATCCATAACTGTATACACTGGGGTTTTTTTTGCCAGGTTCATATGACAGGACAGTGGTCACATGGTTGTACAGCTTCACATATTCAAGACTGCAGCATCTAAATTTCCTTAAGCTTGAAAAACATATGTGTAGTGATTACATCAAGGTCAGCTAGGGAAATTATGGTAGTCAGTGACATATAAAATTATAGCTGAATTTTCTAATTTCTTGTACTATAAAATTGGCAGTTAGTTATACAAGTTTGACAGTATAATACTTGAGGAGCATAAACACCATTAATATAAGCTTTTGTGGATAATATGAAACTAAGTATCTCTTTTCAGAGTATGGGAGATTATTAAAGTGACCATGCTTAGTTGGGGCCCAACCTATCCTAAATTATTTCATAGTTACTTCCAGTCAGTTTGTTTAGCTAAACATTAATACTTTCTCTGCAATAGGTAGAGTTTTGAAAACCATTAAAATTACAGTAGCTTATTGAACTGGTTTATTCAGAACTGTTGAGTTGTAGTGAGAAACAGTTGATGTGCATGGCCATGATCTTCTGACTCTTTAGAACTGGAAAAATAAGGAAAAATGCTTTATTCAAAATTGATGAGTAAAACCTGTCTATCAAGTTTTATTTACTTTTTGTGGCAAGAACTCTCTTTAACACTGCAGTTTAATTTACATCTCTGGAAAAGACAGTCCTTAAAAGGTAGATTAAAAATTTGTGATAGTGCTGTTCCATGCAGTCATTGCATATTGACTGAAGAGTTCATTCCAGACTATTATTTCCTTTCCCCTTTGCTTGTTTTGTGTTTGAGGTGGAAAATGTAGGGGTTTTCATTTGTTTGCTTTAAATCATGTTGCCAAGTAGATTGTCATGTGCAAGAGTTTAACTGAGAAAAACACTAACGGAATCTGAAATACTCTAATAATTTTGTAGTCCTACAAGGTTTCTTCTCTTAAACTTCATTTTTATATTGCTTGTCCAGCCATGCCTGTAACTACAGCTTTAATTTGCCTAAACTGAAATACTTGTTAATTTAGGTACTGTTACTGGGGAAGTGTTACTGGCCAGAAAGTTTTACAATGGACTTGATAGCATTAATCCTGCTTGTGTTATCTGTCTGTGTGTCTAAATATAATACAAAGAGAACTGACAAATGTATAATTTGAAAAACAACTTGATTACCAGGCAGAAAAAAAAAAAGACAACTGGCAGGCAGTTGAGCTAACAAAGAATGTTTCTTTCCGATTTCTAAAAAATAGCCTTACAGAATATTTGATTATTTCAGTATGATGTCAGTTGCCTTTCAGTCTGTTTTCTGAAACTATGGAAGATGTGTCTTGGTGTTTTGGAAATTACTTTTTCTTTCCTCATAAGGATTTGTGTATCCAACTGAATGTATTAAACCACTGAGGTAGATAGTACAAGACCAGACCTTAATAGTAATCACATTACTCTTCTCTTTACTTAAAGTTACCTGTATAGTATGATTTCTTAGCTTTTCCGGTTCCTAGCTTGAAGAGCAAGTGGGTGAAACATGGTATGATGCAGAATGTATATTATAAAAGGAAAAAAACCCAGAACTTTACAGCTTTTAAAAGTTTCCAGGAGCTTATCAGCAGAGAGCATTTCTGCACCCTTTACCTAGTCAGGCTTCATACACAGCTTACACAGCTTGTGCCTCATGACTCTTGAAATTGGATGACTGATAGTAAATTGTAAAGAAATGCCTTTTTCCACCTACTACGTTGGAGATCTTAGTCGCACTGTGGCAGAAATCCTGACAATTAGCAATTTATTTTTTTTTAATTAAGCACTAGAACTTGGGAAATGGCGTACCAACTGATATTTTTAAAGAATGTATTCTTACAGTCTGTTGGTTAAGCTTTGCCTTAAACTTATATTTTGAATTTAACTTTGGATTTGCCATTTGCTTAGTAGGTCTCATGGAATTCCTGTGTATGGTTATACCTCAAATTACACCTTGATCTTCAGAATGGTTGGTAGTACTTGATTGAGGCAGTCTCAAAGACTCAGTTTCTACAGCCAAAGACCGACTTGTAATGCTTGTTCATCGTTTCTCGAAAGCACCAGGTGCTGGAACTGGTCACTGAAAAGTGAGGGGAATCTTTCTTAGCTGACCTAGGCAATGAAATTGCTTTTCAGAGGGATTAAAACCACAAACAAGTGTTACAAGTTTAAGAATTGACCAAAAAGAAAAAAAAAAAAAAGACACGCTTTTGGATAAGAAGGGTGTTTTCCTTTGTGTTGGGTATTGCTAATATGGGATCTATTCTTAATTGAAGTCTACTGCTAGTGGAACTGTATCTGATTGTGAATAGTATAAACACTGACATGTCTGTGCTGCTTAGTGTTCAGGAAAGAGAGAGTAGGGAAAAATATTGCACCTGAAATTGTCATAGCAGTAAAAATTTGAAGTACATTGAGTAACAGCAAAACACTGGAAGTAATTTATAAAGCAGTGTTCTCCTGAGGCAGTTTTTTTTGCTTCTGTATTTTCTACTATCCTTGTGTTTTAAAACCCTTTCAAGTTTACTCCTGCAAGGATCTCCATGTGACCAAGGAATTGCAGAAACCTGTCTCTTGCATGGGTATTGAAAAACTTTCAGTGACCTAAGTGAGTTTCTACAGGTCAGTTAGTACCTCAGCAACTTCCATCCCATGCAGAAGGCTAAAGTATGCTTCCTCCATCACATGAGAGTGGTGAAATATCAGTGGTACACTGGTGTTCACCCTTTTTTTAAACAACCTCTCTTTTTCCCTGTGATGTACCTTCTTAACAGTATAGCAGAAATATCATGAATGCCTGAATTAACATGAAGTATAGTAGCTGCAGCCAACTGAGGCAGTTTTCTTTGGTTTTCATCTCCACTCTATGCAGTAGAGAGCCTGACCTCCAAATTGGTTTTATATTTTGGTATTACATTTCTCAGATTGTACATGCTATGTTAAAAATAATCCCTTTGTAATCAAGTGGAAGAAAAGCAGCAAAACCAAATCATATTGACATTACAGACTTTGAAAGTGCTTGTTCTCAGTATGTTTGATCATATGTTTTAATTTTTTGATCTTAATTTCCGTAAAGATGGAAAGGAGAGAGAGAGAGAGGTATAAGGGTGATGTCATTGTATAAGCCTTATTCCTTGTTCACAGAATTTAAGCAGAAGGCTTGTCTGCTAAAGGCTGAAAGTAACCACCTGCAGTTTAGTGGACAAGTGCCTCTCCCTGTCCGCCACATCTGACATTGATCATACATTTTTGCCTACCAGCTTCTACTCAGACAACTTCCTGCTCCTTGACATACCAGTGAACAAGTCTGCAGGGCCATAAGTATTTCTAAGAAATATTGCTACTCAAGCCCAGGCTTTACTTGCCTCTTCATAAAAGTGCCACTTGTTTTCTCATATGTGCTAGTGCAAAACCAAAGCTTTCTTCCAACGAACAGCTGTGTGTTGGCAAGTGAAATATCAGGTGGAGTTTGAGTTTGTTTGGTTCTCCAGAGACCACCATGGGTAATGCTTGTACAGTATAAAAATAGAAACTGTGATAATTTTGCTGACTTCCTGGTTTGTAGTAGTAGTAATTTGGTTAAGTCTTGGGTGTTTTTTTTCCTACAGTAGTGCCAGTGAAAATGTGCAGTTTGTCAGTGGTGTTACGCTGCTGTGCTGCAGAACAGTGTAAGGTGAAGTTTTGTCAGTTCTGCAGAACCTCATGGTAGAGGTTCTTCAATGACCAAAGACTATTTGGAAAGAGGATGTTATTGTGTTTGTAGGTCTTTATTTTGATGTGAATGTAGTATATGGTGTTATTGTAAATCCAGCTTATTTTGCATTTTTCTTGCACGTTTTTTGACATGGCTATCATGATAATGATGGCTATCATTACATAATTATCCTGCCAGAGTATCATGGTTTAATCCCAGCCAGCAGCAAAGTACCACAGAGCCACTCGCTCACCTCCCCAGTCCTCCAGTGAATGAGGATGATCAGAGGAAAAGACAAGGAAACTTGTGGGTTGAGATAACATAATAATTGAATATAAATGAATAATATAGTGATACAAATAATACTGATAATACTAACACTACTACTGATGAGTTGCAATGAAATTAAAAGTAAACCAAATTTTACAATTGCTCACCACCTGCCAACTGATACCCAGTCAGGACCCGAGTAGCAAGAGTCAAAGCCAGAGAGCCCAAGAGGGATCGCACCAGAGTCAGCGTGAGCCCCACAAGTGTGAGAGCGACTGAGAAAACCAACTAACAGCAATGACTCCCAGCCCACCCCCAGTTTATGTACTGAGCATGTTGTGCTATGGAATGAAATACCCCTTTGGTCAGTTTGGGTCAGCTGTCCTGACTGTGTCCTGTCTCCTGCTGCTTGTAGCAAGAAAGCTGGGAACACAGGTGCAATATCAGAAGCTGAAAATCCTTGATTTGGTACACACACTTCTCAGCAACAACTAAAACCACCAGTGTTATCAGCACTCTTCTCAGTGCAAATCCAAAACACAGCCTCAGACGAGCTACTGTGACGAGAACTAACTCTGTCCTCACTAAAACCAACACACAGAGGTACAGATATCGCTAGGATTGTATTAGAATAGCTGAAGGCTTTTGCTGGATGTGTGGGACCAATTAGGGTGTTGGGCAGTGGATTGAACCTTGGCAAATGACGAATTTGCCCATATAGACCAACTGTTGGTAAGATGCTAACAAGTGAAACAAAAAATTACCTGCTTTAGATCACCAGTTAGTCTCTGCAGTACCTTTAATTAGAGAGTAATTTTCATCATTGATGGTCAAGTTCCCATGATCTTTGTGTTTCATGGGGTTTTTTTGGTTGTAGGGTTTTTTTTTTTTCTATATAGGTTTTTGCCCGTATTTGTCTGGGGCCAGGTAAACATCACAAGTTTCAATTATTACCATATAATATTTAATAATTTGGAAATATTGGTAGACTGGGCAGAAGAATTCAGCACATCTGTGCTCCCAAAGAGTACATCACTTTCTTACCACTGTTTCTACTAATACTTACATTGATATGCTACAGCGTTGGTCTCCTCTCCTGAGGGAGTAAAGGAGCAGGATTAATTCTAGTTTTTCTTCGTGTTTCTGTAGTAATAGTTTCTCTTGATCTTTGCATGAAGCAGTGGGGACAGTGTGTAAGGAAACCTGGCTAATGCATAGAACTGAGAGAAAAAGTAAAGCAGTAAAACACAGAATAATTGAAATTGAGGAAAGATTTTTCTGAAATAATATTTTTGAAGAGTTGCTAGTAGCAACACTAGTAGGAAAAGAAGCATATTTGCTTTTTCTTTAGTGGTTGAAAATACAAAGAAATGATTAGTGCCTTTCTCCCTTTTCTCAATCCAGCTCTTAATTGCATTAGAAATTTAAAAAAGAGATTTCTTGTTGAGTACCCCCTTTCAGGATAAGATTAGGTCATCTCATTCTTACCCTCCTATTTGTGTACTATATTGTCCTTTCTCGTTGAAATGAATAATGAATCAGAGACAGTGCTGTGAGAGCAGTAGCTTTCAGTGGCAGTAAGCCACTGAAACAGTTCAGCTGTTACATGGAACTTTATCCTGTGCTTCTTTGTGTCAGCACCTTTAGTGCTACTACTTTCACTAGGCATCTCTGATTCTCAGGTTGTCCTGCGTTTATTGTTTTGTGTATTCATTTCTATTTACTCTTCCTGTTTCCTGATGTGTTAATTTAGAGAAGGTCATGGGACTAGCTTTTGTCCACTGATCATGCTATGTCTTCCAGGTTTTTGGTTTATGTACACAGTACAGTAAGCCATTTTCTGTGAATGGTCTAAATTAACAATATATGAATAACAGTGGAGTGATTCAGACTTCAATGTCTTTTATCCAAGCTTATAATATGAAACATATATTTGATAAAATTTCCATGCTGATGTAAAAATAAATGGAACAGAAAGCTTCCTGATATATAAAGCATGTGACTTCTAGGGCTAAACTTCCATTGTCAAAGTATGATAGCATAATGGTTTTGTATATCGGCAGAGATATATTTACACTACTACTGTGTATCAGTCGCAAAGCTGCGGGAAGTCACGTGCCATTACCGTAGTTCAGCTGATGCACAGTAGCCTGAAGAAGACCCTTAAACCAGGATATTGACAGTATATGGATAGAGGAAAACTTGATGACCACAGTTCTTGTACTGAACTAAATTAAAACTCATTCAGTGATTCATCAGCAAAATAATAAAATCCACTCCTGAAATAAGCAGTTGTCAAAAGTTGTGACGGATTAGCTCATTACTTCAGCTATGTGACTACCTTCTGAACCAAAAGTTGCAGCAACTTTTCAGTCTCAGGACAGAGGGGATCATTTGTGGGTACATAATGTTGGTAAATATGCTTAAATTTACAAGTTTATAAAAATACGGTAAACAGGTTGTACCTTGTGTGTGACAATCAGCAAGTGTTCCGTGCTGAAAAGGGGGAATGCTGTTCAAAAGAGATTTCAGGGTGGAGAACGCAAAGGACTTGTGGTGAATCTAGGAAATGTACTTTGTATACAGAAGACAGAACAAAGCATTTGACTGTTCGTGTGAAAGAGACTAAGGGTAGAGAAGCTGGCCTTATTGACAGTGTGGAGGAGGTGGAATGAAGTGTGATGTGAGACAAAGCGTGTAAGTGATACGTAATGTCAAGTGGGAATAACTATGCAAAGTCTTGCAGCTGTAACATTGTGGGGTACCGGAAACTGGTTGAAGATAGAAGACAAAAAGGTGGACTCAAAATGCCGTGAAGACAGTTGTAACAATGAATTATGCTGTAGGCCATGAGGACAATATCAGTCTGAAACTAGAATGTAAATGACACGGTTAGTTTAAAAAAAAAAAAAAGATGCTGACAAAAAGGAGTGAGTATGACAGAGGGCTACTGAGATGGTTAGGTGGCTGGAGCCAGGATTGTAGAAGGAGAATCTGACGTAGCTGGATTCACCCTGGTGAAGAGAAAGCTAAGAGGGATTGAAATGCTGTATTTAGTTAATGAGTGTTTATATAGGAAGCAAGACAACCTCATCTGAGGTGCAGAACCGAAGTAGCACCAGCAGCCATTACAATAAAGGAAATGCTGATTGGTTTTAGCAGGAAAAAAAGTCTACAGTGAGTCTCTATCCTTGGAACCATTCAGAACTTGACTGGGAAGGCCCTCAGTAGCCTGATGCAACTTTGAAGTTGCTCCTACAGATAGGAGCAGAAGGTTGATCCACAGGTCCCTCTAAGCCTAAATAGATCTATGATTTTGTGGCAGCTTCTGTTTAGAATCGTTATCTATACTTGCAGCAATAGGATTTATGGAGGGAAAGCATTGTTAAAACACTGAACCAGTTAAATTTTATATGGATGACATATCCAATATAATCCAAGCATGAATGTAAAGTTTCTTTAAGCACAATTCTTGGAAATTATTTTGCTGTCTAAGATGACTTATGAATTTCATGATATTAAATATTTCAGTTAGGTTAAGATGTTTACCTGAAACGTAGCTTTTAAAATGTATTGTCCAATTTCTGTATCTCATTTACTGCATCTGCATATCTAGTTTTTGAAATTCTGTGTTTAAATGATGAAAAAAAGGATAGGGATAGTTGTCCTAAAGTACCTTGCATAGAGGAGTTTCCTACAGGTTGTTACTCAAAGCAGTCATCACTGCAAGTTCAGTTTCTTCCTAATATTTTTATTCTTTGTCTCCTGTTCCTGTGGATGGACTTTTTTTTTTTTTTATATATTGAGGCTGTTGTGTAGCTGTAGCTCAGTGTTCTTTCACAGTAGTGATAATTAAAGGATATGATTTGATCTTTCCTAAAGAACTTACTCTTTTAGCTACTGAGAAGTTATGTGCTGGTACAGGATCTCATTTTGTAGGTGAGTGCAAGAAGAAATGCACTTTTATTTTAAAGCTGTGTTGAGCATTAAAAGATTGCTAATAGTAAATACAAGTTGCAAAGATGCATCTGCAAGCTGTTTTAAAAGCAGATTTTTTTAAAAAGCCATGTGAATTTAAAGTTGCTAGCTATTGTCAGTACAAGGAAGGATGGGAATACCTGTCAGGAAAAATTTGATGACCTTGAGAGCTGCAGAAATAGAAGTAGGATGAAATTTAAGTGCCAAATATTGATATATTTTGATACTCATTACTAGAATTTTTTTCTGTAAGCAGACAGCTTTTCAGCTGGGTATGACAGAGGAAGTGTGAGATCTGAGTATATTAATATTATTATAAAATACCTAGTCAGTCATCGGTAAAATGAGACTATTAAAAAGCAGATGTAGTTTTTCAGTCTATCAGGAGAGGTATGTCTGTGTAGAGATATTAAGTATCAGAGTATATGCATTAAGATTGCACTGGTGCGTGGTTCCTTTGTGCTCATGATCAGATGATATCATGTAGTGGTTAGTAAGAAGATTGGGAAAATGTATTTTATGTGAAAACTTACTTTATAAGAGGAGACTCA
The DNA here is from genome assembly GCA_027574665.1 of Rhynochetos jubatus. Lineage (NCBI taxonomy): Eukaryota > Metazoa > Chordata > Aves > Eurypygiformes > Rhynochetidae > Rhynochetos > Rhynochetos jubatus. The sequence continues at coordinate 70,723,614 of CM050690.1, read as the reverse complement.
GCATAATTTACAGTGTGGCAGTATGAACTAATTTGTTTACATGGCTTCTGGGCTCAGCTGGCTCACATCCGGCTAGCTCAGAGTGTTTACTGAATAAACTCTTAATATTTCACCTATTCATGCGACAGTTCCCAAGCTTTTCTTCTATCTTGTTCAGTTTCTGATCTTGTGCATGCTTTTCTTGGAAGTGATGCTTCTGCTGTGAATTTGTCAAGTCTGTAAATTGCTTGTATTCTACAGCTTCATCTTTAGGGGTTGCTGAAGGATGGTACAAATGAGCTTTCTAAATATTCTGGAAAGGTTCAGAATTGGAAAGGAGGGGACCCACAGGCAAAGATGATGCATAAAAAGGGAATATAAGATGATTCTGAGTAATTCCAGTCTGGAAATAGATATAAAGCTCTAAAATGCAAAACAATGAGATACTGGAAGTACCTTCCAATAAGAATGATCAATACAAAATGTTTAACTAATTAAGGAAGAAAAGTTGATGAAACTACAGAATGCTTGGAATGTGATACAAATTGTAATTCTTTGGACTTTATGATCAGGGAAATCCTTATTTCTTAAGCAAGCAGTGTGTTAAAATGTGTAATAATTTCTGATGCATTTAACATGAAAAGATAAAATCTTTAAATAACAAAAGTTACAAGAACCCAAAAATTCACCTGCAGGATTACTATGTTTATATATATTCAGTGTTATGGAATAGCTGTTACACCTTCAGCTCCTGGTCGTTTTAGACTGTACCTCTCTCTGAAAAGGAACTTTTTATCTAATTTATTCAGATGGCCTTCTGAAGTATTGTGAACATTATACTTCTACACTGATAGTTAAAGTTTCTGGTATTAAGTGGTGGGTGTGGGGTTTTGTTGGTTTTGTTTGGTGTTGTGGTGGTTGGTTTGGTTTTTTGGGGTGCTTTTTGTTTTGTTTTTTTTTTTTCCTCCTCTTGGGAATGTAGATTCATTGCTACTACTAGAAGATGAGGTTTATTGGTCCCTCTCACTATGCTCAGCTGGAACTTAACTATTCATATGTAAATCCATTGGTCCTAGTAGGATTAAGGTTTCTGGGTATCCTAAGGTGGAAATGAAACAAATATTTATAGTGTTGAACTGTTTTCATTGAAGGAGTTGTGCAAGTATAATTCAGAACCTAAAAAAGTGGTGTGCTTGAAAGGAAGAACCTGATTGATGCTGTGGTTGTAGGTGGACACTTGAAGAAAAAGCAAACCTACTTGCTTTGCATGTTGCTTTTTCTTTGAAATGAATACAATACGTAGTGTTGTTGATTTGTAGTCATACTGCTATGGGAGCTATTTGTTCGAGATGTGAGAATGGCATTGTGCTACGCAATTCTCATGAACATAGTTAAGACCCTGTTTTGGAAAGCTTGCTTTCTAAATGTGTATTGAATTACTTATTTTCTTGACTAAAACTATTTTTGTTGCTAAGGTGCATTTCTTTGTTTCAAAGGCATCAAAGAAATAGGCTTGACCATTTACTTCCTAGTCCAAAATAGTTTTAGTCTGTCTTCATGAGTCTTCAGAGGGAACATTTATGAATGCTTCTGTGAATGACCACGTTTGACAGGTTTTAGAAATGTGTGTGGAAGGGATGAGAGAGTGTAAGGGATTTTGTGTTTTTTTTTTCCAGTCTATCTTATGGCAGCAGTGCGTAGAGCCTTGACTAGGTGTACCATTCTGTTTCTCTTCAAATGTGAAGAAAAACTGAGGCACCAAGAGATGAATTTGCCTAGATCAAAATTATATAACAAATGAATTGGTAGCCAGAAAAAAGGAACCGTGGAGCCCCATTCTTTTGCTGTGATTTCAGTCCAAATGCTGGGAACTAAGGAATGAGTTGGTTATGATAAAGAAACCTATAATATATGAAAATCAGGAAACATTTGTTTTATCATCACTTTGGTCTGTTACACTGCAACAAAAGTGAAGGACTTGGTGATGAATCTTCCCTTCTTTTCCCTAGCAAGGTCAGTACTCCTCAGCTGAGGAGTAGAAGATGTTTCTCCAATTATTCTGTCCCAAGAACTTAGTAGACAGTATGACGTGGTGATACTTGGCTATATCAATATTCTTGGTGTCAACATAATGAAAGTTTCAGATAGTATGACTCATTTAGTCTGAACCACTTGTAGTCAGCAGTACACAACTTCTGTCCCTGGCAGTAGAAAAAGCATGAAAACTTTCAGACTACTAACTGATCCTGTTGTGCTTTTTTCCCATAAGTTTTTTGATTAGTTGGAAATCATTTGAAACTGCTTTGGAAGAAAAACGTTTAGGTTTGGCAGTTACAGAAAGATAAATCTTTGAAGTTCCTGCAGTTTACAAAATGCACGTGTAATTGGACAAAATTTTTAGGTTTGCAAGATTTAAAAGTTAATACAAGCAGATTCAGTTGTGTCAGTGAAGTAAAGCTACAAATGAATATGGATTGAATGAGATTTTCATTATATTACTTTAATATTCTAACTAACTGTTGGTTATACCACCCTCATTTCACGACTTACTTAATTGCAACAGCATTTCGCCATGAGCCCTGACCCTTTGAACTGGGGATTTGATGTCACCTCTAACTCTGATTGAAATTGTTAGCATTAGTATAAATATAATTTTCATTTATATTGTTACATAGTTTTTAACTTTACCACCTTGTCTTTTCCTCCAACTCTCAGCCTGCACTGGGAGAGAAGGGGGAGGGAGGGGGGGAAGGTGAGCAAGCAACTGTGTGGTACTTAATTGCCAGATAAGGTTAAACCACAACATCAAGTTAGTATGAATGTAGGATACAAAACTTCATGAAACAATTTGTTCTTAGTTCTGCCACATGTGGAATAGCTTGTTTTGCTCTTTCTATTTCTCTGTACAGAGATAGGGAGAGAAACAGAGGTAGTGTTTATGGCTCTTTTGTAGAGCTTCTGATGATAATGCCTTGCTTCCTCTCATCCTTGGCAAAATATTTGGACTCTATGAAGTGTGCTCAGATTATGGGTTTAAATCGCAGTTGTTTTAAACTGTTCTGGTAATACTGAGACACCACTTTGAGAGAGGAAACCTTGCAATTTTATGCTACATTTTTAACAAGAGGTGCACTTAACAACCAAAATAATTAAAGAATTCTCCGACCCCCTAACCTGAAAGCAGTTTTGCAGAGCTGAAATAGAGTTTTTAAATTCTCACATGCATTCTTTCTAAAACCTAAAAAATCCTTTCTAGTCTGAGATAAAGTTGAGTTTATAATGGAGAAACATTTCTGACCCAAATTATGAAGACATTAATTTCCATTATTCCAGTGACTCTTTTACATACAGACTTCTGCTCAACTTGATACGTTTTCGGTTGGTCAGTTTTAGGTTTTTTTTTTTTATTAAATTCTTCAGTGGGTGTTAGAACTGTAAGAATTCCATTCCGCTTTGCAGCTGTGAAAGTGACTACTATCAGTTTTCACTGGTAACAAAGGGTAGTTTATAAGGTAAACTGCCTTGATTTGCCTGTCATTCTCTCCTATTCTGCAGGTAGTGTTTGTTGCAAAAACTAAGTGATTCAGGTTCTCATAACATTGAAAATACTTCCCAGCATGCAACTTGGTCAAGAATGAACTTTGTGGCATATGTCAGCTGAAGATGGAGACATGTGTTGACTGTGCAATGGAAAAGTGCAATAGCTGACTTTGAGGAGGAGCACGTGACTTAAAAAACTGAATTCTTCAACAGTGGCTCCTCTCACATCACAAAATTTTCAAGAATTATTGGTAGATACTCATCACTGTCATTATCTGTGCCATCTGTGGTCTAAATGTGATTTAACTGTCACTTAAGGTAGACCTGGAAATGCAGCATTGTGCTTACATTCCAAAGTGATGATGAAGCACTATATTCTTGAAATTTTCGTTTTGTTATCTTAGAATATTTAAATTGCAGCAATCTTACCATTTTATTAAAAAAAAAAGACATTTCTGGATCATATTAATTTGTGTAGATTGTGCATTTTACCGATAACCTACACTATTTTGGTCATATGTATAACTTTAATTACTTTTCAATCTGTATGGGATACTTGCTGAGGATTTTTATTGCCAGTGCCTCCCAATTTTATGGTCAAAGTATGCAAGTTTAGTTTTTATTTTAAATTTCTTTCGGCTTCTAACATCTTGAGCTGTATTAGTTTCCTTGGTTTTGTGACCATGCAGCTAGGACTGTGTGAGTTAGCGTTAGTGTAAACTTCATGATGTGTAAAATACGTTTGTATGCAAGCAACCTGCAAGTTTTATTTTGAAAATGGCCCGAATGAAAAATACAGACTGTCCTCATCCTTGATGGTATACCTTCTGCATGTAGCATGTATAAATTTAGATGGTGAGAAGATTACATCTAGTTTACTTCAATAACTGTTACATTAGTTGCTGGTTTTAAATGTTATGTTACTGGTTTACTTAAAGTTCATTTAAAGTCACTAAAATGTTTTAAAAAGGAAGAATTGTGTCCTAACTAAACTGAACATTCTCAAGGTAATGATCTAGTGTGTCATTTCTTGAGGAGGATTCTACATGGAAACAACAGTCAGTTCACAGGCATTGAGGACAGACCTTTCAGAAGTTGTAACAACTTAGCAGGAGCTAAGAGGGACAAGTGAGAAAACCAGTATTACAGGCTCTAGAAGTGCAGCTGTTTATTGTTAAGTCCTCAGTAACCTGATAAAGAGGAAGAACATAAAAAAACCCTATGTCTTTGCTGATTACTGGTCAGTTCAATAGTTTATTATAAATTGTACAAAGTATTACTGAACAGTGACAAAATACAGAATAATTTGTAAAACATTTGGCTGTGTCCATAGCTAAGAGAAAACGGTCATGCATCCCACTATCTGTACAGGTAGTACAAAGCAGCAGTCCAGTAACTGACAGTCTAATTCTTTGCATCAGGAAACTCTGATTTTTAGATTAAACTGAATCTTGAGTTACTGAGTAGTTGGATTAAAAAAACCCAAACAAAACCAAAACAAAACTGTAGAACCGCAGGGCTATCATATGTTTGTGCTTTGCAAGGGTCAGCATCTGTTTAGCTTTCTGAGGTAGAACTCCAACTGCAACCCGAAGGAAGTCTGTAAAATATGTGTTGGAGGATCACACATAGTTTTTATCTTGACTACTTAATAGACTTTCTAATTTTTTTTTTAATGCTGTCATGAGGGGATGTCTGAATTTACTTATTGCAACTATATCTGGTGGCTTGACCCATACCCAGAGAAGAAGCCAATGCAGTGATTTTTAGGATAGGCATTTATTAAAACAAGATTCCTGGGGATTATCACTTCAGAAGATGGAAGAATTTAACGTTTTGTTAAGCTGCAGATAATTAATACTTGAAAGATGTAGAACGAAGTTTACTGTAAGTCGATCAGCATCAAACCTGAGGAGACACTTAATTTCCCTCTTATAAGACATTCCTTGTCAGGTGAGATACTGAATCGATTGGTGCCTTGGTGGGAAAATGAATTCAAGTAGATAAAGAAAAATTAAAATATCTATCATCCATTTCATAGAAGTTTTCAAAGACAAGATTTTAGTTACACAGAAAAGTTACGATAACAAGTTTAGCAGCTCAGAAGAAATTTTACACTGAGATCCTGGCTGTTCATGATTATTATTAATTCTGTTTCAGTATTCGGAAGGATAGTAATATGTCCCTGAAACTTTTAAATGCTTTTGATGTCCAACCAGAATTACTGGAGAAGTGGCACTTACCTGCAATTAGAAATTATATATATATATTACATGACAGCTGACATAAAGCATGGGACAAAATAATCTTGTATTGTAATCTGTAAAATGAAGTAAGTTCTGAGAGATCCTCCTTTTTGAAAGGTACATTATTATATTTGAGCCAATATCATTAGTCAAACACTTCAGTGAGATCCTTGGTCTTTACCAATGTTTCTGCTATTAGAATTTTGCATTTGTTTCATAGTGCTCTCTGGTTTCGTTTGATCTTTGGTGTATTAAAGCCTGAGATCTCATGCATGTTGCAGAGGTCTTTGCCTTTTTCTACAGTGTATTTGATCTTTGATTTTTGTTGTTTGACAGTGTAAACAATGCCCTTTTAAAGTGAGCAATTTTATTTTCTAAACATTGGTGGACAGTGCTTTCATGAGTTACAGTTTATTGTGTGAAAACATTTGAGTGGATTTCTGGACTGTGGGTTGTTTTTTTTTAATTTATCTCTAAAAGGTTACTGTTACCTCTCCCCTTTCAAATTACCAATTAGATTTTGTTAAACAATTAAGAAACTTAAGTAGTTCACCAACCAACTATCTACCTGTTTAAGCCAAAGCCCCCATGGAATAAGTAGGGATGTTAAAATTGGAAATAGTGGATTTGTTTTCTTTTTTGCTTTACACATTTTTCCCCCTCTCCTCTTTATAGTAAGCCTTTGTGTAGACTTTTTTCTGCTCACTGTATGTTCTGTTTGTGGCTTCACCGTCTTGATGAAGTTGACGTTGTTGCTTCCCTGTGTAGAGCACAGGAAGCATACTGAGCCTGGGTGCCTCTGGATTATAGCCAGTAATTACGATGATGTTCTTTAACAAAAAAGGAAATGGTGAGAACTTACCATGTGCATTTGAAGACACCTTAGACTGTTTAGGAGAGCAATTTCTTTCCTACATACATGCTGCAAATTTTTTGCTTGTTTCTTTGCACAAAGTCTTACTTAAAAGGATCATTTGCAGTCAGCAAGCTTTCTGAATCAGCACTGTAGCAGGTGCACGTGAAGGTTTTCACTGAGGCTCCTGCCTGTATTTTGAAGAGCTGTGATGTACGGTACAGGCACAGGGAAGGAAGGATAGCTGCTGGAGGGTATTATACTAGACATGTGTAGAGACATTTTTAACAGGCTTACATGGACCTAGGCAAGTGTGTTTGTGGTGGCATGGGTAGGGGCTTCTGGAGAAGAGATTCTCATGTTATATCTGTACTTGTTGGCCAGAAAAATCTTCAGCTCAATGTAGTTCAGGTGATGGGTGTTTTGTCCTGGCATAGGTTTAGAGTTTATTCTCATGCAGTTTTGTCAAACAAAGGGTTGCAACACCTTTGAGAGAAGAACATTGAAATCATGCTAATTCCTTTCTATTAACTTGTGACACTAAATAAAAAAAATAGTTAAAATGAAAATGGATGCTCATCTCCCTTTACCCCTTTCCATTTCTGAAGTCCCCAAACCCATCATCTTTGACAGTGAAGACAAGGCAATTTGAGGCTCTTCATGAGAAGTTGGTTTAGAAGGCATAAGCCCATAACAGTATTTGAAACTGTGTTTTTCAAACATTTCCCAAGAAACAGTCATGTAGTTGCAGAGTGGTTCTTTATTCTACATGCTATAGATTTGTTTTGACTGTTTAAAATATTATCTGTTCTCACAATTTATAATTTTTTGGTTTAGTTTAGGGTTTTTCCCCCCTTAAATCCACAGAAGAAACAGAACTTCTTTTACAGTTTAAATGAGATACCTAACCCTTTGGTTGATGTCCCCTCCCTGGAAGTGTCCAAGGCCAGGCTGGATGAGGCTTGGAGCAACCTGGTCTAGTGGAGGGTGTCCCTGCCCATGGCAGGGGGGCTGGAACTGGATGGCCTTTAAGGTCCCTTCCAACCCAAACCATTCTATGATTCCATGATATGCTTTTCTAGCTTAATAATGAATTAAAGTAGCACTATTAGCTTTTAATGCTTTTAATTGATCATCTTACTTCTTAATGGAATAAGCATATTGCAATTCCCAGCCGCATTTCACTTTCTACCTAAGTGGTTACCTCTGCAAAGACTTATCTGCTGTTAACCTCTCTGTATATACTAAATTTCCTTTCATGGTTATAATTTTGTTTATTTTGACTTTTTTTTATTTGCTTTGTAAAAGTAGATTTCTTAACGGAAAGCAGTATTTCAGATAAGGATACCATATTAATGTATCCTTAAATTAATTAATCATACAGTTTACTAAGATGGACTGTGCTGTAGAAACTTTTGCAGACACAGTTGTTGTGAATTTATATGCTTGTGATATTTTCTTGGTGATCCTAGGAAAGGTACAGCTTTTGCTGATGGGTAATTCCTGTCAGTGAATTGGTACAGAATATATTAAAAATGTGCTCTTAACAGAAGAAGTTGAACTTGGGAATTATGGGGGTTTTTGTAGCTAAAAGCTTAAATGAAGGCTGAAACAGTAATCACGGGAAAACTGATTACTTTCTGACTGCCTGCTCTTTTTCTTTTTTTGAACACTTTGTAATGATGTGTTTTCTTCCCTGGTTTGTATTTATTTGTACGAGTTAAAGGCAGACTGTGATATTCAGCCCTTTTCAGCAATGGACTGTGAAAGACGGAAGCTTTGTCAGAGTTTAGCATTGAAGGATAGGCCATTTCTCCCTCATTATAAGCCCCTAACCTTTAGTTTATAGAAATAAGAGTCCTCCTAATTTTGATTATTCTTTTGAATTGTTCTCCTGCAGTTATTCTGTTAGTTTTCTGGTTTTGGAAAGTCATTTGATATTGAGTCAAGTGATTAAAGCAAGATGAGGAAACAATATGTGGCAGATTTTGGTAATCCCAGAATCATCACAGAGTGGTTTGCTTTGGAAGGTACCTAAAGATGATCAAATTCCAAACCTCCTGCCATGGGCAGGTTCTGATAGACCAGGTTGCTCGAAGCCTCATCCAGCCTGGCCTTGAACACTCCCAGGGATGGGGCATCCACAGCTTCTCTGGGCAGCTGTCCCAGTGCCTCCCCACCCTCTCCATGAAGAATTTCTTCCTGATATCCAATCTAAATCTCCCCACTTTCAGTTTAAACCCAGGCCCTTGTAAAAAGGTCCCCCCCCCCCCCCCGCCATGTTCCTTGTTGGCCCTCGTCAGGCACTGGAAGGTGCTGTAAGGTCTCCCCGGAGCCTTCTCTTCTCCAGGTTGAACAAGCCCAACTCTCCCAGCCTTTCCCCATAGCAGAGGGGCTCCAGTCCTCAGAACGTCTTGGTGGCCTCCTCTGGATTCACTCCAGCAGGTCCATGTCCTTCTGATGTTGGGGGCCCCAGAGCTGGACACAGACCTGCAGGTGGGGTCTCACGAGCTCTCACAAGGAGAATCCCCTCCCTCGACCTGCTGGCTACACTTCTCTGGATACAGCACAGGATCCAGTTGGCTTTCTGGGCTGCCAGCGCGCACCGCTGGCTCATGTCCAGCTTTTCATCCCCCAGTAGCCCTGAGTCTCTCTCCTCAGGGCTGCTCTCGATCCATTCTCCACCCAGCCTGTCCTTGTGCTTGGCATTGCCCTGACCCAGGTGCAGGACCTTGCCCTTGGCCTTGTTGAACTCCATGCGGTTGGCACAGGCCCAGCTCTCCAGCCTGTCCAGGTCCCTCTGGATGGCATCCCTTCCCTCCAGCGTGTCAACCGCACCACACAGCTTGGTGTCATCAGCAAACTTGCTGAGGGTGCACTCAATCCCACCGGGCATAGTGCTGACAAAGATGTTGAACGGTGCCAGTCCCCCAGTACTCCCAAGTCCTCCTTAGGGCTTCATGTGATTGGCACAGACCCACCCCTCCAGCCTTTAAGGCATTACTGAATTCCTGATAAGTGTCTGTGCTAAGTTATGGTCATTTACTCTTTTTTATTACTTTTTTTTTTTTTTGTGCCTTAGCTTTTAATTGATTTGCCTCTCTCTGCTTGGTCACTAGTTTCTGTTACAAAGTATCTTGCAAGTTGTTCTGGAAACCATTTGAAATGAGTTTTATGTGTGTTGATGTTTAACCCCAGCCAGCAACCAAATACCACACAGGCACTCTCTCACCTCACTCCTGTCCAGTGGGATGGGGAGGAGAATTGGAGAAAAAGACAAGGAAACTCATGGGTTTAAATAAGAACAATTTAATAATTGAAGATAAATGAAGTGAAACAATTATACTAATAATACTAACAATACTAATAAGGCTAATATTACTACTAATAATATATAATGTAAATAGTGGGGTAGTGAGAGCCAGAGCTAGACCAAGCCCAAGAGAGAGTGACTCTTTGCTCACCCCACAACTTATATACATGACCTTTAACAGCTTCAAACATCCCTTTGGTGAGTTTGGGTCAGGTGTCCTTGCACTGTGTCCTCCCAGCTTCTTGTAGAGCAGAAGCTGGGAACACAGGGGCAATATCAGAAACTGAAAACAAGTGCTTGAGTTGACATAAATATTGTTTGGCAATAGCTGAAAACATTAGTGTGTTATCAGTATAGTTCTCTGCGCAACCAAAACACAGCCTCATTCTAGCTACTGTGAGAAAAATTAACGCCATCCCAAGTAAAACCAACACAAGCTAATTTGTGCATTGATAAAACCCTTTTGTAGTCATAGTTCTCATGCTTACATAACTCTTGCAGTTAAAATGCCATAACTTGGCATCTTTATTTGTTGTAGAGTTTGGTTTCTGGGTATCATAGTTTCACATTTATTATTTTTACGTCTTAATTTAAACTGCTTTTACAGATACTGAAAGTAGGACTTAGTGGTATGAAAACTGGAAGGTCACTCAGTGCCTTTTTAAAGAGCTATGCAGTTTTGACCATTGCATCCCTTGAGAGACTGTTCTTTATAATTTGCATTTTTCAGTTTGTTCTTTGATCATCAGTCCTTTCAAAACTGTCAGATGAATGCCTCCAAATCCTTGTCATTAATCACATTGCTTGAAGCAGCTCCTGTATTTTGGATAGACTCCTGTATTTGAAAAGAAAAAGTACCAAGAAGTGGGAAACTCTTTACAGTTCTTGTCAAGACTCTAATGATGGTGTGAAATTCAGACAATCATCTGTCATCTGATAGTCAGTTCTTTTGTACCTGGAGATGTTTTGGATTTCCTGATATTACTGTATAGGACTTAGCAGTGTTGCTTTTATTTAAAGACTAAGTGTATTTAGATGTGTTTATTAGTCATAGAATTGAGGATTTAATTTGCCTGCTTTTCCTGCATCATCACTTCCTATTACAAGTCTCTCACGGGTCATTCTAGATACAATTTGAAATCTCCTGTAAGTTATACATTCAAAAGCACCATCTGTAGTAGGACTTGTCACATTTACAAAATTATTGGCATAAAAAAATTAGGAAGAAGTACCTGCTGAGGCCTTCTTTAGACAACTGAAAGAATCCTCATATTTGCAGGCCCTGGTCCTCACAGGGAACTTTAACCACCGTGGTATCTGCTGGAGGGACACCATAGTAGACAAAAGTAATTCAGGAGGCTTCTAGAGTTTATTGACAATGACTTCCTGACACCGGTCACTGACTGGTTGGCAAGGGAGATGCTGTGCTGGACCTCATCCTTAGAAACAAGAAAGAACTGGTTGGAGATGCAGGCTAGGACAGCCTTGGCTGCAGCAATATGAGATGGTGGTGTTCAGGATCCTGAGAAGAGGGTTCGAGGCAAATAGCAGGATCATAACCATGGACTTAAGAAGAGCAGACTTTGGCCTGTTCAAGGATCTGCTTGGAAGAATCTCTTGACATACAGCTCTGGAGAGAAGAGAGTGTTCCTGGAAAGCTGGTTAATTTTTCAAGAATCACATTCTCCCATCTCAAAAAGGGTCCATCCTGCCATGCAGGAAGCCAAGCAAAAAGTTAGCAGGAGGTTTGCATGGAGGACCAGGGAGCTCCTGACAAAATTCAGATGTGTAAAAGAAAGGTAGAAGAAGTGCAAGCAAGATGAGATGACCAAGGAATGTGCAGGGCTGTCTGAGCATGCAGGGATGAGATTAGAGAAGCCACACCCCATCTGGACATGTGCGCAGTGAAAATCTGATGGGCAACGAGAAGGGTTTCTGCAGGTACATTAGCAGCAAAAGGAAGACTAGGGAAAATAAGGACCCACTGCTGAATGGGAATAGGGACCTGATAACAAGGAACAGGAATAAAGGTGAAGTACTCAGTTTTCTGTGCCTTAGTCTTAACTGGTAGAAGTGGCCTGTAGGAATCCCATGCACTGAGGCCAGTGGGAAAGGCCAAAGCAATGAAGGCTTACGCTTGGTAGAGGAGGGTCATGTTAAGGAACACGTAAACAAACTAGATATGCACAAGTCCGTGGAACCTGGTGACATGCATCCATGAGTGCTGAGGGAGCTGACCAGTTGTTGTTGTGAGATCACTCTCAATAAGCTTTGAAAGGTCATGCTGATCAGGGGATGTACCAGAGGACTGAAAGAAAGACATTGTCCCTCTCGAACCTCCTTAAAGATATGGGGGAGGAATCTGGAAAATTAAAGGCCAGTCAACTTTACCTCGATCTCTGGGAAAGTGGTGCAGCAGCTAATCCTTCAAACCACTTCTAAACACATGAAGGATAGGAAGGTGATCAGGAGTAGTAGGTATTGATTTATGGAGAGATCATGTTTAATAAGCCCAATTATTTTCTATGATGACATGACTAGCAGTGTGGATGGGGGCATGTTCATTTTTTACTTTAGTAAGACTTTCAAAACGGTGTCCCACAACATCCTTGGTAGACAAATCAGTGAAGTACAGGCCAGATAAGCAGACAGTGAGATGCATCAAAACCTGGCTGAACTGCTGGTCTTGAAGCATTGTGAACAGTGGCATGAAGTGCAACTGAAAGCCAGTCATCAGTGGTGTACTCCAGGGGTTGGCACTGGGGCTAATCTTCATAATCTTCATTAATGACCTGGGTCATGGGACACAGTGAACTGTCAGCCAGTTTGCAGACAGAATGTGGAGGGGTAGTTGATACACCAAATCAGCATGCTGCTATTCAGAGAGACCTCAACATGCTGGAGAACTGGGCAGACAGAAACATCCATCATTTCAACAAAGGGCGGTATTCTTCCACTCTACTCATCCGTGATGAGACACATCTGGAGTGCTGGGTTCAGTTCTGGGCTCCCCAGCAGAAGAAAGACATGGACATATGCAAGTGAGTCTGTTGAAGGGCTGTGAAGATAGTTAAGGGGTTGGAGCATCTGGTGGAGTCCCTGAGAGGGCTGGGACTGTTAAGCCTGAGGATAAACAGTCAAGGGGATGAAGCCAGACTCTTCTCAGTGGTGTCCAGTGGCAGGACAAGAGACAGTGGGCACAAACTGAAATACAAGACATCCATTTAGAGGAGAACCTGTTTGACCGAAGGGTGAACAAACATTGCAATGTGGGGAGTTGTGGAGTCTCTATCCTTGGAGTTACTTGAAACCTGGCAGGACACAGCCCCAAGCAACCTGCTGTAGCTGACACTGCTCTGAGCATTGGACTGAACATTGGGCTAGATGACCTCCAGAGGTCCCCTCCAACTTTAAACATTATAGGATTCTATGATTTTTTTTCCCATACATAATTCCCTTAAGACAGAAGAACATACTTGTGTTGTGCAAATCATCACAGCTGGTAAGTGCCAGCTATCCTGACTTCAGTAACTTATCTTTCACATATATTCTACTGCCAGGTAATGCAAAATCTGCTTCTTGTCCCACATATATTACAGAAGTGGCAATTTATTGCCTAGATACTTTATCACCTTTTAACTTTAAAGGCTCTTGTATTAGCATATATAGGGAGTTTTATGGAATGTGGTGATTTAAAAAAAAAAAATGTCCTTTCACATGTGCTGATTTTACTAATTTAAAATACTTTTTTCAGTCCTCTTGTTTTTCCTTGGAAAGCCATTAAGTATTCAGTAAGTTACTGGGGGCAGCTTTGAAGTTCTTAGGTGGGTTAGTGGAAATTGTGATGACAGCTTTCTGCCACAGAGGAAGAACAGTGCTGTGAGCTTAAAGGCCATGTCTTACAGTCCTTACGTATGGAGTCTGCATTGATACTTCATTCTAAGAAATAAATGTGATTACAAGAAATGGGATTTAGATTTATGCCCAATTTCACTGTAACAGAAGATGTGTTAATTCTAAAAGGAGAACACATAGATGTAAAAGATAAAAATACTGATAACTCCCAAAAATCAAGGAAAATTGCTAAGAGTTTCTTGTGAGGGGTGCTGAAAAAAACATTTGTGTTGAACTGTTGGGACTTATCTTGGGTTTTGTTACATTTCATTGGAGTTTAACATTTGATTTTAAAAAATCTGCTTTTTGTACTTACTGTACAAAGATACAGTAAGCATAGTCATTCTTGATTTTGGGGGGGAAGGGGGTGAACAAGATGAGTCTCCTAAGTGCTTTTCAAAGTAGAACTATGCCCTAAATGACTGCAGTGTGAATTGTCACTTTAGAAACTGGTAACGTGAACCTTTCCAGTTTCCTCAAATTATTATCTCAAATTCATTTCCATCTGGAATTTAGTCTTCTGTGACATGCAGTGGAATTCAACTTTCCTTTAATATTATAAACCCTTTTTGTCCATTATGTATTAATAAGCAGTGAGGTCTTTCTTACTAAATTTACTTCTTAAAAGGTAGACAAACACAATGGAAATTTTATGGGAGTGATCGACTGCTTACAGCTTTCCAACATTTCCTGTCTCACATTATGTCCTGGACATTGAAATAGCACTTGTCTTAAGTGTTTTGCGTGTTTTGTGAAGACTAGGTACCAGAATTGCCTTCTGAACAGAGAACTTGGAATCAGCTCAAGAGCTGTGGCAATTCCAGTCCTTTTTCCATCTAGTTTTAAAATTTGTGTTGAGAAGTGATTCTGAAGGACTTCCATTTTTTCCAAGAGGAATTAAAATCTAGTAAAGGCATTCCTAAGAACTGGTATCTTAAGATACTGGTTTTGTGGGGTTGGGGGAAGAGGAGAGGGGGTGCTGTGTTTGGGTTTTTTTAGTTTTTTGTTTTTTTTTTTTTAATCTAGAATCATTTCTGCATCATTCAAGCTTTGGATGATGTTCTGTCAAGTTGTGTGTAACAGATAACAGTAATTTCCCTTGGGAGAAGGTCCTCACTGGCAAAGTCCTGCTGGAAGACTGAATTGAATTGAGGGAAGTCAGTAAAGGGAAGTCAGATGGTCAGTACAAGCATACATTTTAAGTTTCTACAACAGCTGCAAAGGCTGTGACCATTGCACTGAAACCAGCAAAAAAAGTTTCAGGTGTGTCACAGGTAGTAGAAGTTACTTCAGAAGAATGGAACAATTGGCTAAAACATTTTGTCCCTGCAAGGCTTGGGAAGCAAACCTGTTGCTTTGGAATCTGTGTGCTGAGTATGAAGAATGGTTACTTTGACGGATCAAAGGCATTATATTTTAATGATCTGAGAGGAGGGTTACTGGAAAAGGAGAAATCTTAGGAACAGGTAGATTTTTTTTTTTTCTGTTGCCCTTGTTATTACAATTTAATATTTGAAAACCATAATGCATATTCTCAAAAAGAGGAGAAATGGGAGGGAACTACAACGGAAATAGCAGATGAAGTAGTTAGCTTTGATTAGATAGTGATTGATAACATCTTGTAATGGTAATGTCATGTTGTGTTTAAGGCTCAGCTTTATAGTGCATCATGTACTATTCAGAGTAGTGTATCACAGTAAAACTCTAGAGATGTATTAAATGAAGGTTCAACAAAATAGAATAGGAAGTTTATATCTGAACTATGGTAATGCAGACTGGCAATTTAGGATAGTACACAACTATTTTACTACAACTACAAGGGGCATGGCTTTGCTGGTTGGGGATGGACATACTTATTTTTCATCCTGGTTGAGTAGCTGTAGTGGTTGTACTGAACTATAGTTACAGTCTGATTGGGGAAGTAGAAAAGTTAGGTTCTTGGATCCAGTGTTTCCAGTTCATCCACTTCACCTGGTTGCAGAGAGCTTATTTACTAAAGCTTTTCACTTGTCAAAGCAAGAATATGAGCCTGTGGCTCATATCAAGTACTGGCACTTCAAGCTGGAAGCTGAATATGTTCCACTTCCATGAATCTGTGAATATAATAGTGACGACTTTGTTACATCCACTAATCACATAAGAAAAAATGCCATTATGGATATTTCTGTTTTTGTTTAAAAAGACCATTCCAGTTAGAGATGTTGAGATACCAGTTTCTTTTTGCAAAATGAATTTAAAAAAACCTCCAGTGGTTTGTGTTGGGTTTGTTGTTTTGTTGTTATTCTTCTTACTTACAGTAAAGGGATTTTTTTTTTTTTAAACATGGCTATTCAGTGTAGTTGTCAACTCTTTAAGCAGGTAACTTAGTTTCTGCCTTCCATTGCAGTAATACACAAATAGGACTAAAAGCCAAAAGTAAAAACTGCAGCATGGAAGAGCATTGTGAAACAGGCAAACTTAAGTGTAGACTTAATTCTCTGCAGAATGTAGTGCAATTTCTGGATTACTGATGCTGTTTTACCTGGTGATGACTTTTTTAGCTGTATGTACTCTCGGTGTGTGGTTATATGTTAATTGTAACTTACTTGGTATGAAGAGGTTAATGTGGTAAACTTAAGGGAAAGTTTTTGCTTCGGTACTGTCAATGTCAGTGCTAGAAATGTTAGCTGCAACTTTCCTCAGGGCCTTGTAATCTGAAAGTCTCACTACTTTTCTTTAAAATGAAAAATGAAAATGGAGCAAATGCCTCCCTTTAGAGGCTTGGTTCCTCAGTTGAAAAGTTTCTCAGCTTTTTGTGCCATGGATTATGATCATGCTCTGCTCTTTACAGTGAATATAAAATATACTATTGATTGCCTTCAGTCTGATCTCTTTATGTGACCTGAAGTGTTTTTACTGTGTCTCCAGGGGTGTGCATTGGTTTTGACACTGTTCTCCCTCAAGATACACAATGGTTCAGTCAATTGAAATGTCATAGTGAATCTTCGGTTTTATTTCTCCTACTCACTTTTAATCTGATTGATAAGTGTGTACCAGAAGTTATGATAGACATTTACAATGAGATACTTAGAAATTTCCATATTTCTTGGAAAAACAGAATTGAAGCTAGTTCATAGATGTATTATTTGTGTTCAGCTAAACTATTTCAAAATGTGTGATTTTGTCCAAATAATTAGAAACAAAGGGATTACTCAAACCTGGTCTAAATAACAACACTTAAGGCTTTTAATGTAAATGAACACGAGGAATTGATTTAAAGTGGTTTAGTTGAACTACATTAAACATTTCAGTTTATAGTCTCTTTCAGAACTAGTAGCTTGAATTCAGTTGTTTTTATTTTACTGAAAAATTGGTTGCATTGAGTGAACTCAAATGTGAAGAAAATTTCTAGACTGGTAGTTAAATTTGCTAAAGGAGTGGGGGGTGGGGGGGTGGGGGAGCTTGTTTTAGGGAATTTCTATGCATAGGGAGATTTTCTTCAAAGTAATATTCTTCATTGTACTTGTTTTATACTAACTGGTTCATGGCGCCCTATCCACACAAATATTTACCTTTTATTTTTCTCCAAAGTATTACTTCTACAAGTATGCTTTCACTGTTGAGAGCTGTTCTGTGTTTCTTTGTATTGCTGCAGTACCAGTGGAGATGAGCTGGGAATTGTAAACATTGACAGGTCAAACATTAAAAATCCTCAGACATTTTTGTGAATGTCCATCATAACTTTGAGATTCCATTTGACTGTTATTGATGGAATGTTTGTTTATCCTGTGACATTGGTAATTTTAGAAAACTTGAAAGTTGAGAAGTTTAAGCTTGGTTGAAGCTGTGAGCTTGACTAAGCCTGTGACCACCTTTGCAAACCAATTGCTGCAATTCCTAGGTAGTTGTGGTTTAGGTATGTAACATCTGCAGGCTGTCAAGGGTAGGATATGGAAGATGATCAGTAAGGTGAAAGGGACAATGCTGTAGAGAAATGCTTTCCTTGGAACTGCATCCTGACTTTCAGCACAGGTTGTGAACTTCTGTTTGTGCTGCAGACATAGGAGAACCAGCAGGAGTAGCAGAAGTTCAGGGTGACGTGGGGCACTTGCCTAGGTAACTGTGAATCCATCCCCAGACCTACAAAGACCATACCCCCATACAATGTATTTCCTATCTACTGAGAGATGCCTGCTGGTTACCATCTAGGACCAGTTGCTTATGGTGAGCTTATTTGAGCTTAGTTGATTAACAGTAATTCCAACACAATACTTCTACATCTTCTGTGCTATATGCTTCAGGCCTTATTAACAATTTTGAATTCCTAGTTATTAATAATTAACCAGAGGGCCTGATATGCCAACCGGACCCATTGCACAAGTCTGCTGCCTCCCTGGGGCCTGGGTTAGGGACATCACCAGGAAACTCCCTGGTCCAGTACGGCCCTTGGATTATTACCCGCTACTGGTCATGCAGGTGGGCAGTGACGAGCTTGAGAGGAATCCAAAAGACATCAAAAGGGACTTCAGGGCACTGGGGTGATTGTTTGCAGGATCAGGAGCACAGGTAGTGTTTTCCTTGATCCCTTTAGTGGCAGGGAAGAATACTGGAAGGAGCAGGAAAGCACGCCTGATCAACATGTGGCTCAGAGCCTGGTGCCAACGGTGGAATTTTGGGGTTTTGATCATGGGGAGGTTTATAAGGCACCGGGCTGGCTGGGGACAGATGGCGTGCCGCTGTCTCAAAGGGGAAAAGGATTCTCGCCCATGAACTGGTGGGGCTCATGGAGAGGGCTTTAAACCAGGTTTGGAGGGGGAAAGGGGCAAAACCAGTAGTGCCACCAACCTCCAGGCCCAGCGCCTGGAGAAGAGTCGCAGGTCACCAGGAGAGCACCTGGCAAGCAGAACAAGGGAATTCCAGCTGCTCCATCAGCAAGCCAACTTCATCAGGGGCCCGTCTTAAATGCCTCTATGGGAACACACGGAGCATGGGGAATAAACAAGAGGAGTTAGAGGCGTGCACACGCATGAGGGGCTGTGACCTCACTGGCATCACGGAGACATGTTGGGATGGCTCCTATGGCTGGAGTGTCAGAATGAAGGGTACAGGCTCTTTAGGAAGCACAGGCAGGGGAGACGTGGAGGGGATGTTGTCAGAGACCAGCATGGAACTGCACCTGGGGTTGGATGAGAAGCTGACAGAGAGCTTACGGGTCAGGATTAAAGGGAAGGCAGGGAGAGGGGATACTGTAGTGGGAGTTTACTACAGGCCACCTGGCCAGGATGAGCAAGTGGATGAGGCCCTTGCCAGGCAGATAGCAGCAGCCTCACGGTCACAAACCCAGGTCCTCATGGAGACTTGAACCACCCCAATATCTGCTGGAGGGACAACACGGCAGGGCACAACCTAACCAGGAGGTTCCTGGGATGTGTTGATGACAACTTCCTTATCCAAGTGATAGAAGAGCCGAACAGGAGGGTTGCCATGCTGGACCTTGTTCTCACCAGCAGGGAGGGGCTGGCAGGGAATGTGAAGCTCAAGGGCAGCCTTGGCTGCAGTGACCATGGAATGTTGACTTTGAGATCCTTACAGAGGCGAGGAGGGTGCACAGCAAGCTCGCTGTCCTGGACTTCAGGAGAGCAGACTGCAGCCTCTTCAGGGAACTGATTGGCAGAGTTCCATGGGATGAAGCCCTAGAGCAATAAGGGGCCTAAGACAGCTGATATTCAAGGATCTTCTCCTCCAAGCTCAGGAGCTATATGTCCCAATGAAGAAGAAGTTGGGTAAAAGCACCAGGAGGCCTGTGTGGATGAACAGTCAGCTTCTGGACAAACTGAGGTGCAGAAAGGAAGCCTACAGAGGGTGGAAGCAGGGACAGGGAGCATGGGAGGATTACAGGGAAGTTGTCCAACAAGTCAGGGATGAGGTTAGGAAAGCCAAAGCCCTGACAGAATTAAACCTGGCCAGGGACATCAAGGGCAACAAGAAGGGCTTCTATAGGCACACAGGGGATGAAAGGAAGGTCAGGGAAAATGTGGGCCCTCTGCGGAAGGAAACAGAAGAGCTGGCTTCCCACGATATGGAGAAGGCTGAGGTGCTCAATGATTTTTTTGACTCAGTCTTCACCAGCAAGGATGCGAGCCATACCCCAGAGTCATGGCAGGCAGGGGCAGGGACTGGGAGAATGGAGAGCTGCCCATGGTTAGTGAGGGTCGGGTTCGAGAACACCTGAGGAACATGAAGGTGCACAAGTCCATGGGACCTGATGGAATACATCCATGGGTCCTGAGAGAACTGGCGGATGAGGTTGCTAATCCTCTATCCATCATATTCGAGATGTCGTGGCATGAAGTTCCCACTGACTGGAAAAGGAGAAACATAGCCCCCATTTTTAAAAAGGAGGATCCAGGGAAGTCCAGGCCAGTCAGTCTCACCCCTGTGCCTGGCAAGGTCATGGAACAAATCCTCCTGGAAGCCATGGTGAGGCACATGGAGAATGAGGAGGTGATTGGTGACAGCCAACATGGCTTCACCAGGGACAGATTGTGCCTGACCAATATGGTTGCCTTCTGCAATGGGGTTTCAGCCTTGGTGGGTAAAGGATGGGCAACTGATATCCTTGGCTCCACCTGGACTTGTGCAAAGCATTCAGCGCTGTCGTGCATGACATCTTTCTCTCTAAATTGGAGAGACATGGATTTTATGAATGGACCACTCTGTCAACATTGGGACTGGTGCTGCTTAGCATCTTTGTCAGCAACATGGACAGTGGGATTGAGTGGACCCTCAGCAAGTTTGCTGTCAACACCAAGCTGTGTGGTGCGGTCGACATGCTGTAGGGAGTGGATGCCATCCAGAGGGACCTGGACAGGCTGGAGAGCTGGGCCTGTGCCAACCGCATGGAGTTCAACAAGGCCCAGTGCAAGGTCCTGCACCTGGGTCGGGGCAATCCCATACACAAGTATAAGCTGGACGGAGAATGGATCGAGAGCAGCCCTGAGGAGAAGGACTTGGGGGTACTGGGGGATGAAAAGCTGGATATGAGCCAGCAGCCCAGAAAGCCAACCATACCTTGGGCTGTATCCAGAGCAGCGTGGCCAGCAGGTCGAGGAAGGGGATAGTCCTGCTCTACTCATCTGTGTTCTCCCAGATTTCAAGTGATAGGACAAGAGGAAGTGGCCTCAGGTTGTTCCAGGGGAGGTTTAGATTGGATATCAGGAAAAATTTCTTCTGCAAAAGGGTTGTCAGGCATCAGAAGGGGTTGCCCAGGAAAGTGGTGGAGTCACCACACCCGGAGGTATTTAAGAGAAGTGTAGATGTTTTGCTTAGGGTTATGATTCAGTGGTGGACTTGTCAGTGTTAGGTTTATGTTTGGACTCAGTGATCTTAAGGGCCTTTCCAACCTGAAAGATTTGATGGTTCTATAATATCATGACTGCTGCCAAGCAAATTTAGGTTTTTACAGTTAAATTCTACATTTGCTTCTGCAGGACAAAAAGAATTCAGTAGTGCTCTCAGTAGTGTCAGGACCTTTGACATGAAAGAAGAATCTCATAAAGAGGGTATTTATTGGTTAAAAAATGGAAAAGGAGGAGTAATAAACACCCTGAATAGCTGGATTCTCACTGACTGAAGTTTTAGCTTCTTTATTTTGTAGAACTGGTGAACGTAACTGTCTTACCAAGGTATTTAATGTCTAATAGCTATCAATGTAATTGTGCCTGCAAAAATAATCTGTTATTATATACAGGTTAACCTTTTAAGACATACCGGTTCTTTGGTTTAGGTTTTGCTGCGTTATCAGTAGAACTTGGTCTTGTATCACTTTTCTAATGGGAAACACCCAGTAGTATATAACTTTGGAACCAGGTACAAAATTTCTGTTCTATTCACTTAGGTTTAATCCCCATGTTTTAGGAATACAACTGAGCTGTATAACAGTAAGGCTTTTTGGACAGATTCTGTTTTGTATTTGTTCTCTAATGAAATATCAGGAAATACCCTTGCCTGTGGAAGTTATTTACATAGCCTCATTGGTGTATTGGGAGTTTTCCATGAAAATCAGTAATTTTGAGATATACTTCTCTTTTGTTGAAATAACCTACACTTATTGATCATCACAGCACTGTATAAATATAATGTGATTTTCTGTGAAATTTCGGGTCAGGTTATGTTGCCTGAAGAAAAGGCTTTTTACGTGGCGCTTAAATGTCTTATTTGTGTATGAAGGAGTTGATATAGGATCGTTTTAAAGAGTTCTTTGTGCTAAGACATCTGAATTAAATACTTGAGATGTTATTTTTAAGTGCAGAACACTGTTTATAAGTGCTTTTTAATTTTTATATCAGATGAAAAAAAAGTTCTCTGTGCTTGAAAGAAGGATATGGCTATAACATAAAAAGGTCTTAATGCTGTTGGAGACCTGTTCTTCTCAGGAAACTGTATTCTGATGAATTTTCACCCTTTGTAATTGCAAGGTAGCAAGAAAAGTCACTGTTTCCTGCTAGACCTTGTCATTGTATCCAACTGTAGCTCTGGTGTGAAAATCAGAAAAACTGCCCTCTTGTGGGTAAATCTGTGTCGTGTACCTCAGTCACGGTATCTTAACTGTCTGGGAACTAGAGGATAGTCATTCGTTCATTCATTCTCCCTGCCTCATTCTTTTAGCGATTTTGATTGTGAGTTGTTTTTTTTGTTTGGTTGTTGTCTTGGGGGGGGGGGGGGGGGGGGGGAGGGGGAGAGGCGGGGCCACAGTGTTTTTTGCTTGTTTTAAGGACAGTTCATGAACTGTTAACTAGCAGAGATTCATACAGTAACTAACAAGACTGCAAAATGTGGAAGTTTAAAACTGGGAATGAGGCAAGGCTTCTTACATTTATAATAGGAGGTTTGCTGATTAAAAGAAAAGAAAGTCCACTGCTCACCTAAACTATGAAATAGATACCTGAACTGTACTTGTTTACTTGGGGTGTGCAGGTGCAGAAATCAACTTTGATCATGGTGCAGCAGTTACATGAATACAATGCTACTCAGCATACAAGAAATGAGAACCACTTGTTATTTTCATTCTAAAGAAAGATTTCATAATCTAAATAAAACATCTGTATTTAAAGTGTTCTATTTAATAGAATGCCTTTAAAAAAAGAAAAATATAGAGACCCAATACCATAGAACTTCTTTAAAATTTAATTTTAATCCACCTAATTTTATCTCTAATGTTCTTCTTGGAAATCTATTAGGTCAGTCATATAAAAGTTTTTTTTTTAAATCGAAAGATATAGTGAGTTAAAGAATACTCTGGAGGATCGGCATGAAACATTTAAGTTTATGAGGCAAGTTTCTGAATCCTGAGGGTGGTTACTTATGTTTGCATTACTACTGAGTCTATGTATTACTGCACATAAACAGCTTTTTAACTTTATTTTGGTTTCCGCCATTCTCATGCATGCATATACTAAGCTGTGGAAAAGCTGGGTTTTTTTGTTAAGGAGCCAAGAATGTTTTTCAATGAAGAGGAACTGAAACCTTTGTATAGTGACCAGTGGTCAGAGTCCTATCATAGTTTCATTGGTAGTCAGATGCTGCAATATGAGAAAAAATATAATTGCAGTTTGTTTCTTTTTTTCTCAGATTTGTTGTGGGTTAATTTCATTTTGTTTGTTTGGATTTTTTTTTTTTTTTGCCTCTTCCTTGGTTGTAGTCTCTCTTCTTTTCACTGGATGATTGCTATCTCTGTCTAAAATGTTTACAGCTTATTTCCATCTTCTCTTCCTCCCTTCATTTTACCCATGCTTGTCCATTCTCTCGAAAGAGATGTTTTGTTTTGTTTTTTCCTGCTAGTTTTCCACTCTACCATTAATCAATGACTATGGTGAGAAATGCAGAATATATAGAGATGATTTATAGAGAGGTTCCACATTACACAGCCCAAACCTCGTGCCACTGAAGGCAGTCAGTACTTTTCACATCTGTGTTATGGACTGTTTTACCAACCACGTTACTAGCTTTCTACTTAAAACAACAAAAAAGGGAAAAAAACCTGACCAACCGAAAAAAACTCACACCCCACACACAACCCCCCCAAAACTCAACAACCCACATTATTTTAAATTCAGCATTTAGATAGGATTTTTGTTTAGAATGTTAAATTGCAGTAAAGGAGATATGCATAATTAAAAAAAAAAAGGGTGAAGAAGGTAACATAGAAGTAGCGCTTCAGATGTGTACTTATCACCCACAGCATAAGCTTTTTTAATATTACTTTCCTTGGCTGTCTTGCTGTCTTGGCTTGGCTTCACTTTATTCTCCCCCTCTACTCCACTCATGTGAGACCCCACCTGCAGTTCTGTGTCCAGCTCTGAGTCCCCCAACATGAGAAGGATATTGACTGGTTGGAGCAAGTCCAGAGGAGGCCATGGAGATGCATCAAAGGCTGGAGCACCTCTGCTGTGGGGACAGGCTGGGAGAGTTGGGGGTGTTCAGCCTGGAGAAGAGAAGGCTCTGGGGAGACCTTACAGCACCTTCCGGTACCTGAAGGGGCTACAAGGAAGCTGGAGGGGGACTTTTACGAGGGCCTGTAGTGACAGGACAAGGAGTTATGGGCTTAAACTGAAAGAGCATAGATTTAGATTGGATATCAGGAAGAAATTCTTCCTGGAGAGGGTGTTGAGGCACTGGAGCAGGTGGCCTAGAGAAGCTGTGGATGCCCCATCCCTGGAAGTGTCCAAGGCCAGGCTGGATGAGGCTTGGAGCAACCTGGTCTAGTGGAGGGTGTCCCTGCCCATGGCAGGGGGGTTGGAACTGGATGGTCTTTAAGGTTCCTTCCAACCCAAACCCTTCTGTGATGATTCCATGATTATAGCTTTTTCATATATATGCTCAATACATGCTGCCATATCACTGGTTTCCTTTCACTGCATTTTTTTGGTATACTTTATGCACTCTAGTTTCTTCTTCCCTGAAATATCTTCAATGATATCAGTTTCTTTTACAAAAAATAAATATATACTGAATATACACTAGCCCATTTACATATGTGTAAATTGGACACAATCTTCTCTTGCTACACTGCAGTCTGATGCATTGGTTAAAAGCTTTCCATTGCAGCTGTTCTTTAATCTCTTTAAGTCAATTCATATAACTAACAGTTTCATCTTTTCAGTGTAGACCTGGAAATGCTCTACTACTGGAAATAACTACTGTACAAAGTTGATAATGTAGAATTTATTAAATACTGAGTAATGTTGATTCTTCTTGACTAATTGTGAGCTGTTACAATGTAGTACTTTTAACACTTGTTACAACTGAGGAGTTGGGGGGGGATGGAAAAAAACCACAACAAAACTTGTCTGTCAGTGAAGCCATTAGTTGTTGCAGGCTGTTCTGATGTTTTGTGTGAAAGAACTTAGCTCATCTTGAGCTGTCTGTTTTTTCGCCTAACTGCTTGACATTTTAAATTCCTTCAATGAGTGAGTTTAGTAATGTTTCTAGTGATACCAAATTTGAGTTCTAGTTTCACTGGATCTCAGTCTCTAGTTCTGGAATTGAATCCCACCGTGTTTGCCAGTTGTGTAACAGATGCAATTTTGCTCTGAACACAACAGATGTGATATTTGGACCCAGATATTCCTATGTGGTTTCTTCATATTGCGTTTGTTGTATAAACTAATCCCATCACTTAATCCCACCAGTCTCTGTTTCTCTTTGTTTACTCTCATCTGTTTACTCACATCATCAAACTTACAAAAACTTCCTAGTGCAAGAGTCAAACTTCTTGAATCGTTGTGCTTAGTCTCCAGCTGGTGCTGGCAACCACCTCCTGTTCCTTGTGGTAACATCTGTATGATCCACCTTTAAAGTGATGGTGTTGCTTATCTCTAATAGAAGGCTGTTCCAGAAAGTGGCAGCTGTGATGGTGAGAAGCTCTGTTCTTGTTCGCTTTCATGCCCCCGTTTATTGTTCTGTTAGTATTGCCCTGTAGTGTTCTTCCCTTGTAACCTTCCTTGACTGCTGTAAAGAAAGCAACCATATCCCCTCTTGACCTCCTTAGCAAACAGACCAACCCTTTCTACTCTTCTCTTATAAAGAAAATTTTGTCTTCCCCTGACCATCCTGGCTCACTGCACGTGCTCCACGCTCAGGTCTGGATCTTGCCAGTTCAGGTTTCTTACCATGTGTCTGTGGAGAAGGTTTCTAATTTAAGTGACATACTGTGGAGGAATTTTTCCCAGTGAATATCTGCATAATTTAATTATTGTGGCAGTAATACCAGGAAAGAACTTGAATCAGCAGTGACGACCTCTGATGTTTACAACTCTTGTTTTGTTTTGTTTTTCTGTGTTACATACAGGATATCCAATAGTACTGACTAGTGATGTGGCCTTAGTTAACTTTGATGCAGTTTCAGTCAGGAGAGAAGAGATCATCAGACACGACCCTTTCACTGTACACAGAATTTGTGTGTGAAAGGTGTTTCTTGTTTTCTTTAATTACATACCTATTAATGAAAAATGCTGAAAGTGTTAGCTTCTGTGGGTTTGCTGTTGCCGACTCAGTGTGGGAAAAGTTTGGACCTCTCCGCTCTTTTCACTGCTTATTTATGCAACTAAGAAACCACTGACATTCATTTTGGGTAAAAATCATTGAGTATTGAGTAGTATTTGAAACTTCTCTGCCTGTTTGAAGGCTGTTTTTCTCATGGATTAAAAAAAGTAAACAAAACAACCCACACAGAATATTTGTCTGTAGCAGTTTCCTTCACCAGATTTCTCTACTTGTAATATACGATATTTTTAACAAATAAACGTAATCAGTGGTGAGAATGAGACCATGGCAGCTGCAGCAAAGGAAGTCAACTCATTGTCAGTTCTGTTTAACCTCGGTGTTGGTATTTATTTCGAAGAATTCAGTTGTGTGGAGGTAGGGAAACTTTGAAAAGTGAATTTCAGTGGTTCATGAAAACTTTGAGCAGGAGAAAAAATTTAAACATTTGGTTTCCTTGTCTTGCTTGCAGTCTATACGTATTTATTAGCTATGGTGTGTATATTACATTGTGTGGCATAAGAAAGAATGAGATAAAATTACGGAGAAAATGACAGTGATCTTTTTGGTTTTCTATAGCATTTGTATCTAGTGTATAAGAGGTCTTTTTACTTGTTCCCAAACTGTTAACACAGGGGCCTGTCTACAATAGGAAACCACATATATAGCAAATTCCTTAATTTATTTTGTTTGCCTTCATCAAATATCATGTTCAGTTTTTGTGATTTCATTAGTATAATGGTAGAGCGTGATGTGTGATCTTTCTAAGTTTTTGATGGCTTTTTTTTTTCTTTTTTGGTTAGTTTTTTTAGCAGTGTAGACTTCATTAATAGTTGGGGTCTTGTTCACTCAGTTTTCATGAAGTGCAAAATTCCTTTTTTCAGTAGTTGAATATAAAATTTTTGTTTTATGGGAAATAAATGAGATAATTCAGTTGTGGCTAAACCTTTTCTTTTTGTGGAGGGGATGGTACAGTTTCTGGTAGTAGTTTGACCAGACAGTGTTTAACGTTAAAGAGATGTTTTCAGATCAATTTTGAAATAGCTAATACTTTCAAAATATAGTAAGATTTTGGGTTTTGACACTTTGTTTACTACTTGGTTTTTGCATCTTTAAGTTACTTTTGGTTTTGCTAGCAGCTTCTTACATGCAAAATACCTCCTTCTGCAAAATCGGTAAGTAAATATAGCACTACTGACTTAAAATGATTATGCATTAAGTGCTATCCACTGCAGTATGAACTAACAGAAGTTTTGGTACTGATTTTTCAGTTGGTACTGTATAACCTGAGGAAATTTTCTTTTCGTTGCCTTATCTTGTATCTTTTTTGGTAAAGGGCTCAGCTTCTGAGACCAAAAGCTTGCCTTTTGTTTGCTTAATACCATTTGATACTTAAAATCTTTATTGTTCTACCACTCTTGACAAAATTTATTACTGTGCAGCTGAGGGTATATTCTGTGTTTCGTTTATACTACTGACTTCAAAATTCTAAATAAGTAAACTGAGAATTTTCATTTGGTTTTCTTCTTTTTAGTGCTTGGGAGATGGGAAGTAATGATAGCTGGCACCTGAACTAAAATATCTGTGTAGGCACTACTATCCCAGAACTTCAGGATGAATGGGGATATGCCTCATGTTCCCATCACTACTCTTGCAGGGATTGCTAGTCTTACAGACCGTAAGTACTCTTTTTTTTTTTTCTTCTTGTCTTTGCTATGCTGTTTTCTACCTCTTCACTAACTGCCTGCATTTAAAAAAATACTAAAAATAGTTTCATTTTGAAAGTTCTTAAAGGTAACTCTGTTCAAAATCAGGTTTGGCATGAAAAATGTTAATTTTGTCATTGCTTGAATTTTAAAAATATATTCAAATTAAAAAATGCTAATTTAAACATGAAACAAAATGTAGGCTAAAAAAACCCTTAGAGGAAACCTGAAACAAAATACAAGAATTAATTGTTTGGAGTATCACTCAGAAGCATGTCTGGGTACCCCACAGATAAAGAAAAACATAAACATGATAAAATACTTCTCTAAAACATAGATCTTATAATCTTCAGTGAAAACAGAGAGGAAGAATTAGGCAGATACTCAGCTAGATAGACTTGTGGAATATGCTGAATATACTCGAAACTCAGTTCCTTAGTTTTGGACAAGGTACAAAAATGCTGTTATTAACAGGTGCAAAGAATGTCTGCTAGAATGGAAATAAGCAGCTGAACCTACGAGTCTTCTTTCTGAGCTGTTCAGCCTACAAAAGGAGTGATGAAGTTTGTGTACCGTCTTTAAATATGTCAGGAAGACAAAATGCAAGCAAAGGAAAAGAAGTATTTACATTAAAAGCTGATACTGGCACAAAACCAAATGATTATAATGTGACCAAAAATAAATTTATAGTGAAAACTAAGAGAAGATTTATTGTTACTATAATGAGGTCCTAGAGCAACCACTGCAGTAAGAGCAGTCAGGACAAAGAGGCATTTGGTTTATGAAGAGTAAGAAAGAGTTTATAGCTCACTTGTCTGAGGATAATTGGACCAGTCACCCAGGTGATTCTTCTGAGCTTTTGTTTTTATTATTATACTGTTGAAATTTGTAGACTTTCCGAGACACACTGAAAGTGTACATACCTAGCAATTGAATTGAATTGCCTACAGTAAAAAGAGAAAAAGCAGATGTATTGGAGGGAAAAACCCCATTTCTTCATGTCCTTCTGATAGTCTGAAATACCAAAATGGATGCTGCTTATGTATTTAGGTGTGTATATATGTATCATTATGTATGTCTAATAATGGTCATCTGGATGCAGATAGTAAGTTCCCGGGCTATGGGGAGTTTTCCATCATTAAGTATTTGCAGGTAAGGTTCTAAAGACAGTCAGAAGACATAACTGGTAGAAGTCACTGGCCAGACTCCTGGTGCAAGAGTTTCTTGAAACACTGAACTGTGTTTGGTGGGATTACAGCTTGTGTTAGGTGCATTTTTTTTCTTCATCTGTCGTATTTATCTGATGTTGAGAAACGCACAAGCCTTTTTTCAGCTGCTCCTAACTGCTTCACCTTGTTTTTATTCTGTGTGAAAGAACAGTTCCAGAGAGGAACTAGAATGGGCAAGACCTAAAAACATGGAGGACATGGTAATTGGAGGCAATAGAGTATAGGCTAGTTAGCTTGCTGAATTTATACTGTTTTAAGAAATACATTTTGCTGATCTTGCTAATTTTTTTGAGTTTCTGGCACATTCAAGGTAATCCAATGCAAGTAATGAAAGCTAGCTATTTCAATGTATTACACACTTCTATTTGAATTGCAATTTGTTTCTAAATACAGTAATGATAGGTGTTCATATAAGGGGGAAAATACTGGAATTTCACCCACCCCCACCCCCTTTTTTTTTAATAAAGAATTTCAGAATACGAAAGAACCAAAAGAGTGTATTTCCCACAAGTTGTTTTGCTGAAGCTGTTTCTAATGGTACACTTAACCTTTATCTCACAGCTGTAATCAGCCTGGGAACTTGAAGTTAGCATCAGCTTGTTTTCATGAAAACATGAAAGTGACTTTTCTATGTAACTAGCTTTTTGTCTTCTTCTGGCTTACACTCCTCTTGTCTGTAGCTCTGCCAGTCATCTGGTCAGGGCTTCTTACACAGCACACTACATTGCTGTGTGTGTAAGAATGCCCTCTGAACATACAGTGTCATTGTTTATACTCTGATTGAAATATTGTGATGTGTATTTTCATGAAATCTTTTCACCAGGACCTGTGAATAGATATATTGACCAAATTGACATTTTAGTGATCTTACCAGCTGATCCATGCTGTTCTTGAGAAGATGATTTACATAGAAATAAACACAAGAAGAAAAGAATAAACTGAGAATTTAATTAGTGCCTTAAATTGGTTGTTGGGTTGTTTGTTCTTTTTGGTGGGTTGGGGCTTTTTGTGGTGGTGGTAGTGTGGTGTGTTCTGTTTGTTTGTTTCTAATCTAACTTGACCATATGAATTGGAAACACTAATTAAATATGAAGATCAGAGTAGAAAACTTAAGTATATGATCAGTGCACTTACAGTACTGGACACAGCTACAAGGATATTGCATTTCCTTAGTTTATCAATGCTTTTGGCTCCAAGAGAAGGCTGCCATAACATATTAAATAACTTAATATTCTGGAATGTTTAAAAGAATGTTTCTGTTCATAATATTTGCATTAGCACAGTTAAATGTTTACAATAATATAGTAATGTAGCTTGTGGAATTGACTGCATTACTTTGTTTAAAACAGAGTTCAGCCTTCTTATGTGTTTGTTTAGGATTAAAAAAAATTCCAGAAATCTTTCCTATATTCTCAATATAGTTGTCAAGTTTTCACTCTTATTCACATGAGGGAGTAAGGAGGTGTCCATACTTGTATGTTTGTGTTCCATGAAGTTATTCTGAACTCCTTTCTGTTTTCTGGTAACAGTTTTGAACCAGCTGCCTCTTCCATCACCTTTACCTGCTACAACAACAAAAAGCCTGCTTTTCAATGGACGGATAGCTGAAGAGGTGAACTGCCTTCTGGCTTGCAGGGATGAAAATCTGGTTTCACAGCTCGTCCACAGTCTCAATCAGGTGTCAACAGATCACATGTATGTATTTTGAACTTCAGCTATATCAGATCACCATCTTTATTCCTTGAAATAAAATTAACTGGATTGAGAAGGATATCTGTGAGAATCTGAAAACCAGAACATGCAGGTTGTTTCTTAGGCTTGCTTAGCAGCTAACTCCTATATGAGTCAAAAGTTTCAATTAGTCAGAATGTTAATAATTGTCACACAGCCCTTATGCATAACTGGGGGGGTTATTTCATATCTGCTTTCATTCCATTCTTGCTAGTTAGGAGTGCAGACTTTGTGATGTTGATTGTGCGGTGCTCATTTGTGTTCCACTTCGGTTAATAATGCACACAGACAAATTATATACCCAGTAATTCAGAAAAATGAAATGTTTTGAGACACCCATGTAAGACCTGTGTAAATTCTGATTAGGTGTTGATCTTAAATATTTTAGTAATTAAACCAGCAAGTATGCTAATGTATTATCTTTCTGGGTTTTGAGGGTTTTTTTAATTATCTTTCCCTGTCATCCTTTGAATTTTCTTATGTTGACAGCCCTGTCTTTTTCCTATGTGTTCCAATAGTTTTGATCAAATGAAAGTTGCTTTTAAAAGTCCTCAAAGCAAACAATAAGTGAAAGCATGGATGCATTTATAAAAAATCCATTACATTTTTTTGAGTGAATCCTGTGATGTCAAAGATATGCCAACTACCCTTTTTAAAATAAAAGATTCTCAAAGCTTTGGACTGTAACCTAAGTGTTACACATTGATACGTATGTTATTTTCACTCCTACAGTAATACTTTCTTGATGTTATGCTAAAATTTTCTTTTTTGGAGACATCACAGTATAAAAGTGGGAATAAGAAACTTCTTGTGATAGTCTGAAACTGACAGAAAGTAGTTTTGAAGACTAACAGGAATACCTCTTCTGCCATTTCTTAAAGAAGAGAAGGAAAAAAAACCCCAACAACAGTAGAGGCAGAGAACAGTGCTTTGCAGACCTGTTTATTTCTATATTTTAACAGTTAATTGTCTTCTTTAATTTTGGTTTTGGTTTTTTTAGGGGTTTTTCTTTTTTTACTTGACTCATAGTTTCTTATAATTTGAAAATGCATTTGCCTCTTTATTTGCTTACTTTCACAATTCCAGA
The DNA here is from genome assembly GCA_027574665.1 of Rhynochetos jubatus. NCBI lineage: Eukaryota > Metazoa > Chordata > Aves > Eurypygiformes > Rhynochetidae > Rhynochetos > Rhynochetos jubatus. The sequence continues at coordinate 70,691,517 of CM050690.1, read as the reverse complement.
GAGTTGAAAGATAACCTTGGCAGTGATGATCCCGAGGGAGATATACCAGTCTTGCTGCAGGCTATCCTGGCAAGGAATCCTAATGTTTTCAGGGAGAAAAGCATGCAAAACAGATACGGGGTACAAAGCGGTAAGGATTTTTTATTATTTATTGATTGCATTTTATGTTGTTTGGTAAGTTTAGGGAGCTCATACTAACCACTATATCTTGGAGCACAACTGTGAAATTTATGCCTTATTTGGTAGTGATAGAAGATGTCAAGGTACATAGCTTTATAAGAGCAATTTTATTAGAATAAGCATGGAAACAAACTCTACAAGGTATTTTTGTGAAACATGTTTAATTTCAGTACAAAGTTTAATCTCTAGCATGAGTGATTGTATTTTAATTTAAAGTAATTTTATTGTAATTTTTTATGGGTAGGTTTATCTATTTGTCTTACTAAATAATTGATGTAGGAAAAATATGCCTTGATCTTACTGAAAATCTGTATGACTACAGTGCATCATTGCAGTGGTAGTGCAATGATAGTAGTGGGGTGGTGATAGTAGTGCTGAGGTGTACTGAGGTATACTGCTGGATAGCAAAGGTGAAGAAGAGAAGACCAAGTGAAGGATTAATTGGCCAGATTCTAGTTGTAGATATGGAGACTTCTACCTGAAGTATGTTCTTTTAATACCAAACTATGAAATGAGTAGGAGAATTTGCAGACTTTCCACAGTGTGAGGACGAAGCTTTGCGAGCACTCTAAGAGATATAGATGTGTTACTAGAGTCCACAGGGGATAGGAAGAGTAGGATGTTTTTGGAGGGGAAAAGTAATAAAATGAGATTATTAGGTTCATTCACCTAGACTAGTGAGTAGAAAGCCAGGCAGTGTTTGAAAAGAACTTTGTAAGGACAGAACATGTAATGTTTCTTGAAAGAAGGCAGAAATTTCCTGGAATGAAAATGTGAAAGGCAGTTCTAAATATTTGTAAGTTCATTGTGTAAGTTCACATATATATTGAAATTTAAGCTCTGAAAACAGTCTCCAGACCCTGTGTTTACCGGTAGCTGTGGCAGAGTATGATTTTCCAGATGTGGGAAGAGTTGCAACTGTCTTGCCAGTTTGCAGAGTGGTCCCACAAAGAACATATGCTTGAATTAGAGTTCTCCACCAATTTTGCAGAACAAAATAATTTTGACAGTACAAAAGGGAGACTTTTTTTTTAAAATTATCTGTTCTGGCAGAGGCTTTTGTAAGAAAGAAGATAAAGCTTGTTAACTTCTTTTGAATTTGCTGATTCTGTGCTTCACACGATGAAACACTTTTGTAGCTTGATTCGATAGGTCAAGAATAATCCTTAATGAAATAAAAGCACCTGTATCTTTAGCAAATGTGCTTTAATACTTTCCTTCAAGCAGAAGCCAATACAGAATAAAAAAATAATTCAACATGAACATTAAAAGAACAGTTGATTTTACTTTAGTAAAGTTTAACAGGTTGGTTTCAGACAACCAGAAGACATCAGACTTTAAAACTTGAATGTTTAGTTTTATGTAGTTCTGAATACTTGTACAAGGGCAAGCATTGCAATGTAAGTGTGAGATCTGAAAACTGGAAACAAAGAGAGAAGAGGGGAAAATGCTTAGCTGCAGGCAAAGTATTTTGAGAGAAAGAAGGCCCTGAAATGAATGTTTGGAAAAACTAGGTGAAGTGTGACTTTATTTTCAGTGAAAAGGCCACACTTCTACCTGGAATGCAGCGTTAGGCCTAACTTTGTACAAGGACAAAATCTTATTTCATTTTGCCCTCGTTAATTCATTTTACCTATTTCCCATAACAATGTTTTATTTCAGACTTTTTTCATCATATGACATAGAAAGTTCTGGGTACGATCTTGCAGCTATATCTATCTTGCATCTTAAAGTATGTGAGTGGATTTCTTTCATAGAATCATAGCATGGTTTGGGTTGGAAAGGACCTTACAGACCATCCAGTTCCAACCCCCCTGCCATGGGCAGGGACACCCTCCACTAGACCAGGTTGCTCCAAGCCTCATCCAGCCTGACCTTGAACACTTCCAGGGATGGGGCATCCACAGCTTCTCTGGGCAACCTGTCCCAGTGCCTCACCACCCTGTCCATGAAGATTTTCTTCCTACCATCCAGTCTCAATCTCCCCACTTTCAGTTTAAACCTGTTACCCCTTGTCCTGTCACTTCAGGCCCTTGTAAAACTTCGCCCCCCAGCTTCCTTGTTGGCCCCTTCAGGTACTGTAAGGTCTCCCCAGAGCCTTCTCTTCTCCAGCCTGAACAAGGCCAACTCTCCCAGCCTGTCCCCATAGCAGAGGGGCTCCAGCCCTCAGAGCATCTTCGTTGTCTCCTTTGGACTCGCACCAACCGGTCGATATCCTTCTGATGTTGAGGGCCCCAGAGCTGGATGCAGAACTGCAGGTGTGGTCTCACGAGAGCAGAGTAGAGGGGGAGAATCCCCTCCCTTGACCTGCTGGCCACGCTGCTCTGGATACAGCCCAAGGTATGGTTGGCTTTCTGGGCTGCCAGTGCCCACTGCCAGCTCACATCCAGCTTTTCATCCCCCAGTACCCCCAAGTCCTTCTCCTCAGGGCTGCTCTCGATCCATTCTCCACCCAGCCTGTCCTTGTGCTTGGGATTGCCCCAACCCAGGTGCCGGACCTTGCACTTGGCCTTGTTGAACTCCATGCGGTTGGCACAGGCCCAGCTCTCCAGCCTGTCCAGGTCCCTCTGGATGGCATCCCTTCCCTCCAGCGTGTTGACTGCACCACACAGCTTGGTGTCATCAGCAAACTTGCTGAGGGTACACTTAGTCCCACTGTCCATGTCACTGACAAAGGTGTCAAACAGTGCCAGTCCTAGTACTGTCCCCTGAGGAACGCCACTCATCACTGGTACCTTAGCATGGTTTCCAGGAGGATCTGCTCCATGATCTTGCCAGGTACAGAGGTGAGACTGACTGGCCTGGACTTCCCTGGATCCTCCTTTTTCCCCTTTTTAAGGATGCTAGATTATGTTTCTCCTTTTCCAGTCAGTGGGAGCTTCACCAGACCGCCACAACTTCTCAGATATGATGGATACAAATTTCGCCGCCTCATCCGCCAGTTCTCTCAGGACCCGCGGATGTATTCCATCAGGTCCCATGGACTTGTGCACCTTCACGTTCCTCAGGTGTTCTCGAACCCGACCCTCACTAACCATGGGCAGCTCTCCATTCTCCCAGTCCCTGCCCCTGCCTGCCATGACTCTGGGGTATGGCTCGCATCCTTGCTGGTGAAGACTGAGTCAAAAAAATCATTGAGCACCTCAGCCTTCTCCATATCGTGGGAAGCCAGCTCTTCTGTTTCCTTCCGCAGAGGGCCCACATTTTCCCTGACCTTCCTTTCATCCCCTGTGTGCCTATAGAAGCCCTTCTTGTTGCCCTTGATGTCCCTGGCCAGGTTTAATTCTGTCAGGGCTTTGGCTTTCCTAACCTGATCCCTGACTTGTCAGACAACTTCCCTGTAATCCTCCCATGCTCCCTGTCTCTACTTCCACTCTCTATAGGCTTCCTTTTTGCACCTCAGTTTGTCCAGCAGATGCTTGTTCATCCACACAGGCCTCCTGGTGCTTTTACCCAACTTCTTCATTGGGACGTATAGCTCCTGAGCTTGGAGGAGAGAATCCTTGAATACCCACCAGCTTTCTCGGGCCCCTCTTCGCTCCCTGGCTTCATCCCATGGAACTCTGCCAATCGGTTCCGTGAAGAGGCCAAAGTCTGCTCCCCTGAACTCCAGGACAGCGAGCTTGCTGTGCACCCTCCTCGCCTCTGTAAGGATCTCAAACTCCGCCATTCCATGATCACTGCAGCCAAGGCTGCCCTTGAGCTTCACATTCCCCACCAGCCCCTCCCTCTTGGTGAGAACAAGGTCCAGCATGGCACCCCTCCTCGTCAGCTCTTTATAATTATTTATTTAAAATTAAGATAATACTTCATTTCAGGTTTTATAATGTCTTTTTTCTCTCTTCCCTCTCAACACTTTGGCTTTGTTTTTCAGTAGATGTGTGTTAGAAGATCAGCTAAAATAATGTATTGCAATAGGTTGGTGTTCATAGCATTGCTTAGTGTTCAGAAAGGAGATAGTATTCACTCTAAGCTGTTTATCAGAACTTGTGAATTTTGGGGGATTAAAATCTTAGACATCTTTCTATAAATATAAATTACTTGGATAACTTTTTTCATGTATACAAGAATTCAAGTGCAAGTATGCCTGTAAAAGGGAAACACTTTGCAGATGTACACTTTCAATAAGAGTGTATATTTAACTGAAAAATCACCGGTTGGTGAGCAGTCCTAGCTTAACCCTTCATGATGCTGTAATATGTTTAATTGTACAAGACTTTTTTTTGTAACATTGAGCTGCGTTTTTATGTAGTGCATTCTTTGGCATTTAGTAGGAATGATAAAATGGATTTATGTGTATCACTTTCTTCCAAGAAAAAAAATTATATTCAAGACTGGAAGTATGTGTTAAGGAAACTCATTCTACCAGTGTTAGTACTAGGATGAGTTTTTCCCAAACCTGAACATTACCAACATTCAAAATTAAGTTGCATTTAAAAGAAGTCCTTAAATATTTAAGGTACAGAAGTGCACAGTGGAGACATACATCTGCTGCTTAGTGATATGGCAACGATGTAAAAAATGCACAACACGATATTGTAGTGCTAATGGCTACAGACTAATTTCAACTACTTTTTAGACTAAATGTTTAAGTCTTATTTTCACTTCTCATTACATCATTATCAAGCATTCTTATTATCTGTCTGGGAGCTTTGGACACACTGGGGGTTTTTGTTGCTGGTTGGTTGGGTTTGTGTGGGGTTTCTTTTCTTCATTGTTTTCTTTTAGGTTACCTGGACTGTGCCTCCCATGTCCTGCCCTCCCTGAACAGAGAGGGAAATGAGAGCTGTCTGTCACAGAACAGGCTTTAGCATTTTTCTGAAATGGCATTAAAAATAGATTCATTTATATATTTTTCTGCCATTCTTTTATACCAAAAACTATCACATCTGTGGTTCAAAAGGCATTTTAAATTTAGGGAGAAGAATATAAATAGATATATTTTTAAAGTATTTTAAAAGTGCTTTAAGCATAAAATGAAACTTAATCTACACAGTTCATGCTCACACGAGAACATTCTCTCAGCTTTCTGTATGTGAATGTTAGGGGTTTGTGGTTTGACTGAAATACTGCACCTAGTTGTGCTGAGAGTTGCAGTCAGTGTTGAGGCACTGGGCACGCCGCGCGCTGCCCCCAGCCCAACCCCGGCCTCTGTGTGGGGCAGCCTGTGTCCATTTACACAGATAGTGCAGGAGTTGAGGAGTCCCCTTGTTACTTGGGACAATTAAATGACCACTGTATTGAAGTATGGAGGTCTCTGATTATTTTTCATCACAACATGGGACTTTAACTTCTGCTCTGGACTAGTTTTGGTGTGCTAATCTACTTGGAATGCAGCACTTCACACCTACCGGGAGGTAGTAAGGGATACATTCCTGGGGGATTATCACATCTCCTCTGCTGGGGAGAGGGTGACAGAGAGGATTTCTGAAATTAGTTTTGCTTGTGTGAATATTGCAGTAATTGAAATGGGTGATAGCGATTGAAGGACTCACACTCTGAACTGGAGACTTCTGTCAGCCTTCTGTCTAACCTTTGCTTTAAAACATTGGACCTACTGATGTGCTTTTTTTGATGTCACTTGATGTGGCTTCCTGAGCTGCAGTGCTCACGTGAATTCTTTTGGCTGCAAGACATTCAATCCCATCATTAAAATAACTTAAAATTCATTTAAGTTTTTGCGTTTCTGCATCACTTCATCTTCGACTGTCATGCTGTTGTTAGGGAATTCTGTATACCTGTACTGAAGAGCGAGGAAAACAAAATTCCTTTAAATTCTCCATTATAATGATGTGAGATGGAACAGAATATTTCGTTTGGAAGGAACCTACAACAATCATCTAGTCCAACTGCCTGATCATTTCAGGGCTGAGAAAGTTCAAGCAAATTATTAAGGGCATTGTCCAAATGCCTCTTAAATGAGTTGTTTTCAAGCACATTGGTACTTGTGGCTTGCCAGCTAGTACTGTGGGGATCTGCAGGCTTGGGAGCTTACAGTTGGGACATTGGTTCTGTTTTGCAATTGAAATACTTCAGCACCTTCTTTGATAACAATCCTTATAAGCATAGTGGAGGTGGAATAGAAAGCTTTTTCCCTAGGTAGAAGGAAACATTAAGGCATGGTGGAAGCAGTGAGATCTTGCAGCACTCAGTCTGAGATGATTGTTTGCTCAACTTCCTCTACAAATAGGAGATAAGTTTTCTGCGAAGTTTCCAAATCCCTTCCTTATTGGCACATTGAGTACTCTACACATCAGCCTGGGGTGTGGGATATATGTCATCTTATAAAGTGTTTATGTTTACTAGTAGGTTTTGGCTTGGGAAGCTCTAAGGAACAGAGGAAGGAACTACGGTTAAGATAACTGAATTAACACTGCTTTAGGGAACAGTTCTTAATGTCATGATGCAAAATGGACATCTTGCAGAAAATGGATAATTTCTAATGTTTCCTAAGAGTTGTGGGTAGATGATGTTAATGTCTGTCAAGTTTATTATCTCTTTGTATATAATAGTTTCTGAAATGCGAGACTTCGTTGATTTAAAAGGAAGTGTGTGTAATGTAATGTTGCTGTCTTCTTTCTAATAGGGATGATGATGTCACAGTTTAATATTTCTCAGAATTCCATGCGTGGTAGTCCTGCATCTTCCAATTATCAACAAACCACTATCTCACATAGCCCTTCCAGGTAATGCTTTCTTTTAAAAGGAGTGGGTCAGCAAACTGCACAGTCTTCTACAGTGAGAGTCAATTCTTGTGGCAAGTTTGTGAGTGGAAGGTGATCAGTGTCAAGACAAATTTTGCATTTGTCTGACAGCAGGGTGGGTTTCTTCAACTGGCAAAATCTTTCTGTCAGTGAATGAACCCTCATATTCTAGGATTAGTCATGATTCTCCGCACTTTCTCCATCCCATAATTTTGGCAAACTTTTTCTTTCCTGCTTAAAGACTTCCCCTGCCTCCTGCCACATCTCCAGCTGTTTTCTGCCTATGGCAGAGGCTGAGTCTAGTGGCGAGAGGATAGGAGAGAAGAAGCTAATGTGTACCAGCGTGAGAGGAGGGTGGGAAAGAAGGCTTGTAAATGCCTGGAGTAATGCTGTAACAGTTATACAAAAGCCCCTTGGAGGATAGGCCTAGTAGTTTGGTCAGTCCTCCAGCCATATCTTCATCACCTTTCTGGTTCTTTTTTTAAAATTTTGAGTGTTGTTGAGTAGTGTATACCTATAATCCATGTTTTTATTAATACAATAAAGTTCTCTGGACTAGAGGAAATAGTTCTGCATGTAGCTTCAACCTAGTTACTGGGCTTTAACAGATTTAATCTTCCAATATTAGATACCATTATGAAATAAATCTATTTCACTTACATTACTGTAATTGTTTTGGCAAATGAAATGTTATAAATCTGCACAAAAAAACAGTATACTTTTTTACTTTTATATCTAAAAGAGTTATTGAAGAAGGTTGTTTTTTAATTGTGAATATTACAAGGAATATTATAAATTCTTCTTGAAATCCTTGCAAGATCCTTGTGCTAAGTGCTCTGTTAGTTCTTTCTATGAAAGGTTACCTTCATAGAGTTGCTATCTAGAACTGAGGGTTGTGAAAGTGTATAATGTACTTTCTGAAGTATTTATTTGGTTTATTTTTATTTTGAAAAACTCATGTAAGAATGCAAGTTACAATGTGCATGTATTATTGTCACAAGCCTTTGTTATTTTTACAACTTCCTATCTCCAGGATCAGTCTTAGATAAAGCCAGTGGAAGAATAAGTTGTATTCAGTGGACTTTGGGTCAGGTCCTACCTAACTGCCTATCACATTTCCATGTCTTGGCAGTATAATTCTGTTATATGGAATCTTACTGGAAAAATCGTATTTATAGTAGACGGCTCTTTGTTAATCCTAGTGACCTAGTTGTTAATTAAAACTAAGCTGTCACTTCTATTCAAACTTGTAGGACTAACTTTTGGAAATTGCAAATCTTATTTTAGTACATATTTATGTCATTGTTTCCCTTCCCTAGTTGGAGGTCTTAAGGATAGTTTTTATCCTGTGTTTTACTTTTACTCTTGCAGTACCTAAGCTGTGACTCTTAAGTCATAATTGAAGTTGGGAAGGTATCAGTAGCTTAAAATACTGATTTTGAGGGAGATTCTTCATTATTGGAGATTTGTGACTTAAAGAAGTTGTAATGTGCTGAATGTATAATCTTCCAAAAGAAATGATGAAACTGTCTGTATTTGCTTTTCCATCTTCTAAAAACTTTTTTAAAATTTATTTTCAGCCGGTTTGTGCCACCACAGACAAGCTCTGGTAATAGATTTTTGGCACAACAGAACAGTCCAGTGCCTAGTCCATATGCTCCTCAAAGCCCTGCAGGATACATGCCATATTCACATCCTCCAAGCTATACACCACATCCTCAGATGCAGCAAGGTAAGTTTATGGTGTTTGTTGTATTCTCCTATCTAACGACAGCTTTATCTTCACGTGTATGTTTCACAGCTTTCTAGTTTCTTTGAAGGAGTCACATGCATTGACAGGTATGTTTAAGCTTCGCTTTCCTGACTGTAGAGAGTGTTAATATATACTTTATTGGAAAAAAAAAAAGGGGGGGGTGGGGTGTGCAAAGAAAAGGTAAAACACATGTTCACGTTGCATTGCTTCCCTATGTACACCCATTTTGCATAATTGTCATGTATACGTGACAACAGAAAAATTAAAACCAAAAAAACCCACTTTTGTTAGCTGTGGCCGTCATTGATCTGTACTAGTGAAAACCTCACTTTTGCCGACGTAATGTAAATTTTGCTGCCAGCTTATTTAGCCTTACCAAACCTTTGTAGTGTCAACTAGATTAATTCTATGTTGGCTAGAACTATGCTCAAGGTATGCAGTAACTGGCAAAGATGACCTTCAGAATGAATGGATTTCATTGTTCTTCTGTTGTCTAAAACCAATCTTGAACATGAACACTGTTAAAGTATCTAGGCATTTTTTTCCTGGTAAGTAGAATTCTCATTGCATTTTTTTAAATCATTTGTTCTTAAAAAGTTTAGTTTGTGCTTAGAATATATATATCTGTTCTGCATGAAATACTGTGTGTCTCATGAATACCTTGGAAGTTATTTAAAGGTAGTGAATACAAACTGCACAGAGGAAAACAAAGTAGGAATATGATATGACTGTAATTAGCATAGATGTGGAGTGAAATTTGGCTAATCTGTACATGGAATTTACATTTTAAATCCTCTTGAAAAATAAGATCTTATCTTGAATAAGATTAGATATCTGTTTGTGGCAAAATGATTCAAAATGTTGGATTCTTGTCCAGATTCCTGACCTCTTGCATCCAACCCATTAATATCTACTGTTATGATGTTTTGTCTGAAACTTTTTATGAGTTAACGAGTGTGTGAATATATCAGTACAGTTACTTATATTTTTTCTGTTTCAGCTTCAGTATCTAGTCCCATTGTCACAGCTGGGATAAGGAATCTCCACGAAAATAAAGTTTCAAGTCAGTTGTCGGGAAATTCAGCTAATCATCATGCTGATAATTCTAGACATGGCTCAAATGAAGACTACCTACAGATGGTGCACAGACTAAGTAGTGATGTATGTTACCTAAATCAACTTATTACGATAAAGCAAATATTGTTTATCATCTCTAGAAGTCAGATATTTTACTATGTTGCTATTGATGTATAAACCCACTGAAGATATATTGCAATTTCAGATGCAACTTTAATATGTGAGATTTAATTTTTTTCTAGATCTCTTCCTTTGGAACATTTTGTAACATTCATTCTGATGAAATTAGAATTCCTCTGGATATTTTTCCTTACTGGTCTATTATGTGCTTTTATGGTGCGGATTCTTTGTAAAGAGGTTTTACTGTAGTGACTTTATTTCATATGGGAGAAAGTACTTCTGAAATCTAAGGAATAAGACAACTTTCTCATGCATCTTTTTGAACTACTGATTTATTTTCTTAATGAGCTTCCTGTGGATGAAGCTTTTTGGAATTATTCTTTACAAGTTTGGCCCACAGTGTCTTAACAGCTCTTAAAGGGAGAGCACTTAAGTGTCAGGTTTACTTTTTCATCAAAACCTGGTGGCGAGCAGAATTTTTTTGTGTGCGTGTGATTGTGTGTGTGTATGTTTCATTTAGCTTACAAAAACTGTGGGCAGCTCTTGCCTTCCTAACGTATCTTGTGGAAGCAGAAAAGTGTTGAATACAACATGTGTATTATTAACACCAGGATCCCTAAATCCCTTGCCAGGATTAATACAGTAGAACTCCAGGAGAGGTTTTAGTTTTATCAGTGATCTTTTTTTTTTTTTTTTTTTTTAACATGCAGTGATTAAACTAATTAAAAATATTACCTAAGAAGTAGTAGCTTAAATAAGAGAGTAGTGTAATGAAGCAATCTATCATAATACACAATTATCAGATACGTTTCTCAGTTTCTGCCTCAGCAACGCAAATTCTTCAAAACAGGAAACTGTTCTTGACATTCAGTGTACAAATAGCCCCCAACAATGTTAAATGTATGCTATCAAGAGAATCTTGGTTTTGTTAAGACAGGATGTTTGGAAAAATTTTCTAGTAGATTAATTTATTTAGTAATTTTTAAAGAGGAAGTATTTGAAAATATTAATCCCTAATTTTGTGATCCAGGCAATGCAAGCACATCCTAGTGGTTATAAAACTTAAAATTGAAACTCTTTCAAAATAGACAGACTATGAAAACATAAACCATACCCTCATTGATTGGTTTAATTAGAGACATACTAAAAAACAGTAAACACGGTAAGCTTGCACTTTTTCTCTTTGTGCATCTTCTTAATGAAGCATATGTGTTATATTAATTTTTTTTGTAATTATACCTTTTAAACCTGATTTTAGTAGCTATCATGCACAAACCAACTTGAAGAATGATTAATTGAAGTATGTATGAATATTAAGCTTTATCATAATGTTGCAGCCTTTTCGGAAACAGTGTGATCTTTAGCAAAAATAGTTATGAATCAGGATTACTTAATCATAAAACTTAAAAACTTTAATTTTTTGTTATTCCTTCTATTAGTTTTACGATTTTATTGCTTTAAAAAATATGAATAGTAACAAGATACTGTGTATTTGCGATATATGATTCTACAAAATCAATAAGTACACTTTTGAAGGCTCACTACAAATAGACTCAAGGACAATTTTTTGGTAAACTTGGGAGCATTCCCAAAAAAATTCAATGTAATTTTTTCCTACGTGTCACCATTTGATTAAGTGCTGAACTAGGAAACTGTAAATGAGCACTTCTGAATATTTGTCATCTACATTAGGAATAGCATGTATACCCGAAAGGTCATCTATGTAATTAGTCTGTTTAGTTAATAAGTCACCTTTGCCTATGTCCTTGGCAATTATGGGTAGAGAACCTCTCCTGTCCTAATAAAGCATACGTGCATAAAAAGTTACTGAAGCTTTTTTTTCAGTGTCTTAGCATTTTTTTTTTTGAGGTTCATTACATGTCAAATATAAGTGAGGTTTACTACACTGAAATTATGCAGCTGATTTTTTAAAAACAAGTGGGTAATTCATCAGGAAATTAATTCACTTTGACTCACAATAACAACATGTAAGTTTTTTTTTTTTTAATTCATTGTGCTGTGGGAGGGGAAAAAGGTCTAATAGTATTGTTTTCTAAGTTCCCATCGTTGGTAAAACTGATGAAATCTGGTTTCTTATGGATTTATATCTTTACATGTAAGCACCTTTAGTTCATAAATTTCAACCTCTTTCCTTTTCCCTAAGCAATGGCAACACCACCTTTCCAAGGAGGAACGTGTACCCTGTCTCATCTACAGCTATGCATGTGGAGATTGGCCATTTGGTCATTGTTAGAGGAATTGCGTTAGGGGATGTCCATCTATGCAGGCTTCTATTTCCTTGAAATGCTAATTTACCTTTCTAACTTACAGAATCATAGAATTGCTTAGGTTGGAAAAGACCTTTAAGATCATCAAGTCCTACTGTTAATCTAGTTTACTACCGACTGCTGCTTTTGTCATACAGGCATGTAAAATCTAATTACAGTCGAGCCTTTTAACATTCTATTAATTGGGTTGAAATTGGTCGAAAGGATAAAAGGTATTTATCAGATAATTCAGATTTGGTTAAAAAAAAAAAGTCATGTGAAAGAATTGTGTGTATTCAGATGCCTCAATAGGAGACATGTTAGAACGTTAGCTACCAAAATGACCAGCTTAATTACTAAACAGGTTAAGTAACCTTAGAACTTCTTTGAAGACTTCCTCTGTATGCCTTTACCCTTTAAAAGAATGGACTTTTTTGCAGTTCGGTTATAATCACAGAAATTGTCTCTTCATAGACGTAGGGATTGTTAATTTTTTCTTTCAAAAACAAAAAATCTTGTAGATGTTGTATAAAAAAACAGTGCTAAAAATGGGAAATAGTGTTCTGTAGAGGTTGAAATCTGGTCGTGGCATGGAGGGAACGAGCCTACTCATGACCAGCAGGGGGCTTCCTGCAAACAGCGAGACCCCCATGTAGAGCATTACACAGCAGTCTGAATAGTGGGTTTTGTATTTTATTTTAAGATGGGGGGGTGTAAAAAAGACGCATTTATATTCTTAAAGATAGGCCATGGACATCATTAGATTGCAATTAATATTATATTATGAAGAAACTTGTCAGAAAGCATGAATTCCAGTGAAGCAGTTTGTTCTGTGAAAAACTGGGAAGGCAGTAGAACTTGTTTGCCATATTGGGGGAGTGCTTCATATGGCCATTGAATTGTTTCCTCTTGTGCTGGTTTTAATTGGCTCTCAGTCGGTCAGTGGACAGTAGGAGGTGGTATCATTTGTTTTCTTTTCCATTATTTTCATTACATATTATTAATATTGTTACTATTATTGTCATCATTATTTGCAATTATTAAATTGTTGTTAACTCATAAGTTTCCTTGTCTTTTCCTCCGATTCTTCTCCTCCACTGGAGGAGCGAGGAGGTGAGCAAGCGTCTGGGATTAAACCACAGCGCCTATCTAAATGTAAAGACAGGCAGATAACAAACTAAAGTCACTCCAGTTGTGTTTTACACAAGACTATCTCAGCTGCTGCAATGGGAGTGCTAGAAATTTTGTTCAGTCCTTAGGTGTGTATGCTGGAGGATATAAATAAAGTGTTAATTTGTTTCACTGTAAAAGCAAGATGGCATTCTAGAAAAGCTTTAAGTGTAGGTTAAGTGAAAAACAGTGATTTTTTTTTTTTTTTAATATCTACATTTTATGCTTAGTTTATTTCAGTTGGTATTGTACAGAGGTAATATTGAATATTGTTTATACAGAACTCTGATAGCAGTCTAAATTACAAATATTTTTATGTAAATAAGTATTTCTTCTAATATTTCTTGTATACTTTTTTATTCCAATCCATTTTATCAGTGCATGTACTAATATCAGTCTTTATCAAGTGTTCATGTTCATAATGTTAACTTATATCATTGTCACTTTAGGATGGCGATCCTTCAATAAGGAATGCTGCGTCTTTTTCCTTGAGGTCACCACAGTCAGTCTGCTCTCCGGCTGGAAGTGATGGAGCCCTTAAAGGTAGTTTAAGCAGTCATGTGTATCAATGTATTTTTTTTCCCCAATTTTAAAGAATAGAGGGTTTAAACAGGTATGTAGTTATTCCTCCGGATTTCTGTATTCAAATAGTACTAGACAGTATGTCATTATGTTTTGGATACAAAATTATTTTGAGCCCTGATCCAGAAGAAATTTTTGAAGGTCCAAAAATTAACTAATCATCCCTCCAAACAAAGCTCAGATTCATGGAGGACAGAAGGATTTCAAATCCTTTCCAATATGAGGATTAAATTCTATGTAAGAATGGTTTCAGTTGCTTTACATAAAAAAAATGGTTTAAAGGCAGCATTACGAGTATTGAACCCTTGACCAGCTCAAAAGTGTTTTGACATGCGATGCTTGTCTTAATTGCAATGGAGTTTTAAGAACATGAAATTAAAAGTAGTTCAATGAACTCAATACATATAGCATAAATGAAGCCTAAAAATCTTAGCTGTGGAGAAGGACTAGGGTGAACTGGTAGTCAGTTGAAAGGGAACAAAAAAAAAATCTTCTCAAAATAATACTTTATGCTCAAGTCTGGAATGCATATTGCTGTTTTAATACTATCCCTAAGAAGCAATGACTGAGATGCTAGAGACTTAGCAAGGTAGGGGTTTGGGCATGTTCTTGCTAATTGACTTTTTCAGTGCTTATACATTTACATGGCAGTAGTAGGAAGATGCAACAATGCTTTCTTCTCTTTAGCCCTGAAACAAAATGAAGTCATTCTGGATGGTCAGGTTAGGTGGAGAGGGAGAACAGGAGATGAGGGAGGTTCCAGGGAAGGTGAAGGCCTTGTGCAGCCTGCGCAAGAGACGTCTTCAGTTGGGGTGGACCATAGACCAACCTTCCTGTGCCTATGACGAGATTGTCAGGAAGACCTGAGTCAGGCTTTTCAGTGTTTTGGAGGAAAGATGAGGTACAATAGACTTAAATTGAAATGGGAGGTTCTAACTAGGTCTAAGGAAAAACTTCTTCACTATCAGGACAATCGAGCATTGGAAAAGGTTGCCCAGACAATCTGTGCATTTTCTGTCCTTGGAGATTTTCAAGATCAGGCTGAGTGAAGCTCTGCATAATGTGGCCATGCTCACCCTGCACTGAGCGTGAGGATGTACCAAAGACCATCTGAGATCCCTTCTTAACTGAATTATCCTATGAACCTGTGACTGCTAAATGATCTCTCTGGTTCATCTTCCGGAGGTACATACTGTGTTAAACAGTGATAGAAGAAATGTGGCTCAGCTGGCAGGCAAGAAGGACTTGTGTAGCATGCCAGCAGCAGCAGTATTTCAGGACATGTGGTGCTAAAGGACTTGTAAGACTTGTGTAAATGGTGAAGACTGAATGTGGTTGGTTTTTTGTCAAGCTTATCAGTTTAACAACATGGTGAATAGAAGCTGCTTCCACTCAGATACATGATTACCATGCAGCCAGAGAAGTATTTGAATTATTTTTTGTTAAAGTTGATGCTGTTTCAATTGGCTGCCTCAAACCCCTGTTTTGAAGGGGTATCTTTTCAGATTATTTCTACAAACTATTTGTACAGTTCAGATTATAATGTTGTGGCATTAGAGGAGCTGCAAAAGTGGAAGAAGAGCTTTTTAATTTATTGACCTGTCTGTTAGCTTTACTTTTCCCATGAATAAAACACACAGCTGAAATACTGTTACTAATGGTACTACCATTTTGCCTTCTTGAAGAGATTCATGAACCCTGATTGAGGGAACCAGTTCTTGAGGCTGTGGACATTGCCGGACACTTACTTCCTCTAATCTCGTATTTTAAAAATGTATGAAGGAGGTGTGGATAACTACAGTGTTATTTAGAACATGGGATCCCTGACAGTGAGTTTTTAGCCTATGATTTGGGGTAAAAGTTGTGATGATAAATTTTCCAGTGATGAACAGACAACAGGTATTATGTTGAGCTTTTTGTTGCTACTCTCAATATTACTTGAAAGTTTGGTTGATAGGTCACAGACTTTGATAAAGAAATTAGCAAAATACTTTATTATTTGTTTGGGGAGGACTAAAGAAATGGCACTAGACATCATCAGTCGAGAGAGAGATCTCAGGAGGGATGTTACAATGTCTAAGATTTCATATATAACATAGAAATTTGAGGCAGTAACCAAAGGTATAGGTGCAGGCTGCATTTCTGTACTTTTGATAGCAAGGACTTCTGGACACTTGGAAAATGTGGTTGCACAATCTTGAATTACTTTAAGACTGAATGCAGCGGTTTGATTTCTGATTGACAGAATCTGGATGAGGAAGTTTTGTTTGCAGACAAATATTTGAGAGATGTCAGAAGTTGTATGAGTTATTTTGGTTAGTTATTCACTTATTCAGTGGAATAAAATTTCTCTGTTAGAGAAATCTTTGCTTCATTTCTGCTCCAGTAAAGGTACCCAAGCAGCTGAAGTTTTATCCAGAAGTTCTAGACTGGTCTTTGACTTATTTTATTCATGTAATTTTTATATTCTTAGCTACGCAAACAAAATTATGACTCTGCTTTCATGCTATCATCTGTTACCACATCTACTCTCTTAAAAAATAATTTCTATAAAATCATCTATGAAGAATTAACATGGAGTATTTTCCTTTTGTTGATCTTATAAAATATTCTGTGGGTTCCATTACCCAAGAGTGATTACTCATCAAAATCCTTTATCCATTTGTTCTTGCCTACTGCTCTGGAATCTCAGGAAA
This sequence comes from Rhynochetos jubatus, assembly GCA_027574665.1. Taxonomy (NCBI): domain Eukaryota; kingdom Metazoa; phylum Chordata; class Aves; order Eurypygiformes; family Rhynochetidae; genus Rhynochetos; species Rhynochetos jubatus. The sequence continues at coordinate 70,674,968 of CM050690.1, read as the reverse complement.
GAATTTGCTTTTTAAAGACAACTTCTAAAGATCTATATAAAGGAAAGCCTTCCACAATGTTTTTAGTCCATTGCTTTTTCAAGAGAAGAATTCAGGTCATTTACAGTCCTGTTTCCACAGTTTCCTGAACTCCTGGGAAAACATCTGTAAGGACTAGCAACAACCCTTACAATACTATATAACTTTGCACACTTTTGCACAAGTAAGTTGTATTCCCTACAGAAATTGTTAATGTGTAATTGATTATTTTCTGAATAATTTGGAAAGGTTGCGTTTATTTTCTTCAGGATTTATAGGACATCTTCAGAGAGATTCCTCTACACTTGGTCTCTGAATGTATCATGGGTGGCAAGAAGAATTAGGACTCATCTTAAATCTGTAGTACAGACTTCAGTGCTCTCAAAGGTCCTTGTTAAGAAAAATTATCATCTCACCTTCTTTCCTTCAAAACAAAGGTGTAAGAAATTTATTAAAAGATTTTTTTCAGACAGGGCTGAAGTAAACATTCGTTCTTGTTTCTTTCTTCAGGTCTTGACTTTTTTTTTTTTTTTTTTTTTTAAATGCAAGGATGCTTCTGTATACAGCAGTACTAAGCTAGAACAGCCAAAGCTGAGTTTTTCATGAGGGATTTGAAACTCTGGAGAAAGTGGTGGGACTCTTTCCTGAAAAATATTGAAAGTATGTGTGGAAAGTGAATACAATCGGTCCCTAAAAACCTCTCAAACCTATGTTCATTTTTGTCTGTCTCATATGCTATCCCTTTAAGTTTGAATTTTAAATTAAGTTATGCTCTTTGAAAATGAATTGCCTGTTAATCAAAATAAGTAATATTTTTTTTATATCTAGTACAAAACTTGGAAAGATTTGCAGAGGAAGATTCTGTGATTTTAGAAAATACAGCAGGAAAGGACTTGGGGGTTTCCCATCTTCTTACCCTCATGTTGGATGAGCTGTAAAAGTATAACACTCAATAACTTCCATCTATTTTTTTTTTTAATTAAAATGCTAGTAATGGAGTTTCCTTACTCTTGCCTTGCAACCTGTTCAGATTCTTAGTGCTATAAAGCTTGTCTCCTAATGCATCTTAATGGCCGTTAAGCATGACACTTCTTGACTTCTTTCCACTGGACAAGGAAAAACAATTAATGTACTTTTTTTTCGAAGCAGTCATTTACATACCAAAGAATGTTACCATGTCTTGCACTAATGTAATCTTCTGCGGACTGAACAGCATCTTTACATAAGTCATCATTTCTGAGCTTCTAATTGTCTTTGTTTTTCTGAATTCTAGTTAGTCTACATTTGTGTTGATGTTGTACTGTCCTAAGTCGTAGATACAACTCTGTTTGAAGGATTAGAAGGATGAGTAGTCAGAAAAGTACCGTAGATGACTTTGTATGATATTGCTGTTGTATATGAGTATAGCAGCTCTTTGCTGATAACTTAGATTCATATTGCAAGTTGTTTTAAACATATTGTTGTTTTTCTTCAGAGCTCATTTATCTTCCTCTCGTATTCTTGCAATTGCTCTTTCTCAGGTGAATAAAAAGTTTGTGGTGCTTCTCACTAAATTCCTTTTGTTTCAAACGTTTATTCGAATTAGTACAGAAAATTGTAATTTTGATGCTGGTTTTAAAAGCAGTTGTGGGCCTCTCTCTCAAAGACTCAATACCAAAAGCTGCTATGATCTTTAGATTAATAAAATACTCTCAAATTCTGTTACACAGTATCTTATTAATGACAACTGTTTTAATCTGCTGTTCTTAAGACAGTTCTCTGGAAAGCGGCACTTGTTCACCTATACTCCTTTCATCCATTTTTACCATGAACAATGGAATAGTTTTGCAATAGGATATACTGCAATCTCACCTTTTTTTTCCTATATCATACTTCCCCAGCTTGTAAGTGAAATTGTTATGAGAAACTATATAGAAAGCCATGCTAAAGTCCAGATATGGCATTTAGTTCTCTAATCTGCAAGACCTGCTGCTTTATGGAATGAAATTATTTTGATTTGATGATACTTAACAAAGTCACTTTGGAATACCATCTCTTATTAGCTCAATCCTTACAGAGAAATCATTCTTCTAGTATGTACTTAAATCATACAGACCATGTGTAATACTCTGGGCAGTACTTTACCATCCTTTTGAAGGAACGGTTTTTCAGTCTGCTGGAGGCACAGATTCTCAAGATGGCTCTTACCAATTTTGAGATTGCTTTAGCCAGAGTTCCAGGGTGAATTTGTCTGATCCCATTTTCATGAACACATTCCATTTATGTGAAAGTAGTAAATAGGATCATATTAAATTAAAAAAATTACATGCTTCCATGTACTATAACCACAGTCTTAAATATTTTGGCAGTAGTGTGTTCCCCAGATTCTGTCGTCACCAAGTTCTAAGCTTTTCCAACAGACAAACATCAGAGAATCCAATATAGATGCTCTGGTTCTTTTCTCCTTCTTCAGCTTTATCCTTTAGGAACTTATTTACAGTATAATTACTCAGATGTAAAGTCTAATAATCCACATGGAGCACATATTCATTCCATAAGCCCTCTGTTTCCAAGGACTTTTCCAGTAAAAAGTCTGGAATACTGTGTCCAGGTTTGTACAACACTTTGGTCCCCACTTAAATAGTGTTACTGGAGTCTTGAGAATCACTTTGCTATGATTTTAAGCAGGTGTAGCACTTGAATGTTCATGAAATTTCTATCCCATGTGCTATGAAACAAGTATCAGACATTAGTTTTAATTTGTTCACTAGTGGTTTTTTGCAACTTTCATGCATAAAGAACAATACTTCTGCTACAGAGGATGTAAAATGGGTGAAAGACTTCCTGTCAACATCTGAGAGCCTTTAGCTGCAAGGGAATTAAAGGAATATGAAGATACTGTTTTGAATGGCCCTTTGGAAGTTGTTGTGCAAGTGGAAAGCTCATAATTCTTGAAACTTTGTAAAATATGTGAATCCTAAGTTCCTGGTAACCTTAATAGTTTTTTGGGTTTTTTTTTAACCATGTGGATCACACAAAGAGTGTGGTCAGTGTTGTGACTTCGGTGCATCAGCTATGAAAGGCAAATGGTCCTTTTTCTGAAGAGGCTCAGAGATGATATGCTGGATTCAGTTAGAAAAGAGTTACCTCTCTTTACCGTGGCTGCTAGGGAGCTGTGTTTCTGGATGCAGAGAGCAGCACTGATAAGTTCATAGCTGGCACTGGGGATGCCTGCACTGAATTCAAGGACTTCCTTGGCTTCTGATACTGCAGCTGCGTTCCCAGGTCTCACTGTCTCACTGCAGGCAGTGTAGAGGACACACAGTTAAGACACCTGACCCAAACTGACCAAGGAAGTATTTAATTCCATAGTATGTCACACTTGGGGCTTAGGCAAGGAAGGGGTCCTGGAGCCATTGCTCTCTCCCTTACTCTCTTTCTCGTTTACTCCCGGGCACTTGCTAACGCGCCCCGACTCCCGCGTTAGCTGCTTTGCTAACTCCTGTGCTGGCTCGCTCCTGAGGGAGTTGCTGGGTTTGTTTAATTTTCCCGGTTGTGCTATTGCTGATAGGGTTTGTTCAGAGTCTGCTGCGACAGCCCTTGGGCTCCAACCCTCGGGCTGCGGCTCTCGGCTGAGATAGCTCTTGGGCTGCAGTTCTTGGGCTCTCTGGGTCTGACTCACTACTCAGCACCTGGTTGTGCATTGGTCAGTGGGTGGTGAGAAATTGTATTATATGGTATCATACTGTATCATATGTTTTATTTTCTATTATTTTAATTATTTATTATTAGTAGTACTTGTATATATTAATTTAGAGTTAATTAGTAAATAGTTCTTAGCTCAGTTTTATGAGTTCCCTTATTTCTTTTTCCTCTGATTCTTCCCCTCCACTAGAGGAGGGGAGGGAGATTTGTGAGAGTGGCTTTGTGGTATTTTGCCAGCTGGAGTTAAACCACGACAGATGATCAGAGACGTTATCGTGAATGCTCAAATAAGATGCGAGTACTGTGGTTAGAAAGTGTGCAGACAAAAACTCTAAGATGAAGATGTCAGTGATGTGTGCAGTCTTCTGAATAGAAGCTTTTTCGTTCAATACCCAAGTTACTGATGCACAATGAGCAAGTGAAGCCATTCCAGGGGTAAACAAACAGAAGTGATACTGAAACTTTATGAATTTTTATGAAGGCTAAGTCACTGTCAATGCAATGCATTTTACAGTTGCTTGCATTACAAAGGATTTGATAAGAAATGAGTCGAGTCACAGAAAAAGGGGGTTACAAATTGCTTATAGCAGTTGATAAAACTTCTTCGGTACTCAGTGCCATCTACCACTAGGAATCAGTAGGAAAACTAATTAATACGGACAGCCAGTCCCAGGATTATCATGTGTGCTCAGGATGACTGATACTGGACAACTGTGAAGGTATTGTGGATGGGTGGTTTTGTTCTTGGTAGAGGCCTTGTTTCCTGATGATGTTACCTGCTTCTCAGCTACATTCGGTGTTAGCAGATTGACCATTGGTATTTGCTGTTCAGTAAAGATACGATGACCTTTCCAAATCAGTGGAGAATCTCTTTTTATCTCACAAGTTTTACGTATTCCTGCCATATAAAAAGAGGCTGCACTAAGTTCTGTTACTGATACTATGGAAGACCAACTACAGAAAGTCAGATATTTTTCTCCTGAATTACCGCACAGCCCTAGATTTAGACTCAAAAGCTGCCTATGTATTTCTCTGTTCTAAAAGAAAATTATGAAGTTTGGTTCATTCCCAAAGATCATTTCTGAAGATCAGTGTATGATTTACGACATTGACAGCCTTCTGTAGAACAAACCTTCTCCACCTTGGAATCTCGACTGGTTCAGCAAACCAGATTGTACCTGTTTCGGTGTATCCTTTCCACAAAATCATTTCTTCTGTTATCAGCAGGTCTTGTAAGAGCTTTGTTCTGAGGCTTCTAGTGGCTTAAGCATTTTCCTGTAGGAAATATGCCAGACTGACTTCAACAGTAGTAGGAGCAACGCTCTTTGTATACGGGTTTTGTCTGAAGTCTAAGCATCCAACAGGATGTGATACATGTTCAACGTGTGATACCTGTTCAAAACGGCCGATGTCTGTTGTAGAGTGAAACTGTTCCAGCATGCTTCATCTTTTTCAATATCTTTTCACGTCAGCACATAGACGTTGTAACTTCTAAACCTCCTTATTGCCAGAGGCTTAACCATCATTAGACATCTCAGGAATATGTGAAGTTATTGCCAGAACATAGATGCTTCAAATGCAGCATATAGGCCTTACTATCAATGCTCTTCAGGAATTTCATTCAGGAGGAAGATACTTTAAAATACCTATTCGTAGTGCTGCCTAGGAGAGGGAAAACTATTTTTGTGTTTCTTCATTTCCTCAGTTCTAAGCATATTCAATGGAATGCACCGAAATCCTTCTGACCTCCTCCAGATAAAAAGAACCACCTTATCTGTTGCTGTAGTGTTATTTTTCAGCATGACAAATACCAAATTAGTAGCAAATCAGAACAATCTTGTCATATTTACTTAAAAGTTTAGGACAAGGGGGAACAAAATCTGTCCTCTGTTTGAAGTGTAACTGTGAAAACCAGTAAATGTTCCATTGTTGCAACTTCAAAAGAGATAATTCAAGATTAACAAGTCAGTAAGATCTCTTTGAAAAGTTTTGAGCTGCCTCAAAACACAGCTTGTGTTTCCTGAATGTTACTCACTACCATAAAAGAAATAGGTAGCTAACAATTTTTGCTATATATTACACTGACACTAGTTGCCAGAAGAGACAGTAAACGAGCTTGGGGGAGCATCACAAGAATAGGAATCTGTGGTGAAAGGCAAGTGGGAGATCTTCGTAGGGTGTAGCCAGGACTTCAGTGCTGGTGGTTGAATGTGTTATGGAATTTGAGGGAGTAGAGGAAGGATCTTGAGAATCAGAATGAGTCAAAACGAGTCAAAACAGAGCTTCCCAGCATGGGGATGGAGTTGTTGCTGATGGTCAAGAAGGGGTTAGATAAATCCATTTTGTACCCTGCTGTCTACATACAGAACTTAGAGAACTTCTCACAGAGTGTACTAGGGTGAGAAAATAAGTATAGCAGTCTGTTCAAAGAAGTCATCAGTAAGGGTAGTCCTTTCATGTCAATTGAAGCTCTGCTAGATGTATCCATGCTTTTTTTCATCTCAGGTCAGTATGTTGTTTAATGATTATTAATATTTCTTAAAATATCAGGTAGAAATTTGAGCCGCAGAATAAAGCTGCTTTCTGGTTTAGTGGTATTTTTTGAGTGAAGCACATGGGGACCTGTATTCCAATTAGTTTTTGGTTGTTGTTAGAAGTACTGACCTACAATGGCCTGAACCAGAATGAGTAAGAATCTCAGTCACTGCTTTCTGAAGATCAGTATTCCCCAATGGATGAATGGAATCTGATAAACGTTTGCTTTAACAAGAGGAGGCTGGCCATATTGTTCCAGCCAGTAGGCTGTTCTCCACACACCCCCATGCCCAGTATTCCTTTTTAAGCCAAAAATTATAGTTCAAAATTATAATTGGCACAGGTTGAAAAGCTTCCTCACTTCTCAAAGCTTTTTGCTGGACTAACAGTTATGGGGAGCTGGTTTAAGTTGAGGAAGAAAAAATTTAAATGTCATTAGTTGGAGAATGTTTTTAATGAAAAATGTTATCTTTTAAAAATTTCTCTAGATACACTCAAAGCCTGGAATGCATGCATGTAGAATTAAGAATTCATACATCTAAAAAAAGGGGGAGGGGGAGGTAGGCAAGGAATGGTAGAAAAATGCCTTAAGAAAATTAGTGTTTTCTAGATAGTAATGAGTGGAGGAGGTTGGAACGACTTTACCTAAAATAAATTTAAAAAAAAAATTGAAAATTGCCTGTCAGAATCAAATTTAAGAAGGTTGTATATGTTTTGATTTTTGAAATTTTTTTTTATTAAAAATGTGTCACTGGAATGGCTAATGCCTATACACTGATCATTAAGTGTTTATCACTGGACCTTATGAAGAATCTTTTTGATCTTTCCTTTTTCTGCAGTCAACTTGCTTTCATTGTTCATTTTCTAATAGCTGATAATCTGAACCTGCAGGTACTATTTTAATTTTTTTTTCTTTTCTTGGTGGTGGGTTATTTTGTTCCATCTTCTCTGAAATGATCCCTTCTCTACCTGCAGCGTACTGCTAAAATTTCTAGGAAATCCACTGTAACTCTCTGGATTACATCATGATCTAGGAATTATGTGCTTCCTACCAATCTTATTTAGATCTTTTATAAATATATATATATATAGAAATACACATTAAAATTATAGAGGTAATATTTAGTGTGATTTTATATAAACATGAAACAACATAACTGTTCAGTTTTTCTGAATTATTATTCTAGGATCAAGACAACCTTTAATCCAACAATCTCAGCCTCCACCTTATTCATCACCTAGAGATGTTCCCCCAGACATATTGTTAGATTCTCCAGAAAGAAAGCAAAAGAAACAAAAGAAAATGAAGTTAGGCAAGGATGAAAAAGACCAGACTGAAAAAGCTGCAATGTATGATATCATTAGTTCTCCTTCCAAGGACTCCACTAAGCTTACATTAAGACTCTCTCGTGTAAGATCTTCGGATATGGACCAGCAGGATGATATGCTTTCTGGTTTGGAAAACAGCAGTGTGTCAGAGGGTGATATTCCTTTTAATGTGCAGTACCCAGGACAGACTTCTAAAACACCCGTTACTCCACAGGATGTTAACCGCCCACTAAACGCTGCTCAGTGTTTGCCGCAGCATGAACAGACAGCTTTCCTTCAGGCACAACAAGTGCCTGTTTTACAACAGAACACTTCAGTTGCTGCAAAACAACCTCAAACTCCTGTTGTACAGACACAGCAACAGGTTTCGCAACAAGGAACTATAACGTCATATGATGAAGTAGAATTGGATGCATTGGCTGAAATTGAGCGGATAGAACGTGAATCAGCTATTGAAAGGGAGCGATTTTCAAAAGAAGTGCAAGATAAAGGTAAAAGGATTGTGTGTGTGTATATACACTATATATTATATAAATATATATATGTATATAAATCTCATATATATATATATATATAAACTTCCTGTCATTGTCACATAGTTTAATTCTGTTTACTCAGTGTAGGTTCTTCTGTGACATTCATCTCCATTCCCCTCCAACAATGAACTGTAATCTCATATATACATATTTTTAATATCTGGTATTCTTTATTTGGGGTCTTAATAGATGGAAAGTGAAGTTCTTATGTTTCATAAAAATTTTAAGGTACTCTTGTTTTGAACCATGAGACTGAATGAAGTACAATTGATGTTGTTTATAGTTTCTAAAATCCCAGCAGTACCATAAGTCAAAATTTGTAATAAGTTTTGGTAGTTTAATTATTAATTAAGTATCCATGTTGCCTAATTTATTCCATATCTATTCATATCTCCATTTGAACCTGATGTGAAGGAGGTTCAAAGGAGGAAGAATCACATCTATTCTTTTAAAGGCAGTGTAACGATTGGGTAATATATACTACTATGTTGTCTCCAATATTTGTTCAACTGGATATTCATTAGTATGAAGGCATAATAAGCTTTAGAGAACTACCATATATCTACATGATCTCTAGCACAGAACCAGATGAGCTTCTAAAATGTTTTCGTTACACTTCAGTAGCTGTACTGCTTGTCTTAACTGATTCCATTTAATCTGTCCTTTTTGGGTAGTTTTGGTTTGCTTTTTTCTGGTGTTAACTGGTTTGAAGGTCTTAGACTTCAGAGATTTAAAAGTAGATGCAAAGCTTACATGTAAATCTTGGAAGATAAGATGTATTTTATAAATCAGATAGTGATAAGTTAAGATTATGATTTTTCAGAAGCTTGCTCTGCACTGTGTTTATCTTCTGAGAAAAAATCCTTTGTGGTATAATGCTTATTTATTAGATACACCCAAGAAAAATCTTGCAGAGTAGAAAATGGTGTATGTTCTGATTTTGGAATCTTGTAGGTCAAAGCGATCGATTTTGGGCATACTTGCATGGACACAAATGAATCTACATACAGTTTGGGTCTTTAACCAACAGAGAGAGCACGAATTTTCTGCCTATTCAAAGATTTTTTTTTGTTTGGTTTTGAAGATGCCGGGGTGGGGGCTGGTCGTGGTGGAGAGGGTTTGTGTGTGTTTGTAAATGTGGTTGTTGCAATTACTAAAAAGTTTAACTTCTTAGATATCTCTTATTTGGTAACTAAATTAAGCCTTTCTAGAAAACATTGTTTGTGAATATATGGAGAAAATATGTGGTCACCTCAGGAGATTTCTACTGGCTTTTCATTTTAGTTTAATGAAATGGGGGAATTGTTGCTTCTCTTCAATCTCTTCTAATTTTAAATTTATTGATGGAGAGCTTTTTGGTTTGTTCTTAATACTTCAAAAGCTACTTTTATCTACACACTTCAAGTTGAATCTCCAGCACATTGTAGCTGAGAAGCATCTGGAAAAATACCCTGTATTTTTAATGGTGCACAGCAGCCTTCAAACACTTAGTGCAAGACTCAAGCTCACTTTCTTCGTTGTTCTGGCTTTCAGTTCTAAAGTTTGTTTACCATAATTACATAGCCATGGGCAGGCTGATTTGTTTCTTTTGGGGAAAGGAGTGATTTTTACAGAATGTGATCTCTCCACTTCACCACTGCTCTGTAAATATCTTCCCAAATAAGGATTCCAACCTTATGTTTCCCTTCTACCTGCATCCTCTGGCAGGTCTTGCTTCTTCCTGAGTTCTGGCAGTTGCTGTGTCAGGTACAAGAGTTGCTGCCTTGTACTGGGACAACCACTTGCTGCTGCTAAGTTGCCCCTATGCTAGACAGAAGCTCTTTTCGCTTCAGATTTCTGGAAAAGCTGTTACCTTGGAGAAATATGGTCCTTATTTTTTATAAGGCTCTTGACATTGCTTGTAAGTTTGTACTATGTCTACAAGTTGATACGCTTCGGGATTGTTGTAATTATAGCAGCTTGGTGTCCTGTTCTTTTAAACATGAAATCTCCATAGTGCTGTGCTTCATCAAAGGTTTTCAGATGCTTTCTTTTTAACAGTAGGGCTTTGGTTGCATATGACATGTTCTTTCCAAGGCTTGGAACCAGCAGTGTGGTGAAACTGTTTATTCCAGAGGAGAGGCAGGGACTTTTTTGGGGGGATTCTTGCTAAAAATAAAACAACTGCTACACTTGCCTAAGGCAATCCTAAGGTCTTTTTTTTTTTTTTTTTTTTTTTTTTAAATGCTGGGGTCCTTCTATAATATTTGGTACCAGTGGGAAATGGGGATTGGAGCCCTGTAGTAATTATAGTATTTTCTGTAATTAATGGTTAATTCTAACAAAACTGTTAAAACATTTAGCTTCCATCAAAAACTGTCAAAATGGGAGGCAGTCTCTGTTTCAGAGGTGGAACTAACACAGGTTTTTGCAGAATTTCCTTCTTCTTTGAAAAGCAGTCTATCATTTTGGAACCTGATTGCATGCTTTACTTTCTGAAAAAGGAATTCTTAATGTAAAAATCGCTAATGCAAAATCTGGCAGATTTGACCTAATGTGTGTCAGACATGCATAAGGAGTATTTTTGTAATACAGACCTTTTGCTTCATATCTGAGTACTTTTCAGAGATCTGTTTGTATAATTCTATCCTTTTGGTCTGTTTAGATCTTGGAATAAGTGGATGATACGGTCTTTTCTTCATGACAGACAGTTGCCAAGTTTGAAAAAGTGGGTTTCGTCCTTGTCCTCTATGTGGAAGGACAGGAGTCTGTCTTCTCTTCCCACTTTTTCTATCAAAGAAGTTTCTCTGTATTGATGAATTTTGCAAGTAATATGTCTCCATCTGTTAATGAAAGGAATAGTTGGAGACTTTGGAGATCAAGGGACTTGGCACCACAGGTTACATTCTAATGCATCTATTATGTTTAATAGTCTCCACAAATAAATAAGTCCATGGAAAATTACATACCTCAGGTCTTCACTGACCACTCTCACAATGGCCTCTGTACCCTCATCAGAAACAAGTTGTCAATCAATACTAGATCACATCTTCTCTTTGTAAAGGTAGTGTAGTATTACAGATAGATCCAGCTGTTATTTAGCAAGATTCAGATTATTTGAGTTGGAAGAAATGTGTTTCAGAAGGGCTGATACAGAAAGGGATTATCTTTTTCTACAACAATCACATGTGAACATTCCTTGTTTTAGAAGCATTGTGATATTTTGATGATGTAGTTTCTTTAGAAAGATAATGAAGCTTCATGCGCGCTTTCTTCTCTTCTGGTCACCATCAGTAGTTTCCTGTAGTAGTCGGTGATGTTGAATACTTTTGAAGCAAGCAGAGGCCCAGACTCTGAACCTGTCTTATTCATTGTAGTTGTGCTGTGTTCACATTCAAACTCGACTACCTCAAAGTACAGGAAATCCTGTTGGCTTTTAGAAAACCATGCCCCAGGAATTTCTGTTCTTCTGAGGAATTCTTTTTTTTCCTTGGTTGCAGAGGGAGAGTGTTGAGGGAGAAGTTTTATTTCAATAACCCAGTTCTTTGCATTAACTGATGCTTTGTCACTGTTCAGATCAAGTGGCTTATTTTTGTGTATATTCAAATAGTTCAAAGATAGTCAGTCACCTTCAGTTCAAACCTTTCCTTGAACTTCCATTAAGTTCTTGTTCTTCAAGAATCAGACCTGCTACTGAATGAATTTTCACGTTCAGGTTTTATATCTCAAGATCTGTAGTACTTTTCTGAAAAACTCCTAATACTGTAACTAAAAAATATTTAAGCTATTAATGTTACAAGGAGCTCTGAGTATACTAGAAAGGGGAAGAGAGAAGATAACCTTTAAAATTACTTGGAAAAAAAACCCAGAAAATAACCCATCTTTTTTTCAGAGACTCTTTTTTCAAACTGCTTTAATTTTCTATTTTATTTAGAATTGCTAAATTTTAATTTGAGTTCTTTCGTACATAGTATCGTGTCTTCATTGTTAGATTTGAGTCTACTTAAAAAATACTTTCATATAATGCAGCTGCCTTAACAGATTAAGGAGTTGTACTTTTACTTGTAAAAGGCATTGTTCTCTGGAGTTTGAGAGAAAAGTAATGAAATTATTAATCACTAACCATTTCACTGGGAGGATAATTTTTTTTTTTTAATTTAAAATCAGTAGAAGCATTTTTTTATATGAGACAAACCTACTCGTATCTGCATTTTTGTTACCTCTGAGGATCCATTTTACCCACTTCTTTGGAATCTTACTGTGGATTCTTTGAATTAGGAAGAAGTGAAGCTGTAATAGCTCTATTTCCAATAATTGGATCAGTTAGGGGGCATTTGGATGCCTGCTATGGGCCCTTCTTTTTTTAGTTCGTTCCAAGCCCATAGCAGCAGACACACACATCCCAAGAGTGTGAATCTGCCGGAGCAAAACTCAAAACTACAGTTATGGGTAAGTAACCTTTTTCTCTTACCTTTAGTTCTTATCCAGCTCCTTTCCCTTTTTCCCCATTACCCAGCTCCCATCCCAAAGTTCACCAAAGAGGAAACTAATCGAAGAACACTATTAAGAAAGAATAGTGTGTTTACATCGAATTCTATGCAGCCAATTAATGAAATGACAGAATGTGTAATTATATCCAGTATATTAGCATTCATTTCCAAAAAATTGTAAGGGCTTTATTTCCTTAAAAATGGAGCTATATGTTTAGTCATTTTTATAGTAATCTTGCAGAAAGTTGTGGGCACTAATACCATGAAATGAGGCAGCGCAAAGTGTGTGTCTGTGTAGTAGGACAATGTGAGAATTAGGTATCGTGTATTTTGTGTATACAAGCTTTCATTCGGTCTGCATTTCATAATGGGTGAAACTGGCGCCCCGTATAGTTTTCCCAAGAAACAGCAGTTTTGCAACCTTTAGTTCCTATAGATGAGGGGTTTTTTTATGTGTGTGTTCAGACATGGTTTAAGGAAAGTAAGGGGAAGAAATTTCTCTTGTCTAGAGAAATGAACTACTGCAGTGTTTCCATCTAGGAAAAAATACTTTCTTTTATGATTTTTATAAAGAATGAAATGTTGAATGAAAACCACATTTAAAAAAAAAAAAGTAGAGGCATATTTTTAAATGGTGTTTATTTTGGTGAGTTTGTGTAATATGAAATAAAATTCTGCTGTTTATCCCAGGTTGTGTTTTACATAGGGTAACACAGAAGCCTGCTCTTGTATGCAGGTGTAGAAAATAAATGAAACCTAGCAGTTTGGTAAAAAGTCTATTTTTTATCTATAGTGTAAACTAAGATTAATTATATTATATTTAATTAAATATAACCTTCATATAGCATATGACTTGTTGGATGGATGGGAGGATTTATAATAATTACCTACCCAGTAATGACTTTATTTTGTTCTGGGACAGTCACTTCTCTATAATGTATTTAAATTGTGACAAAGTAATGTCATTTATAATTAATAAACCTTATTGAGAGTTTAAGTCCAGCACTGATGTAGTTCATAGTCACTAAGTTCACTCTGACATCAGCCTAAGAAGACAAAGCCTTTTTTTCATAATCATGAAGTATAAATATTACTGGATCTAGTTAATTGAAAATATTTTTCAGTGTAAGGTATGATGTCAGAATAAATTCAACATCTGGAAGGGAGATTTCAAAGTCATTGCTTATTTCTAAAGTTTCTACAAATGAATTAAAAACTAATTGGATATGCCACTCTAAGTAATACATAAAATAAGTTTTCATTAAGTCTGCTGTTAGTGCGTTGCATTTTACTTGTGAGATTAAGTGCTGCAGTGTGTATTGCAAAGTAATGGCACTTCAGGTTTTGCTCAAATATTTTAACAAATGAGTTTATAAAACTATAATTCTTCACAAAGCAATGACATGGATAAATCCCAGAATTTGTGTCAGAATAATCTGTCTCATAAATAAAATCACAGCATTTTTAAAAGCAGTATTAAATTCAGGGAGGTTAAGTTACAGCTTCCAATCTCTAAACAGGTGCAGATGCTTGATTTCTGTAGTTCAATTCTTATTTTCTAGTGTAATATTCCTTTTGTATTACTGTGGATGACAGGGAATAATATGTTACCAGACATCCTTAAGGCATATCCCAGTAATCTCTGAAGAGTGTTAGAGCTTTAAAATATAAAATGCTTGATCATTATGCTTTAACAAAAAGAAAGTTTGTACTGGAGTCATCAGAATGGTTCATCAGGAAGTGAGCATTAGAGGATAAATCTTCTTTGTTGTTCTGAAGAGGACTCCATTCACATGTAACCATCTTCGCTATGAAGTCTCCAGCTGAATCCCTTACAAGGTGTAAATTGGGAAGTGATAATTTCTGTCTTGTGACTTTGAGATCATTCAAGATCATTCAGAAATCTCTGGATTCTAGAGTCTACCAAACGGTATTGATAGAGTGGAGTGTTACCTTTCTGCTAAAATGCAGCTTAGCAGCCATGTACATGGTTGTTATTTAGGCTTGTTACCTTTTCACAGATATTTACAAAAGGCCCATTTCAGTTTGCTAAGACAATCAATTCTAGAAGTTTTCAGGCTATAATCCTGTTGTAGCCATTTTGTTGAGAGAGTGCAATCTGGGATTTAAGGCAATCATCAGGTTTCCAAGAAAGCAGTAACATCTCAGACTTCAGCAATAAGTGTCTGGGAGATACTTCTTTACTACAGCTCCCCTCATCCAACTGCTGTCCCTAAAACTTGCTCATCTTCCAAGTGTATCTGTTTTCAGAATGGATATTCTTCAAATCATGATTGTCTCACAGTTTCAGCAGAAATGTATCTGAAGGTTTCTGTGGTTATTCCAGTGCAGGTTTTTTTGGTTTTTTTTTTTTTTTTTTGCACAAAGGTTCCACAGTAATTAATTAACTTCTAAATCTGAAAGTACTCGTCATTTTGACACACAGATATTTCCAAAGATGAGGAGCATAACCTGTCTCCAGGAATACTTTTCATAAGAGGACAGGTGAGAGACGACAGCTTGAAAATCCAGCTAATCTCTTTTTTCCATTTCAAACCTGTGGTTCCTGTAACATTTTGTTTCTTGCACCACAGTGACCCACTAAATTTGACAGAATATCTCTACTAGTTTTTACAATAAGGTAGCTTATGATCTTACTTTGAGTACCAGCATACTGCATTTTGGTGAGTGTATTGCAATGTAAAGAGAACATCCATGCAGATTTGCCAAGCCAAAAGGGTGTATACATAAGGGAATAACTGGGATCAGACTGTGCTCAGAACTGTTATAAATTTGTTCAAGGAATTGAACAAAATAGATTTATATTGGATGTATCTATTCGGGGTGAGAGGAAAGAGTGAATAATGCTTCTAAAAAGAAAATCTTAAAACAACAAACTTGGATGCTCAATCACTAATATAGTCAGAAAGCTCTTCTATGCCTTACTAAATATTCTTCTTATTATGAAAACTGTTACAAAGAGTGAAGCTAAAAAATCCTGATCACACTTTATTGATCTCAAGAGCTTGTGAGCCTGCATGTATCTATGGAATGGAGTAGGTGTCAAAACCCTAAGTGGTCCTGGGACTTATGCCTTAACAAAGTAGATGTATGGAAACTTGCATATCTTTGGTTGTGAAAGAGAAGATAGGGAGACATCTATTTTCAGAGGGTGAGTACTCTCTCCTCAACTCTCTGATTCTCTGTTGATTATTCTCATAGTTCAAAGTGAGTTCAAGATTTAATAAAGCCCTTGAAGCTTGTTGGTGTATGTCAACTTTCGAATTTCAGCAGCTATTATGGAAACTTAAAAAGCTTTTGTGCTCGTTCAGTGGAGTTTTTTCATTATCCTGGATGAAGACAGTGTTACTATGTAATCATCCTACCTTTTATGCCCTAGTTCAACCTGTTATTTTCAAATACTTGGGCCAGCTTTTTGTCCTAGATCCCGAAATCTCATAGAGGCAAAACAGTAATGATCAAGTCTAATTCTGAGGATCACCATCAAGATGCACTGGAATTATGAAGAAATCTGTGAGTAATCTGTAACACTGTCTGCAATCATCATGCCATTTAGAAAAAGAAAACTCTGAAGGTGCGCATTTCTTCTCAGATAAGATGTCAACAGTTTGTGGTCACAATAATTAACTAAAACATCAGTGTTCAGTTATCAAGAGAAATGAAGAAAGTGCATCAGAAGAGCTCTGTACTTAGAGGGGATATGCATGCCAAGTTCTGATGTGGTCATCTACTTATATGTTCTCAACTTACCATTTGGCATTTTGGATGATGAAGAATGTCAGCATTTTGAGCCTGGTCAGTTACAGAATTTCAAGAGTGAAAATTGGTCCTACTTGAATTGTTTTGGTTTTTTAATCTTGGAGCCTTCAGCATGAGGGCTCTGAAAGGTGAGTTTTGATTGATCCAGCTACAGCTGTTTAAGGCATCACATCTGGCCATCTTCGTTGCTCCTGTAGTAGGGGTAGCAGGTGGAAACATTTGCTTGGCTTTTAACTTTCAGCCTCGTAGGTTAATACAAACCATCTTCACTAGTGCCTTAAGGTGATACACTGGACAATTAAATGCACTTGTGGAAGTGTGAGTGTGTGTTCCCTTCTGCTACAGGTGATAACCTCAGTTCAAGGAATGGGACAGACAACTGGTAACAGCAGTGCCTTCAAGGCTACTGTTAGATCCACCGTCAGTGTTTCAGTTCTTTTTCAGTGTGCTGCCATTTCTGGGTTAAAATGAAAAAGCTGACTTTTTCCTGAAAAGCACAAGTTTCTCAATTTGTGTTTCAAAATTCAGTGTTTTAATTTAGAAGCACAGTAATGATGTGTATGGATGTATGTGTATTAACATTATGTTTAAAACAAAAAAAGGGAAATCAAGAAATCTATTAGTCTGGAAGCTCCTACTTCATTGACTGTTCCTAGGATCTGCCATGAAGCTCAGTGAGGTCAAAGAGAGACTACGGGGAGGGTGGTGTAGGGAAATGAATCTCTGTAAGTTATCATATGAATCCAACAGTTGCTGTAGTACAGGAAAAAAAGCAAAAATCTCCATGCTAAAAAGCTGCACCTTTGATTTGGCAAACTTTTTTCACATACCCATCATAAAGTTAGCAGGTGATCCTACAGGTTTTTGTTGAACTTTCCAAAGTTCTTTTTGCAGTTGAACAGTTTCTGCATGGAGGATATTGTATCTTCATGTACTGTCTTCCAACCATTAGATGTTGTACATAATTTTGGAGTTTTAGGAAGTTAGAGATGTACAAATAGATCTGAGGATCAAAATGATGGGGAAAAAAAGCCTGTTCACATCTCTGGAAATGCCCATGTTACTGCTTGTTATTGTGTTCTCATGTTAATTTTGGAGATGATCCTTCAAAGTTTTAATTCTTCTAAATAAGAATCTTCTAGAAATATAGAAGAAATTAGAAGTCATATAGTTCTGCCTTACAGTTTGAGAGTGCAGTGGGATTTTTTTTCCCCCTTGGAGTTTATTTCCCTATTTCTTGATTGCATCCTCCTTACCATTCATTCTTCTGCTCCCAAAAAGAAAGCTGACTCATTGCATCTTGTGATAAGGCACCACAAATCTGGGCGCAAAATAATTTATTTTTCTTATATTGTATTTTTGGTCTAGACATTCTGACAGTAGATGTACAAGAGAATTTCCAATCTATGTTTAGTCATCCCTCAGGCTTAGTCATATTCTGTGATTACAGAGAAAGTAATTTTTTTTTTTTTTTTTTTTTTTTACAAATTACACAATGATAGTGGAGAAATGGCAATGTAAACCTTAGTGCAGATAGGGCTTTTAGTTTTCATGGCAGAAATTAATTTTAGTTTAGAGTCCCATGTTGGTAATATAAATAGGTTGTACTTTAATAGAACATATTCTTTTAGATACTTACATGTGCTTAATGTTTCTATCAATTCTACCAAGTTACAGGATGTGGTTGGCTCACCTTATTTTTCTGTATTCTACTCTTAATGATTTTTTTTAGTCTAAACTGAAAGGGTTATTGCAGAGTCAAGCTCTTAACACTATGTAACATTATCACTGAACTTTTTTATTTTATCCATGCAAAAGCATTATGGTTGCAAAGGGAAAATACACAATCCTTTAATTGTGTAGTAGCCTCCAACCTAATATATATGTGTTATGGTATAGACTCCAGCTCTTGGTGTACTGCTTTGCTTCAAAGAGAAGCATGGAGTGTTGGAGTTATTTTAATCATTTTTGTTCACTGTTCATGTGTTCCCTAGCTACAATATGTCTGAAGTCCCACTGATGCACTGAGTCAAGTAGGGAGAACTTCTGTCTTAGTCATTGCAGATCCCTGCTTAGTTCACATATAATGGAGCAGGCTGAATCTGCAGAAGAGAATATCTTACAGTAGTATTCCTCAGAAAACAGTTGTGGAGGTGCACCTAAACTTTGTTTTTGTAGAGTTTTACTTCAAGTGTAATTGATTAGTTTGGGCATTTTTTGTTTGGTTTTTTTTTTTTTTTTTTTTTTTCTGTGTTTATGTGTTGCAGCTGCTTTATTAGATGGTTTTCCTGGGAAATATACAGGAACTTTGATTTCATATGTTTTGAGGGTGGGGTTTTTTAATGGTTAATTGGCACCTGTGGTAGATTCACAATGAATGATAGTCTGAATACAGTAAAAATTATTAGCTAGAGAAAATATATTCTTGCTTTTAAATTCAGTGGATTTTGTTGTCTGTGCACATAGATGCTGCGGAGGATTAATTGGTGGGAGTGGAGGGGAATGGACGTTCTTGCTTGGACATTTACTAGTCTACATATTTGTGATCTTTCTCTTTTAACTTGCAGATAAGCCTCTGAAGAAGCGAAAACAAGAGAACAAACCACAGGAGGCTGGAGGTGCTACTGGAGGAAACAGAGCAGCTTCTCAGGAGACAGGTTCTGCAGGAAATGGGGCAAGGCCAGCACTGATGGTTAGTATTGATCTGCAGCAAGCAGGAAGAGCGGACTCTCAGGCAACAGTAACTCAGGATTTGGACACCGTCAGAAAACCTGAAGAAATTAAGCAGTATAATGATGGGTTTGTGTGTGTTCCCCAAGAAGACACTGTTGGAGTTCTTAAATTTAAACCTGAAAACCATCCTGAGATTTTTAGGAAAAAGTCAGACTTTGAGGGTCAAAAGACAGATATCCAGCAAAATGAAAACAGACAAATGGAATTTCAGCAAAATGAGAGCAGACGCTTGGAAAGTAAACACAATGAGAACAAGCAGGTAGAACCTAAACATGAAAGCAAGCACGAAAGCAGACAAATGGAAGTGAAACAAAATGAGAACAGACTGACAGAATCAAAACAAAACGAGGGCAGGCAAATGGAGATGAAACAAAATGAGGGAAAACAAAATAATGGCAAACAGGAAGTAAGACAGAGGCCTGAAACGCCAAAACAGAAGAGTGAAGGCAGGCCTGAAACGCCAAAACAGAAGAGTGAAGGCAGGCCTGAAACGCCAAAACAGAAGAGTGAAGGCAGGCCTGAAACGCCAAAACATAGACATGATAATAGGAGGGACTCCAGTAAACCATTATCAGATAAGAAAATAGAAATATCTAGGCATAAACTAGATGTGAAATCTGATCCTTCAAGGATAAAACCTGAAAGTAGATCTGATCCAGCAAAACAAAGGCCTGATGGGCGTTCAGTTTCTGATACACCGAGGCGTGACCATGATAGCCTTAAACAAAGGTCTGAGGACAGGGGGGAGTCGGAGAGATACAGAGGAGATCCATCCAAGATTAGAAGGCCTGAATATTTGAGATCCTCAAACAAAAATGAACATGATTCTAAGCATGGTATTAAATCTGATGTTTCAAAACCTGAGAAATTTGAAAGGAAACATAGGCATGAGTCTGGTGAATCAAGGGAAAGGTTTTCTTCTGGTGATCAGAAATCAAGACCTGACAGCCCTCGTATTAAACAGGAGGGAAAAGGAGATTCTAGTAAATCAAGACCTGATAAACCGGGTTTTAAATCACCCAACAGCAAGGATGAACGAAGGACAGATGGTAATAAGAGTAAAGTAGACAGTAATAAAGCACATGCTGACAATAAAGCAGAGTTTCCCAGTTATTTGTTGGGGGCAAGATCTGGCGCATTGAAACATTTTGTCATTCCAAAAATCAAGCGTGATAAAGATGGGAATGTTACTCAGGAGTCAAGGAAAACTGAATTTAGAGGTGAACAGAAGGACAAAGTAGAAAAGATTGGACTTGTTGAAGATCTAAATAAAGGAGCTAAGCCTGTAGTTGTCCTTCAAAAGCTTTCTTTGGATGATGTGCAGAAATTTATTAAGGATAGAGAAGATAAATCAAGGGGATCTTGTTTTAAAGCTAACAAGAACAAGTCATCCAAATCTAATAAAGGTAAGATTTTTTTAATATTAATTGCATTACATCTTTTACATTCATGTTATTTTAGATTTGCTATTTCTGTGGTTAGAAATCAAATGCAAATATTTGATAGTTAATGTGTTTACTTATATAGTGATTTTGGGGACAAAGTGAAACTTGTCTATGGACTTGTCATTTTTGGAAATCTTGCTATGACATACTTGAAATGATGTGTTTACTCCAGTGCAAGTACCTAATGTGGGAACACTTAAATGGTCCTAAGCTGTACTTAAGCTACATTAGTTTAACCTGGTAAATTTTCCAGTGAAATCTAACTGCTGTATGTATGATTTAAACTGGTTTAAGTGTGTCTGTATAAGGGACTGATATTACTGTGACTAAAGTAGCGTAACTGGAGTGGTGGGAAGTACTGTATATAAAAGTGCTAACATTCTTTTATGTTTTTAATTGGAACTGAAATGTGTTTTTCCAAGTCATGTTTTGACATGATGCAGTAAGAACACAGTTACAAAGTCGCATCTGCCTCTTTTACACTATAAATACAACTCTGCTGGGGAGCCTCCACATTTGAGGGTTTGTGACACTAAACTTATAAAAGGTTTCTGTCTTTAGAATTCAGACATCGTTGTCTCTGTGGTCTGTTATATGCAGAAAGAGGAAAGGAACTGGTAAACAATTGGTTGTCATTTTGAAATTAGTAATATGGACAGGATAGTCTGTAGGTTTGATACTTGGTTGATTGTCTCTCCTGAAGGTTTAACGCTTTTAAAAGATTGCTTTTCTTCTTGCGGCTCTAATTCCGGCTCTTTTGGTTTCAGACTGAAGGTAGATCATTTCACACTGTGAAATCGATGTTACTAACTGGTCAGGTTCCTTTCTTTTTTAATGTTTAGAATTTAAAACATTTAAATTTCTTACATACTTATGTTTATGGAGTTGTCCTGTCTCAAAATAGACAAATCAAGTGGCGGGGGAGAGGATTTCAGCTGTATGCAGGATGATTTATGAATGCAGTTTCAGGTATATCATGAATTCGAGAATAAAATATTTTCTTAGGCCATTGACCTGATAAGAAGTGATGTAGACGTCATCTTTGTGAATATAAAACTATGATTATGTTCATGTGTACAGAGATAATATTTGTGTAATTAATTTATTGTGCTACATCAATTCTCTATTAATCTGTTCATATTAACTCTTAAAGACTTAATAATTCAGTATGTTTATTACTTATTTGTAAAATATGAGGCTCCTCATTAAATATTTTCTCTTTATCCTGGAAATACGAACATTTCCCCTGTTACTTTTTTGAGGTTTGTAATAGGAAAAATTTTCATTTCCTACTATAGGATTAGACATAAAATTATGACATCTTTGTTGTCAGTTTACTCTAAACATTTCCGATTAAACCTTTATGTTCTTGATAGGAAATACTGTAAACTTACTGATGGAACTCAGTTCTAGTCTCAGAAGGATAGATTCTGAATTCATACAATTCTGTATGAAAAAAATCAGTAATATTTAGAGCTCTCAGAGGCATATACTGTGCATATGTGCTTTCTAAACTGTTGCTGACGTATTTTTTGCAGTCTGTGTTGCACGTGGTTGTATGGAATGTTTCAGTAATGTGTAAAGGTTTTAATGCCTTTTTTCTGCTTGGCATGACTAGTAGCTGTGTCACATACGAGCAATGAATCTTAAAGTCAGGTATATACCTTTTCGGCAATGTTCTTGTGTATTTTTTATTTTCTGAAGCCGTATTTTTCTTACATACGCTGAAATAACTTTGGACATATTTTCCAGGAATAGAAAATTTTCAGATCTGATATCAGTCTTTTTGCTGTTGTATTCAGAATAAGGTTCTTATAGCATTACTAGAAACAGGTTTCATGGAAAGAATAATGTTGTAACTGTGTTTCTCTTACAAAGAAAGTTTTGAGTGTTCAGCCAGGCAGATTTTGGAGAAAGTGCCTTTGAACTTCCAGTTTTTCATGTATATCTTTTAGTTTTACATTCTTTTGCCCAGCTTCCTGGTGAATTCCAATGTTTGAAAAGGTTCATAATTTATAAAGATCTCTCTTCATGAGGCAAAATCTGTCAGCAGCGGACTGATACAGAAAATACTCATGCCGTTGCCACAGTGGAACTGCAGTAGAGAGAAATAGTGTTTACTGGTTTACTCTGTGCCATTTTTAGTTATAAACATTTTAATACACTAGGAAATGTAATTTTCATAAGCATTCTTTATTTAGTTCATCCTCTATTTCTTACTAGATTGTAGCAAATCTTTTCTAGTGTTGCCTTGTAGCATCATTATTCCACGTCTCGCATCCCTCTTATCCCATGTAGCTTAGTATATTTTGCTTTATCTTTCCTTACTTTACTTCCTTGTATTTCTTGTTTTGTTTTTGCTTCCTCATCCATCCCTCTCCAAAGAAAACATCTTCTCCTGACTTCATCACATACAACATCATTGCTGTGATTTATCTGAAATCCAGTTTAAAATAGGATTGGTTCAGCTTGTTTAAAAAAAACCATTTAGATAGTCATTCTGTCTTAAGGGGCTGATGCCCATTTATTATAAAACTCATTAAAATTGACTTGTTAAGCTAAAATTAATTGCTTTGCAAACTGAGTCTATACAACTTTTTACATTGTTTCAGTAAATTTTAGATTTGAAAATTATACCTTTGTTGTGCATGTGGATAAGCCTTGCATTGTACTGCAAAAAGACAGAGTAACATTTTAATCAAATTTTATAGACAGGTTTGAAATGTTGTTAATTTATTCCATGAATGGGAGGGATAGCCGTAGTGTGCGACTTTTTTAATCGTGAATCATCACAACAGTCTATTTTCAGGGAAGAAGTGACTTCTCTCTCTCTCTCTCCTGATCTTTAAGCATTTTGCTGAAAGATTCACTCTAGCTCAAAGGAAAGTTATGGTGTGGGTAAGTTATGGGTCTTACAGTGAAATTTTGTGGCCTGTTTTGTCCAGGTCAGAATGAATTGTGACACCTTTTTCTTCTGGGTTTAACATCAGTGAATGCCTTTTATCCTGGTTTTAATGCAAACGATGTTGTTGGTAGATCCATGAAACTTTTCCCTTCGAGTTTGCGCCTGCAGTGGGGAGGTCATGTTTGCTATCCTTTCTTTTCAGAGCTTCAGCGAATATCTTCTCTGCTGATTCTTAGAGCTGTACTCACCAGCTGAGTTGGCATGGGCCCTGTTAACAGTTTCACAGTTATTGCGTACTGAACAAGACAAATTTTCCTTTGTTAAAGTATGAAACAGATACAACTAATGAGAGAAACTGTAACTGTCTGTAGGGAGATGTTAGAGTTGGTTTATAGTGTGTGTGAAAGATTGACTTTCCAAAATCAGCACCATATATGTAGTCCAAGTTTTAGTTCTAGGACAAATGAGTGTGTGTGTTTTTGAGATTTGTGCAGAAACACCTTTTGGTTCTTCCAATATCAACTAAAAATAATCTGTTGTTTGGGTGAAAAAAAAATCTGATCTGAATGCTAGTTCTTCATTGTGTAGATTGTTACAGGATTTCATTATCTGTACAACACAGAACTTTAAACACAGGTTTTTGTTGCTCACGACAAGTCTTCCTAAATATACTGAATTCTCTGCTGCTATCATCTGAAATTTGAGTGAAGATTTGTCATTTCTTCAAAGGTGCTCTTTGTACATATTCTTTCAGGATCAACTAAAAAATTTGCTGCTTTATCATCTTCATGTCATGGAGTTAAAACAGTGCTTCTGGATTTTTCTGTGTGTGTTGGTTTGTTTTGGTTTTGTTTTTAATTCCAGGTTACTTTTTCAGAGCCTTCAGTAACTCTGATGTGGCATCTTTGAGTTCTAGCAGTGATGGAAATGATCTCACTTGTGAATCAGAGAAATCAATTAGGTGCTCATCTGATACTAGGAATGAGGAGTATTCCAGGATGAGAAGCTGTATCCAGATTGCACATTAGCTCAGTGAGCCAACTTGTGATACCTCTGTCAGACTATTTAGCACAGCAGAGCTACTCAGGAATACTTTCTGGTACAGCTGAAAACTGTGGACAGAAAGGGAGCATCAATTTTAAACACTTGCTTAAATCCTTCATGTATAGGACTTCCATAAGGACCAAATAGGCAAAGCTTTGAGAAAGATAGCTTATTAACACATCAAGCAAATTTTAGAGTTCACTCAAATTTATTTCCAAAATAACAATCTCTTGATGCTGAAACAGACACATCATTGTACTCACTGAAGTTGGTGGGGAAGCAGCTGTGTTGCAAGGAAATAACTGGAGTAAAAGCTTATTTTCTTTGGAAAGGAAAAGGCTGCAACTCGGCTTGCTTACTACAGATTGTGCTTTTGTAAAGATTACTATTAGGAAAGTCTATAATTCCACAAATCTGAAATTTGAAATCACTGTTTTGGAGTTCCTGGTAACAACTGCATTTGCATGTGGGAAGGCCCACATAGGATCTTGGATGTGTATGCACCAGCAGGTGGATCAGGCATGTGTCAACTTTCTCTGAAGCTCTACACATTGCTACATTTCAGAGAAAAAAGGATATTTTTCGTGGTTCACACGAAGAGGCTTAGAATTATTCTTCTCTGCTGAAGTCTTCAAAGCTTGTCCTAAACTCTAAATTTAACTGGAATTTTAGGAAAAAACACACCACTTTCATAAGAATTCTACAGATTCAGAAGTAGAGAATTCTACATTTTTCAGAAGTAAATGTTGGATAAACTAGTATCAAGAATTCTACAGTTTCCTAGTTTTCCCCTTTTCTGAGGTATTTGTGACTACCTCTTTTCAAGTTCACTAGACTAGAAGAGAAGCTGGCTGTTCATGGCATTAGAAGTATTTAAAGACATGTTGGGTTTTCAGAGGATCCCTTTTAATGTACGATTTGTCCATTTAGCCCTGATTAAATTTGCTCTTCTTCCTGGATTGAACAAGTTGACAGTTTGAAAAGTACTTCAGGCATTGTTTAGCCAGAAGCACAAACCAAACTATATGTAACATCTTAAATCCAATAGTCTAGGAAGACCTCATTTTTCTAGCATGCTTTGCACCGTCATGGGTCGTTCCTACTTGCAGGGATTTTTTAGTTACGGTGCATCTGTCCTACCTCAGAAAGTATGTTGGGATTTGTATGGTCATTGTTCATACTCTCTGGGGTCTTCATTTTTGCTGCCCATTTTTCAGAAGTAAATGTTGGATAAACTAGTATCAATAGACAGCAGGAATTCAGCTGTTGCACACTGGAGTACTTTCTTGTGTTGATCTGTTGCCAGTACAACAGGAGACGTTTTCAGCACAGTCCTTAGCCTGGAGCCTGCTTTAGCTACTTCCTACTTTAGTCTTTGCTGCTAAGGTAAATACTCTGATTCTTGCTGTCATAGTTGTTCCAAAGTTTTCTCTGGGTAGTAAGAGTGAACTTTACATGTTGCAGATCTAATTCTAAGCAGCAGCAATAAACTTTACTGAATCAACTAGTTTCATTATACTTTGGTTCATCCGAAATAATGATGCTTGGTCTATTTGCAGATTTCGGAGTGCATTGTTTAAGTAGTTAATTTTTGAAAAATTACTCTGGCATATGTAAGTGATAGAAATTTATTACCTGATTTGTCAGAGCAATTTGTTGAACGTCTGAAACTGCCTTTGTTTCATAGACATGGATGCTTGATCAGGTTCCTCTTACGTCTGGGAATAACTATGGCTATTTTGCATAAATAATTTTTGCAACAATGCATTGCCGTATGTAAAAATGTGGGCCAGCAATTTGTCTGACGTCAGTTACGATATGCAGTGCAGACCTGTTCATGTGTCTAAGTATCTAGGTATGGCTATGATTTCTTGGCTTATTGTCGTGGTTTAACCTTGGCTGGCAGTGAAGTACCACACAGTCGATCACTCACCTTTCCCCTCCTCCAGGGGAGGAGGAGAATCGGAGGAAAAGATGAAGCAGCTTGTGGATTGAGTTAAGATCAATTTAATAATTGAATATAAATTAATATTATAGTGATGCTAATAATATTAACAACACTACTGATAATAAGTAATTAAAATAATAGAAAGTAAAACAGATAATACAGTTGCTCACCACCTGCTGACTGATACAGAGCCAGGTCCTGAGGAGTGAGGGTCAGAGCCCAAGAGCAATCACAGCAGAGTCTGAGTGAGCCCCATGAGCTACAACACGACCAGGAAAGCCAACCGACCCACCAGCTTGCTAACAAATGAACAAGCTAATGCATGAACAAATGAGCTAACAAGCTAACAAACGAGCAAGCAAGTGAGCTATGGCCCCCCCAGCCCACTCCTGGCTTATGTACTGAGCATGACGTTCTATGGAATGAAATGCTCCTTTGGTCAGCTTGGATCAGCTGTTTGAACTGTACACACACAAACCCCCCACTGCTTGTAGTGAGAAAGTTGGGAAGACAGGTGCAGTATCAGAAGCTGGGAAATGCCTTAAATTAATGCAGCACTCCCCAGCACCAGCTAAAAACCACCTTGTCAGTACTATTCTCAGGTCAAATCTATAAACACAGCCTTATACCAGCTACTGTGAAGAAAATTAACTCTGTCCTGACTAAAACCAACACACGTATGTGGAGGGATATAAAGTTTTTTGTTTGAATTTTCTTCTAAACAAAGGGTAAATTTGGCAAAATACAAATAGGGGAAAGCCTAGTATTTCTTCTGATAAATTAGGTTTTCTGTTGTTTGACACTTTCAGCTGGTTTTGGTGACTGGTTTTTGTATAAGAAAATTTAAAATATTTACTTGAAATATGGCATTTATTTTTTTCTCCATGCGAACATTGCTAACGAACAGAAAAAGATGAGAACTTTTTTGTTCTTCAAATTACCAAACTGTTGTTTGCATCAAATCAAGGTTCCTTACATACACATACTACTTAATATCTATTCTTGTGTTTGCTTATGTAATTAAGTTACTTTGAGAAAGAAAAACAAGAGTAGCTTCATGTGATATTTTCAATGATAAAGGCTGAGAATGTTTCCATGATAGGGTGAGGAAAAAACAGATCATCTTGACATGCCTATAGTCACAGATCAGATGTTAATCATAGCATTTATTTTGCTTATTCTCTGCAAAGATTTTGGGTGTATTATATTGCTTATATAGGAATTTTTCTTTTATGAGAAGAAAATTTATGAAGTATAATCTGATTTTATTTAATTAAGGTCTTTTTTCCTTAGGTAAGGCCCCATGGCTCAGTTTTTAAATTAATCAGAATACATGGGAAAATGCATCAATCCTAAATTTCAGAGTCCAAACATTAGTAGTAACAAAAAATTACATGCTGTGTTTTGCAACTGTACAAAACACCTTAACTTTTAAATACAATAAATTGAGTTGCTTAAATTTCAGTGCATATGTTCAAAAGCAATCCCCTGACACTGATTCATGAAAGTGAGGGGTTTTGTGCAGCACTGTGTTTATTTCAGTTGAAATCTTGCTTCATTTTACTCTGAGTACAGCTATATTTTCTGTGAAATATCTCACAAAACTAGGCTGCTCTAGCCTCCTCTTACCCATTTTTATAAAGATAAAAAGCCAGTGAATAATAAGCAAGAAAATAACTTGTGGCTATAGTTGCCTCAGCAATTACATAGCCTGAGGAAATCATTGATACTGATGTAAATGTGACTTCTCTTGGCATCTTTGGAGAGTGCGTGTTGGGCATATTCCCTGCTCTCTGGAGCTTTCAGGGTGCTCTTTGGAAATCTCTTCCCGCCATCAAAAAATATTTTTTTGCTTCTGAGGGTGTGTCATAGTGTTGTAAAATCCTTTCTGAATCTGTGCTGCTTAACCATGGGCAATGATGACCTCTACTGTATCATGGATTTATTCCGTTGCTGTGTCCAGATTCTTCTCTGACCCACCAACTTGAAGGGTCCTATTTTTCAAGGCCAGAGCTGACGACTGGAGTATAACCAGGGAGTCTGAACCTCTTCTTTTCTTAGCCCAAGGCTGAGAGTCTTCTCTTTGTGCCAGTATAGGGGTAGATGAGGAAAATTATTTTGAAATATATGTTCAAGCAGGTTCTGTAGGACATACTTTTAGCACAACTTCTCTCCCTCATGCCAGATTTGTTGCAGCAGACGATCCTGTGGGCGCAGGCCCTTGAGTGGTTGTGAGGGCATCTGTATCCCACCCTCTTTCTGGTGTGTGTGTGTGAGTGTGTGAGCTGAGCTCAGGAGTTACCCCTTCATGGATGTAGTCTGAAGTTGAGGGTGAGGGGCTCAGTAGAGGGTTATATCCAGGTTATATCCTGGATGCAGCTTTATATCCTTCCATAAACTTTAAGGCAGAGAATAGGAGAGGAAAGAGAAAAGCTGCTGGAGTAAATGCACTGTTTCTCAGATTATTTTCACCAATGTTCATCTGAGGGTGTGGTTTTCAGCTGATGATACGATACTGAGGTAAGAATGGAACTTCTGTCTCATGTACCTTCCTCATATGTTAAAGTCCTCTTTGAGGCAGGGGTTGCCATTTTCATGTGTTTCCCCTTCTGTTCTGGAAACTCTCCACTGCACAGAATTACTTGGAGGAGTGTGAAGCTGGAGGGCAAGGCCCCTGATCACCAAGGACTCAGTGTGCCATATAAAGAACATACTGTAGCACTTTAAGGAAGAGCCCGGTGGAAAGTATATAATTTGCACATAGAGAGTCAAAAGTCTTCAGCTTTAACCAGTTAGCTGTTTATTAATCACAGGTAGTCGTGTGGCCCTTTGCACTGTGCTCTGAGTGCTCTGCTGTAACAGTACTTAACTATTTTTAGAGGGAGTTTATTTTCCAAACTTCTTTATAAAGTAGGGAAGTACTTTTATTCTCCTTTTTTTTTTGTACTTTTTTAGAACCTTATCTGCATGAATGGTGGTAATGGAATTATGCTGGGAGTCTGTGCTGATGTAGTTACAATGACATTGCTATGGAGTAAGAAGGCAGCATTCTTGTTATGGAGTAGATGTGTATTTTATTGATTTGGCACAGAGTTTGAAGATTGTTTGAGTCAATAGAGAAAGAAACTGCTTTCCTTCCTTCATATATGTCTGACGTATGAGGTTTTATCAGTGTAGGTATAGCAGTGACCCAAAATTACTTGAGAAAGTTAGTGAGCTGGTGGTACATAAGGGAGGAACATCCTCTATCAGATGCTCAGAGGGGACATACAGGGAAGGTGAGTTTGGCCTCTATGGAATAACAGTAAGACTGGATATACTAGTCATCAGCCGAATAAAAGGGTCAAGTAGCAATTAATGTCTTCTGTGATAAAAAAAGAGCAAGAGAAGGGCAAAATTGAGCTGCAATTGGTAGGTTTTGATTTTTAATGACAAAATGAAGATGTGTGGCAATTCATTAGTGTAGAACTTTGAGTATATAGGGAGTGGTTAAATTTAAATTTCTGAATGTTGAGAAATGCAAAGTTAAGATTCATATTGTTTCCCCAAAGAAGTGGCTCAGTTCCCTCTTAGAGCCTTGCATGTTCTTTTATACAATGTCTTCATAATTGGAAAAAATTGTGTTTTAAAATACAAGATAGACCACAAATATGAAGTTGAATTAACTGTAGTTATGCATATTGCAAACTATTAGCACACAGAAATGGAAAAGACAATATTTATGAGAGGCTAATTTATGCAAAATACTTCATTAACATAACGCTTAGTTTTGAAATTAATTTCAGGGGCAGTTTTTCTTCAAGCACTTGTTTGTTTGCCACAATAGATGTACGTGCAAACATCTCGGACGTTTTGCCATTTCGATGCCACAAATATTTTAGAAGTAACCATATGAGTAAACTGATAAGTATTTTTTCCACTTTGTGAAGTGTCTCTTACAGTGATGTAAGTAGTAATTTGGAGTTTAGGTTTCTAAATGTCTTTGAATCTTGATGGCTTATTAGTTCATAGGAAATTGCACCAAAATATAAACCATACTTCTGTTTTCCATAGCTTGGAAAGCAAATGTAAATCATTAATCATATTTTGTCCAGAAGTGATTGGTGAGATAACAAGTATTTTGATGGTCAGTGGGTATTCACTAACAGATGAAGATTCTTGCATACCTTCTTTAAGAACCCTTTTGATAATTGCACTCAAACAAAACCAAGAACTTGTCTGCTCTGTAGCAAGCAACCGGTATGTAACTCATGGATAGCATTACATACCTTTGGAGAAGCACTGGCGAAGAGGAGGCTGTTCATCCATGCAGTTCTGAGATGAATTGTTCTTACAGCTATTCTGTGACTTGCCCTTCAGTTTCATTAATGTGGAGTTTGTTAGCATGCTGTTCTTCACAGTGAGACAAACATTTTGTTATGATGGTACTTCTGGGTTATTTTTGTTTATTTTAATAGTTGCAGCAGCTTTGAGAATACGTATAAGTGAAGTTTGAAGAACACCATTGCTTTTAGCCCATTTGAGGCATATTAGGGACACTGATCACACACAGTGCAAAAGATTGAGTAACTGTTGTTGAGGACAGTTCTTCAGAAAACATGTTTATTGGGGCATACTTCCTGACTTTTCAGTAAGGTTACTTTGATCTTAGCTAATTAAAAAGCCATGCAAACTAGAGGCTTCCTATGTTTTTACCTAGGAAAGTAGGTACCAAGTCTTAGCAGACTTATCAGAGATATTGAAAAACTGAAGGTGATCATATGTGTTTGTGTAGGTACTTTCAAACGGGTTTGTGCTCTATATTCTTTTAATTGTTTTTGAAAAATGTCCCATAAACTATAAAGGCATCAGCATGCGTTGTATTACCTAATGATTGTTGCCATGTGACTGGATTCTCTCAAGTATTTCTTTACTACCCTGAACAAATAAGCAGTAACTTTGTTGTAAGATAAGGAGGTACTAAAGAAATTTAGTAAAATGTTTCTAGTGAAGATTGGGTTGCCTTGATGGAACATAACAGTAATATAGTAAAATAAGTATTATTGGGGATTTTAACAGAACTTTCGTTCCTTTACTTGTAGCTGGCTTTTGCAATGTCTTTGCTTGGCCAGATTTACTGTAGGCTTTATGGTATGTGTGTCGTCCTGCTGATTTCAGTGAAATTACCAACAGTGCATAACATTTAGAATAAGTGTTAGAGAACCAAGATCTGAGGACCTCTAGTGATTTCACCTGTGGAAATTGTCTGAAAACTTGGGGCTGGATGTGAGCTAGGCTCATCAGGCACTGTGCAGGCATATAAAAAGATGTGGAGTATTGGTGTGGGGACACCACCACTCAGGTACACGGCTGTGCAGCATCAAGGGTGGACCTGGCTGTCATCCGGTCAGCTGGTCAGTCCCTGCTGGTATCCTTCTGCCTATTTGCAATCAAGTGTCCAGCCTGCAGAGAACAGTCATGTCACAGCATCGTGGTCACCTACACTGCGCAGTGTTCTCTAATAAGTCGTCGAGGTGAAGGGCTGCGAAGGGGAGGATGAAGTCGGAGGACTTTTGCCACTGAAGTGACCAAAGCATGGTAAAACCTGCAGAGGAACAGCCTGTTCACAGTGTAGGAAGAGAGCAAGAGAGGCAGCCCCAGCCCCTCACGGAGTCATTCGACAGGAGTGACAGCGGCCGGTCCCCGCACGGACAGGGGCAGCCCCCGGGAGCGTGGGAACAGCGCAGGCACACAGGGCGCGGCGCGGTAGCTTGTGCAGACGAGGCAGCCGGGCAGGGCCCAGCCATGGTGGCCACTCAGCTGAAAGCCATCACCAGGAAGAACGCAGTGACCCAGACGGTGCTCCTGTTTAGGGGTGCTGCTGTCCAGGTGTCCGGCTGCAGGGAGTGCCTGAGCCTGTCACCCATACCCAAGGACAGCAGAGACAGCCCCTGTGTGAGGGGTGACCTGGGGATGATCTGCTCAGCTGGTGGCAGAGCAGAAGGGGAAAGGCTGAGGAGTATCGGAGAGAGTGAGGACACCACCACTGCGGCAAATGCAGATCGAGGTCCCACAGCCAGCAGTGGATCCCATATCCTCTTGCCACCAAGCAG
The DNA here is from genome assembly GCA_027574665.1 of Rhynochetos jubatus. Classification (NCBI taxonomy): domain Eukaryota; kingdom Metazoa; phylum Chordata; class Aves; order Eurypygiformes; family Rhynochetidae; genus Rhynochetos; species Rhynochetos jubatus. The sequence goes on along the minus strand of CM050690.1, from coordinate 70,642,450 downwards.
ATGGAAGGAACTCAAGAGATGCAGGGGAATGGAAACACGTCCCTGCTCAGGGAGGTAGCAAATCTCCTGCCCTTCCTCCCCTTCCCAGTTGCCCTTGCAGAACAGACATGGAGGTCTGGAAATCGAAGGCCAGGCAATTGCGGATGCAGAGGAAGGTCCATCCAGGGAGTTGCCCAGGACAACTCCATCAGCCCCTTATGTTAGGACTGACCTCTGTTAAAGAAAAAGGAGTGCAAGCGTCATAGGCAGTTCCCTTCTGAGGGGAGCAGAGGGGCAGATATGCCGCCCAGACCCATCACACAGGGAAGTCTGCTGCCTCCCTGGGGCCCGGGTTAGGGACATCACCAGGAAACTCCCTGGTCTGGTATAGCCCTCTGATTATTACCTGCTACTGGTCATGCAGGTGGGCAGTGACCAGGTCGAGGAGAGCAATCCAAACACCATCAAAGGGGACTTCAGGGCACTGGGACGATTGGTTGCAGGATTAGGAGTGCAGGGGAGAGTACTGTAAGGAACAAGAAAGCACACCTGATCAACATGTGGCTCAGAGCCTGGTGCCATTTTTTTGGGGGGGTTGATCATGGGGAGGTTTATAAGGCACCGGGCTGGCTGGGGACAGATGGCGTGCCGCTGTCTCAAAGGGGAAAAGAATTCTCACCCATGAACTGGTGGGGCTTATGGAGAGGGCTTTAAACCAGGTTTGGAGGGGGAAAGGGGTAAAACCAGTAGTGCCACCAACAGATTCCCAGAGCCTGGAGAAGAGTCGCAGGTCACCAGGAGAGCACCTGGCAAGCAGAACAAGGGAATTCCAGCTGCTCCATCAGCAAGCCAACTTCATCAGGGGCCTGTCTTAAATGCCTCTATGAGAAGGCACAGAGCATGGGGAATAAACAAGAGGAGTTAGAGGCGTGCGCACGCATGAGGGGCTGTGACCTCACTGGCATTGCAGAGATGTGGTGGAATGGCTCCTATGGCTGGAGTGTCAGAATGGAAGGGTACAGGCTCTTTAGGAAGCACAGGCAGAGGAGACGGGGGAGGGGGGGTGGCGGTTCTCTGTGTCAGAGACCAGCTGGAGTGCATGGAACTCCACCTGGGGATGGAAAAGGAGCTGACTTGAGAGCTCATGGGTCAGCATTAAAGCGAAGGCAGGGAGAGGGGATACTGTAGTGGGAGTTTACTACAGGCCACCTGACCAGGATGAGCGAGTGGATGAGGCCCTCGCCAGGCAGATAGCAGCAGCCTCACGGTCACAAACCCTGGTCCTCATGGAGACTTGAACCACCCCGGTGTCTGTTGGAGGAACAACACGGCAGGGCACAAGCAAACCAGGAGGTTCCTGGAATGCATTGACAATAACGTCCTTCTTCAAGTGATAGATGAACCAACAAGGAGGGGTACCATGCTGGACCCCGATCTTCATTGGCAGGGATGTGAGCCATACCCCCCAGGTCATGGCAGGCAAGGGCAGGGACTGGAAGAATGAAAAACCACCCGTGGTTAGAGAGAATCAGGTTCAGGACCAGCTGAGGAACCTGAAGGTGCACAAGTCCATGGGACCTGATGGAATACATCCACAGGTCCCGAAGAAACTGGCGGATGGGGATGTGAAACCTCTGTCAATCATATTCGAGAAGTCATGGCAGACTGGTGAAGTTCCCACTGACTGGAAAAGGCGAAACATGACCCCCATTTTTAAAAAGGGAAAAAAGGAGGATCCAGGGAAGTCCAGGCCAAGTCAGTCGCACCTCTGTGCCTGGCAAGATCATGGAGCAGATCCTCCTGGAAGCCATGCTAAGGCACATGGAAAACAAGGAGGTGATTGGTGACAGCCAACATGGCTTCATCAAGGGCATATTGTGCCTGACAAATATGGTGGCCTTCTGCGACGGGGTCACGACCTTGGTGGATAGAGGACGGGCAACCAGTGTCATTTACCTGGATTTTTGCAAAGGCTTTGACATTGTCCCACATAACATCCTGGTGTGTAAGTTGGAGAGGCAGGGTGTTGATGGATGGACCGCTCAGTGGCTGAAGAACTGGCCTGATGGTTGCACGCAGAGTTGTGTTCAACAGCTCAGTGTCTGAGTGGAGACCAGTGACAAGTGGCATTCCTCAGGGGTTGATATTGGGCCTGGTGCTGTTCAGCATCTGTTCAGTGACATGGATGGTGGGATTGAGTGCACCCTCAGCAAGTTTGCCGATGACACCAAGCTCTGTGGTGCGCTCGACACGCTGGAGGGAAGGGATGCCATTCAGAGGGACCTGGAGAGGTGGGCCTCTGCCAACCTCATGGAGTTCAACAAGGCCAAGGGCAAGGTCCTGCACCTGGGTCGGGGCAATCCCAAGCACAAGGACAGGCTGGGTGGAGAATGGATTGAGAGCAGCCCTGAGAAGAAGGACTTGGGGGTACTGGGGGATGAAAAGCTGGATGTGAGCTGGCAGTGGGCACTGGCAGCCCAGAAAGCCAACCGTATCCTGGGCTGTATCCAGAGCAGTGTGGCCAGCAGGTCGAGAGAGGGATTTCTCCCCCTCTACTCTGCTCTCGTGAGACCACACCTGCAGTTCTGCATCCAGCTCTGGGGCCCCCAACATCAGAAGGACATGGACCTCTTGGAGTGAGTCCAGAGGAGGCCACAAAGATGCTCCAAGGGCTGGAGCACCTCTGCTATGGGGACAGGCTGGGAGAGTTGGGGATGTTCAGCCTGGAGAGAAGGCGGCTCCGGGGAGACCTTACAGCACCTTCCAGTGCCTGAAGAGGCCAACAAGGAAGCTGGAGGGAGACTTTTTACAAGGGCCTGTAGTGACAGGACAAGGGGTAATGGATTTAAACTGGAAGTGGGGAGATTTAGATTGGATATCAGGAAGAAATTCTTCCAGGAGAGGCCGGTGAGGCACTGGCAGAGGTTGCCCAGAGAAGCTGTGGATGCCCCATCCCTGGAAGGCCAGGCTGGATGAGGCTTGGAGCAGCCTGACTTAGTGGAGGGTGTCCCTGCCCATGGCAGGGGGGTTGGAACTGGATGGTCTGTAAGGTCCCTTCCAACTCAAATCATTCTGTGATTTTTGAAAACAATGTTCAGAATTTAGGTAACTTTGGCAGGTGGTGGTTATCTAAGGATGGCAACACAAATAGATGAGAGTGACTGCAGCATGGGAGAAGCAGGGACAACTTTCACAATCAGTTTTACTTTATAGATATTTCTCTACCTCAGTTTGAAACCCCCCATGTTTTGAGTGAAACGGTTTTTTTTAAATGCACTTAAATGAAATGACTTGCTAAATGTACTTGAGAATTAGAGAAAAACTGTTTTCTAATACTGAGTTTTATTGCTTGTAGGCAATTTTTATGGACGTAGATATATGTGAAACCAGTAATTTATGAGACATTGAAGTTTTTGTTGCTGAAAAAAGTTATGTTAGTGATGTGGTGAATGCAATTAAAAAGTGAATTAGAATCCAGAAGATGATTTTTGCAGGGTTGTGTGTGAGTGTGTATAGCAAGTGGCAGTCATTTCCTCTCTAAATAATAAAGTATGTCTTGGGAAGAAGAGAGGTGCTTATGACAAAGGTGTTTGTTCTGTTGTTGGAAAATGGTTAACATAGTCCAATAATCTTCAAATCTGTGCAATAGACTCTTTGATAAATAAAAATAAGGCATCAAATAAACAAAACCACAAGAAATACCTTTGAATTAATTTGATTTTTGTGTGTCAGTTGTAAAAATATTGATTGCAAATCTTCCTTCTTCTGACTGCATGTGGGTCTAATAATATTTTCAAAATGTGATGAGAATGGTGTGATGTTGTTTACCTGTTTGCCTCTGTAGAAGAAAAAACTGATGTGGTGCAGCTATCTGTCACTGTTAAATAAAAATCATTCAACTTCGCTTTGTAACAAAATCAAGCAAAAATTTGGGTTGCATTGTAAAACTACTGATGGGAGGTAAGAAGAAATCAGAGGCAGAGGTTTGGTTGTCAGTGACTTGGCCTGTATTTAGGGCTAAGGCATCTGCCACAGATTGTCTCTATTTACTGGAAAAGGGAGAATTACTGTCTTGTGTACACCAAATAATATGAATGAGAATAAACAGAACTGTTAAAGAGGCACAAAGAAACCTTAATTTACCTACACTGTTCAAAAACTTACTAAATTCAGAGGATGAACTGAAATAAGACTAAATTTTGTGGAAGTAGGGATATCTCTTTGCAAAGGAAACGTAACAGTTCAAGTTTGTTTATATTTATATTCCTGACAAAATATTTCATTGAAGGAAACATGTAATTTATTATGTTAATTTCTAATTGTAGTGTGCAAAGAAATGCAACTTTAAAAAGGGCTGTCAAATGCATCCAGGTGTATCTAACTGTGATATTATTAGTGGATAAACTGTGAGTGGTTCGTAAGAAAGGACTGTAGTGTCGGGCCCTTATTTTTATCTTCAGGTTCACATTTACTGTTCTTACTCTCCATTAATAGGTAGCATAGATCAGTCAGTGTTAAAGGAGTTGCCTCCTGAGCTCCTGGCAGAAATTGAATCCACCATGCCACTTTGTGAACGTGTGAAAATGAACAAGCGCAAACGTAGCACAGTTAATGAGAAACCAAAATATGCTGAAATCAGTTCTGACGAAGACAATGACAGTGAAGAAGCTTTTGAATGTAAGTAGTACATTGTTCTGTTCCTACTGCTAAGGAAGGCTAATACTTTGCTTTTACAAAAAGATACACTTTTTTTTTTAAGTTGGCTACCCTAAAACAAATTCGCTGTCCTGACAACTACTTGGCCAAGAATCCTTTTTTTTTTTTTCTTTTAAAAGAAAAATTACTTGATTTCAGTTTGTCAGTATGATGAAAAGCAGCTAGTTGTTACATTTCTTTTCCTAATGACCTTGTGGGAAGCCACTGCCTAGATTTTTTTTTTTTTTTTCAAGTGCACTATGAAACATTTTTAGCCAATCAGATTAAGGAAAATATCCTCTAAAGCAGCACAGAAAATTTGCATACAAAGGTATGCAAAGAAATATTTCAGTAAATAAATTTTAAATTATTCTTAGTTTTATTGGTAAGAAAAGTGACAGATTCCCTCTAACATTTTTCTGACATGATAAATTGAGAATCTTGCTGCCCAGAAGTTTCTTAAAATATTTCTTCTTCTATTATTTCTCTGGCATATTGCTTGAAAATCTGGAGTTGCTTTTGATGGGTTCTCAAAATACTATTTGCTGATGATACTTTTCTTGAATTAACTGTTTCCAAAGGAAGAGAGGAAGCTTGTAGTTAGAATTCTGTTATGCAATCGAAGAGTGTTCCTAAGAGTCAAAAACTGTTATATACCTCTATGTTAGGAAGGGATTTCCTGCTTGCTAGGAAGAGTATGATTAGTTTGTCACTATGGCAGTTCAGTTAGCCAGCACTGAAAATAAACTCTATTAAAATGGAGTGAATCGGTTCAGCCTGAGTTAACATTTTAGCTGTGTTAACCATGCAGGGGGAGCTGCAGGAGAAGTGCTTATTGCTGTTAATCAGAGAAGGCATCTTGCTTATGGTGATTTTTTTTTTTCCTAAGTTTAGACTCTTTTCACCTTTGCTTATGTAAACAACTTACTGGGCTTTTGTAAAACACAATGTTTCACTTTTTAGTCTTTCTTAGGGTGCAAAAGAGAAAGATTTGTTTGTTCTGGTTTCTAATGTGTTTCAGGTTCTTAACCAGCAGATACACAGTGCTTAAGTGCTTAATTTTTATGTGCATACATGTAAAAAATGTAACAGCAATACTGCTGATCCTTATCAAAGAAGCAGAGAAGAATGTCCTCTTGTTTGTTTGTTTTTCCTTTTAATGATAATGCTGCTTAGAGCTTGAGTAGGAGGTGTTGAGGTAATTTGTAATCAGTCTTGATTATGGCAAAGGATTAATGATGATTTGCTTCATTCAGGATTCTCTGTTTACTGTATCGTATCGCCTGTTTATGATGTTAATAATCTGGAACAATGAATTAAATGAATAAGTAAAGCAAAATTATTTAAGTTGGTTGGGAATGGAGAGAATTGTCAAAAATTTCAGATACCTTAATCTACCTATTAGCCACTGTGGCTGTTGAAATTCTTAAATAAAAAGTAAAGCAAAATAAGGAAAACTTTCACAGTAACTTTATGCTTTAAGGGATTCTAAGTTCATTGTATCTACTCAGGAGATCTGTCCCTCGTTCTAAACAAATCAGTAAGATCATCTGGTTTAAAAATGAATTATGGTATTTCTGAAAAGATGCTGTAAAACTGAATTGAATTAAAACAAGACAAAATGATCAAGAAAATGAAAGGTTTGTGTCAAGTACATTGATTACATTTGTATTTTTACAAATACATATTTCAGAATTATTTCAGTTGTCTAAAATTGAACTATAAAAAACATGAAATAGTGATTAAGAAATTTCTCTTCTTCTGTAACAATCTCCTGAAGGGGAGATATTATATTAAATAAAGTGAAGATAAATTAAAAATTGGTTAAATCATTCTCATACAAATACTAAATGTCTTATCCCATAAATGGCAGAATTCAGAAGGAAATTGGGTATTTATATTCTGCATAGTCTATATGTATAAAATAATTAATAACTCTTAAAATGCTATTAATACTTAAAGTTTTGGTCTATCTTGCCTACTTAAAAATAAATTTCATAGAGCAGTGATTGTGAATAGTAGTTCTCATGCTCATCCTACTTGGCTTGCAGAGACAGCACGATTCTCTTTTGTGCGGCATTGATAAACTGGTCAATTTAAATTTTTGCTGGAAGTTACTTTTCTCGTGGAGATGTAGCTGGGGTCAGAATTCATTGTGCAGGCCTTAAATTGATACTGATGATTTGTAAGCTGTGGAGACAGATGTCATCTGCATCCACAAAATAAGTCTCATGGGTTACAAAGAATCAGTCAAGATGTGTAATGTATTTTCCCATAAAACTCTTGCTTTCTTCTCCAATACACTCACTCCAGGTATCCAAGAGGGCCCTCCATTTCTTCAGTTGCAGCTAACTCTCAACCATTTTAGGCAGTGTTAGTAGCTCACCATCATGAACGTGGCTGTGCTGCCTCCAGAAGCAAGTCTGATCCAGAAGCAGTACAGCTCAAAGCCTGAACTGGGTTACTACTTTAAAGACTTGCACCACCTCAGTGCAGAGCATTGGTATTGTCTCCAGTTTAATGTTTGTTTAATTAATTCTGAGCCTGGACTATTGGCTATATCCTGGTATGTACACCAGGTGTGACTACATCCTGGTAGGTTTCCTACGCTTCTCGATAAACTAGGGTTGTGGGAAGAACTTGTCAGTTCAGTTCCAGTTCTATATAAATGCTTGGAGCCATTTTGCTCAGAAACAACCATATTTACAGTCCATACCTCTTTAAACTTCAGGAGACTTTCGCAGAGACGCACAGATGTCAAGGCTGTTATATGCAGGTTCACAAGCATGAACTCTGCTAGTCTAGAGTGGGATGTTTTGGAGCTGGTTTGATTCTTAACAGCACAGTGTGTGTAGACATCTTTGCTAGCCCAGTTACCCTGTTACGTTACATAATGGAGAGTTGGCTGATTGCAAGGATGAAGCCACCTCCTCCTCCATATCCATTTTCTATTACATTTTAGTCCCCTCTTCCGTTCAAGACACACAAGACTTTCTTTGAAAATAAGAGAAAACTCTCCATTCTGCTCCCCCACTTTATTTCCACCAAATCTCTGTTTCTGAATAGAGCATTTATCCCAGTTACTTCAAAATTCATGTTTGCAGGGCTTTTCGGTCCTGACTGAACTGGCCATAATAATCTTCCATGGTACTGACTGGCTGTCTGACCTAGAATTGTGACTCCAGCTTTCTCCCTTACACTGAATTTCCTGTGATATATATCCAGGCAAAATTTTAATTGTCTTGGAAAAACAGAGTATCTCTAAATAACTAGGCTGCCAAGCCTCATTGGAATCTGCTGTGTTAGATGGGCAAAGCAATCACTAAGTTGAAATATGGGCACCCAGTAATAGTCACAATTTATAACTGAAGAAATTATCTCGATGTTTTCTTATGAAAGGATGAAACATTTTGATTTGTTCCACTTCACTTACTTTCTTTAAAAGGACAAATGCCCTGTAAACTTGTATTTATACGTGTTTGCTGGTGTCTTTGCCAGTTTCAGGCACAGTTTTCATGTAATTCAAAAGAAATAGTTGAAATAATGCCATAACAGAATTTTCTATAAGAGAATTCAGTTCAGTTGTTTTACAGAATAACTACACAATAGTGTTTAATTTGCAGGTCATAGAATCATTTATGTTGGAAAAGACCTTTGAGATCATCAAGTCCAACCCTAAAACTAACACTGCCAAGTCCACAACTAAACCATGTCCCAAAATGCCACATTACACATCTTTTAAATGTTTTAAATTGTCTAATTTTGAGCGATTAAAAGTGAATTTTTTGTGCTTACAATGACAATACGTTTACTTTCTAGCTTCTCGTAAAAGACATAAAAAGGATAGAGATGAAGCTTGGGAGTATGAAGAACATGACAGAAGAAGTTCTGGTGACCATAGGAGAAGTGGTCATTATCATGAAGGAAGGAGGACTTCTGGTAGTGGCCGTTACCGTAATCGCAGTCCTGATGACTCTGATATGGATGATTATTCTCCTCCCCCTAGCCTCAGTGAGGGTAACTGATAATTTAAAACACTTAATTTTACTGTGTAATAATACTGCATTTTTAACAGATATGTAAAACATTTGAAAATAAACACCTTTACATGCTGTATTGAATAGAAGTGTAAAAAATGCCAATATTATTTTATTTCATTTTTGAGGGAGTATTTTTTCACTCTATTCTCTTAATCAGTGGCTAGAAAAATGAAGAAAAAAGAAAAACAAAAGAAGCGGAAAGCTTATGAACCTAAACTAACACCTGAAGGTAATTTTGGAAGATATATTTTCTACAGAAATTATTTATAAATAATTATTTATAATTACAAAATTATTTATAATTTTTTTTTCAACAGAAATGATGGATTCTTCGACTTTCAAAAGGTTTACTGCTTCAATAGAGAATATTTTGGAAAATTTGGAAGACATGGATTTCACAGCTTTTGGTAATCATTGGGCGGTGAGGTGGATTGGGAACTGGCTGGAGGAAAGAGCTCAGAGAGTTGTCATTAATGAGGCAGAGTCTAGTTGGAGGCCTGTGGCTGGTGGCATCCCCCCGGGGTCAGTGCTGGGTCCAGCACTGTTCAATATATTCATCAGTGACCTGGACGAAGGGCTAGAATGTCCTCTCAGCAAGTTTGCTGACGATACCAAACTGGGAGGAGTGGCTGCCATGCCAGAAGGGTGTGCTGCCATCCAGCATGACCTGGACAGGCTGGAGAGCTGGGCAGGAAGAAATCAAATGCAATTCAGTAAGGGCAAGTGTACAGTGCTGCATCTGGGGAAGAACAACCCCATGTTCCAGTACAGGTTGGGGGCTGATCTGTTGGAGGGCAGCTCTGGGGAAAAGGGCCTTGGAGTCCTGGTGGACAACAGGATGACCATGAGCCAACAGTGTGCCCTCGCAGCCAAGAAGGCCAATGGCATCCTGGGATGCATTAAGAAGAGCGTGGCCAGCAGGTTGAGGGAGGTTATCCTCCCCCTCTACTCTGCACTGGTGAGGCCTCCCCTGGAGTGTTGTGTCCAGTTCCGGGTTCCTCAGTTCCAGAAGGACAAGGAGCTACTGGAGAGGGCCCAGCACAGGGCCACTGAGGTGATGAAGGGCCTGGAGCACCTTCCATCTGAGGAAAGGCTGAGAGAGCTGGGTCTGTTCAGCTTGGAGAAGAGGAGGCTGAGGGGGGATCTCATCAATGCTTATCAATATCTAAAGGGTGGGTGTCAGGAGGATGGGGCCAGGCTCTTCTCAGTGGTGTCCAGTGACAGGACCAGGGGCATTGGCCATCAACTGGAAAACAGAAGGTTCAACCTGAAGGTGAGGAAACCCTTCTTCCCTGTGAGGGTGCCAGAGCCCTGGGACAGGCTGCCCAGAGAGGTGGGGAAGTCTCCTTCCCTGGAGACTTTCCAAAGCCGCCTGGACTTGTTCCTGTGTGATCTGCTCTAGGTGATCCTGCTCTGGCAGAGGGGTTGGACTAGATGATCTCTAGAGGTCCCTTCCAACCCCTAACACTCTGTGAAACTGTGAATCTGTGTAATATGCTAGAAATTTTCAAAATTAGAAACACAAAAAACATGTATCTTAGTATTTTCAATCTTCCTTCTTGGTGATATAATTGCTTGTGATATGTGCTAGGGCACACTGAATTTATATGGCTTCCACCTTGAGTGGTGGCCTTTACCTTTGCAATTTCACTTGCTGCTGCAGAAAGAAGATCCTCCTTCCTCTTCACTGCAAAACCCAAAAGGGGCATAAATCATAATGAGACAAATAGTAGTACCCTGGAGTGGAAAGGATACCTCTTTGGGATGCCATTAGGGTGTTACCTTCTGCCAAACAGATCTTTGTAAACAACATTACTATATGACGTTTCTCTTGCAAGTAATGTGTGAGGCACATAATTGTGCATCTCTCCTGCCCGTTGACCCAACAGAGCTTGATTATTCAATTCAAGCAACAGAGTCCTGACGTGTTTATGGCTGCGGCAGTGAATCGCTGTGCTCCGTATCCATTTCAGTGGAAAACCAGACACCTTGGGGGAAGTAGTTCAAGTTGACCCAGGGCACTTTCTTTTAAAATAGATAGTAGAGTATTTGTTAATTTTTTTCCTACCATCTTTGTCACAGTATTAGATAAGGGAAGGAACATAGTAAACAAATCACTACTGTTTTTAAAACAATAGTGTATACAACCTTGGACTTAAAAGTGAAGTCATTGGTTCTTTCTGTGGTAACAACATGGGGTTTTTGTAAGGGTAAATACAGTTAAGACACAGTGTATCCCAAGGGACTTAATTTCAGATCTGGTTTTTGTCTGTTGCCCTTCCTCAGATTTGAACATTAGAATTAGGACTACAGTCATTTAAGGTTTGTTTTACTGCAATGATGGTGACAGCATTAGTTTATGACTTTCAGAAATGTATGCTTCATGGTAGGTTGTTAAATGACGTTTCAGAACCAGTCATATTTAACAAGTAGTTGTTGTTAACGACTACCAAAATTTGTCATCATCAGTCTTTATTAGGTGGAACTATAAAATGCTAACTATTTGGAAAATCAGTTCTTCTTCAGTTGTTTGGTTTTTTTTTCATATTGGCTGTAAACCACTGATTTCCATGAAGTCTAATTAGAAACATGATTGTTAATTTTTTAATTTTTGTTTTTAAAGGCGATGATGATGAGATTCCACAGGAATTGCTACTGGGAAAACATCAGCTTAGTGAGTTGGGTAGTGAATCTGCAAAAATCAAGGCAATGGGCATTATGGACAAGGTACATCTTCATATGAGTATTCAACTCTCTCTCAACCTGTAATTTTGATAAACAATCAAAAACTTACATCCCCTGTAATAACATTCCACCCTGCATGTGACAGATAACTGTTGTGCTTCTGCTGCCTTAGCTGAAGTGCTTAAAATACTACTACTTCTTAACTGTCTGATGCTGAGACATTTTTGTTGAATGGTCCTTCTCTCTGTCAGTGCTGACTAGATGCCAGTATGTAATACCCATGCCTAAGCAGTACTGTCTAAAAAGATCACTTTCACAAAAGTGTGGCCACCTATAGGTTGCTCCTTACAGCTGGTGTTGAGCAACACCAGTAAAGCAGAACCTGCTAGCAAATTAAATTCACCCTTTCTGATACATGCCATCAGTGCAATGTAAATGTATGATGTCCAGCCAGTATCACACTGAATTGTTTCCTCCATCTCTCCAAAAGCCCTTTCAAACTTAGAAGATTTAACACCTCAGGTGATAATAAGAATTATTTTCTGTAGACTGCATATTGTGGTTTCTTTGCTATACTTTCCCAGCTTCAGCTCAAGGGAACTTCTTGTTGGTGCAAGCTGTTGTTACCACACCTCTAGAAGCAATGTTCTTACTTTCCTTACCATCCTGGAACTCCTGGCTTTAGGCACCCTTATGTTAAACTCTGCCTGCTCATGACCACTTATTATGTTTATGAAGTGTCTGTGAAGGCAGTTACTATAAAAGTCACTCTGAAGGGTGTTTAAATCCAAAATTTAGGTATTCTTCGATCTCCTTACCTTCCTTTGTACCCTGTTTTCAGCCTGAGTGTTTCTCTTTCCTGGTGGTTCTCACACTTAACCTCTGTTTCCTGTTTTTCACCTGTACGTACATACCTACCTAAATAGAATCAGAGTTTTGTTGATTCTAAAGGTGAGTGCCAATAGCATCTGATGGGGGAAACTGGCTTTCCTAGAGTCTAACATATTCCACAGATTATTTAATCATAAATCTGTAGAAAATCAGTAAGTGAGTTAGAGTTATTTTTTTTCAACAGTCTTTTTTTTTTTTTTCAAAGTTAACAATAATATTAAGAATACATTTTCTTTTTATTAGCTCTCAAGTATCAGGAAATTTCATTTCTGCTTGTTCATGGAATTTGGATTTTCTTCTAGTAAAACTATATGGTCAGGTAGAATTTGTGATTTTGTTACTTGGATTTGGTAAATTCCTGTTTCTAGGAGCAAAAGCGTATAACTATACAACATTAATGACAGATATGCTATTTCAAATCTATTTCTATGTGGTTTGCTGGTTGAAAATGCAGTTTGATTGTAATCCTAGCGTATATTTCATCTTATTTAGTTCTATTATCAGCATCATGCTGTGTCAGAAACCACAGAAGTCAAGATCCCATCCTTAGCTCAAATTGCTTACAATTCAAGTATTTCAGATTATATAACAAGTTCTGTCCTTCATCCACGCACATTCTTTTGAGCAACTTGGAAGTCTTTATGCCCTGCAGTTGTTTCATGTGTTTCTTTTCTTGTTTTAGCTCTCAACAGATAAAACAGTGAAAGTCCTGAATATTTTGGAGAAGAATATTCAAGATGGATCAAAGCTTTCTACATTACTTAACCATGTGAGTTTCAAATTACATGATTTTACAATGTTGTGTAGAATAGTGTTCTTCACTTGAGTCTGGTTTAGTGATACAAATACTTAGTATCTGTGTAAAAGGAATTTCTGATACAAAATGTGTATGAGTGATGTTGCCAAATTTCAAGATTTGAAGTAAAATTAAGTTGATTATATTTTTTCAGTACTAAACATGTTTTATTATAGTACTGATAACTACCATCTGTATTGGGAGCAACTGAGTTTTCTTTTGTTTCAATATTAAATATTGTATTTTTATCCTGAAATACTCATGGTAACTGGTGTAAATTGCACCATCGGATATCTCTTTGCTACTTTGCTACGTGTCCATAAAACATCCCTGGCACAATGAAAGAAGTGCTGCAGCTTTCACATAGAGAATATTCTTCTCCCGAGCATTAAGAAAGGAGGAAGTGTTTTGGTTAGGTCTGTTCTTATGCTGGCAAAGTTAAGACTCTCAAAATAAACAGAATAAACATTAAGATGTTAGGATTTTTTCCTGATATACCTAAAACTACATGGGGATTTGGAATTTTCATGAGGTTGATATGTGCTATTTCACAATTATATATTTCTTTATTTCTACACTTTCTAGTCAAAACAATATTTTAACAAGAATAGAATTCTTGAGTTTTATGTAAAAAAAAAAACAAACCCAAAACAAAAAAAAACACAAACCAAAACCTTATCTTCAGAAATCTAGAGTAATTATTTATATTGGAAAGGAAGAACTTGAACTTGCAAATGGAAACCACAGACACATTATTTGTAATTAATACTTTCATCTAGATAGTTTGTAGGGTTTTCAGAGTTTCGGTATACAGTTCTAAATGTCTCTAGCAATATGAAAAATTAAATGTAAAGAAGGTGCCGGTTTGCCTGCTGTACTTCACTGTGATTAAGTCTTTATGCTAATGCTTTTAAAGTGATAATTTTCTTTTACCCTTTTGTAGTAAAAGTCAAGACTATTAAGCAGTTAATGAAATTGTCCATTGCTTACAATTCAGAAACAAAACTTAAATTAAAAAAGAAGCAATCTTTAGCCAAAAAGTTTTTAATACCTATTAAAATTGATTGAAATCATTATGGCAAATAAAGCCTCTGATAAGGAGTAAGCTTACTTCTTTTAGAGTGCAGTGAAGATCTCCTACCTCTATGTCAGGATGTTTTTCAGAGGCAGATTCCACTTGCATAATCCTTTTATTTCCAAGATGAATGAGAAAAAAAATTGAAAATATTTAAAACTACTTTGGGTTTTTCTTAAGCTTCATTTGTGTAGGGAACAAATCACTTAAAGTCATTCTATGCAAGAAATTTACAGGGATCTCCTGATGTGCAGATTTCTGTTGATTTTACAAATATACACAGCATATATATATAAGGCACTGTGATAGCGTTTTAGAGTCTCTTAGCCCAAAGGGAAAAAAGTTGATACAATTTCACCAACCCCTTATTTTTACAAGGAGAGCCAACAGGGTGTAACTAGGTGTCATACAGGCAGGAAAGATGCTTTTTCTCTGTAGGTTAAATTTGTACTAGATAAGCTATTCTGCCTGGTTTTGCTATAAATAATGTTACTAAAACATTTAAGTAGTGCTGGGTGGTCATAATTAACCTCACGTATCTTTGGTGTTATAACTTTTACAAACACAGAAATACAGAGATTCTGTACCCTGTGCTAAATCTAATCTAAATGGGCATACATACTTGATAAGACGTGTTTTAAACCCATTGATGATAGATGGGTTGGTCTACAAAGCAGATTAACTCCTGTACTTATGAGTTTCATGTGACTTGTAACGGTCTTTTTGTGTAAGAATTCCCTCTAGTGGCAAAAATTAGAGTGATGAAAGCAGCAAGTGGTGTGTATAGGCTACTGAAGAAAACACCAGATGAATGAATTTAGATTTTGGTTAAGGTACATGAGTCTTGAGTAGCGTCTGTGGCCATCTTCCCTTGTACTTCCCAATGATACACAGAAAGCTTCTGTGTGTTCTAGCAGAAGAATACAGTGAGACTGAGAAAACTTGTAATTTAGGGGGAAATATTACAAACATCCTGCTAGTAAAACAAACATAAGTTGGTATCTAAACCAAACTATTTTTGTACCAAAAGGAAATACATTTCATATGTGCCTGTAAGTAAGTATATTAAGGTAATATTATCTTTTACATGGTAAGGATAAAAATTTGACGACTTGTTCACGCTGTGCTTTTTTCTTGCCTGTTACAGAACAATGACACTGAAGATGAGGAGAGATTATGGAGAGATCTTATTATGGAAAGAGTGACAAAGTCTGCTGATGCTTGTCTTACTGCTATCAATATCATGACATCACCAAATATGCCTAAGGCTGTATATATTGAGGACGTAATAGAAAGAGTTATTCAGTACACAAAATTTCATTTGCAGAACACTCTCTATCCTCAGTATGATCCTGTGTATAGAGTGGATCCTCATGGCGGTTAGTATGCTAAGAAATGTTAAAAAAAATCTTTCCATGTTAAAAATATCAAACATGATCTACCTTATGATGATGCAAGTGATACGGCTTTCTGGAATAAGATTTTTACATGCAACTCTTACACTCAAAGTTCTTCCCTATCAGTTACAGCATCCTGAATTCATGCTTTGTGTTAGTTGGATGTTGAAGAAGTGTACAGTAAAAACACTGAATGAAATGCATCCCCTGAATAGCTTAGCAGTACAACATCTTGTTTTACTGCAGTGTCAGTATAACCAAATTATTAGACTAAATTATTTAGAAGTTTGTCTCAAGTTCAGCTTTTGTGTATAGTTATTATATGTAGTAATAAGTAATTTTATTGTGATAATTTCTGTGTATGTAGTGATTTATTTCAGTGAAAATTATTTAGCATTCAGCATTTTGTTTTCACATGCATACCTTTAGATGTGGGTGTCCAGCTTCAAGAACCTTTTTCAAATTTTTGAATCCAGAATTTAGAGTATTTATGAAAAATTAATATAATGTGAAATTCTTGCTTTCCAGCTTATGCTACTAAATAGTTTTTCTTCCATAAGCAATTGTATTTACAAAGCTGCAGTTATGCAGTTATTTTGGGGATACTTTCTGAGGAAAATAATCTTTCTAATATTTGATGTGAAACATAGACAAAATTAACGTATTTTTTCTTTTGTAGGTTGTGTTTTAAGTTCAAAAGCAAAACGTGCCAAGTGTTCCACCCACAAGCAAAGAGTTATAGTGATGTTGTATAACAAGGTTTGTGACATTGTCAGCAGCTTGTCAGAGTTGCTAGAGATACAGCTTCTTACTGATACAACTATTCTTCAGGTATGTTTTATCAGAGTAATTTCTGTCTGAGAATGTTTTGTTTTCTTTCCCCAGAGAAAATGTAAAGTATAATTGTCTCAGTGACATGAAGTATGAAATCAGTATAGATTTTTTAATTATTTACATCAGAGTTTTTTGTGTAGTAGGTAATGTGCAGGAGAAGAGCATTTAATGTTCAAATCTTTAATGGGTTGTCTCCTACACTTAAGAAAAGTTTAACCATATTGCATTTGAATGTAGAGTCATAGAATCATTTAGGTTGGGAAAGATCAAGTCCAACCGTACACCTAACACTGCCAAGTCACCGAACCTGTCTCTAAGCACCATGTCTACACAACTTTTAAATACCTCCAGGGATGGTGACTCAACCACTTCCCTGGGCAGCCACTTCCAATGCTTGGCAAACCCTTTCAGTGAAGAAATTTTTCCCAATATCCAGTCTAAACCTCTCCTGGTGCAACCTGAGGACATTTCCTCTTGTCCTGTCACTTGTCACTTGGGAGCAGAGACCAACACCCATCTCTCTGCAACCTCCCTTCAGGGAGTTGTAGGAGTTGATAAGGTCTCCCCTGATTCTCCTTTTCGCCAGGCTGAACAACCTCTGTTCCCTCAGCTGCTCCTCACAGGATTTTTGTCTAATATCTTTAATAACTTTATTTGCAAATAATATAAGGTAATACATCTTCTTGAATACCTTACCTGCTGAATGAATAACCTTTTTGTGAAACTGCATAAATACCAGTTTGTTAATCAAATATACTTAGAATAATTTCTGTCCATTGACAGGTATCATCTATGGGAATAACACCTTTCTTTGTAGAAAACGTCAGTGAACTACAGTTATGTGCCATCAAATTAGTGACTGCAGTAAGTACTTTTGAATTTGTGGTTTCATATTCCCGTACTTCTGAGAGTTATTAGGGTATTTACATAGGCTGTATTTTCTGTGTGGTAGAAAATTGGAGTTTAGAACTAATTTTATTCTTGCATGTTTTTACTGTTTGGTATCATAATCTAGGAATGTTATTCAATACCTCTGAGCTGCCCCTATATGCAGAGTATTCTGTAGGAAGAAATATCCTACTTAACAAAAATTAAGAAGTTTCTTGCTTATGTCATTTCAAATTTAAACACAAACCCCTTCTTCTTACCTGTCCTTTCCAAGGTAAGAAAGAAGAAATCTTAATAATGTGGTTTTCCTTATTTCCTATGTTGATTTGAATTTATGCTATGGAATAAGGTATGGAACTAGTAGGATACTTCTATTTAATAGACTGAATTCTTTTCCGAAGAAGTGGCTATGAAAATTCACAGGGCAGATAAAATAGTATTTCAGGAAAAATGAGGCGCATCACAGATGTGCTTGCTCAAGTGGGAGGTTTCCATATTTCTCAGGATGATATACTCTATTATTCTGCCTAAACAAAAGGAGAGACAAACTCTAGAATCCTGACCCTGTAAATTGAAAGAATGTCATGTCAGGCAAATATTAAAGCTTAGGATATGAAGTAAAACTGGTTTCTCAAATGTGCATCTGCAACAAATGTGTTCATGTAATTTGTGTTACCACAGAGTTTTACTCTGTACTGTAGCCTGAAAGCTTAGTGTTACACTGTTTCACTTTCCTATACAGTGTATTCTCCATTGACAGAAATTTTTAAAACATAAGCTGTTTTTAAAAGTTCTTACACACTTATGTTATTTGAAGGTTTTTACAAATCTGTATTTGAAAAAGTTTTTATGTATTCTGTAAAGAAATGCTTGCATTGAAAAAAAGAAAGTAATGCATCAAAACCAAGTTATTCATTGTAAGTTATTTGTCATGTAAGGGTTATGTTTCTATGTATAACTTTTAACAACATAGTTAACAAGCGTTATTTTATGTAACTGTAACAATTTTCTAACAGTCCTGTAACTGTTAATTAGGTGTTCTCCAGGTATGAAAAACACAGACAGTTAATACTAGAAGAAATTTTCACTTCCCTTGCACGGCTACCAACTAGCAAGAGGAGTTTGAGAAACTTCAGGTAATTTCTGACATAGAATAATAACTTGTAGACAGTAGCATTTACAGTTTTGTAGAAGTAGGATTTTAGGCTTCAGTGTTAATTATTACTTTAAATATATTTGCGACTCCACAAGCTGCATTGTATTAAAGGTTGATATTTCAAAATAATGAGAACAGAGTTGCCTAGCCAATGTTTTGTAATAATCACTGTTTCTTATGCCATCATACTTGTACCTGCATACAAAAATAATTGAAATACCTATTATTTTTCTCACTGTGGGTGTAAATGAGTGTAATGTTAGTGTTCATTCAGAGGTTTTTTTGTTGGAAAATTCTTTGTTTCTGTTTGTATGGAGTAACATAATTCCTTCATTGCTAAAGCTTAATAGGAATATTCTGGCTGAATTTTTTTGAGGGCACAGTCAGAGCACTCTTTCCAGGAAGGAAATCAGTCTAATATCCCTTTGAATGGGTTTCACTTAGGAACTACTCTGTTCACTGTAACTGTCTTTTAAGGACTTCAGCCAGATTTCAGTGCATTTTTGGAATGATAGGTTAAGGTTCAGTCTGAGAGAGAGTCTGACCTAAACTGGATTTCAGTTAAAATTGAACTGCACTTCACAGATACTCAGATAACCCATCTGTGGGCTGTATTCTGCCTGAGAATAACACCTACTGGTTGTGTTAGACCAAGTCTTACACTGCATAAGAGAGAAACAAATGACTAGATAAATGTGTAAAACCTGGATTTCTAACTGTGGTAATAGTTTTAGAAAGATACTATTTAGGACCAAAAATTTTCAGTTTTGTCTTTTTTAATTTATTTTTCTTGTTAATGGTATATTTTCTTATTAACAGGTTAAACAGCAGTGACACTGACGGAGAGCCGATGTACATTCAGATGGTAACGGCACTAGTTCTGCAGCTTATTCAGTGTGTGGTGCACTTACCGTCGGTAGAAAAAGATTCTAATGCAGAGGAGGAATCAAACAAGAAAGTAAGTTGTTTTTTAAAAGCCATAACTTTTCTTTTTGTGTGCAGGAATGACTTTGTGTATTTGTAGGCATAGTATTTTATTATGGTGCTGTAGTAATCAAACACTGTAATTTTGTGTCTGCTGTAATTATTAAATGCATGAGAAATGCTGATCTGGAAATCATGTTTCTGTGTATGCTAAAATAATAGACAAATATATCTTGTTATTTTTAGGTGGATCAAGATGTGCTTATTACTAACTCATATGAAACAGCCATGAGAACAGCACAAAACTTCCTTTCTATTTTCCTGAAGAAGTAAGTATTGTTGCATTCTTCAGCATATTGATGAAACAAACTCCAAATAAAGTCTGTCATACCTTAAGACAAACGTAACCACTTTGCAATGCTAAATTCCTACTCATAAAGTTATGTATAACAGTATACTGTATAGATTCCCTACGAGAACTACCTGCCCTAAGAAAAATTTTTATGGAACAGAAATTCTTCAAAGAGTTCTTTATGCATTCAAGAGTCTGTTCGATAGTTCGTGTAGGATCCTTTTATTAGTGGTCTGTTACTCATCTGAAGCCTGAAAGAGAAAGTTGTGTAAGTTGTTTCACTAAGCAGTGAAACCATATCCATTCAGTCATTAGAATGACAAAGATATAAAAACCCTCACATATAATTGTATGTAGCTAAAGTTAAGAATGTCAGTAGCTTAAAGGAGAAAAAAAATACAGCATACCTGAGTAAACAAAGGATTTCTAAGAACAAGTTCTGAGGGTTTTATCATGTGAATTTCTACTCTTGAGATGAAAAGCTATTTAATAGCCATCTAGCAATCTCTCTGCATACTTGTGGTATCATTAAAGTTAGGGATGCCACATAAAGTGAAACACTATCAGGTATGCTTTGGTTTTAGGGGTTTTTTCATTGTAATTTTAACCTTCGTGGATCATAATACTGAGATGTCTTTTCACTGTCAGATAAATCAGATGAAGCTTAAGGAATACAGACTTAACACTTCCTAAATACCCCACTCCAGCCTGAGCTTTACAGTTTTACCTACTTCATCAATCCAAGTTAATGGATTAGCTGTCTTACTTGTAGAGCAACTTGGACTGATAACTGTTTTAACTATTTCTCTGTAAATGAATAAAACCAAATTTCTGCTGATACTTCCGATTCTTTTTTAGAATTGCAAAAAACTTTGTGATTAAACATAGGATTTCAGAAGAAAAGCTTAAATGGCTCTTAAAGTCACTTACCAAATGCATTTTTCTTTTAAACAGGTGTGGCAGTAAACAAGGGGAAGAAGATTACAGACCACTGTTTGAGAACTTCATTCAAGATCTTCTTTCCACAGTCAATAAACCAGAATGGCCAGCCGCAGAGTTACTACTTAGCTTATTAGGAAGGCTATTGGTAAGGGATTCTTGGTTTTAACTATTATATTAATTTATTTCTTATTGCAATGAAGACTTGTTTATTTCAGCAGAAGCTACTACAGGAGTGCTTTCTGGCACGCATGCAGCATTTAACGGTTTTCTTAGGTGTATCACTATTATGTAAAACATAGACAATAAAATTTGGGATAGAGGATCATTGATACAAACTTGTTAAAGATCAGATGTATACAGTTCCTCATGGAATTCCATTTCCACTATTCCATGACAATTTCCAGATGAAAAAAATGCCATTGTGTAGCATCTAGTTAGGTGTTAGATATTCATTTGGAGTAAAGTCAGACTAATAGCTGTAATTATTCATCTTAAATATTTTCTCTGGACTATTCCTTTAGCACAAAACCTGAAAACGGTTAAGTGGTTTGTTAAGGTATCTTACAGAATGTGAGTATTTTTACTGATGTGTTTTTTCAGAGTTATTCTTCAGTATTACAATATAATTAACACAGTAATTTGAACTGTTTCTTGGAAAATTATTTCATGGTCCTGTTCCTGGTAAAATACGGCTTTTTTTATACTTCTGTGAATGATGAGGAAGTTGCATTATGGTGCTTAAGATTTATCCTATTGCAATGTATATCTGCTGTATTTTTTTTTGTATTATATATTATTTTATAAAAATATATGTTTCAAAATTCTAAAAGGCATAATTGGAGAGATAGAGACCCAATAAGGGAATAAACATTAATTTAATATAAGTAGTGTATCTATGATGTAATAGTAAATTACGTAATTTTATGCAGCATGGAAATTAGGTGGAATTTTTAATAACACCAAGCAACCTCTTGTGAGAAGAATCTCAGTTGCATAAATAAATATATTTTTTTAACAGTTTATTATGTTTTTCTTAGGTTCATCAATTCAGTAACAAATCTACAGAAATGGCATTAAGAGTTGCATCACTTGACTATCTTGGAACTGTAGCTGCAAGACTGAGGAAGGATGCAGTCACTAGCAAAATGGATCAAGGGTCTATAGCCAGAATCCTCAAACAGGTGTGTGAGACATCCCATGATTCTCTGCAGAGAATCAGTCTTCATTGCTCAGATTTCTGAATCAAATACATTCAATTTATAAGTATCACATTTCTTAGCTCATGTATTCCTTGCACCATCTCTGTAGTGATCGTAATGAAGTGGTTCATTACAGTGGTAAGCCACTTTCCTTGTGACAATACAGAGGAAATACTGGAGCACCAGTTGGATTCTATTTTGAGAGGCCTTAAATACATATATGTATGCATTTGCTATTGCAAAGTGGTAACTGTGCTTTTGGCACTCATATACAGGTTTTAGAGATTTAAACTACTAGGCCTGTAAAGTTAGTTTTTATGTGAAGTAGCTGGTATTGGTTGATTTTGGTTTTTTGGGTTTGGTTGGTTTGGTTGGGGGGTTGGTGTTTTTTTTTTTAACTGGACTTACATATGTCTCTCATTAGAGAGCACATATATGCATTTCTGCTATTGCTGATCCAAATTTGCAACAATTATCAAAGCAAGCAATGTATGCAGTACATAGTATGATGAGAAAATCTCAGCTCTTCTGTGTCTTCTTAAAAATGTGGACTTGCACATTTCTTATGGATGCAATACATTTCTTTCTAAACTACTAACTTCTCAGCATGTTCTGAAGTTGAGTAGTCCTATTAAGTTCATTTTGCTTTCAGTCACCTGAAAAGACTACACATCTATTACATGTATTTTATAATGACTGTTACAGATTTATATTGAAGGAAAAACTTCTGCACTTTACATACATTCAGATAAAGAATCAAAATTCATCTACTTCTTTGAGGCTGACAGTTTTCATAATTTTTGTCAATTCAACAGCATATAATGTCAAATCTTTATGTCCATGGCTTAATATAATTTATACTCCTGTGTGCTAAAGAGTTATAATTCTTCTCTGTGGGCAGTCATTCTGACAATTCTACGTTAGACTTCATAGGGAAATACTTCAGAAGAATCCTTTACTCTTTACTTATCTCCAGAAGTTATAATACTATTGAAAGTTATTCTAAACATATGCATACTTGAGTGGTGACCTGAATTTTTCTATTTGTTTTGGGGTTTTTACAGGATCTGGCAGTAACTAGGCATTGGCAGCTGCAGAAAATAAAGTTGGTATGGGCAATTGAGTTCTGAAAGTATTTTTTCAGTTATTTAGGATGCTTAACTTCAGTGCAATCCATGCATTGTGGAAGGTGTGTACAATACAGTACCATCAGTCAGGGTAGACAGTGTGTTGTTTAAAAATTACTTGTAACTTAAGAACAAACAAATACTTGGAAATGTGCATGTGACAGCTAAGCTTCGCTTTGCTGTTCACATGGCAAGAAAATAAGATCCATTGGTGGACATACTCAGCTGTCAACATCAGAAACTTAAATTATTTCCATTTAGAAATTAACTTCTAGCACTACCGATTTTTCTTTACTGCTGAATTGAATACTTAGACTCTGCTGGATATTTCCTTCTGTGCTCAGATAGCGTTACCAGGATATTCCCCAGTGATTGGTGAATGCTTATAGCCTCTGTACTGTAGTTTGGACTCATGATCCATAGAATTAGGCTTAGGAGAAAACATATTCTGTCTTGACACTTCTAAACAGTAGATTTTTTTTTTTCTTAGAAATCTGTCAGATTGTCAAGTAGATTTAAACTCTTATGCATGCTTTTCATTAGTTTATCTCTTGATACAGTAATACTCTAGACATGTAACTGTACCTTTCTCCACTTGCTGATGTTTGCAAGCTATACTGTGTGCTGTATTTGTGACAAGATTCTCAATCTGTTATGTTCATACAGAAGTTAAGGTGGTTGTAAGTTATGAGTTTTATTACTGAAGAAGAAAAATGTTTTGTAGCTGAAGAATTTTAAGACAGAAATTATTCTTTTACTTTTATTATCAATACTGAATATGATTTGTTGTGGGCTCCACAGGTTTTCTTTGTTTGTTCTGGACTTTTCACTTGTTTGAAAATAGTTAGGCAGTTAAGGTTCATCAAGCAACCCTTTTGTTCAGCCAGTTGCCCACAAAATTTGACAGTGGATGAAGACTGGAATTTCAGATCACAATTTGCACATATATTAGGGTGCCAAATGTATATATAAACCTATCTTGGTATTGTGCACAATACAGACATCTTTTGAACTCTTGAACTCATTCATTTGCCATGGGGAGTCCTTTTTGTCTGCTGTAACATCAGCAACTGCAAGGGCCCATGTATGTCTGAACAATAGTAAGATAAAAGGGTAGTTTATGGGTGTGGTTTTATGCTGTCTTGTAGATATTGAAAAAGTTCGTTTCTGAATCATGCACAACTTCATTGATACTTATTTATCTTCTATAACCTGTACACAGGGAAAAGTACATTGTCTTGTGGTCCTATACAAGATCATTGTTCGATTTACATAGGCTAGAACTATTTAAGACATCAGGATGTGCATAGAATCATAGAATGGTTTGGGTTTGAAGTGCCCTTTAAAGGTCATCTAGTTCAACACCATGCAATGATCAGGGCCGAATTCCACTAGACCAGGTTGCTCAAAGCCCTGTTTGATCTGACCTTGAATGTTTCCAGGGATGAAGCATCTACCACCTCTCTGGACAACCTGTTTCACCACCCTCATTATAAAAAATTTCTTCCTTCTATCTAGTCTAACTCTACCCTCTTTTAGTTTAAAACTGGTACCCCTTGTCCTGCCACAATAGGCCCTGGTGAAATGTTTGTCTCCTTTCTTACAAGCCCCCTTACAGTATTGAAAGCCTCCCTGGAGCCTTCTCTTCTCCAGGCTGAACAAGTCCAGCCCTCGGAGCATCTTTGTGGGCTCGTCTGGACTTGCTCCAACAGGTCTGTGTCCTTATGTTGGGGGCCCCAGAGCTGGATGCAGAACTGCAGGTGGGGTCTCACAAGAGCAGAGGGGGAGAATCTGCTCCCTCAACCTGCTGGCCACGCTGCTCTGGATACAGCCCAGGATACGGCTGGCTTTCTGGGCTGCCAGCGCACACTGCTGGCTCATGTCCAGCTTTTCATCTACCAGTACCCCCAAGTCCTTCTCCTCAGAGCTGGTCTCTATCCCTTCATCCCCCATCCTGTATTAATGCAGAGGGTTGCTCCAACTCTTGTGAAAGAACCTGCACTTGGCCTTGTTGAACCTCATGAGGTTCACATAGGCCCCACTTCTCAGGTTTGTCCAGGTCCCTCTGGATGGCATCCCTTCCCTCAGGCATGTCAACTGCACCACTCAGTTTGGTGTCATCTGCAAACTTGCTGAGGGTGCACTCGATCCCACTGTCTATGTCACTGAAGAAGATGTGAAACAGTACTGGTCCCAGTATGGATCCCTGGAGGATACCACTTCTCACTGATCTCCATCCAGACATTGAGTCATTGAACACTACTGTCTGGAGGTAACCGTCCAACCAATTCCTCATCCACCAAACTGTCCATCCACCATATCCATACGTCTCCAATTTAGAGAGAAGGATGTTGTGGGAGCCATGTCAGAGGCCTTACAGAAGTCCAGATAGATGACATCTGTAGCTCTTCCCCTGTCTACTGATGCAGTTGCTCCATCACAGAAGGCCACTGCGTTGGTCAGGCAGGACTTGCCCATGGTGAAGCCGTGCTGGCTGTCCCAGATCACCTCCCTGTCCTCCATGTGCCTTATATACATATAGGAAATACAAATATTTCCTGTTAAGTAGCTTCTTATAAAAAAATACATTTGTTTTTTAACATTCATAACGTTTAGCTGATACATGGTCTCCAGCACTAGTTTTCGGATGAATATTTCAGATGTAATGCTTTTTGTGCATCTTAAAAGTGCTTCTCAGGAAAACTTATTACCGTATCCTGCAGATAGTCTTTATGCAGTACGTGACATTTTTTTATAAAATGTTTGCTTGTTCTCAAGTAAACTGAGGAGCAACCCTGAGGAGAAGGACTTGGGGGTACTGGGGGATGAAAAGCGGGACATGAGCCGGCAGTGTGCGCTGGCAGCCCAGAAAGCCAACCATATCCTGGGCTGTATCCAGAGAAGTGTGGCCAGCAGGTCAGGAGAGGGGATTCTCCCCCTCTACTCTGCTGTTGTGAGACCCCACCTGGAGTGCTGTGTCCAGCTGTGGAGCCCTCAGCATAAGAAGGACATGGACCTGTTGGAGAGAGTCCAGAGCAGGCCACAAAGATGCCCCGAGGACTGGAGCCCCTCTGCTGTGGGGACAGGCTTGAGAGAATTGGGCTTGTTCAGCCTGGAGAAGAGAAGGCTTCATGGAGACCTTATTGCAGCCTTCCAGTACCTGAAGAAGCCAACAAGAAAGCTGGGGGGGCAAGGGGGGACTTTTTACAAGGGCCTGTAGTGACAGGACAAAGGGTAACAGGTTTAAACTGAAAGCGGGTAGATTTAGGTTAGACATCAGGAAGAAATTCTTCCCAGAGAGGGTGGGGAGACACTGGAACAGGTTGTCCAGAGAAGCTGTGGATGCCCCATCCCTGGAAGTGTTCAAGGCCAGGCTGGATGAGGCTTTGAGCAACCTGGTCTAGTGGAGGGTGTCCCTGCCCATGCCAAGGGGGTTGAAACTAGACGATCTTAAGGTCCCTTCCAACCCAAACCATTCTGTGATTCTATGATTTTTTGACTGTGTGTTCAGTCAAAAAATTATAGAATCATAGAGTTCTTCAGTGTTGGAGCTCAGAGGTGTGTGGGAACAAGTTCTGTTAGTTCTTTCCTGGATTTAACATTTCTCCGTATGGATACTTTATTCCTGAAAACATGAAAACAGTTGTACCAAATATTTTAACAGGGAGACAAGTTATATTTATTTCTTTGTTGTTTCACATACCTTTTCACTGATGTCTGTTTCATATTTCTTTTTATTGTACTTTTTTTGCCTTTTTTCTCTTGTTCACCTGAGAAGTTACTGTTTTGGTATTTAATCTTGGTGAGACAGCTAATGGTGACTTTTATACGTTAAACTTTGTGGCAACCTGCTGTGTGTGATTTCAACCTTTCTTTTTTCCTCTGTGACAGAGGGTCTTCACACAGGATCATGGAATGAAAGTTAATCAATTCAGTCCTTTTTAAAACCGGTCTTATTCTGCTCTTTTTTAGACTTTAGAGCCACAGTCTAATCTGTTTCAGTCTCTGTGCACCTTATAAGTAATTGGTTACAAAATTGTTAATGTTCTCTAATTATCAAAACAACCGGCTTCAGTATATTTTATATGTGGATGTGCAGGTTTTCAGATGATAATTACCCCTGTGCAATACTCTATTTTATAAATGTCTGTCTACTTCTGACAGGTTTCAGGAGGAGAAGATGAAATTCAGCAGCTGCAAAAGGCCTTGCTAGATTATCTGGATCAGAACACAGAAACTGATGCATCATTAGTGGTAAATTTCAGTTTCCTGGCCTCAAGTGTACATAAAAATAATTTTAGTAAGGCGTATTGAATGAAATTATTTTTGGTTATGCATATTAGCGCTTCAATTAAGTTGTCACCCTAACATATATTGTAGATAGTGTTTTCCAGAATATTGTGAATGCATTAGATTCACTTAATGTCATTATAAATCTGTTAACTTTCCTTTTCTGTATCTGTTGTTTTTGTTTGCTCTGCATCCTGCTATATTTCTCCAGTTTTCTCGGAAGTTTTATATAGCTCAGTGGTTCCGTGATACAACTATGGAGACAGAGAAAGCAATTAAATCTCAGAAGGATGAGGATTCATCTGAAGGAACTCATCATGCAAAAGATGTTGAGACCACAGGACAAATCATGCATAGAGCAGAAAGTCGCAAGAAGTTTCTTCGCAGCATCATTAAAACTGCTCCGTTTCAGTTCAGTACATTAAAGTACGTTTCACTACCTCTTACTTCTTCATTGGACATGTATCTGATGATTTAATTTTTTACAAGCATGTCTTAATTAACACATGGAATTTATTGCAGGATGAATTCAGATACTGTGGACTACGAAGATGCATGTTTGATTGTTCGCTACTTGGCCTCTATGAGGCCGTTTGCCCAGAGCTTCGATATTTATTTGACACAGGTAAATTGTGCCGGAAGTCTTAGTACAGTGAAACACAGTTGGTTTCTGACTCCAAACACTTTTGCAGTAGTGTGCCATATCTGTTCATTGTTGAGAACAGGTATTTTACAGGCCATGATAACACCATGTGCTTTCATATTCTGTATTTACAACATAAGTGATTGTGTTTCTTTTTCTTGCATGCATTTTGCATGTCATATTGTACATACACTATTTTATTTGTCCATGTATGTGTATGGCACAATATCGTGATTGGATGCACACAATAATAGGATGATTACAAAATGTTAAACTAATTTTCACAGTTTCTGTAAGGTGCATGCCGATTTGGTAATATTGACCAATGAAACCGAGTTTAATTTGATTTGAAAATACAAGCCAGCTTGGTCAGTTGCTTGCACTGCATGTTACTTACACTTTGGAGGCTGTTATTTGACCAGTGTAGTTTCTTTGCTTTTTCTGAGAGAAGAGCACTAACATGTTGTCATGGTGACCTGTTTGAACTCCAGTACCAGTTTAGGTTGCGTTACTTACATTGATCTGCATGCAGAGCCATTCTTAAAATTATACCGCCCAAACCCAGTTCTCCCGTTAAAAGGACCATGGTTGAAGCCATAAGTGAATTACGGAAGTAGAGTTCAAAATGAAGGGACTTAAAGTGACCATACAGACTCTATGTAAATCCTGTTTGAACCAGTCTTAGAGACTGGTAAATCATAGTAAATATCCATGCTCAGCTGTCAGTGCCATAGAACATCATTTGCATGCACCTTTCTATTGTCTGAGAAGACATTCAATGTTTAGTAGACAGTCTTATTTTAGTTAAATTGTTTGCATGTTACTTTGCTTAGGTTTTGCATGTTAAATGTCATTTACTAACTACCCAAAGAAACTGAATCTTTGTTTTTGTTCTCTCATTAGATTCTGCGTGTACTTGGTGAAAATGCAATTGCTGTTCGAACAAAAGCCATGAAGTGTTTGTCTGAGGTTGTTGCTGTAGACCCCAGTATTCTGGCCAGGGTAAAAAATGAAATACCCATCCTGTGCATACATTCTTCTGCTGTGCTTAAAATAAATCTTCACTTCTTATTTTGAATCTGTGTTTCTTTTGTTGTTTTTAGCTGGATATGCAACGAGGTGTTCATGGACGATTAATGGACAACTCTACTAGTGTACGAGAAGCAGCCGTGGAGCTGCTTGGCCGATTCGTGCTCTGCCGTCCTCAGCTTGCTGAGCAGTACTATGACATGCTGATTGAAAGAATATTGGTATGGTGACTTGACATTTGTCGTAAAATGTGTAATTGAAAAATTTGGTTTTAACTGAATTTTTATTTTATGTTTAGCAATATGAAATGATGATCCCAAGAGTAACTTATATCTTATTGTTTTAATGGGGAGCATCATGATTTTACAACCAACCTTGTAAAATTAATCTCTTGTTTCCAGTGAGGATTTGTTATATAGAAACCTATATATGCTATATAGGTAAACGTATATAGAAATTTGTACTGCAGCAGAACCAGGATTATGTTTCTTTTAATTCCATTATTAAGGCAGAAATTAGGTGAAATGAGGAATTTTGCCCCATCACTGAAGTCTGAAATATGAGTCATTGAGGGAAGTTCAGTAGTGTGGGTGATGAAGAAAGATCTACAGCACAGTAATCTAAAGGGAAAAAAAACCCCAAACCTACTTTGCTTTTCTATGTTATTTTTAGTGTTTCAAAAGTCTTCTTATTAGAGTTTTTGTATGAAAAGTGGTATTTGTCTGGGTGTTGAGATAAAATGCTATGTTAATTTAACTGTAAGGTAACACTAGCTCTTAGCATCCTTGTCAGGTTTTTAGTCTAATACTACTCATTTGCTGTAGTTACCTGATAAAACATGTTTGTGAAGGGTTTTGGAGATTAGCAGCTTCGTGTGCATATGAGCATGCAGAAAGCAGTTCATCCTGACATTGAGATTCAACAGGTTTGAATAAGGCAATATGAAGTGAACCTCCTCATCTATCCTCTTAAATGAAGGAAAATGGCAAATTGGTGCCTGTATCTTATTCGTAAGCTTTATCTAAAGGCTTGAAGTACTACAGTCCAGATCTACAAAGAATCCTGTGTGTTCCAATAAACTAGCTAAAGCATCATCACACCTAACTTGGAAACTTTTGAATTAAGTAGTAGAATTACACACTTGCAACATCACAAGCTCTTAGACAGGAGGGTATAAATGAAGGGTTTCAGCATCCTGAGGACTCAGCCGGAACCTTTGAAATTGTTGTAAATAAAGTGATACAAATTATCCTGACTTTTTGTATAAATGCAGTCCAGAATATTTTAGCTGCCTTTTCTAAATAAATTTTGCAAGCCATATTAGGTGATCTTCAAATATTAATTCACATAATGCATAAATTAATTAATATTTCTGGTTTGTTTTCAAGAGTATAAATGCTTTTCTCTTCACAGGATACTGGTATCAGTGTCAGAAAAAGAGTCATAAAGATACTTAGGGATATCTGCATTGAACAACCGACGTTTCCCAAAATTACAGAGATGTGTGTGAAAATGATTCGGAGAGTCAATGATGAAGAAGGCATTAAGGTAGAAGGAAACATATCTTGAGGATTTTAATTATCGTTATTTGAGTGTTTGTATATTATGACAAAAAAAAATCCAGGAAGTATTTCATTCCTCCTTTGTAATATTTATGACTTTTATGCACTTTAACCTTCTGAAAGCAAATACCTTGTCTTTCTGAAATGCTCTCTGGCTTGTTCTTTCTTTCCTATCTTCTATTGCCTTGAAGTTCTTGCTGACAATCAGAAGATTTTAAAAGATTATTTTCTAGGTTTTTCTTCTAGCAAGTGTTGTCTCTGCTGCTTCTCTTTTCTAACATGTAAAATTGACATATAAAATTAATTTCTGCAAACAAAATGAACTAACTCAAAACTAAGTATTTGAAGTTGATATGCCAGATTTGTGAGTTCTGCATATAAAAATTACATTAATTTGTGGCAATTTTACACTAATTCTGAATGTTCAATGAGTCAGTTATTCCTGCTAGAATGTTACTGATTTTATCCTACTCCACTCCGTGCAATGTATATGCAGAAGGGCACAAAACTAAGATTCTGTGTTAAATCATAAACCTGATGATGGTTTTGTTTGATTTGGCAAAATAATTAAGAATTGTTTGGTAATTAGGAATGCACCTACAATAATTTTGTGTCGTGCTTTCAGTAGGATTTGAAATCTGCAACTTTAAAGCTGCAGCATGTATTTTTACCACTTGAGATAGGTTAATGCCCACTTGCTTTCTAAGTAAACTATTAAGAAGCTGATGAACAGCTGCATCCATGCTGCTGGGAAAGGGGGGTGCCCTTGTTCTCACTCCTCCTTCCCCTTGCCTTTCTAACAACATCAGAAAAAATGAGGCATTACCTTCAATGTATCATTTATGTTTCCATGAATGAGGAGAGCTTCTTACAACCATATGCCTTATAAGTCATTTGGGAATAATTTAGTTCACTTCGATTCTATTCCATTTTTTCCTCCCTCCAAAAACTTTGGAAGGGAACATACTTCCTATGTTTGGGTAGAGAGGCTTGGCTTCTCTCTGTTTCCTGCCTTGTCACAGGTTTTGAAAACTAAAGTAACCTACCATTGCTGCTAGTTCTGCTGTAGAAATCATAATCTTGTGTCCAGTTGTCAGCTTCTCAGGGTACTGTTTTCCCAAGGAAAGCAAATTAATGCGGGAAAGTAGTAACTTTCTGTAATGTTGGCTCCCAGTGATCATTTTGCTGAAGGTCTGTCTCAGATAACATTTCCTACAACAGCCTCTCTTAGGTTAAATAATTCCTTACGAAATGGGATGCATCATCAACAGATCTATTGTATGGATGTTTTAGAAATAATACCTGTGTACTAAGATAAGTTTGTTTATTTCTGCTAATGTTTTTTCCCTTCAGAAATTAGTAAATGAGACATTCCAGAAGCTCTGGTTTACTCCAACTCCACACCATGACAAGGAAGCAATGACAAGGAAAATACTAAACATCACTGATGTGGTATGTTAAACAAATTTGAGTTGTGTGCAAAGTTTGACTGGTTTTAGTACCTTTGAAATATTGTCTGTAGATTTTTTTAGACTACAGTAATTTAATGGTCAGATGTTTTTCTTTTGATATCTCCTGGCATTGAATATATGCCAGAACTACTCATCTGATGGAACAGGCTGTAGGAAACTTTAAACGCTCACTAGTCTGCTTTCAGTGGTAACTGGGACCACACTATATTCAGGTTGTATAAAATACATGTTCAGTTAAACCACAATAAATTTCTATTACATTTAACATTTTCCAGGAATTGCTAGTAACAACATATAGTTAAGCCTAACTAGTAAGTTGTATCTTAAAAGTCAACTTTCCTCAAACAATTGATAACATTTATTTTGGAATGTTAATAAGCCATTTCAACAAATACAAGGTCCTTTTGTCAGTCAGGGTAAACTAGAATCGGCATAATTGTATCTGCTTTTTAGGAGCAGCAAATTAAATAGCATGTCTCCAAAATAACAACATCTAATCCATTTCAAATAAAGTGCTTTAATTTGTAGTGAAAATGTGTTATGTAAAACAACTGTGAGAAGGTGTTTTAATATCAACTATACCTAGATGTGAGTATCAAATAAAGTACTTGCTCTGTTACTTATAATCGGGTTACAGATGGGTTTAAACTTCATACTGCTTTTCAATATTTTTACAAACATTAGACTAGTGTGTGTTTTTCCAGACTGACAAGTCGATCCATTTGACTTCAGCTTAACATTCACTTCTCCTGCCAATTCTACTTCGGAGCACCTGTGAGCTGTTCCTGACATATGATACCAGTGACAGCTTGGTTTCTTTATATAAAAATATGTATATACATTTATATACACACACATGTTCATTTTTAGTATGTAATTTGTATTTGTGCTTTAATCTGTTCAAAATGTTCTACAAAGCCAAAATTTCGTTTAAGTTAGAGCCAGCGATTTCTAGTAAAATGTGTAGGCTTCATGTTGTATGAAATGCAAATTCCAGAGTGGCGAGAACTGTTTTTCAAACGCAGAATGTATCTATGCATCTTTACTCTTCTTTTAAGATGACATCTGTACTGAAGTAATTTTTCCACAGATGCCTTTATTATTAATCAGTTTATTCTCAAAACTGCTTCTAGGTTGCAGCTTGTAGAGATACAGGGTATGATTGGTTTGAACAGCTCCTTCAAAATGTAAGTACTGAATTTTGAATGTATGGTACAACCACTGTTAGAATTTTAACATTTCTTTTGGTACTGAAACACACGGAAGTGGGACTACAATACCAATCTTTTGCAGTAGACTAATTAGATTCATGCCCTTTGAACACAGGACTTTTTTTTTTTTAATCTTTATTGGTGCAATTTTCTTTGCCTCTGATATTAGTTTCTGTCTTTTCATATGGTCTGTTTTAAAAATGCTTCACTTCCTGGTTTTGGGAGGGGTTTTGTTTGGTTGGTTTTAATTTCGTAGTCTCATCAGTAATGAGTGACGTAACATGAAGTCCACAGTTAAGATACTTCTGAAATGAAGCATCTAGTGTAATGTAGATTTTTTTTTTAAATGGTAGATAGGTTTATTTTCACATCCAATGTATTTGTTACACAGTTTAATAGAAGCGGTGAATCTTGGCAGTATAAGTTACTTCTACATTATAACTTATTCTGATTTTTTCTAAGAATTGAGCTTGCTTCCTCTATATCTCTTAACCTATGTTACCGTTCTTCTCTACATCTTGTATGCACTGGTTAATTTTCAAGAAAAAACATCTTTCAATTTTACTTTAGCCTGGAGTGCCATGAAAATAGGTAGCCAGGTAAACCACAGCCTCTTAATGCCTGCGCTGAAGAAAAGACTGTGTTCTCAATCATTTTTTAGATAATAAAGGATCGTCTTGGACACAATTCCGAAGTCATACAGAAGAAGGATAACTGATTAAAGTGTTCATAAAACTGTGTTTCATCTTCATTTGGTATTTTTGATTAGTGTCGAAAACATTCCTTTTGAATTTGATCTTTTTTTTTCCTAAATGTTCTAAAAGCCTTCTAACTCGTTAGTTGCTGCTGGCAAGTGTGACAGCATTACTGGTTTCTGCATTACTTCTCTCAGCATAAAGTTAGCTGTCCTCCCAGTGCAAAAATCTCTAGGATTTTTTTCTCTGGGTTTTTTTTGTTGCATTTAATTTTTCTTGGCTTCTCTTGCATTTTGGTTTGATTTTTTACTTTCCGTAAGTTTTTTCTGCATCTTGCACCTTCTGTGGAGAAATTAAATTAGTACTTTACAGTGTAAAATCCTTGTGTACTTGTAGTAATTGTTATAAAACCAGCATACATCCAATGTAAATGAAAGCACCCTTAATGCTACATCATTTTCTGTTTCATCTTTTACAGCTGTTGAAGTCAGAAGAGGATGCCTCGTATAAACCTGTGAAGAAAGCCTGTACTCAACTTGTTGACAATTTGGTTGAGCACATTCTTAAATATGAGGAATCTTTATCAGGTAATACTACTTCCAACCCAGTAGCTAAACTCAAAGGAGTTTTATATGATACTGTAACAGCAGTTGTTCAAATTGTTATTGTGAAAAGTGACTGTTACAGAACATCTGTTACAAAACTGATGGCAATGAATTGCTTTTAAGTTCATTGTGAACTTTTGAGCACTGTATAATAATAAAGCTTCCCTAATTTTCACTAGCCAACCACAATAACAGAACTTGTTCAAACTTTTAGATCGCTAAAACCAAAACAAATATGGCAAGTTTCATTCACATTAGTGTATTGTAGAATTCTAATGGGAATCGTTGGCTGGAATCATCAGCTGTATACAATAAGTTGTTCAAAGACTAGTGATGTCTTTGAAGCATCATTGTTTCTTTTTTCATATTTTGCAGTCACATACAAATGTTAACACATTATGTGCTCGTGTCTCGTCAGATAAGAATATTCTGTATTGATCTTGAAAGAGATGTAATAACAGATCATAGAATCATAGAATGGTTTGGGTTGGAAGGGACCAACCCCCCCTGCCTTGGGCCGGGACACCCTCCACTAGACCAGGTTGCTCAAAGCCTCATCCAGCCTGACTTTGAAGACAGCCAGGGATGGGGCATCCACAACTTCTCTGAGCAACCTGCCCCAGTGCCTCACTCACCTCCCCGGGAAGAATTTCTTCCTGATATCTAATCTAAATCTCCCCGCTTTCAGTTTAAACCCATTACCCCATGTCCTGTCACTACAGGCCCTTGCAGAGTCACCACTCGCAGCTTCCTTGTAGGCTCCCTTCAGGTACTGGAAGGTGCTAGAATGTCTCCCTGGAGCCTTCTCTTCTCCAGGCCGAACAAGCCCAACCCCTGATGCCTGTCTCCATAGCAGAGGTGCTCCAGCCTTCGGAGCATCTTCATGGCCTCCTCTGGACTCACTCCAACAATATTCAAACGATGCTTAATCCATATGTTTTTCATTGCTCAAATGTTACTTGGACTTAATATCCTTTTTATATTTTCAAATCTTTTGCAGATTCTGACAACAAAGGTGTGAATTCTGGTCGCTTGGTTGCTTGCATAACCACTTTGTTCTTATTCAGCAAAATCAGGCCCCAGCTAATGGTCAAACACGCCATGACCATGCAGCCGTACCTGACCACTAAGTGTAGTGTAAGTCTTATTTTTTTTCTTTCCATATAACGTAAGGATGGAAATAAATAGTTGTCTCGTATACTTGATTAAATTGAAGGTAGGAAAAGAAAAATTAAAATTGTGGTTTTATTTTGAAGGCATCTAAACTTTTGACAATACTAGGTCCTTTTGATGATTTCTGTAGCTTCTAAGATGCTGATCCTCACCCTCTACAGACTTTATAGCCAAATGCAGCTGTAACCTGTGCTGCATCTTGCCATTGAGGACTAAGATCTTTAAGGGACCTTTCTTAAAATTGCTTTGTTTCATAGTCAAGAGTCTTAAAAATAGTTAATATTTAATATATGAGTGTTAAGACTAAAGGTACGGTTGCATAAGATAGAGTGATCTAAGATATAGCGAATATGTCAGAAGGAAAATGTCCTGCTCTGTCGTCTTCCATACTTCACCTCTCACTACCCTAGCTCTACCATTTTTGTATTCCTCTGTAAGACTGTTTATCTCAGAAAAATTTTTTTTTGTTGAAAGCACCATGAGTCATAGCACAACATTTTGTTGCTGACACCTGTTTCCAGGTGTTGTGTGTTCTGGAGTGTGCATGTATCAGGAAAAGTTCCTAGGTACATTATAGCACTCCAAAAAATTGGAAGCAAAAGTTTTCAGGTCTGTCACAACCTTGATGAGAGATGAAGTGCTGAATGTACAGATTTTTTTTTTTCCCCCAGAAGTTCTGTAGAAACCAGAACTAGCTTTCGTCATAATACGTAACTTAATGGCAGGTGTAAACTATGTATTTATATTTATTTAGGTTATTAACAAATATCTTGTATAAGTTGGGATTTTTGACTGTCAGTGCATGTTAATAATACTTAGCTTACGGGTAACAGGGCCAGAAATATTAAATGCTGTAAATACTGTTGTTTCAGACTCAGAATGATTTCATGGTGATCTGCAATGTTGCAAAAATCTTAGAGCTTGTAGTGCCGCTAATGGAGCACCCAAGTGAGACCTTTCTTGCCACTATTGAGGAAGACCTCATGAAACTCATCATCAAATATGGCATGACGGTAAGCTTTTAATTGCTGTTATTCAGTTGATTCCATTTCACGTTGTGAAATACATGGTTTTAATTTAAAGAAAACCTGTCTTCATTATGAAGATAAGTTTTGAGCCATTAGTTCACATGTTTTACTGGAGTTTGTATGTGTTGTTGCTATATTTTTTAAGAAGTTTGAGAAGGTTATCAGAGCAGTTTAGGAGAGGGACATTATATTTGTTACGCAGTTGTTTTTAGTTTAGCATAGCTTTTTCCTACATAACTTCATGAAAATCTCAATTTAAACTTCTAGATATATAATTCATTTGTTCTTTCTTGCCTCTAGGTTGTTCAGCACTGTGTGAGCTGTCTTGGGGCTGTTGTGAACAAGGTCACACAGAACTACAAATTTGTGTGGGCCTGTTTTAATAGATACTATGGTAAGTAAATCACAACATGTAATTGTCACTTTCCAGCTTTGGCTACAAGCCTTATCTTAGGGGTGCACCATGATTAAACACGTGATCAACTCTTTTATCTTACTCTAGGTGCACTTTCAAAATTAAAAAGTCAACACCAAGAAGACCCCAACAGTACAATACTTACTGCCAATAAACCAGCACTCCTTAGATCACTTTTCACTGTTGGAGCACTGTGTCGGCATTTTGATTTTGATCAGGAAGATTTTAAGGGCAACAGTAAGGTAAATAACTTGCATTTACGCTCCATGTCTTAGATATATTGAATGCTCCACTTTAATTTGAAAGCGCATTACTCCTAGCCCTTCAAAGCTATGTATTTTTGCATAATGCATACTATGTAGCTTTTTATGTTTCAAAAATGTTTAGCGAAGGCCATGCAGTAATATTATATATATCAAAAAGAAAAGGAGTTACACATATATATATATATATGCTTTTTATAAGAGATTAAAAACGTCTGTTTCATCTTCAAATGGTTGTTGTTTTTGTTTTAATTTGCTTAGGTTAACATCAAGGACAAAGTACTTGAACTGCTGATGTATTTTACAAAGCATTCTGATGAAGAAGTACAGACAAAAGCCATTATTGGCCTTGGTAAGAAATATTAGTAGTTTTTATTATTCTGCTATAGGAAAAACATATCCATATCAGTAGGAATTTGTGTAATGATGATGAGATTTGTTTAAAATCAAAATTTATGGTGTGTCAGTGAATGCCTTTTGATGTGTGACCAAGTCTTAAAGTGGCAGGGGATTTCCAAAGTAATGGAGATGTTATCTTTTACAACATGCAAGTATATTGTGACTCAGAATGTTGTTTTTCAGTCCACAAGCTATGGTTAAAGAACAACTGGAACAACCGCTGGAAAATTTTTGAACATTTTAGGTGTAGGAGCAGATATTCTGCAGGAGTCAAGGGAACTCTGGCAGTTGATGTTAATTTTGGGGTGCTCTGTGAGATTTTGTAA
Organism: Rhynochetos jubatus; assembly: GCA_027574665.1. NCBI lineage: Eukaryota > Metazoa > Chordata > Aves > Eurypygiformes > Rhynochetidae > Rhynochetos > Rhynochetos jubatus. The sequence continues at coordinate 70,604,359 of CM050690.1, read as the reverse complement.
GGTGTTAAGAAATGTCATAGTCTTGATGTTACAGTTTGGTGTGGGATTTTAGGTGTTTTTCACTTCTAAAAGATTCTTTATTGGAGGGCATTAGTATGATTTTTCAGTGATTTGCAGTAGTACATGAACTGCCACTGAGTGGTTTGTATCATGTTCATCCCCTGCTTAAGGATAAAAACTGTGAGAGAATCTTTTTTGGATAGATAGGCCTTGGTTTCTGGAAGAGTTCAGTTCATGGTTATGGCTTAGTATAAACGAAGTTGTCTCCCAGGCATGTGAGCTTGCACTGTATAGTTTAACTGTGGACAAGAATTTGCCTCTTTATGCTGCTGTTCAGGTGACTTTTTAGATGTCTTGCTTCGATTCAGGCTAGGGAGAGCTCCAAGAATAAGGGCCAAGACTGAATCTTGATTTTGTATTCTACAAGAAGCCATTTCAGACAGCTGAGAAATTTATTGGCTTTAGAGCTGCCTGTGTTGCAGGAGCAATGCTACAGTTTTCTGGACTAGTTGGCATTTTTCTAGGCATTAAATCAAGGTGCACGACACTTCCTGTAGTCCAGTCCAGTTTAATTGTCCTCTACAGAATATTGCATGTGGGATAGGGGCTGTCTTCCTAACGGTAGACATGATTGCTCATGGATGTGGAGAATGCTGCAGTCTCCAAAAGTGTTTCTAAATTATAGACTGGACTGTGATCAGTTCAGGGAAGGGGGAAAAATGGGTGTGGCTGTGAGTAGGCATTCTTCAGATTTTTTTTCCTCTGCTTGTAAGCCTCTCAGTCATTATTTTAATTGAGCCTCAGACCTCTGCTGTCAGTGATACATTGATTTAATCTAAGTACTGGTTCCATTTTGAGAGTAGCTGTTGGATGTATGGAGGTGTGGTAGACAGTGCAAGTTCCATCCTTACAGGCTGGTAACTGAGCGAAGTTGCCAAAGCCATTCATTGTTTGCGTGCAGCAATTAAGGTGAGAAGGAATAGCAAGCTAATTCAACATTTATACGCAGTGAAGGCATTGTGAAGAGTGAGTACTTCCCTATCGGCAGTTATTAGTGTGTCGATTCAGTAGGGACAGTCTACGGTTTTAGTTTTGGGATGTGTCACTGCTGCTGAGGGATTAAGTTTATGCTTCTCTTCCAGATGTGCAAGGCAGCTTGAGGGTATAAAATTTTGTTAGTAAATTTAGCTAAGCCTGTAAGTATCTGGCAGGTAATGTCTTTCTCAGCCAAGTTCAGTGCTTACTCTTAAGACTCTTACAGTGAAAACAAAGGTATGAAGAGAAGTGGTGTGAGGGAAGCCCAGAAATGTGAAGTCAGTCCTTAAAAGAACACAGAAGGTGCCTTTTTTCATCTCCTATGACAAATTCTTATGCCAAGTAAGATTTCTTCCACACTTAACAGGGGATTGAAAAAAAGAATTTCCCTGAGAATACCAGTGTGTTTTAGACTCCTTTACGTGACTGGGGAAAAAAAATGTCATGGGTTGTTATAAATACATGCCTGAGCTTTTTTCATCTTTAGGCTTAAGAAATGGGTTGGACTTGCTTAGAGTGGTCAAGTTATAAACATCAATACAGACCTGTACGGAGTGCACAATTATGCAATAGTCCAGAGACCATCATTATTGCTTTTTCTTTTTCTCCTCCTTCCCCTCCATGTCATCGGCTTCTCTCTGCTTTTGGTTTGCAGAATGGAGTGAGATCTTAAACACATTGAGATCTTGCCCTGGACTTAGCCTTTACCTACACTGTCTTTTCTGTGTGTATGGAGCCAGTTTTCAAAACTTGACGCAGTCTTCCCTTTGTTACAGCTGTTTTTCAGTTTTCGCCCATTCCTCTTGTATGTTCATGTTTTCTGTGTGTTCATTCAGAATCTTCATTGGCTCTGCCTCCAGGTGAAAAACTTCACAGTTACAGCAGACTGTTTTTCTCCAAATTCATTAGAAAAACAGTGGGTAATTTTTAGTAATGTTCTTCCCTCGTTCTCGTGAGAGCTCCTGGTCATTCAGATGCAGGCCACCACACCGGACATGCTCCCAGACCTGGGCAACAGTTCTTAGTGCATCTGCCCTGGGTCGACACCCCGCCTTTATCCATCGAACAGTCATGGCCAACAGCATTCCTTACAACCTACGGATGGTGTCCATGCAAAAAAGCAATACTGTTTGGGCTAGAAAAAGCTGTGCTGTGGGAAGGAGATAAATGTCATACCTCTATTTTGAAGACTTAAAAAGCAGAAATGCAATTTCTAGATGATAACGTGGAGTATTTCCTCTTTTTTCACACCCTTAGGATTTGCATTTATACAACACCCAAGTTTAATGTTTGAACAGGAAGTGAAGACTCTGTACAACAGCATTCTTTCAGATAAGAACTGTTCAGTAAACTTAAAAATCCAGGTGTTAAAGAACCTGCAGACCTACTTGCAGGAGGAAGATACGCGTATGCAGCAGGCAGACAGAGACTGTAAGTGTTGAGTTCAGTGCTAATGAGGCATGCGTAACTTTTTTGCGTGCAGTTACTATACATGTGAACTGAGTCACTTAAGGATGTGATCTTGTCAGATCAGTAATATTGTACCTAAACTATCTTAGAACAATTTTCAAAAATTCATTATGTGCGTAGATATACATATATGTATAACAGGCATATTATTTACTGTCAAGATGTACAAATTCTGGGAGCTATCCAGAATGCATTGCTGCCGTAATCATGGTAGCCATACTTTTTGTCAAAATCTCCTCTAAAGTTAATATCCATATAGAAAATAAAAGTAAGAAATATTTAAAATTAAAAATCTTTGTTAAGGAACAAGACTTTAAGTTATGTCTCTCTAGTTTTTTTGATGTATATTTACCATCAGACTGTTCTACGTTTCATGAGATCATAAACCCATTTTAAGACAGCTGAAACGTGTATGTATTGTAAAGTTTAAAGATCAGCATGCGTCGGGTAATGGCAAAGTAACTGTGGTGACTGTGCTGTTGCTTTTGTCCTTTTTACAGGGAAAAAAGTAGCAAAACAGGAAGACCTGAAAGAAATGGGTGATATTTCCTCAGGGATGAGTAGTTCCATCATGCAGCTATATCTCAAACAGGTCCTCGAGGCTTTCTTTCATAACCAGTCCAATGTACGCCACTTTGCTCTAAATGTCATTGCACTGACGTTAAACCAGGGTCTCATCCATCCTGTTCAGGTATGGTAGGTTTTTGTGATGGGTGTTTGTGTTATTCAGATTTTCAGGGGTTTTCACACTTGCTGCATAAATTTCCGGGTTTTGTCTTCCAGCTGTGTTATAGTAATCCTGTAGCAAGGGGCCTTTCTAGAAAGCATGTTTTAAAATCTGCTTTATGTTGTTTAGCCAGTGAGGTTCCAAGTGCTGTATTTTCTCTTTTTGGATCAAGATGTGCCTAAAGAGCATGTACAGATGTACATTGGAGCATATTTCTGTTGCAGATTTCAGGTGTATGTCAAGTTGTTTTCTTCACTCGATTCGTTATCCTGGAAAATGTGTCAGCTTCCCTCCACCTCAGTCCCTGTATCCTCCAAACACTATCAAACCCTACAGTCAACATCAGGACTTCAGTCATCATCCCCCTTCTTTGCTTACGGAATGTTTTTGTAGGTTTTTTTTTTATACTGCACACATTGTGCATATTCAGTCACAAGTGGTGGGGTTTATTTTTCCAAATGGCATTTTTTTGGAGTGTAAATTGACTTTTTAGTTTGAGAGAAAACGAAATACTACCTGAAAGCTCACACTGCTTCTGTAATCTATAATTTATAATGGTGGTCTCTTTTCTGTTGTGTACTATTTGCTTGCAAAAGGTAGTCAGGTAGTAAGTTGCACAGAGCTTCCTATTCTAGTTGCTGCAGTAATCAGAACAAGAACAATAATGTAGTAGAACAACGAAGACTGAGAAAGAGGAGGTACAATGACTCTGAATAATCATTTTGTTTGTTTTTCAAGTGTGTGCCGTACCTAATTGCTATGGGCACAGATCCAGAGCCCTCTATGAGAAATAAAGCTGACCAGCAGTTGGTGGAAATAGACAAAAAATATGCTGGGTTCATTCACGTAAGTAATTCTAATGTAACGTTTTACAAAATACTGTTATGTTCTCTGGTGATTGAACACCTGAATATGCCTCAACTGCAGAAGAATATGAAGTAACAAATAAAAAGTGTAAGCAGTTGCAAAGATAATCTTGACTCTTTCCCCTGTTGGGAGATTTCTGTTCTTGGAAATAGAAAGGATGTAATAATTTGAAGTGTCTCTTCCAGTTCAAAATCTCCTTTCATTTACAATTCACAGTAGTATTTTCCTCACTGAATAGTACTTAAGAGCATTTATTTGATAGGAGGTAAGGACAGCTGTTTCATAATGTTTACCAATGATTTTCTTGTACCAGTGAGCTAGGGAAGAGAACACTTTGTAAAAGTAGAAGTCCTTAGTGTATGTAGATTACAACACTAATGCATCACGGCTTTGTAAACTGTAATCTAAGCAGAAGGAGCATAGGAAGCTGTTAAGATCTCAGGGACCTTGCTGAAAGGAGAATCTGAGGGCTAAATGAGGACTTCTGGAGCTGGGGCTTAGTGCCAGTACTTCTGCTTAAGATACGAAGTTGAGCTGCAGCACCCTGACCTTATTCCAGAAGCCTCCGGTCTGGGGTCAGTGTGTGTACTACACTGTGGCACTTCTCATATCTGTTTGTATTCCACTGCTGTTGCAGCATTGCAGTGTTGATGGCCTCCAAACAGATAACCTAATCCAGTAGGTGAAGGCTAGCAGATGAAATCTGTGATGCAGGCAGCTGGGATTTAAGGCAATGTATAGAAGAAAAGACAAGTGCTGAACAGCAGAAGAGGTGGGATGAGGAGAGCTGGATATGCAACCTAACCAGAGACTCTGTTTGTTGCAAAACTAGAACAGGAGCCTTAAAATAAGTAAAAGCAGATGGAAATTACAGGATATATGCAAAAAAACCCTCAAATTTTCTGTTTGTTAATCCTATTGTACTAATATGTTGGTTTCACTACAAGTGACACCAAGCACATGCATTTGGTAAAATATTCTGTTCCTGTATGAAAACATTGCAGTATTCTTGAAAATTGTTGAAACTGGAGTACCTAGCTGTAGTGGGCAGACAGATTAGCTGCATGTTTCTAACAGAATTTACAGTGAAAGCAGTGCACAAGACATTCTGATCCCTGCCACAAGTTCTGGTTTTGCTGACTCAAAAGGTAGTATCGACTCAGTGCATGTTCTGAAGTTAAACTTCAGGTGAGCATCTACCTAAAAGGAGTAAGTTTTACTGCTTTGAAAGCAGTGATTTAAATTAAACACATTTCCATTTCAGATGAAAGCAGTGGCTGGTATGAAGATGTCTTACCAGGTACAACAGGCGATTAATACCTGCCCAAAAGATCCTGTAAGAGGTTTTAGACACGATGAATCATCCAGTGCATTGTGTTCACACCTGTACTCCATGATCCGAGGGAACAGACAACACAGACGAGCATTTCTAATTTCCTTACTCAACCTCTTTGATGATACTGCAGTAAGCATCACATTTCCATCACTTGAAATTACAGTATTGAAAGTTGAAATTCTCCTTTTACGATGTATTTTTATGACATAATTATTGATAACTTTTTTCCATAATGTACTTAATTTTGCTTTGTAATTAAGGTAAATAATATTTCTATAATAGAATGCATTTGTTACTTTTGCATCTTTCTGTACTTTTCTATACCTAGTTTGGACTGATCAGAAATAATGTGTCTTCAGGTATGACTAAATTTTGCATATATACATGTTGTTTAGGGTGGGCTTGGGGGCACACAGAATAAAATTTTTGACCATGTTTTTGCTCTAGACTGTTAGAATAAGTATATAAATATAAGATATCGGGGTATGTACTTATATGTACTTTGCTTCTTTTAACTTCCAGAAAACAGAGGTGAATATGCTCTTGTACATAGCAGACAATCTAGCCTGTTTTCCTTATCAAACACAGGAAGAGCCGCTGTTTATAATGCATCATATAGACATTACACTATCAGTTTCTGGTAGCAACCTACTGCAGTCGTTTAAAGAGGTATGTGTATTTATGTTTACATTTTAATGTATTTATTATGACAGTAACCTAAGCTTCTCTCTAATTTGGTTGATTTTTCAGTGAATACAGTACCATTATTATGATACAGCATTACTTTGTAGCCAGTAGTTAAAAACAAGTAAACCTTTCTGTTCTGGCCTGCATCAGATAGACATCAGTTAAACACCGTCCTACCATTGCTGCTTACACTGTTGAAAAAGAATGATGAATTTTGAGATCTTGACATCAAATCTATATTTCCCTGATATGGCTGAATAATAATTGCATGCATCTGGAAGCACACAAACCCCGAATCATCATTAAATACTAATTTATTGTGGATGCTTGTATAATATTAGTAATAAAATCCAGCTGGCTGTTTGTTTTCTTGTCTAGCTGATGCCAGTTGCACTTGTGTCACCTGAGAGACTTTAAATAGGTTGTTTAGTGCAACAAAAGAGTGCACAATATGCCTTTTCTTAAGGTAGCATGTAAGAACCTGAAGTAGCTGTTGTGATGGCAACACACAGTTCTGTAAGGAAAAGGTCTGTGCTTCCTAAAGACTTCAGTGTCTTAATTTTCTGGACAACTTTAACAGTAGAAGGTGCAAACTGTCAGGAAGCAAGCCCATTTCGAGAATGTCCGATCCGACTAGTAAGTACTGGTCGGAGCCGATGCTTGGAAGGTACGCCCCTTGGAATCCTCACCCCACCAAGTACATCCTTCAGACTGGAGACCAGTGTGAGGCACCCGGTGCAGGAAGAATGAGATCCTGCTTAGGACATCTTAAATTCTGAGCTATGAAAAATCGTATTGCATGCAGTGGTAATGCACATGTGCAATTCTGTAGCTCCACAAGTAGTACAACTGATTATTATTAATACTGTGTATACTTGGTTTCTCTGCAATTAGTATCATAGAACCTTAGAGACAAGGATTAAAACCAGTTTGGACTAGTCTGTACTGAAGAACAAATGGAAATTATGCAACACACAAAATGATACCTAGCTGAAAGAAAACCAGGTTTTTCCTCCTGATTTAGTGTATTTGGCCTTCTACTGCATTTTCCTTTCGCTGCTAACGAACTTGAGCAGTCTTTTAAGAATAACATGCCAGTGGAGTACTTATTGCTTCAGTTCCTTCTGTCCCTGCCTTGCAAAAAAATGTGATCTTTGGATCAATTTTTCAGCATCTTTTTGCCCTAAATAATTTTGATTTTCCATATCAAGTTATAAATTAGTAACATTGTTCACGGAATTCTTGCTAATTTAAGCCAGTAATGATTTTGGAAAGATTTTTTGGAAGCGTACATAATGCTACTTCCTCTAATTTTGAAATGTGTGTTAACTTCTTTGTCTTGCAGTCTATGGTGAAAGACAAAAAAAAGGAAAGAAAACCTTCATCGGATGAGGAGACTGAGAGTGACAGTAACAGTGGTAGTGAGAGTGAAAGTGAGGAGGAACCTTCTAAGCCTCGGAGGTTACGGAAACGAGTAGACTCTGATTCAGATTCCGATGAAGAAAATGATATAAATGCTGTGATGAAATGTTTACCAGAAAATTCAGCTCCTTTAATTGAATTTGCAAATGTCTCCCAAGGCATATTATTGCTTTTGATGCTGAAACAGCATTTAAAGAACCTCTGTGGATTCTCTGATAGGTAAGGATATTTAGATAATGGGCCATCTTGTTATCTAGTGAGTTCTTTGGAAGGACTAAGTTTGGAAGGGGGTTTTTCTTTAGAGTTGATTGTAACTAATTGTTAAGCAATAGGTTTCTGTAGGAGAAAAACCAAACACTTGGTAAGTTGAACATAATGAGACTTTGGCTTAGCAAAAGCAGTGATTTCCTTTCTTACCAGGGTGTCTGTTGTATATGAAATTGTTGAAGGACAGCTACCTACACTGAAGATTTTAAAAGCTTTTCCTTGAAATTACTTAGACTTTCCTTAAAAGCTCTTCCCTTTTGTTTTCTTTAAACAGTAAAATTCAGAAATATTCTCCATCTGAATCTGCAAAAGTTTATGATAAAGCGATAAACAGGAAGACAGGAGTGCATTTCCACCCAAAACAAACGCTGGATTTTCTGCGGAGTGATATGGCTAATTCCAAGATCACTGAAGAAGTGAAGAGGAGTATAGTAAAACAGTACTTAGATGTAAGTGAAGTTGCTTAGCGGAAAAAGTGAAATCCTTTCAAACTTGAGAGCAAATGCTGATGTATTGGATGAACGTTTCAAAATTTAAAGTTCCTGGTAATCCTATGCGATACACTGATAACGCACCACTTCCTTTCAGGGTGTTTAGCAGAACGATCTTTCAGAGACTTCTGATAAGTTTAAACGTAGTGAAAATTAACGTCAACTAAAGGGTGTTAATCTTCATGGAGTATTTATGCGTATATGTTAATCTTTATGGGCTGTATGTATTGTATACCTCTCCCATCTAACGTGTTCACTGTTTCCATCATAAGAACAGAGACTAGATCTAGTGTATTTACTTCCCCATCTCCCCTGCCAAACCTCTCTGCACCGATCTTTACATATCAAACAGAGAAAACTTTGCAATTTTTGGAAACACAGGAAGAAAGCTTTTACATGTCTAGTAAAAAAAGAGAAGAAAGTAAAAAGTTTGTCGACAAAAACATAAGCTGTTCCAGTTTGAAGTTGTCCATTTGTTTTACCATATTTCTTCACCTTACAGTTTGGTTTTTTATTTGATGTAGTGTGATATAAATGTCTATTTTTGAAGTTACAGTGTGGACTAATCTGATTTTTTTTCATAGTTCAAGCTCCTTATGGAACATTTGGATCCTGATGAAGAGGAGGAAGATGGAGAGGTGTCAGCTAGCACAAATGCTCGGAACAAAGCAATTACCTCGCTGCTTGGAGGAGGCAGCCCTAAAAACAATGCAGCTGAGACAGAGGACGATGAAAGTGATGGGGAGGATAGAGGAGGAGGCACTTCAGGGGTGAGGCGGAGGAGGAGTCAACGTATTTCGCAGCGTATTACGTAAAATGATTTTTATGTGCTTATAAATGTCAGTCTATTATATTAAATGTACACCAAGTAATGTAATCCACATGAAAGAAAGCATTTTGTAGATAGAGATTCTCTACTTAACCGTTTATACAACTTTTGTAGAAAGTTTAACAGAAAAGACAATAAAAAAAAAAAAAACCACCTAGAAAATGAGATTTATCCCGTATAAAAAGTTATTAATTTTCCTTTGGAATGTACTGTGTGTTATCCTTTCTATTGTTGCCAAGTTTTTATGTAGCTTTATGATTCATGTGTATATATAATTTTATATATCAATAAGAGTTAAAGACACGGGTACAAATTAAGAGTATGTGGTTTTACAAGGATATGTTAACCCCTTGGCGCTGGCGGTCGCGGTGCGTCTCATTGCCGGCAATGGAATGTGTGCCGGGAAATCCCAACTCCCGGCGTCAAGGGATTAAAAGCAATAAAAGCAATAATTTCACTAAAGTTCTTTTGTGTAACACTTGGTCTTTTTTCCCCCCAATGTTTTAGTCATTGAGAAGGTCAAAACGAAATTCAGACTCTACGGAGTTGGCAGCACAGATGAATGAAAGTGTTGATGTCATGGATGTCATCGCTATTTGCTGTCCAAAGTACAAAGACCGACCACAAATTGCAAGAGTAGTACAGAAAACCAGCAATGGCTTCAGTGTTCAGTGGATGGCAGGCTCCTACAGTGGCTCCTGGACTGAGGCTAAGCGCCGTGATGGCCGCAAACTGGTGCCTTGGGTAGACACTATTAAAGAGTCAGACATTATTTACAAAAAAATTGCTCTAACGAGTGCTAATAAGCTGACTAATAAAGTTGTGCAGACTTTACGATCGCTGTATGCCGCCAAGGATGGAACTTCCAGCTAATGAATTTGTACATGCAGCCAAATTTACAGGAATTGAAATAACAGAAAAACTTGAAATACCAACTTTCTGGCAAAAAAAAAAAAAAAAAATCAGTTAAATGAAGAGTAAGAATGGAACCTGGGACGCGGGAAAAAAGAAGGAAATGTTTGGTAAACATTTTTGTGGGAGCTTCCTTCGCTGTTGTGCAGCAGAAACTTCTCAGTTCATTTTTACTCCCACTGTATTATAGTTTAACAAAAAATTGTTTATATCTTGGAAAAAAAACCTTTCTGTTTAAAAAAATAAACAAGTGAATGTTGGAAATTAGTCTGTTAATGTTCTTAATAAAGTGTTCTTGGAGTTTAACCTAGCAGCGGATGGCTTTCTTTAGCTTAGCCCAGTTTCCAGGGAAGCATTGTTTTTCCAGGCTGTAAAATGGAAGAATCTCCTGGATATATAATTTATTCTGTTGAAGAAAAAAGAAAAAAAAGAAAAAAAAAAAGGAAAAAAAAAAAAGAAAAAAGGAAAAAAGCATGCAGTATCTATGACCTATCTGCAGGAGGAGTTTTTGTAAATGTAGATTTTGATGTATTAGGTCACCCTGAAATAATACAAGAAAAGGGATCCCCAGCAAATCTGGTGGAACGAATACTGCAATAAATTTTTTTACTTCTCTTTGTTACTTGTCTGTTTCCATTTGAATTTCTTATTGTAAAGATCTGTTTAAATCCATTTATATTATTTTGCAGTCTTTTATGTAAAATTTACTATATCAGTGGTTTTCAAAACAAGACATAAAATATTGTTTATACAGTTTGTATAGGCTGACTTCTGAATAATTGGTATCCTTTTATTTTTATCCCCTGAAGGGTGTAAACACAAGTTAACTCCAGGGTTTTATTGTATCCTGCAATACTTAGTATTAACTATATGATTTAGCACTGTGCCAAACACATTTTCAAGAGTACGTTTTGATATAAAAAGAAACTATAGTTTATTCCTTGTATGCTTCAATTTCTTTCTGATGCTGTCCAAGTGGCAATCGATGGCAGTTTGCATCTGGGGAGAGCTGAGGGACGGTTCTGCTCGGGCTGACCGGCCACGTACGCACTGCCGGGGGATAACGTAGGGAGGCTGGTGTCAGGAGGTCGCTACCAGTGCCTGAGGAGTGAATGGGTATGAGTCGGGGTAATCACGCTACATTCCTTCGCAAATTAATGTTTTTAAAATAACGTGTGTATATTAGACCTTTTTTTTTTTTTTTTTTTAATAATTGAAAGTTTCACGTTTTGTAAATGGAAGAAACGCCGTTGGAAGCTTTCGGCAGCACCTGCTTCCACCGCGTTGCCACAGCCTTTCCCAAGCAGCCCCCTCCCGGGAGGGTACGAGAAGCAGCGTGTTGGCAAACAGGAAAGATCCCGAACAGCCGTCGTTTTGGGAGGCTGTTAAACCCTGCTGTTTTCCAGTGCATCTACCTGAAACAGGTGTTCCTCAGTAAGTCTTGGTTCTTTCTTGAACAAACTGCGTTTGCGGTAGGAGGCTGCTTCTGTGAAACGAGCTTGCAGAATTCCAGCAGGATACCCGGTTGGTGAGGAACAGTAACAGAATTCCGAAACAGTCTCATGTACAAAAAGCCCGCATTGAACCGGATTGATAAATAACTCCTCAGGACCTAGTTAGTAATTGTTCCTGTGGGAAATGCCCGTTTGTGGTCACCACTGAAATTTTTCTGAGCAGAAATTTTTTGGCACCTTTTCACGTTCGCTGTTAACGGCATTTTCTCCGCTGTACAAAAAGCCGCCTCCCCGTCTAGGGCTGGAATCGCGGAAGTGGGGACAAGAAAAATCCTGTCACTTCTCTGCAGCTCTGGGAGCAGGATGTGTGTGCGGCAGACAGGGAAATACCATGTTTCTGAGGGCCAGGAGCAGCTGTTGCAGTGGGAAGTCCAGACTTTGGGAATAGAGGGGTTGTCGGACTAGGACGAGTTGAAATTTCGCTTCACAAGGAGATTCCCGAGCGGTAAACCCAGGAAGTTCTTGCAGATCCACGCGTTGCACACGGGAGTTGCCTGTTGGCCATCTCTGATGCTATTTAAACATTTTTAACAGATAATACAAATATTTCCTTGTTTGTAAAAAAAATTGTTGCCTGGTCATGTGGCTTCCCCAGTAGCAAGGAAAGGGGTTTTATTTCAGTTTTCTTGGTACTCATTGGAATGCAGTTACAAGAAATGACTCTTGGGCACTAGAAACCGTGCATCTTGTTTCAGTTGAGGGGATTTGGCCCGTCGCTGTGGTGTGTGCTGTGCCCAGGGGCGTACGTGCTCCGTGATGGGGTCTGCTGGCTGTGATAGACACTTACAAATTAATTACAGATTATTGAATAAACTTAATGAGTCTGACTAGCTAGGAGTTGAATTTTCCCCTTCTGTACCCCAGGGTAACACCCATCGCAACCATCCAGCTGTTGCCGCGGCAGAAGGTGGTACCGTTCATTTTTGGGGAGCCGGTTCCTGCTACCCGCGCACGGCGCGGGCTGGCGACCCGCTGAGGTGGGGAGCGGGAACCCGGGGCTGCAGCCGGAATCCCCGCAGTGCTCCGCCCCGGAGCAGCGCTCGCGGTTTCACCGACACGGGCCGCGTTGTCAGCAGCAGCACGTACCAAGACGAGGATCTTTCTACCTTAAAAAGGTTGATTTTTTTAAGTGCTCAGTGCAGTAATTGGTGCCGTGACACAATTTTGCTCCTTTGTGCCGACATAGCTTTGTAGTATTTTTTCACTGTGTGGCTATAGATTTTTACATGCATAACTATGATGATTGATGCATTTTTTTTACTCTTACCAATTTTTCCCTTTGAATACAGGTTCTGTCCGTGGAAACCTGTTGTGGTAGCTTACCCAGCAAAGGGATATTGTCAAGCTTGTAGAATTAACAGTAGCCATATTGTACTTTTTAAGAAAACGCAGACACTTCCACAATCTAAATAAATAAGAATTAAATGAGTATTTTTAATCTTCCACTTCAGTACTGTAAAATTGCAGAATAATTCTTGAGTATTTTCATTATCTGCCGCTATAAAAGATCACAGTAGTTTTTGACAAAACTTTAATTATAAATAAGTATTTTTTTAAACGATTCATTAATGCCCTTTTGTATTTTTGGGGGGTTCTTTATTGCTTATATTAACAACTCTAACGTGTATAAAGGTAGGCGTGGGCAATATTCAGCATAAGTATTTTAGTGAGGTGTGGCAATTAAAAAAAGCTATTCAAAATTCTAAACTTTGACTCAAACTTTAGCCTTTGCTTTGCTGTTGTGGTGTCGCTAGTTGGGAATATTGTTACTGTGCAATAACTAGGTTGTGCTAAGCGTTAGCTCTCACGAAATACCTTGTAGCACTGGAATAGCTCTTCAATGTGTGTGTGGCTTGTGGCAACAGAAGTTTGTAACGGGGTCTGGCTCATCTGGTGCCAGTGAAGGAGCAGGACATTCTGCCCAGATGTGGGCGTGGGTGATGTTCCAGGGCGAGGGACGGGTCGGTTCATCTGATCCTTGCTGTATGGCTGTTGTGCTTTAACTCCGAGCCCCAGGCAGATGACAGCGGAGCTGAGTTCAAAAGAGCACGTCATGCTCGTGGTACGTGCTGGACACCCCTGGACCCTCACGCCCTGGTCACAGCAAGAGCCCGAGGCACAAGTCCTATATCCTAGTTTGCTTCCGCTCGCCGAAGAGCCACGGCATAGTCGTGCAAGCGTTTCCATGTCCCACAGGGAATGTGTCAGCATTACAGTACTGAGTTGTAACGGGTGAGTTCTTAATGTAAGTAGTGAGTTTTTAGATTTCATGGTTCCTTGACTGAGTATTAAAGTGTTATTGTTATATACAAATAAATTCATAGTATTTTCATATTTCATTTATTTAAAATAAATCTTTTAAGGGTTCAGTTTGGACCCTTTTGAAACGAATCTTGCCGGTTTTTATCCTAGAATGTGCATCCGCCTCGTTGATCCCTTTCTCATTGTACGCACAATGCTTAAGCTACGCCTGGGGCACCTGTAGGCATCCGGGGAATCCGGTTCTGGATTATTCTGAGAGAACCCTTGCCCGTCTGTGTTGAACCCCTCAGACATCGCTGCGTAGTTTCCACCCGATTCAGGTGCAGTTCCACACCTCGTTTTGGGGTTCCCTGTACTGAGAAGGAGCAGTGCTCACTGCCACACACAAACCTGCACGCTGCCTGCAGCTGCTCAGGGGTCTCCTCCAGACACCCTCCCCAGCAAAGTCCTTAGCCGGACGGTTGGTTTGGGGAGCCAAGGGGGTGAGAGGGGTGGGTTTATCCCGTGTGGAACAGCCCGAGCTCAGGCAACACAGCACTGGCGCGTGGCCGTACAAGCGCGTGGCGTGCGTCCGAGCCGTCATCCGCCCAGTCGTGGCTGCGCTGGGGTTGCAGAGTTCATCACCAGACAACTGACCGTCACGGTCTGTGGCACAGAGTGGCATTTCTCATTATTTCAGTGACTGTTTAGAGTCTTGACTTTGAAAGAGCTTTTGTCTGTCGCTGTTCTTCACGCAGCTGCGTTGAAAAGCTCGCGTTTCTGTTTCGAAAAAAGTATCCCGCTTCCTAGGGGCTAGAATGGTGACCCCGCTGCCTGCCCGCGCCCCCCCGGGGGATGGACTATTAGACAGGATGCTGCTGCTGTGTTTGTGGTGCAGCCTCTGTCTCTGGGAAGCTGTAGTTAGAAGCCCTCAACCACGCTCCTTGGGCCACTGCTCCAGCTGCCAGCTTTGGCTGTGAACTTGACTCCCCCAAAACTTTTTTTTTGGTTTTTTTTTTCAATCAGCTCGTTTTCAATGCATTTCCTCCTTTCCCTTCTCCCAAAACTGCTTCCACATTTGTTTTACCTATCCCTTATTTGCAATTCTCTTCCCGAACACAGAGGGCTACAGAATCTGTTGGAAACGGCCCAAGTCCGTCACCACAGCTGATTTCTTTTTGGGAAACCATACAGGGGGTCACCTGCTGCTCCTCTTGACTTCACCCCTCTTATTTTACATGTTTAGTTCCCTTGTTAGGGGTGATGCTTGTACAGAAATTATGCGGAACCAGAACCGCACTTCAATTCCTGAAAGCCAGAAATTCATGGATAGCGGAGAAATTCAAAGGGTTTGTGCTTCCTGCACAGGCAATCAAGGCGCCACGATTCCTTGAGGAAATCCATTCATTTCAGACTCATGAGAGCTTTTGGATTCTGAACAGTCCCATGTGGAGATGGATTTTCAGACTCGGGGCCAGCCCTGAGCATCTCCCGCCTGATGCATCCCTGCAGCTCTGGCCAGCACGGCTTCATCTCCGCAGTCAAACCTGCCGGTCAGGTCAGAACGTACTGCAGTAAGTTCTCTGTGATTTGGATCACTCCTCACCAACTGTTTTTGTTTACTGTCCAAAAGTACCGCTTGGAAAAAAACCGCTGATGCACACAGTGAGGGTCTCTAGGAAAGTCCAACAGCTGTTACACATTGCGTAAAATCCTCCATTCTGACCAGCTCCGTAATGGGTTGGAAAACGCAGCATTTTAACAAAAGACTGTTTCAGAACTCAGTTTGTCCAAGTCAGCATCTGCGATGTCTTGATCAAACTTGTGTCCGGTTGTCAGAGATTTCTGGGAAGGCAGGAATTCATTCCTCAAATAATTTATCCCTCCAGCGGGTCTGTCTGATCCGTTCTCAAAGTATCTGTGGTATTTTAAAAGGAAAACACCAAAGGAAGGGCGAGGATTATGTTCTGAACTAGGAATATGATTTCAAAAGCAAGTTCCAGAGTCGTATTCAGTGTGGGTAGTCGGTATTATTGATGTTTCTTACAAAATTCTACAAGTGGTAGCGCAGACGTGCTTACGTGCACGCTCGAGTGCCACGCACAGTTGCTTGAAGCCCGTGTGGGATCTCTAAAGTAGCTTGTTCCACTGCTGGACACCCTCCCTTCCGTCCTCAGGCGGTGTGCGCCTGACTCTGAGGAGCTAGGATGCCCAAAACGCAACCCCCTTTCCTTGTGTCCCCCCCGTGAAACGCACCGATTCCTAGTTCCTTACTGAGGCGGCATTTTTGGAAGTAAGCCACAGCTGCCAGCCCTGCGTATCTTACTCTGTTTTTTCACCTACTTGGACATCTCCTTAGTAGCCCCTCAACGTAAATCCCTCAGCCAGAGCTCTGTCAGACTCTTCTGCTGGAGAGGAATCGCTAAGGGCAGCCACTGCTAAGTACCATCTGCTTTATTTCTGAGTCAGGATTTCGTATTAAAGGATAAAGATTGTCAAAAGCAGCACCTCCTTACCGTTGTAACGTTGTCTTTTTCCTCTTCCTGTTTTAATTCTTTTATTTCCTTGAGGTTTTCTGGTTGGCAGAGGGTGTTCTTTTCAATAAACATCGCTTTCTGGCTTTTTGGAGGGGGGGGTGGCTTTGGTTTTGGTTTGTTTTTCTTTGTAACTTCCTGGAAGAAAGATGTTTTATGTATTTATTAATTTAATTTTTTCCTGGAAGAAGTTAGTTTGGGTGTTTTTTAAGCTTTTTGACTGAAGCTACCAAAGATACAAAGGACTTAAACATACATTAGGGTGTAAAACACGTGACCGTAAGTACAAAACACAGAAAATATTGTTTCAAACAGTCATTCATATAAAAAGGATGTCTAAATTTAAAGTTTCTTAGTCTATCCATGTAATTTAACCCAATAAAGTAATCTTATGCTTAAAGGTGTGAAACTTCAGTATCTTTCAGTCTGATGGAAATACCTCACTAACAGGCTGCTAAAGGAAATTCAGGTTTCTTTGGGGAGGACTCCAAAAAAAGCGTTAATTGTGTTTTCATCAAAGTGCAAATTGCTGTAGCTTGTCCCACTTGAGCTGTTCTAAAAATTCAACCCTTCTTTTTGAAATACCTTTCTTCCACTTCTCATATTTCTATTATTCAAAGTCTGCATGAGATTATACATATATGTTCTGTTTCCCATATTTTCCTTCTCTGTATTTCCATATGTATTTTCTTAACCGATTAATACATCCATCCTTCTGCAGCGGATCTATGTCGTGACACCCTGGGCTGTGCGCAGAGCCCTTCGGTTACAGGCAAACATCAGTTCTCTCCTGAAAACAGGACTGTGTTCACTTTTCCCTCCCGCCGCCTCTCTCTCCAGCAGGCACTTGGAGCACAGACGTCTCCTTCACAGAGGGCGGTAAGCGGGGTCTGGAGTTAGCCCTTCAGTCCAGGCTCAGCCAACCGCAAGCTGCCGCGCGCCGCTCGTCTTTTCACAGGTGGACGATGCCCCTGTTCATTTTTCTGGCAGGACCAAGGGGATACTTGGTCTCGCTGAGGACCAGGCTGCTGCTGTTGGCGGCTTCGTCAGACGCGTGTGTTCCTATTCTGTTTCCATCCTGTAGTCAGAGCCAGTAGCCAACCTCTGCCAAACCTTCCCAAAATCTTCCAAAACTTAGTTGCGAGTTTTCATTTATCTCAGCGTACCACGATGATCCTACCAACTCCGGACCTCCCTTTGCCCATGGGAAGTCCAATTATGCCAGCATTGCTCCAAAAAAAGAGGAGTTACTTTGGTTCACAAGAGAGTATTTCTACAGCTAAGGATTTTTTAATCCAGAGGAACATTGTTTGTCCCTAAGAGTTCTTTTTTAAGAGATGTTTTTTTCCCCACCTGTGAAGTCACCGCCTACTGTTCCCTCCCTGCCGTTCCATTCTCAGAGGGATCAACAGGACACCCAAATACTCCCCCAGCAGTACCCACCCTGTGTTAAGACCCTCCTCTCGGCCTCAGAAGGATACCTTGGACTTGCACCGCTCTGCTGTGTCCGTGTTGGCTGGAAATCTGCTCCCATGACAGACAGAGGCTTTCTCAACCATCGCAAAGCCACCTACCCCGAGCTAAGCTTTTCAGGGCAATTCTGAAGGTTTTTGTAGGCAGGGCATAGCTGAGGTGGCTGCACCTTGCTTTTCTGAGTGAAAACGTCCCGCCTCCATCACACTATTGTTCGCCGCCGGTGCAGTTCCTCAGACTGAGGAGCCTACACCGACTGTGTGGAAACATCGCGCTCCTGAGTACGTAAAGCAGATTTGACCAGGAGGCTCACCTGGGGTGTGTGGTGGGTTTCTCGTGGATGAAGAGGGGGTGCAGCGCTCCTGACTGGATTCACTGTTCATACAGACACGGGTGTTTCTGCGCGGGCGTTTCCAAACACCGGCCTCGCTACTGCTGACCACGGCAACGACGTGGAGTGTTCAGCCTAGGGAAGGTGAGTTTATTTTCTGCTTCCCAGGAGCACTACAAAATGAGGAAATTGCTGTTGCAAGGAAACTCAGTACCTATTTTTAGTCCCTGTTCTCCCTGTGTCGAAAGAGCATCTCTACGTTTGATGTGTGACAGAGACAAACCTGTAAACCAAACATGAAACGGGATTTCTAGCCCGTGTCATAGGAACATGTAGCGCTGTTGCCACGGTCTTGGCAAGTCCAGAGAGAGGTGGGGAAGAGTGCGACCACCACGTGAGCAACTGGTTTATTGGAATTGCCTGTTATTTGTTCTTTCTGACTCGGACGAGTTGCATTTTAGTGGGTTTTGATCTCCTGCTTTTGCTCTTTTTTATTCCCTGCCCTCAGAACTTACTTTGTTGGTATCATTATTGGTCCGGAGAATCACCGGCTCCAGGAATCATCAGATGCTTGGAAAATTACCGCATGGAAATCACATTTGCATAAGAATTTGGTGAAGAAAGAAAATGGCTGTTTTCTTGGCGGTTGGAAAAAGGGGGAGACATTTTGTGTCAGGATATGCAATGACAGAATTCACTGGAGGGCAGTAGCAGAGGGGAGAATTGTAGGGGAGAACTAAGGCTAGAGGAAGCCTGTCAAAGGAAGATCACACTGCAGGGGAAGGGGACAACACACCTGCGGGTCAAACGAACGGACAAGAAGTAGAAGCACAGGCCGTGGAGGCTGGGACAAGTATCCTGGGGAGAGTACAGGGACGCTGCCCAGTTCTGTAGGGATGGGGTCAGGAAAGCCAAGGCACAGCTGGTGCTGAACTTGGCAAGGGATGCCAAGAATAAGAAGGGCTTCTACAGGTATGTCATGCAGAAAAGGAAGGTCAAAGGAAGTGTCGTCTCCCCCCCCGATGAACACAACTGGCAGACTGGTAAGAAGAGACAAGGAGAAGGCTGAGGTACTCAACAACATTTTTGCCTCGATCTCCATTGGCAACCTCTTATCGACAACTCGAGTGGATGGACAGCAAGATGGGGACTGGAAGAGCAAAGTCCCTCCCACTGGAAGAGAAGATCAGGTTTGTGACCACCTGAGGGGCCTGAACATACAGATGTCTGTGGGACCTGACGCAATGCACCACAGAGTCCTGAGGGAATTGGCTGATATAATTGCCAAGCCACTCTCCATGATACTGGAAAAGTCATGGCAGTCAGGTGAAGTCCCTGGTCACTGGCAAAAATCTGAAATTCCACCCATTTTTACAAAGGGTAGAAAGGAGGAGCCTGGGAACTACCAACCTGTCAGCCTCCCTCTGTGCACGGGAAGATGATGGAACAGATCCTCCCTGAGGCTATGCTAAGGCACATGGAGGACAGGGAGGTGATCTGGGACAGCCAGCACGGCTTCACCATGGGCAAGTCCTGCCTGACCAACCTAGTGGCCTTCTGTGATGGAGCAACTGCATCAGTAGACAGGGGAAGAGCTACAGATGTCATCTATCTGGACTTCTGTAAGGCCTCTGACATGGCTCCCACAACATCCTTCTCTCTAAACTGGAGACGTATGGATTGCATGGGTGGACAGTTTGGTGGATGAGGAATGTGTCCCCTCCAGGGAGTATTGGGCCAGCACTGTTTAGTATCATCCCCATCACTGGCATAGTACGACTGAGTGCACCTTGAGCAAGTTTTCAGATGACACCAAGCTGAATGGTGCAGCTGACATGTCCGAGGAATGGGATGGCCTCCAGTGGGACCTGGACAAGATCAAGAAGCTGTGGATGCCCCACCCCTGGCTGTCTTCAAGGCCAGGCTGGATGAGGCTTTGAGCAACCTGGTCTAGTGGAGGGTGTCCCTGCCCATGGCAGGGGGGTGGTGGGGAGGGGGAGTGGACTAGATGACCTTCACCAGTCCCTTCAAACCCAAGCCATTCTGTGGTTGTGTTCTACAATTTAAAGAAGTAAGAGGCTATTTTGGTTTAACCCCAGCCAGCAACAAAGCCCCACACAGACACTCACTCACACTCCCGGTGGGATGAGGGAGAGAATTGCAAAAGTGAAAGTGAGAAAACCCGTGGGTTGAGCTAAGGACAGTTAGAATCACAGAATGGTTTGGACTGGAAGGGACCCTAAAGATCATCTAGTTCCTTTTCAGAAAAGGCCTTGCCTCTGTGTAAGCACTGCTCAGCAACAACTAAAACATCCCTGAGTTATCACAGTTTCCAGCACAAATCCATAACATGAGACCACAATAACTACGGTGAAAATCCATTAACTCTATCCCAGCCGAAATCAGCACAGAGGCTAAGACCCCAAAAAAGGAGATGACAAATATGAAGCAGACTTCAAAACAAAATAACAGAAAGGGAGTGAGTTGGATAAAGAAGGAAAAGGGAGGTATTTACCAACTTCCTCCTTTTCCAAAGTTTCAGTTTCAGTACTTCGGTGGTTTTGGAGAATCTTAAACCTTCAAATGTGAACGTGAGCATTAACATCTTGTTCAACTAACACTGTCATTCTCTGCAAGACTCTGATCCTGAAAAGTTAAGGAAGCAATATGGCAACTAAACTGTACAACAGGTGGGATTTGTAAATACATACACAGTTGTGTTTTGTCTAGAAATGTTTACTGAGACATTAAATATTTTTTGTTTCTAAAAAGATTCAATGCTTTTAGCAGCTAATTTAACCAATTTTAACTCGTTTGATCCTCACAGCTTCTCTGACAGCAGACACCTCATGCAGGTATTTATTATTATGTATTTCAAAATTTCATTGAGACATTATCAGAGCTGAAAGCACCATCTGCTCCTCTCTGAAAAAGTCATACTAAAAGTTTCCTATCTGGCCCTAAAAAGAAAAACATCACAGAAGATGATGCTAGCCCTTGTTCTCAGTGGGACTTCAACTGCCCAGATGTCTGCTGGAGATACAACACAGCAGAGAGGAAACAGTCTCAGATGTTCCTGGAGTGTGTGGAAGAGAAACTTCCTGACAGAGCCCGTGAGGGAGCCGACGAGGGAAGGTGTCTGCTGAACGTGCGTGTGTGAACAGAGAAGAACTTGTGGGTGATGTGATGGTTGGAGGTCATCTTGGGCCTAAGGGATCACAAAATGATAGAGTTTTCGACTTGCAGAAGTCAGGAGGGGGATCAGCAGAACGGCTACCTTGGAATTCCAGAGGGCTGACTCTGGCCTGTTCAGAGCCTGGTTGACTGCCCCTTGGGAGGCAGTCCTGAGGGGCAAGGGAGACCAGGAAGGCTGGGCATTCTTCAAGAATCCTCATTCCTAAGGACACAGGAACAGGCCATCCCCATGTGCTGGAAGATAAACAGTGTGGAAGAAGACCGACCTGGCTGAACAGAGAGCTTTGTGTGGAACTCAGGAACAAAAAGGAGAGTTTATGACCTTTGGAAGAAGGGGCAGGCAAGTTAGCAAATGTGATGCCCATCTACAAGAAGGGCTGGAAGGAGGATACGGGGAGCTACAGGCCTGTCAGCGTGACCTCAGTGCCAGGGAAGGTTATGGAGCAGATCGTATCGAGTGCCATCCCATGGCATGTACAGGACAACCAGGGGGCCAGGCCCAGACAGTCTTATCAAGAGCAAGCAGGTCCTGCTTGGCAAACCTCATCTCCTTCTATGGCAAGGGAACCCACTACATAGGCAAGGAAAAGGCTGTGGATGCTGTCTGCATAGACTTCAGTAAAGCCTTTGACACCATTTCCCACAGCATTCTCATGGGAAAACTGGCTGCTCGTGGCTTGGATAGGTGCACTCTTTGCTGGGTAAAAAACTGGCTGCATGGCTGGGCCCAAAGAGTTGTGGTGAATGGAGTTAAACCCAGTTAAATTCAGGGTCACACCTTGAATCCTGGGTTCAGTTTTGGGCCCTCACTACAAGAAAGACATTGAGGTGCTGAAGCGTGTCCAGAGAAGGGAACGGAGCTGGGGAAGGGTCTGGAGCACAAGCACTAGGAGGAGCTGAGGGAGCTGGGGGTGTTTAACCTGGAGGAGGCCTTTAATATCACCTTTTCCAACCTAAAAGGTTCTATGAAGAGGAAGGGCAAGAAAACTTCCCCTTGACTCTGCGGAAGCTGCAGTTAAGAGGTAGCTCTCCATGACGCTGTTCCCGTCACGTGCTTTCTCGCACCGCCGTGACTCCGTAGGTACAGCTTTGCCCAGGCACCTGCCACCCCCACCTCAGGCCAAGTGTAAGTTCAGCAGCGACATTCTGGTTGGGGGGACTTTGAGCAGCCCCTCTGCCCTTGTTTCAGCGATCCGTGACGCCAGGGATCAGGCAGTTAAGGGATTTCCTTCACCACTGCTAAAATGATACGAGTTGCTCACTTCCATTTTTTCTTCCTTAAGCACCAGGAGATACGTTGCTTGAAGAACGCGGATGAGCCGTCTTACTCCCACAACCGTCCAGAAGTGACAACCCTTACTTTCATTTAAACCTGAGCGTGCTGCGCCACCGCGAGTATTAAGGAAGAAGGTAAGTGATGAAAGGCTGTAACAGTCCTTCCAACATCCTTTTATAAAGAGCATTCCAATTACTTGTTTCTGCACCACCCCCACGCCAGAGTTATTGGAACGTTTTAATCTTGAGACAGCTGCCGAAGCCTGAGCTCTTACGGACAAGTCTTGCTTAAAACAAGCAACGCCCCTTCAGGGAAGCAGGTACTCCGCCCCGGTACCCTGTATAACAATTGCTAGCAAACCATCGCATTGGCTACCTCCAATCTCGCCTGAAGAGCGTTTTTTTAAATTATTCCTATGTCTGTGTCCTGCAGCATACCCATTAACGGCTGTGCTGCTGCAACACCCGAAACAAAGGCTGTGTGTGACACCGTTGTCACAAGCCTTTCAGGACAAGGTTCATGCGTGACTGTCCTGGCCCTGACTGCTTCCTCTTCCTTCTCACAGCCGGCTGCGATCTAAGGAGACTTTCACACTTGGCTAAACAGGATTTTTCAGATTTTTCCCCACCAGGAACAGAAGGTACTCAGTGCTGGTTTCTTCGTGCCCCTCTGGAGAGAGACACTTGGAGACTTCGAGTGAAGTCACCGCTTTGTGCTCTGGCCTGGCTCTGTGAAGGTACCTGTCCGTTTCATTTGGAGATGAGATGATCACTCCCAGTACTGAGTTTTGCACTCTGGCCACTCCTGTGGGACAGGCTGATGCAGACTGAGGACTGCTAAAAATACACAGTCAGTTCTGATCTCTGAGCCTACAGAAACTGTCAGTTCTATCCTGTTTTGTGTGTAATCCTGTAACAGGCTTTCTTTCAACCATACTTCTTGATGTTTGCCAAGACGCAGCTTCACTCTTAAAAAAACTGCATGTTTCTAGCAATCACAGTATTGGATGACAGTAATTAACCACTGGAAATTAACACATTTTTGACTTCCAGGAAAAATTCTTCACTACAAAAATAAAAGCTACTGCCGTTGGGAAGGAGTCACCACAGCTGCATCTGTTCAGGCTACCACAGGCAGTTGACAGCCACCGAATGTACAGGAAATTTTTCTACAAACATCCGGTTAGAAGAGCTCTGACACAGCAGCATTACACAGAGAGAGGAATGGCAATATTTTCTTTACCACAGTGAGTACTTGTCCTTTGTGTCTTATACTGGTGTCTGATTTTCCTAATAAAAATATGTATTTCATTTATTGCTGCCTCTTTGTACCTCTTTCCATCAACCATTTAAACTTTAAGATCTCTAAACTACTGTAGGAGCAATCTGGGTTTAAAATACTAGGGTAGTGCACGGCACACGCACACGTGCAAGTCATAGTGGTGCACAGCAGTAACAGCACTGTATGTGTAAAACACTTTACAGCAGAAACTAATAAACTCACTTTTATTAGATCAGTTTATCATAGCTCTTTAAGTTACAAAAATAACTTCATCCATAATGATGTTAAATATTAAATGCAGTGCTCTTAAAATAGAATAAAAGTTCTTATGTATTTGAGAGGAGCAAAGTACCTGAACCAGAAGTTGTTGTTTAGGACTGTTTGTCTGCATTAACCAACCATATTTAGTTCTTGTTGACTCGAAGACATATGGAAGGACAACCACATGTTAAGGAATTGAATTTCACCTAGGCAAGACTGAAGCAGTGAGAGTTTCTGTGCTGCTTACAAAGAAAACCAATGCACACCTCAATCCATTTTAAGTAGAACAATGGTTATTTTTAAAAGTTATACAAAACACCATCAACTGTTTGGAAGAGCACAGCAGCTGAGGAATTTTTTCACTCGTCTTCCACATCTGCTATCATAGCCTCAATTGCATTCCAGTCCAGTTTGCTGATGATACTTTCCGTGCTTTCAGAAACACCATCGGTGTCAATAATGCCAAGAGGAGAGAAACTTGCAGAATGCAGTGCAGAGGCCTGTTGGAGAAGGAGAAGATGAGATGAATCACTGACTGTCACTCATGGACAAGACCCCTGTGCAGGCAGTAGAAATGATCCCACTCTTTTCAAACACATCCTAATCAAGTTATATATCTGATTATTCTGCCACTAATGTAATTTGTTTCCCTGTCTATGCACTCCCATTAGCATCTGTTGCCTGGACAGACAACATGCCTATACAGCTGATATGAAGAACATTAATTTTCAAGGCTCACAAGACTGACTTTGCTGTAAAGACAAAATGTAGTTCTGATGAATCACTGCCATTTATGTCTCTCTGCATCCATCCCAACCACACGTTTTTAATAATGAACCACATTTTAAATAAGGCAGAAGTAGACCGAGTGTTAAATGCCAGGTATCAAATCATTCCTAGAGTAAGTAGACATCCTACCTGAAACAAGGAGTCATGAGTATCTTGAAGTATTCTTTGGATATCATCAGGCACAGTCCAAGGACTTACTACGTCTCGATCACCCTCTTGATCAACACCTTCTGTCTGAATCACAGTGGCCACATGTGGAGGCCTTTGTTTTGATGTTCTGCTGACTCTGTACTCAGCAGCTGAGGAGAAAACAGGCCAAATATAGCACTGTAACATTTCTTGCTGTTTCTTCTGAATGTCTTGGAGCTTCTCCATGAACAGAAGCTCCAAGTTCTAAGAACTTGAGCTGTGTGCAAACACATGTAAAAACAACATGCCCTGTTATCTTGCACTGACACAAGGGTATGGCAAGAAGATGCTGCTGGATCCTTCCAGCCTCACACTCCAAACTGTCTTCCTCGGGCAGAACACAAAGTGGAACAGGGCTTTGCACTGTGCATACAGCATCCAGGTACTGTAGTGCAGTCCCCAGAAAGGGACGCTGCTGCATGACTTGACAGACGGATAAAACTACATAAATCCTGGATTTGTGCCTCTTAGAAGACATGGAACTTTAGTGAAACCGTTAGCAGTGATGGGATATACTGGACAAACAGACACAAGGTGGTGATGTGAAATCACAGAAAGATCAACCTGTATTTAAAGTTAAATAAAAAAATGTATGGAAAGGAGGAGAATGACTTCCCACAAGTGTAGAGGTGAGTGAGCGATTCAGGAAAAACGCCTATCTGCTTACTATTGCTTCTCTCCCTTTCCTGCATTGCCAACTCAAGAGTGACATTTGACTAGCCCAATGGGATCTCTATTATGTCACTAATGCAACTCTGGTGCAAGGGAGAATGGAATCAACCCACAGTGTTTCCTGAGTTTCAGGCTGATTCTCTCCTCAGTCATTTATGTCTGATCAGAAATTCTGCTTTTGTAATCAAGTCCTGCACCTATTAAAGAATCTGATGATTAGGAAACATTTACACGAGGAAACCTTTGTGGATCCAGACCTACACATATAGGCATAGGGAAAAAGGATCACTAAAATCCAATTTTTCCTTTTAATTTCAGTCATAGATTTTTACGCTTTAACATTATGACAAAATAATATCTTCTGTACGTACTGTCAGAGGGGTAACAAAGGCAATTCCTACTTTAAGGACCTCAGAAAGTAACCAGCACAGAAAGGTAAGGGAGGGGCACAATAGCTGTGTACAGTACCACTAACTAAAACTGTGTGTTTCAGCTGAAAGAAAGACTCAAGTCCTCTGCCCCTCATGACTTTGTAATGTCTTTCAGGAAATCACTGAAATCTAGCACATTTGCTTCAGTAATCTTGGAACTGCCATCTGGCTGAAACCATTCAGGAGGTAAACAGAGGTGACTGAATATAGTATCTCACAAGTTTCTAATGAAAATTATTTTTCTGTGGGGGAAATAATTTTTATATTTCTAAACTAATGCTGTATCTGAGGTCTGTGTTGCATAAATCCTACCCAGTTTGTATTCTGACACGTTCTCTATATCCTTCTTTCCCTGCATTATGCAGCTGAAGAGCGCTTTGCCATAGCCCTCTGTAACTTACAGTGGCTAGAATTAGCAGGGCAGTTTGCCGCGTGTCTCGTTCTTCCTCTGGAAGCACCTTCTTGTAGGAGCATACAGGCATTTCCTGAAAAGACAAAGAAAGCATTTCCTCTGTTAGGTCCAGCAGATAAAAGCTACTCAAAAAGTGCTTCAGAAGTTTCATCTATGAAGAAGCATCCATGCTTCCTGCATTACACAGTACTCTTGGATGGCAGATCAAGGGATTTTGAATTCAGAAAGAGATGATAAGCCAACGTAATTCTCATCAATTCACAGGCCATTGACAGCACAGTTGCAAGTCTCAGGACAGGACACCTCCAGGATTAGAAATCTGACTTTCCACAAAGTTATTAAAGCTCCTCCCTCTCAAAATCCAGTAGTAACTTAAAGATCATCTTCAGCATATGTCTTAATTAAGAAAGTTCTGTTCTTACCCCTGGACTGTGTTAAACCAACAGCTGGGGTGAAACGGTGTACTTTTTCACCAAAGCTGGGTTTAGCAGCAATTCTGCTCCTTTCTGCCAGAACAGGGCTGTTTGGATGCGCTCTGCAACAAGATAACAACAACAAAGGCCAAATACTTAGCATTGTGTACCACATACCATTTATCCACACAACTTAGATCTAACAGGTCTTATTCAGATGCGGGAAAAAGGCTACAAAAATCACCTCGAGCCCACTTAGATGAGGATGAGCATCACATGCTGCTTGTGGGGCCAATAAACCTCACCAGAATCAGAACTGTTGTCAATCACAGTGAAGACATATCAAATTTGCCTTACAAACAGCCAGTTTAGGTCCAACAAAACTTAGAAGTTACTGCCGCTCCTAGGGTGGCTTCCTGCATGACATTCCTTGGTGCTTCTGACTCTGGCACAGCCAATCTATTTAAACTGTCCTTGACCACCACCAGCAGGCTCTGTACAGCACTGACTACATGCAGTTTAATGCTCTGTCCTGGAACTTTACCCATTAAAAAGAGATGCAGAGATATTTTAGACTGGAAGCTACAGTCCCTATTATTCTGGAATAGATAAAATTGTATGGAGAAGTGTTCTGCAATATACACCTGGATTACGTATACATACATGCGATATTAATACCATCAACTAGAATAAATTTACCAATTTACAATACTCAAATACCATCCTCTCCTCAAAAAGCAGTAAGTACCAAAGTGCAAAAGAAAGAATAACTAAAATCCTAGGTAATGAAAAAAAATAGGAAGGATGAGTGTAAATCTAGACTTTGCTGAACTTTAAGCTGTCTATATGCATGCACACGAGTATATTTATTTGCCGCTTGCTTGTTACTAGATGTGCTTCAGATCACTAACTGTGTTGCTGGCTATAGTCCAGTGGAACTGCTGTTGAGTGGAATAGGTCAGGACCTTGATTACAGCTCTGACTCCACAGCTGGCTTATTCTGGGCTCTGAAAGGCATTTTTAAGGCTCACTCCAAGATTTGCAGTAGTGGTTACGGTGGTTAAACCATGACATGGTTCCAATAAGACTGGTACAGGAACTTGGGACTCCTATGATCCAGACAAAGTGTATCTTTGGTTCTGCCAGATTCTCTCAAGCCCAGTCTATACCAATTAGCTACAAACTGCAGACAAACACACACCAATACATCAGAACAGGGCTAATGCTTGAAGCTGTTACCCTTTAGTAGGTGTCATATGCCTTTTTCTGTACTCTTGAGGTGTTCTTGTCCTGGACAACGGTCTGTGTTCATTTGCAGGTAACACCATTGTTTCAGATAACATTTCATTCATCAGAGAAAGTGCCTGTGATATTCTCATGCTGTGATGTTCAGATAACAGGGCTCTATGGAGAAATAATAAGACATATTAACTCCTGCTATCACTCATTTCACCACAGCTGGCTTGTGAGTCTTGTAAGGCTACATGGTTAACGAGAACAGAAGAACGTATTTTTGTAATTTCAGAGAAGATATACTAACACTTTTAAGATCATTAGCAAAAAGCTAAAATATTTATTAACAAGGGGTTTGACAGAATGAATGAGTCAATGGGGGATAAAGGGGGAGCGGAGGGAGGGCAGGAAGGGAGTGTAAAGATATTTGGAACATGAAAAATACAGTCAAAGGTTGAAACATGTTCAGAGTTTCACTAAATGGTAAAGCAAACATGAATTATTAAAGCTTTTGGTTGAAATGCCATTCAGATTTGCTGTTTCATAGACAAGATAGTTAAAACTACCTCTTCCTTAAGACTGGAATATATAAATAAGAATACTACAAGTTACTTTTATAGCAACTTACTTGTCTTTTTCTTCTTTCCTCTTCTGGAAGAGTTTAATATCCTTTGAAGTAAGACTAGAATGCTGTGCAAGAAAGTATAATAGTCATTAGTTTGTTCTGTATTGTAGTCTCATTCCAATCTCTCACTCTCAAAATCAAGACCTATTTGACTTGAAAGTTACTGTTTAAGACATTCTCCAGAATGAAAAATATTATGAAAGATAGGGCCCTACCAGAAAATTCAGGTAAGATTGTGTCTGTAAACTTCCAGTCCCTATACATGTACTGAAAGCTTGCAGTCACACCTTCCGTAGCTCATACGCCTAAATTACTAACATTCCTAAGGAGATGTCTTCACCGTCAAGCTCAAAGTTTCAAATGGCCTCATTTTCAGCTTCCTAAAAATCAGTAATATTCCTACTACATAAAAAACAATTTAAAGAATTTCAAAAACAGAGCAAGGTTGCACTTTGATCTGTGTTTGCTAGAGTACAATACGATTTTTTAATGCTTTCTTCTTCTAACCCCCCCCCCCCAACAACAAACAAACAAACAAAAAACCACACACACAAAACCCACAGAGAAAAAAACACCACCAAAAGGTGAGAATCTCTCAATCTACTGATTTCAAGAGAAAAGCCTGTAACAAAAGCATCAAGTATATATTTATGGGTTAGTAACACAGGAGAGGGAGAGAATCAGGACCCATTTTTCCAATATCACTTCCCTCTACACATGTACGAAAGAGCAGGCAGGTTCAACTCTGAAAGACTTTAAAACCAGGGGAAATACTGTTATTTTATACATAAGATCTGTTACTCTTTCTAAAAGTGAAACAATTGAATTATTTAGTAACAGAAACTTTTTTGTGTTACATGTTTGCTACTTGGGCGTTAAAACCAGTCAAGCTTCACCACCAAAGGATTTACAGCATACCCTACATGCAACTGTAAGAAGTATAGGGATAGAGTTGCAGTTGCTAGCTCTCACCCCCAGTAACCCTGGAGCTTCTCCTGACTCAGCAGTGTCTTTTCAGGTCCTGAAGGTATCCAGGTGACAAATGCATATTTTATGACTTAATACTGATTGTGAAATTATTTCTGAATTACTTCTGTACTTTTTTTATCCTTCAGTTATTTCTAACATGGTGCAGATCAGAAGAGATGTATCAGGTCATAAACATGTTTTTACTAGTTAAAATTTTAAAAATTCTGTGAGAGAAGAGATTGTTTGCTGTGCCTGTACTGAAACCAGCATTCAGCAAAGAGATTCATCAGATGCTTGAGATGTATGCCATATTCTAACACCTCTGCTGACCCTCTGTAATTGCCTACATTCCTCCGTGTGTGAATGACAAGGATGGCTGCCCCCAGCTCGTAGCATCTGAACTCTGCTTTTTAGATTCACTGGCGCTTTTGGGAATGCAGAGGAAGGTGAAACAAGATGTAAACACATCTTTACAATCCCTGTATTTATCGCTTACTGATCACTTCTGACACAACTATGGCCAGGTCAAACAAAATAAAGTTATGCATATAATAAACCAAGGTTAAAACAGGAAAAAATTACTGACAGCCTTTACATTCTTTAACCTGAACAATCAACACTTGTGCAACACACAGGTTACTCTTCAAGATACCCATTATTCTTACCGCATTCTTTCTTAGATTGAACGGATTATGCTCTTTCTGTCTTTGTTCATCCAGTTTCTTCAAATATTCCCTCATTCTTTCCTTTTGCTTTCTTTTCATCCATGCTTGTATCTCTCTCCTCTCTTTTGCTGTTCTTTGAGAATGTCCAGAAGCACAACCATAAACCCTGAGAAGAGATGTAAATGGGAAATAATCTAGCACATCCTTTCAATTGCAAACAATGGCAGCTATCATAAAAATACGACAATCCCTGTGAAATTCTGACTCAGCTGAAAGCACAACTAATGAACAACAGGGAAATTCTTTTATGCAAAATTTTACTTCATAAAATCCTGGCACACTAATTTCCAAGATGTTTGCTAAAATTTTCCTATTTGTCAACTACATTCAGACACATTCAGGACCAAAGCTTTAAATGTGAATCATCTATTATCAACTTTATAGGAAAACTGGCACAGAAAAAATGCCAAGTCATTTTGCTTTGATCTTTCATTTTTAAGTCTTTATGGTGTAAGTATCTAAAGAGAAAAAAAAAGACCAATGAGATCCCATCATCCTTTTTTGTTCCCTCTCCTCAGTCGATGAGCTCCTTTCACAAGTCTACCTGTACAAAGTAATTTTAAAAACATGAAGTCAAGAATACTAACAGAAAAACACAGCCCACAAGAAATGCTAAATTTCAACCTCAGACTTCTTCAGAAATATTTACCAATTCACCCTGCTATAGTCTTTAAAGTAAGCAGCTGGGTAATAAATATTTTCTCCACTGTAACACGAAAAGCACTGATCTAAAATTTAAGTATGAGATTTTACAAAAGAAGTGTTTCAATTTTAAATACCTCATTTTTTGCAGCCCACTTTGAAACTTCTCTCATTTTCAAGATTGGTAGACACTTACAAATCCAGAATCGACGGAATATATGAGTACAGCCAAAATTAGGTAATCCTAGTAGCTGCAGTTCAAATGAAAGCTTATGCATTGAAGCATTACAGCTCTCAAGGGATTAGCGGAACTTTGACACATTTGAAAGTGATTTACATTATGGCAAAGGGAAATGTCTTTATCAGAAGTATACACAGTCATATATGAAAATAAGTACATGAAACTGAATTGTCTTTAGGTCTTTAGTTAGGTTGGATTAAAGTCTATTTGAACACATTTTTGAAATTTTCAGCAATTTTGAAAATGTTCACCTAATTGCATAAAACAGTCTAGCTAGCAACAGCCATATTTTGATGTAATCACTAATATGTTTGGAATTCTCAAAGAATTGCAAGGATGTTATGATCTATGCATGGATTTAGATTTGAAGGTCTCTAGCTCCTTCTACAATTCAAAGAAATGTTAGAACAAGTAAAC
This sequence comes from Rhynochetos jubatus, assembly GCA_027574665.1. NCBI lineage: Eukaryota > Metazoa > Chordata > Aves > Eurypygiformes > Rhynochetidae > Rhynochetos > Rhynochetos jubatus. Next base: position 70,572,452 of record CM050690.1, on the reverse strand, counting down.
TAGAGCACAACACTACTTAAATGAGTCATCAGAATATACTGAAACCGGTATCTTAAACTACTGTGAACCACTGTGCCGACACAACAGATTGTTTGGCATCCTGAACAGCTGCATTTTTGCCTTATCCCAAACGAAAGTAAGAAACAGCTGTAATTTCAACCTATCTCAGGAAAGAACACAGCTGATTTTATAACTGTGACAATCAGGAAAGTGTAGGAATCTCCATCAGGAAGAGAGCATGACAAGCTGGAGTCTGGGGCTGGAAGCTTCTGAAGCTGCTTTGCCACTGACAGGAAATTTCTCGTCTTTCAGAACGGCCTTAGAAGACTCCAGTCCCCTTGGCTGAACTGAATCTGCTATATATATGAGCTTGTGCTCCATCCCATGCCTGGTCGAAGAGGGAACAAGCAAGTAGGAAGGAAAGAATTTAAAAAACAAAATAATAATAATAACCAATTAGCACATTTGACAATAATGGCCAGTAAAATAGTGGCTATTAAACAGTTCCAGTCCTAGTCCCATTAACAGCAACTCAGATCACATGCTTGGTTCTGTTGTTTACAGTGTGTGAGCTATGAGAAGAATCACCAGAGTTAAGACAATTTAACACATAATATAAAACAGGCATGGTATTACCTAGAGATTTTATTAGCTTGTGTTTTTGTGAAGCCCAGCTTCAACGGAGAGATGTCACCTTCTACAACAAGACCACTGATGATGTCAGTAATACCACTCAGACCAGTAATTTGCAGGGGGTCTTTTAAAGAGCTTTAAGTTAGGCAGAGGGAAAAAAATGTTACTAATTTAAAGTAGAACACGCCTGTAAGAACAACAAGCTAAAATCACTCATTTTATGTTTAAAATGAGAATATTGTGGTTGTTTTACTAGAAACCTTAGGACTACATTTTCTTACCCTACCTCTCACTGCGCTAGTGCATCGAGCAGTACCTGCACAACGCATGTGCATGTATGGTCTTAAAAAAGTTACCAGCTATCTCCTTAGACTGCTGCCATCAGGTACACTTCAGCCAACTTTGTAGCTCCCCAGTGTGAAAGGGACAGAAGGAGCGAGGCATGACTAACACCAGGGCTGTTGCTGCAAAGAGGGCTTTGGCTAAACCATCCAGAAATACAGCCCCATCCAGAGCCTGAGCTCCACTGGGGTGTGTGAACACGGCTGGCCCAGCAAAGGCTAAGCGTGGCTGCCCAGGTGGCCAGCAGCACAGCCTGTGCTGAGGCAAGGCTGCGGGATGAGACCAGTTTCAGGAATACCAACTATAAATGAATTTCTTAGCAAGAATCAGTGTTAGTGAGAGAACAGTTCTACCTAAATTCTGCTCACTTCTTTCCTCTCTTCTAATCAATTGCTTTGAATAAACACAGATCTCATGTAGCAATTACAAGCTACAGTTGCTTCCAGTTACTCCTCTGAGTAAAAATCACCAGCTGCTGAAATTTATTCCCTCAACCCATCCTCAAGGTTATATAATCCCTCCCTAATCTACCTCAGTCACAACAAGCAGTTTCACTTCAAATACTTAAAAAAACCCCTAAGCCATTCAGTTTACTGCTATGCTTCAAGCAAAATGATAGAAGTGGGTAACTGAGCAGAATGGCCAGGAAGGAAGGGAAGCCAGCTACTGTTCTCTACTGCACAACTGGAGCCAGAAGTCTAACAGCAGCTAGCAGTAAAACATATCTATGTCAGACCATTTTATTTAAAGCATGAGAACATTCCAGTTTTGAAATCTTCAGTCTGCTGCTTTGCCTTGTTCATATGGTAACAATTCAAAAACTTCCTGGTGATAGCTGGCATCAGTAGACAACTACTAGCAGCAGTTACAGGTACTTGTTCAAAAACAGTGTTTTGCAAATAGGAGAAATAACAATTGCACACAAGCAACAGCAGCATCTACATTAACAGCCCTGTTACTACAAAGCAACTCTGAATGCTTCTGCAGCTTTTGCATAAATTAAGTCTAACAGGCACTGCTAAAATCAGAATAAATGCCTGAAATTAACAAATAAAAAGGCTTTCATTCTGTTTGAAAATGAATGCCTAGATTTTTATGTAAGTGCTAGTTCCACCCTGACAGTGCCCTTTTTGGCAGGAGTTTAAAGTAAGCAAATTGTCAATAAAAAACGTTAAAAATACATACCTATCACACAGATCTCTGCATACATTAAAGCCTGAAACAGAAACAGCCTTTGTTAATAAAAGCCTTGCACCTGTACACAAACCAATAATACATACGTAAAAACAGCCTATGGGAAAAACCACATAAATATATCAACCTGAATATGGTGACATTGAAAATAAATGAGTATCGTACATCGGCTTAACAACCTGTACAAGAACATGTCATCGAGTGCCAGGTTAATACAGTCTTCAGAGAACATTAATTAACAGCTCCCTGACTGATGTTGATATTTTTACTAGGAAGACAAGATCACTGTCATCAGTTTTCTGCCATGATCAAACTAAGCTTATCAGATCCAACTAACTGAAAATTATCTGTTCTAATTAACTATACAGTGTTTTAAGGAAAACTAACAGCTGCCACTTACTTGAAGAAGCCAGGCTACAAAATCCTGGAAATCAGGAAATGCAGCTGAAGAGCAGTATGTATATCTTGGAAGTAAGAGCACCACTATCCTTCATAAGCTAAACCGTACTCAGAAATAATAGTCGCAACTTAGTATCACCTACCATTTTCTTAGCTCTCAACTAACAGGTTTCTACTTAAAGAGAAAACTGTGTGTTACTGTTAGTAAAATTTATCTTGGAGTGCATGCCATTTGAGATTCACTGAAGTAATTAAAAATCATAACAATGATTGGTTTCAGAAACAGACACAAGGTTATTAATTTTCTTTAAATAACAGTGAATTTGAGTGCAACTGTAATTCACTGTTAAACTGTTTTCAAAGCTCAGTGATACTGTTCATCATGTAACATACAAACTCATTATCAATGCACATCCATTAAGCCATTCCAAATAATGCACTCTAGGAACACTGACAACTGACTGTCATGAGCTCATTGGCATTACATAACATTCCTTATAACAGCAGTGAGAAAGAAAGGATTTACTTATTTTTAAAAGGAGAAAAATGGAAATATAAACATTAAAGATGATACCAGAAGGTGACTTTATGCCACTGGGAGAGTTTGAAGCAGAGGCTGCAGGGACAGGAGAGTGTAATTCCAGTGCAGTATGACTGGGTACAGAATATTCCAAGTTTAAACCCTCCTTTTCATGATGTGTAACATCTTCAAAAACAATGCCCTTCAAATAATGTTCTGACTCTGTGAAAAAACAATAAATACAGTAATCTGTGTAGAATGAAAAAAGAAATTAAAATGAAAAAAACAACACACCACACCTCGAATTCAAAAACTATCACTCATATATATCTGCTAGTGGCATATTTACCTTGTCCGTCAAACCTAGAACAACCTGAATTTAGACCTGTTTTGAGTCCCTATGAAAGGGCACTACCAGAGCCATGATGTATGCACCAGTCCTGTACATGTGAACAAAAAGACTGAACTATGAGTCACTCTGCGTGAGACTAACAGTCATCTTAAATGGTGTCTTATGTATAAATACAGATACAGCCATGATTTGGTTCTACCACTTGGCTTTGTATTATTTGCGTAAGAGATTAGAGTATAATTTGGTATGAATCTAAAATGGAGCTGATGTACCCCTAGCATGCTCCTTCTTGGCACATACAGTAGCTATAAGTAAATATAGCTACTATACAGTCAATTGTTATATAAACACTAAATTATTCAATACGTCAGCTCTAGCAAACAGTTAAGCTAATGTAAGCTTTTATTAAAATCAGCAGATGTTACAACTAAACAGCCACCAAAGACATGTGAAAAAAGTTTCTTTATATACACAGAGAAAACTGAGGACAAATTTCATACCCTATTATATCAGCAATCAAAGCACTCCTAAGCACCATGCTTTAATTTTATGATACAAGAGAAAGATGATACATACTACCATCTTTAAAATCCTGTACCCAAGCCCTGCATTATGATTTTAGAAAAGATCAAAGTATACAGATATTTTCAGATGCATTTTTGATGAAGCAGGACCCCCAGTATTCTGATTTTCTACCTTTATTTCTCCCTCTTATTTTTGGTGCATATTCAGTAACAGCCTTTGGGACTGCATCAAACTTAAGCAGTAATTAAAAGTTAGTCAAGCTTAATATTCAGCTGCAAGTTTGCTATCCTTCTGTTACCTGAACACATACCATCATCAATGATTCCAGCACCTTCCGAGAATGAGGGATGAGCAGCAAGGTCTGAATTGGCAGTCACTTCAAAATCTTCTATTATTTTCATCAGCTATAAACCAAAGTAATGATACATTCTTCAAGGTATTTCTGAGACTTCCATTGCAGATATTAATGCAAAGTTTGCTCTAAATAATTTTTTAACCTCAAAATCTTATAAACATTATAATGGAGTATCCAGATTCAGAACAAAGAAAACAGTTCAGGAATCAAAGTAGCTCAAGTAGATTCATTTCACCTAACGAGTTCAATCACCTGGACCCTTACTCTGAAAAAATACCTATGAACTGTACTGTTCTTGTGAATAGTTTTACACCCATTGATCACATTATTTTTATTTTTTAAAATAGCTGAAATTTTCCAATATATCTTATCAAAAAAAACATAGAAATAATTTCCATATTCTTTCTAAGGCAGGAGTTACCTGAAGTTTAAAAGTAGAAAGTGAGAACTGAACTAATTCAGATTGAGACATGTTACTGAACCTTCTTCTTACAAAGAATAGGACTCAAAATTGATTTCTAATACACAAGAAGTTGTTATAAAAGGAATGACCAACTGTGGTGCATTGAAATACAGGCAAAAAAGAAAATTACACAGCAGTACTGAATTCATTTGGTATTAAGCTGGGTCTACAGGAATTGAAAACCTAGTTTTCTCAATATGCAAAGAAAAAGGAAATTTTTTTGACCAGCTAGGTAAAACCAGAACTTAATGGCTCATTCTGAGAACCCCGATAAAGAGCTGAGACCCGCCCAGAGGCGGCCGCTCTGTCAGGGAGGCTGATGGAGCGTGGGCGTTGCCAGGAGCAACTGCGGGAGATTTAAACGGCCACGGGTAGCGCCAGTGACCAGGGCGGGGCGCGGCAGTTAACGCAGGGACAGCCCGGCCACCCCCTGTAGACCTACAAGCGGGTCTACTCACCTCGGAGCCAAAACCAACGTCCCTACGCAGAAAGCCCATGGGATTTCTGCCCATATCCCATGGAGAAGAGAAGGCTCCAGGGAGACCTTACAGCAGCCTTCCAGTACCTGAAGGGGCTACAAGGTGCTGGGGGGGAGCTTTTTACAAGGGCCTGTAGGGACAGGACAAAGGGTAATGGGTTTAAATTGTAAGAGGATAGATTTAGATTGGATATGAGGAAGAAATTCTTCCCACAGAGGGTGGTGAGACACTGGAACAGGTTGCCCAGAGAAGCTGTGGATGCCCCATCCCTGGAAGTGTTCAAGGCCAGGCTGGATGAGGCTTTGAGCAACCTGGTCTAGTGGAGGGTGTCCCTGCGGGTTGGAACTAGACGGTCTGTAAGGCCCCTTCCAACCCAAACCATTCTGTGATTTTATGATATCGGATGCATCCACCCAGATGGACCTGGTAAGGAAGGAGCCTGCAGCCCAGGCAGTAGGATGCAGTGAGTGCCCAGACCCTTCTCCTAGTGACAAGGTAAGTACCTGCACAAGGTGTTCACAGGTCGATGATCTGTTACATCAGGTAGCTGAACTGCAGGAAGCAGCTAAAAGGCTGTGCAGTATTAGAGGAGCCAAGATGGAGATAGATCGGTGGCTTCGTAATCGTGCTCCTGTAGCAGTCAGCCCTGAGAATGAGGCCCCTTGGACCCTGGTGACCAACAAAAGCAGGACTCCACCTCAGTTTCCACCCTCCACCATCACAACCAATGGAGCTTTAACAACTACAGACACCCAGAGGCAAGGTCTGCAAGGGGAAACTGTGTCAGCAGCACGCAGTAGGTACCGCAAAAAGAAACAGCGAGCGCTCACAGAGGGTGACCCTGCTGAGGGGCACTGAGGTGCTCACCTGCCGACTGGACAGGGAGTCACGAGAGATGTGCTGCCCCCCGGGAGCCAAGATCCGAGACATTCCCAAGAGGGTGCCACAACTTGTCAAAAGCACAGACTGCTATCCACTGTTACTCTTTCATGTAGGCACGAATGGCATCGCAAGCTGGAATCTGGGCAGAATCAAGGCAGACTATAAGGCCCCGGGGGGTGCAGGTGAAAAATATTGGTGCCCAAGTTATATTTTCCTCCATTTTACCCATTGCAGGAAAGGGGGCAGCCAGAAACAGAAGAGTAATGTCGATCAACTTCTGGCTACATGGCTGGTGCCGTCTGGAGGGTTTGGGCTTCTGCGACAATGGGATGCTCTTTGAGGACTATAACCTGTTAGGCAGGGATGGCATCCACCAGGCTAGAAGAAGCAAGGGGATCTTTGGCAGCAGGCTGGCCAGCATAGTGAGATGGGCTTTACAGGCTGGTGGGGGTGGTGTTGAAAATGGCAATGCCCATGCCATTGCATGCATCTGGGAAATAAGCCGGGCAAACCACAGCAGCATCAAAGGTTCCTTAGCTGCCTCCCATGACGAGTACCAGAAGGCCAACCATGCCAAGGGTGTGTATGGCCATGGTGAATCCTCTTACACCCCTCCAGGGAAACCTGCGTGCCCAGACCCCTCTCTGATATGCCTGTACACCGACACACGCAACATGTGGAATAAATGGGAAGAACTGGAGACCGGGGTGCGGTTGCAGGGCCATGAACTCCCTGCAATTAATGAGACCTGGCGGGATAGCTCAGATGACTGGAATACTGTCATGGATGGCTACATGCTGTTCAGAAAACACAAACCAGCGAGGTGAGGTGGTGGAGTTGCCCTTTATGTAAGAGAGCAACCGGAATGTATCGAGCTCTGCCTAGGGGTGGATGAAGAACGAGTTGAGAGCTTATGGGTAAGAATTAAGGGGCAGGCTAATATGGAGGACACTGTTGTGGGTGTTTACTATAGGCCACCTGATCAGGAAGAGGAAGTCAATGAGGCCTTCTACAGACAGCTGGAAGTAGCCTCACACTCATAGGCCCTGGTTCTCATGGGAGACTCCAACCTCCCTGACATTTGTTGGAAGAACCACACAGCTAGGCATGCACAATCCAGGAGATTCCTGCAGAGGATTGATGACAACTTTTTGACACAGGCAATGGAGGAGCCAACAAGAGGAGGGGTGCTGCTGGACCTTGTGCTGATAAACAAAGAAGGACTGGTTGGGAATGTGAAAGTTGGGGGTAGCCTTGGCTGCAGTGACCATGACATGGTGGAGTTCAGGATCCTCCATGGAAGAAGCACGGTAATAAGTAGGATTACAACCCTGGACTTTAGAAGAGTGAACTTTAGCCTCTTCAAAGACCTACTTGGAAGAGTCACATGGGTTAGGGCTCTAGAAGGTAGGGAGGCCCAAGAGAGCTGGATAATATTCAAGCGACACTTCCTCCAAGCTCAAGAGTCGTGCATCCCTACAAGTATGAAATCAAGCAGAGGAGGCAGGCAACCTGCATGGATGAGCAGGTAGCTTTGGGAAAAACTCAAGTGGAAGAAGGAAGCTTACAGAACGTGGAAAAAGCAAATGACCACTTGGGAAGTATATAGGAATGTTGTCACAGTATGCAGCGATGCAATGTGGAAGGTTAAAGCCCACTTAGAATTAAATTTGGCAAGGGATATCAAGGACAACAAGAAGGGGTTCCACAAGTACCTCAGCAGCAAAAGGAAGACTAGGGAAAATGTGGGCCTGCTGCTGAATGAGGAGGGTGCCCTGGTGACGGAGGATGCAGAGAAGGCAGACACACTGAATGAGTTCTTTGCTTCAGTCTTTACTGCCAAGGCTGGCCCTCAGGGATCCTAGATGCTGCAGGTAAGAGACATAGTCTGGAGTAAGGATGACTCTCTCTTGGTTGAGGAGGAGCAGGTTAGAGATCAGCTGGGGAAACCTGACACTCACAGATCCATGGGCCCTGATGGGATGAACCCACAAGTGCTGAGAGAGCTGGCAAATGTTATTGCTAAGCCACTCTTCATCATCTTTGAAAAATCCTGGAGAACAGGAGAGGTGCCTGAGGACTGGAGAAAAGCTAGTGTCACTCCAGTCTTCAAAAAGGGCAAGAAGGAGGACCTAGGGAACTACAGGCCAGCAGCCTCACCTCGATCCCTGGAAAAGTGATGGAACAGCTCATTCTGGTTGTCATGTCCAAGCATTTGGAGGAAAAGAAGGTTATCAGGAGTAGTCAACCTGGATTCACCAAGAGGAAACCATGTTTGACCAATCTGGTAGCCTTCTATGATGACATGACTAGCTGGGTGGATGGGGGGAGAGCAGTGGATGTTGTCTACCTGACTTCCACAAGGCTTCTGACACTGTCTCCCATAACACCCTCATAGGTAAGCTTAGGAAGTGTGGGTTAGATGAGTGGACAGTGGGGTGGATTGAGAACTGGCTGAATGGCAGCACTCAGAGGGTTGTGATCGGCGGTGCAGGTTCTAGCTGGAAGCCTGTGGCTAGCGCGGTTCCTCAGGGGTTGGTACTGGGTCCGGTCCTGTTTAACATATTCATCAGTGACCTGGACGAAGGGACAGAGTGTACCCTCAATAAGTTTGCTGAAGACACGAAACCGGGCGGAGTGGCTGATATGCCAGGAACCTCTGCTGCCGTTCAGCAAGACCTGGACAGGCTGGAGAGTTGGGCAGAGAGGAAACTAATGAAGTTCAACAAGGGCACATGTAGGGTCCTGCACCTGGGGAGGAATAACCCCATGCACCTGTACGGGCTGGGGGGTGACCTGCTGGAAAGCAGCTCTGCAGAGAGGGACTTGGGAGTGCTGGTAGACAGCAAGTTAACCATGAGCCAGCAGCGTGCACTCCTGGCCAGGAGGGCCAGTGGCATCCTGGGATGCATTGAGTGTGGCCAGCAGGTCGAAGGAGATCATCCTCCCTCTCTACTGTGCCCTGGTGAGGTCGCATCTGTAGTAATGTGTCCAGTTCTGGGCTCTCCAGTCCAAGAAAGACAGGGAACTACTGGAGAGAGTCCAGAGGAGGGCTACGAAGATGATTAGAGGACTGGAACATATCCCTTATGAGGAAAGGCTGAGGGAGCTGGGTCTGTTTAGCCTGGAGGAGGCTGAAAGGGGATCTCATCAATGCTTATCAATATCTAAAGGGTGGGTGTCAGGAAGATGGGGCCAGGCTCTTCTCGGTGGTGCTCAGTGACAGGACAAGGGGCAATGGGCACAAACTGGAGCACAGGATGTTCCACCTGTACCTGAGGAAAAACTTCTTTACTCTGAGGGTGACAGAGCACTGGAACAGGCTGCCCAGAAAGGCTGTGGAGTCTCCTTCTCTGGAGATACTCAAACCCCAACTGGATGTGTTCCTGTGCAATCTGCTGTAGATGAACCTGCCTTGGCAGGGAGGTTGGACAAGATCATCTCCAGAGGTTCTTCCAAACCTGACCATTTTGTGATTCATAGATGAGTCATTCCCAGTTTGCTCTACACTTAATAAAAACAGTCAAAAGATCTTGAAGAAATAATTGCCAGAATTCCCCATTTCACATACACCTAAAATCAACCACGCCTGAAGTTTTAGGCAAATTAAACTAGATACAATATTACGAGGTCAGTGTGTTAAAAAGTTAAAAATTTTCATCATTCCAGAATTATATACAAGATCATCTGAATTCACTAGGTCCAAAATGCATTTCTTTTACTTCTATATTTAGATTTAGAAAGACATTAAAAATGCAAATATTTTATAAAATAAATAGGAACAGGTTCCAGAGACAGTCACTTAATATTCTCTACAACTATGACTGTAAAAATCTTTGCCAAAAAGGTCTTCTGCTCAACCTGAACTTTTGTACTAATTTGTACTATTGTCTCAGTGAGAGATAGACTAAATATATTCTGCCCATTCACTAAAAAAAAAAAATCACCATTCTGGCCAGTGTTTGGTCCCTTGTAAGTAACATCAGCCAACAGATGCAGCACTAAATGCGAAAGAAATGTGTATTATTCTCAATCTCTCTCAATATATAGTAAGCAGATTTGAAAGTACACCATTCCAAAATGCAATTTTTTTATTTAGCTGAAAGAAGTTACAAAATAAACTGTTTCAGACACAAGAGCAGTTAGAACTCACCAGTTTGGTATTTCTGAAATCCTCCTCCATATTTTCTGCTATGTTCTGTAGTGTCTGTAACTGCATATCAATTTCTTGCTGTTCTGTGGAAAAGTATTCTTTGCCAATTACGTTGGATGAAAGCCCTGAAGAAGGAAATGTTCTGTCACCTTCATGCACTATGTTCCACGTTACACTACCTCTAGCAGAATCTGACTTCTCATCTTCCTTTGGCACTTGGCTTGATACATTCTTCAGATGATCATCTTGGAAATAAAAAAAAAAAAAAAAAAAAGAAGAGGAGTGTACCAACTACAAATATTTAAGTATTGCAAGTAATTAGGCATAGCTGTGCTATACCTAATGGTATGTTTTAGGAGACAGGAATTGTCACAAAAGCAATAAAACATACAATTGTTTGATGCCTAAGACTAAAAAAGCAGGACGCGTGTTGAGGAAAGACTGCAGGTTTTCTGTGGGAGGTAAAAGTATTACAACTCAAGTGTATAGCTTTTTTTCTGATTTAAAAATGAAATGGTTTACCTTTCTTCCGAAGTGCCTCAGGTGGAATTGCATTAGTAACAGAAGCTGCCATGTGATGAAGTTTTGCAGTAGATGGAATTTCAAACTTCTCACTTTGCTGTGCAGTAGCTATCTCTTCTGCAGACTCAGGTATCATTGGCAAATTGTTAAGGATGTCACTGTCTTCAATGTCAATTACACTGATATATTCATGCTTAGTCTAAACAAGAACAAGATTATGAAGAATTACACAGGATGTTTTGCATACATTGCTTCCAGCACACTGTTAACCATTTCCTATGTTTACCTCTTGCCACTTTAAGTTCCAAGGCTTTTTGTTTTGAAGACAAAATAACTACAATCACCCCCACTGACTCATACAGATATAAAGTACCCAAATTCATGAGGTAAGACAAACCATATCTTTAAATGTATTTTAAACATGTGTATATTGTACCACTAACCAAATCAGGTGCATCTGACAGAAAGGATGGTACAGGTTTCTCATTCACTTCAGTGGAGAATTTCAGGTTTAAATACCTGTCTGGTATCTCAGGGGCACTAGATGATTCTATCAGAAAGAATAATAGTCAGTATTATATTTACAGTAAAAGCCACACAACTTCAGACGACTATTTGGAAACAGGTCTGCATTCTCTAAATTACAAGAAAAGCTTTCATTAGCATGTCTGTTAAAAAATAAACATAAGACAGTGTAGCTTAATAGGTTTCTTTAATGTTTGCTTCTAACAGTAAATCACTAAATTATTTTCCATTTTTGATAAATTAGCACAAAACACCCCAAAGATTAAAATCAAAGCCACATGCTGCAGTCTAAAATGCTAGTCATTTCCAATGCCCTCCTTAACAGGTTTAAAAAAAAATATAAAATCTGTATCTTTGACACATATAAACCATACAAGTCATCTAGAAAGAGCTCTAATAAACCATCTGCAAAGAAGCCATGTGATGTAGTAAAATAATCTTCCCAATGGAACAACACTGTTCAATTTTAAAGGAAAGGAAAACTGAATATGCTCTCTTGTTACCACAGAGAAGATACTCAGGTATTGAATTCTACCTAGTACAATTTATGAAGGATTTATAAAATGGGGGAAGAAAACCCAAACGAAAATAAATCTTCCTTAGTCCAAAATCACAGTTACCTACTGCATTGAACAACTGTATAATTAGCTCAGGTACTACAGTTCAGTTTCATGTGGAGCTGTGATCTGCCGTAACAGCCCACTGGCCAATCCATCTGGTCTATATAACACCAACTCCCCAAGATTAAGTGGCACCAAAATCAAGGTAAAATCCACAAATGTATCTCTTCATACGGGAATACAAAAGCATAGGTACACTGCACCATGCAAAATTCCAGCCGCTTTTCATAAACAGTATTATAATTATTCCACGTATGGTTCCAAGAAGTTAGATAAATTAGCATGTTCTCATCTATACCCTGCATTAAGCTACCTCATGTACAAAAACCATGTTAAAATGATATTATCTTTATAGACTTCCCAAACCACAAATGAAGTAGAGAAAGACTGAAGCCACACCTGACACAGAAACAGACATGACTGACTCATTTTTTTGAACTTCAGAACCACCACTTCCAGCACTGATTCCAACATCCTGATATGATTTGATCACTTGACAGGAAAAAAAACCAAAACACATTAATTTAAGGAAAGTAAAGACATTGATGGCATTATCTAAATGTACATTTCTGATTTCCCAACACACAAAAGCAAAGCTGGGAGGGAAGAGGCAGGGAAACCAGTTCAGACACAGTGAAACATGGTTTAAAATGCATTTAGATAAAGTCAAGCTACGTTATAAGCCACTTTCAGAAAAAGTCACAGCAGAACTGACTTACATAAAGCATACGGAGACTCTTACATAATTGCATCAATAATACTTCTACTTATAATTATTCTAATATTTTGTAACGTATACTCCAGTATCTTCTTGTTTAATGCTATTTTAAAAAAAAATTACAGCACAAAGAAAAATGGTTTTCCCTGTAAAAACTTACTGCATTTTGGAAACTCACCAAATACCACAATTAACAAGAAGCAATACCAAAAATAGCCGGTTGCTGTAAGTCACACAGGTAGCACTTACCTGGGTAAGTATTTGTACTTGCATCTTGAGTTACTGCTGTTTTTTTTCCAGTAGAAGCCATGTAATGTACATCTGCTGAAGTAGTAATCGCTTCCCTCATTGTGTCTAGAATGTGATAATACACAATAGCTGTCTACAGATAATATAAGAATTAGAAATCTATGAAAGCAATGATATTAACTCAAAACTAAGGGCTCCAACAGACTTTAATTTGCATTTCTGATAGTGCAAACTTTCCTTGAAATAATTAATGAAATATGCTTAGAGAAAGGTTAAAATTATCTACCTGCCTCATGTGGATATGCAACTGTACTGAAACTTACAATGTTACACTGAATTAAAATCAAAGCTGTTTGGACATGTACTTTTTAAATTAAATATTTTAGTACGCTGTACAATAAGAATTTGTTTCATATTTTAAAAGATGGGTGAATATTTATGACATGTATACCTTTATTTCTTTATTGATATTTTTACAGGCCTTTACAAGCCCATATTTCTCTGAGGCCCAATATCAGAGAATGGATTGCATTCTGCCCTTTGACAGGACTAAATACTGTGCTGATTAATGTACTAGAGAGAAGCAAAGGTTTCTACAGGCATGGTCTTCATTTTGCAAGCTAACAGTATTGTAAACATTGTTTCTTTTAAAGTTCAATGTCATTAGAATATGCATGAAAATAAAACTGGAATAATATTTTTTAAAAACAAATAAACTGATTTAGAATTTGAGAGAATTTTTTACACCATTCTTATGATGAATCACATGAACAGAAAATGCTGGAAACCAGTTACTGAAATTGACTCAACATATTGCAGTTATTTCATAAAGTCCATTGTTTATAAACATAAATACAAGATTATCACTTATGTTTAAGAAAACTTAAAATAATTCTATAATTTTCAGGAGAATTATTCTGAGTTTACATATGATTGATATTAAATCCTAAATTTGCCAGCATCTCTCTCCACACCAATCCACTGAAAACTATCCAAAAAAAGACAGAGTTTCTGTTGAACATCCTGTTCCTTGATTTATTTTATTTAACCACCCAAAGCATTAAAAAGACTTGTACTTGCCCATTGAAATGAAAAAACCATCTTGAAGGTAAGACGTAGATTTTGCTTGTTGATCCTAATATAAGTAGAAAAGGAATTATCTTAAAAAATAGTTCCAATGACAAAATATTTTTTGATGCTGTTAACTTTCCTATATAACTGCTTTGAGTAACGACTGGGGGCGTCGGGGAATAAAAATGATTGTAATGTACTTTCTTTATCCCCCTTTTTAATTTTTCTGATCCATTACAACCTAGTGGAATTACTGACTACGTAACATTCTTTCCCATATGTACCTTGGGGTGATCTGGTGTAACACAAATCCTTCATTCTTCTCTGAGTATATGCTAACTCTGCTGTACCATAACTAACATCTCCCACGTCTGGTGAGGTTCTCCAGCTGCTGTGCTGGACACTTACATCTCAAAGAAGGTAAGGTATGGACCAGAAATAGGGACTGCTGCTCTGGGTGGTGACCTAGCTTTAAATCTGGTAGTGTTCTAGCTTGAAATCTGGTACTTGCAAGGATAACACCCAAATATGTTAAAAGATATCATAAGGCATAGGCAAACAAACATTTATCAAAACCCAGCTTGATGAAGACTTTCTCTTCTCAGTTTCATAGCTGAGACCAAAGTGAGCCTTTGCGCTCCCCATCCTCACACTTACACTGTCATCAGCTAGCCTCATGTGAAAAGTGTAACGCCTGGGTTATGTGTCATAGTGTTACTCCTAGGCTAAACATAATTTTTTTTTTTAAAGCAATTAGCGTTTGTGTATATATTTATTTTAAATGTACATAGAGATGAATATCCTATCAAAATAGACGAGTTCATGTCCCAGGAAAAACAAAAGCAACGTTGGAATAAGTTATAACTAAATTCCTTGTTTACAGGAAATGCAAGTGTATGAATGAAAGATGTATACTGTTTCTAGGCTAAACCTCTAAGAGATTTACATGATTATTTTGGCTTACAGTTTCTAACTTCTTTCCAGTTAATACTTGAATGGAAAAAGACAAATACTTTTTTCTATACCTCAGTCCCTGATTCAGCATCTATCACTGTATCATTAATAGTGATGATGGAGTCATCTGGGCAGAAGGACACACTTGGTTTCTTCTTTTCCTCCTTTTCTTTCATTTGTTGCTTATCACGCCTCTTTTGTCTGTCAACATATGAATTACACATAAAAAATAAGAACTGCACTGCAATAATATCTATAATTGTTTTCTAAGAAATGTATCAAGAGATATACACTGAACTAAAGGTTAAAAAGACAAACACAACTGTTGCATACAGACCAGTTCCAAGCACTACCAGAAATCTATTTAAAACTGTTGTACGAACACCTAAAAATACTTAGCAATCACACCAAAATCTGTGGTCTAATAAGCTGATTATATCAAATATTACAAAGTGCATAACATTCCATATCCACATGTTGTGTATAATCATCAAAAATCATTGCTACACAAGATGCCTCTAAGAAATCTATAAGAAAAACTCAGGCAAATAGCAAACCACTGTTATCACTGAAACTTTCCAATTATTTTACTAAAAAAGCTGCAAATTTTCTTTAATATCTGGTAATTAGGTTATAAGACAACAATTATAGCTCCAAGCACTTCAGCTGGTAATATCGAAACTGGTATTCTAAACTCCAGCTGCAGTTACTTGTGTATCAATTGTTTTTCATCTTCAGAGTGCAGTTTCCAATTGCCAGTGTTCAAAGCATCATAATCAGAAGCAAATGTTCTATTCTAGATGCAATGATGCAATGAACTCTTCCATGGAAAACACAGGCCTGTAAAATGTCAGGAATCTATCAGAATTATATGAGAACTGAACAGAGATACAGATGCAGCTTAGACAAACTGTTTTAACTGCTTGTGCAATCAATTAACAAAGAATATATCAAATTTTAAAAATAATTAATAACATACATAGCAAAACAAAATAAAACACCCCTTCAGCAGGCGTTTTAATACACTGTCTGGATTCAGAAACAGAGTCTGTATCTTGAATTATACGGAAGAGTGTAATCCTTTCCTTCTTGAACATTGCTACTATCAGTGAAAATATGTGGTGCAGACAGTAGCCTATTAAGATCCACAATGTAAGCAGCAAAACAATTCAGAAACAGTATATAGCAAACAGCCAGATGACAAGACTTTAAACCACAGATACCAGTATGAAAAACATTTCCCCTTGTTTCTTCTTCCTATCAGCCTGTTAAGAGCAACAATCCTTTCATGCCCTAATGCTATACTTCTCTTGCTGTGTCTTTAATACTTGCTATTTTACTCTAGTCTAAGAGAATTACATCCAGTCCCACTTTAAGTGAAGCTGATGTAAAAACTCCCACTGACTTCAAAGCTAGAAGGTGTAGGTTACCCATAAGTCTTTCAAAATGAAGACCCACTTTAAAAGCTTGACTTGCCTTTTTCTATTATTCTGCTCATGTCTCAGTTCAAATGGTTCAACATCAGTTTTTAGCAACTGGATAGGTTCAGTTTGGTCTTGTCCAAAGGAAGTACTGGGCACAGTATGATGCCGGTGGCGTTGCTCAAATGCAATGAGATCTTGAAGTGGAATCAGTTTCAGTGCCTGAAAGTGCTCAGGGAGAGAAAGAAGCAAAAATGAAAAGGAAACAGAGGGGGGAACCCCCAGTCAGACTGAATGAAAAGGGTAGGTCCAGTCTGGATACAAACACAGCTCCTGCGGCAAATTGTAGATAAAGTGAAAATGTAGTATTAACAGCATCAGACCAATATCTCATCTAATGTGTAAACAATTTTCTGAAAGTAAACTGAAAAATAGTGATTTTCTCCACCAAATGCATTTCATTATTATTTGCGTTTCTAATGTATGTAGTTGAAGGATCGAGGCAGGAACCGCAGAGTGTGGAGAAGGACTGAAGAAGCCCCTTTCAAACAAAAACATATCCATTCTTTTCAACTGGAATGCACAAGCATATGAAAGTCTATCAGAGCATCATTTTTCAAAACATCAATTTCAGTTCTCAACATCCAGAAAATAAGGTTTTCTTACCAAACCTTTTAGTATTCCATTTCCACCCTTACAAAAGGGGATTTCTTACTAGATTCTATTTCTGTAAAAAATTCTATTTAAGTTTCTGCAAAAACAGAACTATTCTTGACTATATAAATATTATCCAGTATTTTAGACAGTAAATTCCTTACACTCATTACTAATGTGCTGAATGTTGATGAACTACGGAATGTGGAATCAATCTAATGTAATTAAAAACACTTCCAAGCTTGCAGCCTGCCTCATATTGACATGCCAGTAAGAAGGAGGTACCCTAGTTAGAGATTCCTTCTGGGAGCTGTGCTGAACACTTCCAAATTCCATATCTGGAACGACTAACTTATTTTTGATGAGTAAGAAACCATGAAACTGAAAAAACATACAACTGTTAAAAATTATATTATTAAAATCCTACCTTCTTTTTTTGAGGTAAATTAGCATGAAGTAGTGGTATTCCTGTGTGCTGTACTGTTTCTCTGCAGTCAGTCTCCTTTGTTGCAGGTTTAACAGGTATTAAAGTAGTAGCGATTGGCTGCCTTACAACTGCTGGAAGTCTGGGAACTGGGTCATGTTCCAAGTGCAACAGTGGAATACCAGCCAGGTTCTGAGTGATCAGTGCTTTGTCCATATCCACACCTGCAAAGAACTGCTGCTGATGTGAAACTTCTTGCTGTCCTTCATATTGATCTAGATTCAGGTGTTTGGGAGGTCCCTTATGCACTGTTTCTGCCCATCTTTTCTCTTCTTCATGCACTTGCCTTGGGATCTCAGCATCATCTCTATTCATGTTCAAATCTTCTTCTGACTTACTCTTTCTCGGTGTGTGTGACGCCTGATAGTTCCCTACAGAATGTGATGAACTCCAAGCTACTCGTGGTACTGCGGGTGGTTTAGCAAAAGCTGATGACATTACCATTGGATGTAAAAATGCTGGTTTGAAATTATAACCTGATTCAAGCTTAAGCAAAGGGAATCCATTTGAATAATTCTTTTTTTTTTCAATAGGGATAAGCTTTGGTGTTTTCTGGATGTCTGAAGGAGGAGCTAGGAGATTAAATGGTTTAGTAAGTGCTGACGAATTCCAATCTTGAGATGGTGGCATAAATCCGGTTTCTTTGGTGTGGCTTTCTAATAGGCTTGAAACATTCACATCCAGATGATTCTGAATCAGAAAAGCAAACAAAACAGCATTTACAAGTATCTTGAAATAGAAACCATGCACTAAACATGTTATAAATACTTTCTGACTAGCAGCAATCACCACGAAAACATTTGCTAATTTAACAGGGCAGATAACATATCAGGTATATAGAACAGTACTCACAAATGACACTTTGATATACCTACTTTTATATGGCCACCGTTGCCTTCATCTCTTAAACTATTCCTTGGTTGAAAATCAGAGCTCTTTTGACTAGGTTTTTCTTTATCTTCTTGAATGGGCAGTTGTGTTTCCAGAGAGCCATTGCCTTCAGCAGTGTGTGCAGGCTGGCTTCCTTCCGGGAGAACAGATTCACGCTGTTGCAGAATTTGTTGCACATTTGGCAGGTTGGAAAAGGATGACTGCACTATTTGCATTAAACTCATGAAGTTGATTTGCTGTAGCTGGATACACACACACAAAGTTAACTCTATAAACAACTTTAACAGGTATCTTAGCAAAAATTCTATGTCTAGGCTGTAACTGTCCATTATTCTGTTAATGTAAGTGACAAAATAAATAACAACCCAATATTTCCACAATCATTCATTTATATGACTGTTTATTGTACTGGACTTTCTTTTAAGATGCATTAAAACAGCCACTGATACATTGTACTAAAGCAAGACAAATTCCTTCAATTTTTTGTGAAGTTTGAGTAAATGTAAGGTTGCATGACACCGTCTCAATGTACTAACACAAATTAAATCCTAGTGTAGCTGCAAAGTTTTTGCAGATTCAGAATTTTTCCTAATCTATGGTATTACAGCACACTGAGTTATGTGAAGTAAAACACCCCCAAACTTTTATTAATTAGATTAGTAATTTTCTTGAGTTGAAAGCAAGAATTAAGTCTAAAATAAATTTTCACAGTAGTTTACATGGAACTGGAAATTTTCAAAAACAATCACACAGAGAATACCTTTAAAACAGTAATTATCTCCATTGTTTTAAATAACACAGTTTGTACTGTGAACACTGTTTTCAACAATGAGAAGCTCTCACCTGAACTAACTTAAACATTTCATCTTGAAGCATGTGCGTGACAGTTTCTGACGTGTTTAGTTTTGCTTCTGCAGGGACTTCTCCCTTGACTTCTCGCTTCTTTGTCCAAGTGGAAGTATTGGAGGCAACACTTGACACAGTTGACATGACAGTCTGAGAAGGCTGACTATCACTTGCAGAAATCTCTGTATTACTTAACAAGGAAAAGAACAAACTAAGAAAACCATTCATAGTTCTGAACACCTATATGACGTCTTATATAAATCCAGAAAACTTTAAGGATACTTCATTTTTCTAAAGCAGGATCAATTTTTAGGAACAATTTAATAATTAACACTGCACAATCTTCTCTGGAAAGCACGTATGGCATCTTTTTCCTAACACTTTCTAATATACTGAATAAAAAGCAGTAACAAAGCCATAATTTCTATCTGATTTTTTCAGTCACAATGGTATCTGAAATGTTATCTTCACCAGAGATACAGGCAGAGAACAAGGATTTAGGAGAAAGAGGGCCTCCTTAGTCATAAAACCAAGTAGCTGATGGAAAAGGGAGAAGGACATAATTAGATGAAATAAAAGAGATAGCAGATTCACTTTCACTTAAGTAATTAAATGTGCCTTTACATATTTGGAATTAAAAATCAGCAAGAAAATTTCAGATCAGAAAACAAAATGACATGTGTAAGATGATACAATACATTGAATTTTCTCACAGAGATAATTAGATCTTTCAGTAAGTAAAGGCTATTAAGTAGATTCAGTTCTTTAATAAATAAGAGAGGTTATTATTTACATTAAGTTGTAATGAAACTGAAGGACCTTACCTGCAACAACAGAAATTGACCCAAAAATACATTTCTCTATTTAAGAAAAATGCTGACATTGCTCATGGTACAGGCAAACTTTGGAGCATTTTTCACAACTGAAGAGGATGGCCTCCAAGCAGATGAAGAAATAGAAGCATAAAGCTAATGAGTGATACTGAAAAGGTCTTGTGTAATAGGTGTGAAGGGGCATAAGAAATATTTGGAAGAAAATCAGGATGTGTAAGCATGGCCTGACACCCCAGAAGTTTGAGAAAAGATTTTTTTTTAAAAAGCTACTATGAAAAATTCAGGAAGGAAATTAGATTAGAGACACATGAAAATGGAATCCAAAGGGATGGGTAGTTCAGATCTTTCTCAAAACTGAAAAAAACTCAGAGAACTGATCAAAAAGTGAAAGCCTAAGATTGACTCCTGACTTCTCCTAATTCCAACACTCTCCCTGTTTATAGAAATATTATATATATATATATATATATATACTTATGTGTATCTAGCAGTTGCTGTGGGACATTATACAGTCTAATAATTTAATTAAAATATGAATACAAGTTTATAATGATATTGTTTAGGTGGTTTATGTTACAATATATCTTCTATAGCAATATTATATAATTATAATGATTCTGTCTGGAATGAGAAAACACAGGTATCACTTGTCTTGCAATCTGGTATCTCTCAACATATTTGACTCGTGATATTCTGTACAACACACAAGACTGCGTGATCTTCCAGAAATACAATACAAAAAGGTTTCAGGAAAGACTAATTAGTACTACAGTTTCAGGTACAATATACTAGACCTGCAAATATTTTGTAATCAAATCCACACATCATGTTACTTCAGACTGAAAGTCTAATAGGGATAGTTAAGTCTTTATTATATAAAACGTTATACATTTATCTTACCTGGGAACTTCTGCATCTTGCTCTAAAGAGAATGAGTGAGAAATGGTGCTAGTAACCACCTCAGTCATGCTATAAAGAAAGAAAAAATTAGTGTTGTTAAGTACTACAAGAATTTGTTATGCTGTTTATTTTCATTATATATACATTTATATACATATCTCTGTGTGTATGTATAGATGCATATAACCTCCCAAGAAAGTATTTTAAGTAGTATGAGATAATATACCTGAAAGCCACCTGACCAGAGCTACACTGATCTGCATCGCTTCAATTACTGCATTACACTGCAATTTGAGCTGGCAAATATTGACATTCATGCTTTGTCTCCCTAGCAATCAACAACTGACTCAAACAAAAGCACTGAAAAGGTTCTGGATATTCAACATAAACAGCAGGCAAAAAAGAAGTTGACCTGATCTGACAGAAAAATAGAAAATCCAATTTAAGCAATACTGTTAATACCATTACAATCTGCATTCCTGAAAAAGAAAAGCCAGTATCAATAAATCCTTGAGGGGCATCATATGTGCAGTTACTTTTGTTTCTTACTTAAAAAAAAAAAAAAAAATCAGTTTAAAATAGTAGAGAAGTCTAAGTCTTTCTAAAGTTAAGCCATTTAAAAGTTTTTCCACAAAACATTTTATACTCACAGGAATATTTATTTATATGCCATCACAATTAATAAGATTTTATAAATATTAAGACACTCAGGCACTGTATATCAGAGGAAAAGGTTTCATTACTACAAAATTGGTGGAATCAATAAGACAGCTAAATTGAAACAGATTCGTATAATAGATTACCCTAAAATAAATTGGTATTTTTCTGTCATTAAAACAAAAAAAAATCTCAAAATACCAAGATTCCTCACGGTACACATAATAAAAGCTGTGTTTACAGAATATAAAGTTTCTTCCCCTGAAAAACTTCAGAGTAATCAAACTGAGCAGTAATCTATTCAAACAGATGATGTGACAATCCATCTTATGGACCGTTTCTGTAATTTTATATACATTATAATAAATATATAGTTATATTTTAAAACATAAAATTTTAAGAAGATCATAATTAAGTACATTTCTCAAGTTGTGTAAAATACCTCTCCCCCTCTTTCAGGAGTTAACAAGCTTATGAGCTGTATCCTTTTTTATGTATCCTGCTTCCTAGAAACCAACCTCTCTGTCTTCTACACTGTGTAACAAATGAGCTGTTAAAATTGCCTAGAATAACAGCTCTCCACCTGTATTTATCCTGAAGACGCTGCTCCCGTTTCAGGTCTGGAGAAGGAATTGTGTATCTGAAAGCTTCGCCAGTTACTCTCTATCCTTTTCCCAGATATAAAGTACACCTTCCCACAAAACCATGCCTCTTTTATTTGATGATCACTATAATAACCACATCTACCCCGCACTTTGCATACGCGAAATTCTTGTACACGTGTAAGAGAAGATGACTGAAACTTTGTTGCAAACTAAGCCTGTTGCTACCAACAACAGCAAGAACCCACTGAGACTTCGCTGGATACCGTAGCTAACAAAACTACTTCAGATTTTTAAGCAAAGTTATAAGAGAAATTTAAACAAAAAAAGTGTCTCACGCATTCTGTCCAGCCTTTCCTTCCTTTGCTTCTTCCACCTTTTCATTTTCTTGGGGACAATCTACACCTGCAATGGAGACCTGCTGGAATATAAAAAGATGCATCTGAACTTCTAAATTCTTGTATCTCCCTTTCGCTTCAATAAAGTATTATTTTATTGGCCTAAGACAAACATACTTTTGATTAATCTGTCCCTTGAATCTGACTGAAAACCAACAAAAATTACATACTTACTGGAGGATTGCTAACAATATGGATAAACAACATGGAGATATCCTAATGATTCATCTAAGCATCTTTCTTTTTAGGAGATTATTATGAGTTTTTATTTTCAAATTCATATCCATATAGTATCCTGGAAATGTGCTCTGCTAATCTCACACCCTCCAGGGTAAAGATGAAAATGTGGAAACAACTCTATTACACACGTACTATCTACAAACTAAGAAATTGAAACAAATGAAACACATCCCACAGATTCACACTAATAAAATGCATTGTAGAATTGAAGACCACAGTACATGTACTGTTTCCACTCCCATCAACAGCACTGAATCTAGAGTACGACATGCAAGTAAACCTATGGCACGGCAATTCACATTTCAGCATAATAGCCCCTAGCCAATCTCAAAAGAAAGGACACATGACTAAAGATAATGCATGAAAAAACAACACTTGTTTACAGATCCAGACTGTTTTCAGACAGGAGCAAAATAAACATCTTCATATATTTAAAAACCACCAAGCATGCAAATAAGTGGTAGTCTTTACTTAATCACCCTGTGACAACTTCAGAGACAGCACACATTTTTCAAGAAACAAAGAAGTTGTTTAGACAGCTTTCTAGTATAACAAAACATACATAAATGTCTCATCTGTTTACCAAAAGACCACGTGTTTCTTTTTAATTTACATGCTTTTGTATATATGTGTGCATACATAATCATATATTAATAT
The DNA here is from genome assembly GCA_027574665.1 of Rhynochetos jubatus. Taxonomy (NCBI): domain Eukaryota; kingdom Metazoa; phylum Chordata; class Aves; order Eurypygiformes; family Rhynochetidae; genus Rhynochetos; species Rhynochetos jubatus. Next base: position 70,548,913 of record CM050690.1, on the reverse strand, counting down.
GTGGTGTTATACATTATATATATTTAATATAATTTATACATATGTATAATTATATATAGGCATATACACGTTTAGTTTTAGAAAAATGTACCTGTTTTCAAAAGTGCTCACAGCAAATCTCCCTTTACTACTATTTAATTACTTCTGACTTTTATTATTGATTTAAACAAGGAAAAAAATTCACCCATCCTAAACATTTTAGGCCCTCAAGCCTATAAAGCACAATGAAGAATTCAGGATATCTAAAACTAATTCTATATTATTCATAATAATTTGATGCTTCTATGCAAGATGGTAACTTGCCTTTCTTCCCTGACATTCTACAGGTTTGATCTTGACAGAATTACTGGAGCTCTTTGGAGTTTCATATGGCTCCTCAAAGAAGTCTACAAAATAAACACAATTACTTAAATCAGAAAACTACATGACAAACAGCACTCTTACTTGATTTTTGTCAACTGGTCACATTAGTCCATTTTTCCCGTATTGAGGAGAAAAGGGTTGTCTCAGCAAATTCAAAATTTCTGCCATTATTAGTGATAATGCATGCACATGAAGAAAAAAAGAAAAAAAACCCCACAACCAACCACCAAAAAAAAAAAAAGGCAACGGAAAAAAAAGGGCAAAAAACCCCCAACCTTATTTTCATGCTAGGAACATGACAAACTTAAGCTGTGCATACTCTGCTCTTACAGTTTTCAAATCATGTTTTACACATTTGCATGAATAATTCTGCAATGAAAGTAAATGTGACAATGACGTATGTTAATATACATTGTCCTACCTCTATAGCAAAAAGACCTTACATAAGGGAAAAACTGATCAAAAAGTCTTAGAAAGCAATTCTGTAAGAGTTACAATATAAAGCAGATACATCAATAATTTCAATAGAACAATGAAAACTTCCATTTTCTGATTAAACAAAGGGAGAAATAATCCTATGCAGGCAAAATTCCTCCTGTTTTATATGTCAAGACCATAGTAAAAGTATGTAACACAAAAACAAACCTTCTCTTTCTGCTGTTACATCTAACTCCTCCTGAACAAATGGTCCCAATTCATTAAGATCTTCAGTCATCTGAGGTACAGAATAATTCCCATGACTAATTTCTTTCTTATCAAAGTATTTTGACTTTTCAGAGATTCTGGTAATTGGAATTACAACAGGTAATTAACAATAGAAACAGTGTAAGTATCTGACTTAGTTTAAGCATGCTGTTCCTCTCACATTGCAGGCTAGTGCATAACTGTAAAATGAATACTGCTTTAATGTAACCATGTTCATATAACTGTTGTCTCTGAAATTCACTTAAACCAAGATTCATATTATTTTTTGGTATAGCTGTTATATTTTAGTGACATTAAAGGGACAGTCTTTCAGGTGGACTGTTTCCAGAACGTAACTGACATTACCAAAAATGGAAGTACCAAAAATAGAAGGCATAAACTGCACCAGGACTTCAAAATCATCTGGTAAAATTACGTTTATCTTCCTCACATAAACTTAATTTATTTAAACAAAAAAATTCTTGTCAGAGAAGACACACAATAATGTCTCAGAATACTAAAACGGAAGATCTTTTGTTTCTTTAGCGCAGCAGAAGATGAAGAGAAATGTCACAAAGGACAACAGGTTACGGAATCTCCATCTTCAGAACTGTGGAACATATTAACAAGTAAAATATTTACTGCCTTTTGCACCTATTTTTCTGACATGCACACATATGAACATAGCTAGATTACAGATCCAGTGAAAAATATACTAATGTCATGAAATCTTAACACAATGAAAATTACATTAAAGACAGTGGAAGTTATCTGAATTCTTTCAGAAAACCATGGTATCAATTCTATCAGAAATCTAGATTTCATTTCCACAGCATTAAGTTTATAAACAACCATGTACAATTCATCTCATGTGCAACAGCTACGTTGTTTTCTACCTAGAGGTTTGTCTGCTGATGGAGAATATTTAATCCGCTTCATGCAACTGCAAACATGCCTTTAACTTTGCATTCAAAATTAAACACGTATGTAACACGTAGTAACGTTAGAACTCTTCATACTGACATGCTGTCAAGCTGAGGAATTACAACCAAGTAGAGTCCTTAGGTTAAAAAAGAAAGATTACCCAAAACCAGTTTCACAAAGATCATCATAGGCTTGTACACCCTGGACATCAAGGGAAGGACTGGCCAGCAGGGAAGCACCTTCATCCATACTACTTTCTTTCTCTGTCCTAGACTGGGCTTCTGATAGAGACGCAAATTCTTTCAGATACTGATGATCTGGATGCTGTTAAAAATAATAATGACAATTCACTAGTTAAAAAAAGATACCTGATACTTCAAAAAAACAACCCAGTGATTTCATGCTTATCTACATAGCCTTTTCTTTATTATAGAGATGTGAAATTGTGGATTTACAGCTGCCCATTGAACCTGAGTTTTGCCCCTTTTTGCATTAAGTGAAGCAATGGTTCTCTGAACTACCCAAAGGAAACAAATAATAAGAGATTTGTCAGCATCAGTTAAGTGCCTATTGTCAAAGACGCTATGTGACAATTAAATATACTCTACACAACAATATACAATCAGATTCATCACGTATAACACAAAACACCCAAATTATCACTGAAGACACTATGAGAGGCAAAAAGACACACATAATCATGCAGTTAGATGCATGGACAAAATGGTGGCAGTAAGCTGTAACTAAAATACAGGTGGCATTTGCCAGAAACCAGAAAACACAAATGAGAACCAAGACCAAATTTATTTTGGTCTGGGAGAAAAGCCTTCTCAAAAAACGCCATAACCCTCTCCTCTCAAAGTCTTTAATGACTTTGAAACTTTTCAGACTTAATTAAAGAGGGTAAGTGATCCAGTTGTCCCTAAATGTAAAATAAAGCAATACTCGTCCGGTTGTTCTGGCAAATCTCTTTTTTATATATTAACACATACCCCAACTCTGTGTAACAGTGATAGTGAGAAATTAAAAATTCACTTTTCACCGATTTTTAACCGTTTTAAATACTCCAATCAGACTGCATCTTCACTGTCCTCAGGACAAATGAATCCTTAAAATTAAAGTCTCCCCAGAGAAACTATTTCTTTATTCTTTGCCTCGTTTTTCCATACTCTATCTCCAATACAAGGTTTCTTCAAAGATGTAGTATAAAACCAGAGACAAAGGCCAAACTTGTAGGAATTTGCTCAAATAATATCATATCTAGATAAATGAGTTAGATTTTAAACAGGACTTCCAAAGAAAACTTTAATCTCCAACCAAAGTCCTCCTACAGAGAGAATTCCAGTGTTCCTAGCAACCCTTAAAGTAAAGGCTATTAATCAATATTCCAGGTTTTACTGAGAACAGTAGCAGGTAGAAGGTCTGGGTGATTTTCTTTACTGGCATAACTAACTCGCACATTTCATTGACATTTACCCCATTCTCTTTCTTACCTTAAATTTTGTGCTCTTTGCTTGAGATCCATCTCTGTATAACTGCTCTAACAGCCACAAAGAAGTAAGGACAGCAGCTGCAGATGTTTTCACATGTAACATTGGGAGAGTCTCATCTATGGAATCTTGTTTATTGGCACCACAAAACAGTCTTTTATCAGACCATCTAATCATCCACTCAAGCAATTTTGCAATATTGCTCAAGTTACCCATCAATTCTATAGCTAGTTCTTCTCCTGGTACAATATCAATGATATCAACAGTTTTGTAAATGTATTTAGAAATTGCCTGAGTCTGCAGGCTAGACAAAGTATGCTTAGGAAATGTCTGGGTTGCTGGTGCCACAGTGACTCCTTGACTGTCACTCTCAGTTCTGTAAACTGACTTGTGTTTTAAACCAAATAATCCTTCAGTAAGTCCTTTCCTTAAGTTACGCACAGTAGGTTCTGCTGTCTGGACAAGGGATTGTACAGTGGTTGAATTTCCCAAAATATTTTGATTTTCATTATAGACAGACACTGTTTCAGGATCACAAGATGCCAGCATGACAGTATAGCAAGACCCTGCTCTAAACACACTCTGGCTTCTGGTTTTGCCTTGCCGACGTTTTAGTGTCGTGTGAACATCAAAAAAGAGAGAGTTTAATTCATGCTCTCTAAGAAGTCCAGAAAAGCTGGTAAGAAATGGAATTCCCACCTCACTGTACTTCATCAGGTCTCTCTCGAGAACATAACTCAAGAAGAGTTCTAAAAAAATAACGTATTCATCATCATCACGCTCAAATTCCCATGCACCAACTATGGGCAAATTACACTGATTATGCCTGTCTTTTTCATATTCTTTGTCTTTATGTTTTATTTTCCAGTTAAGAGCTTTCATCTTGTGTGTGGTATTTTTGCTCCCTATTTCTCCTTGTCTCTGATGTTCATTATCCCTGTAAGACAACAAAGACAAGTACCGTGAATGACAAAATCCATTTTAAGAAGAATTACATGAAAAAATACGTAAACGCGACACTCATTCCTTTTCTTCCTCTATCCTTAAACACAGGAAACTAACAAGTTCAAATTTACATTAATACAATGCTAAGCTATCAAATGTAAAATCCATATATTTTACATAGAGAGCAACTCAACATTATCATACATGACCTTGGTCATAGTTGATAATAATTTAGACTTCAATAACCTATTAGTCACATAGTAACTGATTTAACATTGGCAGCTCTAAGATTTGGTAAATTTATAATTCTTCATTTGATACATTACCCAAAGTGACAATTACCCATTTGGTGAAAACATTACTTGAACAGTAATTTATTTATTTAAATTGAAAGCCTTTTGCTGCCATTCTTTTCATACCTTTGGACTGGAGGTGTTTGAACTCTCGTTTCTTCTGTACACAAAGCATCAGAAAGTGTATCTGCTGTGTCAGCATCACTATATGCCTGAGAATTTCCAAGATCAGTAAGTGTGCTTCTGCTTAGACTAGTGCCCAATGAGAAACTGTCATAACAGTGTTCCTCATCATCTGTTGCTCGCTCTTCTGCTGGCTCCCAAATATTAATTTCTATGGGGCCTATGTTTCTTATTACACGTCTCAAGGCTTTCTTTCTCACTTTTTCAGTAGCTTGTATAAAAACAGACATCATTTTGTCACTTTCAGGACCTACCAGATGAAAGAAAACACAGGATTTTAAATGGCAACTTGTCAGTTTTCAATTATTTTCTCAAATTGAGACATGGATGAACTTTGAGGCATCATAAATTACAGCCATTTAGAAATATAGACAGAAACTATGAAAAAGTGAAGAAACACCATTAACTATATTCTGTTATTGGTAGAGACGTATCAGAGAGAAAATACAGAATTTGCCAGTAAAGTGTCTCAAAGTTGTCTCTCTCATAACTACAACTGTTTTACATGAAGCATAAAAGAAGGTATTCTCACAAATTCATTTATAAGCAGGGTAAAAAAGGAAGTTTGTTTAATATTTCCGGAAGAAGGATGCACATTACCTTTAACAATACTGTGTCTGAGTCGCTGCTGAAGCCCATGGTATTTATCTCTTAGTGGAACTCTTATATCTTCTGGATTAGGAAATGCTTTCACAAAAATCTCTGCCACCTGCACAACATAAATTATCTTTTAAAGTAGCTAACATATAAGTAAGGTAAAATTTCCATCCAAAGTTACACCACTAGAAAGTCTAACCCATAGCTTTTACAGGGAGAAGAGATATTTGTGATAATCTCCATTGCTTTTGTTCTAGCTTTAATGTCTTTTACCTTTTCAACTGGTGGCAATTCTCCAAGCAAACTCAAAATTACATCTTGAACTAGTTCTTCAATATTCATGAACCTGCAGAAAGGAAGCATTCGACAAGCCCACTCCACTGCATTCAGACAATGCTCAACTGTGGAGGCATCATATTCATTGTTTTCCAGATCCTAAAACAGTAATTGATATGAATATATTTCAGCTAAATTATTCATACATTGCAAATTGTAATGATTCTTCCCTAGCAAACAGAAAATAAAAATCTCCAATTTAACTGCCATACAGAGGAGTATACAATGCTAGGAGACAGATCAAGGTTGTATGGACCATAACGTATTTTTTAATCAGCTTAAGAAATACTTCCATTAACACTCTGCTGAAGAATCTGTCTGCAGTCATTTAGAGTAAAACTTGAGAAGCTGACTGAACTAGCCCTAACAGATTAAATACAGTGAATTACCAGGCAACATAAATAATTTATGATCACCATAAGTCACAGAATAATTCTTTCTTGGGATGACAGTTACACCAGACAAGAGGTTTTTAAGATGTATTTCTATCTCATTTGTCACTTTTACACAAAGCACAGAAAAATCCAATTCCTCTACTATTTGAAACAGAACCATCCTGTTTATCTGAAAATAGATTTTTCTGGTGAAGAGAAATTTTGAACTTGTTTTGAAAAGGAGGCAAACTTTGCTAAGGACAGCTGGGTTGCTAGATTAGATAGGACAAAAAAAAAATCAGTATCTGAACTGTTACAGAATATATGGCAAACATCATACTAGTAGTTTTTCTTTTTCTTCCTTGATCTGTGACATCAATTCATGAGGATATAAGTAAAGAACACACGATTAAATTTTAATATTTTTCATCATTCTTTTTGAATGCCATGTATATTTAATGCACCAAACCAACATTGTATAGTCAGGAAACACGCAAAATATCTTAATCTAGTGAAAAAAGAAGTATATACTTAGATAGACAACAAGTGTAGAAACTACAGGTCTTCTGGCAGGACCTCTCCAATTATCTGAGTTAAGTATTAAGTAAAAGCCCAACAGAAATCCTATTGGAAAGTTGTAGTTCACACGGACAGCACTAGTCTGTAGCATCAAATACTTACTGCACATTATAGTGCCGTGCTAATTTTGTCCTATTAAGCAAATAAAAATTCTCACAGAAATATACAGCAGACCTTGAGAACTCTTCTCATAGCTTTTCGCAATTAAAATGTATCTTTATTGGATTAGTAATAGAATTACCTCATGATTGTTAATGTTTTCCCTTGCACTTTGATACCGTCTACAGTTGTCAGATAATCTTTCACGAACATGAAACATCCAACACAATGCACACAGCTCTCTGAACCAACCTATGACACAAACAGGCAATATGGTGAGATTCTATTTAAATAAATAAAGTAAAACAGAAGAGATTTTTAATGGAAGAAAGCAATTAGCATTATCTTAACAGTAGTTAAAGAAAAAAAAAAAATCACTCATTCTTAAGTTTTCAATAGTGCTCTGCAGCTAGAGCTCTTTAGTTCTACTTACTGTTCATGTTCTTTTATGTCAGATCTAGAACACACATAACAATCCAGCACAGCAACTTTCAGACTTTTCAAGCAAATAAGAACTTCTTCGCACCTGTGGGTTCTCATTTGTGTTCTTTTTTCCCCAGTTCTAAATTATTCTACTTTATTGCATACAGACCTAAAATTTTACAGCTAATATCATCAAACTGATGGTCTCCAGATGTAGATCTACAGAAAACAGTGCGAAAATTGGAGTAACGAAGCAAAGTCCCTGGGAATGGACTCAGCAAAGGTAGAGATCCTTTCATTCGAATCTATAAAGAAATAAACAAACAATCAAAACTGAAATAAAAACCAGTTAGAAGTTTTGTATGTATCACTACTAAGTGTACAGCTTCTCAGTTATTAGCAGAATACTACCAAGATCAGTAAAATTCCCTTAAGCTTATCTTCCAATGTTTTCAAATCAGTATTCTGAAAATTCATTTAAAAGAATATGTTCAGGATGACCTAGGGCACTGTCGTGGTTTAACTCTGGCTAGCAAAATACCACGAAGCCGCTCTCACAAATCCCCCTCTCCTCCTCCAGTGGAGGGGAAGAATCTGAGGAAAAAGAAATAAAGAAGCTCGTAAAATTGAGATAGGAACTATTTACTAATTAAATATAAATCAGTATATACAGATACTACTAATAATAAATAATCAAAATAGTAGAAAACGAAACATATAGTATAATATATACGGTATGATACAATATGATACAATTTCCCACCATCCACTGACCAATGCACACCCAGATGTTGAGGGATGAAAATCAGACCCAGAGACCCCGAGACCCACAGCCCGAGAGCGATCGCAGCCCGAGAGCCGCGGCCTGAAGGCCGGAGCCCGGGAGCCTACGCAGCGGATTCCGAGCGAACCTTATCACTGATAACACGGCCAGAAAACTCAAAACAACCCAGCAGCTCCCACACGAATGAGCCAGCACAGGAGTTGGCAAAGCAGCTAAAGCAGGAGGGTTAGCAAGTGCCCCGAGCGACGAGCAAGGGAGTAAGGGAGAGAGAGAGAAGGGCAGAGTAATGGCCACTGGACCCCCTTCCCCACCCCAAGAGACCGGAACATGACGTACTATGGAATGAAATACTGCCTTGGTCAGTCTGGGTCAGCTACAGTATCCAAAGCGGACAAAAGACCTTGAGTTCAGTACAGGCCATCCCCAGCACCAGCTGGGGCCTTATCAATGTTTTCACTTACTGTCCAGCAACATAATTCCCTGGCAACCAGAGTAAGGGGAGTTAACCCTTTCCTGACTGCACCTAGCACAGGCACAAAAAATGCATTTGCATGGTACTCATGATCACCATGAAATACAAGAGCAGCAAAGTAGAACAACTAAGATCGCAAGGAGTGTAAAAAAAATAACATCAAAGTGCAGATGAGAATCAATGCTTTTGCAATGTAATTACAAGCGTGTCAGTAATATTTATGAGTGATAATCAACTTACAAGAAAACAAGATAAATGCTTACTTTTTGCATAACTTTTCTTGCCCACTTCAGCCGTGCAGTATACCACTGTGCTGCAGGACAGGAACAACAAGCAGCCCGGAAGAGCAAGATAAGTCGCTGAAGAACTCCTGACACTTTCTGACGACTTTCTCTCTCAATTTTTAAAAGAATGTCATTGCACACTTCCTGAAAAAATGCAAATTCCAAGAGAAAAACAAGCCCCAAAATCAGAAAGGACATAGACGATAAGAAATCTGACCTAAATGTCATTTCTGCTCCTAAGAATATTTCCTTTCTTCTTTACGGCATAGATCCTTTATGGAATAAACACAGAGGCACACATACTTTATCAACACTATGGTACTATTTAAGTAAATGAATGAACATGATAAAAACAGACAGAAAAATGAGCTGAAAGGAACCTCAATAACAATCATGATTATTTCATAAAGACATTCAAACAAAGACCCAAGAAACTTCTCTCATACATGCTTACTTCACTGAGCGAAGCTGGCTGAGGGCAGTATAATGGTGGTGCTGGGAGATAAAGCCCATCTGGAACTAAACCATACAATTTGCTGCTAAGATCCTTGGCACAATCCATCAAAAGCTGAAATGTCTCTGAAAGAATATCAGCATCTGCCATAACAGCTGCTTTCAGTAGTTCCTGTATTGAACTATAAAGAACATCTGCATCTTCCTCTTCAATGGGATCTATAAAATATTAAGCACAGGAACCGATAAATTAACTCAAGGAATTTATCCTTCATTCTGAAATTATGAGGCTGCATTATCAGAATTTGCATTCGTCTATTAGAATCTACACATTGCATCTACTTGCTTTCAGATAAGTTCTCTCACATTTGAAAATGGTATTCAATTATTACTTTTACTTTTTGCCACATTAAGGGGAAGCTATTGCTTTTCTAGACAGAGAATTAAACTTTTCAGCCATCCATTTCTTGGCATAAAATTCTGGCAAATCTTTCTCACTGAGCAGGCATAAACTAGGTAAATTATTAGTAATGACTATAACAACTCTTTTATCAGTGAGCATGATGATCAAGGAAAAGATGTATTTTTTTGATCTCTTTAACGTATTACTATATTTTTTTCTTCACCTCCGAGAAGTAGCAGGACCTTTAACATACATCGGTAGTTGGTTCCTGAAATTCACAAAACATTATACCACTCTACTTCCATTTCTACTCCTCCTACTTGTCTTGAAATATGTGCTACCAAGTACTTCCACTACCTATCATACTTACCGATCATTACATACAGCATGTATATGTGTGTGTTTGAAATGAAATCCTTCAAAATGAGTACAAAAGAAGAATCTATACAGTGTTTGGGATATAGCTTAGATAAAGATTAATTAACATGCATCTGCTGACAGGAACTTGAAATGTGATTTCCAAACACAAAAAGAGAGTAAGGAATAGAGATCGTGCCAATAAATGTCCTGTAAAATGTAAACAAGAACAGGTTGATCTAGCTAACTGTGGGAATTTCAGCAGGTTATGTGATAAAAAGCTCATATACAGACGTACAAAGGAGCAGAGAGACAACAGCAGGCAGTGGAACCTGTATAATATCAAGACTCATCTACTCACAGTCGAAAAATCAACCTATGAAAAGCTATCTCCACAAGCCCAGAGACACACAACAGCAAATTATGTGCTCAGAGAAACAGACATCCTATCCAGGCACTTCCCAGGAGAGCCATCAGCCCCAGTGTGCAGGTATGAGACCCATCAAGAGAAGCCAGTGGGAGTGGCTCTCTTCAGTACTTTTGGCTGGACAGGGGTTACTGTCAAGAAGAATAGGATATACTATAGGATGCAGTGCCAGTCTTCTGGGATTGCACCAGGCTCATTACAGGATCTTTAAGAAAGAAACCAAAGGTATGACAAGGAGTTGTGGCAGCTTCACCTCTGCTGGGCCCTGTCAGCACGTGTCTATGTTCCTGGGTGAGAGACTCTCTATTCTGTGTGTCTGTGCACAGGATTTTAAGTGTCAGCAGCTGGAGTGGGACCATGGGTCAGAAAGCCTCTGTGTCTGCGATGCCAAGCAACTGCTGAGCCTGGAGTTAAGTCAAATCAAGTTCCAGCAACTGGAGTGGAACCATGGGTCAGAGTGCACATGTATCCACAGTGACAGCAACTGCGGCAAGTGAGGAGGCTATGTAAGTGAATGTTTGAGTGACATAGCAAGTCAGACTAACCAACGGGTAAGTGAAGCACCCCAGGAACTACAGGTGTGTGCATCTCACTCTTGCAAGAGTGAGACTACAGAAGCTAGCAGTGTGACTGGAGGGAACAGTGAAGACCTGGCCAACTGCCTGAGAGATGGCTGCAAGACCTGCTTGTGCTTCTGCATGACTGTAAGGGCAAGAGAAGGGAATGAACCAAGGGAGTTGTGTGGACCTGTCAGGAAGACAGTGTGCGCACAGGTGTCTGTGTCTCCAGGGGTGAGGCACCTGGAAAGGCTGAGGATCCCAGACCAGCTAGCTACTGAAACAACTGTATATTCAAGGCCCACTACTGTGGGAGTGTGTAGACTTTGTGTACATGGGGGTACAGGGTATCTGCGAGTGGGTCTGTACCAGAAAACAGAGTGGGGCTGTGGCTCTGAGGGCTCATACATGCAGACGCACTCAGCTACTCGTTGCAAGGCCGGCTCTGGAGGAATCCACGTTGTACATATAGGTATGTATAGGCAGACTTTTATCCTGACCAGCAAGAGATGGAAAGGGGATGGAATTGTGTGACTGCTGAGCATGTCTGCAGGTGCTGAACTGTGTGGCCAGCGGTATACAGGTGCTGTATATGCATGTTTGTGTATGTGCCTACTGGAAATACATTCTCCGCCTTGCTAGCTGTTGGACCTGGGGACATAGAGGTGTCAGGCTGTTAAGATACCAATCCCTTCCCTTTTAACAGAAAGGAAAGGCAAAAAAATCAAACAACATACTTATTTTAAGTATGATGATACCTTCCATACTGTTAATACATTCACATTTACTTCAGGGCATATTTTTGGTTGGTTTTTTTTTTTTAAATGCAGCTTCTGTTTTCTTCCAAACTGAAGTTAGTAACAAATATAGTTAAATAAGGTTTTGGCTGATATACACAAAGACAACAAGATTGACAATATGGTCCATTTTTAGAATGATCAAACCGCAACCCCAAATCCAAACCCTTGTAAAATTAAAGTATTTGAATACATTGAAACAGCAATGCACACACTGGGGAAGACAAGGTAATTGTTTCATTTTAAGACAGCATATAACACAGAATATGCAGTGAAATAACATACAATATAAACACAATTATTTATAATTTTACATACCTGTAAACTGCTTGTATTTAAGACATCCTGATGTTTCAGTAGTAACTGGCCGTCCTAACAAAGACTGCAACTTTTCCTGAAAAGTCTGCATTGGTGATAACCTTAACGGCAAGTGACACTCTGTGGTTTTCAGTCTGAAGGTACAATAAGAAACTGCTCATTAATAACAAAGTAAACCCCCTAGATAATCTAATCAAAATCTGTTAAATCAATGTCTAAGACAAAATTAATAATCTTAATATGTTAGGTCCTACACCTACTAGGAGACTGGTAACAGGAATTTTGAGGCCTTGCCACTATAAACTTCATGCAAATTATATTAATAACAAAATACAGTAGACTAATGCCAAGCTCAAATTTACCTTGAGACTTGATCAGAGTTCTGACAATACAGCTGGTAGGCCACACCAATTGAAACAGACAGTTTCCAGTCCCCAAGTCTATTTGTTAACCACACAGCCTCTGGAATGAGTCCACCAATAAGGAACAAATCAAGAGCATATTCAGCTGTCCACACAGATGAAAGGTGCTGGTCCTTGACAGCTCTGGTAACCAAACAGTGTTGCAGTGGTATAATACGAGGAGATACGTCTGTGACACAAAAAACGCATTTTAAAGTTTAAATAAATTTGCATGCTATCAGATGAATAATCTAGAATTTATATGTTCACATTGCATTTGGGTTCATTTCAATGTAAAATTGTTCTTCACTTTATTAGAGGTGCACTACAGGGTTTATCTGCAGCAGGCAGATAGAGCTTATACCATGGTGTAATAGTGAGGTCAGAATGGGTTACTTTTCCGCTTAATAATGTGGGATATCCAAGCACATGCAGAACTTGGGGGTTATTCTTACTTTAAAGATTTCACCATACGATGGAACATTTACAAGTGTGCTACATATGTTTATATATTGGGTTTCCGTGGCAAGGTTTTGATAGCGGTGTGTAGAGGCAATGCCAGCTAGCCAACCCAACCAGCGACAGTGGTAGCACCTCTACAATAACAGAGGTAAGAAGGGGGGGGGAAAAAAAAAATTTAAAAAAAATCTGCAAAGATAAATTGTAGCCAGAGACATTAAATCACTTTGAAAAATTAACTCTGAAACCAAAAACTTCCTAAGAAGGGAAATCTTTAAATAGAATCTCTTGCAGAACATAAACCATCCACTGTGATAAATACTCTCAGAAAAATGCTGAAGAGCAGGTCTTAAACCAACAAGTATTACTTGGGTTCAACAACAACCCAACTTGACAATCTCGGTTGTTCTGATGATACGGTGTCCAAAGCATTTCAGAAGCTAAGAGATGGACTGTCAAATAAGCTAAAACTGCTTTCGTCTGGCTTCTCAGTTTGCATCACACCGCAGCACAAATTCAATTCAACTATTTGTTAAGCACTGCTTTTCTCTCACTTTTGGGAGGATCAAAGTCAGTCAGAGACACTTCTTTGGGCAAAAATAGCGCAACAACCATGACATTCTAATGTTGCTTCATTTAGGTGAAAAAAATACAGCATCCTTTTACCTGAATATCAGATTTAGATCACTAACTTCAAAGCATGGGAAAAATAAAAAAATTTAAAAAATTGATTAAAAAAAAATCAAGACACTGGGAGACAGTCCTGAAGGGAAAACGAGCCCAGGAAGGCTGGACATTCTTCAAGAAGGAAATTTTAAAAGCACAGGAACAGGATGTAGCCCTCTGCCAGAAGACAAGCTGGCAGGAAAGAAGACTGGCCTGGCTGAACAGAGAGCTTTGTCTGGAACTCAGGAAAAAAAGGAGAGTTTATGACCTGTGGAAGAAGGGGCAGCCAGCTCAGGAGGACCACAGAGGTGTCATGATGTTATGCAGAGAGAAAACTAGAAAGGCCCCAGAACCACTAGAAATTGATCTGGCTACTGCTGTAAAAAACAATTAAAAATGTTTCTATAAATACATTAGAAATGAAAGGAGGGCTAAGGAGAATCTTCATCCTTTACTGGGGGAAACAGTGACAAAGGCTGAGGAAAAGGCTGAGGTACTTAATGCCTTCTTTGCCTCAGACTTTAATAGTAAGAGCAGTTGTTCTCCGGGTACCCAGCCCCCTGAGCTGGAAGACAGGAGTGGGAGCAGAATGAAGCCCCCATAATTCAAGGAGAAATGGTTAGCGACCTGCTGCACCACCTAGACACACACAGGTCTATGGGACTGAATGGGATCCACCCAAGGGTGCTGAGGGAGCAGAACTGCTCACCAAGCCACTTTCCACCATCTGTCAGCAGTCCTGGCTAACTGCAGGGTCCCACTTGACTGCAGGTTAGCGTCCTAGTTTGTATCAGGAACAGTGTGGCCAGCAGGACCAGGGCAGGGATTGTCCCCCTGTACTGGGCACTGGGGAGGCCGCACCTTGAATCCTGTGTTCAGTTTTGGGCCCCTCACTGCAAGAAAGACATTGAGGGGCCAGAGCATGTCCAGAGAAGGGAACGGAGCTGGGGAAGGGTCTGGAGCACAAGTCCTGTGAGGAGCGGCTGAGGGAGCTGGGGGTGTTCAGCCTGGAGAAGAGGAGGCTCAGGGGAGACCTGATTGCTCTCTACGACTATCTGAAAGGAGGGTAGTCGTTTCTTCTCTTTCTCTTGTAGAAAATAAGCGATAGGACAAGACAAAACAGCCTGAAATTGTGCCAGGGGACGTTTAGATTGGATATTAGGAAAGATTTCTTCACTGAAAGGGTTGTCAGGCACTGGAACGGGTTGGAGGTATTTAAAAGGTGTGTAGATGTGGTACTTAGGGACAGGGTTTAGTAGGGGACTTGCCAGTGTTACATTCACGGTTGGACTCTATGACCTTAAAGGTTTATTCCAACCTAAATGACTCCTTTCTATGGATGATGTAATTCAATTGCACACACTGAACTAACTATAAATACCAAAAATATTTTCAAGAATCAAGAGATGCAAGACATTAATCCCACACATAGACACACACACCCATCAACAAAAATATCTGGAAAATCTAAGTTATTTTACCTTTACAGCTAATGGTACTGAAACTACAAATCATCAAGTTAAAGCATAATAGCATTGGTATACATGTAAAAAAACTACACAAGTTCAGCACAGCAAATTAAACTGTTTTTAGAGAAAATACCTTGTTTGATGTGAAGCGGATGCAGGATGTCAACATTGTGTGGAGGAAAGATATAGAGCAGCTGATTTGTGAAATAAGCAGCCATGAATCGTGCCATGGATCGAATCACAGCCATAGCAGTTTCACTATGAATATCTGTTACCATCCACAGTTCATGCTGAAAATACTTGGTATCTAAAAAACAGTATCAAATTAAAACACTGAGGAACTTTATTTTAAATCTGAATGTTAAAATTGTTTAATCACAACTATCATATTATTTAATTTCTTGACAAGCTTTCAGGACTTAGAGCTTAATTGTTTACACTAATTACACATTATATTAATATTAAAATACTTTTATACTATGTTTTTCATGGCTAGAGATGGACCTCTAGTATCTAAATTTAGATCAGCACTGAGTCAAAAAACCTGCTTAAATTTAGAAATTTAGATTTCATACTCTGACTTAACAGAAAAAAAAAAGTTACAAGCATCTGCAATGAAAAATCCCACTGTCAATTTAGGACTGATGACCAATCTAGAACCCAATATTTTATCATGTTGGATCATAAAAGAAGTTAAATCAATATCAAATGAAAACACACCATTTTCCTCTTATTTTTCTTATCCAAGGACCTTTCTCAAGCATATTTCTTACTAAGAACATTTCACAGGCCATGCTTTCACTATTAATTGTACAATGAAAGTTATCTGAACACTTAATCCACCAACAAGTGCAGCTGAAACAATATCTGAGGATCAGAAAAAGATCTTTATTCAGTGAAAACAGACTTCAGTCCAGTGTAAAAAGAAAAGTGAGCTGTGAAGTGTTTATGTGATGGCACAGAAATTAGACACTAGGTTATTCAAACAGTATCAACATACCTTATCACACTTTTATGCAATATCAACATACCAGAAAACTTTTCCATCTGACTCTCTGAGAGCTGTGATCGCCTTAGAATCTCTCCTACCAGATGATCACAGAGTCCCTGAGCCTCACGCAAGTTATATTGATACAGGTGGCAAAATAATATTGCAAGATAATATCTACTCTGAAGAAAGCATGTTCTTTTTCCTCCTGCATTAAAAGAGAAAGAAAGGGAAGGATTCCAGCTGGAAAAGAAACAATAAACACAAAACCAGAAAGAGTTGTTTTGAACATACTAGTTCATCCTTCTCCAGAAACACATCTATGCAAACATACACTCTGAGAAGTAGCAGAATCCAGGAGCAGCTATTTTAGGAGATGTGATCCTCCTACAACCTTTAGTTACTAGTGAGTTACTGCTCATCCACAACAGTTTTACTTCTAAAGATCAGGCAGTTTTTAAAACAATGCAGTGTATAATTATTAAGACACAGCAAAGACAGGAGAGCTCAAGGGAGCCTAGCCTTCAAAGAAGGGATGCCTAAACCACAATGAAATTGCTTAGACATCCACCAAGCTTCCAACATCCTAAATTCTTTCTGCATGAGGTATTCCTCGTGCACAATAACCAGCAAAAATTGTTCTCATGATTCCTGGGAAGAAACTCTGGAATATCCATTTCAAATCAACTCCTAAATAAACTCCTGCTAGAAATTATTTTGTTCGGTTACTCCCCAAACACTGTGTCTTTAAATTTTACACCTACTAAAGGAAATGAGCTTTCTTCATTTGTTTTTCGCTGTCTCTTTCTAGCTCAGAAGTACACCTAGAGCTTTTCTGTACCAAGTACATCATAATCACATGAATACTCTGATATTCAAGTAGAAATGTGTGGAATTTTCTCAGGGTGCAATCAGACTTAAGTCTGACTGGTCTCTATTCAGATCTCATATTAATTTCAAATATGCATCCTTTATGTGTCTTACAACCTTTTTTTGAAGATCAGTCAAATAACTACATAAAGTGATTCCATAACTTAGCCCCTCCATCCCCACAGAAGATTTTATCCCTCACCTTTTGTCTTGATTTCACAAAGAGATCTTTTCCAAATGTCCACAGAGTCTCTGTATGAGCCTAAAAGGAACTTCTCCTCACCTGCAGAAGTTACATATGTAACAAATCAAACACTCTATGTACTTTTACACGTGCAGACATGAACTCACATCAGTATTAGATTTATGAAAAGCAGAGTAAAATATGTGAGACCTCAGCATACTTCTATTCTCAGACCTAAATCTAAATTTTGAGCATCTGAGAAATGACGACTTTGAATACCTCTCCCTTTTTTTTTAATTGCTAAATCACTATTAAATGAAAAAAATCAATTCAAGTTATAATCACTCCCACAAGGTTTCCAGTAATTAGGTTATTTTTTCAGATTACACAAGGTTGTAAGTTTTAACTACAGTTAGAAACTTCAGTATTCAAAATGCACAACAGTTTATTAATAGGGAAAAGCATTTTCTCTTATCTGTTTTCATATTTCCTATGATGTGGAAGATGTTTTATCACTGTAAAAAACAGTTGTAAAATTACTTGTGAAATTTCACGCAAGTGAAACATATACGTTATATCACAGTGCAAAAGCACTTTCGAACAATAGGGCTATGGACTGTTACACACTTCATCTATCTGTCACCCCTCCACCTCTATTCCCATTCCAATTTTTAATCCTCCATACTTTTACAATTACCTTTACAACAAAGAGCACAGCTCTAGAGCAAAGCAGGGGGAAAGGGGGCAGCAGAAAAAGCACTATCATGGAAGAAAAGACAGGGATAAATGTGCCCATCTGCCCTGCTTATGAGCAGCTAGCCAGTTCAGGTATTGGCTGGCCCATCAGCATACATGTTACACTAGCTCATCCATAAATCATGCCATGTTTATTTGGCAACTAAATGTAAATAAAGAACATAAGGAATGGGTGGAAGAGTGGGAAGTCACATCTGTTGTTAGGATGAGTGAGAGACACATGAAGGAGCTAATGCATTGTACAGAGTGATTTAAGAAGAGGAGCTAGAAGTATAACTAAAGGGAGAGAGGAAACAGAATTGTAGTGGGAATGTAAATGGGAAGGTAGGCTGTGTGGAAGAGGAAAGGAAGACAGAGCAGAGAAGAGCAATGTGTAGAAAACTAGGCTATAACCATAAACCATTTGCAAAACAAATACGCCAGATTAAGTCTATTGCATTAGGTTACACTAAATTAGATGCTTAGCTGAGGCTGACTACATTCACGTGCACGACATGGTCAGGCACACAGTGATCACATGGAACGAACTGGATTTCTATGTAGACACACTGTGATGCCCATCATTTCAGAGGAATTAACATAGTACAAATGAGGTCAGAATTCAGATCCTCTATGAAATAATGGAGACTGAAGTCAAAATAGTCTTTTTACTTAGCTCAACCAGCTCTGAAGATTATAATACAATATACAGCTATGAAGTATTTAAGAGAAGTTTCTGATCAGAATTTTAAGAAAAGTCCCACTATTAATGTTTATTAAATCTGGTAGTCAGTTATTGATTGTTATTAAGTTCCACCTACTTTTTCTAGGACTCAGTTAACCATGCAACTACCTAATATTTGTAGTTCTTTCCAAAGTACTAACCAGACACAGAATTAATCTTCAAATGATGTTCTAAGGCCACTCCTGAAGACTGAAGGATCGCTTGTATATGACTTAGAAGTGATGAGACAACAGACTCTTCTTCTGAGTTCTTATTCACTTTTCTGTTCAGCTGCACCTGATACCAAACCACTTTCTTATACAGTAATCGCCATAGTACAATCAACCTGTAGTTCAAGAAATATAACATTATCATCAAAAGTTAACAAAGTTACTTACATGGATTTCTTGTATTTTGCATTATATAGCTGAAAACCAAATTATATTTTATGTTATCAACTACTTTCTTGACTTCAGTTATGGGGAAAAAAAATTAAACACTTCTTGCCTTGTTTTTTGACCAACAAACATTGATTTTTCTGAATTTCTGTAAGTGCAGCCATATACTTTGAGCACCTACACTCACCCAAAATGAATCCCTGGCTATCTAAACAACAGGGAAATGAAATAACCTAGGTAAACCTCAAAACAGGCATCAGTGTCTTCATAAACAAAAGAGATTAAAAATACAACGAAAGCTTAACACCGAAAAGCAAAGACAGACAAACAAAAGACTGCATGTTTTTAGGTTTGGCAAGTCCCATGCTGCCTAGCACAGTACAATTAGAGTTACAAGCTTACATATGTAGTAAGCTTGCTGACAGAGGCAAATATACAT
The DNA here is from genome assembly GCA_027574665.1 of Rhynochetos jubatus. Classification (NCBI taxonomy): domain Eukaryota; kingdom Metazoa; phylum Chordata; class Aves; order Eurypygiformes; family Rhynochetidae; genus Rhynochetos; species Rhynochetos jubatus. Next base: position 70,529,438 of record CM050690.1, on the reverse strand, counting down.
TGCCAAGGGCTTGAAAAACTTGCACAGAATCTGCATCTTCTTCTCCAGTACTGTTTCTATTACTACCACATACAGAGTCTGTCATATGCACAGCGCTCAGTAGTTGGAGCAGAGTTAATCAAAAACATGGATTATCTTTTCAGAAACAACTAAAATTTGCCTATTCAATTTGCAATGAACACAGTATTATATTTTAAGCTTATTGAAGAAATACATTTTACTGTAGTAACATCAAGTTTGCCAGTTATGCTTCTTAGGTTCTAAATCTCTGGAAAGGAACAGCTTCCTCCTATTGGATTCCTTTCAGTTCTACAGAAGTGAAATACTCCGGGCATAATAATGTATTTTACAAATAATTGTATAGCACACTTCAGTGTAACCTCCTTTTAAGTTTATGTGTGTATCTTCAAACCAGAAACAGCTCTGATAGTTTAATAAGTTTCCACACAATGGGGTTTTTCTTATTGCTCATGGACACCATACCCATAATCAAGAGCAAACTTTGCTGACTAAACTGACATTGTAGATGCACTGTTTATGAGCAGCCTCTTGGCTCCACAGAGGTTGGTTCCCTGCATGGGAAGGAGTGCAATGGGCAAGAGACAGTAACAGCTTCTTAAGCTGCAATACATGGATTGATGATGCAATAGCAGACCTGGTGTGAGCTGTTAACCCACCAATTACCATGCTTTTCCACAGAGTATCACACAGAAAAGGATGCTGTAATTACTGTATAACTGAAAAATAAAATTCTTGTTCTAACATACAGAATCATAAAATTATTTAGGTCGGAAAAGACCATTAAGATCATTTTGTCCAACCTAGCACTGCCAAGTCGACCACTAAACCCTGTCCCTAAGCACCACATCTACATGTCTCTTTAATACCTCCAGGGACGGTGACTGCCCTGGGCAGCCCCTTCCAGCGTGTGACAACCCTTTTCATGAAGCATTTTTTCCTAATATCCAAACTAAACTTCCCCTGGCACAACCTGAGGCCATTTCCTCTTGTCCTATTGCTTGTCACTTGGGAGAAGAGACCAACACCCACCTCTCCAACCTCATTTCAGGGAGTTATAGAGCACAGCAAGGTTCCCCCTGCCTGAGCCTCCTCCAGGTTAAACACCCCCAGTTCCCTCAGCCCCCCCCACAGGGCTTGTGCTCCAGACCCTTCCCCAGCTCCGTTCCCTTCTCCGGACACGCTCCAGCACCTCAATGTCTTTCTTGTAGTGAGGGCCTAAAATTGAACCCAGAATTTGAGGTGTGGCCTCCCCAGTGCCCAGTACAGGGGAACAATCCCTGCCCTGGTCGTGCTGGCCACAGGCCAGGATGCCATTGGCCTTCCTGGCCACCTGGGCACCCTGCTGGCTCATATTCAGGTGCTGTCAACCAACACCCCAGGTCCTTTTCTGCCAGGCAGCTTTCCAGCCACTCGTCCCCAAGCCTGTGGCGTTGTGGGGGGTGTTGTGAACAAAGTGCAGGACCCGGCACTTGGCCTTGTTGAACCTCACACAGTGGCCTCGGCCTATCGGTCCAGCCTGTCCAGATCCCTCTGCAGAGCCTTCCTACCTTCAGGCAGATCAACACTCCCACCCAACTTGGTGTCATCTGCAAACTGACTGAGCGTGCACTCGATCCCCTCATCCAGATAGATCATTGCTAAAGATGTTAGAGAGCTGTCCCCAGCACTGAGCCCTGGGGAACACCACTTGTGACCAGCCACCAGCTGGGTTTAGCTCCATGCACCACAACTCTTTGGGCCCGGCCATCCAGACAGTTTTTACCCAGCAACAAGTACACCCATCCAAGCCACGAGCAGCCAGTTTCTCCAGAAGGAGGCTGTGGGAAACAGTGCCAAAGGCTTTACTGAAGTCTGGGTAGACAACATCCACAGCCTTTCCCTCATCCACAGAGTGGGTCACCTTATCACAGAGGGAGACGGGCCTAGTGAAGCAGGACCTTGCCCTTCATAAATCCATCCTGACAGGGCCTGATCACCTTGCTTTCCTTTATATTTTTTCCCCATGCAAAGCTCATTCATACCTTTTTTCTGTTTTCGCATCATTGTTTACTGTTCGTGGAGTCTCTCTAAGCACAGATTTCAGTGAGCTGAACTGCTGAGTAGTGCTCTCATCAAGTACTAGGAAAATAGGCACAGTGAGGGAGTCAAGTTCCACAAGAGTATTACCATGAGGAGATGAAAAACAATTCTCATACTGTAGTACGCACACACTATTTAGAGTGTGAGAAACCATTTTCAAAAGACAGAAGCATGCCAAAAGGTTTTTTGAGAACAACTGATCTTCGTGTTGTGTAAGCATCAGTTTTAAAGTTTGTAATGTCAGCTTTGTCACGTGCCCAGTCACACTGGCTCTTGAATGCCAATATAAGACAGTCAAACACTGCTGAAAATATTTTAGGACACAGTTCATCCAGTGAGTATTCTTCACAGACTTGTGTAAAGATGCATTCTGGTTCAGCAAAGAACATTTCACAAACTGAAGAATGTTGAAAAAATGGATAATGCAATTCACTGCGTAACTCAGCAATGTATCTTTCTCTTCCACATTTTTTGAAATCCCTATCTGCCATGCAGAAAGGAGGTTTTTCTGAATGGAGCATAGTTCCACTGATAATTTATCTCCCTCTTCAGTACTGTCCTTTGCATGGATAGTGTCAAACATTGATGCAAATTCTAAGTGGCCTTTATCAGCTTTATCAACAAATGAATGGATTCTTTGGCCATAGAAACTGGAAGGGCTACTGCTGAACTGCTTTTCATCATCTGATTCTTCTTCATAATCCTAAATCAGACAAAAATAAAGAAAAAAGCAACTATTTAATTGAAGTCTGTGGATAGCATAGTCTGCAAGGAATCACCATTCAGTCAAGTCTCACAAATGAAATCTTTATGCTTAATTAAACTGCTTAATTGCTATTAAGCTTAATTCACAGCAGCTTCATCTAGATATGAAACCAAATATGGTTATTTGGAATAGTTGTGCAGACAAATTAAATTACCTAACACACACACCCCTCCCCACAAAAAAAATTACACTGTAAAAACAGTAGTTTTTACACCAGAAAGTGAAACCCTGTCCTTTATTAAGCACACAGTATGAGGAACAGTTTGGGCAGATACCTGTAAGACACAAAATCCATTCAACTGAAACTCAGAAACTTCAAAGAACAAATCAAAAACCAAGAGCATAAAACAGAGCTGGGAAAGGCTGCACAGTAACTTTGATCACAGCGCCATTCTTGTAAAACACATGGACAAATTTTGGAATTGATGGAGGAATCCTCTAGAAAAAATCCTCTGGAGAGGATAAATATCTTACTTATTAAGGATAACAACATTGTACTTCTTATTAATATACTTTACAGACCCAGTGTCCCTTGTAGTGTAATGTTATGTTTTATTATAAACTGAAGCTGAAGTATTAAACTACAATAAATGTATAGGTAGCCTAATACATATTTTTCAAGAAGTTAATGCATTGCTGAAAAATGCTTAAAAATAAAATTCAAATTTGAAAAAAACCCACATATTCCTTATACCTATAAAGAAAATGGGAATTTAAACAATACTGATTTACTTTAAATAAACCTAGTAATAGCAAATATACCTATATTATTTGAAAAAATATTATTTACATTTAGAATACCTTAAAATTAAATAATTTGCACAATTATAAGTGGAAAAATGCTATGAAATACCCATAAATCCATGGTTTTCTCATTCATTTCTGTTGTGTCCTCTTCCAGGAATTTCGGGATGGTGGAAAAGATGGAACTTTGGTTTTGAACATGTTTTAAAAGACTAGTTTTTAAAGACAACAGTGACCGTAAACACAGAGGTCTCCCTTTAGACTGAAAGAAAAACAATAATGCAAAACAAATTATTTGTTTCTAACAATATAAAACCAGACACTTTCTAAACCAAACAAGGAAATTAGCCTCTTCTATAAAAAGCTTCAGTTTGCAAGTTCCATGCACAAAGGGAGCACAGGACAGCAGGCATACATTGCCCAGAAACAACCTATCGTTTGACCATGCTTCAGAAATGCAGACTTTTCTCTGCACCAGGCAACTCTGCTTCCTGCTGAAAGCATCTGCTTTCTTGATCCCTGAAATGATCCTACAAGTCTGCATGTATGTAGGGATTTCTTGCATTCTTACTGGTAACATATCTCTTTAAATCCCAAACCCCTGCCCACTTCTCTAGCTTATGCATGGAGCTTATGAATACCATCATAACTCATTTCTCTAAAAATCCCAAATACAAACTGAAATGGAAGAGAAGTTGTGTTCCATCAGCAAATTCTCAACTATGAACTTAATATCTATTATATCTACGTGGTTGGCAACAGTTGCACAACCTGTTCCTTCAAAGGTTTCCCTTCTCCTAGGCTTGGTTAAATTTAGAAGTGACAGAAAAATAAACAGGAATGCTTTAAACAATCTTTATTTGACCACCCCAACAGGGGGCCTGGTGGACACACGCACACAGCACCACTGGGACCGTAGCTGTCTGCTCTAAACCTGAGGCAGCCTAAGACAGAGAGGTTTTACAGAATCCTTTCTGCATCACTCTAAAAGAATGAGTTGGACATGGCTGTATCATAACTGCCAATGCTCTGAACCAACTCTACAGATACAGAAAACTCAATTTATTTTACAGTTCCAGAAAGAATATATAGGGACAGTTAAGACTGTCCCTTTTACACTTTACTGAAACACCACCCAGACGTCAAAGGAATAAAGTTTCAGAAAAACTGTATATTCATTTTTTTTGAGATCATCACTATTCTCAAAAACACTTCATAATTTGAAGAAATTTATACAAAGGCCACAGTAAACTAAATTAAGGTATTCAGTTTTGAAATTACACACTTTTTATACACATGAAGTTTTTATACTTAAAACCTACAAAATAATTCAAAACCCTACCTTAGAGTTCAGCAAATTCTGACGGATACTTTCAAGCCGTTGGGTTGAATCAAGCAAAAGGGATCTTATAAATCCTGAAGGTGAAAGGTTGTTCGGAAATCTAAGCACAGTTACCATGTATCCATCAGAGACAATGAGGTAGGGTAATGTTGAATGTGAAGCAACAGAGAATCTCTGTCTCATAAGGTCACTTTCAGAAGCTGAAGAACCAAGAGACTGACTAGAGTCTTGACAAGAAGCGTGATGCTGTCTAAAATACATCAAAAAATCAGAAAAAATATCACATGTAATAAACATTAACAGAATAGAGAAGAAATAACTTACGAACATTGACTACCACTCACACTACCATCCCAACAAGTCCATTCAGAATTCTAAGGAAGTGTCCAATTTTTTGTAGGATGAGCACTCTGGATAACACTATTTATGCCTGCAAGATGCCAGTATTTTGCTGCATTTGCAACTTTTTTGGCTTAAAAAGAAATAAAACCAGCTTTCTGTGTTCTCTTATTATTTCATTCATAACTATGATATGTAATTTTTGACAATTTGACATTTAATTTCTACATTGCACTTCCTTATCTAGCTCTTATTGTGTATGACACGTGCTTAAAGATGACATTTTAAGTACCTTCTAATAAAGTCATGTATAGAACCGATAAAAGTCCTTCAAGATCTAAATCTTGCGAAGTTTTTTCTTGTAGTCACTGCTTCCTGAGTTTCAGAAAGCTGAGTTGTGCCTATTCTAATATCAGCCCTACAGTATTTGAAATAATGTGTAAAATTACCGTTTTTAAAAATTGATTTCTTATAATAGTCCAAAAGTTAGTAGATTATTTGAAAAGAAAGTAGCTGCATACATTCAATAAGTAACTACAATTAAGGTATTTCATGTGATTTTTCAACCAGACAGTGTAAGAAGGTATTATAATGCTATGAACATTGCCATGAGATGTTACATTTACACACTGTCCAGCTTTAGTCACTCAGAATTAATAGGATTTTTTTTAATATTAAATTTTAGATTGTATTTTCTTTCTTCTAGTTATTCAGACTCTGTTACTTTTTCCAACTTTCCATTTATGCTAAAAAGTGTTACCAGAGATCCTTCTACTCCCCCATGCACCTAGCATGCATAATTTCAAAACTGAGACATGGAGTACCCCAAAAAACCTTTTACAAAGCAAACTAGCTTTTGTCCATGCAAATATGTTATTTACAAGATCTAATATGGAAATGGGATATAAAGTTCTGAGATAAAATTTAATAGTGAGCAGAGAAATACCACTGGATTAAAGTAAAACTGCACTTTCAGTACTTCCGTAAGTTTAATTTCTTCTTACAACATAAAAGGATGCTATTTTTTAATCACAACTAAATTCAAGCACTTTCAAAAAACAAATCACAACCTATACTTACATTGTCACAGTGCCAATTTTCATCATGACAAAACCATTATAAGAAATAGAAGAGAACTATGAATGAGAAACAGATATTGAGAAGACACGTGAAAAGCAAGAGTGAATTTGAAAGATGAAGCTTATGTAAAATGGTTAAAAAAAAGTTTGTAAGATATGATTTTATAACAAAAACATACTAACATTTTCAAAACCTTTTACCTGTATGATATTAGTGGATGAAATGGAATGAACTCTGCTGGTCCAAATTCTACAGAGCAGCCAGAAGTAATCAACGTCAGCAATTCACCCATATATGTCAACAAAATCAAAGATCCACGTTTTAACATGCAAGCCAAGAAAAGGCTATCAGGAGTCCAACTCATATCACCAACCCAGTAAGATCTAAATCAGGCAGGACAAAATATTTTTCTCTGTCAAATTTATGTATCAATATGTTAGGGTAGTTTAAAAAACCCAAAACAAACCACCACCACAAAAAGAAAAAAACCACATAATGCAAAACCAAAAAAACCACAATATCAATTACTGACCTGATAAACTTGGATGGGACCATGCTATTCTTGCTGCTACAACCTTTAAGGCTACCCGAAACAGTTACAAAATTCAGTGTGTTTATAAACAAAATCTGAGTTGCCTAGAAAGAAAAAGTGAATGTCAAGAAAACATAAATGTTTGTATCAAAATGTTATTATTGTAAAAAACAATTTCTATTACCAAGTTGTGCATTACGTTTGATGTACTAGAAACATTAATATAAATGAAAGTGACATTGCACTTCAATATTTATTACTAATTATTTATTAACTTCCATACTATTTCTACATTGGATAATTAATTATTATTATATAAATATATAAACCTTTTCAACATAACTTTTTCTAAAACCCTCAAAATAATGTAAGATCACTCTTCACCAGTCTTTTTGGTGAATAATAACTGGAGCTTTGAAGGACTGCATCATCCCATCCTGGTTCACTGCATAAGGTGGTCCATAATCTCTGTCATCATCAGCACTAAAAACCACATTAAGATTTGGCCTCTGAATTGTTAGAAGGAGTAACATAATGAAGTTGGAATATAACGTCCCATACATGTTAGGCTGAGGCCTGACTGAGAATCATCCAGATTCTTTGCAGATAGAATGCAGTAAGTGAAATTAATTTCCTTATTCTTGTATTTCTTGGAGAAAACTTTTTGGATCTTATCTATCATTCATACCTTTGGATCAGTTTGATTAACAGCTACTGCAAGTAGAAGTCCATCTCTTGCAAATGCACATAGCAAAGCTCCTCTTGACTTAACAGACACACACTGAGGAACCAAATCAGAAAGTGAACACGTTTGCTGCACCCAGTGGATCTGGTAGGGCAAAGAACTGAACACCAAAAGAAAGAGAACAAAACCAAGAGGTTACTCAGTTGTACTGGAAGGGGTGATTCATATATAGTAAAAAGCCTTCCAAGACAAAAAACACATAAAGCATGAACAATTAAAAAAAAATTTTAAAATCTGTTTTTCTTCCAGAACCTTACAAATGACAAATATTTCATATTTACATGAGTTTAAAAATTATGTCTGAGCACTGATAATTATTTTTATGGGACAGGAATTTGGGCTACATATACAGAACATGCAAAAAAATATAGAAGCATGGCATACAATTAAGGCACTTCCATTCTAGTCAGAACAGCTTCTTCAAACAGTATAACATCATCCAACACAGGAATACTCAGCATTCAGAAATTAAAATCAGCAGTATGCTGCTCTGCCCACAGAAACTGTGGATGCCCTGTCATTAGAAGTGTTCAAGGCCAGGCTGGATGAGGCTTGGAGCAACCTGGTCTAGTGGAGGGTGTCCCTGCCCATGGCAGGGGGGTTGGACTAGGTAATATTTAAAGGTCCCTGCCAACCCGAAGTATTCTATGATCCTAAAAATACTCAAAACATGACAGAAAACACAAGAAAGATTCCATTTGGAAGCATGCCACCTAACAGACAAAAACTAAAGCATTAACATGAAAAAATTAAGTAAACAACAGTAGTAATGAAATTGAGTGATAGTTGTTATAAAGAAATTACGAGTAACTTGGCTGAGAAACGTGGCTACACTTACAGGCTGCAAGTTCTGTGGTGTATATATATGCACTTCCACACTGTGTGTGCTATGCTCTATTTTGGTTTTTATATCACCAGCAAGGCATTACCATGCTACCGAGAAACTGAGTGAAGAGCAATGCTGCTCAGTAGGGCAAGGAGGACATCATTACTCAGTCTTTACCAAATGGGTATCGTTTAACAAAAGCAGTTGCACCACATCAAGCGTAGGGCAAAATTTTACCAAGTTACTCAAGTTATACCTGCCAAGGACATATCCATTTAAACTCCTACATACATGTATCTCACTTAGGAAGAGGAATGGACTACACACGCACTCAAGATTATTATTAATCTGCATTTTTAAGTGATTGTATCAGTGTAACTGTTTCAGCACATGGACCCAGATGTGATTAAGAAACACACACACACACTCTTACATAGTCCAGGCATAAGAGATGAAAAGGGGAACATAAACCAAGTAAAATATACAAATACGCATAATAAAGAAGAGAAAGAACTATTCAGGGCTTTTACGGATGCACAGTATGACCTAGTAATATAAGAAAAACAAGAAAAGGAAACTCCGTGATGCTAACACATGTGTGCAGGCATGTGGATGTATACACAGCCACCCACATACAATGATAAATACAGTCAAGTTTTATTCAGGCCTAAGTTATAGTGAAGTATGGAATACATACACAAACGCTGTTACATTAACCACATTTAAATACCTTAAAATGACCACGTAAGTTCATGTATCTGGATCACATATATGCATATATTGCTCATATAAGCATATATAATGTGGCATGCTATGAACATACATATGTAAACTAAGTAGGTGCCTATAACCACAGCATAATCCAACATAAATGTAAACGTGTTCAACTGCAGCTCTGAATTCCAGCTTCAAAGCACTTCATAATAAAAATCTTCCTCATAAGGTAATGTAACTTCAAATATCTCTGAACTTACCTAACATATTTAAAGCTATTTTCAGGCCATCGAAGAATCAAAAATGTGAGCACCAAGCATTGTCCAGAGTAAAACACGAAAGAGCACAAACAGCAATCACCCAGTATCTGGAAAAAAAAAACCCAAGCAAAACCAGAACAAACTCAAAAACATGGTTACACACAATTTTCTATTACATTGTTTACATATTTGATCAATAGTTATTACAACTCAGATTCAATAACATAATACAAACTGAACAATTAAGCCTACACACACCACCAAAGAAGTAGACATAGGCTCAAAATTCACTGTAGCTTCTGTAGCTCTGGTTTACTTAAAAGAGTAGTTGGTTACTTTAGGATTTATTTTTTACCTCATTTTGTATGAAAGCAGCATCCACTCCAATTTCTTTTTCTTCAGTAGAAGGCAACATGACCAAATCATCAGGCAAAATTTGCGTCCAACGCCCAGAGGAGTTTTTGTAAGAGGATGTATTTTCATGTTCTGTGCTCTCCCACAAAAGGACACACGCTGTTGGAGTAGTTAATAATGCCTTTCTGCCATCTCCAGATACATACAAGTACAATCTCATTAAACACTCTGAGTAAAAATAGAACAAACAAAAACGCAAAAAAAATGTATCATTCTAGTGACAAAAAGGACATTCGTCAAAGCTTAGGTAGCACACAAATTATACAAATCTAAAACAATGTGAGAATATAGCTTTTATTTGTGCAGTAACACAACAAAAGGAAACCCCCTTTCATTCTACTCCATTTTGCAAAAGACTAATTGAATAAAAACCTACCTTGTGCTGCTGTAACTACTTCCTTCGACTCTTTGACTGCCGGCACAATTTTCAAGCAGTCCTGATCTTTATTCCAGAGAAATAGCTCTCCCGTTGTAAGTACTCCTGACAACCAAGCACCTGTGTTCATTGGGAGGGAGAGATGTTTTGAAGGATATTACTGTGAATTACTTAAAATTACTTTCCTTCCATCTTAGCCACAGTTCCAAAGCCGACAGTGAACTGACAGATCCTTTAGATATTCTACCTTTCTAAACTGTTACACTTAGGAAAAAAAAAAAAGAGTTTATAATACATATGATACTATACTTAACCATTTCCTGATGTCGTTAAAACAACTACATTTCTCATTACTGACTGCAGCCGAGGTATTTTCTTCTTTGTCTTCCCTGATGCCAAGTTGATTTGATGTATATGTTTATCATCTAGAAGAAAAATAGCCTCTTTTTCCTGTTGGAAAAAAAAAAAGAGCATTCATTTTTTTATAATGTTATTTTCTACAGAAGCCTGAAAATAATGCACAGATAAAAGATGTCAGGAAAAAAGAGTTAAGAAAAAAGTTACAGCTAATATTACCATATTAACTCTTCCGTATATTTGCATTAAAGTACAACATCACATCTAGCTGCACCGTACAGTGATGATGGATTTGGTTCACAGGTTCCAAACCATGAAATTAGTTTTGCAATCATTATTAAAATGTTCTTTGAAGTACCTCAACTGAGCTACCTACCAATAAGTGACCACACAACAACAAAATGGACACTAGTTAACTCGTCTTATAGTGTTCAACTTAGTGAATTTTGCCAGTGATTTCAGTGATTAAAGGGTTACCTACTTAAATTCAAATCATATATATTAGAAGAAAAAAAAATTTGTCTCATTTTATCAGAAAGTTTAAGAAAGCATATCTTTCAACAGATGAGGGATGGAATGGGAAATAAAATCTGTTCATGATTTCCAACAATACACTGTTGTAAATCAGAACAACTACCTCATATAATGGACAGCCGTTTTGGGAAAGAAAAAAAAAATTCCAAAAATACTCCCAGACACTCCCCAGTCTTTACTGGAGAAATTTTGAATCTCCAGCCTCAAGTCGGTAAAAGAGAAAAACAAGCCATTTATTTCAATGACTCCTATGTAGGGTACATTCAAATCACTTCCCAAGGCTTTTTCTGCCCCTCCTGCCGATAAATGGAACTGCAAAGTGTAATATAATTAAAAAAACCTATTATTTACAGAATTTTATTTAGATAAGAGTTCATTACACTTACCTGTCCAATCCATGAGATGCGAGGCCATGGTTTTCTTTGCTTGATACTTGTAGAGATGAGCACATCTAGCTTAATCTCCATTCTTATTAAACCTCTAGGTAACCATCATAAAGAAAAGCAAACACTGGCTTTTTCACATACCTACAGTGAATCTGAAGAAAGAAAAAAACCCCAAGTTTTTTTTTATTTGGGAGGTGGGAGTAGAAGATGGAAATCTAGACCTAAACTCTTAACTATAGCAGCTTCCTGCTAAACACAGAAAGAACTGATCATCACCTGTATTTCCAATCTAAACCAGCTATTTTCACTCACGTAGCTCACAGGCTACTTGCAGTTCAGCCACGCAGATTACACACTTGCTCCAGAAGGGGTTGAGAGAAAGGAGCCACAAGACAAAGTACCATGCTAAAAGCTCTACTAAGAATGCAGAAAATGAGTAAAACATCCTGCAGCCTCCTAAGGGCAAGAGATCAAAAACTCAAGCAAAATACTGTCTGGGCTCCTTGGGCACAGAGGGTGTCATGGTTTAATCCCAGCCAGCAAATACCAGTTGCTGTCAGTTACTGGTAACTGCTGGCCAATACCACACAGCCACTCGCTCATCTTCCCATTCCTGCAGTGGAGGAGAATCAAAGACAAGGAGGCTCGTGGGTTGAGATAAGAACAATTTAATAATTGAATATAAACAAATATAATAGTGATACTAACAATACTAACCATACCAATAACACTAAGAATACCAATAATGCTAAAATTACTACTAATAATATGTAATAAAAATAGTACTACCACTAACAATATGTAATAAAAATAATGGAAAATAAAACAAATTATACAATTGCTCACCACCCACCAACCAATGCCCAGCCAGGTCCCAAGATCACACCAGGTCAAGGTGAGTGAGAACACCAACCAACCAACGCACCAACCTGGCCCCCAGCCCACCCCCAATTTATATACCTGGCATGACGTTCTACAGAATTAAATGACTTTCTGGTCAGTTCAGGTCAGTTGTCCTCCCTGTGTTCCTCCCTCCTTCTCGGGGAGCAGCACCAGAAACTGGGAAAGCCCTTGACTTGCTACACACTCTCCTTAGCAACAACTAAACACACCAGCTTTGTCAGTGCCCAGCCTAAAACCAAAGTAGCCTCACACAGCTCCTGTGAGGAAAATTAACTCCGTTCCCGTTCAAACCAGCGCAGAGGCCAGGCAGAGGGAGCAGGAGGAGGGCATCCCCCCTGGGTGCCACATCCGGCCGCGGGGCCGGGTACTTCCCCCACCGCCTCCGGGCGCCATCCACAGGAATCCCGTCGCCGCTTTTGCCCAAGCCACGGCAGAGCAGGTCCCTGGGGACAGACAGGAGATGGTGCGTGCCCAAACCGATGCTCACCGCGGTCGGCAGCGTCAGGGCGCGGATGGGCCCCCGCGTCCCCCCGGAGCCCCGCCGCAGCCGAGCCCCGCCGCCACACAGGCCGCACTCACCCGGCGCCGCCAGAACCGCCGCGGCAGGCAGGGCGGCGGGCAGCGCAGTGCGCAGGCGCGGGGACAGCCCCGCCCGCCGAGCGCGGCCGTCCGGGTGGCGCAGGGGAGCGGGGAGTGAGTGGGCGGGAGCGCGCGGCGTTGGTCCCCCGCGGTCCCCTGGCCGAGATCCGCGCACGGCTTCCCTCTGCCCCTGCCGGCTTGGCGGGCTCTGTGGGTCTCGTCGGAGCGAACTGCCCACGGAGAGCTGCTGAGCATCTCTGGCTCCGCGAGGGCCACGCACCGCGACCGCGCCGGGGGACAGGGCCCGCCGCTGAGGCTCCGCGCGGGAGCGTGTGCATCCTCCTCAGCGACCCACGGCCCCTGCCAAATACAGGCATGCAGGTGAAATGCACTAGGTAGGGTAAGCGCCTAGTTTCATCACCTTGAAGAAATGCCCTTATTCCGTTACAGCAGCTGTTCCCTCAGACTAGCTCTTCGTCCTCAAACCGCTTCAGACCAAGCCCCTTTCTGCCTTCCCTGACTCACAGGCTTGATCGAGGGTGAGTAACATTGGGATAGAAAAACCAACAGAACTAACCATCCCGTTGCTGGTAATTGTTAGAGAAGTGGTTTACGTTCGTTGGTTAGTTACTTGCCCCTGCTTATCACCATTTGTTTCATCTGCTGCATTAATCCAGCCCTCCCTCCCCTCCTCTTATCACAGGCTTCCACATCCCTCCAAATTTAACTGGGATACCCTTTTCTCCGTCTGAGTGCAAGAGCAAATGCTATGAAAACACAAGGCAATACCCATGGTGCAGTTACCAGCAATCATGTGAAAAAGATCAAAGGTAGCTCTTAACATACTTTGAAATACTCCCACTTTGAAAAACCTGTATTGCCAGAGGCATTCTGTTAACTGAAAAAGAAAAGCTGAAACCGTAGTCTGTGACTCATGCCTGTTCCCAGCTCTTCAGCCATTTCTCCAGATCTGAAATAGAAATCTACTTACCTAGATTATGGGATATGGCTCAACACAACATACTTCAATGCAAATATTAACATTTAGAAACATAAGCTAAATACACGAGGCAAGACTTTGGACGTCACCTGTATGGAGTGTGAACAGAACTGCAGTAACAAGATCAGGGTAAATGTACATGGCAGCCTTGCAGTGAAACAGTTATTAGCACGAAAGAGCTGCTAAACATCTAAAGATAGTATATATAGACAGATGGAATTATTTTTTTTCTTTTTCTCCAGGATATACAGTACTTCCTCTAAATACTTTGTGAGGGAAGTTCAACACTGACAGAAAAGGAAAGCCTGCATTAAGATTGCAGCTGTATTTTGATCTGACAAGAGGTAAAAAGAGAGATGTATTTTAATTTACATATGACTTCACTGGTGCATTCTCTGGCTGAAAATCATCAGAATGTACCTGGCACTTCACAGGCAAAGCAATTTAATGGCTGTACTTTAAACAAAACTTTAGAGCACAGTAATCTGAGCCGGTAGCAAAAGCTGCAAGTAGATATCTTGGTATGTAAAAAAATGTCTTAATCCATATTCACTTTTTCTGTTGTGTTGTTGGCCTTCTTTTCTTTTTTGCACACCTGTGATGATACATGTATCAACTACTTATTCTCCTGGAAGAAAGTACATTAATGTACTCTGCAGGCATGAAGATACTAGTTTCTTTCCTCCATTAAAAATCTATCTAAAGTCTCTGATTATTTACTTACAAGAATAGGTTATTTGAGAAAGACTAAAGACCAGCATGAACTGGTGTTGTGGTTTACCACTCAACTGCTCGCTCACCTCCCCTCTCTTCCCCAGTGAAAGAGGACAGTCAGAGGAAAAGACAAGGAAGCTTGTGAAGTTGAGATAAGAACCATTTAATAACAATATAAATTAAAATTATAGTGATACTGCTAACAATACTACTACTAATCAGTAACTAAAATAATAAAAAATAGAACATATGATACAACAGCTCACCACCTGTCGACTGACAGACAGCCAGGTCCTGAGCAGCAAGAGTCTGAGCCCGAAAGATCCCCAGAGCCAGAGCCCCAGGGCAGCAACCGAACAGGGAAAAAGCCAGCTGACCCCCAGCGATCTAAGGAATGAACTGGTCCCACTTCTAACAACCGCACCAAGAGCTAATGACCCAGCTATCAAGCTGGGAGAGCCCCCACTCACACCAGAACTACTAATGGGTTGTACCCCTTTATAGCTTGGTGGCATGAGGGTACACTGTGCACACGTGTCCACTACAGCCTTATACTGCTGTGGCTCTGACGTGCCAGGTCATCAAATCCACACAGTCCAGTAAACACGGTTGTCCCTCTCCTCCACCTGGCTGGAAGCAGGGCCCCTCTAAAAATTCTTGCAGCAATTTTCCTGGAAGAATCCCCACTGGTGAATGTTTTTCCCTTTCAATTCACATACTCATTCCTCTAAGTGCAAAGTAGGTTTTCCATCCCCCCTCCTTATATCCTCTCCACGATCACATAGGTAAAAACACCGGGTACCCTGTGATGGATACCTGCTGTATTCCCTTCTCTGAGCAGAGGAACTCCCAATAGCTAAGACACTGGCTTAAGCAGGTAGGGAGCAGAACATCTCTGAATTGCTTAAACTCCTAGGACAGTCTCTCTACAGCCAAGACACAGGCCTGTATGGAGGAAGAGAGACTCCTCATATTTCTGGCAGCAGTGAATCATCTCATCCAGTCGGCACCTCATCCTCTTCCCACAGTACTATTACAAGCACACTGGCATACGAGAATGGTGCGCTCCGCATTAATTTCTGCCATATGGGTTGTGTGCAGTGAACTTCACCTGGCTCTGTGGGTGCCCATGCATTGTTCAGGTCACAATAAACTATCTCCAGCACCGCTGGTTCCCTCAGGTACTGGATACCGTTCTCCATGCTGGTCCATGTGCCTGGGTGATGTGGCACACTTTCCTTTAAAGGCTATCTTTCCTTCATGCTGGTCAGGAGTTGTCTCCAGAGGCTTACATTTTGTGTCCTTCTTCCAATCGCTTTGTCAGTGCCCCCTTCTCCAGCAAGTGACCCCAACTGCTTGGCTTCTCTGCTCTCCAACTCCATGCTACTGGCCTCACCCCAGCAGCAGAGCAGCCAGGTGATATGATGACCTGGACAACAGCTGAAGTCCCTACGGGTATCCCGTAGCTTCCCTCAATGATAAAGATTGGGTGGTCACTACCGCTTCATTCTCTGTCTCTGACTCTTGGGATGGCCCTGCTCCCATCTCCTAGTTCATCTCTATATCTCAGGATGACCCTGCTACCTCCTCATCCTCTGGCAGACGATCCGATTTGAGTGTCCATTTCTTCTTCTGTATTGGGGCCGCTGGCATTGGTTGACACTGGCACAGGGGGTTTGCATGGCTGCATTGCACCCTGCAGTGGTTCGAGCCTAGATAGCAGGTGGACAAGCCGTGAGGGTGTGACGTATGGGTCCACACCGCCACCCTGAACATTAAGGTGATTCAGGTGGCTGCACAGAGCCTGCCTCTGCCCCGAGCGCTGGTAGCAGATGGGGCAGCATTTCCAAACAGTTCTTAAACTTTACAGAAGATCATGAGAACATTTAGAAGCATGCTGATCCCTGGCCATAGGTCACCCCAACCCCATGAAGTTTCCAAAATATTCATACGCCTTTGCCATTGGCCCAAGAGGGGAAAAAATTGGAATAATTTCTCCACATCCGCCCCAGCACTGAATAATCTCTCTTCTATAGGCTGAGTGCCCAAGGAGAAAAACGGAAAGGTGTAATTATTGAAAACCTCCAGGAGGTAACTCAAAGTACCAGGGTGCTGACAGTATTAAATACAGATATAGAAAACGGATTTCTCCCAACACCAGCAATACACTGACCAGCTTAACAAAACCCTTCAACCTGGCTCAAGCACGTAAGACCAGGATAATAAGCAGCACATAAGGCAGTAGATCCCACTGTTCGGTTAGCAACTTAAAGAGCCCCAAACTCAACGTCTGGATCAGGCACCACCGCATCGCTGTAACGAATACTTGTCACACACTAATCAGATCTGCCCTTAACTCTCTCGAGCGCCATGTTGGGTGCCAAAAAGAACTGTTGTGGTTTACCGCTCGGCTGCTTGCTCACCTAACCCCCCCTTCCCTCAGTACAGGAGAGTTGGAGGAAAAGACAAGGAAGCTCGTAAAGTTGAGATAGGAACTATTTAATAATTGCATATGAATGAAAATTATAGTGATACTACTAACAATACTACTGATTAATTAATAGAAAATAGAACATATAATACAATTGCTTACCACCCAGCAACCGACACACAACCAGGTCCTGAGTGTGAGTCTGAGCCTGAAAGCCCAAACAGCCAGATCCCCAAGGCAACAACACAACCATAAAAAAGCTAACAAAGGAGCTAACAGCACAGCTATCAAGCTAGCCAAAGTCTTAATGATCCCCCCAGGCCACTTCCGTGCCTGTAATCAAGAACTGTGCATGTGCACTGACACCATGGAATGAAACACTCCCTCAGCCGCTCTGGGCCAGCCGTCCACACTGTGAAGAAAAGCAGCTCTTGCCTGTTTGAAACCAGAATACCTTGTAATTTCTTGTGCATGTTACACAGAGTTCATGTTGTTGAATATCTACACAATGCATAGCAGAGACAAAACCAATTTTATTATAGGATGAGATTTTAAAATCTTAGGAAGCATGCCTACAGGATGATGTGTAGGCTTTGCTCCTTTCAAGGAATATACACACACTTTGGTGCTTGTGCATGGTAATGAAAGTAGACAGAGGTCACTTCCTGACTTTTTCATTTGATTTTAACAGATACAAGGTATTTATTAAAATAGAATAGGCAAAATCATTTGATGTGGTTTTAATACCATTCTTCCCCTTGCAGTACAAATTAGGTTGCTACTATCTGCAATTTCTTCCCAGATACTCTATTTACAGAGGCAGGCTGTGTTGAAAGTGATAGTTATGAAATAACCATTATCTTTGTTACTGAAAGACTTGCTAATAAACTCATACAGTTATGATTGCATCACTACATGCTGGTATGACCGCATTTACAACCTGACTCATCTACCTGCGCCTTTATCACCTTCTTGTCTTCTGCAGTTGTAATTTCTTTTTCTGATACTTGTAAAACAGCTATCAAGTAGACTTTACATCCTACTTTTCTCCATTACTTTATGTTAAGAAAAAGAAAAATATTTTCCAAATATTTTTAATCCTCAAGGGAAAGATCACATAATTCATTTTATTTTAATAGCACAAAAAAAGCTTTCCACTGTTAAAAAGTTTGGTAAAATTGAAAGAAACTCAGTTTGTCGAACTGACATTCTATAACTTGTAGATACCTTTCAAATGGTATGAGTATAGGCCACATAACTGATAACTGCAGCAGGAGAAACAAATATGTCAGAGTATCTTTCTGAGGATTTGTTCTTCCAGAGATTCAGTGCCAACAGCTTTTATTTCATAGTTCATTTTATCTGAGCTAATGGCTATTGTATTGGTCAATCAGTGAAGCTGTACTAATTTAGCCTGTAGTGATTTAAAATTCTCAATAGTAGTCTGCACCATTAGCGTCGCGCTCATAGACTGAAGTTCAACCAGGTAGCAACTAACAGCGTCCAAGCAAACATTTGTGAATCGCCGCCTGTAAAGAAAACATAGAATAATAATGAGCTACTTTTGGTTTCTGTATATTCATTCAATTAAGTTGGACTACAAAGTGGGCATTCTTTGAGTTTTAATGGAATAACTTATCAGCAAGACATCTGGCAGCTACTTTTAGTATTTAACTATTTATTAGAAAAACTGATTTTTGAAATCTAATGCTTGTGACTAGGTCATAATGGGAAAATAAATGAACTGCTACTATTTATCTGATATTAAATATAACTGTATAATGTTTCATTGTTTAAGAGCAACATGAAATATTTACTTTAATATTTAGATATTGCTTTAGATATGAATACAAGCAACATATGTTATTAATTTAGAGAGCCATTTAAATATGTAATATTAATATCAAATCACAATTTAGGCATTAATATCTTAGTAGATATTAAAATTAGACAACATTTACTACAGTTCTAATAAGTTACAGTATTTAAATCAGCTAACCATAAAAGACCAAAAGCATGAGAAAAGAGAGACATAAACTCTGTATATGAACAGGGGATAGTTAAGTGTCTATCTTCAAAAGAATCAGAAAAATTTACGGTTGCCTAGTTCTACTCATCATTTCTGAGACAACACAGTTCTGACCAAAGCTTGTACAGGCTATTCACAAAAGTTGCCAGTAAGAGATTCCATAATATACAACATAACCTGAACATGACTTGTTCAAGTACATAGCTATGTCCTTAGCTACAAACTTTTTCTAATACTTAAATGCTTTCCTGTTGCAGACTAAGCCAAAGGGAGTCTTGGAGACTGATTTTAGTCCTGGAGAATGATTCATCACCAATCTCAAAAAAATAATTTTGGAATATCTATCCCATGTTTAGTATTCTGAGAAAGAAAAGACAAGAACTCAGTGCTTCTAGGCTTTCTTCATTATACAGTTCACTGTTTCATTGACAACAGACCTGATTTGTATTTTTCCCAACTTGTCCTAGATTGCCTTAAATTTGTCTGTTGCCAAAATTTACAAAACAATGCTCTCAGTTCCTCATCAATCTTCAGTGAAGTGGAGAAAATTACCTGTATTAAAGTAGCTTATAGGGAGGACCCTACAAGCTTCTACCTACTGGCTCAGAATGAGGAGCCTCAGAAATCACTGCTAGGAAAGAAATACTGAACTCACCCAAAAGAAGAAAAACTTCGTGCATTGCTGAAGTTTACTCTTTTAGGGTATTTTAAATCTTTCACCATTTATTATTAGCACATAGTTGCCTTTCTTACCTCAGAAGTACTCTGCTTGGATCATGTACATATCCTGATAATAACACATGTATACACTCTAAAAGGTGTAAAGGCTTTTTCATTCTACTCCAATATGGGTCCTAAAAAGAGATTCCAAAATATTAATGAGATAAATGTTAAGGTGACGGAAAAGCCCCACAAACCACTGAAGTGTGTATGTACACACAAATTAACAGCTGTGGTAGTTTTTTATTCATTGTAACAAAAAAGTAAAAGAAGTGGGAATTCTATCTTAATCTGTGTGTAGTCTATATTTAAGTACTATTTTGACTTTTGAGTACTAAAACATTCATGAATTTAACTCAGTTTTCCACTACCTAACGGACTCTAAAGTTCTGTATAAAGATTTTAGGAACTTCTGAATTCCTTACACTGTAGGGATCTGGGTAAGAAGAACCAATTAAATTCTTCTTGCTCTATTTCTGTTTAAATTCTACAAAACAGAAGTTAAAAATAGGACATCTTATTCTCGATACCTATTGCATCACTAGATTATATAAGATGCAGTACTATAGCAAATTTTAATCATTAATAGGAAACAAATATAATTAATATAATCAAGGTGTGCTGTTCCTTCTGCAACATAACAGTTCTAATCTACTTAATCCTAAATCAGATTTAGGTGAAGTAAAAGCATTAACAAATTCTAAGAAATTTTCCTCATACTTAAGGCTGAAGTGAATAAAACCAAAAGGGGAAAAAAAAAAGAGCAACATAAGAGCCTTTTGGCTTTTTTGGCAGCATTAAGAGTAAAAAAAAAAAGGGAACTAAAGCTATAAAGTTGATATATTGCACCTTACATTACGTTTCCCACCAGAGATAGATCGTGATAGCAATTGAAAACAAAATTTTTGTTTTGTGGCTATTTCCTTACCCGTGCTTTAAACAACTGATCATAAACTTCAAGCAGCCTTGGTAATGGCACTCCAATTTCTTGCATGGTGTATGTTATAAAACCTACATCCCAGTTCAAAGTGCAGACCTGTTGCTCTAGAAACTGCACTAAAAAATCTGCAGGACAAAAATAATAGGATGCTTAAATTCCAACTTGTTAATGGATTCTAGCAAAGAAAGGCATTTCAAAGTGATTTACTCTGTTTACTTTTCTGTCTTCCACACAGTTTGTACCTTTCGCCTGTGAACCACATGTAAGGGTTTCCCCCAGCCTGCACTGAGGGAAGGATATGCAAAATTTAACTACATGCAAAGATGGTATTAAGCTATCAGCAATGCATGACAGGGATTACTCATACCAAGTACCTTACTGCAGTACTACCATGGAACGATGCTGTTGGGAAAAGTTCACTAACTTCTGTTTCAGCACAAAAGAACATACTACCATTTTATTTGCTACAGTAGTCAGCAACGCTACTGCATCTTCTATCATGCTTAAGTGTCAGTAAAAATTAACAATACATTGTTCAGCACTAGATTTTTTTTTACTAAAGCATTGTAAAAGAACATCGATAAATTCGATGCTCAAAACGTGAGCATCTCAAAAGCAGGAAGAAGCTCCAAAATGGATCCAGAAATCTCTGACTTCTGTTTTTATAATCTGCCCCTGCAGACAGCAATAGATACGTCAAAAGACAGCAGATAAATGTGGTTGCCTAAAATCTTATTGTATGTATAAATACACATTTTTACTTTGTACTTCAATACAAACAAACTTTACCACTTTCTAAAATGGGATCAGCACAGCCATTCATTCAAAAATAACTGTAGCTGCCTCATAAACATCATTTACTTCCCATTCATGGTGAAAAACTGGAGAATCTGCTTAAGTCCCTAGACACATTCTAGGAAAAGCTGCACCTGTCAAAACTACAATGGTTTTGTAATCACACAATTATACTGTGTTTACAAAATTAGAGGACAACAGGAATACTTTACCTACTTTTTGTCTAACCTCCCTCTCCTCAATCCCTTGTCAGTGTCACTGTAAAAATAACTAAATATCACAATGCTTTTGTTCTTGAATTCCTGGACAAAACTGAGAAGTGCTACCAAGCTCCCCTCAAGATCATCTTCATCACTACTGAGAGTTGTTGCTTCAGCTGCAGTGAAAAAATTCGCAAATAACTACAGTAATTATGTATCACAAGCATATAATTATAGATCACAAAATTATCAATATTCTTTCCTTTTATATTAAAAAAAAAGATAAATTTCTTAGGTTAGAACTTTTTTTAAGAGGCTAAAATGAAAGCTGAGACCCATTCTATTATGTGTATGTTAGTTTACTGTGCAAGCTAAACAACTTGCCTAAAGGAAAGTAACGAGGTGTGCCAGCATAGATCTTCCCAAGCAATACCATCTTCAGACTAAGTGCTTGCATTCTGTCAGCAGGGCTCAGAGACACACTATCGCTCAGCTCTGAAAGTGAAAAGGAATCATTTAGACAGAACTTCAGAAAAAGGTTCCACATTTATACACAACTACACCAAGGTACTTAAATTTACTACCAACACATCAAAATCTTCTGCTATCGTCAGTGCAGAATCAGCATATGGAAGTCTTTTTCTGGTGTGTGTGCACATATATTCACAGATTTTTACGTTTCCTTGAAGTTCTATGCAAATCTACTTAAAAAAAACCCCAAACTAAAATCCTTAAAAGCCACCACCAACAAACACACAAAAAAATCCCACTATTTGAACTTTTCCCTCAAATCACTGTCAGTGTTGCTTGCACAATGGCAACCTCAAGCACAAAATCCAAGGAAATAAACACCAAACAGGAAGAGACAGTGAATTACCAATCTATGGTAAAGGTTGAGGCAGATTATCGCAGGTGAGGGGCTAGGCTTGCAAGAGCTGTGCCCGCTGTTCTGCTTCCCTATAAATGAACTCCGTGAAGATTCTATAATCTTTGTCATAATAAATTTAACATTTTTATTATAATTTCCTAATACTGAAACCTTCAGCAAAAATTTCACAGGCATTCTGAAATCCACATATAATGGCATCTAAGAAAAGAAGGGATGAAATTACTTCTTAAATGCTATCTGGAACATGATTATTCCAGCCATACATGCAATATGCTCCAAGCTATAGGTAAAAACATACTTTCCTGTCTTTTAGGCACACAAGCCAAAAGTAGTAACATTAATGAATTACTAGTTAACTACACTTACCAAATATATTACAGAACAGTTCAGAAAAGATGCATCTCATTTGGACAGCATAATAGTAGCAGCATATTATCAGTCTTAAAAGGCTGTAATTGTAACATTTTCCTACAGTTCTAGCTTGCATCACTCCTATCCCATTAAGACCTACCTTTTTCAATGATTTCTTGCCAGAGTGTTTGAACCAAGATGGGATCAGAATGACCAGCACAATGTATAATTGCAAGCTTACATTCTGAGAGCTTAAAAGGGTCGGCAAATTCTCCATACAGCTGAAAGAAGAATGACCAGGTTTTACATTTTAAATAGGGTAAAAATGAAATTTTTTAAATCAGCTTTTCTTCAGGTTGTACGGCAGACATCAGTCTGGTAAAGGTGTGTGCTGGCTTTGGCTGGGACAGAGTTGATTTACTTCATTGTAGCTGGTACGGGGCTGTGTTTTCGGTTTGTGCTGCAACAGTGCTGATAACACAGGGATGTTTTAGCTGTTGCTGAGCAGTGCTTACACAGAGTCAGGGCCTTTCCTGCTCCTCACCCAACCCCACCAGCGAATGGGCTGGGGCTGAATAAAAAGTTGGGAGGGGACACAGCCAGGACAGCTGACCCCAACTGACCAAAGGGATATTCTGCACCGTATGTCATCATGCTCAGCATATAAAGCTGGGGGAAGAAGAAGGAAGGGGGAGTTGTTCAGCGTTACAGAGTTTCTCTTCTCAAGTAACCATTGTGCGTGATGGAGCTCTACTTTCCTGGGGATTGCTGAACACCTGCTTGCCCTTGGGAAGGGGTGAATGAATTCCTTGTTTTGCTTTGCTTGTGTGTGTGGCTTTTGCTTTACCTATTGAACTGCATTTATCTCAACTCACAAGTTTTCTCACTATTACCCTTCTGTTTCTCTCCTGCATCCCAGCCAGGGGGAAAGAATGCGCAGCTGTGTGGGGCTTACTTGACAGCTGGGGTTAAAGCATGACAAGGTTCGACTTCGGTAATGTTTGTCAAACATTAAATGACTTTTTTGTTTGTTTTACTCCATTTAGTTTCAATTCTTAAATACAATCTCCAACTTTATAGTGAAGTTATAATTAATGCCATTAATTTTCTAACAATTTTCCCAATAAATGAAGAAATCTAAGAGAATTAATGAAGATAAACACATAATCGAAGGAATATCAAAGTACAGAAAAAGATATTCTAGCCTAACAGATATTCTGAGACCAGGAATGCCAAACTGTTTCTCTGTTACTTTTCCTAGTCAACACAGGATCATTCTTTGCAAAACACTCCCCGCTGAACATGTAATAAATTCACTTTAAATCTAGAGAAATTTTAATCACCTTGGTTATATCCATCAGCTCAGCATCAAGCTGGGAGATTGCGTCTTGCACTGAAGAATGATGGGAATACTGCCGTTGTAACGTTTCCTGTATTTGAAGCTGGATCCTTGCAACCTTGTTGAAAAAGAAAAATAATATACTTCAAGATTGGATTAATTTAATCAAAGTTTAAGAATACAGCCAGAATTAATTTTAACTTATTTAAATGTAGAAATGTTACTGTCTTATACCTCAGAGTCTCCTATCCACTGCATAATTTTGTCATGTCAGGAAGAAAGCACAGAAATCTGTTTCTACAAAATCAGTAATAAAAATGTCGTGCCAGTGAAACAAACTGATAATACATTCACAGTGTAGCTTAGATTAGTATTTTTTCTTACTTCCATTTTCTCTTCTAGTTCATGTAAGAATTCACCATCTGCAGCTATAGAGGATATGGCAGTGGAACTTCTGGCACTCAAAATGGCACGTGCAATGTATTCAAGACGCTGCTGAAGAGAAATTTCTGTGCTGCAAAATAAAAAAGCAACACGAAATGAGTACTTAATATTAATTATTTGAGGCTTAGTTATATTCTAACTAGACTCTGGTAATTAGTTCGTGATTTCTTATAATTTTACTAAATCATGCAGAACACTATCCAATCATGTCAATCCATCTTTGTTGCAGGCTTAGTTTTAGTGTACTTCGCAATCCACTGCTCCACAGTTACACTATCACATTATAAAATTCTGTGTAAGAAAATGACCACTTAACATACAGTACTCACAAAAGGAAATACATTCCAAACTAATATATGCTACATAAAATAAACATATAATTTCAATCCAATAACAGTCTGAATTAAAAGCTAATATATTCCATGCACTTAAAATTTTTTTTAGCAAACGTCTTTGTCCTTTTCTTAAAATACCTACACATACGGCTTCCATTTTGGTTTGTTTATTTCCCCAGTTACCTCAATATATGCAATAGACCACATGGAATCCATACCTATGCAGGTCAGCCAACTTAGCCAAGACTCTGGCTGCATTACTAAAATTTCTGTTCTTTTCAAAGTATCTCCAGAGTAAATCCATATAACGAACTTTGTTTTGGTCAATCTTGGTCATCCGCACAAGGTAGGGTTCCAAAAATGGGGCAGTAACCTGCAAGAGTCATAAAGATAAATCATAAAGATTTATATCCTTGCTCTCTCTTCTTTTTTAAAACATCAGCATTATTGCAATTAACTCTTCCAGCTCAGTGGAAAACAACAAATTATTTGTTGTGTAGAGATGAGTTCACCTGTAACAGTTTATCAGCCAAGTCAACTTGTATCAACCAGTTGTAAAGTGCAATGCTGAAGAGTTCATCTGTTGAACGCTGAGCCAGCTTTAGCATTTGTTCAAACTAAGGGAAGAAAAGGCCAAAGCTGTTATTGCAGAAGTTACATTCCAGATACATTATATGAAACACTGAATACCTAAGTCACAGTACTTAGGTTCACATTATTTGCATGTCATCATTTTTATGAACACTGTGCATAAAGAAGCCAATTCAAGACAAATCTTGACTTTCTCTACTTTCTCCACTACAAGTGGGGCTAAACTATTCCACAATTTAAAAGAAATATTGAAAATCTACATAAATTCTATCTAAAATCACAGAATTTTCTGGAATGAAGTCATGATTTTTTTGGTGAGTTTCTTACATGGTGCCCTGCTTCTTCATTGCTTAGCATGTTAGGGTCAGATGACAGCACTGGAGGACCTGGCTTTTTAGGTACACTGGGAGACTGAGGAGCAGCTTTACTTTGATTCATTAGCTCTTGAAGGGTGTCAGTGATACACTTGTAGCTGTTCAGTCTGTAAACAGAGCAAAGGAAAATAAAAGCCTTACAATTTTCATTGCAACAATCAATGTAATAGTCTTCTCAGTTGTTGTTATTGTATGCCTTTGTAAAAATCACCACTAAAAATTGAAAAACGTCAGATAATTGTTAAGTGGTTGTCACAATCTAGATTGTTCTCAATCATCTCTCCAACAAGTGTTCTTGCCATATTCAGATCACAGTGTTTCCTGCATCTATCAGTTCACCCTCTGTTCCAGATTGAGCTGGTGCCATATTAGTGATAATCAAGGACAGCAAGCTGGGGAACAACATGTATATTGTGTCCCTGACTATAACATGCTTGTTTGTCATCACTTTCCATACCTTCCCCAAAAGAGTTACTTTTCCAGTCACTCAAAATAAAGCATCTCATATAATAAGGTGTCCTGAAAACTTGCCTCTCTTGAAAAGCCTGGAGTCCAACAACATCTTCTTCTGGTTCTCCATTTTTATAGAAATGAAGGCCAAGACCTTGGGGATCTTTCTTCTCAGCAGCTGTAAGTGAGAGTTCTACTACTCCCTCATAGAAACGCACTAGGAAAAAACCCAACCAATATCACTGTTCATTACTGTATTAAGTCTGTGACAAAATGGTAAGTGACATCAAACACTACCCATTTTAGCAAGCAAGAAAAAGTAAGCCTTATTCACTCTGGTCTGTATCTTATCACGGTTTATGCCGGTACCTAACCTGTGGGATTATATGCAAGTTTGAAGTTACATCTTTATACAGAGGCTGAAATCTCGACTGTACAAGTTACATCTACATTTAAATTATGTACTAACTGCACAAAACAGGTTTCAGAACCATCTTTCTAACAGTGTATTTGGTATAAAACCTTACCTGCAAAAGTACAGTGATTTACCCTCTGCTTACATGCAGGCCAATATTGTTCCTAGAAATATTTTTACAATGTATGTGAAACAATGGACACTGAAACGTGAAATAAGTGGATGGGAAAATTTTTATACCAAAGTGGGTTTTTTGATTAGTTGTGAAATCTAGAAAGGCTTTAAACAAGAACAGACTGATGTATATTAAACGTAAGAGTTATTAAGACACTGTTTATGGCAAAACACTATCAAATGAGTTGAAAGTTAGTAAACAAAAAAAAACAAAACACCAAAAAAGAAGATGTCATGAAAGGATACTAAAAAAAAAATATTTACCCGAACAAAATGAGTGATTGCCTCTTACCTTGCCTATACTGTGCACAAACATTAGCAAGGTCTACTTGATTGCTGATCTTCTGGTACTCTTTCAATGACTCCCTTAGCATCTTCTCTTTTTCCAGTTTGCTTTGAGCCTGTCGAGACCGCTGAAGCAGTTCATTTGCCTAAAGACAAATGATGGGAAAATGGAAGTTATTCACATTAACATACCATGAACAGATCATGGATATTGTTTTAAGTGAATGAGTTAATATTCCAAACTTCAAAGCTAAAACAGTAGAAACATCGTCTTCACAAAAGCACTCTCTCACCACTTGATAACACTAAGTTTCTAGCAGAAGAGACTGCAACGGCAGTAGCAAGAAGGGCTTCGTACTTAAACAACCAACTGGTTCCCCATTCTCCCCTCACCAGTTACTTTTTAAAATTGTATTTTAAGATCTTCAAAGACTGAAGTTCTTAAGCACAATTATCTAGGCACCAGACAGAAAACAAAAGACTACGTTAAGGAAACACTGGAGTAAGAACACATTTTATCAATGTCAGAAACACAGCCTTAATAGACATCACATTGAAGGTAGACACCCTATGAACTCTAAAATAACTACAAATGCTTCAAACCAGAGCTCACAATTTTCAGCATTAACTACAACACACAAATATGCACATGACCTGCCTTCATTAGTTGTTCTGGTTCTGAAACTACTTGAGCATCATGATTTATAAGCTGCCCAACTTAACTAGTTTGAACACATTTTAAAGTTGTGTTTTGGTTTTGTAAAACCTGGAAGTACACTTACTTTGGAACACACAGCATCATCAGTGCTATAAAGAAGAGGACAGATATCTTGCAAATGGGCAATGATGCCATCCACAGCCGCATTATCTCTGATGTAGCAGTTTATGAGAGAAGCAATGAGTGCTCCAGTCAACTCTCTGTCTCTGATAACCAAATCTTTGAAAGCAGTTATCTTTAAATGTTCCTGAAGTTCCTGAAAATAGACAGAATTTCATTAGTTTACTAATGTTTTTACTTCCTTCTGTTTAGAAACGTCATAATGTTGCAGCAGTAAAACTGACTGTTCCCAGTAAATATAAACATACAAAACTCCCAATGACTCATGAGCACAGCATAGAAATAAATTATTTAAAATACACATTATATAGCAATATAGAAATAACTAAAAAAGCCCTATCAGTGAAGGCACTAGACGCTTGGACGCAAAGGACAGTGAGAATTCCTCTTAGCAGACTTCCTCTACCATGTCCACTATGTGTCATTTTTGTTTCAGATCTCTACAAGTAAGAATGGAATTAGCAGTTCCCCTGACTTCACAGGGCACTGTCAGAATGCACACGCTATAGAGTATGTCACAGTTTTTAATAATGGGAGCCATCTGAGTACTGTCATAGATTAAAAAATAACAGATGTGTAAAAAGGATGAATTGAAAAAGTTTGAGGTCTGCACTCTTTAAGTCTTTTTATATTAAATTACATTGAAGGTTATTAATTTTTTAATTACTAGGAATATTTGCTTACACAGAGTTGCCAACAGTGGCTACTGATGATTACTAACAGCATGAAAATACCATTACAAAAACTCTAGAACTACTGAAGACAGAGAAGAAGGTCCTATTTGTTAAACAGTTAACTCCTTGTCCAGCACAAGAGAAAAGCTGCCTGTAAGTCAGCACGGTTTCCAACGCAAAGGAACAGTGTGGAGAGCTCCAGTTTCTGTGCATTTGTAAGTTAAAAAATTGTTCTTTTTATCAACAAAGAATACAGCCTCTCAAGTAATCTATTTCCCTATCAAGTGCTAGGACAAAACTCCTAGTTTTCAAATTATTAGATTCTTTGAAGGCTGGATGCAAATTCATCATTAGCAAAGGGCACACAGCAGTACCATCCATTGTTCTGTGTTTCCTTTATTACAAACAAGGAGAGGCTGAAGAACTGGGATTGTTC
Source organism: Rhynochetos jubatus (assembly GCA_027574665.1). Lineage (NCBI taxonomy): Eukaryota > Metazoa > Chordata > Aves > Eurypygiformes > Rhynochetidae > Rhynochetos > Rhynochetos jubatus. The sequence continues at coordinate 70,500,017 of CM050690.1, read as the reverse complement.
AGCCTGGAGAAAAGAAGGCTCAGGGGCAGTAGGATCTTATTAATATTTATGGGAAGGTGTACAGAAGGCAGAGACAGAGTTTTCTTAGTAGTGCCGAGTGACAGGACAGAATGCAATGGCCAAAAGCTGAAGCAAAGAAAATTACAGATGAACATAGGAAAAATCTTTCTTACTGTAAAGGAGAACACTGGAATGGGTTGCCCAGAGAGGCTGTGGAGTCTCCATCTTTGGAGATATTAAAAACCTTAGAGGACACGGTCCTGGGGCAACCTGCTCTAGTTGACCCTGCTTTGAGCAGGAGGGGCAAGACAATCTCCAGAGGTCCCTTCCAACTGCAGTTGTTCTGTGACACATTAAGGACCCCTACTTACATAAAAGTGCAAGTGTCTGAGACCCTTTTGCTCTCCACTGTTAAACTTTTAGCAAAACTACAGCAAAGAGTGAATTCCTCTCAGCTGGCCAACATTGGTCTAGCCATTTTGCAGTGTGCTTAAGGTGAAAACACAGTAATTTACAAAACCAGACTCATTATTATAATAACTGTCAACAAAAGTAAAATATAATCTATTGTTAGTAACAATTCCAATTTGCTAAAATTGGGTAATGAGATCAATACTACACATCAGGCTCTTGAAAAGAACCACTTGCAACCTGAATAATAATAAATTTTAAACCACATATGGTTTACGTTTCTCAATGAATTAAAGTAATACTCCTTTGGGAATATTTATGCAGCAAAAGAAATTCAGATATTAAGTACAAACAAAGTCATGATTAAGTTCGTACCTTCTGAAGCTCACCTACAACGACACTGAATTGGTGCTCACACAGCAACTTCCATAAAGCCAGTGCCTGGCAGGTTTTTCGAACAAGCTGCTGGATGCCTTGAAGTGAGCTCTTCTCAGTTAGCTGTGCCTCAGCTGGAATAGCAAAGGGATTGCCAGTAAGTAATGGCTCTATATGTTTCAAATTAGCATGTAAATTTTTGAGCGTTTAGAACAACAATTCCTTTAAACTTCTAATTTCCTCTTCCATTCTTGATTAATGCTATCTCTCTTTGGAGGAAAATACCATGTTAACATTTCCCCAAGGAAGTACCATCTGTTAACATTTATTTCAAAGTATGCAACAGGGAGGAGTACTTTCTGAAAAAGAACTACGGCTTCATGTGATTGCACTGGATTTACGTATCCGTCTTAATTTTTTTTAAATGATTTTTTGTAAATGGTTATTATAAATGTATTCATTATGAACAAAAAATAAATAAAACCATACATATTCCCTTTTTGTCTGATTACCTGCATTTGCTTTTAGAAAGAACAATTACAGTTACAAATTTGGTCAACACTGTCTGCACTATCTTTAAAGGAACAAGTACATGGAAAACTGGTAACACTTAAATCTGGTAAGATACAGTATATCCACTGAAAGAATAACATGGACATACGTACTACAAAGGCAGAAAATAATTGAAACAGTTTATGCCTTAACTTTACACTGCTTACAGTTCAGAAATGAGGCAGCAATAATTACGTTGTGTCATTTAGCAATCCAAAAGGGCTTTGGAATGCATAAAAATAAAATTATTTAATGTCTACCAATTTCTACATAATTACTTCTTTTTTTAATTACATTCACACTATTGAAAGTGAGCAGTACAGAAAAAAGAATGGAAATGAAACCCCAGGATTATACCCACATGGACCACAAGCATCTTCAACTCTGTATACACTTCAGCAACACTTTCCAACTTGCCTGCAAGTGCGGAGTAAAAGCTACCCTGACCTGGAGGACATGAGTTCAAATGGGCTGTGTATCAGACCCCTTAATTCTAAACAAAGTTTTGTAGACATTTCAGTGACTGTAAATTTGGCAACGTGCATTACAGCATTTCTTTTTAATACAATGACATACTTGTTTCAAACAAATTGCTTAACAGTTGCTATCCTGAAAATATAAATGGGTGTGCAGCTAAGTATCATAATGAGGAGATGAAACAATCTTATGAAATATGGAGAACATTAGGAAATAAAAAAAAAGCGGAGACAGGTAAGTATGCAACAAAACCTCTAGTTTTGTATTTCAAGTTGAATGGGGAAAATAGGATACAGAGGACAAGTATCTAAACAGAACTGAAATTTAACTGTTTCTATGACAGCTAAGTTTAAAAGTGCTTTAAGGTTCAAGGACTTTTCATTCTAGTTTAAGGAACTGGAAAACAGAACTTGTGTTTTGCAGTGGCTCAAGACCACTAGATGTTATTGTGAGCTATTCTCCTTTATGGAATGTTTTAATTAGTTGCAATATTAAAGCTTTCAGTATCAAACTGAAAGGTAATATCTGCAGCACATGACAAATGAAGTCTCTTGACACAGTCAACCTACGGGCTGGAATGTTTGTCTATCTAGATTTGAGTTTTCAGTCTGGTTATATACTTCATCTCCAGTACAGCCTTACGTAAATGTTTTGGGTGCTCGGGGTTTTTTTTGCACAAAAACACCACTGCTGAAGTGCTGCTTCTCATGGAACAGCCTGATATGGCATGGCAGAAAAAGCAAGGTGCCTACAAAGTTAGTTTCCAAACTACAGTGCTTTTTCTCAAGTGTTTATTACCGAGTATGGCATATTGGTTAATATCAAATCTGTATGGAAAAAAGGCGTATTTTTATTCAGAGGTTTTAACAAGAAAAGTGAGAAAGCCAACACCCAAATGCACCATTCCCTGATACTTGCTGTTCAAAAGCAATTACTTTTACACACCATGATATTTCCTTTGGAGTTCTTGCTGGACTTGCTGAGAACTTCCTCCATCAGGCCGCATGAAACCCAGGAGCCTTTGCTGCAGATTGGCTGGTGTGCTGAAACTGCAATTCCAAAGTAAAGAGAGATGTTAATATGATTACACATACTGAATCTTTTAAAGGTGAAATCTAACATCTCATTTTTAGCATCTGAATAGTTGAAGCTGCAGACCATACACACCGTTCAACTCAACACAGATACGCATGGTACAGAGCATTAAAGACCACTAGTAAATTTAACACAATGAATAATACCTTGGGTTTCCAAGGGCTCCTACTGTAGCAAACTGTGAATTTCTATCCAGAAATTCTTGCAAGCCTTTTAATTTGTGTAGTACACGTTCCAGCACATGGGATGGAACACTGCTTTCTACCTGCAAAAGAAAACACACTTCTTTACAGAAAGCTTAGTTTCCAAGCTTTTTTCCAAAAATTTTAACCTAAAGCCACTAAAAAGACAAACGCAAAGAGGGTACAATACACAAATAGCAGACCAGTAATGCTGTCACTACAACACAACATTATACCATAGTCACTGAGGAGGGGGCACACGTGCAAAGAGGCAGTATTCCCCTGAAGATATACAGTGTTCAAAAGATGCCACTTTCTTTGCCTCTCTGATAACCAAATCAGCTGTATTTTACTATTTCAAACTCTGAACTAAAACAATGATTGAGCATTGCGAAGACAGAGAGTGTAAGTGCCAAGGTTCTCCAGAGTCTCCCAGTTACCTTAAAACTGGAGGAGGAAAGCTCATGCAGCAGTTAATTTGCATTGCTGAAATTACTCAGTTTAGGATTCTATTAACATCCACAGTCAGAAAAGATTTTGTTATTCTTATTATGGACAAAAAGTGAAACACCAAGATGTTAGTCAGGAAGATGTTAGAAATTTTTTTATATTCTTACAAAACTGCTAACCCACTGCACCATTTTATTTTTAGGCTTTGTCTGGAGGGGGTATGCAGAAATAAAGGAAGTGCAACAGCTAAACATGGAGAAAACTGGCCATAGCCAGTTAATAAGACATCAAATTACAGTTAGGTTTCCTAAAAAGTAATATTCAAAATAGCAGCTTAAAAAAGATTTAAAGCCTACAATTATGCCACAGTACTTCACAAAACATCCAAATTATGACGATGTTTTTTTCTTCTCAGTTTATAATTAGGAACAGAAGTATAACAGGACTTAAGACATATATAAGGAACTTTAAAAAATACAAAATAATCTTTTACATACTGCAACAACTTCTCGATTGCCACTTTTGAAAACTCTCTCCACAACTATAGAGGCATCCCAAATATTTCTGTAACACAAAAGAGTACTGTGTTAAAAATCAAGTAATTTAAGCAAGTATTTTTAGAATTCTTCTGTGTATAAATTCTCAAGAAAGAAATTGTAATGCTTTTTACTTCAAGGTCTAAAATAAGGATTGAATTGGGATGAAAATTAAACATTAAAAAAGTTATCATTATACATTTCCAAATGGTACAGATACAGATAATTAACAAGTTTAAAAACTTTAATCAAATTAAGTTTGGCACTCTCAAATACTTTAAATATAAGCCAATATTATTCTCTGGAAATATAGTGTAGACAAGCAAGTGTCATAACAGAAATTTCTTTCCCAAACAGCATGCAGAAGGATGATCAATACAGGAAGAGCAGTCATGTACGAGCGTTTAGTAACACAGGATTCAGCATCCAAGTAACAGAATTCTCTTTAGTCTTGCTTCATTGCTCTGATTTCAGCATTCTGTTTAAAGCTTCTTCACAGAAAAGACTTCAAGCCAGGACTTCAATCCTGCAAGTGAGTCTGCATTTCTGTTTCATCCTTTAGCATGAGTTTGAAACATGTAACTCCTAGGTTTGCAAAATGAAACCACAGTTCCCAGAGCTATGCATATACACTTGACTGCAGGATCAATGCCTAAGGAACTTTTCTAGCCTTGCCATTTGTTGAATGTATTATTATTGAGCTGTAAAGGGAATGTATTATATCAACAGATACTTCATAAATGCAACATAAAAATGCACTTTACTAATTTCAAATTTAAATGCTATTAAGATAGAATTCACTGCCTAGAAGGATTAGGGGAAAGAAAAACTACGAAATAAACTGAGTGACAAAATCTCTTTTTACACAAACACCTCACCCTATAATTCGAGCAAAGTATATGCAGATGCCATTGTGTCTTCCAGAAAATACTATCTCAGGACCCATCATTCCACTAATGGATGTACCGGGGTGAGACATGGAATTCCCAGAAGGAAACATGGGAGTTGACATACTAGGAGGTTGTACACCTAGGATAAAAGTAGGTAAATATTACTCATTTGCATGCAAATAAAAAGGTCTAGTTGAAAAAAAAATGTCTCCCTTTCTCCAGCAAGGAAAAAGAAGGTGTTACCTTGCCCAGGTGTTGTCAAAAAGCTAAGATTAGGATATGGACTATCAACAGTCAAGGGGGCACCTAAAAGGGAAAAGAAATAAAGGTAAGTTTGTCAAAAACAAACAAGTAAAAAAACCAAACCAAAATATACCCCAAAAAATCCTTGTGCAGAAGCATCGAAGTTGTGATATCAAATACTTCAAAGCTAGAACAATTCCAACAGCTTTTATTTACAGTTAAATATCCAAATCTCTTGCTTCTTATCAACCCAATACTCCATAAGTGAACCAAATGGATATGCTTCTTTCAAGATCGGATATTAAGCATTTTTTCCCCAGCATTCATGTGTAATTTACTGCACACTATCAGAGCCCTGCACTGAATATAATACTGTCCACATATTTTTTCTTGTTGTCACCTTCTGACTGCTACCTTTCCTGATATGGGCCCCTGTTCACAAAACACGTGCTTTTAGTCATTTAGATCTTTTCAAAGAATATCAATTTTACCTTCAAAGCACTCAGCTCAAAGAAACTGGTGTTACTACTCCTAATTTTTATGTAGGACCATTGGACAAACACCAGAGCAATACTGTTCACTCGGTTTGAGACTGTGAGCTCTCCCATTCAGCTATGATACTCAACCCCTCTGCAAATTAATTCTGAACAGCTAAGTTAAGAACCCAAAGTATGAGGAACACGTGTAGTCACCTACAAAAATGTCCATGTACCATCAGCATGCAGGATGACTTATCACAGAAGAGGAAAGAAAACTGGTACTCTGAAAACGTGACTTTTACCAAAGAATCAGTCTTTATTCACTACAGTTCTCTCAACTTGGCAACACGCAACAGCCCGAAGTGTAACGAAGTTCTCCACTAAATAGTACCAGTGCATTCTCAGAGCACATTCTCCCGTGTGTCAAGCAAAGCACACTTGCAGAAAACCAGCATGCAAATGCGTGACTAAACTTTCAACAGCAAGAAAGAGAGGGAACTAAGTTAAAGATGCCTGGCCTTTTAAGGCTAACATTATTGTAATGTAGTTATACATGCAAAATTTCAAGGTGTTTTAATCAACTTCTACCAGCACTGTCTGACCCAACCCATTGGATATCCACAATATCGGAACCTTAATTTCACATGACAGTTCTCTATCCCTTGAGAAAATGGAGTAAGCAGTAGCAGAAGAATGGTGCCGTCTTCCACCTGGACCTGCCACTGAAGCCAAATGGAAACATGCTTGGATACTGGGTGTCAGAGGCATATATGACAGCATGTGATGAAAATACCAGAACACTGAGACTTGGGAAAAATACATTTACTTCTAATAGAAGTCACCTTACTGATTACAGAGTTTTCCATCACTTCCTCCATGCCTTAGTTTCATTCTCAGTCTGCTCCTAGCACCTGTTCTCCTCATATCTCCTGTCCTCTCAAACTCAGATTTGATTTTAGATTCTTATGCTTTGCATCAGCTCCTGCCCACACTGCTATTGTTTCACACCACCAGGCTTAGAAAGTGATGCCATTGATGCATCAAATATAGCCACTCTTCTTAGTGTTTTAATACTAGTTAAGAATTCTGAAACAGAGGGTCAACTCTTTTTCCAAAACTTCATCCCAGTTTAGCACACCTTTCTGCAATACTTGGGAATCTGGATATATGTCAAAAACGGTACTGAAACGGAATTTCTTTTCATTCCAGGCAACCAAGTTTTTTCCCAAGTCTGATGTGCAAAATTGAACGCCACGTGCCAGAGAAGGGTAAAGGATATTGGAAATTAACGAGAATCTGATTTAAAAAAAAAATAGTTAATTCAGTAATTCAGAATTTCAAATTCATCATTATGAATTTCTTTTAAAAAAAACTTAAAATCTGGAACCGAGTAACACATGTTAAGGGACAACTTCCTGAAGCAAGTGTAAAAGTTTGGGTGAATCTCAGTAATATAGAAATGCCTCCACTCCACAAAACATCAAGTTCTGAAGAGAAAGAATAGGCACTATTTGTACTTGTATGTGTTACTGATGACCTAAGCAGAAACCAAATGTTGAAGCTAATGGGTAGCACAGGGAGGCTGCATTCTACTCCAGTAATCATGCTGGGAGGGAGGCCTGCAGCACCACTATCTGCTATTATTGCCTTCTAGATAATGTATACACTTTCACTATCACATAGTTTATTTTCTCCATTTTTCATGGGAACTGGCACTAGATTAATGGGTAAGACCCGTAAGAAACAATGCCATGCGTCTGATTTACTGACCACTTACTGCTGATGAAGCTGCAAACAAGAGTCAGACAGATACTGCAGCTGCATTTTTCTTTATCAAAACCAACAGCCTTTTGTGTTTTCTTTGCTTTTTTTTTGGGTGGTGAGTGGGTGAGGTGGGTGGGAAGTTTAGGGGGTTTGGTTGGTTGGGTTTTTTTGAGGTGCTGGAGCATGTCCAGAGAAGGGCAACGGAGCTGAGGAAGGGTCTGGACACAAGTTCTGTGAGAAGCAGCTGAGGGAACAACAGGGGTTGTTCAGCCTGGAAAGGAGAAGGCTCAGGGGAGACCTTATCACTCTCTACAGCTACCTGAAAGGAGGTTGCAGAGAGGTGGGGGTTGGTGTCCCAAGTGACAAGTAGGAAATGTCCCAACAGGACATGAAGAAACAGCCTCAAGTTGTGACAGAGGAGGTTTAGACTGGATACTAGGAAAAATTTCTTCACTGAAAGGTTTATCAGGCATTAGAACTGGGCTGTTCACGGAAGTGGTGTAATCACCAGCCCGGGAGGTATTTAAGAGTCATGTGGACAAGGTGCTTAGGGACAAGGTTTAGTGCTGGTATGAGCAGTACTGGGTTAAGGGTTGCACTTGATACTCTTAAGGGTCTTTTCCAGCCTAGATGATTCTATGATTTTTCTTTTCCTCTCATAAGAATTACCTGCAGAGGTATGACAATGACACTGTAAGAAGATACTCTGCTATAGCCACATAACCATCAACTAATCTTTGTAATGTTTGAACTATAGCATTGACAAATTGTTCTCTGGCTGCTGAAGTGCCTCTGGCAGCGATAAATGCATACCTTCTTCACATACCAGATTATACGCAACATCCAGACATAGTTTGAGATCACATCATCCTCTCACTAAATCAAAAAATCGCTCAAGAAAAATCGATGAATTAGCCAGTGAGAGGAAAATCAAGCATGCTCTCACACAGAAAAAACACATGTAATTGTGAGAAGACAAAATACAAAATATCTAAGGAAAAAAAAAAACCAACCTCCCTAAACCCATGAAATGCTTGCTACTTACTGGCAGGAACTCGAGAATCCAAAATAGGTCCAACGTTGCTTGAAGGAGACAGAGCTGACGGAAATCTCATTTGTGCTTCTCCACCATACCTGAAGTTTACATGCAAAGACAAAAATTCTTCACACTTCATAGCCTATTTAATTTTTGTGTCTTTCAGAATTGAAAGCAATTTCGGGTTTCTTCTAACATGGGGATTAAAAAAAACCCACCAGCGTAACTTTTCACAAATGTTTGTGACCATATGATATTTTTGGCAGAAGAAAATGAAACTAACTGAATACATTGTATGAAAAGCATTAACGTATATAATTGCAAAGATATTAGATGAACAACTAAGCTTTTTACTTTGGCGGATGCTTTAAGTTCTGTAGTGACATATCAGGCTTTAAAGAGAAATATAAGAATTCTCAAAATCAAGCTTATGCTTTAGTATCTTTCCTAAAATATATTTCCCTGGCACAACAGTGAACACCATAAATAACAACAATATATTAAGAAAAAAAACAACCCAACCCAATCCAATGAGAAAACAAACCCCAAAACCCCCACAGAAAATTAAAAAATGTCTTCTTTCAACTGTCTGAGTTGGTCTCATTAAAGATATTACTACACGCTTCACATGAATGAACTGGGATACTGTGAAATACGGACAAGTGCATTTCAAATGGAATAAACTACATTTTCAATAGCCTCCTCTATGTGTGGAATACAAACATCTAAGAAGGGAAATAACCACAAATCACCATTACAAGAACCCTCCTTTCTTGATGTGCCCTACATTAGTGCAAAAGCATATTCCACCGGGTTTAACAGTCTGTGCTAATTTTTAAACAAGGCTCACTCAGGCAGCAGGTTAAAAAAACCTGTATGATTATTTAGTGGCTGTAATGATCCTGAGTATAATATTCAGAATAACATACTGAATTGAAACTTACCTGAAGAATGCTCGAGTAGCCCAGGCAGATACTTCTCTATCACATGCGGCATTAGAACACGCCAAGATAAGGCAAGTGGCACAGGCCTGATCCTCCTACAGCATATTATACTATTAGTGTAGCAACTTATGAAAATGTTGATGAGAAACAAGAGAAGTTACATCGCTCAATAACTAAGCAGTGAATACTTTTTGCACCTTTTTATTTAGAAGGCAAGGAAATGAACTCTTCCCAGCTATAGACAGGAAGTGAATCATAAGGAGGCATCCCACTGTAGCAGGTAAGTTTTTGTTGTACACAGTTTCTGCAAACTCTGTACCATTACTTGTAGGAAACAGGTCTGTGTCTGTCTCTAACTATGACCAACATTCATCTAATTGCTACAGCAATGTAAATTAAGATTGCGTTTGAAGAAAAAAAAAAAATCTATACAAATAACGGTTTTCATATTTTAATGTCATGTTAAACACTTGTCCTCTTCTCCTATGAAAGCACAAGAGAATAGACTACAGTGAGCATTCACGACAGATAATAATCAGTACTAGTCAAAATAAAATTGTAATCCATGATCACTTCCCTCCTCCTTGTTTCTTATTCACCTTAAACAAAAAAGAGTAAGACCAATGATACACATTTCTACTGGCCTTCAAAATGTGAAAAACTCCTGTAGTGGTAGGAATTCAAGTTTTTTTAGAAACTCTTCCTCCCCTGCTCTTAGATTCACTCCATTCCTAAACTAAGAACTACATTACATTTCTGCGTACAAGAGATACAGTAATTTCAGGGAAAGTGTATTACACTTTAATTTTTTAAGTGTTGTAAAATGAGAAGTTATTTCTCATAATACAACCTTGTTTCATGTAGACCATACAGGATGAAAACATAATTAACTGATAAATGAAATGTTAACTGGAAGTTTATAGCAACAACAAGATGCTAAAGAAATTATTAGATTTACATAAATATTATAAATCTTCAATTCTTCAAAACAGATCAACAGTTCTTACCTGATGCAACTTGAAAAATCTTTCAATCTCTTCTCCATCTCCACCTATATTGCTGACAAGCAGGTGCCGCAGCTGATCTACAGGTCTGAGTTTATGAAACATAAAGCTCCCCTAAAAGTAACCCAAAGTAAGTTAGAATAAAGCTGTCTTTACTCTGGCCATCCCAACACCCTCTCCCACAGTGCTTATCTTCAGCATTCTGAACTTTCCTTCATTGCACTGTCGGATCAAAGTATAACGTGAAGGGTGCCTACTAAAGCTCAGCTGCCATTTACATGCAGAAAATTCTCCAGCAGTCTAGGAAAGACAGGAAAAGTTCCGCAACTACTATAAACGCTCCATAAACTTAGTTAATTTCGCTGTTCTTAGCCTAACTTGAAGGATACAATACAAACATATAGCAAGTATATACAGGAAGGAAAGGATTTATGTATCTTACAAATCCTCAAAATAGCCTGGAAAAAAAAATTCTTGAAGACTTCAGGATCAAGGCCATGGTAAGACTCTACACTCAATCACCTTACCTGCATCCAACTAACTACTGGAGAGGGTCTGCTTAGTGCCTTTAACAAAAGGGCTGCTACTGAACAAATGCAGGTTGAGTCTAGAGGTTGCAAGACATTAATGATTAAAGGTCTTTTTTTTTTAATTGCCTATTTGTTAAGATACTAAGTGCCCTAAAACACTGCTAAATATAATCAGAAAAGAGAAGTAGGGAAGTTAATTTCTCTTTTCTTTTTGTGGGTTTTGTTTTTTAAAACCCTTTGTTCAAAAATTTTTGAACAACTTCTTATGACAAAGAAGAAATTATTTATTCAAATTTCAATTGTCAACTGTATTTACTGAAACTGTATTTTCTGGGAAGCCAGTGTCTGTTTAATTTCATATAATCATGAGTATAAGCAAGGTTAAAATAACTTCTCAGATGATCTGTATGTTCAAGTGTCTTTGGTGACCAACAAAAAACATTACGACACAGCACAAAAGAAGCTGGCCCAATAGCTCTGAATAAATTTAAAATAGGTATAGACATCATCACTCCTTTTTATGTTCGTAATATAATCCTAGCAACATATCCAAAATGAGTGAGTATTTACAGGTTTAATCAGTCTTCCAACTTCATACTTACTCTTCTGATTTCCTAAAAGTAATAGTTACCTGGGCTGAAAGCAGAACAAACTTCTTAGGTGGCAGCATGTGTTGCTGCACAACGACAGGTGAATCAGTTATTGGAATATTGTCTTTATTTAGTGGTGTTACAATCTTCTGAACTTTAAATTCATCAATAGCAGAAAGAGCCCACAAATGTTCATCAACACGGGTGGTCATCTGAATAACAGATATTATACAAAGTTTGGTAACAGACTTTGTACATACATGGTGGTATGTTACTCTTTATCATTTAAAATTACACAGAATAGAATCTACTCGACACCAAAAAACCCAAAGAAAATAAGCAAGTTCTTGTATTGTCTAACAGATGGTTGCCACCAAATTTGCAGAGATACTGTGGCTGCCCCATCCCTGGGATGAGGCAGGGATGCTCCAACCTGCATGAGGTTTGGAGCAACCTGGTCTAGTGGAGGGTGTCCCTGCCCATGGCAGGGGGGTTGGAACTGGGTGGTCTGTAACAGGTCCCTTACAACCCAAACCATTCTGTGATTCTATGAAATTTACTGTTATATACATACTGCTGCTTTTGAGAGGCAGGCATTAATATATTGCTTTTTTGAGTTTGTATTTAAATGTAAACCAACTTGTAAACTGGGATTTCTTAACGTTGCTACAATGTAAACAGCAACAATCTGCTAACCATATTAGAACTAGGTACCAAAGGTACCATGAATTTAAATTATTTCTTAAAGAATCAAAAAATGCTGCTAATGAGTCATATATGTTTACAAGGATTTCACAGTTGGAAGCAGTACTTCAAATATAACTCAAGAAGAGACACATGGTAGTGAAGACATTCCAGAAAACTATGTATACCAATGAGGAAGAACTGCTACTCAAGAACAGGCTCCAGTTTTGTTCAGGAAACCTAGCTGTGTGTTATCATCAAATGCCTTGGGGAAAAAAGAGAGGTCATCACTTGCGATATTTATGTCTAAGTTTTTGCAGGGAAGGGATCTGGAGTAATTACAAAGCTCCTTTCTAAATTATTGAAACAGCAGATAATCAAAATCTGACTCTGAAACTTGAATTATGAAGTCTCCCCATTCACTCCAACTCTACCAGTGCTCCTTCAATAATATTATTTCTGACATGTCACTACTCTGTTTCAGCAGAAGACTTCAGACTTCCTTCAGAGCTGAAATAAATTAAATGTTCTCTCTGAAATGACATACAAAGCAACTAGGCCCCTCTAAATCCCTCTTACAAACCCACTTATATAACAACTGTTACCAGAAAGGATAAAGTAATATCTAGATTCCACCAAAATTATTTAGAAGTTTACTTTAGTACCTGTGTTTCCATCATTGGCTTTTGAAAAGGGAAAGAATCATGATTGATACACCACAGGATGTCATTATCCTCATTTTCTGAAGCTGCCATCAGCAGGACCCCTAGCAAGAACAGAGACAGTAAGTTTGCAAAGGTTGATTTTTAGTAAATAAAGAATTAGGTACTGTCGTGGTTTACTCTGGCTAGCAAAATACCACACAGCTGCTCTCACAAATCCCCCTCCCCTCCTCCAGCGGAGGGGAAGAATCGGAGGAGAAAGAAATAAGGAAGCTCGTAAAACTGAGATAAGAACTATTTACTACTAATAATAAATAATTAAAATAATAGAAAATAAAACATATGATACAATTTCTCACCATCCACTGACCAATGCACACCCAGATGCTGAGTAGCGAAAAGTCAGACCCAGAGAGCCCGAGACTCACAGCCCGAGAGCTGCAGCTCCAGAGCAGTCGCAACAGATTCCAAGCGAACCCTATCAGCGATAGCACAGCCATAAACTCTAAACAACCCACAGCTCCCACATGAATGAGCCAGCACAGGAGTCAGCAAAGCAGCTAACGCAGGGAGGGTTAGCAAGTGACTGGGAGTAGGTGAGCGAGGAAGTAAGGGAGAGAGTACTGGGAGGAGTAACAGCTACCGGACCCTCTTCCCCACCCAAAGAACCGGAACATGATGGACTATGGAATGCAATACTTCCTTGGTCAGTGTGGGCCAGCTATCTGGACTGTGTCCCCTACGCTGCTCGCGAGACAGCGAGAGCTGGGAACAGAGCTGGGAACAGAGCCGGGAACAGAGCCGGGAACAGAGCCGGGAACAGAGCCGGGAACAGAGCCGGGAACGCAACTGCAATATCAGAAGTGGAGAAAGACCATGAATCCAGTACAGGCCCTTCGCCAGCTGAGACTTTATCAGTGCTTCTCTCAGCATTCAGAAACACAGCTCCCTAGCAACCACAGTAAAGGGAGTTAACCCTTTCCTGACTGAACCCAGCACAGGTACTAACCATACAATCTGAACAGCAGAATCTCCTGAGTATGTCACAGGGTTCTTCAGAAGGTCGCTTTTAACACCATTTGCCTAACTACTCTAAAAGGTTGTGCTGGTTTTAGTCAGGACAGAGTAAATGTTCTTCAGAGCAGCCAGTATGAGGCTGTGGTCTGGATTTGCCCCAGAAAGAGCACTGGTAACACTGCTAGTTTTAGTTGTTGCTAAGGAGTGTGTGTACTGATTCAAGGACTTTTTCAGCTTCTGATACTGCACCTGTGTTCCCAGCTTTCTCCCAGCAGTGGGAGCTGGGGGGACACAATCAGGACAGCTGACCCAAACTGACCAAAAGGGGTATTTCATTCCATAGCACAACATGCTCAGTATCTAACTTCCCTTTGTGTCAGGGAAGTTTAGATTAGATATTAGGAAGAATTTCTTTACTGAAAGGGTAATTAGGCACTGGAACAGGCTGCCCAGGGAAGTGGTGGAGTCCCCATCCGTGGAGGTTTTTAAAAGATGTGTAGATGAGGTGCTTAGGGACATGGTTTAGTGGGGGACTTGTCAGTGTTAGGTTAATGATTGGACTAGATGATCTTACAGGTCTTTTCCAATCTAGGCAATTCTACGATTCTAAGTTGTAGGTAGGCTGGGGAGCCATGTTTGTTAGTTAGGTAGTTAGTTGGTCGGTCGTTTGGCTTTCTCGTTCATGCTCTTGCTCATGGGGCTCAGTCAGACTTTGGTGCGCTCTCTCATTCAGACTCTACTGCAATTGCTCTCAGGCTCTGACTCTTGCTACTCAGAACCCGGCTGAGTATTGGTTGGCAGCTGGTGAGCAACTGTATCATATGTTTTATTTTCCATTACACATTAGTAGTAGTAGCAGTAGTAATGTTAATATTATTAGTAGCACTATTTTATTAATTTATATTCAGTTATTAAATTGTTCTTCTCTCAACCCACGAGTTTCCTTGTCCTTTCCTCTGATTCTCCTCCAGAGGAGTCAGCACACACTAAACTCAGCATGAGAAGCACTAAATAAGTAAGAAGCCTGTTCCATTCCCTGCTTTCAAAAACTAATCACAGATGGCTTGTGACATGTAGATGAATTTGAACACATTAAAACTATTTTACGGGGAGATAAAATAGGTCACCACACGAACAGAATTCTCTGCTCAATCACTGCACCTTTCAGAAGACCTAAGTTCTGAAAAATATGACAACCTTCCATTTCAAAGAACTGTCCCTTTAAGAGACAGAAATCATGCTTAGTTCTCAGTTATTCCTACTGCTTCAAACTCCTCAATGTAAAAAACAATGTGGTAGTGACTATCACCCTACCACCATCCCTCAAAAAAAAAAAAAAATCAGGATCATCTGAGTCATGTTGCACTGCTCACCTTTGCTATAAAGAGCTCTGTGCACCTTTGCGGGCTTCTCAACATTAGAAGAGGCTGAAAATCCAGGTGGCAAACGGACATGAACCAAGGTTAACGTGGAAGGACGAGCTGTTGGATGCTTAAATTGTGAAGTACTAAAATACAGTCGGACACCTTCAAAAAAAGAAAAAAAAAAAATCACAATTTTGCTAAACTGTGCAGATGCCATTTAACAGTTGAAAATGGGGGGCAGGGCAGAGGAATTACCATTATTTTCTTACCTGCATGTGTGATTGCTAGTAGCTGACAGTCTATGGATTCAGAATTTTCAATCACTGCTATTTGAACAATAGGCTTAAATACAGAACGACCTATTGTTCTAAAGAACAAAACAAACAAACAAAAAAATACACTCTCAATCCAAATAAGCAAAAAAACAGTTTTCAAAAATATAGAATGAAATCATTGGCCTTAAAGGACACCTCTTAAAATTGTCATAAATATACCTGGCAATGCTCCCAGCAGCAGAAACTATAGCATTTTGTGAGAGAGAAGTAACCCTGGTCATTCCTTCACCGTCTTGACCCAAATCGTAAACCTGCAAGTCAATAGTATAGTGTAGTGATTTAAAGTTGAATTAATTAATACAGCCTCACCTATCAGCAGCAACTCAAACTCTAGTTTTATTTCATCCTCCATATAACTGAGAGGATGATCCAAAGGATACTCATTTCTTAGAATAAAGTATTTTAAGTCTTCAGCACACACTTTGTTACAAAAAGATACTCTGGAACAATATCCTGATATACCCACAGAGAATTCCCAGGTAGTGAGGAAAACTCAAAAGAAGTTATATACACATTAGTAATATAGCCAATAGTTATCTGATGAAGTCACATACTTGCAGCACTCCTTTTTCTGAGCGGGTGTATAAGATATTTCGAGAGTTGTCAATGGCAATTTGAACTACAGGATCTGGGAAGCGGGTGGAAAAAGAAAGAACCAGCAAATCAACATTGGATTTGGTGAAAATAAGTTTAAAACAGAATATCTATAAAATCATTAATTGTAAGTTAACAAAAAATGCATGAGTCCCACACAGGACTCCTACCGCAAGTGATTTAAACCAGCATCAATTTCACACAATTATTAGCAAACAAAATAAACCAAAAACAAATAAACAAAAACCAACCAAACAAAAAACAACCAAACAAAAATCGAAAAAAGCATAATAATTTCAAATTAATTTTTCACTAAAGAGTGAAACAGGGTAAAATTTTTACTTAAAGATTATGCTGTGTGCAGTGATCCCACTAAGGGCATATTAATTTTGTACTACAGAACACTAACTTTATTCATAAGTGTCAAACTTCCCAGGCTTTGCTATCTCTGTCCTGCCCTGAGACACAAACAAGTGACCTGATTTTTATAATCAGCAGCCCTGTGAGTTTCATAAACAGTAACTAAATGCTCTGAATGAGGAAACTATTCAGACTGACTTCTTGGTAGTATTATATAAAAGGTTACATTAAATTATTGGGTAAATCTTTAACTTCAGGACTTACCATCCTCTGAGAATGTGAACTGTAGCAATGAAGGAATGAGGAAAGACAGCATGCTCTTTGAATGGTTAATTTTTCTACAGCGCTGGCTAAACCAGCCTGCTTCAGCCTACAATTTAAAACAAAAACAGCATTGAAAGAAAAAGCAAAACTAAAACCAAACTAGTATTTATATTTAAGAAGTTGTTGATGGGACCAGTATGAAACCAAGTAAAAACCTAAGTACACACCATTGATTGAATTGAAAAAATATGTACTATTCAACTGAAAGAAATAGTTGAATATTAAAAGGAAAATTTTACTTAAAAAGGGGGACAGATATAACAATTTTATTTTTGAAGTTGACCAAAGCTACGTTGGTATTCCTTATATAATTACTACTTCTTCAAAGAAAAATGCATCTACACTAAGAAGTCACAGCTGTTGTGCAACCAAGCTGTGCAACACAATTATGGAAGGAAAAAAAGACAGGAAATCCAACATTTTTAGAACTATTAATGGCTAGATAGAATCTGGCTTTTTCAGCCTGGAGAAGAGAAGGCTCCAGGGAGACCTTATAGCACCTTCCAGTACCTGAAGGGGCTATGTGAAAGCTGGGGGGGGCGGGGGGGGGGCCTTTTTACAACGGCCTGTAGTGACAGGACAAGAGGTAATGGGTTTAAACTGAAAGTGGGGAGATTTAGATTAGGTATCAGGAAGAAATTCTTCCCAGAGAGGGTGGTGAGGCACTGGCACAGGTTGCCCAGAGAAGCTGTGGATGCCCCATCCCTGGAAGTGTTCAAGGCCAGGCTGGATGAGGCTTGGAGCAACCTGGTATAGTGGAAGGTGTCCCTGCCCATGGCAGGGGGGTTGGAGCTAGATGAGGTTGGAACAATTCGGTGATTCTATGGTCCTACAACCACGAAACAATGAAAATTCCCTGTATGTAAAACCTATAGTTACCTGGTATGCTACTTCATATAAGCAACCATCCTTTCCAGCCAAGAAGATACGCCCATTATCAGTGGATGTTATTGCCAGAATGTAAGTATTGTCAGTAGGGAGTGAATATAGAGGGTCCGGTAGCAGCTGCATTCCGCCAGACGTACTGTCATTGAGTGATCCGGTACCTGAAATAAATAAATAAATGAATTTATTTAATGAGTTTTTGCATTGTTTTAATAAATATTGCAAGTCTTTGGTAATAAGCATTTTGGCAAACAAATAATTACAGCAAATATCATCATTACTGAACACATTCTGGAATACCTGTTCTCCAAAGTGAAACAAATCTTCGCTTTTTTTTTTTTAAACAAAGTAGTTTCTCTGTATAAATTTCTAAGTAATGAATTTCAGTGTTTTTGATTTCTACATATTAACATCTTCTCTAAATTGCAACAAGTCCAAAACACAAATTTCTACTTTTCTTCTCTTTCATATCAAGACAGTATAAAAACAGAGCAAAAGACTATAATTCTCTCACTTTCTCCAAGCAATTCTGTATTTTCTCTGTGAATATACATGGCATAAAATAGGTATCAGGTTCTCAGTTTCTATGGTTGTAATACAAATGCCAACCAGGTTAATGAACTGTATTCATCAGTTCCAAGATTCATGAGATTCATGCTTATCTTCTTTTCTCCCTCACCAGCATACTTCTTACAAAAGCTCTGTTTTGTTAAACACATGAATAATACAACTTAGTGCTCCTACGGAGTCCATGATCCAGCAAGTGCACACCCCATAAAAATTATTACACCCTGTCTATAAAATACCTAAAAATCAGCAAGGTGCTTGGCACATGGTCTTGGGTTTTTTCTTTTTTTTTTTTTTTTATGGCTACTTATAAAACAGCCAGGCATACTTTTTAATTCACAACTGAGAAAGAATGGAGAAGACAGGATTACCTGCTTGTGTATTAGCACAGCTGAGCCCTAAAATCACAATATCCATGGGGGTAGCCAGAACAAGTAAGTGTCGTACATGCGGCTGGAAGATATCTAAAGAAGGGGAGAAAAAAGAATTTTAGTTTGCAGACGTTTCAGAACACAATAATGCATCCAATATATCCACCGGAAAGACACATAGACTGATTAGAGGAACTAGTTGTATCTAAGACCTAATGATCTGTGGAACTCTAGTTAGAAAGGAGTAACAGCCAGCAAGTTCAGCTTCCAGTTCGTGAAATACAGGTTCTTTAAAACAACTTTCTTCTTCTAAACATGATTCTTTGAAAATTCATCTGTATTGCCAATTCAACTTTGTCTTCAGTGCTATCTAAGTAGAAGCTACCAAAAGAACTGGGAGGGTTAGAAACCAGGATCTCATGGAAGTTATCACTTATACTGCTCCTACATTTATACGTTGAAATGTTAGAGTACCATGTGACAATAACATGCAAGCTTATCAGTGTAAATAATTGTTACACTATACATTATTTTTGGCTTGTAATTAATTTCATTATTTTTTAAAAACAAACCCATACATGGATCTGCAAGATATATTATATAAACACAAAATAGTTTTTCACATATGCATATATAAAAAACCCACATATAGAAGGTTCAGTAACTGCCTAATTCTAGTCACTGTCATATATTCCTTACCTGCCTTTGGCTTTACAAGACCCACTGCAAGAATAGTTTCACTAAGGCCATCAAAATAAGCCAGATCTCCCCTGTTAACAAACAACAACAACAACAAAAAAAGTGTCAAAAATCTATAACTTTAGGATACTTGTTATTTTAACCTGAAGCAAATGCATTTTCCTGTCTTTCATTTCTAGATTTCTAGATCTGGCAGCAACATTACTAATTCTTAAAAATCATCAGACACTTGTTATTCTGAAGTTTTAGTAAAACCTAAAAGCAATCAAGATAAGACAAACTGAATACCACACCTCTGTGCTACCAGTAAACAATCTCCTACTACTGCAATCACCTAATTCTGGTACAATACAAACAAATCATCATCAAGAACGTGTTCTCTACGTACCCATCTTCATAGTTCCACATAAAAATGTCACTGTCGATAGTCAGCCAAGCTCTGCTGATTTCTGGAAATACTCCCATCATACAATTGCACTGCATATCTGAAGCACTCCTGATGTAAGGACTAAATGTATTTTGGCTAGCAAAGGCAAAATCTTCTTTGGAGCATTTAAAAAAAATCAATATTACTTTATATACAGTAGTACACAATCGAGGTACCATAAACATTCAAAGTTCTTCGTACAGAAACTAAATCCACCAGCAACTATGTAAATGGCCCTTGTTACCATTTGGGGCTTTATGAAAGGACCATAAACATTACCGAAGTTCATGACTGAAGTCTGACAGAAAGATCAGGGAAGAAGATTATGGAAGAAAAATGTTTGTTTCTAATATTAGGACTTATACAACATAACATACTATTTTTCAAAAAGATACGTCCAAACTGCTCCACTAGCTCTGGAGGATGTGGGACTCTGCGGACCGAGCTTATCTCTGGAAGATTAGGTATTGACAGCAAACCTGGTCCTTGCAAAGGATAATCTATATCTGACATACCAGAAACCGTAGGGCTACCTGCAATTAAGAACAAAAAACATCAGACTCTTATAAAGAACGGAAATTTAAAAAAAAAAAAAAACAGTTTATGTTTCCTTTCTCTGTCTTTACCTGATAGTTTCCTGATTTGTGAAATCCAAATTACATTAACTGCATTTCCCATTTTACTTTAAATGAATAATACAAACTTTCAGACTATCCAGAAAAAAATGCCTTGATTCTGCAGAGACTCTAAGCATGTAAGTAACTTGCCTGAACAAAGGTTTCTGTAAGAGCACGACCATGAACAATAGATCTAAATCACAAACTGGACATAAGCAAACAGATTTGCAAACACACTCCTACCAGAACCTATCTGGACTCCAGCCTACTCTTTACCCCATTTTTTTCTGTGATACTCCCCCGCCCTTTTTTCAGTGTCCACACTGATGTGGCCATGTGCGCTGGCAGCCCAGAAAGCCAACCGTATCTTGGGCTGTATCTGGAGAAGCGTCACCAGCACATCGAGGGAGGGGATTCTCCCCCTCTACTCTGCTCTTGTGAGACCCCACCTGCAGTTCTGTGCCAGCACTGGGGCCCCCAACATCAGGAGGACATAGATCAGTTGGAGCGAGTCCAGAGGAGGCCACAAAGATGCTCCGAGGGCTGGAGCCCCTCTGCTATGGGGACAGGCTGAGAGAGTTGGGCTTGTTCCCTCTGGCGAAGAGAAGGCTCCAGGGAGACCTTACAGCACCTTCCAGTACCTGCAGTACCTTTATTTGGGCTACAAGACAGTCGGAGGTGACTTTTTACAAGGGCCTGTAGTGGCAGGACACGGGGTTACGGGTTTAAATTCAAAGCAGGGAGATTTAGATTGGATATCAGGAAGAAATTCTTTCCCAGAGAGGGTGGTGAGGCACTGGAACAGGTTGCCCAGAGAAGCTGTGGATGCCCCATCCCTGGAAGTGTTGAAGGCCAGGCTGGATGAGGCTGTGAGCAACCTGGTCTAGTGGAGGGTGTGCCCATGGCAGGAGGTTGGAACTAGATGATCTTTAAAGGTCCCTTCCAACCCAAACCATTCTGTGCCTCTGTGATTAAATATAACACACTGGGAGTAAATATCCCATGTCCTGGAGGTAGATGGCACCGAGGAAACAACCCAAGGGTTCCCACACCCACAACTTCCACCCACGCACCAAAGCGCCTACTACACGACTCCCCCCACGCCTGCGAAGCCGTCAGACTCAACTCTGCCGCCATCCCTGAGAATGCAGGACCAGCAGCCGCAGTCCCCAGGGCCTTGCCGGGGCAGCAGGCGCCATGGGGAAGGGGTGGTGCCCGGCCGGCTGCCCGCTGAGGGCCATCACACGTGGCCGGCCCGGCAG
Organism: Rhynochetos jubatus; assembly: GCA_027574665.1. NCBI lineage: Eukaryota > Metazoa > Chordata > Aves > Eurypygiformes > Rhynochetidae > Rhynochetos > Rhynochetos jubatus. The sequence continues at coordinate 70,478,291 of CM050690.1, read as the reverse complement.
GGGGTCGCAGCGGGGCGGGGGCACCGAGGCGGCTGAGGCGACGAGGGCCGGAGGCGGAGGGTCACCGAACGTTCCTCACCAGGCGACGGCACGGCCAGCAGCTCGGACAGGTCCGGGTAGCAGCGATCATCCTGAATCTGCCGGTCGATGATGCGGCCCGCGTTCTCCAGCACCTCCTGCGCGGTGGGCGCCGCGGGGCTCATGGCGGCAGGCATGGCGACGGTGGAGCCGAGGGGGCCGGGGGCGGCTCCACACACGGTCAGAAAGCGCGAGCTCGCCACCAACGCGCCTCCACCAACGTTCCGCCACCCGCCAAATCCCGGCAGACCTTGCGCGGGCGACGCACTTCCGCCGCGCCGACAGCCGCTTCCGTCGGCGGAGGAGGGGGAAGGGCAGGGCGGCGGGGCCGGGTCTCCCAGAGCGGGAGGCTCTGGCGGCAGGCGCGGATGGCGCGTTTTGGATCGGGGACTGAGCGTTGCTGGGGAGCAGCTGCCGAACCGGGCAGGCTGTGAGAGCCGCGTCGGGGCTGTGCTGCCTCACCGAAGGGCCCCGTGTGCCACCCGAGCGCCAGGTGTGGTGTGTTATGGCTGCCCCGAAAGGCGCAGGGCGGCCCCGAGGGCGGCGGGAAGCCCTTCCTCTGCGTGGTGTGGGGCCCCGGGAGGTTGCCTGCCTGCTTTTCTGCTGGGTGGTCAGTGTAACTCTTGAGGGTCCCTCGTGATGGCCCAAAGATCCTGTATACTACAGACCCGATGCGGCGTTGTGGCAAGACTGCGTACATCAGAGTTGTTAAAACATACACAGCTTCTGTGTGTAGTGATGTAAACTGGAACGGGTGAGAGGCACGCACAGCGCCTGTTTGGAGCTGACGTGGAAACAGAGTTGCCTCTGCACCATGCTGATCCTGTATGGCTGCTGTTTTTCCTGAATTTGGGGTGACGCATCCATGTTACTGTAGCAGATTCTTAACCTACCTCTGTGAAGAGATGTGTCTGCTACAGGTAGTGTAGGCATTCCCAAGCCATCGTAGAACTCGGCGCTGCGTGGAACTTGGCTTTCAGAGAATGGGTCTGGCTTGCAAATCATGTTTGCTTCCCTGACTTTCTTGCTCCTGGATTGGTCCAGCACCCGTTCTGGAAAGCTTTGTCTATGAGAGAGGCACCTGGCATGGGAAAGGAAATCAACCCCTGCTCTGCTGTCCAAATGGAGAACATGAAGTTAAGCCACAAACCCCGCTGGGTTTACATGGCAGTGCGGCAAATTCTCACTGTATAATCTCAAGATTGAGGAGCTGGCAGTCAGACACCAGTGGGGTTCTGTCATGGATGGAGGGATACGCTTCATTCACAAGAGAGAAGCAACAATTTGTTTATTGGTATAAAACTTAGATTTTACAAAGTGTGATAGTAAATGTGTTTCACAACATTCAGTGGCAAGGTGCGCTGGATTATTTACTGCACGGAGGACAGGGTCAGACAAAATTATCAGGGAGACCCTCCTGTTGAGTCGCAACATTCCCAAGGACCTTGCTTTCTTGACTCCAGAGAGGAGGCAAGGTGCAGCTGGATCTAATCCTATTCCCAGACTTGGTCAACAGTTTATGGCTAGAGGATGATGTATGTGAAATCAATCCTTTGTGTCACTTAGTTAAGATTTAAAAGTTTTGCATTCATAGTCCCTTATCAAGAATCTGTTGTGGGAAGGAATCCCTCAGCCTTGAGACCTTCAGAGCTGTCTCTACTCAAGGGCAGTTTCTGGCATGCAGGCGAGCTCAAAGGGCCCTGGGCTATCCACTGTTTATAGAGTAAGATGGTTGACCGATAGTCATATTTGTGTACCAGCAAGACTTCTGTGTCAGTGCTCCAGACAGCTCTTGGCTACTGTGTTGCCATCTATCTTGCCCGAAATCCAACTTGAGCCAGATGCGGCTATCACAGCCCCCACTGGTGGTTATTGCTTGAGCACAGGCAGAGAGGAGCACGCTGCCACATGTTCCTCAGGTCTCCTTTTTAGGACCAGCAGTCTTTAAAGTTTTTATAAGCGATCTAGACACAGCAATCTAATGTACATTAAGTAAGTTTGCCAATGACACTAAAGTAGGAGGAGCTGTGGACTCGCTCAGGGACAGAGAAGGCCTTACAGAGGGATCTGGATAGACTGGGGAGCTGGGCAGTCACCAACTGTATGAAGCAAGTGCTGGATTCTCCACCTGGGATGGAGAAAATCCTGGTTATACATACAAACTGGGGCAGAAGAGGCTGGAGAGCAGCCCCACAGAAAGAGGTTTTGGGGTGATGGCAAGTTTAATGAGTCAGCAGTGTGCCCTGGCAGCCAAAAGGCCAACCGTGTCCAGGGGTGCATCAGGCACAGCACAGCTGGCGGAGTGAGGCGATTGTCCCATTGCACTGGTACAGCCTCACCAAGAGGACTGGGTGCACTTTTGGGCGCCTCGAGGTAAGAAGGACATCAAACTATTCCAGTGTGTCCAGAGGACAGTGACCAAGATGGTGAAAGGCCTTGAGGGCAGGACTCAGGAGAAGCAGCTGAGGTCACTTTGTTCATCTGGGAGAAGGCTGAGGGGTGCCCTCATGGCAGCCTACACTTTCCTCGTGGGGGGGCAGCAGAGGGGCAGGTGCTGATCTCTGCTGTCTGGTGACCAGCGACAGGACACAGGGAACTGGGATGAAGCTGCGCGAGGGGAAGTTCAGGCTGGGCGTTAGGAAAAGTCTCTTCACTGAGAGGGTGGTTGGTCCCTGGAACAGGCTCCCCGGGGAAGTGCTCACGGCGCCGAGCCCATCACAGCTCAAGGAGCATCTGGACGATGCTCTTGGTCATATGGGTTAGTGTTAGGTGGTCCTGCGAGGAGCCTGGAGTTTGACTCGATGATCCTCAAGGTTCTTTTCTAACTGAAGATATTCAGTGACTCTGTGCTAGCTGAGGTGTTCCAAGCAGCAACTGGAGAAAAGCACAAGTCTGTACTACTGGAGAGGGCCCAGCACAGGGCCACTGAGATGATGAAGGGCCTGGAGCACCTTCCATCTGAGGAAAGGCTGAGAGAGCTGGGTCTGTTTAGCTTGGAGAAGAGGAGGCTGAGGGGGGATCTCATCAATGCTTATCAATATCTGAAGGGTGGGTGTCAGGAGGATGGGGCCAGGCTCTTCTCGGTGTCCAGTGACAGAACCAGGGGCAATGGCCATCAACTGGAAAACAGAAGGTTCAACCTGAAGGTGAGGAAACTCTTCTTCCCTGTGAGGGTGCCAGAGCCCTGGGACAGGCTGCCCAGAGAGGTGGGGAAGTCTCCTTCCCTGGAGACTTTCCAAAGCCGCCTGGACTTGTTCCTGTGTGATCTGCTCTAGGTGATCCTGCCCTGGCTGGGGGGTTGGACTAGATGATCTCTAGAGGGCCCTTCCAACCCCTAACACTCTGTGAAACTCGTAAACCGTGTGAAAGGCCGGCAGCCCGAAGCTGCGTGCTGAAACATGCCGCAGGCCTTGGGCCCGGCCCTACCGCGGCGCGGGCGGATGAGCGTCAGCTTGGCGCGCCCGGCCGTTTCCTGCCGGCGGCTGTTGTGGTTCCGGGGTGGCCGCAGCATGGAGTCGGCGGCGGAGGGCGGTGAGTGGCGGGCTGGGCCGGTGTGGGCCGGGCCCGGCCGATCTCACCCCATAGCATCTCACCCCACCCCATAGCACCTCACCCCACCCCGCGCCCCCGGCTCACTCTCGTGGCTTTCTCCTCTCCTTGTAGACGCTGAGATGCTGGGGCGACCCGACCCGGATCTGGCGGCCACCATGGGATTCTCCGGCTTCGGTGCGTTGCGATGCGGGTCTGGGGTGCCGGGCGCCCGGCTGAGGGGCGCGGGGGACAGTGGCTTGGGGCCGGCGGCCGTTGGTGGCGACCGCTGGCGGAGGCCGGCGGCCAGAGGTGGGAAGGAAGCGGTCGTGCCTGTCGCCCCCCAGGCCTGCGTCTGCCGCAGTGCCAGTGAACAGTGTGAGTTGGTGTTCCAGGCTCCTTTTTCTTCGTTTTCAGGGAAGAAAGCTCGGACTTTCGACCTCGAAGCCATGTTTGAGCAAACGAGAAGAACTGCCGTGGAGAGGAGCAGGAAAGTCTTGGGTAGGAGATGCGAGTGTGTCAGCTAATGCATTTTAAACGTGTTTTACTTTTCTGCCTTGGGATGATGTTTAAAGTGTCTTAGACTGCCTCTGTATGTAACGAACAAATGCATGCAACTTTGGTCAAGGAAGACAGTCCTAAAAGAGCTTGGGGCTTGGTAAATAGTCAGGTTATTAGTTTATGTATGTTGTGTGAGTATGTAAGAGCTGTGTGCATGTGCAAGGTTCCTGTTTGAGCTATAGCTTACAGACACAGGAACAAGGTGAATTTGAACATGAGACTATTTCCTTTATTCTTTTACTTGCTGTATATTTATTTTGGAAGAGAAGTTGGTCGAGGCAGCTCTAATCTAGAGAGAATAGAATAACAAAAAAGAAATGTTTGTCTTATACCTAACAGCAGGTTATATAGCAGTCCTGGAATTTGTCTTTCTCTCCTCATGTGTTGGGAGTGGGTAGGTTTTCAAGGTGGTGATATGAGAGTGGGAGATGGAGTAAGTTGTGTCTTCTGATGTCCGTATGCAAGCAAACATCATTCCAAAGAAGGTTTCTGGGAGACACTCACGTATGTTTTAGCCCTTTGCAGGCACAAATGTCCACGCTTTCTCCTTGTGCTTAGATACTTTGTGCCAGTTGTGTAGGTTTTGTTTATTTCATGCAATGCTGTCATGGTTGGGCAGCTTCTGCTCTACAAGACTACATTTCAGCTGCTCTCTAAAATGTTGCAGTTTATGAAGACAGTAGAGCTGAATAATCTTGCAGTGAAGAATGCAGTTTTGTATGAAAGAATTATGAGATTTGTGGTGTTGGTTATTTTTATTGTTTTGATTCTATACAGAACCACAAGAACTGACCTCTGTAGAGGCTCACTAACTTCATGGACTTTAAGACAGTGTGAAATTCAGATATACAAGGGATTCCAAAACTTGATTTGGAACATCTTTTTTATACTGTCTTGTCTTGGTTTAACCTTACCTGGCAATTAAGTACCAGTCCTCCGCCCTCAGTCCCCCAGTGTAGGAAGAGAGTTGGAGGAAAAGACCAGGAAAGTTTGTAGCATTGAAATAATTCTTATTTTTAATATAAATGAAAATTATAGTGATACTAACAATACTAAGTAATTAAAATAATAGAAAATGGAACGTGTCATATAATTGCTCACCGCCCATTGACTGACAAACAGTCAGGTCCCAAGCAGCTGTGAGAGCCCCACGGCAGGGAGAAAACCAGTGACCCCCCCACCCACCCACTAACAAAGGAACCTGCCCCACTTTTAACAACCAACAAGAGCTAACAAAAGGAGCTAATAACCCAGCTATCAAGCTAGCCCCAAATCCTAAGGACTTCTCCCAGGCCACTTCCAGCCTCAGAACTGCCCATGTGCCCTGAGCCTGAGTGGAATTAAACACTCCCCCGGGGCTCTGAGTCAGCTGACAGCACTGGGAAGTAGAGGAGTTTGTTCCTGCCTGAAATGAACACATGGCTGATTATGAACACAAGATTTCCATGTTGGGAACCTTTTAATGTTCAACATTGGTTCAGGTTGAGCTGTGATTCCTAATGAGAGAATATGTGCTCACACCATGTTTTAGTTTAGGAGGGAAATCCAGTAAGTAATTGCAAAAGCATAACGTTTTTAAGTCAAGACATCTTGAACTGCATCTTAAATGTGTGTGTCTGTTCCACACAATTAAAATTTAATTTATATGGAAAGTAATCTATTTTCAGGTAAAATTGTTTGTTTGCTGTTACCTTTTCAAATATTTTGTGTAGGCCTGAAAACCAAAAATTTCTTTTAGTGTCCTCAGCAGGCCTCTAATTTTATTATTTTCTAAAAGTCTTGATTATTTCTTATTTATGTGCTTTCCGTATTTAGAGGCTCGTGAAAGAGAGAAGGAAGACCAGGCTGAAAAAGCATTTAAAAGTCCATGTGCTGATTCATCTGCTTCAGCATCAAGTGCAACAGGAGCTGGGTCCACATTAACCCACAGGTAATTAGATGTGGGAGATTCTATGTAACAACTTTCTTTTCCAAAGAGGGTTTTGGTGGCTGGTTTTTTTTTTTCAAGTGCGTGAGTGTAATTTAGCTTGTGTGAACATGTCTATGTTATCTCACATATTTCAGTGATTTTTTACTGATTGCTTTAATTATTTTGTTAATCTGTTTTCTTAAAGATGTGTTCATATTTGTAATACTGACATTTATATTTAATAGTTAGCTTTGCTGTCTCCTCTCTAATCCTTTTCAGCATACTTTTTTTTTTCTTTTTAATAATGACAATGTTGTTGTGGTTTAACATCAGTCAGCAACTAAGTACCACACAGCTGCTTGCTCACCTCCTGCCCTCCCACAGTAGGATGTGGGAGGGAATCGGAGGAAAAAGATGAGAGAACTTGTGGGTTAAGATAAGAATAGTTTAATAATTGAAAGTAAATGAAAGAAAAGAATGATAGAAATAATACTACTGCTAATATGTAATGAAAATACTGCTGGTAATAATATGTAATTACAAAATATGAGAAAGGAAAGGAAAACAAAATGATACAACTACTGACCACTGGCCGACCAACACTCAACCAGTCCCCAGGCAGCAATTCCCTCCTGGCCAACTCTCCCCACTTACGTACTGAGCATGACGTGCTATGGAATGAAATACCCTGTTTGTTAGGTTGGCTTAGCTTCTGAACTTGTCTTGCCCCTCACACCCCCTCACTTGTAATGAGAAAGCTGAGAACTCAGGGACAGTGTCAGTAACTGAAAAAGTCCTTGACTTGATACAAACATTCCTTAGCGACACTTAAACCCAGTAGTTTATTGTCGATATTCTCAGCACAAAACCAAAATCCTCATACTAGCTGTTGTGAGGAAAATTAACTATCACAGCTAAACATTCTCCACCCCTTATTTCATACCATTTATGTCATGCTCAAGTCCCACGCTATTCAGTATGTTCTGATTAACCAGCTCCGCTCTTCCTATTACACCCATTGAAACAATACGCAAATACCATTCCCCTAGTCTGTGGACTATCTTTGTAAAATGTCCATAAAATGTGCATTAAGTTAGTTTAGTCCATGACTTTGGGGTCCATCTGTTAGGATGTTCACTTGGTACAGGGAAGGTGGAATGTTGCATGGGATCATTGGGCACTGAAGCCAGGTCAGGTAATTTCTGTGCTTTTTGCAAAGCTTGTCTTCCATTGGTTCAGGTGACTTCTGCTATAGTAGTTTTTATAACACATAACTCAAAACAAGGGTTATATACAGCAATTAGGGTCTATCATGTAATTTAATTAATGGGCTGTTTTCCCCCAGAGTCAAATCCCCCTGAGGCACACACTGGACTTCCCATCTTCTCTCATTACCGGCCAAGTGCCCCCAGGTCCTTGAGTGAAAGCATCCCCAGGGATGGGTTTGTCTTTGCCTGAGGCAGGAGTAACCCAAATTTTTTTCCCCAGCATATATTTAATGTGCACTACAGGGACTTTATCTCCTTCTAAAAGCTTTCATTATGCAGGACCACCATGGTTGACAGATCATCCACTGTTGACTAACCAGGTGGCTTTTGCTAAATGTGTCTCGCTACATGGTCTTAACAGCCCATTGTACCATTTGACCTTCCCTGAGGCCCGCCCTTGATAGGGGATGTGATACACCCACTCAAATCCATGTTCTTCAACCCAAGTGTCTGTGAGGCTGTTTTGGAAATGAGTCCTGGTATCTGATCCAATCCTTTCTGGGGTGCCGTGTCACCACAGGATCTGCATTTCAAGTCCCAGGATAGTGTTTCGGGCAGTGGCATGGGGTACAGGTTATGTTTCCAGCCACCCAGTGTTTGCCTTCACCATTGTGAGCACATGGCACGTGCCTTGGCAGATTTTGGGGAGGGTGATGTAGTCAACCTGCCAGGGCTGCCCATATTTATATTTTAGCCATCGCCCCCAATACCCAAGAGGCTTTACCCTCTTGGCTTGTTTATGGCAGCACATGTGCTGCATTCATGAATGACCTGCGCAATAGCATCCATGGTAAAGTCCACATTCACTACCTTCGTGTTTTTTTTTTTTAATATTGGGGCAAATATAATGACTACATGTGCTGGCTTAATGGGCAGCTGTTGTTCCCACATGTAGATAGAATTCACTTGTTTATGCCTGCTGAAAAATAAAGCAAAGCAGTTGTAGAGACTCTGTATGCACATTGTATAGAGCAGTGGTAGGGTGGAGAAAAGTTTTGGTTTTACGTCAGTCAGAGAATTGCTCTCACTCTTATGATGTTTGTTTGTTACTGACAAAAATCAAATGCTACTGATTTGACAGTTTCAGTTCTGAAATGCTGGGAAATCAGAAGTAGCTGAAGGTCATGGAGGCCACAAAACACCATTGTGTGGCTGGGATAGTGGAGATCAGTGCTCTGTAAATTTTCAGGATTCTGTATCTATGGAAGTCTAATAACACATGCAAGAGTGTAGTAAACCTATATATGTGTGTATCTGCTGGTTTCAGGCAGGAAAGAGCTGCTCTCCTACACAGAGCTGGACAGCCCACAGGGGCCGAGGTATTTGTCTCATTCCATTGGTACATCAGGCTCAGTGGTCAGGCTGGGTGTGGACATGTGTAGTTTGGAAGGCCTGAAGTGGCCCTGGGGAGGATCCTTAAGGCTTTTTGGGCTGGCTGATAGCTGGGTGGTTAGCTCCTTTTGTTGCTCTTGGCAAGCTTGTTAGCAGAAAGGCAGGTTGTTAGTGGGTTGGGGGGTCAGTTATCATAGTAGCCCTCATACTGGTGTGTTTTTTTTTTTTTTTAGTTGTTAAAAAGGGTGTTGGTCACTCCAAAAATATGTAAAGAACAGCTACTGATTCTTTTTGCTTTTGAGCTACTTTACGGTAGAGAAATGTTTTCAATAGTTACTTTTGTGTTTTTGCATAATAATAGTTTTACTTTGACATGAAAGCATCTGCTAGTATATAAAAGGAAAGAAATGAGAAAATAGAGTGAACACAAGGGGGGGATATGCCCACATACTCACACAGTTTCAGAAGGTTTTTTATTTTCCCTCTCTGTGTGCCATCTGTGCTCTAATGCAGCTTTCTATTTTTTTTTCCTCTCACAACTTGTTTCACTTACTGAGGAGGTAATGAGGGAAAGCAAAAACAATTCCTTACATTTCTCTGAATCCTGGGCAAGGGGCTGGCAAATTGGTTCTTTCTTTACAACTCCTGGTAGAGGAAGAGTGTAAGACTGGAAGTTGAAGGAAAAGCCACTTGGTTTGTCAGCCACTCCCACTCACCCTCAGAAGGGTAGATGGGCTTTTGGTCTGGCTGTTGTATATTTGGGGTGTTCTTATGTTTGACTTTCTTTGAGTCAGGATAGAGGATAGCTGTAGCTGGAGTACTTGGCTGTCCCTGCCAAGCTTGGAGCAACAGTACTGCAGTTCTGGCCATTTCACATGCAGGCTGATTACACTGCCTGTCACAATACTGAATTTTTTTATTTGATAGATCTATCCTTCACAGCAAATGAGAGAGTAATAGGATAGGTAATTAGGAAGGAAGCTGAGTGGTGTTCTTGGGTGTCTATAGAAAGATCTGAAAATCTGGGACTCCAAGATTAGAAAGGCGTCCGTGAATCATTATGTTGTATACATTCTTCTCACTGGCAGCTACAGTGTATATTTGGTTCCATTCCAAGACTAATAGTTCGGCTTCTGGGTAAAATACGTGTGGTCTGAGAATGCATATTAACTCTTAAAATACAACTCTTTTGCACATAGTATTGTAAAGTTGTTAGTTTTTGGGATACCTAACTTGAACTTTGAAGGTCCGAACCTGTTCTTCACATGCTGGAAGAGCTTCCATTTGGCAAAGGGGTATTTATTGCCCAACTGTTGTAGAGTAAGAGAAGCTCTTTTTATTTGAGTTAGATTTATTAGTTAATCATATTCTGATCTAGGTCTTTAAATGTCTCTCATCACTATGCAAAACAAAGTTTGTATGTAGAGGTAATATCTTTTATTAGGCTAGTAAATATAGTTGGAAAAATTAGACAAGCTGTCAGGCATGCACACCCCTCTCATCACACTAACATCTGAGGACCTAATTCATGTTGGTTTTAGTTTGATTTGATTTCTTCCTAAAATAGAATTTCAATTTCTTACCCGAAACAAGTATTTGCATTGTAACCTACTGCCTGTTTGGTGTACAGATGGTTTGGAGGGCAGTGTGGGGCTACATTCTCTGTCACAATTACATAGTTTAGCACGTATTTTCTTAATATTTTATTATGTTCTTCAACTTGCTTGTTTTTATTATAGGTTTTAAGTGGTAACCTAGACATGACAAAAAAAAAACCCAACCCAATACTTCTGTGGTCTTCCAAAATTTTTGTAGTTAATCTTTTGTAGGCTGCTCACTTAAAAACTTAACATACAAGCCCCCAAACCAAGTCTTGCAATTTGAGCTTATCTCATTGAATCTGAAAGGAACATCTTGATTTCCACTGCAAGGTATTACTCTAATGATACACTGCAATGATACCGACTAGTCAAAAGGGAGTTTTATACGTATCACTTTCAGACCTTCTGCCAGTTAAATACTGTCTACTTGCTAACAACCAGCAGAGGGTGCGCATTTATTTTGAATAAACCGAATTAACGGGGACTAGATAGCTCAACTTACTTTCAGAAATTTTTCAGTGCCAAAAATAACGTGTTTTGATTTGAGCAACAGCATGATAATTTAATGTACCTTTTAGAGTCTAGCTTGTGACAGAATCAAGTATTTGGTGAGAAATACCTGATTCCTTGCTGTGCTTTGCCAGGATTATATAGCAAGTGCCATGTTTTGTATGCTTACGCTGGTTGCAAGCCCTAGTGATTACTCTTTGGAATTCCACCCAGCCAACCGAGGTGCAGAGCATCTGCATAAGCTGCAGCTTGAAGCAGAATCATGAAAATGCTCTGTAACAAAATATTCTGTTGGCTTCTAAGCAATGTGGAAATCCATACTAGTCATGAGGGACTATTGTTTTTACTATACACCTAAGTTTGTTTTATTTTGTTTAGTTTTTTGGTTTCTCTGTCACTATGAAATTCCTTTCTTTAAAGCTTTATGTATGCTTTCAAGAGGATGGTGGACGTATACTCTGTTAGTTTATGTTTTGCTGCCAAATGCAGTGTTTATAAATTGCCAAGAGTGCTCAACATTTTTTATTTGAAAATTCCTATGGAAGTGCTGGTGTTCTTGAAATAGTAATTTTAAAAATTTTTCTATGCAGAGAGACAGCCTGTAGTGAAAGTGGAGATAGCTCAGATGAAGAGTTAACTGGTCCTTCCATGCAATCCCAGACTTCTGCTCAAGGTCCATCTGAGGATACTGATGATGATGATGATGAATTCATTGGGCCACCCCTTCCACCTGGGTTCAAGGATAGTGATGATGACAATGATGATACAGAGGAGGAAGATACTGTAAGTATTTTTTCTCCCTCTTCAATATTTTAATGCTTTGAGATGTCTCTTAATTTGTAAGTGTTCTCTTTATTATTGAATTTGCATGTGAAGTATGACTGTTGTTTGAAATACATGTTGTTTATGTTTTTTTTTTCTAATTATTATTGAACAAGTGCAAATAACTGCTTTCATTTAAAAATAAGGATTTTTTAAAAAGTATGCATGTGAATCTCAAGGGAAATTCATCATAAATTGGTATATATAGTTTACTCTTATTTTGTTTTGATGTTATGAAAGAACTGTACAGATTTTACATATTTTGTGTAAACAGTTACATATTTTACGTAAATATTTACATACCCTATGTAAATATTTGATATGGTTTGTTTCCCCATGCATGTGTAGAATTTTATTAAAAGAAGAGGAGGTGGAGGTAGACTGGAATCTAGGGAAAACAGTTGTGCCAAAACTGTTCTGACAAAATGAACTGAGTGTGGTTTTTTTGTTTTGTTTGTTTGTTGGTTTGTTTTTTTTTTTTCCTAAATCTAAGTAAGTGCCAGACTGGTTTGTTAGAAAGAAAAGACAATCAACATTCAATCTATGTTAAAAGCAAGAAAACCTATAACAGCCTACCTTACGTATCACAGATACTCAGTTGACAAATCTTGCTCTATTTAGTTAAAAGGTGAATGTTCCTTCTCCAAAACTTCCTGAAAGGAGTATTTTCTGGCAGTGGATTTTGTATGATGTTAAAGTTGGTTTTGAGAAAAATGATAGAAGTCCTGTAAAAGCAGCCTTAGTGTTTAATTCTAAAAACCTAATTCCCAGGTGTCTCAAAGGTTCCTTTGTCAATTCCTGTTCAGTTTTCACTAGGTCTTCAGTTTAACTGTGTATAAAATCTCTTATCTTGCATCTTGTGAACTTTAAGATGTAAATTTAGATTACTTACTTAAAATGGGCAAGAGTAACTTCTTAAGCAATGACATAACTGGTTTTTAGAGCGAACCTAAATTTGCGTGGTCATTTTTTTTTATCCCCCCTCCTCAGGGGATAAGTGATGGGAAATTCTGATGCTTTAGAGGTTTATATTTTTATTACTTTGTCTGATCTGCTTGATTCACTGTTGCGTATGGATTTCTTTAATTATCAAACTGTACATTTTAGCACCATATCTCCTGTGATCCATCTGTACCTCACATGTGACTTGTTCTGGTTTAGGGAACCAGGATAAATCCCAGACTTAAGGCTTGCAATACTCTCAAGGAAACATGACTTTCTATTGATCTGTTATCAGGAATTCTCTTAACTTTTAGCTGTTGTGGCACTGTAGTTTGAGTCAGTATTCCTAAGGGTTTCATAGACTTGGCAGATTTCATTTGCTGTGGATCATGTCATGTTAAAGTCACTACTTACTTTCTGCTGATTTTCATCTGTTCTTCCATCTCAAGTCTGCTTGTTCATACACTTTCAACTCACAGTAAAATACGAAAATACAGTGCTTTATCAAGAAATTTTATCAAACCTGAATCTCTCCCAACAGTCAATCAGAATAATAATTGCGTTCTTGAAAAGTACTTAAACTTATTGATGCTGAAGGAAATATTTGGTCTCATTTAATTTTGTCTCTAAATACTTTTCAACCTATTTCAGTATCATCCATAGGGTCAGTGTGTACACAGACGGTGGTGAAACGCAGATACTTGTCATTTCAGGGAAAATACCCACAATGTATTATACAAAGAACAACCATTTTTGAAAGTAATTCTTAATAGCTGCTAATGTTGTGCAAGTATATATTGTCATTTCAACCAATGCATGCTTGTTATGCGTACTTTTGCTGTTCTTTGGGCTCTCATCAGAATGCCCTTCTAAATCACAGCTCTCTCTAGCTGTCCCCATTTCTCCTCTGAGAAAAAAACCCTGATTTTTTTGCTCTGCTGTCAGCAATTCTGAAGCTTGTAACTGCCTTTAGCAGTGAATAATTAAAGCCACACAGAGAGAAACAACGAGACTTGGGGGTCAAGTCCTGCCACGTATCTTTAAACTTTGGGAGAGTAAAAGTTCTCCAAGATGCGCAAAGGTTTTCAGTGTATATGACAGCAAAATAAAACAGTATAAGCTTGAAATCTTGTTATATCCTGGCAACTAAACCTAAGGTTAATCCTTGTGTCTGCTAATATTTCAGTGAAGCATTGCACAGAATGTTGCTTCAGAAATCTCTTGTAGCTATTAGTTCTGATCCTTTCTACACAGACCTTACTGTTCATTGCTTCGTTTCTATGTGAAGTCCTCACTTTCTTAGAGCAGGGATTTGAAAACACCAGAACTATAGGCAGCAGTTGTACTATGGGGGGTGGGGTGGGAAAAAAGGTTGTATTTCTGTGGAACGCCTTCCTGCTAGGGTCTTAAGGAAGTAAGATTTTTTTTGCTAGAAATTATTTGGGTTTTTTTTTTTTTTTTAATCAGAATTGATACAAGTAGCTTGTGGTTTGAACATAATTTTGTTGTAAGACTAGATTAAAAATTGAGGAAACAATTCCTTTGATTCTATGGTCTGTTAGAGATGTCATTTTCTGTGGTTAGCAAAAAGCATTATGTATTTAGCCTACAGTAATTCCAATCTGAAGTAAAAAATATATATGTATCTCTTTCAGCTAAGTGTATTGGCAATGATCTTGCCTACTTAGAGTGAAGTAGCAAAATTACTTGGTTATGTCAGAGAGTTTCACGAGGTTGGTCAGGTAGCTTTAATGGAAGTACACTAAATATTCAGCATCTGGTTTATTTCATCATCACTGGAAGACTGGCATCCTTTGCCATCACTTTTGTTGGGTAATTCTACTTAAGTAATTTTATTAGGCTCACGTGAATCAAGAGTCCTATACGTAGTACTGTTCCAGTTCATGGTATAATCATCTCTTTAGTCTCAGTAGAGAGTGCTATATGGATTCCTAAATCTAATCATGTTCAAACTATAGATTAGTGCCAAGTTGTAGCAGACTCCTTCACTTATTCATATCTATGGTATATATGAGGTCTTCTAGGAGCAAGTAAATAAATGCTGAGCACTCACATAGCATAGCAGTGTGGGACAACAGTATATTTAATCGCTGAGAAATTGTAGGAAGATGCACAAAATATCTTAAGTGGTAAAAATATGTGTATTTTTGGAGGCAATACATGTGTTCTACAGAACAGGGCAAGGCTTTTAATAGTAGAGGTAGCTTATGAAGAGAAGAGGATGTTATCAGCAATGTAACAGAAAATACATATTTCTTTTTAATCCCTCTGTGCTATAGTGTGCTATGTACCTATTTGCTGTTGTCCTACATCAAAGATGGCTGCACCGTAGTAGGGTTTAGAGCATTGAAATCTTGAAAATGCAGTCTATACGTGTAAATAATTTTGGAAAGTAACAATCCAGTTGTTTTTTAACGTGATGTCTATCATATGATAATGAGATATGTTTTTATTTTATATTTTTATATAATAGCTTGTTTGCCTCTCAGATTTATGTATTCTGAGCACTGAATAGAATTTATTTTCATTATCTCTTTCCAAAAGGCAGTGGACATCTTGGTTAGTAAAACTTTTGCTTTAGTTCTGTAAGCTTTTCTAGACTGCCAAAGGGAAAACGGTGTGCGAAAACAGATTTTACTTCAACCTGGCTTTCTCAGTAGTAGCTTTGTTTGCTGGTTGACCATTTTAATTTCTAGCAAGATTGTGGTATGAATTTTCTATTTATATGTATTTGAATAATGTTACAACTGTCTCAGTAAAGTGGAGTTACTGGAAACCAGAGTGGAAAGACCCCAGTGAAAAGTTTCAGACAGAAAGGTATATTGCAGACTGGTGTGATTTAAGTTTGTCTGAACTTAAGAGAATAGTTACAAAACAGTCTAGAATAGATTTGGTTGAGAATAAACAGAGCAGCAGAAATATGAGACTTGCGGGTTTTCAGTCTAAACAGTTAATTTATAACTGAGAAGATTTTGTGTCAGCATGGATGCCAGAGGCCTTTGGGGTCTAGAGCCTCCCCTTACTGCTGCTCATGAACTGAGTTATTTTCTTTCCTGTGAAGGGAACCAGGAAACAGCTGTGCTTTCCTGATTTCCTGTTGATCGATTGGTGATCACAGTGTGATCCTGTGAGCCCCAAGGAAGGCAGGTGTTGCTGTCATGAGAACTCTGTGATTCCTTTTTCATTTGTACATTAGGCTGTGGTTGGTGCGGGTGGGGGCAGAACTGGGAGAGGAGAAACAGAAAGCTTCACTGAATAATTCCTTTGTTTCCAGATGTCCAGTGAGAATGTCTCTCTTTTGTTACCATATTTTACAGAACTGCAACTTGTAACTGTTGAGGAAAATTTTGTTTCCTTCAGTATTAAAACTATAGATACTTGTGTTTTAAACAAGTTACTTCAGCAGTAATCTGAAGTTTTGTGAATTTAAAATGCATGAAAATGCTGACTTGCCCTCATAGCTTGCCATTGTCTCTCAAGTTTGACTTTAGATGTGGTTTTTATTATAGGAACATTGTTTTTCCACCATTGCTTGTTTGGTTGTTTTTGTTTTCTTATAAGAGATAGTCAATAGATACATTTGCTATGGTGTTAGCATCTTTTGAGTTTAGGGCTGGTCTGGCCCAGATAACGGTGTTTTACTGGATAATCATCAGGTGCAAGTAGTAGCTGATTGTTGTCTTTGATGGGAATTTTTCATACCTTATTGGTGTTTTTATAGGAAAACAAGTAACAGCAGTTTTGCTGAATATTTTGAGTCAGTACTGTTAGTTTTTGACTTGCATTAATTTGGGTAGTGAGGAAAACGAGGAGAAGAGTTGTCTATTTGAACTGTGATGAGCGTTTTTCTGTAGTGCTTTTTCTTCTGACGGTGTAAAAACCTAGTTGAATTGTCCTTGCCAGTTTTTCACATGGTTGTAAGCTGAGGGGGAGGGAGGGAGCAGAGAGTCTCCTGTAGTCTAGAGCTTTTAAGGTTTGGTTTGTATCCCAAAAAGTATGTCTTTCTGGAAAACTTGGAAGAAAGCTTTTTGTTTCAAAGCAGGGCTGTTTTAAAAGAGAAAATGGGTTGTTTTTCAGAGGGCAGATTCTTTACGAGTGTAACATTTCATGTGTTACGTTTTGAGGTTGGGCAATATAGTAGAGTGTTTGCCAGCTTTTTTGCACTGGCAAGATGCTCTGGGAGTGTATGTGGTGTTTGTGCGATCAAAATAAAATCTGGCTGGAGGGGGGACAGGACACCAGCCAAAGCAGTCATGTCAGGATTGGTGGGTGGACAGTTTTAAATCTAGGATGTAAATATTTTTTAAGGTAATGGATGACACCAATCAGAAGAGAGTGTGTATTTATTAATGTTCTCTTCTACGTGTCATTAGAAAATGTGCTGAGATTTTTAACAGAACTTAATGGAGTGCTAGCATCTTGTGACACTTTCCTCACTTGAAGCAACAGGTAGAGAGGTGGTGGTTGGAAGTATTTGCTAGATGGATTTGCAAGACTTTATCTTCTGTCTGGAGCTTAGTTACAGTTGATTCTTCTTTGGAATGGAGAACTATTTCTCCCCCCAGTACCAAAGGGATACTAATCATGTTGCAATTTTGTCCCTGAAACGTGTACAGCCTTGGGCCTCTCCAAGGCTATAACTCTGATTTGGGCATATTTCCAAAATGATAACATAGCTGTATTCAAAGTTTGAGAATTATTTTGAAGCACTTTAAAATTTTTGCAGAGAATGGAAGAAAGCCATTTCCTGGTCATTTAGATGGAGAATTTAAGTAGACTGTAATTGCTTCAATTAGAATTTACCTATGGTACTGGGCTAAAAATTATGGTGTTGTAAAAAAAAAAAAAATGTGTGAGAATTTTTAATTATGTTAAGGAGTTATAACATTTAGGCTGAGGACTGCTGCAACTTATTTACCCAGTTGTGTTTCATCTTGTGTAAAGAAGAATAAGTGAAGTAAGCTGAACAAAACAATTTTTTTTGTGTGTGCGCAATAGAGACAGAAAAGTGTGGGTTTGAAGGTGAGAGTCATCATTTTTTAACTACTTCTAGTCTTTGAGAAATTTATGAAAAAAGGTAGCAATTACAATTGCTTTCAATTTCCTTTTGTGTTACTTTCCTATATAATTGGGAGGAAAATACTTTTGTGGTATATATGCATAATATAATCTTAGGTCTTGACAGTATTTCTGCTGTAAAAATTAGGAAGATGTATTTCTGTATATTAGACTTGGAACAAGTCATGGAATATTTGTTAAGGATTGTTGATGTGATTACTGTTGAAAAGAATGGGAAAGATGATATGAAGTCAGTTAGACGGGATTTGCAAGTTTTACAAAAGTTAAAAGAAACAAAATCAAACCCTTAAATTTTCTATAATGAAGCTCAGTGTAAAAATGTGAGAATCAGTAAGAAGCTGGAAAGGGAGGAGTACTTAAAATAAGAACTCAGAGCATCATATGTACCAGAGAAAGCTAACAGCGTAATTCCCTCGGGGGATGTTTGCGTTACATAAAATACATGGGGTCTGTGCTCCTTTCCTGTCCAACCTCATACTCCCGACTACGTAATTACCAGTTGTCCCCAGAAAAAATGAATATATTGGCAAAATTTATTTATTTTGTAATATCTATCAATTCTGCAGAGCATAGTAAGTCCAAGACTTTGCTGTGTGTCATGCCATGCCTTTTTCATGGCATGATACTGATTTTAATTAATTAGTAATATGACTGAATATGAGAAGTTTGAGCATGTTTCCTCTGCAGATAGATACTTAGTCCTATGAGTTTGTTTCTAGAAATATTTTGTGAGGAAAATGAATAGGCATGTATTTGTTGACTTCACCGTACTTAAAAGTTAGAGAGGTGACTTTACTAATATTAAATAAAATGTGATTTAGAACATCATTATTGTTACTACTGTGCTTTTAAACAAAGTTTTCAGATCTTCTTATATCCTGTTTTCACTCATTGCCATGACCCTCTGTTGGGTCAGCCTGATCTGGTGGAAGGTGTAGAACGCTCCTTTAGGAGCTGCTGGTGCCACTGTCCTGTTTGGAAAAGTAACTGCTAGGAGTGATGCAAAGTATTCTTCATCTCTGGGCCAGATACGCTGTGGCTGTAGAGCTTCCATGTTTGAAACATCACACCCCCGTCTTCATCTGTCCTGAAACCGTTTCTTTATAGCCAGAAGATGCTGTGGAAGTTAATTTTTCTTAGAAGGAGAGTAGAAATGTTTAGGTTTTTTTATTCTGCCAGGTATGTTTGAGACATGGGCAACCTTGAGGCTCTAATTTCTGTGACCTAACTCTTAGGGGAAAAAAGAAAAAATTCTAAGACCTTCTAAGCACATACTCTACGTGTGTGTATCAGTCACAAGGCTTAACTTTCAATATCCGATTATGTGAAAAGAACATGTATTTGAAAATGTTAGGAAATTCTGTTCATGCAATGGTATAGGAACATCTGTTCCCAAATATTACTTTCTTTACTTCCAGTAGAAGTTCGGTTCTTTGGAGCTGGAAACAAATTTATTTTTTGAGAAAATCAAACTCTTATGCAGTCAAAAGACGGTTGTGACTACCTTCTTACATGATGCTTTTGTTGGCAATTGCAACAAATTTCCAATGTACTTTTTATAAAGAAGTACAAATAGTATATTGTTTCTACCAGTGTTAAAAAGCACTTTTCTAAATATGTATTTCTAAATTTGGAAAGGGAGCTAACAGCAATACTAACACTGTATTTGACACTTTTGATATCACTGTGGAATACATAAACGGAAGATAGCAGGTTTTCTTTGTATCTGGCATGTGAATGTAATCTTTTTGAGTAAGTTGTTTATGATCTAAACAGAATAATGAGAAATACAGGTATAGAGAACTCTTGCTTGAATGAAGAGGAAAATAAAGAGGATGATAACAAGTATTTGAAATATTTATGATGGGGATGATTAAATAATTCAGAAGGGCTATATTTGAAGGAAGAGTGTAAGTGACATGCAGTTACATTTCCTTTCCAAAACAAGTCTTCACAGGATTTTCGATTAACAGATGATTTATGTTTAACTGTTGGAACTGCAGAGTGCTGCAGTGGTATCCTTGGAGAGCAATTTTGTTGACTCTTGGAATGTCTGCTGTTTGTTTAAAAGACGGCTTTGGATCTTTATGAATGTGAGACTACCACATGTAATGTTTTACAACTGCTGCAATGGCATCTCTTATTTGCAGGTGGGCACTTAGCAGTGTACCGGGACTTGTTGTTAACACTATCCAGACCACACAACAATCATGCTGAACTTCATTAGTTTACTCCTGCTTATCTCTTTTTGTATTTTAATACCTAATGCAATTATTTTCAAGTTATTAGGATCTTGAGTAGCATTTTGATGAGTTACCTTGTCTACTATTTGTATATATTCATTTGACTCATCATTGTAACTGAGGATTGCTCAAGGTTCACACAACCAAATGTTATGGGAACATGTTACAATATTTTTCAGATTTCCCTTCACAAACCAAAATAATTACTTTCTCCAAAGCTGAAGAATGATAAAGAATCATTCATAACTATTTTTATTAACCATCCCCTTTCATGGTTCAGTCCTGAGGCTTTTGAAATGTGTTTAAAGCTCTTAGTTGGAAGTTCCAGTGATTGCACTTGTTGCTTTTTGGTGAACCATTTATTCCTTCATTCTACCAGAAGTATTTTATTTTAATTTTGAAAATTATTGGGTTTATGTCTGTTGTTCTTTTAGAACAGCTTTCTGAAATGTCTCAAAGAGTATCTGCTTAATGAGAATTAAGGCAGAAGAAAACTCAAAAAGAAGCCTTTAAGATCTTACGTCTGTTTATATGAGGGCTCTAATGTGGTTCATAAAGTGAAGTGAGTTAGATACACCTTTCTTTGATACACCTTAAGCCAAATATATTCTGACATTAGCTGGCATGTTTTTTTTCTTTCCCCAAAATTGCACTAGGTGCATTCCAGCCTTCCTCGAACGCCTGTATTGCATAGTTTCTGCAGCCCTCTGCAGTGGCTAGCTTGGAACCAGTTTTCAGAGCAGATAGCACTATGTCAAGTTTTTCATTTGGATTATTTAGATACATGGAATTATCTGCAGTGAGCACATGTATATTCTGTTGTGGTGAAACACCAAGTCTTAAGGGTTGGACTGAGTCACGGTGGCCTGTTTACAGTACAGAGGCCCCGTAGTGGGTCTTTCATATAGTGCTGAGTATGAATTCAGGAAAGAAATCCTGGAAGAGCTACAGAGATTACAAATGCAACTATTTTTTTCTATGCATGACCAAAACTTTTGTCATGGTAAAAACAGTTTTGAAGAGTTTAAATAATAATTCAAATAAAATCTGCAATGAATGCAAAAGCTAATACTTCTCACTAATATGTGAGTTGTTTGCATGGAAATGCTAGAAAGCTTGGCCTGTGGGGTTTTTTTTCAGTGTTTTAGAAATACGACATTGTAGGTGATATTTCCCTATCACTTACATATGCTGTGTATTTGTAGATTAATTGAGGTGTCAGAAAGACCTGAGAATCTTTTATTAGAGTTGCAATGTCCTTTGAATTACAACTATTTTTGTATCGCTATCTGTCTGTACTAGCCTATGTAAATTAGAAGTTCTTCTGTCATGTAGTACAGGCAAACCGCAGGATTTAATACTTTTTTATACTTTTTTTTCTTTAAAAAAAATATTTCTTTGTTATACATACAGCCTCTTTCTCTTTTTCCCTGTTGTTAGAAGATTGAGTTGTGAACTTTGGAAAATTAATTTGAGGATGGAGAAGTTACTTTGGATTTTTGCAGCAGCTTACAGCTGTAAAAGGAGTGAGAAAGTAGAGTTGCATTTTTAACAGAGACTTCCCATGTCCAATTTCCTTTTTTTTGCTTCAATTTGTTAAACAAAGCATGAAAGATCTTTTGATTGAGTTTGACCATATAGCTTCTCTGTAATGGTGTACTTCATTCTTCAGAGTTTTCCTCATATAGGAGGAAAAATCTGTCCTGTAGCCAAAATACAGTCAGTCTCTGTAATACCAAATATCTATGTAATGTGGTGCATGTCACTTTGTATTGATGTAAAGTGGATCAGGTCCACACGCTGCATCTTACCCAGTGCTGTATTAGAAAACAGAGGGATGCCTGCCAGAGCAAAATGCCCTTCTCTTCCACATTTAACCAGGTGACTGAGATTTACTCACTCACCATGTTCACGGTTTACCTGTGGGTCTTGTGAAAACAATAATGATGCTAAATCTCCTGAGTTTGATACAAACACAATTTCTCGGCAGGACAACTGCAAACACATTAAAAAGGAGTCTGTAAGTAGTGCTGTGTCCTGTGACTCGGCATTAGTCTTAAGTTATTTGGAGGGACAATGCCTCCTTCATCCCTCAGTGTACAACTGTGCTAGTTCATGCCTGTTTTGAAATACCAGAAATGAAACTAGTAAGACTGCAGTTTTCTCAGAATACACAGAGATGGCCTGCTAAGTTTGCTGTTAGTCATTGTCACACATTTTTCCTAGTTGTCTTTTGGAGACATTTTCTGTATGTCACTGAGCCTTTATCTCTAGGCCTACTTTGAAGCCAGCTTTTATATTTATTGCAGATTGAGTAAATATCTTCCTTGCAGATATTGCAGTTGTGCTACATGTGCGCAAGCACAAAGCTAATTTGTAAAAATGCTGGGTTAACAGGACCGAAAGGGCCAAATTAGGAGTACAAGATCAGATTTCATTCAAAAAATGAACTGTCTGTAAATATGGTGGCTGATGCAGATGTTTCAGTTGAAAAGGCAAATCATGTCAGCAGTAGATTTCAACGTGAATTTGCAATTCTTTGGAAGAGGTGAACTCTCATTCTTAATATTGGGAATATCCTAAGTAGAAGGGAAAAACAAATGATTAATTCATAAACTTCTGAACTACATCTGAACGGCAGCAATTATGGCACTTGAAACAATTCTTTGTCCTTTCAGAATTTTAGTGCACAGTTTTCAAATTAGAATCTTTCAATGTTTTGGTTAAGATATAAAGTAACATAGATCTGTATGTATCAAGAACTTGATAGGCTTCACTTAAAATATAAATTAGGGTGAGAAGAATCATAGCTTGTAGAATAATTACTGTTTCTTTCTCAAGTCAGTAACCTTCCAAGTTTCACTCATCACCTGGACTTAGAGATTTATCTGCATTTTCTGACAAACCTGTTACGTAGGATGTCTTGGAACATACTGTCTTTTGCAAAGAAAGCAAACTTGTATATCTAGCTATAACCACATCTGTAGGGATCAGCTGGCTTTTGGTGCTACCAGATTTGTAACCTCTTTCAGTGCAAATTGTCAGCATGTGGCTCTTGCAAAGCAAATGTCAGGACTTAACTGCTCTTGTTGTCTTCAAGACAAGAATAAACACATTCCTTCTTTAAGTACTTTAGTTGTTTTACTGCCTTTTCTGCTGAGTACCAAAAATACCAGGAATGGAAATTCAAAATTAAAAATAACTAGCTTAATCATTTTCAGTGTCTAGAAATTGCACATACCTATTTTAGAAGGTGTGACAGAGTGCTGAATCATTTTAAGGACAACCCCTTCTTGTTCTACAGTTTCAGGTCTTGGTCATTGTGAGCACTCTGTGCCTTAAGACCACCTGAAAAGCAAATTAAAAAAAAGTTGATTTAACTCCATTAACTTTTCCTGTGGAAAATACTAAAATTCTGGAGAATATGTAAACTCCCACAATACTTGCTTTTTTTAGATCACTTGTGTATTCTTTGTGTGTTTACTTTTTCCTCAGGGTTTCCCTGCCTCATTTAGACAACTTACATGGGTGTGCAGGCACATGAGGTGAAATAGCAGGTCACATAAGTGTGTGATAATTTTGTGACTGACTTCAGTGTACAGAAGTATGTGTGTCATCCAAAATTAAATCCTAGAAATAATAATGCCAGAGTAAACTTCACAGTATATTATGGTAGAAAATAGTTTAAAGGTTCTTTTTTTCCCCAATGGTATATTGACTCATTTTAACTACTTCACTTGTTTTAACTTGGATTGTATTACCTTACTTTTCCTTTTAACAGAGTTCTTCAGGGTTGCCCCATTGTTCTATCATTAAACACTGGCTTATCCTAGCAGTTTCTTTGGTGAGGGCAGCCAGTTGTAGTTGCTGTCTGATTTCTTGTGTTTGTGTGATTTGTGGTTGTTCTTTGTTTGGGTTTTTTTTTGGGTTTTTTTGGGGGTAGAGTTAGTGTTTGTTTTAGTTTGTTCAGGGGTTTTTGTTTCTCTGCAACAGACCTGCACTCTGTCATAAGTGATATTTCTTCCTGAGGTGCCTTGCAGGCATCATGCATCCTCTTGATCCTCTGTGTTCCCTTTGTGTTTGTATCCCTCTCTCTGCTGACTGTATGTCACATCTTTTCAGAGAAGAGAAAAATATCTCTGAAAAATAGGTTTTAAAATTATCAAATAAAGGTTTATATTTGTACTGTGACCATGCAAGCTTATAAGTAGTAGAGTAATAAAGGAAGTTTCTGCATTTAACAGCACAATTTTAAGGGTAGATTCTTTCAATTATCTCTAAATTAATAGCATAAATAGTACCAGACTGTCCATAACATTTTTCTTAGGGAAGGCAATTACGATACAATGAATAGACAGTGAATTTATGGGAGGGCCCAATGGTAGTTTTCTGTGATTTCCTGAAGTCTTCTAGTCCAAGTAAGAAACTACAATCAGTGTTTGAATGCAGAATGAGCAGTAGTCAACTAACTCATTGCATTTTCAGAAAAAATACTAACTCCCCAGGGTAAGAAGAACAATGCTAAATCTAAATTAGTGGTAACTATACTATTTGTAATGCTATTTTAAATAAGCATCTGCTCAAATCACATGATAGTTATGAAAACTAGTTCTATCCTGTCAAAAAATAATAGTTGTCAGATGTAGTTTAAGTCTATGTAGTTTAATGCAATTTACATTAGCTTACTTCTTGGGAGTTGTCTCATAATATAGGAACTAATGGAACTTGCAACCCTGTCTGATACTTGTAGAGGATAACCTCATGATAGAGTCTGCAACAAAGTTTGAGTGGGTGGCGGAATATCATAGAAAGTGTGCAACTTCTGTGGGTAATTAGGAGAAAATTTTATGTCTAGCTGCATCTTGAAGTACTGTACACAGTCAAATTTATGGTAGCAGACCTTTTATAATATGGATCATACACAGCAGTTAAATGATATAGAGGTGAATTAGGCAACTAAGAATCAGTACTATGAGAAAACACTTAACAGTCCAGGAAGTCAGTGGGGTAAGAGCACAGTATGGGTCCTTTGCTATTTGTGAGAGAGGGAAGTGGCAGAAGAAGAATTAGTATTACTTTTAAGAATTACTGTAAAAAGTATGGTGAGAAAAAAATAATGATGATGTGGGATTACAAAGATCCATGTTTCCTTCTGTTGGTTATGTAGGTATTGCTTTCTGAGTATAGTAACAGGATTTTTTTTCTGGAGCCAACCGTGGCACTTCCTGCTTGTTTATCTTTTTGGAATAGTAATTAGTGATATAATTTCTCTTTGGAACATTTTAGGGCTAATTTACATGTAGGCAACGAAGTGTCTTTAATCTATGTTTTCTCTGATGGTTGCATAACCATGAATGTAATTGGCTCACTTTCAGGACTAAATTGAGCTGGAAACTTCCTAATAAGCAGTTTTGGTTCACAGCTATTTGTACGTGTTGCAGTTCTTTCAGATTAAAAAAAAAAAAAAAAATTAGGAGTGATTGAAGCACAAATAGTCCAAAAGAAAGAATATTGGTGTTTTTAGGCTTTCTTGTTAGGAGATACATCTTGCAGTCCAGGAGCCGATACGAAGGTCAAAACACATATGCAGAATGTTTGTATTTGAATTAAGATGTATAAATAATATTTAATCTATCTTTAATCTGTAACCACTCATCTCTCCGCAAAGTAGACAGCCCAGCTTTGGATTTCGTAGCTTGTCTGAAAACACTGTGTGGCAGGCCCTGATAATGCGCTGCCTGAATTCACTCTGTGCCATTGTTCTTGCTGAAATAGCACGGAGGAGAAGCTCTGGAGCACACTGGCAATAATCTCTCAGCTTGGCACTTTTACAATGAGAAGGTTTCACTGTGTAAGTGTTAGGCTTAACATACCATACCTTGTTGTAATTATAAGTTCTAAGAAGGTCATCTCAGGTCTTTCATCCATTGGGGTACATGGGTTAAATGTCATGCGGTTCACAATATAGCTTATGAGTTATTGCATTTCTTCAAGTGCAGATTTGTAAACAAGACTATCACTTGAACAGTGATTATAATCTCAGAGCAAATATCTAAGCTTATGAAAAATTCCAGTGTCTTAGCCAGAACTCCCCCACTGCCTTTATTGTGTAAAATTTTAACAGTGCAGTGGGTATCTACCCTGTGCCTGTCAGTATTAATAGATACTTCTAAGCTCTTGATACCCACAGCCAACTGCAAAAATCTATTTATATGCATTTGCTCACTCTTGCTAGCTTGTTCCTCACCTATGTTCTGCACTGCTGGAATTGTTCAGTATCATAGCGACTCTGAGGGTTTGAGAATGCATGAATAGCTTATGGTGCGTTTAATAATTTTTGTACATCTTTGTGTCAAACTGATGATTGTGTTTTAGAAGCAGGATTCTTTTGCTTTATCTGTTTTCTTATTTTGTATTACACTGAAATTCCAATGGAAAGTAGGCCATTTTATTGGATTGGCCTATACAGTGGTTTCTGAAATAATGGCTTATGAAGGAAGACTTAAGATAAAGTGTCTTGGGAGGAGTTTCTCCCTGTCTGTAGAGATTTATCAGGATCTCATGAGAGGAACCAGAAGAGAGGAGAATGCCATCATTCTCTACTCAGAGGTCTGTTTTTGGTATCTCAGACTGTAATTACCTGTGGTAGCCAGATGAAGAGAGGATCCAGAGTATCTGAATGTATGACACAGAAGGCAACTTAAAAAGCAAGCACGTAAAGAAAAGTGCCTTCAGGTGATCTATACACTCTTGCACTTCATCTGTGAACAGAATAATGGCATTGAAAAACTCAAGGCAAAGCAATATATTTTGTAAGTTTATCTACTGTCCAGTTTGCATGGCTCTCGAGTTGAAATGTGAATTAAAAGGCCTGGGAAACAGTCAAGGCTGGGACAACAGTAGTTATGTGAGATAGCTTTAGTTTCAGAACTAAAAAAATATCAATTCATGGATTGTATGTCGAAGGCAGATGTCAAACATGAGATTAATGTGAGGAATTCAGGCCTACAGCACAAATTCCAGAATCAAGAGTTAAATCCTGCCCAAGCCCAGCAAATTATGCCAAGCTGGGAATCCTTGTTTTGGCTGCCTTCTTAGTTGCCTGGAAAATATCTACAGCAGGGCATTTGAGCAAATCTGAGTCAAAATTCTTGGACTGCATTGAATTCACATTATTTTATGGGTTATGTGTTCCTTGCCACCACCTCAACTTTTCCTGTGGAAAGCCAGTAAGTGTTTATAGGCTTTCTGCTTCTGTCATGCTCATTTTTGGCTTATTTTATACTTTTGTTTCTCTTTTGATAGAATAGCAAGTTGGACCTATGTTTAAGCACTTACTTGTTTCAGGGGAAGAACTGCTCGAGGGTTTTTTTAGCTTGCTTATTTATGGAAACAGTAGCTATGGAATCATGCATTCCCTGGTAACTTCAATCAGCTAGGAGATATGAAACACCATCTTCTCAACAATTACAATATTTCGCTTGTAATATGATCATTATACACAGAGTTTTTATGTGTTTCGTTGACTGTTTTTTTACTTTGTTTTGTAAATGAGCAGCATTCGACTATTTAAAGAAAGGTTGTAAGAAAGATGGGGACAGGGCCTGTAGTGGTAGCACAAGGCATAATGGTTTTAAACTAAAGGAGGGTAGACTCAGACTAGGTATAAGGAAGATATTTTTTACAGTCAGGGTAATGAAACACTGGCATGGGTTCCCCAGAGAGGTGTTAGATGCCCCAGGCATGGGAACATTCAAGATCAGGCTGCATGGGGCTCTGAGCAACATGATCTAGTTGAAGATGGTGCTGCTCATTGCAGGGGGTAGGACAGGATGGCCTTTGAAGGTCCCTTCCAACCCAAACGATGCTATGATTTGTTATTAATAATAGGCATTAATATTGGCTTCTGACTTGGTAGAATCTGAACAGCTGAAATGCATGAATGAACCTATCATACTTATTAGTGCATCATGGTAACACACCAAGATACGGCTTTTTATTCTATTGAAGACATTTAATAATTAAACACATAAGCAAGCAAATGTCGTACTGAAATTCTCCCAGGAGATAGATAGTAGGTGTCTGGTCTGAAATCTGGAGTTCTTGTAGCTGTGGAGTATGCTTTTCTTTCCTGACTCCAAAAGAAACTAGTTGTAGAGCATCATCTGAACATCTGAAATTGTCATCTTTGTACTATCTAAATGTAAGTTAAAAATGTATTGTTAACTGTCTATTATGACCAAGTTGAAGATGCCTGTTGCGATTAATCCATCTGAACTAGATTAAGAAGGTGGTTATGCACACAGTCAATAGTGACTTAATGTAATTCATATAATGCAAACTTAAATTTTCATTTTAAAAAGGAAGAAGACTTTTCAGGTAATTCAAGTAATCTTTGTATAGCATGGAGTATCTGCATCAGCTTCTGGTGGAGGAGATCAAGAAGCTTGTTGAATAATGTAAGGAAAGATCTCATAGGATATATCCAATAGTCTACATTTTCTAACATTTATAGAGTGAGAAAAATATACGAGGTCTTAACATTATGTCAGAAAAGTCTGTGAAGTGAGGTATTTCAGTAAGGTATGATGTTCTTGAATTTCTGCTTTCTTTCTCAATGCACACAGCTAAGTGTATTGTCTAGACAATGGATCATTATCTGTTAGTCTGGGTTAAAAAGTGAAAGCATTGCTTTTATATGCTTATATATGTCATGCTCCTTCAGGAATGATTATAATAAGTGTTGGATTTGACACATGGGCATCATTCCACTGGAAAATGTGTTGAGGTCTTTATTCCTGTATAATCCACAGCGGAGTAATACTGAATAATAGTTGTTTAATTGCTGTGTAGAAATCAATGGATCTCTGTTTAGTTGTATGTCTTGTCAGGTTTCATTGTAATAATTTGGAATTTTCAGACTACATTGCACGTATAGAAATCAGTATTTTTTATATGGTATGCTGGAGGGGTCTCAACTTTTGTAGGTGCTGTAGTAGGACATGTCATATAAATGCATAGAAGATAAGCATGTTTTATAAAATTAATGGACACAGTGTCTAAAAATGCTGGGTTTATCATGAAAGATGAAACCGAGATGTTCATTGTCTGTGATTTTTAACCTAGTGTTTAGTATTTGCCCTGAACATTTCGAAAATTATTTGCAGTGTTGTTGGATGTGACAGTATTTTTAACTAGAAATACATCAGCTGGCCATAATGCACTACCTTCTTCTGACATAAGCTTTAGTTAAGGGAGTGAACTTCACCCAGGTGAAGTGTGGAGAAGGGTGTGTTTCTTACAAACTTGAACCTCAGATGTGTACAACATGAATGTATCTTTTCCTCTTTCCAGATGCATAGTTAAAATCACTTAGCAATTTATTCTCATGTCACATTACATAAAATTGTGCTGCTATAACACAGCTTAAATGTTAATGTTTTGAAGGTAATTTATGAGTGGTATGGGAGAATTAGTAATCGAAACAGTAATAGAATTGGAACCAGCTGTGGAAGCTAGATAGGAAATTGTCCTTCCTTCCTGCAGTAACTTAGACATGCTGTAATTTTTAACCCCCACCCCGCTACCTTCACCCTGTGGTTGTAGATCTTCTTTGCATCACTAGCTGACGATGATTCCTTCCCCCATTTTAATTCCTTAGCCTAATTGATTAGTAAGTTTGTAGACAACTGGAATGTTTGTCACTAAGGGAGGCAGTGTGCATGAATTTGTGTCCCTGTTAAGATCCTGGAGTAAACAGTTGAGTGAACATCTTTTTACAGTCACAGTTGGGGAACTGTTGAAAAGTGTAGTCCGTGGACAACTCTCTCTCTCTAGAGATGTGATTGTTTAGTTTTGCTGACTGTAGTGTGTTTGCTGAGAATAACAGGATCCCTGAGGAACTTGAATAACTTCACCGATGTTGCTGAATAAAACCTTACAGCAGATACCTTATGATAGATATTATTCACATTTATCACATAAGGAGCTGGGGTATGCAGGAATGAAATTAATTGCACAAAGTCAAGGATTAGTCTACACCAACATTGTATTAGATATCTGGAAGAAATTCTTCATGGAGCGGGTGGTGAGGCACTTGCACAGGTTGCCCAGAGAAGCTGTGGATGCCCCATCCCTGGAAGTGTTCAAGGCCAGGCTGGATGGGGCTTGGAGCAACCTGGTCTAGTGGAGGGTGTCCCTGCCCACAGCAGGGGGCTTGGAACTAGATGGTCTTTAGGGTCCCTTCCAACCCAAACCATTCTGTGCGTTTTAGTTTCGGTCATTAAAACGTGTATAATCTAAGAGATGGCTTTTCAGGTTCTTATGAGTCCAAAATGTAAATTTACAGTGTAGTGCTGCTGATGGACTTTGTTCCGCACCTTAGAAAATGTGCAAAAGTGACAGGAATACTTAGTCTACTACATATATTATATTTCAGGCTTAGTAGTATCACTGACTTTTAAAATATATAGAAAGGAGGCTGAAGAACATGTGAAAGTGTTCTAACTATTAAAAGGCAGGATACTACTTCTGGAATTCTTAGTATAACCTTGGTTTTTGTGGTTTCTCTTAAGTTACAGAACTTTACGCAATTTTTTTCAAATTTTTCCATAAGGTGATAATGATAAAGTGTCTGTAATGTTAGAGAAAGGAAGTTTCAGAGCAAGTTTAATGTAGATAATTAAGTGAACTGGTTACCAAACTGAAATATGTCATGCAGTAATGAAAGTTAGGTTCAGTGTGGTCAGGGATCCTATGTTGTGTTCTTGGATTCTTTCATGTGTGTCTTCTAATGCATATTCCCTGTGGTAAAAATCTGTGGTGGAATGGAATCTGTGTGGTACAGAAATTCTTATCAAGCTGGATGTGAAATATGTGAATGTGCAAGTGAGCGCTGTTTGCCTCTGAACTAAGCCTTGGGCACTTAAACTCCAAGGAGTTGAACGTTTGCAATTGTATGACCTTTCTGATTTCAGAATTAAGCTCTTCTTTGGCTACCTGCCAGGCTAAGCAGAGCTTTCAGAGCAAAGGTTTCAGCTATGTGTTTGTTTGGGTTTTCCTCATTGTCAGCTATCTATGCTTTCATGCACTATTTCACTGTTTTGGAGTAATTAGATGTATTCCTTAATGTCAAAATGAAACTATGCAGCTCTAAAGAATAATCTTAATAAAGGATATGTCTGACTGAAAATGCTAGTGATTTTCTTAATTCTTAACATGGTAGGTAGTAGTAATTTTTGGTATTGCACTGCTGTAATAAAACTGTGTCTTGACGAAACATGGGTGCCTTTTGGTAATGTTGTTTGTGATATGAACAATTGTGTGTACTGTTTTAGCAAATCTGAAGTATTTGTGTTAATTTGAAACTGACATGATAAAGATGAAATAGGTGGGTGATTATGTGAGCAGAATGTAACATATCTGAGATATCACCATAAGAGTCAGCTTAAGTAAATCAGTCTCCCAGAAACAGCAAAGGAAACTTAAACAATCACAGGCAATTTTAGATTTAAATCAGTTTTATCAGTGATTATAACTTGCCTCAGAAAAGGCTCAAGAGAATTTCTCTGGTATACATTGTGAAGACAATTTCCAGCTCATAAATATTAATATGAAATATGACTTCATAAATCAAAAGCTTGCTATAAATTTGGAAATTATCTGAATGAGATTTTAGTATCTAAGTGAAAAGTAGTAACTTCCTGAAATATATCTGGAACTATTTCCCAGAGGAGAGATCAGGCAGGCTTTTTGCTGCACTTCAAATATGTGATGTCTGTATCTAAATAAGATACTTGGAGACCATGCTGAGACTCTAATTGCAACACCTTTTGTAAATTGTTAAGCTATTGGAGTCTTTTCAGGAAGGGACATTGCAGTAAGTGGTTTGAAAGGGAAGAGGAGGTTTAGTACATGTTACCTTGTTGTGTCTGGGAACAGATTCTGAATTACATCTAATAAAATCTGCTGTATCTGACCTATAACAAGATTACAGATTTATTATTTTTAGGCGGTCATGTGTTGGAATGAAGATTTAATCTGAGGTCTTCCCTTGCTGGTTAAACCTGACAAAACACTCAGATCATAAGAAAACATGAGGTTGTGAATTAGATGATGATGAGAGAAGCTAGCCACACTACTGCTTCCATATTGAATAAATAAATTTAATTCCTGTAGGCATTTGAAAGGAAGTTCACCTACTTAAGCACCTCCTTAATTCTCACATACACCCTGGAGTAATACATTTTAGCTGACTAAAGAAAATAATCTCTTCTTAGTTTTCCTGTACTTAAAATTCAAGACCTAGGTTCTGTGCTATCTTGAGTGTTACCTGAATTAAAAGACAACAGGGAGGCGTAGCATTTTGTAGATCCCTTCCAATATCTTTGAAGGTTTTTTGCATTTGTCATGGAGTGATGAGTTATCTCTGTTCTTCCATGAGTAACAGAGATTGTGGGTGTTTCATGGGAATATCAGCTGAGACGATTCATACCAGAGTTTGAGTGTTTCCTCCTGTTTTACATAGTATTTTCCTTTATATTTTTGGGGACAAAATTTTAGATAATAAACACACATAGGCCCTTATTAATCCAATCTGATGAAGACACCTATGTTAGGAATCCAGTTGCCTTATGCTCCTTGAATAATTAATAAGAGGAGAACGGTCCATTCAGTTTTTTTGATACAAATAACTCCAGGAGATGAATCAGTGTCTCTTTCTGAAGGCTCTATAGGAAGTTTGAAGTAAGTGTTTTCCTTATTTAGATGCATCACATTCAGAAACTCAGATTATATGAATTTGGGCCAAACATGAGTTTAATAACATGCAGGTTTGCGTCAGAGTACATCTGTCAACTCCAACATGTAAAAGAGAGGAAATTAAAAGTTGTTGAAATGTCCTTTCCAATCTGGATGCTTCCTTCTGCATGCAAGTTTGTGGGTAATGTACTTCTGTGAACAAAAAAACGTTTCTATTTTTCTGTTGCTGCAAAATAGCATCTTATCCATCTCTCACATTGTGGCTTTTCACACTCCATCTTTCTCTTGAGTGTACACTTGTGCAACCGTAGTGTACACCGTAGACACTTATTTTCAGTTATGAAGGAAAGTAAAGAAAAATTGTGACTTGGAAAAACTGCCCATTTCACAAGTAATGTGGTTTTAATCAGTGCATGAGGAGTACCTTGTGGAACAAAACATGAACATCAGTGTGTGTATGTTTGCAAAAGGAGTTTAAAAAGGAAGGGAAAGTAAATTTGAGCTTGTCTTAAGCTTTCACTGCTTTCATGGAAAATTCAGCTGGGTGCCTAAAACGTATTTCTAGTCTGAAAAGAGGAATGAGGCATGTTTTCTTCCAGATATGTGAAATACTCCCCTCCGTAACACTTTCTTTATTCTAGTAGCGTTTTAGACTCTATTGAAGGTTGCAACAACATTCTATTCTCTGTTCATCACTAGAATAGAATCTGGATTTTATTCACGTAGATACAGTATCTGTTAAAGTGGGATGTGAGGTAGAAAGGCAGAACAGTATGTTTGTGGCTCTGAACTTACCTGCATTACAGGGAGGTTGTGCAAGTATCCCTCTGTGAAGTTTGATGGAGTGCCGTAACCTTACCCTGAAAGGAGAAGCATTTGGCATGTATTGTAGGTGATGTTTGAGAGAGGATGCTTGGGCTTGTAAACGAACATTTGATACAGAAGTTAGCAAGCAACAGTAAGCATGAGTTGTTTTTTAGTTGTAACTTCTAAACTAAAAGTAGTTTAAAGCCTGCTGCTGCTGGTATTAGCATATTGTTGTGTGAAAGATTGCCATTTAGTGAAACACAGACCTCTGCAAACAGACCAGTAGAGGTACTTTTAATCATAAATGCATCATTCTGCCCTTCTCTGGCTGGGCCATGAGAAGGTGAGTAATTTATAAACTGTAGGGGTATTTTTAGGGGCAGAAGGTCAGATTCTAGTACTTTGATATATTTTTCACCAAGTGCAGTTTGCGGTTTCTGTGTATGTGAGATCAGCAGAATATGTCATTGTGAAATAAACATTTTGTTTCTCGGTGTTTTCTTTTGTCCATTTAAGCCTGTGAACATAATCTAATGGTCATTCTAAAGTAATTCTAAAATGACTTTTGTATGGTCAGTGTATTAGAAAGTCTAACAGATGGTAAAGGTTGAGGTATTTTTTTTAACTGTGAATTCCTCTTGCTGATACTGTTTAGTGGATTATTTTTTAAAATTTCTATAGGACCTAACTTTTTTCCAAATTTAGTTTATTATAAAGATAGTAGCCGAATCTTTCCATCTGATGTATCCCACTGTCTTCTGCCAATTCCCAATGGTTATTACTGCCCATATTCACAATCCAAAGGATATTGAAGGATATGTTGTGAGATGTAGAAATCCAGACCTTAACTAGTTTTTCTTTTTGTGTCCATTCTGTCACTTGCCTGCTTTGACCTGCATCGTTGGTTTATTTGATTTTTAATATTTGACTTTTCTCAAGAGATCTTGGAAACTCTGACACAGTGGTTTCTAGTGGCATGTTTTCTGAGTATTGCTTGAGGATAAGGAAGCTTCCAAAAGGAACGATGATGGAAAAAAAAAAAACCCAAAACCCACAGTACTTAGGGCTAGTGGTGCAGTGAACAGAAAAATATTGTTAGGCACAGAATTCCCTGATTAAAATGTAACTGCAAACTGGAGATGTGATGCCTGACTTAGTGTCCGTCTGCAGAAATTATTTACAAGGTAAGACTTTCCATTTTTGACAAAAAACTGTGAACTCCTAGAATACACTATTTCACAGATATAAAATACATTGATGTTATGTAAGTCAGGGAACTGAGTATTTTTGTAAAAAAATATTAGGAGAGAGATTACACACAAAACAGTTTTCCTTTGTTTCTGCTGAAAGTGAGACATTTAACATACTGTCTTTTCCTGATATGGTTTAAAAAGGAAAAAAAACCCCAAACACTACCACCTAAATTGTGTGAAGATTTCATCTCTGTTTTTAATTACAATACAGACTTTCTGGAATAGCGTTATAGAAATATCAAAATCAATCCGTGTAAACTGAACGTCTAAAATCCAAGCAACAACTGGAAGGCCTGGAAGTGCAGGTCTTTGATTTTTCAGACTTCAGTAATATTGCAGTATATGTGGGACCCTAATATTCAAATAATCATAATGTATTAATTATATTTTCCTTCAGGAGTGTGAAAAGGGATTTTATGGCATTCCTTATTCTTTGGAATATAATAACTGGAAAAGTGGTAGTTCCATGTGTTTTCTGTGGCCTTTGTAGCAGGTTAGAGATATTTATAGGAATAATAGTTTATTATTTAGGAAGTTCGTAGTTACTAGAATAGAACAAGCCACCCTGTTTTTTTGTAAATGTTTGGCTGATTTGAAGATGTTACGCCAAGTTATGTTCCTGAACTTTGTTATCTTTGTTTTTTCTTTTGAGTAGTCTAAACAGTTACTTTAACTGTCAAGCATCCCTTGGACACTGTGGAACATAGCACTAATAGTACTTGCCAAATGTCCAACTTTCAGACTCAGGCTGTTTGATTTATTGTGGGGCAGAATATACTCCTGTCTGGTTTTCTCCCTTAAAGATAAGTAGGAAGAAGCAGAAGAACAAGAAGTTGTTTACAATGAGGGTGGTGAAACACTGGCACAGGTTGCCCGGAGAGGTGATAGAACCCCATCCTTGGAAACATTTAAGGCCAGGCTGGGCGGGGCTCAGAGCAACCTGACCTAGTGGAAGGTGTCCCTGCCCGTGGCAGGGGGGTTGGACTAGATGGCCTTTAAAGGGCCCTTCCAACCCAAATAGTTCCATGATTCTGTGATAAGTGGATTGGAATACAAAATAAGCAACCTTGCAGTGGCAAGTGGTAAGAATGACCAAAATTGTTTCTCCATCCAACAATGGATGATTTCTGTGAAAGCCTTTGATTCATAGTAGCACTACATCTTTTATTCTGGGTGATGGCAATATGGATTGTGAAGTGGTTTGTTTCCTTTCCACATTTCCATGTTTATGGAATGTGCTTAGCTGTCAAGTACAGGCAGTGGCTGTTGAGCAGCTTTTTACATCCTGAGAACAGCAAATACAAGTTTATACTGCAGGGAACAATGATGTATGGAAAACTTAATTCATATTGTAATTATAACTTTGCCTGGGTGCTTTACAGTGTCAACTGAACAATAAACTCATTTTCATAATCACAGCTTCAGTTGGGAATTTTGAGTTACACCTGCTTGTTAAATTGTAAACCACTGAGTCTGTGAAAGTGGTGCTTAATGTGGGCTAAACCTTTCACAATGTCATGTGTAGGTACCTTTTTGAACTTAGCATGGACCACAGTCCCATAAATATTTTCTTGCTCAGGTGCATATATGATTTCTATGCTAATACTTGAGTTACCTCACAAACATTTGTGAATAAGATATGCATATGCTGTGAATGTGAAAACAAAGGGAATGAATCTTTTGCTGCCTTCTCTGAATATATACGTGTGAAAAAGGAATGAAATTGCAGAATGATTTTTGGATTAGAGCTGCTGTTAGTGGCAAGAAGTAAGGTTAGAGAAAGGGTAGGTTTGGCTAAACAGAAGTACTGAAAAATTATTTTTTTCAGAGAAATAAGGCTGGTAGAACTGCAGGATAAGAGGAGTATACAGGAAATCAGCCTGATGCTATAGAGACTTTCAGTGGCAAGCATGAAAGAAAGGGAAGGAATTGGCAGGGATTAATAAGGAAGGTTATATAACATACATTAACAACTTTGGCAAAAGAAGACGTCAGGCATTGAAATGGTAGATTATGTCTGTTTTAGGGAACCTGGTGGTACCAGACAAATGAGCATTTTGAGCATAATGATTCAAAGTACCTTTGGAGAACCTTGCTTATCACTTGAATATTTTCAGTGCATATCTTTCTGTGTGAATAAACAATTTTTATATTGTGTTACAGATGTTAGTGTGATGTGTTAGATATTTTAAACTGTATTTGCCTTTGGTCTGTATGTGGCTATTAAGTTAAACTTTCTGAATTACGTTGACTGTGTTATGGCTGCCATCAAAGTGGCAGTTGTGAAGACCCGTGAGAGCTGGGGATAATGTCACAAGTGGAAGTCAGAAGCCAGTCCCTGATCTCACTAAACCACATCAATAACTTAACTCCTGTAATTAATTTCTAGATTTTTTCATTACTTCTGTTAACTTCATAGAGTCCCCTTATTTGAAAAGACATTGTGTAACCATGATGGATAGACTAAATCACAGCTCAGTATTTTTAGATATTGGTGATGGAGAAGTTTAACATTTTCTAAAGAGGAAAACACAGGAAATGTTTTCCTGTTTTTGTTCTTTATTAAGGTAGTCTCATTTTTTTAATAATTGTTCCTCATATTTAGGGCTATATCCATGAAAATTAAAATATGGGATCAGTCTTTTGTTATGGATGGTGTGAGGGAAACATTTCTTACTTTTATATAAATCCTGCAGTATTTTTTGTTTTTGTTTGATTGGTTTTTTTTGTCGTGGCACTATTTTCACAGAGGTGAATTTTTGTTTTTCTTCCCTAGAACCCTGTCAAGAAAATTCCAGATTCTCATGAAATTACACTCCAACATGGTACAAAAACAGTAAGTCACATATATTTTCAAAACTTCTTGGGTTTGTTTTTTTTTTTACAGCTAAGAGAGTCTATGAAATAAGTTGACAAATCCTTAAAGTTCAAGAAGCTCATTCTAATTTGTTATTTTAGTCTACGTCTAATTGCTAAAGAAGTGTTTTTTAGAACTGCCTCTTCACTTTCTTCTAATAATCCAAATGTGGCTCCATTTGGCTCACAATCTCATTTTCTTCTTCCTTTTTCTCAAGTATACTGTCTGCAATTCTTAGAGTACCTCTTCCAGGCGAGACCTTCCTAATGTAGATATACGTCTAATCTAGACCTTTCTTTGGCTGGTCATGGATTTCAAAGACAATGTTATTGCTAAAGTTTATCAGACTTCTTTGCAGCTGAATACAGGTGTCTTTCATTCTCCTTGAAAATGTAAGTGCCTTTTCTACACCATTCTCTGTTTATTGAAACCTTGTTCTTGTCTTTGACTGCATCGAGGTTTCTCCTTGAATATTGCTTCTTCACTTGGGTTTAAAGAACCATTGTCTGACTGGTAACTACCATTTCTTGTCCTCAATATTTCTATCTCTGGCTAATCTCATCTTCCGACACAAATTTAACTGTGCTAATTGAATGAAGATCTAGTTGTAAAGAATGGAAATTACTTTCTAGTCATGAATAGCCCTCAATCTATTCCCAAGTCCTTTCCCTGTATTCTTAAGAAAGTTCATTAAAAAGATTGTTACAAGATCATTAAAAAAGATGCTGCTGCTGTTTATCCTCTTCAGTTTGGACCATGACTTAGTCTTGAATGAGAAAATTATACTAGAATTTCTTTCATTGTTGTTCTACACCTGTGAAAGTCCTGTCAGCTAGTTAATAATGGAATTCTCACTACTGGTATTCCTGAGAAAGTCTGGGTGTTGGGGCGAGGAGGAGGGAAGGAAAGAAAAATAAAAAAAGTATTTGAGAAAAATGTTTTTTTCATGAGGTCTTAAACAATCTAAGGAAGTGTATAATTTTCCTTTATTGGATGTTTAAGAAAACTTGTGGATTCATTTATTGTCCTGACACTACAGGAATAAGTCCCCCTCCAGCTTGCTTTAGGTCTCCTTCACATACTTGAAGTCTCCCCAGAGCCTTCTCTTCTCCAGGCTGAACACCCCCAACTCTCTCAGCCTGTCCCCATAGCAGAGGTGCTCCAGCCCTCGGACTGGACCAGTGGCCTCCTCTGGACTCGCTCCAACAGGTCCATGTCCTTCTGATGTTGGGGGCCCCAGAGCTGGATGCAGAACTGCAGGTGGGGCCTCACTAGAGCAGAGTAAAGGGGGAGAATCACTTCTCTTGACCTGCTGGCCACACTGCTCTGGGCTACAGCCCAGGATACGGTTGGCTTTCTGGGCTGCGAAGGCACATTGCTAGCTCATGTCCAGCTTTTCATCCACCAAATACATTTCTTGAATACATTTTCTAAGAAACCCTATTATGTAAAATTTTTGAATTATTTTAATCTATATTAAAACAGTAAATATTTTGATGGGTTCTTAAAGCATAAGCTTATGCTATTTCTAACTAAAAGGCTTTGTAAAGTGGAAGTTACAGTTTTGGAAGACTTCTGAGGTATTTTGACTGCATGAGACTGCAGCTGTCATCACCTTGGTCAGAGGTGAATTAGTATGTGGGTGTATATATAGCACAGTTAAATTAGACTGGATGCATTGAATTAATATAATTTAAAAAAGCAGGTCTTCCGTAGAATGATTTGTCTTTTTGTTTTATTTGTTTCTTTTAGAATAAAGAAACTACTTACTTATGTCATTACACACACATAAGGATTAGAGTAACGTCATATCTTGATACCAGTGTTTCACCCCAATGTTTAAATTTAGAGTCGTCTTATTATGTTCATACAGTGTACTGTGTTTCAGCTAAACTTATGTATCCATCTGTACCTCTTCAATCTAATGAACCTGGGTTTGTTGATGACTTTGTTCCCATGCAGCTGAAAAGTCTCAGAAAAGATTTCTCAAGCTGGAAAGTCTTCCCAAAAACCTGATTAATTTCCCAGTTGTCTTGCTTGTACAGTGTAATAGGAGTTACTGTTCCCAATGAAACTTCTGAGAGAGAGAGATATTTTATTTATTTATTTATTTATTTATTTATTTATTTATTTATTTATTTATATATTTCTCCTGACACTTCTGATACATAGGTGGATATAAGAAAGAATACATTGTCAGAGGTGATCTGAACAATGTGCTTTCTAACATCTCATATCACAGCTTCTCCTTCCTCTACCAGTTATTGTAGAACACTTGAGTCTATTAATTGAATGCGTGATTAGTCTGCACGTGCCCTGTTCTTCTGCATGTTAGAAAGCATGAATGAAATGAATGGGATTCAAACAGGCATTTAAATGGTAAAAGGAGGTAGGATTTTTTCAGATGAAACAGATGCAACCTTGTAGGTGTTTAAAAAAAAAAAAAATCAAATACATCGCAGTGACATAATCACTAAGTGGAGATTAATTCATTCTTGGGGGTAGCACCAAGAAGTGTATTTAAACATTGGATTCAGGGAAGTAAGAAGAAGAATGTTGAGTCTATGACTAACTCTGTAAATTGGATCTTTTGGGGCGCACTGGATTAGAACATCTTCTGAACTTTTGTATTCTTTAGAAGAGTGAGGTTTTAGACCTTCTCTAAAAGATAATATTTCTACAAGTGAAAGCCTCTAAAATAGAGCAGAAAAATCAGATTAAGGAGTCATCATTTGCTTGACAGCAGCATCATTTCTCCAACATCTTGGTTTTCTTGCAAGTACTTTTTTCAACCTGAAGGCTAAGCAATATGGTGGCACTGTATGTTTGAAATACAGTGAGGTATCAGTAAGAGGAGCAGTATGAACCTT
Source organism: Rhynochetos jubatus (assembly GCA_027574665.1). NCBI lineage: Eukaryota > Metazoa > Chordata > Aves > Eurypygiformes > Rhynochetidae > Rhynochetos > Rhynochetos jubatus. The sequence continues at coordinate 70,437,851 of CM050690.1, read as the reverse complement.
AAGGAAAAGATGACTAGAAATGAGTCTTTGATAAAATAAGGAATATCTAAGTGAAACTTTCCAATGTGAAATGGGAAAAAGAAAGCTCCAAAGAAGCTCATACTCCTCCTATAAGGAAACCTTAATTTTAACAAAACAAATTGTCCATCTCAAAGAATGAATTCTGTCAATAACTGTTGTTTTTATTGAAAAATTCATTTTTCTGTAGGTTACTTTTTCAGTTGGGCATGGAAAAGGGAATATCTTGTGCTTGGATATCAAGAAGATACTCTTCATGGTGAGGGTGGTGAGGGACTGGAACAGGTTGCCCAGAGAAGCTGTGGATGCCCCGTCCCTGGAAGTGTTTAAGACCAGATTGTGCAGGGCTTTGAGCAACCTGGTCTAGTGGAGGGAGTCCCTGCCCATGACAGGGGGATTTGAACTAGATCGTCTTTAAGGTTCATTCCAACCCAAACCAGTCTGATTCTATAAATTCAGCTTCGTTTAAACAGTGTTTTGTGTTGGAACTATTCAACAGTTTATATAAGTTTTTTAAATCTCCATAGCATGGTGTATATACTAAAACTTTAAAAAATAGTACAGTAGACTGATACATCTTTGAGACAAGGATTTTTGGTGGTAATTCTATATGTCTCCATTAAATCATAGTGACTGTCAGTACTTTGCATGTATATACGTAAAGAAGATACATACAGTAGATACATAGAGATGAGTATCCTTCCATGCATGTTGCTGTAATTATTATACATAAGCATATGGAAATTTTAATACAGGTTTAGGCATCTGAAAGTAATTGGTCTGATTTTTTTGTTCTTCCTTCCCTTGAGAGGTTAGTATTACTAGGCCACAGCCATGACACTATTCTCAGGTGTTATCTTTCACTTCAGAAATTAAGGCTTTTCTTTCTTTTATTGTCTGTGCTGTTTTTTGTTTGGTTTTTCTTTTCTTTCCACATTATTTTCTATATGTCTGAATGTTTTGGTGAAGTATAATATTTTTTTCTCCTTCACAACCTTTTGGCTCATCAAAATCCCTGTCAGGGTATTTTCTAGAAGTTTAAAAAGTCTTGTTGTTTATTATTACTACTTTATGTTCTTGTGTTGAAGACTGTCTTCTTTGTTGTGAAAGGGTTTCTGTGTCTGATTATTACCTATCTTAAGTGTGTGGGATGACACAGTTTTTTGTCCAATGTTTAAAAGTCATCCTCTGGTTTTATCCATGATCTGCTTAACTGGAAATGCTTAGTAAAGGTTAAATTATGTCCTAGATGTCAAAACCTAAGCATGAATTCTGCATGGATTCTATCTTCTCATGAAAACGTTTTAATGTTTCAGGGTGGGTTTATTTTTGAGTAAGCCTAAAAATACTCATTACAGTTTTTGACGTCACTTTTCAACAGTCTGTCATGTAGACAACGTAATGTTGGAGTGTTAATATCTTCACTTGATTTCCAGATCAAGTTACCGCATTGTCTAGCTAGTATTTTATTAATGGTTGAAGTCTTGGTAGTAGATAATATTTTCACAAGTGAGAAGAGTGAAGAAATAACTTTGAAAGTAAATCCAAGGTTGTTTAATCAATGAGATGATTTTGGTTACTGTCACTTCTTCATATGGTCATTTGAACACTACTATAATAAGACCTTCAAATAGAGAGCTAAAATGGGATTTTCACTACAAATCCTATTTTAATCAGTATTTGATTTCAGGATAACAAATGAGAGTAATAAGCGTTAAGCATTCTTTCCTCAAAGTTCTGAGTAGCTTTAAGCAGCTGGTTTTATATATAAAATAATTAGTTTTGGTAAGGCTTTTTTGTGTTGTGGGTTTGGTTTTTTTTTAGTTAAAATTGTATATTTTTTTAAGTTGTGATTTTTATTTCTAACTAAGTTTCTACGTTATTTTACACCACCCCCACCCCACCCCCCCTTTTTTTTTTTAAAGGTAAATTTATCCAAAGAACGTACATATGGACATAACTATCTGGAACAAACTAGGAACATTATTTGTAGTTTTGAGAAAAGTGTAGAGTACAATGAAACATATCCAAATTCTGCAATGAGTTGATTAGAAAGCGAATACTGCAAACTAAGTTTTCTCAGCTGTCTTCAGTGGTTAATTCAGATTATGTATTTTTAATTTCCATTCCCCATACCCTTTCCAAAATACCCAGACATTATACAAGGTAGTGAAAACTCAAAACCAAAATATTGCTGAAGTATTTCAGGAGGAAACTAGCACCCTGAATTATTTCTTTTGCTTTAGTAGTACTTTATATTTTGGTGACACCTGAAGAACTGCAGGAAAAAAAAAATAAGCTTGAATGAACTTAACTTTCTTTATTTTTTCCTCTATAGGTTTCTGCTTTGGGGTTGGATCCTTCAGGAGCCCGTTTGATAACTGGTGGATATGACTATGACATAAAATTTTGGGATTTTGCTGGAATGGATGCTTCTCTCCAAGCTTTTCGGTCACTCCAGCCTTGTGAATGGTAGGTATGAAGACTGTGCTTATTTTAAGCTCCAAATACCATGCACAAAAGCCTTACAAGTTAGCTTGTTTAAAATGCTTTTGTATCCAGCTATACTTTTTGTGGTAAATGGAATGTGAACCATGGAGCTTGTCTGCTTATCTCTTTTAATGCTTTTTTCCAATAACTTGCATATTTTGCTCTTTTACAAAGCTACAGGTGAATTTGCAGCTAATTGTTCAGTGTATCAGCCAATAGATTATGAACCTCTCAAAGAGGCAGATTGATTTTTGTAGTTTAAATTGGCATAAATAGAATACAATTTCCCTGTGTATACACCTAATGAAGAAGAGAAGAAAGCTTCCAGTTGCTGACAGTATTTTGGAGGGAGCGTGGGTGTGTGTGCCTCTAATTTTCATTAAATCCTCTGTTTCTGGAAGCACTGGTCCTTTGCATTGCAATGATAACTGAATAGGAATATATTGTACATTAAAAAAGTGTCTATAGTAATGGTTAAAGCTATATATTTATCTACATTTTTATATTTATTTACATTTATGTATTTATATATAGATGTAAATTAAAAAAATAAAACAGGAAGCATTTTTTTTAAAGCACCATTTCCATACTATCCATACTGTTCCCTGATGACTGAGCAAATAAAGGTACTGAATACGTTTACTTATTGCAGAGAATCGGTACATGAAACTCCTTCAAAAGGAATGCATGTCTCATGCACAGTGAACTTTGAGAAAAACACATTCATAAATTAATAACACAGTTCTAGCAAGTTACTAACGTCTAACTAATGTGCAATTTGTAAGACATTTTGGTATGCTTAACAAAGGGATTGAAATTCATTATGCGCAGTAAGTAGATCTTAGAATCTATTTTTAATCATTATTGTCTTAAAAAGCCACAGATGAATTTTTGTCAGTTTGGAAGGTTAGAATGTGTATGACTAATTATCTAGATTTCTGGCGTTAGTTCTATAATGAAAGACAATAAAAAGTTGTGTCTGTTAGTGTGAAAGGGAGCAAACTAAAAGGCATTCTACAGACTTTCTAAACTGAAAATTCAGGAAAATAAGTGTGCTTTGATTCATTATGCAATTCTAATATTTTTGACAAACTTATCCTGTTACAATAAACCAATGAATGACACATTTACTTTGAAAACTTAACTTATTAAACATGCTGCTTTGAAATAAATAATTAGAATTCTCCAAATGTGAAACCACATTTGAACTTTTCTGGCATGAGTTACATTATATAATTAGTTTGCAGGGTACAAATGGTATTTTCCTTTCTGCTGTCATAACTGAGCAGTAAGAAAGAGCTGACAGTCTTTACTCCCACAGTAGATTATTTTAGCTGAAGCATTTCCAAATTGAGCAGAAGAGTACATTCAAATTTAGTAGTGCTTGGTAATACATAAATGGACATAAATACAGTAGAAAAGACACAAGTACACTGTATGTTATTGTCCTGTTCCAAGGAGTAAAACTTGCCAATACATTTGCAGTCTGCTTTTGGCAAAAAATGATGGTAAAATACAAGCTTCAAGTGCTTGGTATCCCTGACACTGATTGGTGTATTTTAAGTATTTTTATATGAATGTCTTTGGTGAAATGTACAGTCTGGTGATTTGAGTATGTTGAGGTGTGAATGAAATACATGCAAAGATAATGATAAAATCATATGAAAAATGGAATTGACTGGTGAGAAGTTTGGGAATTTCACTTACATTGCAAGTCTCCTGTACCAATGTGGGGGTTAAAGTAATTATTAATACCCCTTATGTATCTTCTTGTAAACATAAAACTGGAACTTTACCTCTGCCCAGTTAAAAGATCTAAACTCAGAAAAAGTTCTTTCATGCTGATGTTGAGGCACAATGGTGAGCACAGCATGGAATATTTATAACCTATGCCCCTGTGTATATATATTATTACATTTCTTTTACACCATGGAATTTATTACAAGGACTGTTAGGATTCACAGATGAATCCTAAGGCATTCTGGTATGAAAGCTTTAGGTATTATCAGAAATCCAGTTCTGGAGCCATAAATTTAATTTCATTTTAAGAATAAAAAAACCTGGCGAGAATTCTGTATTGTCCAGGCTCTGTTTCATAGCATAGTATCAGGTTGCTCTGTTCATTTCTCCTTGGATTTGGGGTGTAAGGGAGTAAAGGGGGGAAAAAAAAAAAAGCCTGACAAAACCCTAGTACCTTAAAACCACATGTCAGTGTTTAAGGCGAAGGCAATGGTACTGCAAACGTATGTAGAAATTATTGTGCGTCATGGTTCTACCCATGTATGTAGCTCTGTTCTGCAGGTCCTGGCAGAATGTAGTATGCACATTTGGCAGCTTTAAACCAAAATGACTTGGATTAATGCTATTAAAGGGACCTGTGTTTGTAAGTTTCCCAAGACTATTACTTTAAGATTAATAAGAACCAAAAGTGGTCTCTTGAAGAATTGCCTCTGCAGAGCTTCCCTCTTGGTCATACTCCAATAAACATCTGAAAATCTGTAACTTCTGGCACTGTGCAAATACCCTGCTCATAGAACCAGTTTTTGGACATGATTTTGAAAGTTGCATGGCACATTCAAAGGTGTATGTTTGGGTATTTTTTTTCCCTTTAGATAGATGTTGTGGAAATCTCTTCTCTGAGGCTCATTTTTTCACAAGACTGATTTGATGAATTATTAGTAGTGTTCCCATTGTGCTCATTCTGCATGCAGTACTCAGGTGGGGCTAAGGAATATTTTGAGCTTTGTACACATCATGTGCAAGAGCACTTGGAAGTAGAACGGGGGAAGATATTTTAATTTCTAAGATGTGCTTGTTGATCTGAAGGTGAATCTGATGGATTCTTTAGTCTAGGTTTATCAGCTGTCTGCAGAGAATATTCTAGACTTTTGATATTGTTTCCCTTGTGGGTTTCTTTTTAATTTTTTCAGTGTGCCTCTGAGCTTGATGTGGCTGGCCTTCTTTCCCCTCTTCTGAGAAACTATCCAGTTTGCTCTTGAGGCTCAGAATACTTTTTCAGACATTGCCTGTGATCTATTTCGGAAATTCCCAGATTTGAGTGTCTCCTTTCTACTAAAAGGCAGAGTTTATAGTACTTTGGCCAATTTGGCTGCCAGTTTGTATTACATAATAGAGTGCTTGAAGCAATTTTTGGCTTTTGAATCGCAATGTAATCAGTTTTGCCAAACATTTTTTGAATGAGAAACTTATGTTTAGTTTATATTACTATGATCAATGCAGAACTTTTAAAATACATATTATGACATTTTGTGTTTTGTGTAGTAACTCACGGTTTGAGGACAGATTTAACAATAATAGCTACTGCTGAGTCAGTCATGAGGTCACTACCATATAAGATGTGAAACGTTAAATTATTAAGTTACAAGTTTCACCGTCATTTTGTTGCTTATTTAAGCACTAATTTTACTGTTGTGAAATTGTGTTTAAAAAGTAGTTTTCTTAAAGTTACTAGGATTCAAATGCATATGGTTATGTTCTTCACCAAAAGGAAGATACACCTTTGCAGACAGTTTGGATGCCGTGGGAATCCAAACCTAGCTGGCAAATGCATTCCACTGCTTGATTTGGGGTTAATTTTGTTGCAGAGCTGAAGCATTGATGTTATTGTGTACATTCTGTTAATATGTCAGGATCTAAATTCTAACAGGTGTCAAATGGGTAGACTGCTTTGCATTCTTTGTCATCCTTGTAATGGAGCATAGCCTGGTAGGAGGTCAAAGGAATATCTGCTTCAGATACAGTAGCTGCAATGAACTTCATAAAGCAGAAAGCTGTGATAAAACGCTTATGGCATGATAGGGCAACCCGGTGATCAGGCCCAGTCAGCAGGGTGTTGGGAAAGGCAAGTCGTGCTTGACTAACGTGATCTCCTTCTATGATAAGGCGACCCACTCTGTGGTTGATGCGAAGGTTGTGGATGCTGTCTGCCTTGATGTTCATAAAGCCTCTGACGCCATTTCCCACAGCACTCTCCTTGAGAATCTGGCAGCTCGTGGCTTGGATAGGTATACACTCTGCTAGGTTAAGACCTGGCTGGGTGGCCGGGCCCAAAGAGTTGTGGTGAATGGAGTTAAACCCAGCTGGCGGCTGGTCACAAGTGGTGTTCCCCAGGGATCAGTGTTGGGGACGGCTCTCTTTAACATCTTTATCAGTGACCTGGGTGAGGGGACAGAGTGCACCCTCAGTCAGTTTGAAGATGACACCAGGTCAGGCAGGAGTCTTGATCTGCCTGAGGGTAGGAAGGATCTACAGAGGGATCTGGACAGGTTGGACCGATAGGCCGAGGCCACTGTGTGAGGTTCAACAAGGCCAAGTGCCGGGTCCTGCACTTGGGTCACAACAACCCCTTCAATGGTACAGGCTTGGGGACGAGTGGCTGGAAAGCTGCCTGGCAGAAAAGGACCTGGCGGTGTTGGTCAACAGCAGCTGAATATGAGCCGGCAGGGTGCCCAGGAGGCCAGGAAAGCCAATGGCATCTTTGCCTGCATCAGGAACAGTGTGGCCAGCAGGACTAGGGCAGAGATTGCCCCCCTGCACTCAGCACTGGTGAGGCTACACCTCAAATCCTGGGTTCAGTTTTGGGCCCCTCCCTGCAAGAAAGACATTGATGGGCTGGAGCGTGTCCAGAGAAGGGAATGGAGCTGGTGAAGGGTCTGGAGCACAAGTCTTGTGAGGAGCGGCTGAGGGACCTGGGGGAGTTTAACCCAGAGAAAAGGAGGCTGAGGGGAGACCTGATCGCTCTCTACAGCTACCTGAAAGGAGTTTGCAGAGAGGTGAGGATTGGTCTCTTCTGACAAGCCAGAGGACAAGAGGAAATGGTCTTAGGTTGTGCCAGGGGAGTTTCAGATTGGACATTAGGAAAAATTGCTTCATGGAAAGGGTTGTCAGGCATTGGAAGGGGCTGCCCAGGGCAGTGGTGGAATCACCATCCCTGGAGGTATTTAAGAGTCGAGTTGATGTAGTGGTTAGGGACATGGTTTAGGGTAGACTGGCAAATTCTAGGTTGATGGTTGGACTTTATGATCTTAAAGGTCTTTTCCAACTGGAACATTTTTATGCTTCCATGATGTTATTTACTGTCACGTTTCCAGGGTTGATGGTATACTTAGCTTTATCCAAGATTCTGATGAAACTGTAGCCCTGAACACAGAGAAAGCTGCAAGAATGCTGACATACAACTGATTTTCTCGTTTACAATGTACAGTGGTGTTTTATGTAGGACTTCAACATCCTTTTATAGTAATTTATAGATTACTGTAAATCCATATGTTGCTTTTGAGAAGATGACAACCTTTAGCCCTGAAGAGCTGAATCTCACATTATTTTTCACTTGGAATTATAAGAGCATTCTTGAAGTTAAGTATGTTTTCCAGAAATGACATTTTAGGTGCCAACTTTGTAAATAATACTGTTTGATGTGCTGTGTGGTTGAGGAAGGAAAGTTGACGTGCACATAGAGGAATAAAAAGCTTTAATTGATTAATCTCAGTTGGGTTTTTTTCCTCCCCTTTTTGGTATAGGAACGTATATAAGTGTTTTTCTGCAACACTTTTTCTCACCACTGGCACTTTTGTTTTAGTGCAGGATTACAGGAACTGAAGTTGATTGAAAGTTTTTTTTTTCCTTTCTTTTTAGTCACCAAATCAAATCTTTACAGTACAGCAGCACGGGAGATGTTATTCTTGTTGTCTCTGGTAACTCTCAGGCAAAAGTTCTTGACAGAGATGGCTTCCCAGTAATGGAATGCATAAAAGGAGACCAGTACATTGTGGATATGACAAACACAAAGGTAAAGTAAAAAATCAATAACCATAAGATAGAAAATGTATTGTATTTTTGCTCTTAATGAAAAACCTCATGAAGTTCAGTAAGGAAGAATGCAAAGTCCTGTCTCTGCAGCATGATAGTCCCATGTATTCATACATGCTGGAAGCTGTGTGACCTCCATCCCTGAAGATTTTCAAGACCCAGCTAGACAAAGACGTGGCTGACCTCATCTGGTGTTGGCTATAATCTGACTTTGAGAGCAAGTTTGACCTAGATGAACTCAAGAGCTCTCTTCCAATCTATTTAAAAGTGTATCTTTTGGAAATGGTCAGCTTCCCCTGTATCCTTGTGCAAGCAACCAAAATCTGTTGATGTGGTCTAGTCTCTTGCTGTCTTTTACCTCCATTCTTTTGCTGATAAAATTTACCTCTTTCAAGGCAGGGGTGGGAGGTTGTTATTATTGTACTTGCATGTCATGAGTGCAAGACTAATAAGCAACTATATGTATGTTTTTAACGGTAGTTAAAATTGCAAATGGAGAAGGATTGTGTCAGAGTTTTGAAATATTTTAACAACAGTTGATTGGGTCTTGACTGCTTTGCCTTTGTATTTCCATAAACTGCAAGAGACAAGGGTTCTGTTTACGCAGATGATTTCAGGTCATTTTTTTAAAATAGCTTAACTCTAAAAAGTAATGATAAAATCTACTGCTCAAACTGATGTTAAAGTTGATTTATTTATTGTTTCGAAAGTATATTGCCAAATTACAGGCTAAATGCTGTTTTGCCTAAAGCTGTCCTTGTCAGCTGACTGTTTCTTTTGGCTAGTGATGTGTATATAAAACCATCAAATAGTAACATCTGCTTTAATTCTGGTTTACTTAAAAATAATCTGGATTTTCTTTCTCTTGTAAACTTCTGGAATTCTGATGTATTGTGGTCCTACAGTCAAAATGCTAAAATATTTGTTATATCGCCCCATTAACTTTTCAGTATTTCTCTCCATATTTGTGCTTGAAGTGACTGAAATAATTCCAGCATTACAGGAGTAGTTTACAAATTTCTTTTTGAATGTAGTCTGTGAGCATGTTCCTGTAGTGAAATTGAGTAAAATACATAGAATCTGTTAAAACATTGTGATGTCCGTCAGCCATTGCTGTGGTCAGAAGGGTCTGATTCTACCCCCACTTTTTCTGTGATTATACTTGAAGAGTTTGTAGTAATATTTATAAAATCTTGTAAAACCTCTTTGTGTTTATTTTCTTAGGGTCACACAGCAATGCTCAATTCAGGCTGTTGGCATCCAAAAATAAAGGAAGAGTTTTTGACATGTTCCAATGACGGGTAAGTACTGAGGTCTGCCTTTGTCAGGGTTTTTTTCAGAGGCTTGTTTGGATTTTGTGTTTTAATATTGTGCACTAATTTCCTCTAGATTGCTAAGCAAAGTTTTTATTTCAGCTCTAGATAATTATTATATTTTGCATGTATGATTTTAGTTTTGTAATTTAATATTATGTTTCATGATATTTCATTCAAGTTGTTGGTTAACTCTGTTTTTACAAAGATTCCTGGGCAATATTTAACTTTACCCAGTGTATCTTTGGAGTAAAATAATTTGTGTGTAGAGACTTAAATGTAAGTAAATTTGCTGGAAGTTGCAAGTTTTGTTAAGTGTATTCGAAAACTGATGAATGTTGTTTGACAGGTGGGAAAGAGACTGTTAGAAATCTTGTGGCTTCAGTCTTGATCTTTGTGGTCAGAACCAAACTCTGAAGTGTCACTGTGGCAGTTGTATTAATCATTAAAGTTAGTGCAGCTTTCAGTAGCAACACCATGAATGATTTTTGAACTGATGTTTCAAATATGGAATCTAACAAATATACCTGTGTTAGCTGGCAGCCCAGAAGGTCAACTGTTCCTGGGCTGTATCCAGAGCACAGTAGGCAGGTTGGATTCTCCCCCTCTACTCTGCTGTTGTGAGACCCCACCTGCAGTTCTGCATCCAGCTCTGGGGCCCCCAACATCTGAAGGACCTGGACCAGTTGGAGTGAGTCCAGCAGCAGCCACAAAGATGCTCAGGGGGCTGGAGCCCCTCTGCTATGGGGACAGGCTGGGAGAGTTGGGCTTGTTCAGCCTGGAGAAGAGAAGGCTCTGGGGAGACCAGGCAATGGAAGGTGCTCTAAGAAGGGCACTATAAGAAAGCTGGGCATGGGGGACTTTTTACAAGGGCCTGTAGTGACAGGTCAAGGGGTAACGGGTTTAAATTGAAAGTGGGGAGATTTAGATTGGATATCAGGAAGAGATTCTTCCCGGAGAGGGTGGGGAGGCACTGGAACAGGTTGCCCAGAGAAGCTGTGGATGCCCCATCCCTGGAAGTGTTGAAGGCCAGGCTGGATGAGGCTTGGAGCAACCTGGTCTAGTGGAGGGTGTCCCTGCTGATGGCAGGGGGCTTGGAACTAGGTAATCTTTAAGGTCCCTTCTAACCCAAACCATTCAGTGGTTCTACTTTACTCCAGAATGACAGTAAGTGGGAAGATGGAATTGCCCCAGTAATGTATCTGTAGTGTGGTCCATGGTAAACAGAAGACTCTGATTATCAGTTACTTTAAGTGATACAGGGTTTTTCCCCAAAATGGACTGACAGATGTGGTCCAAATGGTTTAACACACAGGTACATGACAAAAATGATTTAAATAGGAAAATTAACAATTTCTGATAGGACTGTGGCAGAAGAAAAAACTTAAATACCACAATGTGCTGTATGGAGCAGTTCAGTTGAAAAATACATAGAAGTTAAGCGAATTATGTGTTTTTTCCAGCTTGTAAACACAAAGGTTTTACTTTCATAGTAGAAATATTTATTAAATGTTAGAATAGATACTTTTTTCTTTCTCTTTGGTATCTAGTTAGATATTAGTGAACAGCTTCTCAATTAGCTGGAATAATTTTGTAGATGTTCAGGTTCAGGTATTATAATTATGAAGACTGTCTACGTTTTTCTTGTTTAAACAAGTACCTAACTAATACACCGAATTTGGACTCAGTGTATCCCTAATGCTTTAATTGTTGTGAATTTAAATAGTCTGGTCAAGTAAGATCTAGATAAACACTACTATAAATGGTGACATAGTTGTATTTTCCTTCATGCTAGTGACAGGTCTTTCCAGGATTTGGACACATCATGTGAAAAGAAACAATTTGTATTCATTAGTTTGCAACGCAGGACTTAAACATGAAAGACAGTATTCCGTCTGTGAAATTTAATAGTAACAGAAACTACAAAGTCTGTGACATTTAATCAGTAATTCATCTTAAGACTGGAGCTATAAGCTAGAATAAAATTGTTCCAATTGGAAGGGACCTACAGTGATCATCTGGTCCAACTGCCTGACCATTTCAGTTAAGTTAAAGTTAAAGCATGTTAAGGGCATTGTGCAAATGCCTCTTAAACACTGACAGGCTCAGGGCATTGACCACCTCTCTAGGAAGCCCATCCCAGCATTTCACCATCCTCTCAGTAAACAAATGCTTCCTCATGTCCAGTCTAAACCTTTCCTGACACAGCTTAGACCCATTCCCATGTGTCCTAGCACTTTATCCTAGGGAGAAGAGACCAGCACCTCCCTCTCCTCCTCCCCAAGAAGCTGTAGAGAGCAATGAAATCACCCCTCAGCCTCCTTTTCTCCAAACTAGACAAGCCCAGAGCCCTCAGCCGCTCTGCACAGGACGTGCCTTCCAGCCCTGGCACCAGCTTTGTTTCCCTCCTCTGGACACATCCAAAGACCCTCACATCCTTCTTAAATTCCAGGGCCCAGAGCTGCACCAGCACTGGAGGTGAGGCCGCACCGACGCTGAATCCAGCGGGATAACCAGGTCTCTTGCCCGGCTGGTTGTGCTGTGTGTGATGGGCCCCAGGATTATGGGTGTGATTTGTCACTGACAGTCCTTGACGTATTCCTCTCTGACATACTTTTATCAAGAAGATCCATGTCCATAAAAGGAGAAATGAAAAGCTTTACAGTATTGCACGTAAGACGAGAAGGTGAAATCAAACACCTACTCATCTCAAAGGCATTTTTGTATCCTGACAGTGTACTGCTGCCCTTGTATACATTGAAGATAAGCTCTGGAAATTTTGCAGTAGATTTCTGTTAGTTTTTTTTCTAAAATTTGTACTAGACATTGATGTAAGAACAAATTATTTGAATTATGGTGACTGCTCTGGAACTTTATGTAGGGAATGTGGTGCTGTGTGTGCCTAGAGATGTTGAGACAGTGCTCACAATGGAAAGGAACCGCTGTAACTGATGTGTGTAGAGAAGGAGAGCTAACACTGAACACCAAAATGGGACTCTTTGGAGGGTCAATCCTGAGTGTATGGATGCAGGAGGATGAAACCGGTGTTGCCTTAGGTAGGCGTGCAGGAAGCTTGAACAACTTCAGTTTTGCTGGCTTTAGTCTTTGGACATCACAGGGAACACTAAAGCCAAGTTGCTAACTGTAGTATTAGCTCTTCTAATGTGGAGAGACTTCTCCACTCACCTGATCAGTATTTCTGTGTAGATAGCTTCCATGTACTCCAAGCCTCACTTGCCAGCACAAGCACTTGTTTTTAAAGATGATTGCAAGAAAGGGTGTAAGGGTATTCAGCTTACCTGCTGAAAGTAAGCGCTGAAGCACGTGTGTCGTGCTCCTTGACGCATGGTGAATGCCAGTGTCTGAGGTTGAACAAGAGGACACAGAGCAGAACCAGAAGGGTGTTAATATACTCTTAAACTCTAATCTATATATCCTGTGCTTCTACATAACATTTGCAGCACCTGTAGAGAAAACAGGCATTCAGAAACTGAATGTTACAGCTATTTACAAATTGTGGAGTATACTTTATCTGACAGCTGTGGCATTTGCATAGTCTCTCTCTTTGATTGAAAGATTGTCATTTGCATAAAATTTAAAAATGAAGAAGGTTGCATTTTCTGATTGGTATGTTGAAAACAAGGGTTTTCATGATGCATAAAGAAGATAAACTTTGCAAGTAGACTTGTGAAATAAAAAATAATACATGTCAAATATGTTTTTAAATAACTGCTTTTAAAAAAGTTAAAATACATATTATTTTTATTTTTACATTAGCCTGATACAACTCATTTTTACTTGGGGATGTCTTCATATGCACTTGACAGTTTCTTTTGATTCTGGGTCCTTAAGGGTGTAATAGGATCCTGAGCTAAAAAGTAACTCAAATGAAGTCTCTTGGAATTGGCATGGTAATAGAAATAATCTGAAAGAAGGTCTATTCCTTGTGATTTACTTATGGCATTCAAATTTGCTCTACAAAAACAACCAACCAACCCCCTAAACAAAAAGCCAACTTATAGGTAGGTTTTGGCTATGTGTTCTCATTTGTGGTTATTAGGCTGTTTGTAAATTTATTACTTCAGCCTGCAGATATATGGGTGACCAGCAGAGTGTCTCAGTGTGTTTTGTATGACTGATGACACAGTGTTGAACTCAGAGAAGACTACATATAAAAAAGAGTTCTTTCTGACTCCTGTATGAGAGAAATAGAAACTGGCCATCTTAAACACTGGAATGAGCTAGACCATAGACCTGGCAGTTACAGAATAACTTTTCTTGAAAATATTCCAGATCATATCCATCAACATCCAGCTCACTGAATAATATAATATAACCCCATACTGTTTACTTTTTCCATGTTATAGTAAATTTTCAAAAAACCTTACCTTATTTTTAAAAAAACAGTTTCATTATTCTCGAGTTAAAGATGAATAATAATTTTTTTGGGGCTTTTAACAGATTCTTCAGAGGTTGTTACCTTTCAGTTGTAGAAGGAAGTAAGAAACTTGTCAGTTCTGTATATAATCTGGAGAATAACCTAAGTGTGTATGGATGAATATCACTAACCTAGAGATTCAGCTAAGGAGTTCTTTATTTGAATGTATTTTTTTTAACTAGGGTGAATCTGGTGCATATGTTCTCAGAACTGTAATATTTCTTCTAAATTTTGAGAATTTCAAGTGATTAGAAAGAAATTTTATGAAAAGAAGACAGATGTGGTAACTCAGTTGTCTTGTCCATGGAATTACAGTAATTCTGTCTGTAAAAGTTCGCTTTACAGAAATTATTTCCATTTTCACTAATTTGGCTGTTGTTCGTATCAACCTTTTACTGTTTTTGAAACATACATACAAAGAACTTTTCAGTATTCATATTAACTTGATTTAAACTTTTATTTATGACTGTGTTGCCTACAACATTAAATACCCCACAGCTGTTCCTGAAAGATCAGTCCCTTTTAATTGTGTATACTCCTTGCCATGTTAAATGAGGCTCAGATACAGTGTGTGATCAACATCTTTGTCTTTTTCATAATGCCTTTACCACATTATTCAGATTTACTTGGAACATAAATTGGCAGATCCTTGTCTTAATAAATACATCTGCAGTATGTCGAGCATGTCTACAGAACTGCGTTTATCGTAACAGAAATGCCAATATTAATGCATTGTCTGAAAGTGAAAGGAAATTTTGAAAATTAGAGAGACTTTAAAAATTTTCTCTGTAAATATACCTCAGCAGAGGGACCTAAAAAAATACCCAGTGTTTTAGGACATAACAAAGTCTTTGTTTATATCCTCTCATTTATATCTGTTGACTTCTATGTTAAAACAAAGGAGGAAGAGGAAACGGATAATATTGTTTTCGTTATTTGGATGTTTTCTTATCACAAATGTGATAGGTAGCGTTGTATGAATAAGCAAGAGAGCTCAGTGATATTAAGTGTTCCAGTAACAGGTGTTCTGTGTCCCTACTCTCATATATTTTTTCCTTTTGGAAGTAGAATCACAGCCAAACTTGAAATTTAGCAGTCCTGAACTTTGGGATTTGTCAGTGCAGCTAGGGCAATGGTTGCTTAGCAGCTGGTTTACTGTAGAAGATTCCTCTCACAGTTTTCCCCTCTCTCACCCTCTAGTAAGTTAAGTTAATGTTTATACTCTTTAAAAGGTATCTTAAAGACTATTGACTGGCATCATCAAGTGACTTTCATAATAAGTCACTTTTATAATTTTTTGGGGTAAATTGTGCTTCAGTGTAGATCTATGTCCAATTAAATAGATTTCAGTGAAATAGCTTGAAATATTCAGAGATAAAAATTTTTACATTTAAGGTACAATTTAATCCTTAGTTTGTCAAATATGTGTTTCAAATCTGAACCTACTCAACCTCATGGGATAGGGTGTTAAATGTTGGGATTTTTTTTAAGCATACGCTGTTGCTTAGTAAGTTTTCTGTGTCTTACTTAAGAAGAGACAAATTATTGCCATTTGTGGTATGAATAAGTGGTGACCATAGAGAGTGTTCATAAAGGAAAAGTGAATACATGCTTAAAATCCTTCTTTTCAGGTTTATAACTGTTAACTGACAATGGTAGCTTAACTACCTCTTTTAATATAAACTTAATTAAATTTGTGACTGTGATTTGTAGTTTCAAGCATGCGAAATATAAATTGCAAAGGATGAGTGGTGTAGATAATAGCTTTGCATAACATCCATCTAATGTTGGAAGTTTGGCTGTTTAGAAAGGGTGTTCTGTCCTTTAGGACATCTGCTATGTCCTAGATACTACTCGTGAGGGGTTTTGAAATTTGTATGTCTTAGTGAACACTGCAGTTTCATCATTGATTTCATCTCAGTTACCTTTCACTTTTTATGTGTATTAAATTCCATGCTATTAACCAGGTTGGCATCGGGAATAGCTACTCTCTCATCTCCCTCCTCTTAGCTGCCTTGTTTCTGTCTGTGTAGGTGGTAGTTATCAGTATATGACTTCTCCTTCATGACCATTGCTCTCTGGCATGTGTTCCTCTAGTTAGGCACAGAACTGCAGAAAGGCTTGAGAGCTTCACAGAAAAGAGATTTGAGAAATGTCTGGAATAGTACTGGTGATGATGGCCAGCAGTCAGTTTTCCTGTCCACAGAGCGATCAGTTGCTCTTCCTCCCACAATGCCATTCTTGTCTTTAACAGGCAAGCTCCCTTCAGCCTAGATGATTTGTTTTCTTTCAGTTGATGAGGTCTGTGCCCCATAAGCTTTAGAGCAAAGTCACCTCCTACAGTTCACATACTAGCTTAATAGATTTCCGTCCCCCCCCCCCGCCATTGGCAGTAGGTTCTCAGGAGAGTGTGAGATGTGGTATCTCCTGCTTGTCCAAATACTGTGAAGGGCGGCTCTGCTGGCTGTGAGACTGAGATTACATGACATTTCTCCTGGATTTATAAAATCTAATCATGTGGTTGCATACTGTCTGCTCACTTTAGGTTGATAGCCTCTCAGCCTAAGCTGATTACAATTTAGGTGAATACAACCATGGAGCTTATCTGAGTTTTGTTAAGACCTGGAATATCTTGGTTGACAACTGGAGAATTGAAGCTATAATTTTTCTTGAATGTTTTAAGTATCAATAATACAGTTCATATAAAAGCAGAGGTGAGAGCAGAATCTGGACTTGTGCAGTTCAGTGGAAATGTAGTTATATTGCTGCTACCCAGAATTTGTAGATTTCGTGAATAATCTATTTGAAGAAATATGACAAACTTGTTACATATACCAATGTTTTTTGTTTAATTACAAACAAATTGTAACACTGAAGAAAGCTTTTGGATAAATGCTATTAGTCTTAATGCCTTCTGCATGAATGTGTTCAACATTTTATGTGTAATAAATACAGTTAACACTGATCAGTCTGCAGCATTGAAAACTGCTGAGAGCATTAAGATAGAAATGCCAAGGCTACTACCAAGATGTTTGTATAACCTTTCAGTAGAACTAAAGTTTCAGTACTGTACTTATCTTCACAAATTTGAAGACTAGTTGGCAAAGCATACTTGAAAATCATTACTAATGTTTCACCTTTATCTAGGGGATCATTTAGAAATCCTTGTTTAATTGCAAAGTATTAGCCTTGTGCTTTTGTGCAGTTTTTAGGTTTACTTCTTAAAACAAGCTGCGTGCTTTAGTGGGAAGATGCACTTTGGGGTTCAAAGTTTTACTCCCCAAAAAGGTCACCCTGAATTCTATCTCGTTGCATTGTACTGCTTTATAGGGTAGGGAATGCAAATAATATTGAGGTGGAAGAGCTGTGTTTGCAAGTGGTGTAGTATGGCTTGGACTTCCATCCTAGGAAAAAAGTCATTCTTGTCAAGTGATTTTCAAGCACATATATATAGGTTTGTGTACACACACATAATCACTTTATAGGAGACTGAATAGAGAGCAGCCCTGAGGAGGAGTTGGGGGTACTGGGGGATGAAAAGCTGGACATGAGCCGGCCGTGTGTGCTGGCAGCCCAGAAAGCCAACCGTATCCTGGGCTGTATCCAGAGCAGCGTGGCCAGCAGGTCGAGGGAGGGGATTCTCCCCCTCCACTCTGCTCTCGTGACACCCCACCTGCGGTTCTGTGTCCAGCTCTGGGGCCCCCAACATCAGAAAGACATGGACCTGTTGGAGTGAGTCCAGAGGAGGCCACAAAGATGCTCCGAGGGCTGGAGCCCCTCTGCTATGGGGACAGGCTGGGAGAGGTGGGGGTGTTCAGCCTGGAGAAGAGAAGGCTCTGGGGAGACCTTATAGAACTTTCCAGTACCTGAAGGAGCCAACAAGAAAGCTAGTGGGGAACTTTTTACATGAGCCTGTAGTGACAGGACGAGGGGTTTAAATTGAAAGCAGGGAGATTTAGATTGGATATCAGGAAGAGATTCTTCCTGGAGAGGGTGGTGAGGCACTGGGACAGGTTGCCCAGAGAAGCTGTGGATGCCCCATCCCTGGAAGTGTTCAAGGCCAGGCTGGATGAGGCTGTGAGCAACCTGGTCTAGTGGAGGGTGTCCCTGCCCGTGTCAAGGGGGTTGGAACTGGATGATCTTTAAGGTTCCTTCCAATCCAAACTGTTCTATGATTCTATGATTCATGTGAAATATTCCATATAAAGATGAAATTATCAATTTCAAAATTTTTCCTGGAGGTTTTCAGGAGCTACTTTTTTCCCAGGACGATATTACAGTTTAGACAGATTTTCAGAATGAATTTAGAAGATAAGAGAATAATTCTGTTCAATGATTTATTTTTAGTCATACCAAGGAAAAGTTATTTTTTATTATGGCACAAAACTTGAAAGTTCTTTTAATGTTCCTAGCTTAACATGGAAAGGTGGTAGTTTTGATGCATATATTTGCTTATCTTGTCCCAGAACACTTCTTATTTCACTTCTCACCTGTATTGTGCACATCTTAGATTGTATGGATAAGCTTTTCTTGCAACTTGTTACCTAACTCCTTTCTGTCATAATGAGATGGATTGGAAAAACTGGCTCACTTTGCCTGAGATGGGTTAGATAATACTTTTGAGCAGCCCCGTTAACAGATCTGAGGGGTAAGTAACTTCTGGCAGGATAGAAATGATGGGAACCTGAAAGGTTTACTATTTCCATCAGCTCACCTTGATATGAGATAGGGAAGAAGACAGGAATTTGCCATTTTAAAAACTGATAGCAAACTTCCCATTTTTTTGGGTCATATACAGCTTGTTGAGCAAACACATCCATTGTGATGATTTTGTTCCACAAGTAGCTTTCGCCTTGGTAATTTCCTTTCCTGTCTTCTCCCATGAAGAGATGATTATGTCTTTTATTATGTGAAGATGAAATGCTTTCCCCTCAAGTATTCACTGGTTATTTTAACCTATAACTCAATCTAAAGAAGTGTTTTCTCATAAGATACGCATCTTACTTGAATGACCAAAATTCTCTGCCATTATCAAACAAAAATATTTTAGTTCAGTAGACTAATAGACTCAGTAAACTAAGTCTGTTGTACTTCCCATTATTACTAGAATAATCAAAGTTAAGTAGGGTAGATAAGAATTTATTTTGGCATGTTTGCTTACAAAGATAAAATGCGTATTCTGTCTAAGAAAATAAAACTAAATTGCCACTATTAATGTTCAAATCTGAATCTGTTTTAAACTTATGCAGTAATGACTAATGATAATTAGCATCCTATAGATCAAACTTCTGGGAAAATATTTGCTTTTGAGTTTTTTTTGACATTTAGAATTGCAGGTAATTTCATTGTTTGCATAATGAAATTTGAAACTGTTCCTCTTATCAGAGTCCTTATGTTATATAAATATATGTCAGTTAAAATCCTGCTCTTACTTGTTCAGTGCCTAAGAGATGTATGTTGGATGGTTTTGTTTTTAATGAAATGAGTTGACCAATCTGATCTCTTTTTATGACTGGGTGACCTGCCTAGTGGATGAGGGAAAGGCTGTGGATGTTGTCTGTGTAGATGTTAGTAAAGCCTTTGATGTGGTCTCCCACAGCATTCTTCTAAAGAAGCTGGTAGCTCATGGCTTAGTACTCTTTGCTGGGTTAAAAACTGGCTGGAGGGCAGAGCACAGAGGGTTGTGGTAAATGGAGTTAAGTCTGGTTGGCAGCCAGTCACAAGAGGTGTCCCCCAGGGCTCAGGTTTAGGGCCAGTTCTGTTTAACATATTTATCAATGATCTGGCTGAGGGGATTAGTGTCATCTGCCAATTTACTGAGGGGACACTCAAGTTGGGTGGGAGTGTTGATCTGCCTGAGGGTAGGAAGGCTCTGCACAAGGACCTGGACAGGCTGGATCGATAGGCTGAGGTCAGTTGTATGAGGTTCAACAAGGCCAAGTGCCGGGTCCTGCACTTGGATCACAACAACCCCCTGCAATGCTACAGGCTTGGGGGCAAGTGGCTGGAAAGCTGCCTGGCAGAAAAGGACCTGGCGGTGTTGGTCAACAGCAGCTGAATATGAGCCAGCAGGGTGCCCAGGAGGCCAGGAAAGCCAATGGCATCTTTGCCTGCATCAAGAACAGTGTGGCCAGCAGGACCAGGGCAGGGATTGTCCCCCTGCGCTCGGCACTGGTGAGGCTGGTTCTCAAATCCTGGGTTCAGTTTTGGGCCCCTCACTACAAGAAAGACATTGAGGGGCTGGAGCGTGTCCAGAGAAGGGAACGGAGCTGGCGAAGGGTCTGGAGCACAAGTCTTGTGAGGAGCAGCTGGGGGACCTGGGGGAGTTTAACCTAGAGAAAAGGAGGCTGAGGGGAGACCTGATCGCTCTCTACAGCTACCTGAAAGGAGGTTGTAGAGGGGCGGGTGCTGGCCTGTTCTCCCAGGTGGGTGACAGGACAAGAGGAAAGGGCCTCAAGCTGCGACAGGGGAAGTTTAGATTAGATATTAGGAAAAGCTGCTTCACTGAAAGAGTGGTCAGGCACTGGAACCTGAATGTGTAGACATGGCACTTGAGGACATGGTCTAGTGGGTATGGTAATGTTGGGTTGATGGTTGGACTGGATGATCTTACAGGTCTTTACCAACCTTAGTGATTCTGTGAATTGGAACAGTCTGAAGTTGCATTTCTTGATTGGGAGTCCTTTCAAAGATGCATCATTTTACTGGATGATGGTTGTTCTGGAAATTCCCTCCGTTCAGAAAATTCTGTTAAGGCTGATAAATCCGGTTTTGCAAGTGGGATAGAATATAGTGGAAATTATGTATATTTTGTGAGAGAAACTTTCCTGTTCATGTAATCAAACACGTTATAATTTTTTGTATAGTAGCCATTACTAAGTTACAAACAGTACATTACAACACAAAATCTGTGAATTTTTTCTGTTAAGTTCAGTGAGTTTTATTTTGGAGTTTTAAATTATGAATCTTGTAAATACATCTGAGACGTTTGTCATGTGTCAGCTGAACTGGCTAATAGGAAGAGTTCTGAAGTAATCAAAACAACATGTTTCTAATTCAGCTTCAGAAGACTGGACTGTTGTCTCAAAACTTTTGTGTTTTACAAATTATTTTAATGAAAGCATACTTTGTCAGAGAAAAGTACGAATCTGTTTCTAGTAAAACCTGAACAGGAAATGTTAGTCACTGGTAAGCAGTTTGGTTAGTGAACTGGGTGAAGAAAACAGCATGAGAGGTCACAAATGGAGAAGAATATTTTCAAGATTAGACATGTTTCCTGAAAGTTATGTAGGGTTAATTGAATATTAGCTCTTAGTATGAAACTGTGGAAGAGCAGAACCACATCTTGTAAAAATCCGTACACACACGCAATTAGTTTTTACTAATGCCATTGTTAATGTCATTATGTTATTATTTTGTTTCAGGAGTTGCAATTGAGGCTGCACTTGAGTTCTGTGTCAAGTTCTAGTAACAGCAGCCTAAGAAGTATGTTGAAAGAGGTTGAAAAGGAAAAATCTCTGAGAAGAATCCTAAGCCTTCACTTAATAAAGATTCAAGGAGATAAATATGCTTCCCTTTATTGAATAGGGTATTAAGAAACTTGACAGTAGTAAAGGAATATTGAAACAGAGATAAAATGTCTGACAGTTGAAATTTCTTTCAGTTGTGAAAGAAAGACATAACTAGATCCATTGGTTGGAAGTTAGCAAGGTTTGAATAGGAAAGAAAGTATTTCTTTGTCAACAGAGGGATTCTCAGACTGTGGAACTGATTAATAAGGAAGGAGTGCAGTAAATTCTGTGCCATTTGTAGCCTTGCATAGAAATTGTTGGATGAAATTTGTCTCTTAATCATCAAACAAACCAGTGAGCTCAAAAAGCACTGGTTAATAAGCCTGAGGTTGGAATGAGCATGTAGATTTGGTGACAAAAACTCTGTTCAACTTTTACATGTGATTTACTGATAAGGGTTTGAAGCTTAAGGTGTGAATGTCTCTTACTCAACTTTTTCAGGCTCGGAAGAGGTCCCTATGTAGTCCTGACGATGGCAGAAGTGTCCATGTGGAACTTTGGGTGGAAAATGGATAACACATTAATTACAAATTTTTTCTTTCCTATTTTTTTAGTTGCGTGTTGTCTCTTCAAAATCAATCAGCCTTCACAGTGTTATCAAGTAATAATTCTTTGACTTTTTACCTGATTTTTTTCACTCCTTGCTGTCTCTGAATCATTCCGCAATAGATTTAAATTCCTTTTATGGCAATAAAGTTAATTTTTAAAGCTAATTTTATTGTTCAAGTAATTACTAATTAAGCTTTATATTAAATGCATTTCTCTGAGAGGAATTAGTTTGGTTTTGGAAACCTTTCATCTCCTTCTTGAAATGTTTCCAGACCTATGATTTTTGAAATTTTCTGTTTGCTGAGACAGAAAACATCTGATCAATGTTCCTCAGTTTAGCTCGTTAATGGTAGTGGAAACTTCTAGTCATCTACTCTCTACAATTAAGATCTACATTCATTGGTGTCTGTGTGATTTAGAACCTGCTGGCAAACATTTCAGTCTCCTGAGATTGAACTTTTGGTGAGATAAGGTGCAGATACTCTTTTGTCATCATAAAGTTACTAGTCCATATACATTCTTCCCTTCAAAATAAATGACTTACACTCATTTGTAGCTTCATTTTCTTGTGTGATTCATAGTGAATTAAATATATAACAGAATAACATGTACTGAAGAGTTTCAGAGAAGTAAAAAGGTGTCTTCCCTTTTTTGGCAGTACACACTTAAGCTTTAAAAATTATTATTCTGTCAGCATATTTATATTAAATCCTACCAAATAATTTAACTTTAAACAGAGTTAATTTGAGTTTAAATTTTGCTTTAACTTTTTCAGGGAGTGTTTAGTTTTATTTTTTGAATACTTTTTTTTTTATCTGAGTTATAGTAATTCTGAAAATAGATTTGATAGATTCACTTTTCTATAAGTTGATGTTTCACCCCAGCGTGTGTCTGTTTGCAGCATGAACTTCTTTTTCTTTGGCATTCTTTTGTTAATTTAATGACACTGAGTGAGTGTAGTGCTGATATAAAAATACGTTTTTGTAGTTTTATTTTTTGACCATTAAATCAAAATCGCCATTGAAATACAATGTGCAGTATGTTTCCAGTTCTTCGATTCAAAGAGACTGCCTCAGAGTACCAGAGTGAACTCATACAGTCCATGGCCAGGGCTTGTTTGCTCTAAAACTTTCCCAGGTAGATAAAGGCTGTCTAGTATATTTTACATAGCTTTCATTTATTTTCATGAAGTTTAACCATCAAGTAACAACTCTCAGTAACTCTAGATTGGCCAGTCTTTAAACACAGGACCAATGTTCAGAAAGATCTAGGTGACATTAATAGCCTCCTGAGCTCTGTACATGAAAATTAATAGCATTATAGTTTAGTTTCACAGGGCGTCAGTCAATGAAGTTGTTAAGTAGCTGTTCCACATGCAAGCTCTCATTTTTTATCCTCTACTGAAGGTTAGCACCCTTGTAACTGAATTGGTGGAATAAGTGATGTGAATATTGCTTGTCTGCTTTGGTAGAAACTTGGTGGCTTGGTTTAAAGAGCCGTCTTATCAGGTAACTTTGGAATGAATGATTTAGCAATGAAACAGGCAGATGATAACATCTTGGACAATGCCAAGTAGATTTGCAAGTAGATATATAATAACATTAATTTATTTAAAATACAAATAAATTGCATTTTAACAGGTTGCTTATTTGTTTCCTTGTTTTAGTGTTTTTAGTCTGAAGTTGCTTTAATATTAGTATTTCAAGCTCTTTGTGGTTCTTTCAAGTGAAAGCTGAAGTACTTGTGCAGTCTGCCAGTTCCAGGAGTGTAAGGTCTTGGGAAAGTACCAAATATTGCAAGGCTTCCAAAAACAGTACAGCTGTGGTATATCTGCCATTGTTTGGAGAGGCATATAATTATGTGAAATACAACGTAAAAGTACTCCGTGCGTATTTAGTGCCATAAATACAGGAAAACTTTAAGGTAGTGAGCCTTACAAGCTTTATTTCTTGTAATGACTGTTTGTGAATCAGAAGTTAACTTAAGGCACTCTCAAACTGTTGCAGATAATACTACTTAGAATTAACCAGCAAAGGTATGTGAGTAGTGCTACATTGATAAAATTCAAAGCTGGAGGAAAGGTTGAGGTACATGAAGTAAAATTCATGGCTTCAGTGAAACCAGATATTTGACCGCATGCGTGTAAGTAAGCACAGAGAGTAAGGAGCTGATAATCTGGTACCTGTGCCAAGAGTCTTTGGGTATATCTTTTTTATTTCTCTGTCAGTTAGAGAGATTTTAGGTCTCTCTCCCAGGTTTTACCTGTATAAAATACAATACTCTCTGCTTCCATACAAACATCATTTGACTGGTATTTCATATACTATGTTTGCTGTTGAAATAACATACAGATTATCTAAAAACTTGTTCTTAAGGGTTGCATGGGGTAAAAATAAAGCAGAATTGGCATTTATGAAAATCAAATTACACTAGAGAATTTGTATATCCACCTTACTTGTAGTATATGTAGTACTTTATGTAGTTGATGTTTTATTTTTTATTTCATCCATGTCAGTTCAGCTGTTTCCAGTAATGAGGGTTAGGACTTAGTTCTGTCAGTTATGTTAAGCTCTGGTGATTTTTTTTTCTTCTGTCTCTAAAACAGTGCAAGTTCTCATCCTTTGGCATAGGAGTATGGCTTTTTGCAGGAAGAGGGAGCATTATGGTGATGTAGGGCTAAATTTCTGTTGCTTTTGTGAAACTCCCCACTGATTAGTCAAAATTAGAAGTCTGTGGGGAAAATGACCTCTGGAGATTAATTCATAATGCAAGAGTACCTTCATGAAGAAATTACTGCTCTCTTGCATGTGTGTAGTACTTTGCACTGCACCGGCATCATAGTTTGCTTTTTTCTTGACATGTAAAGGTGTGAAGTCCAGTCCAGATATATGAGGATGGCTTTTCCTAGTCTAACTTATCTACTCATAGATATATGCAGTGGAGAGTTGATTAAAAGAGCACAGCAAATGAGCAGTCCTGGTTAAGAGGAGTTTGAATAATGATGTGCTGGCCCTTGCTGAAAGCTGTGTGTTTACAAAGGGGTTAGTAAAGCCATTTTCATATTTGTAAACTATGTACATTTATATTAATATTTTTCTGAAGTTTTTCTAGATTAAAATGTTAGCTGCTGTAATAGAAAAGTGCAGTCTGTTGTAATAGCTTGCATTTGAGAGCTTTTTCAACTGACTTTTTTACTGTATAACTTCATTTCTAAAAGGGTTCATACAGTTTCAGTTAGATTATCTATTTTAAGAACTATACCTTTAGAACAGAAGAAGAACTTGTTGCAATGCAGAGAAAATGGAGGACTGAAGTATGCTTAATTATGCCAATTCTTTTTCCTTGTTTATTTAAGCAAATCTTGCTATTATATTGTCCATGGCTCTGTGGAAGTTAGTATGGATTGTGCTTTGTCCCTAGACCTTATGGAATGGTTTTAATTTTAAAATCCAAATGTGTTTGTGCACACAGGAAAAAACCTCTACTTTCCACATAGCATGGTTGCAGCAAAGTTGATTAATCAAGTGGGTTTTACACTACAACTCATGTAAACATGATCTTTTGCTGAAGACTAGGTTTTCAATTAAGCATTGTGCTTTGATCTTGTAATTTCATTTTGAGATTCTATCCCTAGACTGGTATGTTGGTTCCAAGACTGAAATGATAAGTTTAAAATTTCTTGTTATCCACAGCTTTTAAGCTTATCCTATGTGAAATAGGGAAGGCTCATTCTGTTTGCTAGTCTAAGACAGAGAAATTCACACAGGAAGAGCTAGGGAATCCACAGTGTGTTGATAGATTAGAAATTAAGAAATTGTTGTTTTGTGTGTATATATATACTCTGTATATATGCTCTGTGTGTAGAAATGCGGTGACTTGAGTAAGTTCATGAAGTTGTTCGTGGGCGAATAGTAGATGTGAAATGGAAAAACGCTTTTTCCCCCCATTTGGAAATGGAGTTGGTTTTGTAAACCTATTTCACAACTCAATTTCACCAAGAGCTGAAAGTATCTGATAAACTTACGCTTCTGACAATGACATCTCTGAAGCTCCTGTATGTACTTTCAAACAAGATGGTTTAACTTTTCCAGCGATAGAAACTGAATGGCAGCTTAGGAAGGTCTATCCTGGACTGCATAAAATCAACATGATCTTGTGGGCTTGAACAACCTGTCATAGGCATGTGCAAGAGGAGGTCTTGACATCTAATGTAATTCCAAAAGCTTTGTTATCTTTCCACAAAATTGAGAGTGCCAAGAGATGAAATTGTGTAAAGGACAAAATTCAGCCTGGGACCACCCGTCTGGCCTGCTTGCTTCATTACTGGAGCATTGTCTTGAAGCAAAAGAGCCATATTTGGATTTTAAACATAAAAATAAGCCATTTCTGAAATGCAATTTTTAATTTTTGTATACTTTTAAGAGCTTTCTTAGCTGCCTTTTGCCAGAGTAGGGGGGCACTAAACATATAAAGTGTCCTTGCTTTTCACTGATGGCTTCTAGTCGAGTGGAAGGTGGCAAGTATTGTAATTTTCAAGAAGGGTAAGAAGCAAGACCCTCATAATTACAGACCTGTCAGTCTCACTGTAATGCTTGGTAGAATTATGTAGGTTATTTTGGGAGTTACTGAAAAATACTTTGACAGACAGCACAATCATTGATCATAGCCAGCACTGGTTCTTGGCAAAGTCCTGCTTAACTCACAGTTTCGTTTTACACCAAGGTCACCCATCTAGTTGACCAAGAGAAACGATTAGAAGTGGTTTGGGATTTTAGCATACCTTGTGATATTATGTCTCACAGTGTACTTCTGGGCAAAATGTCTATAATATGATGGGTGAGCAATTGGCTGACAGGTTGGGCTCCAAGAGTTATAGTAAATTGGTTACCAGCCTGAGGTAACCCTGTCAACAGTGGGGTTCTCCATGGCTCAGTTCTAGGATCAGTGGTCTTTAAAGTTTTATAAGTGATCTGGACACAGTAATCCAATGTATGTTAAGTAAGTTTGCCGATGACACTAAAGTAGGAGGAGCTGTAGACTCCCTCAGTGACAGAGAAGGCCTTGCAGGGGGATCTGGATAGACTGGGGAGCTGGGCGGTCACCAACTGTATGAAGCAAGTGCTGGGTTTTCCACCTGGGATGGGGAAAATCCTGGTTATACATACAAACTGGGGGAGAAGAGGCTGGAGAGCAGCCCCACAGAAAGAGGTTTTGGGGTGATGGCAAATTTAATGAGTCAGCAGTGTGCCCTGGCAGCCAAAAGGCCAACCGTGTCCAGGGGTGCATCAGGCACAGCACAGCTGACTGAGTGAGGCGATTGTCCCATTGCACTGGTGCAGCCTCACCAAGAGGACTGGGTGCACTTTTGGGCGCCTCGAGGTAAGAAGGACATCAAACTATTCCAGTGTGTCCAGAGGACAGTGACCAAGATGGTGAAAGGCCTTGAGGGCAGGACTCAGGAGAAGCAGCTGAGGTCACTTTGTTCATCTGGGAGAAGGCTGAGGGGTGCCCTCATGGCAGCCTACACTTTCCTCGTGGGGGGGCAGCAGAGGGTCAGGTGCTGATCTCTGCTCTCTGGTGACCAGCGACAGGACACAGGGAACTGGGATGAAGCTGCGCGAGGGGAAGTTCAGGCTGGGCGTTAGGAAAAGTCTCTTCACTGAGAGGGTGGTTGGTCCCTGGAACAGGCTCCCCGGGGAAGTGCTCATGGTGCCAAGCCCATCACAGCTCAAGGAGCATCTGGACGATGCTCTTGGTCATATGGGTTAGTGTTAGGTGGTCCTGCGAGGAGCAGGGGGTTGGACTTGATGATCCTCGTGAGTCTCTTCCAACTGGAGAGATTGTGATTCTCTTCTGTGATTATTAAAAAAAAAAAAGTGTAGGAGCACTTTCAATTATGACTGAATCCTTGATTGCTGTGGGGTATCCAAATAGGTATGGGTATAGAAGCACTCATGCTTCTTCATGAGTGCAGGAGGCAAAGACCTGTCATTTACAGTATGTAGGAGCAATGGATGTATATTGCCAACTGAAGCTTCTGCAGTCTTTCCAACGTCCCATCTTACAGTAGCTCTTAAAGTCAGTGATATTGATGCTATTTGTATGTCTTCGCTGGGATTTTGGACTTAGTTCTAGTCTCACTAGCTTTTGAACAGATTTAGGTTGGTTCATAGAAATTTAGATGTAAGAAGTGTAGGTCCCTGCCAAGAGTATTCATATGCTCTGAATGCATTGTAAAGCACTCTTTCAAGTTGTCTGGAGCCACAGAATTATTTAGGTTGAAGAGAACATCTAGGGGTCATCTGTTTCAGTCCCCTGATTAGAGCAGGACCAACTTAGATCAGGTTGCTTAGGTAGCAGCAGGCTGTGCAGTGAACCAAAAGGTGAATTTAGGAACAGACTGAGATTTCAGGGTTTAAGGTAAACAGAAATATAAATAAATGATGCTCTGCATGGTTGTCCAGACAGGGGACTTTGTAGTCTTTGTAGACTTGAGGCTAAGAACTCTATTTCTTCTGTACGAAGGCTGCTATCTTCCTCACACTTTGGTGTATTTCAGAAAATATGATAAAATCAGAAATTGTATTTATTTACACTTTATGTGCTGCAGTTTGACCTACTCTTTATAAGCATTTCGTAAGTTTTTATGAAGGTTGTACTACAACATGCATAGTTTGTTACTTCATACTTAAATATAAAATAAAACTTTAATTTTCTGTAGCCCAAAGTGCAGTTAGTTTATACAGCTGAGTCAAGCTTTGCATTGTTTTGGACAGATCCTGTAACTTCAAAAATCAAAATATAGTTAAGACTTAAAATTTACTCCCTTTCATTACTTTGTTTAGATTGTGGTTCGTTGCTAATGGAACTGCAGAAAAGTGGATGTTAGATCTAAGATGGCAGCAAAAATGCTTAAAGCTAATTGTCATGCATATAGGATCAGCATATCGGTGTTGCTTCAGAGAGCTTTTAATTGCCTGACTGCATTAATTTCAGTTGATTTTTCACTGGTCTAATGGAGAGTTCTGTTGGGTGTTGGTTGCAGTCTAAGTTATTTATTGGAGTAAAGAAGAACTTGAGATCCAAATGAGCCTTAACTATTTTATAGCCATGACTAATCAGCTTTTTAGAAAGCATTGTTTTCCTAGTGATTTAATCTTCCTGCTTTTGCAGTATCATGCAAGACTGCGCTTGAGTCATTTCAGTTCATGCAGGTGACAGTAACTTGAACTGTCAACGTTCTTTATCAGACGTCTTCTCCTTTGATCTTAATCAGATGCACCCCATAGGGAGATTGATTACATCCCACTCTTATCTTTACTAAGAGGGACATGAGATCTCTTTGTTGCCTTCTTGCCGCATTTGGAAATTGACACAAAATTATATCTCCTTTTACTGTCACAGCTTTCAGAAGTCAGTCACAGAATATCTGTAATTCATCTAATGTTGTGATTTGAAATAATAATAATAGTAGTGAAGTCAGATGTTGCTGGAATAGTAAATGAAGGATTTTTGTGTGCTATGTAGTCTCAGGAAATGATCAAAAGTAAAAATAACCTTTTTGGGCAACCTTAAATTAAAAAAGTAGGCATTATAATGTATTAAAAAGATAAGCATTATAATATAGTTACTGGGTGTACAACGTTAGGCCTGATCTATAATTTCAGCAGTAATGTGTTCTGTTGCTTTTTTTTGTTGAGTAATAATAGCCTTAAGAATAGCCTTAATATATTTATACTATATTAAATGCCAATAACTAAATATTGCACAAGAGAGTTTTGCAGTCCATTAGAAACAGAGTAGACTGGATAGTCAGAGAAGCTTAGTGGAATTTCACAGGTTAGGTTTTTAATGTCTGAGTTGGTTTGCTCCTTGAATTTCAGTAGACCGTGTTAGAATACTGTTGGAATGAGCAGTGGCTTGTTGAAGTGGGACTTAGAGACATTTTCTGTATATGCAGGCTGGGAAATGCAGCTACATAAATACCTTTGTGTAACACAACAGCATTGTCAATAATGAATTTTATTAGAAATCTTTACTCTGTAATATCATCATAAGAACATTAGAAAAAAGGCAGGAAAAAAAGGGGAAAAAAGCATTGAGGGATGGGGAAGGAGGTGGATGGTGGGTGAGAACCAAACCACAGACCCTGGACCACAGTAATGAAATTAGTTTCTTATTTAAATATGGGTCGTGTCACTTCTCAGTGGTCAGGAAAATCCACATTGCCTTTCCAAAAGAACATTCCCATCCTTCTCTAAGTTGCTTTGAGTTGCTCTTGGCAAATATAAGAACTTTAGAGAATCTGTTTTGCAGATGTGGAATTCACCATTAAAAAAAGTTAAATTTAAACTTGTATTTGTGTAGACTTTTTCACAGAAGTTTTCTTTAAGAAATGTATGGAAGAGACATTAAAAGTATGACTGTGCCTATCATTCAGTATATTGAAATTCGATGTGATGAAAGAACAAGACTATGTGTTAGAAGGATAGATTTTAAAAAGTCCCTGTATGTTTTTACTAAAGAACAAACTTCCATTAAACATAGGTTGTTTTCAGGGTGCAAAAAAGCCTTACAAACTCATTCAGGAAATGTTTTCCTTTTGTTTCAGTGGAGTTCAAGAATATCTTGGGTATACCTATCAACAGATAAGTGTTAAGAGTTTTATTTCCGCTAAATGCTGAAACATAGACCCATAAAGCAATGTGAGTTCTTTCATCCCATGCTCACTTAGGCCTAGAGAGATACTCTTAATACTCTTAATAGGAGGCTTTTTTGACTAAAAGAAGTCACCTGGAACTGATCTCATTGATGCAGTTGCAGAATATTTTATTAATTTCAGCACAAACAACGTTAGATTGGACCCAGGATAATTTAGGAAGTGAAAATGGGGCTTCCATAATGCAATCTTGTTAATTTTTTGTTGTGTCTGAGGATGAGAAAGAGACATTAAACAGTCCAAATTACTCTGTAAAAGGACAAAGACACAGTTCTAAACTGTGCTTTCTAGTTTAATATGATATGGTGTGGTGACTGAGGGTCGGTACTAGAAGGGGAAAGAAAATACAGAAGCATCATTCGTTTGCTGTGTTGTCAGTTTAAAAACACATTTGCAGAAGGTCAATTGTTTGGGTTTCTGTGCCTCCTTTCTTGTTTATCCCCTTTCCTTCTGGCTAGAATGGGAGGAGTTAAATATTAGGAAGTTTAGGGAGGGAAAGGGACTGGAAAAAGGCTTTAAGTAATTTCAAGCGTAAACGCTAGATGGGGGAAAGCATCATAGTGCCTGCTGAAACAGAGACAGAATGCTTGGGTAGTTGTTGATGGAGCATGAAGGGTAAAAGGGATATGTCAGCACAAATTAGTCTACATCATACTTGGACTGTGTGATGAAAGCCCTTAGAACAGGGTAATGAAAGTATCTTTTTGAGGTCCTTCAGCAGTCCCTGTTTCTAGCCCATCACTGCTCTGAAGGAAAATATAAAACATACATGTTAGATGACTCCTAATGTTTTGGCTGGTGGTAATGCAGACAGAAACAGTAAGCCAGTTGATTAATGTGCTAAGCTGAGATTTTCTCCTTGGTAGTGTGAGGTAGATTTGCAATACGATGTCCTTTTTTTAATTAAAAAATGGAAATGTAAAGCATAAAAATACTTAAAAAAATCTGACATGAAGGAAGAGATTAAAAAGCTCACCCTTAGTTCAAGAATTAAGGGCACTCTGGAAATGATCGATCAATTTATAAGTAATATATAGGTGATTTCTTACAAAATATTTCCTTTATATTAGTAGAAAAGTTTTATAGTGAGATCCAAGGCAAGGCAACAGTGAATGCACATTCAGTGTGGAGACAACAATAAAACATTGAGGAGATGTTAAACAGATTCTATAGGCTATGTGGGTATTTTTAACAGGACATGTAAATCGTATGTGAGGGAGTGTGGCCAACTCTCTGCAGCAGAAGCAGCAGCACAGGAAACTTTCATCTGACCTGCTGATACTGCATTTGATTTAGAGATAATTTTTCTTCTTATCTGTGTTATAAGAGATAGAATTATACCAAGCATTACTTTTTTCTGTACAGTTGAAAGGTAAAATGAATAAGGTTTGAATCTGCCTCATAGTGTTGTGAAGTGTTTCAGGATTTGACAGGACATTGATGCCTAAAAAAAGAAGGCTGAAGGCTTTAAAAATTCCTTCTGTGCTAGCAGAGATGAAGAGTTAGGACTGTGAAGGATTCTTAGAGATTGTTTTTGGAACT
This sequence comes from Rhynochetos jubatus, assembly GCA_027574665.1. Classification (NCBI taxonomy): domain Eukaryota; kingdom Metazoa; phylum Chordata; class Aves; order Eurypygiformes; family Rhynochetidae; genus Rhynochetos; species Rhynochetos jubatus. The sequence goes on along the minus strand of CM050690.1, from coordinate 70,405,382 downwards.
GCAGCTGGGATGCTTGTGAGGTCTCTTACATGAAAAGGCAAATAAGGGGAGGCAGACTTTAAGATTCCCTGCCCCATAACCATGTTACTAGGTACACCATCTGAGAATGGGTATGCCAAAGCAGTTCTGGGAATTCAAATACAACTGTGAAGCCGTCCAGATATGAGATTTGGAAACTTAAAAATTAGACTAACATTGACTTCATTATGGACAACTGGAGAGTAACTCTACTTCAGTTACTGATTTTTTTATTACTTGCATTAAATGTGTGATTAAATGTAACTTACATGAGCTATTTCCAGCTCATTTTATTGTCTCTTTTAGACTAGAAATATATATATGTCAGCTGTGTAGCCTGTCTAGTCTTGTAGCTCTGATGGAAGTTCCTAATGTTATGTTGTGGTGTCTTGTCTTGTTCTGGAGAAATGACAGCCTTTGTTAAAACTGGTATTTGCTTTGCTGGAGACCAGTGAATTACATGCTGTTGGATCATAGGCAATGTTTGTATAGTCTAAACAAATGAGGTTGTCTTGAGAACTTGATTTTTTTTTTTTTTCTTTCTGAATTGATGATCATCTTTCCTTTGCCAAATCCTGAAACTCTTCTCTGCGTTAGATGCCAAAAGAGTTTTGAATTTTTTATCTGGAAAGAACTCAATATATGAAATGGACAGAAAACATTTGTATCTAAGACAGTTTAAAGAGTCCACCTGTATCTCAGGGTTTTAGTTTGCTCTCATTTGGATGTTTTTGTGTATCTAAGAAACATTGAAGATCCAGGCAGATATTTTTTTTTCCATTAAAAAGAAAAAGGATGTATTTATTTTGCTAATAATGTGGGAAAAATTCAACTGGAAAAAAACAGTGTTACATAAATGAGTCTTTGTAAAGTATTTGAAGAACACTTTTACAACAGAACTCTAAAACCTTTGGGATTAGTGGAAGAGAACTGCAATAATATTGCAATTAAATGTTTAAAATGAAGAAAAGGCTGAAGTATAACCAGCCACTCTGCAGTAATGCCAGTTAAAAGCAGGTTTGTCAGTTTTTGTCATGTCAGAACAATTAAGGCAATCTGATTAGTTAATGAATTTGTATAAGCATTCATTCCTGTTCCCAAAGTCTTCATTCTTGTAAAGGACTGAATACTTTTATCTTCCAGCTTTGCAGTGACAGCAGAGACTGTAGTACCTGTGCGTTAACCTTTGGTTGGTTGTCCAGTTGTAAATAATTTTATCTATTTACACGTGTTTGGGACGAACTTATTTATTACTATTGTTTTTAACCTTCACGTGCATGTTAGTGAATATGATGTGTCTTACTTGTAAAGTTGTCCTCAAATTATTTTCATGAGCACCATACCTTAAATGCTATTTTGCCAGTACAATTTTATTATTATTTTTTTATTATTTTATTATTTTTCCATTACAATATTATGTGCCATTTATGCTGAAAAAGGTGTTTTGGTGTATCATAAGAAGAATTACTTTGTATGCATTAACTTTATCTAAAACAAGTCTTTATTTAAACCTTTTTTCCAGAACTGTGAGGACATGGGATGTTAACAATGAAAAAAAGCACAAAAGTGTATTTAAACCACGATCAGTTCAAGGTAAACGGGTGATTCCTACAACTTGCACATACAGCAGAGATGGAAAACTTATTGCAGCTGGCTGTCAAGATGGCTCCATCCAGATATGGGATAGGAATATGAGTGTAAGTCAAGTATTTCATAACAATATATGTTTCTGATATATCAAGTGCTGAATGTTTAAGCTGATGAAATCTATTTTTTAATAGATAAGTTTAATATTTACATTTTATCACTATCAGTGCCATCCCAAATACTAAATAACTCACAGACAAAATTTAGTATTTACTCTTCCTCTCTACAACTGATCATTCAGTCTGCTCCTGTTCACTGCAAAACAATGAGGAACCTCTTGAAAATCTGGTTTTGGTTGTTGTTTTTCTGTTAAGGATTTTTTGGGGTGGTGGTGGTGTGTGTGGAAGAGGGGGTTGGTGGGTTGGTTGATTTTGGTTTTGTGTTATTGTTGTGGTCCGTCCTGTCCCGAGAATATTATTCATTTAATATGCGAGCCTTGTGGAGAAAACTGTAATTTCTCATTGGTTCATATGTAATAAGTAATATATAATTCCATATTTTTAGATGTCGAAAACGTTAAGCAGTAACTCAGAAGACTTCACACTGAAGTCAGTTTTTCATCCACATAATAGGCAGAGGAAAATAGCATCCAAGTCAGTAAGGATAAGGCTAATGCTGCACGTTAAATGCCAAATGTTGTTGCATTGTCCAAAGTGTGAAATATTAACACTGAGGTAAATTTAGATAAATGCAGTGTGGTCAGAAAGAGTCATAATTAGAACTACTTCAAATTTTTTAAAATGAAATTCACTTTTTGATTTCTTCTGTTAATATTGAACTTGAAATACAATTTCCAGTAGTTATGAATCTAACTGACAAAGATTACATACAATTCTTGCTACTACTTTATAATTCGAAGTTTAGAGTGATCAGTGCTCACTGTTGCTTTGTGTAGTAAAGTTTACAAACCAGTCCAGTTCCAAGAGTTTAATTTTGCAATGTCAAGTACAAATTCACCAGGGAAAGCTTTATTACTTTTAAGGTTAATTATCCTAATAATCATCCATATATCTTTTATGTCCATTTTACTCAAAAAGTTGATGCCAGATCCCTTTCACTTGAATGGGATAAGTGCTTATGGCATGCATAGGCAGAGAAAATGAGATTAGGGTCAATTTTTTTTCTTGGAAGCCAAAGTAAGATTACAGAGGAAATAGGGCAATGGGGACAGGTTCCTTTGAATCAAACTGACATCATAAATATTTCAAAGATGTACAGTTCCAATAGGATGGCTTTGGGGAAGTAACACTGAACTAACACAAGTTACGTTACTCTGTTCATATTTCAAAACATGTAATGTTAAAAAGGAAGACAGGCGTTTCAGGTAACTTTTCACAAAGACTGCCTAGAATCTGATTGCTGGAGGCAAGAGGAAATGTATAGATATAAAAGGAAAGGAAAGCCCGTTGATCATATTCAAAGTACAGCCTGTAGTTTGGGATTGTCATCTATTTTTATTTCTGTTTTTATTTCCACTATAAACCCAGTAAAACTTCCTAATGGCATGAAGCTTGAGAATTCATGCTAAGTGTAAACTTGTTTTAACAGAATAATAAATTTTTCAGAGGCTGGCTTTCATCACCTGTGTATGTTGTTTATTTTAACATACACAGTATTGAAATATTAAGCTTTCTGGTGTAGTTTTAACAATAGTGCTCTTGGTAGTCTGATTTTTCATGTGCTTTTCCTTTTGAACTTTTGTGTGTCTATAAGATGATGTATTGCAATGCTGATTGAGTGCAATTTAAGGTGATTATGAATAATTTAAAGATACATCCTGTGCATCTTAAGCAATTTCCAATTGGTGATCCCTTCATAACAATGCAAGACTAAAGTGATTTCCTAGTGACAATGAAGTTGGTAGTCTCCTTAGATTTGTATTTTTAAAGCCTAAAGAATTTTTGTCTTTGCTTTTGTTGGTGTTAGTAAGAAATGTACAAGATTTTTTGTATAAAGGACCAGCGTAAAGTGGTCTTTTTAGCATCATTCTTACGTAAAACTGCTGGTACCCACTGGAAATCTCTATACTTAAAATCAGGCCTTTCAAAAGGCACCTAGATGAAGTGATTAAAAAAAGAAAATGCCTTCGTCTTACTTTTGAGGGGGTGGAGGAGGAATAAATAAAAAAGCAAGAGTTCAGAAGAGTTCAAAATAGGATTTAGAAAGAGGACGATGGGACTGACTCCCTTGCTAGAATGTTGAAAGCACTTACTAGCCTGACAGGATGCAGAGATGCATATAAAGAACAAAATGTTGTCATGACAAAGTGGTGCAGTTCTGGGGGTACAAAATACAGGTGACACAGGAAAAGAGTTAAAGCTGGGGAGAATCAAGATGTGAGGGTTATGCTTCTTGAAGAAATATATAGTAGAAATATTAACTTATGATTTTTTGAAGAAGTTCTTGAATTCCCATCCAGCAAATATCATTTGCCTTTGTTGAAACAAGTATAGGGCTGTATACACAGATTTGGCTGTATTACAGTACAGCACTGGTTCAAGTCAGAATTACGACAGCATTTATGTTTAACTTGAAAAGGCTCTATTGAGTCTGTAACAAAAATCACTAGTGTTTCAAAGCAGAAAATAGTTGCTATAATTTCTTACACTTGATCAGTTAAGAATATGATTCTGGCATCATTATTTTAGACTATGGATTTGACACATGCAGCAGGATGGAGGACAGATTCAGGAATTCAGTTAATTGTACCTTGGTTGACCATACTGTCATGCCAGAGCTGATCTGAGAAAGGCCTGTTTTGACTGTCTGAATTCATCTTTGCATTTAAACAAAAGTATAAATGACATTTCAACGCTGTTGTTGAATCCCAATACAACTGTTGTGCATATGATGGTAACAGCACAGATTAAATCCAGGAAGGTGTTTCTACCAGATACTATGGCTCACACTATGTGTTGTCCATAGTGCCTGTTATCCTGATGTCTGTGAAGGTTTTTAGACGCATTTGTTTCTGACACAAGTTAAAACTCCTGTCAAACACAGAGCCCACCTCAGAGAGAGGATGAAAACAGGAAGTGCCTGCTTTCCCACAGGATAAAGGTCAGGAAAACAGCAGTACCAAGGGCTGGATACCCCAATAGGAAAGCGGGTCTGATAATGCTCTTTCCTAGAGCAGATGAGGCTCTCATTAGATGCAGATGCACTTCTGCAGTGCTGGTGGGAAGCCATAGTTCCTCTGGGAGTTTCCGAAGGCCATACCACTTCACAAGGTGACACAAGCTCCCAGAAATCTTCCTTGCTACTGTACCTGTAGTTTCTCACTGCTGGTTATGTGTTTATTATCCTCTGCTCCACACATGCTTTACAGCTGACCACAAAACCCCCGCTGATGTGTCTGTCAAAGGGCAAACAAATTAAAAAAAAAAAATCAACTTGTGTCGTGGCATCACTTTTGTTTGCCGCTCAGTAGCGTAGAACTTGGTCCAGAATGGTGCAATGAATTTTTTTTTTTCTGTTTTAGAAAGTAGCAAGTTCTTTTCTATCCCGTGTTTTATTACCCCTGCTGAGTTCAAAATAGCTGTTGTAAGTTAAGGTCATGAGTTAGTTTTTTCCAAGCCACTCACAGGCACCTCAGTATCTGCTTTTTTTTAACTATGTTGTGCTAGGGGGTGATTGTGGTGTGTGATCAATTCCCTTCTCTAGTTCTGACTAGTAATGCACACCATGAGTCTTTCATTCAGTTTTTTGCTTCCACTGTTCTTTTGGTGCAATTCCAGATCTCCCAGCTGTATGTAGTGAGAGTAAAAACACTTTTGGAACTTTGGGAGGAAGATGGTGTGTGTGGTTTTTTTTTTTGTCTTCATGACACTGACACTCGTAACTTGCTAATGCTGAAGTTAGCCAAATGTATTCCAGCTCTGCCTTGCCTTTCTCCAAACTTCCTCAACATGATCATGATCCATTATAATCACCTGCCTTGCAGGGTTTTTTCATTTTGTCATAAATCTGTGTTATTTTCTCACGTATGTTATTTTGTCAGTGCATGGTTTTTCTTTAAGGTTCACGTATATGTGCATTACAGTGCACATTAGCAGAACGATCTGTCAGTTTGTTTGAAATATTATGAACACTGTCAACTTGGCTTAAAATAACAGCTTCAAAGGACATAAAAAATAACTTCCTTCAAACTTCCAATGAGTAGTGGAAACAATAGTGTGAAATAGTCAATCATAACGTAGCACATTAGAACTCTCAATTTAAATGTTCTGAGACACGGAGAAATATCTGGCAAATATGAAGCGTTGGAGAGTGTTCAGTGGCCAGAATAAGACAGGATCATCAAAGTTACTGAATCACAGGACAGGGAAGTAACACCACTGTATTTACCTGCAGTTCGAATGGCTCAAATTTCTCATCTTGCCTGTGCTTGCTCATTCAAATTTTTCTGCAAGAGCAGTACGTACTGCTGAATGAGCTGATCTGTGGAGCCGGTCTTTAGTATGCAGAATGAAGCATGTCTTGCAATCAGTAAACCTCTGTGTGCCCTGTTTTCCTGTGTAGAAGTGGGAATATCTCATTCATAGAGATACAGGAAATCAGAAGTAATTTTTATAAAGACTATCAGTACATTTGTTGGATAGCTTAAAAGTGTACTGTGAGTTAAAATTGATACACATTTTGTTTAATGAACAAAATATGTGCCCTCATTTTCCTTTCCACATCAATTAGGAAAGGATCAAGGTGTATTTCACTGATTGCAAATGCGATTTATTAGTGTGAGAAAGCTAAACTTCATAGTTTGCCTTTCTTATCTTTCAAACCACCTGATGAGACTACCTGTTTGGTGAATTTTCCCTCCAGCTTTTCCTGGATGCATTCAGCTCAGGACTGTATAAATAACTTCTCTGCATATGGCAGCCTGAATCATGTTTCTAAGTCTCACACATCACACATTTAATGGTTTGTCATTGCAGCTGTGATGTAAAAACATTGATAAGGATGTTGAGGAGGAAGAGTTTGTAAGGAGGGAAGATGTCTTTTAAATGCCTTTAAGAACCTAAAAAACAACCTATACCCCCAAAATCTTATCTGGTTGGTTTTGGGTTTGTTTTTTTTTTCCCAGCTGTATTAAATTGAATCTGTTCAGAAACCTTGATTAATTTTTATAAGCTTTTTGCTATCCAATAGCTGCACTGTAAGTAATTAAGAATTAGTTTTGACAGACATATCTGTAATAGGTTTATCTTTTTATGTAGTGTAAATCTGAACAGGAAAGATGCAGTCTTTTATGACTGTCAATGTAACTTAATTCATATTAAACACAAACTGATTCAGTGCTGAGGGAAAGATTTTTATAGGTAGTGATTAACATATATTTTGACTTTCTTGTTTCATAAAAGACCTAGTGGTATGTTTAACTCCTTTCATAGGGTATTTTCTGCTCAAAAGTGAACATCTACTACAGTATTGCTGAACTGATGTTTTGCTAGTGTTTTCTTTTTTCTTAGTTCTAAAACCTTACTTTGATTTTAAATTGCTAGAATAATTTATGTATTTTGATCAGTTTTAAAATACTTATCTAAAGCTCAGAGTGATTTTACAGAACTTAAAATGCACAATAATAACGAAATCCAACAGTATGCTAATATATTGCGCACATGAATATCCCCAAAAGTGGTGTGATCAAGTGGTAATCCCAATGACCTGTTTTCCACATGCCCTTAAGCCACCCTATCCTCAGAATATAAGGGGAAGAAAAGTAGAATGTCACAGTATGCACTGAAGTTAAGCAGACCTAAGCGCTGTACATTTTAATTACAAATACTCATGTTAAAAGTATTTTCCAAATAATTGCATGATTTATAGATGTAAGATAAATACATTTCTATATTTAGTGATTGTTTGCTTTGAAAGGGTTTTTGTAAGCTTTAGTTTTGTGGTGTGCAGTATGAAGTTTTAAGGTAGAGTTTTCAGAGATGAAAGGCTTTAAAAGAATTGGAGTAATTTTGAAGAAATACTCTACAGCTAAGGGCACAGATTTAGATAATGCAAAAAGATCATGTAAGATACTTGGGAGGTGGAGAGAGAGCTAAATAGGGTGACTGTTTTATTTTGGAATGGAAATCCAAGCCCAGATAGTATTTAGGAATTTTTTTGGTAAACTTTATTTTGCTGCTCTTGATGGATTTTACAGCTGATGCTGCCAAGACAGAGTAATGAAAACTAGTAGTAGGATCTGAGACTTGCTGTAAATATTTCTGCATTAATTAGAAGGTCCTTTGAGGGAACTTGTGCCCATGCTTTGGGAAGATAAGATTGTTGGATCTTTGCACAGTTACAGGATGCTTTTTATATATGCTGACATGCAAAAGGCATAGTTCTCAGTGGTAAATTCTTGAATGCCTGTCTACTTGAAAGCTTTGCTAGTGTGCATGTGCCATTTTAGATACAGTTTCTACTAGGCAAAGATCACACTGTGTCTTTGGCATCTGGTCTACCACACCATTCCAGGATTCTGCTGCTTTTGCAACAGCTAGTTTTTATTAATAGTTTTGGCCATGGAATATTCACTTGTCTATTTGGATATTTTGTTTTGGTTTTGCTTATTTAGAATTTGGGGTTTATATTGATTCCAGCATTAAAATTATTCCTGTGAAATGTCAGTATTTAATTAAAAAAATTACAATTACTGTTTTTAAATTTGCTGAATATCACTGCTACAGCTAAACATCAGGCAAATCTTCCAATTTCACCCAAGTATGTAACATGCTTCATGCTTTGAAGAGGGCAGTCTGGCTACATCTGGAAATTTCTTGTGTAAATACAAGATGAAAGATATCCAAATATACTATATTCCCCTTTCAAACTTAAGGTAAGTTTTCCATATCCATAATATCCCACCCTTTCATTCCATATGTGTATGTGCCAGACCTCTGCTCCAGAAACTGGAAATCACACACAAGCTTGCCAGCAGCAAATATTAACAGATTCATATATTATTTCTTTTTGTATATGTCTGGTTTAGCCAGTACATCACTATCTATACCCTGAAGCTAGCTGCAGTAAAGAATCTGACAATCATATGCTAAGATAAAATGTGCCTTGATGTATTTCTAAGTGCATTTCTCTCTTATGCAATAAACAGTTTATAGTTAAGAACTATCTAAATGTTTGCACTATCTAATATAGCGATGAAAGGCAATTCTAAATCTTGAAGTCTGTCACACCCTAATGAAAATAGCATAAAGGATTTTACTTTAGATTCATGTATGGTTAAAGGAAAAAGGCTTATCCCACAGGGCTTGTATATCTTTCTTTGGTGTACTGTTTAAAAAAATAACGCTTACAGAAATAATTTTACATTGACAATCTGAGAAGAAAAGAGCAAGCATTATGGCAGCATGATTGGCTTTATTCCTACTCTAGTGTTATTAATATTAATGCAATGTGAATAATGTTACAGAAATAGAAAGATAAAATAATGAAAAATAATGAAACAGAAATAGAAGTGCCTTCTTGAGCTAACTTTGTTATTTTAGAGAAAATTTTCCTTTTATGCAGAGGCAAAAAAGGTACAGATGCTACATTTTGTTCTAACAAGAAGTGAGCTCCGGAGTAGTCTGGCTTATCAGAAAAATGGCTTTTAGATACTGTAGTATATGCACTGCTCCAGCAAGCTGAACACTTCATTGGTCTAGAGGCTGATAGGGATTGTAAAGTACGAGAAGAATTTCGTGCTTGATGTGTGTATTAAGACGCTAGGTTTGCATCCAGATGTTTCTCATTGGGGTTCACAAAATATGACTGTTTCTTGAAGCTAGCAAGGAGGTGAACAGCAGGTTTATACTGTGAATTTCATAAAAGCCATGAAGGGTATATTTCCATACAACTCTTGCTCATTAAGTTTGTTTTATTAGAGAAGCCTAAAACTCCCATATTTTGAAATACTTACAAAAGGAAAGCTGTTACAACTTGATCAAGTGGATTTACTTAAGAACAAAAAAGGCAATATACAACAAATAATAATTTCTAAACACACTGAGTGAAGATCAGATACTTTCTGTCTGCATATGCTTGCTCTATCTCTTGGGTTAATTTATGTACCCTTTGCCCCTTCTAGTTTCATATTTGGATGGATCGCTTGCGGGCTTCACTTTCCTCATCAATTCATAACTCTTAGGAAGCTTTCTATTTTGGGATATTCATAAAGAATAATATTGCATGAATTAGGCAATTGTGTACTAAGAGCTAGGTGGGTTGGGGTTTTAGGTTTGAGGGTTTTTTTAATAGAAAATTAAATCAGAAGTGGTAGGTTTTGTTTGTTTGTTTGTTTTAAATGAAAGGGTCATTTCAGACAATCAGAAATAATTATTTGGAATTTTTAAACTTTTGAAATATATTTTCTATCCCAATCCTTCTCACTGCTATAGTATAGTTTTTTTTTACTTCTTATTTACCACTCTCATTTTAAATATTACTAAATTTCAAACTTTTCCGCAGGTCTGAGGTCAAAGATGGGTAACAAATTCTTCTAATTTACATGTGGGACTTTCATGTATTCCTCTGTCACTAACCACTATCAGAAAGTGGGTACTGGCCTAGGAAACATTGTTTAGTGTTGTGCAGTGTTTGTGTGTAGCCTTTTCTTAACTGTTTAACTTAGAAAATAAAAATTCACCTAAGATAGAGAGAGAAGTATTTTAATTTTTTTTAGTTCAGTAGAATAAGTGCGTGATTTATTTTGAAATGCGCTCAGTTTTATGACATCAAGAAACATACTTATTTTTTCATGCAAAAAGATTCCCCATGAATCAGAAGTGGAGATGCTAAAAAAAGAAGATAAATCATAGTGAGGCATAGCTTTCATATGTAACACTAGGTTACATACACTTAACTCACAGGAAGACTTATAAGGAACAAACTGTATCTACATAGAGAACCATTGTTTCATGGCTGCAACCATTTAAATGTGCACTTGTGTGAATATTGTTTTAAATGTGCTTAAATAATTGGCCATAATACTCTACAGACTGCCCTCAGTTTCTAAAGAACAAATAGATCTAGTTAACTTTAAAAAAAGTTTGCATGGCATTTGTAGAAAATTCATAATACAATTATAACCTGAAGAAGTTATTTTTGTGTTCATGATTATCAATGAGAAGATAAACTTCACATCCGTACCATCTTTTCACAGCAGGTACAGAGGTAAACCAAATAAGAAATAAAATGTATTTGTCATAATATATTTTTTGTAAAACATCCTTCAAGTGAGCATGTTGCTTTCAACTCCAGGTATAAATCTCACAATTAAAATCTAATTGAATATATGTGAGGCTTTTTTAACAAATGAGTAAAACTTCCTCCAGTGCAAAATATTTTAAAATAAAGGTTATTTTTCATGATCTCCCTATTTCCTGAAGTTTGTTTTCAACAGATGTTAGTGCTAAACAGTTAGCAGAGAGGGTGGTGAAATAGGTGGAGCATTGTCCAGCTGTGTTTTATTTAATGTATGACTGCAGTGATACTATACAGACTGAAATCAGATACATCCGTGGAACAGCTGCCTTCCTTGAACCAAGTTCTAAATTTCTCATGAGATAGAGAACTAGTTTTGGAGTTGGATAGGACTACCTATCTATTTCACACACTTTGTGTAAATACATATACAGTGTCTCTAAGTATGCACACCAACTCAGTGGTTTTTTAGTTTAATGCCATTTCTGAATGTGTAGAATTCTAAGCTCTAGTAATTTAAACAACATACTCTTAGTTAATTCAACGTATGTAGTTTTCATTCAGACTAAGCAACGTGTAGGGTTTTAAAAATTGCCTTTATGGTTACTATTTCACTTTTTACCATCTATATGTATAACTTCCAGACTTGGCTTGTGACTGTTTTGTGCTCAAAGCAGTCACCTGTAATCCGTGCTAAAACTTTGTGTATTTCATTTTCAGGATAATGCATTTTATTAAGGTTGGGGTAGCATGGCCAAATTAGAAGGTACTCTGCTAGTTCACATACAAAGAGTGAAGCAGTCTGAAAAAAAACCTCAATCAATTGTATAATCATGGACCATGTTTTTTTAAGGGCACTAAGAGCTCCTGATGAATGTAGCTGCTGACACCTACCATTGTAGGAGCATTTAAATGGCACTGTCTTAGCTCCCTAGGCTGTTTCATTGTCCTCACCAGTAGTAGGTCTGTGGTCTAGTTTGGAGGGCAGATTGAGTCCTGAGAGCTATTAGCAAACTTTGTCTTGTTGCGGGCAGCTGGGTATACTGCTGTGACCTTTAAAGAGGCTGTTTACCAGGGCTTGCAGAAGCTCAGCTAGTGCAGGTAGTGTATTGCTGCCCCTGTAAAGGGATGACTGGCTTAAATTCAAGACCACTTTCAAGAGCCTGAGTGATGTTTTTCAGAATAGGGGCAAGTGTTTTAGTCATCAGAAAGCATTGCATTGCCAGCCATTGTCTTGTCGCTTGTCCCAAATGTGTAAGTGCCTGGTTGATTTTGGTATTTGATGCATGGAAGTGTGGTGCCAAACTGGGTAGGAGCAGATGGGTGTATGAGTGTTTTCTGTACTCCAGACAGGTCACTGTTGTTTCTTGGCTATTGCACTAAGGTAGGAGAGCAAGGCAGGACTGTGCTAGTGTGTGGTGTTGTGTGTCTGCATGTATAAAACAAACTGCAGTTTTGATTGTTCTACTTCCAAAACAAATAGGATTATGTCAGTAAATGAATCCTCTGGTGTAAAGTTGGTAAGAGGTTTAGACCAACAAACAAAAGCAAGACAGTGTGCAAACTTAGCTACTACTTGTCTCCTTTTTTTTGGTCGTTTTTAAATGATAGTTTATATCCATATGTGTTACGGAAAAAGGAGTGGTCGTTTTGTTGGTTTTGACTTTATTTTTCTTTATGTGAGAAAAACAACAGATGTGCTTGAGGATTCAGTGAATAATCTGTAATTGCTGATATTGTAATTGAAAGAATATGTATTTAACTCATTGGTAAAATACAGCTGTTAAAGAAGATGAAATGAGGCAACAGTGGACCCTGAAAGTAAAGAACCATTATCAAGGAAACAGAAGAAAAAGACACTAGAGTAATACTGCTGTCATTGGGTTATTGATTGGATGTATTACAATGTGTTTTGCAACACTGACAGGAAGAAGGTGACACATTGATGCATATAGCAACATTTTTCCTAATGATGAATGGTTAAAAGAGGTTAGATCTTCTAGGGAAATTGAGGAAATATGGTACCCAGGAAAAAAAATCAGAAACAGCTTTCATAATTTTGAACTTAAGTTGCCAGTAAAACATTCACAAAGTGATGTCAAGATGAACTAAGATGTTCAGCAGAATGACGTACTTTTTCTTGGAAGATAGTTTAATGGCATGAAAATATTGGTAATCATGGTATTGAATAAAGGTTTTAAAAATACATTGTAGAGTGAGAAGTTCGGCGATTCAGGGGATTGAGAAATAGTGAATAGTGAGTGAAGCAGAAATAGAGACAATCACACACCAGAGGGAACATTGAAGAAGGGAGACAACCTGTAGAAGGTGCACAGGAAATATGGGATCTCATAAAACAATGAAGAAGTTGGATAGAAAATAAGCACTTTTTTCTAAGGTGACTGAGAATGAGGATGGAGTAGCACTGTGGGAGTTGTTGAGGTATAAATCTCTTGAGACTTAGGAGGGAATTTAAGTGGGATTGGTAAGGAATGAGGATGGACGAGAAGGCAGTATTGGATGAAAAGGCCAAAATGTGAAAAAGAGTAATGGAGAGAGGGAGGAAAACAAGCATGGAGCTTTCTGGTGAATTCATGTATCTCCCTGTGGTCTGAAGATGGTACTGCTGATGGAGGAGGAATATGAAGTTGCCAGATATGAGTGTGAAGTACTGTGCCGAAATGGAACTGGAATGCTAGGATGAGAAGATGGAAGGAATCTTTTTGTTGGATGGAAAACAGTTTTAGAGCTGCTAGTGGTGCAAGAATTGTGGGCAGGAGAGGTACTACAGACTATCATAAAAAATATAAATGGGAAAAGAAAAGAGGGTTTTGAAGAAACTTAACAGTAGAGGAGCAGGCTAATTGCAGAATGAAAAATTCTGTAACGATTCTGTACTCCTCAGAGACAAATTGGTATAGAGATACTGCAATCCATTGGAGGGAGTCTTGGACATTGATTAGGACATTTTTACACTACCATAACTTTAATAATCAGATTATTATTTACATGAAAAGAGACAGAAGGGAATGATTGCTCGATCTAAGGATGTTAATTCCAAACAAAGGAATTCTGTCCTCATATTTAAGTAGTAATCTGTTTCGTAATATCTGTAGAACAGCAAGCCACATTTTCTAAAAGATAAAAGTTTTTTCACTCTACCTGTTCTTAGGTGCTTGATTATTGCTCTGTAGGCTAGCTTGGAAACTTGATATGACAGGGTGTTGTGGAGTGTAGATGGATAAATACATAGTGTGTTTTACAATGGGAAACATTTGTTTTCAAGTAATTTCAATACTGAGTGTCAGAAATCAAATCCAAGTATACCACAGCCTCATCTTGTAGCAGCAGTGAAATTCGATTTTAAATCTAACTTATTTTACAACGTATCTTTAATATTGAAAGATTTTAAGAGTGTTTTTGGGTTGAGGTTGATTGTACCATGAAACCTGAATGGCCAATGTTATTTAAGACAGCATGTTATTTCTGAGCTAAATGCCAGATGAATTAAAATGCACTATTCAGTTGTAATTTGTTGTATTTGAACAAAACCACATTTTGTCAGAAGAGATTTCAACAACTGTATATTATACATGTGGAAACAGTAATTAACAATGTAATATTTTCCTTGTAAAACCAGTAAATTTGTTATCTGTAACTTTGGGTTTACAGATTCTGAAGCTAAGTGGGAATTTATTTCTTTTCCCTGTGGAACACTGTGTTCAGTTAGTATAAACTATTTGCAGAAAATAATGTTAAAAAAAAATCCCTCTTTACCGGGTTTTTTATTTTTTGCTTATTTAGCTAGTCAGTATAAAATTATTGTGAGGAAAAAACCCACTGTGTCAAAGAAATAATCATGAAACTGAGGTAGCAATAGTGCTTGAAAAGGAAATCAAGTTTGCTTGAATACCTTCTGTCTCCCCTCATACACCCCCTACCCCTTTTTTTCCCAACTGGCTTCTTACTATTACATTTTAGGCCCCAGAATTATGTATGAGTAATCATGACATTGCTGAATTCATCAGGTAAAATTCAGAGTTAAATATAAGTGAAATTGAGGGTATCTAGCAACTTTGTCTTGCAGATTAGTAGCAACATAAACATTAAAATTAAATAACATTAAAAAAATGCAAATAATCCACCATCTACCAGTGCCCAGCTGACATGTACAGAAGAAAAGGAGTTACCTTTAACTTCTCAAAACCAATTTCTTTCATCAGCTTACTCTGCTGAATGATGATGGCATATTTTGGTTTCTAGAATCTTTTAAAAAAAATGCAATATGCATGATTCTTGAAAATCAGTGTTAATTATATTGAGCTAATAATCTGAGCTACTTTATGCAACATTATTTATATGTCACTGAGGCTCTGCATTAAGAATGCTCATTTTATCACTGAAATAGTTCATGTGGCAAATTACCACTTCCCATTTAAACTGAGGCATTCTTCCTTCTTCACCTGTTCCATGTGAATAAATAAAACCAAATCTGTACTTTAAAAAATTATATTATTTTAACTAATAAGCAGAGAAAATATGGCATAATGGTTTGCAGCACATTTTTATCAGGAAAATAATGCAGAAGAAATAATACCTCGCTGTATGTTACAAGAAGCTTAGTGAAAGAGACTGCTCATTTTTTATAGAAATATACCTATCATGTAGGAATATACATGTTTTAGCTACTGTTTTTATGTAAATTCATTATACAGTCATCTTTGATAACTCACTTCAAACTGCATTTTTTTTGGCTCTGGTGTTACTGAACCAGAAATATTAGCTTTATGTGAATTTCTGTATATTTTCAGTTATATTTCACTATATCCACACTATGCCTCTATCGTATCACTAAAATGGGTCTTAAATTTTGGGAGCTCTGAATACTGAAAGAAAGTGAGAAATTATATTGAATTATGGTAGTAATAGCTCGATGGTAGTTGCTTTTTAAAGACAACTATGTAGCTTCTTTATATTATCTTCTGTTCATATTTTTGCTTGTGTATTGCCAGTAGGCAAAAGGCTACTTTTCATTAATATGAAACATATGGTGCTGTCATAGGTGAGTTTGACACAATCTGTGGCCTACTAGTATATCTTAACTGAATTTTTTTAATTAGATTTTTACAGACTAACATTGATCAGTTTTGATTCTTCTGGAAAGTAAAGGAACCTTCAATACCTGGGCGAGTGTAGAAATAATTAATTTATTTTTGAAAGGGGCAAAAGGAGCGTTGGGGTTTTTTTGTTTGCAGCAACTGTATTTATGATAGTAAAAAGGAGGAAAGCTGTGAATTTGCTAAGATGGTATGGGATGTGTTAGATAAGTTATGAAAATATACCAAGAAACGTTTCTTTTACATCCTTGTACGTTTTTCTCATGCAGTGTAAAAAATCCCTGAAGGAAGCCAACTGAATAGTTTCCAGAAGCTATTTTTATTAGTAGTATTTATCGGTTTTGTGGCCAAGATAGATTATTTTCTCAAATGCAGAGTTTGACAGTGCAGCCAAACATTCAGCTGGGGTTTCATTTTCAAACCATTAGGCAAATATTTAGCAATTCTGTTAAGAAGCCATCTTTCTAAGATGGTTTCCTAAAATCTTTCTTCTTAAATTAACTTAAACAAGAAGAAATTGTTTCTGTAGTCAGCAGTATTATTAGAAATTGAATGCTCGAAGTGGTGAAGGAGCATGGGCAGATAGGAGGGACTTTCTCATCACTCTACAGTGGTTCAGAGACATCTCTAAGGCAAGCCAGCCTGCCTGCTTCCTTGTTTTGTCTGAACCACATATAGTCAAATGCATCGGGTGCTTGCCTCATTGCCTTCTGTGTAAATGTTAGAGATCTTTTTTTTTAATAGAAATCAACTTTTTTTATCAATTGCAATTAACAAGATGTGAAATTATTTTTCACCTTGTCGGGCTACACTGCTGTATGCCTTTTCTTCTAAGAGTGCTGTTTTCTGTAACCACCCATCATTTTCCAACTAAGCATTTCACCCTTGTGTTTTTATTTTATTTCGTAGTTCCATGATTCATTGAAAGGAATGAAGACTTTATCTACTTTAAAAAGAGATAGAGAGCTTTTTGCTGGTGTTTTTTGTTTGTTTGTTTTTTCTGGTTATGTAGGTTTTCATTGCAGAAAAACTGTAGATTTTTCAAACAAACAAAAAGCCCACATCTTTGTTTGATAATTGCAAATAATTAGGAAAACTTTTCTAGGATATAGATGTGAAAGATTATTGGAGGGTATGGAAACACTGCTGAGTGTGAGAGATAGACTTGCCTCCCCTAGAATATCATCCTTCCAGCCAGAAAAAGGCCTTACTTGCAACAGATGAGAATATAATGGACATGTAAGAGAGATAAATACAATTGCTAGTCAGATGTCTTGGTTATGGCAAATAAAGTTAGGTTACTGTATTCATAATTAGTTAATCAGGACTGAGCAAGGAAGGAGTGTTTCAGGTCTGCTGATGATACTTGTAGATGTCACTGAGTTAAAAAATCAGGGAGAAGAGCAAATCATGTAACAGTGTAATCATGTAAACACTAAAACCTCAAATTTCACCAGTTAATCTTATTTTGCATCAGTATGATCGTTACTGAAACAGCATCCATTTCTACACCACGGGAAATGGTATTGAAGAGCTGTCGCATAAATTGAAAGCCCAGGGATCATGTTTACAGAGACTGAAGGAAAATGTCTCATTTAGTCTGCAACTGCCTACTCAGGGGAAAAAACCTGAGAAATTCCTGAATTCAGCTGGCGTATGTACACCTGATAAATTGTAAGTGATATAGTGGAGCCAAAAAATAGAGTTACATTCTTTTTCTGGATTATAATTGAGAGCAAAGCAAATAAACCTCCTTCAGTAGAGGTGACCGAAGGGGGATGGGGAAGTAGCCATTTGGAGAGTGTAACTTGTGCCCTGGGAACCTGTCTGTCTTGTCAGCTGTGATCACAGCTCTGAGACTGCTGGCTGTCTCTAATGGGATCCCCTTCAACACAGACCCAGACAGCTTTGCTTGGTTGTGACTAAAATGGTTTCTTTTTTGTTTGTTTTCTTCTTGCAGCTTTACAGCCTTTCTCACCTTGAAAATGGCCTATGATAATATTATCTTGGAAGGCTTGTATGTTTATTACAAATTATCATTTTTGCTGTTGAATTTTGTCTGTGTCAGCTAATTTATGCTGCTGAAAGTATCTTTCCACATTTGAAACCAGTGTAGATCTCAGCTCTCTCAAGGAGCATTGGGACATTCCTTGATTTGAAAGAGCTGTTAAGGAAGCATGGGAGAAGGCACCTTCAGAGATGAGCTTTCCTGTTCAGAATACACCTTCCTTGTGCTGGAGCAAACAAGTAGGTTGCACATTGTTAGTAGCACACTCAGTTTGGATAGAATTCCTTTTGCTGAGGAGACAGTTGTGGTTGCATGGTTAACTGCGTTTGCACTAGTAAATGATATCAATGTTGTTATGCATCTGTAATACAGGGAAATAGTGGTACGGCAGAACCATCGGCTACTTTTTAGATAGAGAAAGGCCCCATAGCCTTCCTTAATTTACTGCTTCTGCTTTTAAAAAAATCTTGAAGACGTTAGAAACAAGCAGGAAGAAGAATGTCTTGGCTGGGACACTCGTCGTTTCGTTAAAAGAAAAAAGGCAGTGGGGAGAAGCATTATGATCTTGGGAAAGTGTCGGCTTACTATGAAATATTGTGTCCTAGAAACAATGTGGAAAGTTCAAAAATGTCATTAGTTAAGCGTATTGCTGTTTTTCTCATGGACGTGGCTTGGATTTCAGAGGTGAACAAACTGACTAGGTCTATCTTCTGCTTTTCCTAGAACATGTTTTATTTAGAATTCTGGAGAAGGAGAGCAGTTATGTGACGCAAAACTCTAACCATGCCACTCTGTTGTAGGTCATTTGTGATAAACACTTCATGTGGCCACTGTCTTCTTTGCTTTCCATATTGGTTCTCTTCAATCCACACAGATTTTTGTACAAAGGGTATTCATTACTGATGCTCCAATCATGACCCCTTTTTTTTTTCCTTTCCCGCCCCCTCAACTCTCTTCCCAGTTGTTTCGCTGCCTCCCTTTTATCTTTTGGTTCTCATCCTGTCTATGAGGACTGCAACAATATTGCAGTTTCTGACATTTATCTATTATTCTATTTTTTTTGATACATGTAGCTGTGTCCTTTCTCACATGTGCTTAATGTTTCCTGCTTGTTGTTCCATGTTGCACACAAGTCCAGTCAGCTGTAATTACTTAACAAAAATATATGTGCTAATACAAAGCTAGAAAGAAAGTGCTTTCACTGATGAAGTTATTTGCTAGAAAGCCTTCAAACAAGTTTCAGAACATTGAGTGTGTTACTTCAGAATTTGCTGAAATAATTAAACCTTTAGAAAATGTTAAGTTACCAAGTTTTGTATGGCACGTGAGTAGTAGTCCGTAATAGCAAGCACCTCTGCAATAAAAGGAGGAGAGGAAATGAGGGAGAAATGTAGATACACTTTGCCCTAAATATCTTTGTCTTTATCTTGTGTTTCAATGCTCTCCCCTTCTTGAATCAAACCTTTGAATTGTGTACGTTAGTTCTGTTGTTTGATGTCTTTCCAGCAAGAAATATTCTGATAACAATTTCTTTTGCTAATGATTTGTTAGCAAGATTAGACATCTGTTAAAAATGGTAAGAGGCCAGAGGCCAAACACATTATTTTCTTTGAGAACTGCAGTGAACATTTGCCAGTATATGTAAAATCTTGTTCAAACTCCTATCATTCTTAGAGCAACCTTCAATCATTTTAGAATACTTGATTTAGTATTACAATTCAGGGTTATATTCCTTTGCAAAATAAAATAAGGAGGGCAAGCATGCAGAGCTCAAAGTTAGGAAAACAATCTTTTTACTGGTAAACTGAGCAAAAATTTATTTTTAAACAGAATTGCTGATGCAGTCTTACTGTCCCTTTCAGATGAGTCTTGTTTTACATGGAATACTATGGCACTGGGGCTGGAGAGAGTTGGGCTAAATTTGTACTGTTGTTTTGATTTTTGTGATTAAGGGCCAAATAATGTCTGAGTCTTGGATACCAGTATGTTGCTGCTTTTGTGTTTATGTGGGACAGCTGAAAAAGGGTAAGAACCGGTCAAAGTATAGGCACTTCATTGAGAAGGATCCATAGTGTGTGACATACTTCAGGTGAGCTGTTTAATTCCTGAAAGATACAGTTGGGGTTCGATTAATAGTTTCATAAGTTCATCCTAAATAAAATTGGTATCTTTTGCCATAGAAAAATAACAACATTCCTGTAACATGTGATTTATTCTATTTCTCTCCTTCCTCTGTTTGGTTTTTTTACTGATATAACATAAGAGAAAAGGCATTGGTTAGGCCCCAAATATTTTTCTTTACTTTCATTTGTATCCAAAGCAAAACAAAAAGAAGGAATTTAAGATTGATTGAGGATGAAATGATAAAGTACCCTTTCATTATGTTGGGCAGCAAAATGAAACAACTGTTACTTTAATGCATGTATGTCAGTGTGACATTGCCAGGGAGGGATGAGAGTGTGGAGTCGTCCAGCATTGTGGAGCCCAAACGAATTTTCCAATTTCCTTGAAATAGCTAAATACCATATTGTAACCTTTCTGTAATTTTTTTAAAGTATGATTATTAACCATTTGTGATGTATTTGCAAGTGTCCATGGTATTTCTTAGACAGAAAATATATCCCTCTAATTGCTTGTTAACGTTTAACAAATTACAGAAAATTTATTTTCTGATAGGCAATTCAGTTTACCTTCTGTACATGGTTTAATCCCAGCCAGCAAATCCCAGTACCACAGAGCTGCTTGCTCACCTCCCCCACCTCCTCCTGCAGTGGAGGAGGAGAATCGGAGGGAAGACAAGGAAACTCATGGGTTGAGATAAGAACAATTTAATAATTTAATATAAATGACTAAAATATTGATACTAGTAATACTAACAATATTACTACTAATAATATGTAATGAAAATAATACTACCACTACAACTAATAATATATAATAAAAATAATGGAAAGGGAAACAAATGATAGAACCACTCACCACCTGTCAGCCAGTAGCTAGAGCTGGAGAGCCTGACACAAAGATGTCACCAGAGTCAGTGCGATCCCCAACAAGCAAGAGCACGACCGAGAGAGAGCAAGAGCAAACGAGATCCAACCAACATGGCCCCTGGCCACCCCCAACTTACATACCGAACATGTTGTTTTAGGGAATGAACTACCCCTTCGGTCACTTTGGATCAGCTGTCCTCACTGCGTCCCCTCCCAGCTTCTTGTGGTGAAGAAACTGAGAACACAGGTGCAGCACCAGGAAACAAGAAAGTCCTTGGCTTGGTACAAATGCTTCTCAGCAACAGCTAAAAACGCCAGTGTTACCCATACTTTTCCTAGAGCAAATCCAAAATGTAGCCTCGCGCAAATCTAAAACATAGCCTCGCACTAGCTATTGTGAAGAAAAAACTGTCCCAGCTAAAACCAGCACAATATGTTACTGCATACTTGGAAAATATTATGTAATTGGATGCATAAATTATGTTTCTTAGTATGTATAAACACCCCCACCAAAGACATAAACTTCAGTCTGTTCACAGAGTTTCTCTAGGATATGTACAATTGGCTGGAAGTGACTAATTTCAAAACAAGTACTATGGCTGAACGTAGGCTATGACTTTATCTCCAAATATACTACGAAGCATTTACTTGGTGTTTGAAGTACTACTTTGTTTGTTGAAGAGTCGTTTGTGGAGGGAATGACTTATGTGACTCCTTTCAAAACTTGACTAAATCTGCACACCAAAATAAGCTTGTAATCATTATTAATGTCATCACACAAAGATTCTGTAGCTTTTGTACCAAATTCAGGACAAATATTTGAAAGGGTAAACAACACTAATTGCTTTATTAGCTTTGATCTTTTGCATACAAAACAACCCATAAAAGAGCCTTTAGTAAGGTGCATAGTCAAAAGTCAGAAGATACAGTAACTGGGGATTCTTGTGCAAGCTTAATTCAGTCTGTGTGTTTGCATTTCATAATCACATCCCCTTTTCTAATGTATAGATTGGATAGGGAACACTAAACAACTGCTTAGTATTTTGTCCTTTCACTGTTCAGGGTGTGATTTTTAGATCTGACTTAACTGCATGCTGTTTAAACCTTCCTCTGAAAATATATGCTTCTAAGCATATTTTTCTATTTTACTTATCACTGTGGTAATTAAAGGACTAAGTTCACTAATTTGTCGTCTTCTCCTCAGTAAGTGGAAGGGCATATTAATCCTCATTTTACAGATGGAAAGCTACAATTGCACAGGCAACCTTTATTTCTTGAATGTAATTTTACAACTATATGAATTAGTTTCATAATAGGAAAAGAGGACAGATGAGAAATGTAGTTTCCCAGCTGTTAAACAAGGAGCTAATCTGTCCCAAATTCTTTCGTCTCTGTTTCAGTGTTTGCACTTTTCTTCCATTTTCCCTTCCTGTGTATGAAAGGTATCTTGGTATCTTAGCTGAGACCTTTGTTTAGAGTTGAGAAGCAGGAAAACTTGATTTTACAAAGTGCTAAAACTTAATTTGAGATTCCTCCTATTTTTAGATTTACTAAATAGTGACTTAATAAATTAGAAGTCAGTTCTATACGAGAACAAAACATTAACTTGTAAGTAATTTCTGCCTTTCTCTGGGATTATTGAAAAATACAAATAACTAAAAATAACCATACTTCATTCCTAAACTTGAATCTTAGTGCAGGTAAATGGAACACAAACCTCAGAATATCTGAGGTTTGGACTATTGTATAAGCCATGAATTTTTGCAGGCATTAAATTTGGGAAAAGTAAATTCTTCCACTCTTCCTTTTACGTCCTTTCCAGTGTATATATGTTGTATTTTGTTTTGTGTTGGTTTTTTTTTTTTTTTTTTAACTATAAGCCTGCTTAGGGGAATGTTGAGAACTCTCTTAAAATGTATTTTTGCTTTAACCAGGTGCAACTATCCTTATTCAGTGCCATTGGCAGTTTTGCAAGACTGCTGATGCAATGTACATGTGGACTATATAATTAAACCTATGAAAAAGTCGAATTTTGCGTTCAAGCTGTTAATATGAAAGCCTGTTCTGAAACATACATAATGTTTTTAGAAGGCTGTAGAAATATTCATCTTCTCAACCTGCTAAAAATGCAAGGTTTTCTGTTTAAATCTAGGAATAACAGCAGAGTACACAAAATGCTATAAAGAAATGTTTATCCTGTCCTGAAACAGGCAAATATTCTAACATTTTATTTGTTTGTCACACAGGTACATACAAAGTTCCACTGCAGGCAAGCCCATGCTCCAGGCACTGATACTTCATGCTTGACATTTTCCTATGATGGTACTGTCCTTGCCAGCCGGGGAGGTAGGTGATTGAAAGAACCCTTTGATGTGTTGAATGTAAGACAGTTTTAACTTTACTAAGTGAAATAGTTTAGTAAACAAACCATTTAAATCATATGATTGTTAAATGTAATTGCTTATGATGGAGGTAAGATAGTGAAATCAGATACTAGTGATTTTTACCTGTGGTGTTTCACAATTTACATTTTTTATTTTCATACACCATGCAATAATATGTTCCTGCAAATGCATTTTACAGAAGTTTAGTACTTTAAGAGAACTTTGCTGTTTCTGTTGTGCAGCTCCTAATCTGTCTTCTTGTCTAACATTAACAATACACCAAAAGGAAATTATTTGCTGAATTAAAAATAAAACAAGAACAGTTTTCTTACTCAGTTCTTTCTGGGATAATTACTATATCTCAATAGCAGTATCTCTGTTCTGGAGTTATTAATTGCTCAATCAGCTTTCTTATACAATATAATTTTCTGTTCTAATTGAAATTTTTATCTAATTTATATTGCAAATATCAAGAGGTGATGACTGGAAATGAGTGGCCAAGATGTAGTTGAATGGCAAAAAAATTTGAAATGTCTACAGGATAGGATAAAAACACTTGTTTTCCAAACTTCAGGTAAAGCTTTTATAAAAAATGCCTTAGAGAACAGAGCAAGTCTTGAGAAGGCAAAGATATTTGGAAGACTCATTCATTCCACTATTAGGTGGAGGATGGTGTCTGCCTAAGACAGCTTCATACTGAGATTTGTCTACCCAGTATTTTGCAGGCAGGTGCAAGCATACAATCTGAGCTGTCTGGATGGAAACCAGCTGTAACCAGAAGCTATGTGTATGCATTAGAATGGCCCCAAGGCCAAATAAACAGGCCTAGGGAGAAGCAGGATATGTCAGTGTCGGCTAATGTTGTGCCTAACATATGTACAGGACATCTGGTCATTTCGGTACATAGACAGAATGAGATTACATGTACAAAATACCAGGATAGCAGTATTCATAGGCAGCAAAAGGTCTGAAGCAGGGGATGTGCTTCCAAAGCCAAGAGCTGTAGATTGCAATTGCTTTCTGTCCTCCCCCTGTCCCTGATGAATACAGTGGCATTGGTGACTTTTACAGCAATATGCAGCTGCTATTGGATGATAGCTCTCTGACTTCTTTGTATGTTTTGCCTCGTTTCTGAGCTTCCAAACATTATGTTCCCCGGGTCACATATTTTATAGTGAGATGATGGTTGTCCTGACCTTGACAGCCCTAGGCTTACTAGGGCACGCTAATGGCACTTGGATTGTCTCTTAACTGCTGTTCAGGCTCCTAGATTCAGAGTTCTACTGCCGCTGTACTCATCATGAATGAGTCTGGTTCAGTAAGGACCAGCAAGGTTGAGAGTTTTAACTTCAACCACTTCAGACACTTTCTGTGTGATAACCTTTTCCTCTTTGGAAAGGAGGTGAACCATCTGTCTTTCTGTTCTGGGTTAAGTGAAATCCTGCATCTGGTGGTGTTGCCCCCGAAAAATTCACACCGGCATACTTGATACGGTTTGAAGAGAAACCCCAGCATGCTTTTAAATATTAAGAGCAAACAGGTTAATACTTCTGTGAGGAATATTCAATACCACTGTCTTGAAACCTCCATTTATGTAAATTCTCCTATGTTTCATATTTATGAATGTAGATCACATAAAGGACCTTTCCTTATTTTTATTACATGTAGCACTTCTAGTTGCCTGCTCTTCCTCATCTGTCTCCAGATATTGTGTCATGTTAAACAGGCTTTCACTTACTTGTTTTATCTGCCACACTATGCCCTAAACTGTATAAAATGTTGATTGTTTGCAGAACGTAAGACAGTATGGATATTTGGCCTTTAGTGTGAATAAGAGTGCTACCTTTGCCTGGTGTACTAGAAAAGAAAAAAATTTCTCTGTGTGCTGAGCTAGAGAATAAGGAGGATTCATACCTTATTTTGGCTTGTTGGGTTAGTGCTCTAATATGAGTATTGCTTTGGATCTGTACCAGCAAAAGCAGATGTGTATCCAGCGTTCATAGATTAGCACACCTGCCAAGTGCTGAGGATCAAAGAGAGGATAGTTGCGTGGGGAATGGGGACTTTCATTGAAAGCCTGATAGCCTCTCCAGCATCTGATGTAGATTCAGTGTTGGATATGAGAGAGATGAGGCAGGGCTCAGCTGCAAGCACAAGGGAAAATTAAAAGCTAAGGAGCTGCTTATGAGAGTTCCCAGTCTTACTCTTGTTGGGTATTAGGTAGTAACTTGACAGAAACTTAAGAAAGTGATATTTTTACACACTTGTAACCATGAAAGTGATTTTTTTCTAAACATAGGGGAGATAGTATTTGGGGAACTTTTCCTTTGTTTAGCAGTGAAAAGTTAAGCATTAGGACTGGACTTGGGGACATGCTATAAAAATTTTAAACAGCTTTTGACTCCTGCTATGTACAGAAGTTATGGATTTAGTTTTTGTCATAATATGAAGCAATGACTCCATTAATTCCATGAATCTTGTCATAGCTATTAGTTTGCTGGTTCATTTATTTTCTGTGGTATGAACAGTGTCCAGATTCACTGCCATCTTAACTGGTGAATTTATATTGGAAAATAAGTTCACTGTAGTTAAACCCAAGAAAAAAATATTCACATCAAAGCCTGTCAGTTTTTGCAGATAGATGCTTTCTTTTGAGCTCAGAAATAATGTTTTGATTTTGTGTGGGGTGTGTTTTTTGTTGTGTTACCCAAATAAAATGGTGGTTTAAAAGGTAGAAACACCTTGAGTACAGTTTTCTGTATACTCAAGGATGATGCAGCAGCATGTGTAGGGTAATAATATATTGCTCTTTATGGTAAATACAAACATTGGCATTTAAAATCAAATGGTTTTAGGTTGAGGAGTATTTCTCAGGAGCTGAACACTGATGATCATTTCAAAGAATGCCAAAAATGCATTTATTAGCTTTAATAGGCATAATCAACTTTTGTAACACTTTGAACTAAAATGGCTTTCTCAAAGTCTTCCAGCATCCTTCACTTCCATGTGTTTAGAGAGGATGATGCATTTAAATACTTGGCCCGGCTGGTATGGATGCAGGTGATGGTGCGGGCTGTGACACATGCAAGTGCAGATTCCCGGGTTTGTGACTTCCTGAGGCCTTAAGCTGGGAGTGCGTGTGGTCCCGACCTGTGGTGCCCCTGCACCACTGTTGCAGCTCTTCTTGCAGAACCAGTGCAGAATGCAGAAGCATATACCTTGTCCTGTAAGGGGCTTCTCCTCACATAAGTAGTATAAGACTTCACAGAAAGGCTCAGAGTTAATGTACTCCATTACAGTAAGCCTTGTTAGGATATGCTTTTCCTATGCTGTATTTTCTTTTTAAAATTCTCATTTCCTAGGTTTCTTTGCTTTCTCCAATGATCTTTGTGAATTTTTGTCCTTAAGCTTTCAACACAGGACTCCTTTAATATAGGAGCTTCTTCAAGGGTGTTGCTGACTTCAGAGGTTCAGAGTTTCTGGCAGCACTTTTGGGCCCATTTGCATCCATGTATGTGTCTTCCTGGTCAGTATCTTCTGAAAAGGAAAAAAAAAAAATCAGATAAAATCTTTGTAGTATCAGTGCATTGACCTTATTTTGCTGAGAAGCCCTTTGCAAAATGCCAATCCTCGTTCACCAAAGACTTTCTCTGGGACCTAGTTGTTACCTCTTGATAAATCCAGTGCTCAGTATCATTGCCATAATGGTGTCTGACCTGATAATATATTGACCAGAGCCTGTCTGTTGATATAATTCTTATTAAAATGGCAAAGAATGGAGTATGGAATGCTACTAGAAATACTATACAAGCTTTAAAGAATCCTGCCAGGCTTTGGAGAAGTTTGCCATCAAGAAAAATACTGAATTATCTATTTTGACTATTTTGAATGCATCATGCGAAACTGCAACTTTTTATATGTTTTTGTTTAAAAGTAACTATTTCAGTCCATGTATGAAGCAATTGAAAATAGATCAGTACTGCTGCAGTTCTCATAAAGAAGCCCCTTAAGCATCGATGGAAGGATGGTACTGAAAAAATTCCTTGGTGTTGTGGAAAGTTAGTATGTCTGTTTTCATAGTGATAGTGATTTCCACTCCAAATGAAGATTGAATTCAAGAACCAGTATCATATTTGCAACACAGAAAATTTTAATTAGAAAAAGTTAATGATGGTAGGGTTTCAGAGCATTGACCAAGTGATTCTATTAGGATTTCTCCCTTTCCAAATACCTACCAACTATTTTTGTGCAGTGTAAGACAGTGTTGACTTGAAATCAACAACAACTTTTAGAGTTCTTCTAGAGTCTTCTAAATTCTTAAACCAGCAGATTACTTTTTTTTTGTTGTTAGAAGAAGAGCTATAGCTAACTGTTTGACTGCATCTCTCCTGCTAAAGCCTGGCAGGACTACAGCTTGAAGATCATGTCAAGGCTTATTCCACTGGGAACATAACTGCCTTTGTTGCTAGCCTTAGATCTGTCCCTATCTGGGAGATTTGCAGTGACCAAATGATATTCTTTGCATATGTTTATAAAGTGCTGGTGCATATATAACATCTCACTGATAAGTATTTTTTTATTGAGAAGGGGGGGAAATAGGGAGGGTTCATATTACAAGGCTGAATGCTTTGAAGTGCTTGGGGTGGAGTTTAATGGGAAATAATAAGAAAACAGATATTCCCAAAATAGGTACTCGGCATTTTTCTTTATTGTCATTTTTTAGCTTCCCAATGAACAGAAATATACTCTGCTCTAGACATCATTTATTTAAGTTGTCCACTTCATAAAAATATTTTGTAGTGAGGAGTTATCCTAGTCTTTAATGTAAACATACATGATGTACGAGGCCACACATTACTGCTTTCCCTGTAAAGGGTACTGCTGGCCTTGATTTCTTTTGTTACAGCTTGTTACATTTAAAAAAACAAACAAACAAAAACAAACCAAAACCATTTAATTTCCTCCATTAAGCTCTTTATCTCAAAGGCTGTGTATCCACAAAATACTTTCAGGCAACAGAATTACTTCTCTGCAAGCTTTGGTCTTTGTAAGGAAGCAGGTGTGTGGATTACCAGTCACCTGCCTCCTTTTCCTCCTAGGTCTGGAAGATTTTGTAACTTTCAGACTAAAATCTCTGGATAATTTTTAAATAGAATTGTTCTTTGAAATTCTTTCTTTTCACCCTTGAAAAGAAAGGGTGAGAAGGACTGATATCAAATGCAAGGAGATATCTAGGTGCCTGAGTGAAGTGCTTCAAAGTGCAAGTTTTGTAGGTCATCTCATGCTGGATATGTGTCTGAGAGGGATGATCAGCAGAGATGTAGATCTCTCTCAAAATAACTAAGTAATCTTTCTTTTTTTTCCTGTTCTCACTTTGTTAATATAACTTTTCAAAAAGGAATAAACAGCCTGACTTTTACTGGCCTGCAGTCACACCATGTTTATCAAACACAGATGAGAATTGCTATAAATGTCTTGCTGTAACCTCAATTTTGGCTTTTATGGCCAAAGATGGTGTGGAGGGGTGTGAAAAGGATTCATTATAGCAAGTGTTGATTTGCTTGCTTCCCTTTTCCCCCTTCCCCAAAGATTTCTGACTGATTCCAGGGCCTGTTCTCCATACTGACATTACAGTTTGTTGCTCTTTGCCTCCTATAGAATGGGGAAGACTTCATGTGTCTTCCATTCTTCTTGATCATTTTTTCAGGGCAAGTAGAAACCAGATACCTAAAACTTGTTTAGTTTTTGACCTAGGCCATCCATGGCAACATTTTAATTTCTTTTGATATCTTAAAACTGAAATTTATTCCTACTAGCAAAGCACCAATGCTTACAAACACAGAATAAATTAGTGTTTGTGGACTCTGATTCCACTGTGGATAATACTTCTTTGTAGGAGGGATTGCCATGGTGGAGCTGAGCCACTAAGGAGAAGTTTCTGATGAACTGGAGTGCAGCAGGTGGAACTTCTCATCCTTACATTCTGTAGGCATTTAGGGACAAAAAACTTAGAAGCTATCCCCATTTTGAATGCTCCTGCTGTATCATTCTGTTGTTTTTGTGTCTGAGTTAGAGGTTGACATATTCTGCACATCTAAATTCTTAACTTAAATTCTTTTGTTTCATAGGAGATGATACTTTGAAGATATGGGATATTAGACAATTTAAAAAGCCTCTTAATTCTGCAGAAGGACTGCCCAGCTTCTTTCCGATGTAAGTACTCTAATTTATTCTAGCTAGTAGAAATAGCAGAGTTGTGCTGAACAGGAGAGAGTCTACTGGTGTTCTCAGTTCTTACTGGGTCAGAACTGTGCAGGAAGGACTGCCCAGGGAGGACTGTGTGATAAGGACTCTTGGCTATTTTAGAACTTCATGTGGCTTTAAAAGAACTCTTGGGTTTTGTGATAATCTATAGATAGCTTTGCTTGTTTTATATCATTTTTCTATCTCGTATGTCTTATGTCTAATTAGATCAGCAGTTTTTCAGGAGAAGGCCAGTTCATTCATTGCCTTATGTTTGTGTAATGAGATACATAAGTAATCTTCATTCTTATTTTGTCTATGATTAATAAAAGAAGAGCTGGAATGAAAAGTAGACATAACACTAGGGTGCATGGTACGAATTCAGGTTATGATGTTAGAAGTGCTGATGAGTGTGTTCTTTGGTACTAAAATACTATATTGTACTGCATAGCGTCAAGCATTTTATTTAACATTTTTATTGGTTTTACCTGTATTTCTGTAGCTGTAGCACAGCCAAATCCAACTTGAAGGACAGTTCATGCTTTTGAAATAAGATCTCAGAAAGGCAGGTCATGGACAGTTCAATATTGATGGTAGTTTGTAGCCTAGAGGAAAAACAAACAGACAAACACTTTTGGCCACTGGTTATACACTACCTTGTACCATAGAAGAATGTGTCATCAGAAAACAGGTTTCATGATTGCTTTATTTTTTCACTTAATGAAGAAGATACCCAACTTTGACAATGCTTTTTTGTTTTGTTTTGTTTCTCATATTGAAAAGTTTACAAAACTTTTCAGTGAAGGAGAATGTTGTTGGGTGGAGGTTTTTATTTGGATCTGCCAGTTTTGCACATTCTGTGCACAGCTGTAATTGTGCATGTGAACTATGTCAGATAAGTGTAGTAAGAGATGACAGCTGACAAAAGATTTTGTTAAAGCTTTGTCTTGAATAACAAATAGGGTTATTTTTGAGGAGTGCAATTCATATATAAGCTCCCTATGCATTAATTATTGATTTGCTCAGTATGATGATTTGTTTTCTTCAACAGGACAGATTGTTGCTTCAGCCCAGATGATAAAATACTCGTCACAGGAACCTCTGTGAAGAAAGGTGGCGGCAGTGGGAAGCTCTTTTTCTTTTATCGGGAGACATTCCAGAAGTTGTATGAGATAGAAGTTACAGATGCGGTATGTATTTTAGTTTTCTTCTGTCAACTATTCAGAAGATGAATGAAATGATATTCATATGCTTTTCCCTCTTATACAGGGGGAAAAATGACCTACTAACACTAGTGTAATTTTTCTACTCCATATTTGAGAGAGAGTGGTAGAGTGGCCTGAATAGGTGTTACTCTCCTTTCAATTAAAAAAGATAAAATCTCAAGACAAGGTGTTGTAAGCACTAGGAGATCCTTGCTTTGGTATTAGTGTTGTGTTTCCCAAGGTTATCTGTGAAATGAGGCATGAATCTTAAAATTCTTAGATACTCATGCTGTTTACTCCACCAGTTATCATGAAGACATGCCATATTGTGGGAAAACTACTTGTCCCTGAAATGAGCCTTGTGGTTACTATAGAAGGTATTTCAATGGACTCAGGCATGTGTAAATGCAACAATTATATGGTGTAAGGAAGACATCACTGGGAATCCGTCTGTCAAAAATACCTTTCTCACCAGTAATATAAAAACCTGAAATTTTGAATCTGTAATATAGAAGAGTCTGTGTATGACTTGAACTGCCTACCTATTTGCTTGTACAGAAGGTAAAACCTAAGGTCGTTGTTGAAAAAAGGCCATTTCACTCTCGTGCTGTACACAAGCTTAAAGATTGTAACAAATAGGAGTGGGAGAAATTAAAAAATAATTACCATTGTTTATGTATGGCAACGTGTGCCTAAGTCTCATTAGTTGTTCCAGTCTGTCAGAGAGCAACTTTCTTGCTTTGTTTCAGGATATTGTTTTCTCCTTCTGCACTTTTCTTAACCTGGCACAGCAGTGTCACATAGCACAGTGGACCAACCCCCTTTGTGCTGGAGATCATTTATACAGAATTTACATTTCTATTTACCTTGTTTTCAAATCCCATTTTCTCTTCTAATTCATCCTAAAGCAAAATCTGCTTATGGATGCATTCATTACGTCAATCATTTCTGTGGCAGCAGGCTTGAAAAAAAGGCAGAATTCCTGTCAAAGCAGAATGCATGTGGTTTTTTCCTGTAGGGGGGAGAAGAAAACACTGTTTATTTTAAACATATATTCTAAATATAGGTTTTAAATGATATTGAGAGTTTTATTTAGTACTAAAGAATTTCTCCCAAGATAGCATAAATTGGATTTTAAATTTTTCTCCTGTGGAACATACCAAACCTCAACACATAGGAATTTTTAGTGGATTTTTTTTTTTTATATAGGTATTATAAACAAGTATTTATAACCTTTATCTGAGACAAAGCATGAATGCCTCAGTATCCCCTCTGAAACTTCATGACAGAGAAAACAACTACATAACATAAAGTGCAAGAGGTGTTGTGAGAGCTCTTCTGTCCTAGGGCACAGGAAACAAAGTAGCTTAGGAATTCCATTCACAATGGATTTGGATTCCTAAGAGCTAGGTGTCTGGATGTGGTCACGATGGTATCTCCATTTAGTGGTGGTGAAGTAACAGTGTACAAAAACTTCACTTGGGCTTTAAGATTGTGAGAAGGAGAATCTTGTCTTGTATGTCTGAAAGAAATTAAATATTGAGAATTACAGCTCACCAACCTACCTGTTTTGCATTCAAAGGAAATAAAATTTTCATTGGCTAACATTTGTCTCCCAGAAAAACAGTTCTCTCATTCTCTGAATAGAATGAAATAGCAGGTCTGTTTGCCTGCTGAGGTAGATAATGCTACAGGAGAGTCCAGAAAAAAATGTTTTGCTATCAGTTTCTCTCAGGATTGAGAGGTGAAGTCCTGTTGTTCTGCTTCAGTATGTGAAGGTGATATGGAGTTGAGAACCAACAGTAGGAAATTGTTAGAAAAATAAAATTAGGGGTCAGTAAGCAACTTCACTGGGGCCACTCACATAGTAAAATTTTAAGTGTGTGTACAAATCTCAGCAGGATCATTATTTTAGGCTATAAATTTATATAGGTGCTGATATTTATATGATACTTTTTAAGACTGTAGTAAATTACTGTTGTCAATAGACTTTTACTGCTGCTGCTTTTCTTCATTTGTAGTTACAGAATTTGACTGTCATTCTCCTGCTTTGAATATAATGAATTGAATGCAAGTAATAGAAATAATAGATGAAGAATTGAGACTCATAATGCTGATCTTACGGCATAATTTTCAGTGAGCCAGCATTAATAATACCTCTACAATCAGTCTGCCTAGCTTCCAGATTCAACACTACACATCTAAGAAAAACACAATTAAGCTTATCAACCTGAATCTAAACTAAGAAAAATTAATCTTGTTTCTTCTCAAATTGCAGTGTTTGAAATATATACACATAAAGTAATGCTAAAACCAAAATAAAAATAAGAACCTGGATTTTTTATTTTGTAAGCAGTACATGCTGTTTCAAAAATCAAAGAATTTTTTCAGCAGTGCAGTAATTACTTGCTTTCTATAGACTGCTTTCCTAGTTTCTGTTTTCTCCTTATACTCTGAAAAATACAGATAGCAGTGTAATTAAAGGTAAACACATAATGTTTTCTAAGACTTCAGGGTTTTTTTGTACCTAAATATCATACTACTTCACCTGTGTTATCTAGTGGTTAAATATGTGATTTCAATTTTTCTGGTTTGGATTTTTTTAGGTATTATATGGACACAGTTACACTATGCACATATGTGCAGTCAGATCACATATACACCAATATGTATCTCTGGAAAGAGCTTGATTTGCTCTCATTCCTCATGAAAACAGTTTCAGTGATTTTAGTCAGATTTAGTCCAAATTGCTAAAGAAAAAGGGCTTCATTAGTAATTTTTTCAATTATAAAATGAAAATAGTGAGGCTTCTTGAGGGCAGTTGTGTACCAGTTTAGTGGTAGAATGTATATAATCAGAATAACAGAAAATCTACTGTGAAGAGAAAACACATACTATTAATGCCTTCCTTAATTTCACAAGGATTTTTAAAGGGAATGCTGGTAAGCTTAGAAAATTGAAAAACACTGAAGAGCAGTAAACATTATCTTAAACCTCCTTGGTAAATAGCCAGTGCAATTGGCCTGTGAATGAACTCAGGGGATAATGGGAAAATATTTAATGAGAATGTTTGACCAAAGCTGTGTCTGGCATTCCTTTCCATCATACCACACAAACCTTTTTTCACCTTTTCTTTCATGTTTTCATGGGAAAACCCTTTATTGCAGAGCTGCTGGAGTGAAACTTTGTGGTTTTACTAATGGACTAACAGTCTGATTAGTCTCTGCTGTTGTGGCTGGGTACAGAATATTAATTGGCTTTTCATTTCACATATTAGTTTGGGGTTTGTTTTGTTTTTTTAAGTCACAATCTGTGGCTAAGCTAGTGACTAAGGTGGTAGTGTCCACTGTTGAATGCTATCCCACCATGTAGGTATTGGGACTTTCTGTAGAACTCAAGCTTCTTGGATAAATAACAATATTTTCTGCAGAAAAACTAAATAAATGTCAGAAGATGTGCAAAACGTGGGCTCCATCTCTGACCGGTAGCAGTGTGCCAGCAGGAGAAGGTGTGAACAGGGCAAATGCACAGTGATGCTTCTGACTATCCTGTTCTGATTCCGGCGATCTGTCACTTAGAGATATCTTGATGCAGACATAGGAATTTTGCAATTAACAGCACTTAGTGAATTTTTCTTCCATGAGGTTATCAAGGCGTGGAATTACCCATGTTACAGGTTACTGGCAGGGTCATTTACTTACTGCAGGTTAGATCAAAATGCAGGGGTGGGAGCTCCTGCCTTCTCCACTCTCCTAAGGAAGCTGATGCTCAGCGTACAGCACTTCAGCCTTAGTCTGGCTCAGCATGTGCAGGTGTGATTGGAAACGATGAGGGCTTTGTACTGTGGCCATAGTTCTGGATGCTGAACTGTAGAGAATTCCTCTCCTTTTAGGAAGAACTGAACTTCAAAGAATCCCGCCAGGCACGTGCAGCTATTTCCTAGTTTTTCTGTCTCTGTTTCTTCTATCTTGACAGTGTTACCTGTGAATCATTCTTTTTCTCTCACCTCAAATATCCACAAGAAAATATTGATATTAAACTTTCCTAATTTGAACATTTAACAATTATTTTATATGAAAGATTTATAATTGCATGGAGAATGTTTCTTCACTCCATTTAGATGGATGAGGAGCCTTAAACAGACGTCTGGAAATTTAACTGCTAGAAGAGGGGTACAAAGGGTATGCACAGAAACTCAGAGTCCACTTCCCTTTCCTTTCCTTGGGTAGTATGAGAGGAAGGAAGACCTGTAGCTGCTTTGGGATGAGGTCTCATCTTTTGGCATGTCTGTGACTGCACTCTTTCTGGAATGGAAGGGAGATTTCAGTTGTCAGATGCAAGTCAGGGAGGGCTTATTCTTAATTCGTGGTTTGGTTATGCAAGTATGAGATCTTCATGGGAACCAGTTATAAATACCTAGTGTATGGGAAACAGAGTTGGGTACACCTCATTTTCCCCTATGTCAATTTAATTTAAAATAGCTGTGGATAGCCACTTGAATCACTTTCACATGTCTGTCATACATTTAGCTGGTTCAAACAGATCACCCAGTAGTTATCCTTATTACAGACAAGATTGATTTTGGCAGAGGTAGAACACTCATTTTCCCCATATGCTAAGGAGAAGTAGTACACCCCGTTACAGCCAAGCAACAGTGGGCACTGGGGTGGGGGGGAGGGGGAAGTTGTACAACTGCAGAAATGGCTGTTTTAACATGAAAATGTAATTAATAATTTCATTTAACAATTATCAAAGGTGGTGAGACTGTGTACATTATAAAATGAGATGTGCAAGTTTTTAAAATACCCCACAGGTTTTTGTAGATAAGCAACTGTCCAAAAAGATTTATGGTTGTTTTGGTAAACCTGTTTCTGTCAGGAGGATTCTTCAATTTTTTCTTAGTTTCTCAAGTATAAGCAAAAGTTAAATTATTGAGTACTTTTGAAAATGCCTCTAAGGGATGTTTCAGGAAAGTCTTCTGAGACAAGCTATAAATAAAGCTTCTTTTTAGATTAAAGACTGAAAAGGAAAGAAGGAATAAGGAATATGAAACTTCCAGCATCCTTTATGCACAGTTGATATAGGATTGCAGTATTTCTTTCCTTGACCTCAAATGATATCATTTACTATTTATGAAGTGCAGTAATATAGTGAAGGGCTTTTCCACTGTGGCCCGTTTCACTAAGATTTAAAGCTTTTGAATTTAAGAAAAATAAATTCTTTTAACTTCTGGAAGAGATCATCATGCTACTTTTGGGGTTTTTTTAAGCCATTTACTTTATTTGAAAGGAAAATTCACATTTTCCACAATAAGGAATTAAATACAATATTTAAGGTCCAGTGAATTTTCTGTGCCGATTAAAGTAAAAAAAGTCTAGTATACAAAGTGAATCACAGGAAGGTGTTTTCTTCTATAGTGAGGTAACTTGTGATGTTTATTCTCTGGTTTCATACATGTAAAGACAGTGTGGTTCTTCCCATCATATATCCTGCAGCAACATGTACTTTGTTTTAGGGGAGCTGTCACCAGAGGTTTGAGATATGCAAAAGAAATAAACAGGTTTCCTAATTGTAATGGGGAGTGGAGGTTATATGTGAGGTTGTCTTCCTTAGTTTTGCAATATACTGTGAAAATATGGCTGTAATATTAACAGAGCAGGTGCTTTAAAATGCCCTATGTTGCAATTACAAGGAAAAGTTTATCAGCTTGATTCAGTCACTTTTTCTATTCATAAAAAAAAAAAAAAGTTGTTCAGTGGTTCCACTCACTTCTAAGAATATGTTTTATAGCTATACCTTGAAAGGTGATACAACATTGCTATCCATATGTTCTATATTGAGATCCTGCTTTAAATTACTGGCCTCTGAAAATGTTTTTAGGATACTTCTGGTTTCTACATAGAAAATTGTCAATTTTGTCCGTTTCTGGTCCCTTTTCTATTGAAAGTTTCCACACATTTTCTAAGCTATGTTTCACGAGGGAAAAACATTAGTGTTGTTTCCTCTACTACTGTATTCTCATGAGTATTTTAAATCTAATGATAGTAGGTCAATGCATTCTAGATATTCCCTAACCTCCCACTTTATTTATTGTAGTTGGCTCTGTTCCTTGGAAGAGCTCCAAGGGAATCTCAAAACTGAAGATTTTTGCCATTGGGGTTTAAAGTAGATTTTTAATATAATAATAGTATAATTTTATTGTGTGAGCAGCCTTTTTTTTTTTTTTTTTTATGAGAGCATGCATAGTGTCAACATGAGCGTTAACCATCTCTGTGCTCAAAAGAAAAATCAAGTGGAAGCAAACTGGTAACATTTATAAGAGTGTTTCCGTCTATGTGTTTTCCCTTCCTTTGGTCAGTGTGTGAATCCAGCAGGCAGACCAGCCTTTCCCAGATACGGCAGTATGGCAAGCCAAGTCATTGGCTTTGGATCACCGCTGTGCTTTGAAGACACCAGCAAAAAGAGATCAGAGTGTGCAGTGGGGTTAATGTTTTATCTGAATCTTTCTGTGATTCTTAAAGCAGAACTTCTGTTGTTCTTGGAGGAGTGCAGACACAGTGTAGCTGACATTTCATGGGGATCTGCAGAGAAATCAAAGTGACTGTAGAAGGAAAGACCTACCTATATACAAGCCTTTCCTTACTGTAATAACTTATCAGTTCATTTTGCTTTCCATTCTGTATGTCAACCATCATTATTCATGATCCTTGATTATTATGTAGAAATAGTGGTATTTCTGCATGTATGATTGTCATTAGTTTAAGATTAGAATATTGAGTTTCTGATTTTTTTTTTTTAAATTTTCCTTATGGATTGCGGTTGTATAGAATTGGAGAGAAAAATACCTCTTTGTACATTTGAGGAAAAAATGTGCTGCTGCCTTTGGGGGAAATGTGCTGCAACATTTGCTTAAAACTTTTAGGCCTGTTTATGAACTTTTATAGAGTATGAGTGCATGAGAGGGAGGAAATAAGTGTTTCCTGTTGAAGCTTTCAGATCTTGAGGACAGGCAGGAGACACTCTGCTGCCTGTAAGTTAGAATGCTTAACAGGCCTTTCTTGCAGCCCAGCATTTTAAGATTTTTAGTATATTCTGAAGCATTTTCCTCTGTTTTAACAACTAATGTATGTATTCTTGCTGGGATGTATTTCATAAGCTGTTGCGGAGTTGTTTTCCAGCCATGAAAACTGTTGGCCGCTTCCAACATGTACATGAAGGTCTGTACAAAGATTAGATTTGTGTCTCCTGTACAGCAGTGTAAGTATCTGAAGTTTCTGAATGGTTCCACACCTTCATTATAAAACCAAAAACCCTGAAAGCCACTGCTTTAATATTTTTCCTAATTATAGTTGTTTAAAAGCAGCAGTAGCCAAACAGGGATGGGGAATAATTGTTGAGAGATTTTTTTTTTTTTTTGTGGTAGTGGGTAGCTGTCTTTAGTTGAGAGCATCCAAATATTTTAATGTTTTATTTAAAGATGCAGAAATCCTTTGAAATAAGTACAGCTTTTTTGAAATAAGTTTGTACTCTTGCCTTCTATAGTTGAAGTCCGATCGACTTAATGTTGTGCAAGTTCCAGAACTATAGAAGATTAAGATAGAAAGCACACTGAGATCTGATCCTTCACTCCAGCACAAGCTTGAAATTGCTTATCCCTCTGAAATACAAAGATACTATAATGTAACTGTAGGCTTAGGTAACAGGTAATAGTAATTTGAAAGGTAATTACTGTTTGTTTAAAAGAAAAAAACAAACCCCAAACGAACAGACACTAATAAGCAGCAAGCCTTCCTAAGTAATATTGCTTAAGTATATTTTAAGCCCCTACATGTTTAAAGATAATGCATTGCATCTCCTGTAAAACAGTAGCTCAAAATATACTTAAGCAATATCCATTTTAGAGTTTTGCAGGAGAAAAGACAGATGTGCCAAATAAACTAGTTGTGTGCATATTTGTACTGATTTTGACAAACGTGTATTTTTTCCAGCAATGTTGGAATTTGTAAAAATTACAGTTAAGACAAATACTCAGTTCAATCAGAAAAGCTCCATTTGTGCACTCTGCTGTGGTGACCTGTCCTTACAGTCTACAACTACTGTCAGAATTTTACGTGTTCGCTATTTTCCCTGCTGACATGCTGCTTATCTGGCTGCCTGGAGAGCCAAGTGCAGCAAATCTGAGCAGCGCTGTTCAAACAGAACCCATCACATACCGTCATGGCCACTGAAGCAAAGCTTGCACGTAGGAAAGAGAGAAGGTTTGTTTAAGTTTTTCTTTTCCTAACTGAAAATATTTTCTTAGAGGAGCAGCTCTTGCTGTCACTTTTTTATTGTATAGCTTCAGAACAGATTCTCAAGGTATTATTTATTAGATTGTAAGTTAGAAAAGGGGTAAGCAAGAAGGTCAAACATAGACTGTGTTTGTTTCTGTTTTATCCCCATTCAGTTGTTAAGTGTCTCCAGAGCTAGACCTGGTCTTTCAAGCTAAGATTCTAAAGATTTGTTGGACAGTTTTAGGAGTTTGTATCTGCTGTATTCTTTCTACACTAAGACTATTTAATTTGGCTTTCAGGATGCTTTATCCTTGAACAGGAGAGTTTTATGTTAGTAGCACAACATGCTGTAATATAGATCCTTGTTGGTTTTCTGTTTTTCTTATATAGTTATTTTGGCCATTATAGGCTGCAGGGATTCACCTGACCAAATATAGATGTCTACAGCTGATCCAGTCACCCTAGGCTCCTTTTCTAATCAACAGAGAAAAATAAACAGATCCAGACTGTGGTTTTATTTCATCTGAAAATAGATATCTAAAAAAGGTTAGAGGAAGGCCACTGTAAAACGCTTTTTTCTCTCCGTTAACTATAAAGGGAGTTGAAAGTTTGTACGCGTTGAAAGAGTACACCTTTGAAGATCAGAAATGTAGACATCCTCAGTTTGGTGAGATAAGTCCCACCTAAAATCTTTACTTCTCTCCATTGGTGTTTATTCTGTCCTGCTAAAGCACTGGGATGTTTCATGTCCTGTGCTCTAACCTTGCCAATAGCAAAGTAGGAGACAATGGCTTACTTTTGCATTTGTTTCTACTGATTTAAGGGTGTATGGCTGTAGGCAATTTACTGGAGAACAGCCTGCCACTCTATGAAGGGATTGTGCTAGCTGAGAGTCAGGTCTAACCTCTTTCAATTGCACCTGATTTCCAAACATAACTGTCAAAACTTCAGGAACTTTACCTAAATTTTAACAAATTTTATTTTTTTAACAAAAACATCTCACGAAGGAAACATCAAAACCCCATTAATTCTTTCTTTAACAGTTAGAGATGTATGAAAGCCTAGGATTAGCATGTTCTTCCTCTTTCCATTTTCACTATTTATCTGGAATAACAGTATTTTTCCAGCGGTAATATGCAAGGAAATCACCTCTGCTTTTTCTAGTTTACGAGTGTGATACTGTCTGCAAACTCACCAGAGAGAGAGTATGAACGTTAACTTTGTGTCAGCATCGTTCAGTAGAGATTTCCACTCTCTCAAGGTAGTTTTCGGTAGTAGTGAAAATAGATGGATGCGTCTTCTCCATTTAGCAGATATGTTTATACGTACTTTCAGTTACACAGTTTTTGCTAATAGCAAACATTATGTCTAATAGCAGACACTAATTTGGTGAACTTAGCCTAAAAGTCTGATAGCTGCAGATAACTGAATAACCAGTTCTGGCATTTTGGAACAAATCTATAAGCAGGCTGAGAGTTGAGAGCAGTCAGAGAAGAATGAAAGGTGGTACCTGAAGTGAAGGAAAAATTGAAAAGGTTTATTCCAAAATTGTGGGAGTAATACGGAAGAGTATTTTTCTTTCCTCTTCCGTGAGTAGCAGGAGGATCTTTACTAATGAACTTGAAAAAGCTGATACATTATCATACATTATCTGAAAATACACTTCACATGAAATATTCATGTTCAAACACAAATGCATGGTGTTGTTTCCCAAAAAAAAAAAAACAAACCCAAACCAAACAATGGCTGATTGAGAAGCAGTAAGATCTTCTGAAGGAGGGAATAGAAATTAAAACATCACTGTAAAATATGGCCCAGTCTAATTTACTTTTCATTTTGAAGTAGCAAGGAAAGACTATAGCCTCATTGACTATTGACTAAGTGCTGCAGAAGTGTATGGTGATTCCTGTTTATGTCAAAAATATGAAAGTCCTTCAAATTTTTTGGAAAATGATGGAACTTGGTACCATGCCAGTCTTGCAGCAAATAATTACCTCCATATTCCATTAAATCAGTATATGAATACACACATAGAGGAATGTTTAATAAAATTTTGCCAACAACAAAAGCTATTGTCAGCTATTGTCTTGGTGTTTGTATACATATAAACGTACCTACATTTTGCTGGATACCAGTCAAAATTTCAAATGAAATCCAGAAAATAAAAAATCAGTGCTTTTGTACAGCTTTGGTTCACAGTCATGTAAAATGTTAGTATAGGAATACAAAAAGATAATGATGGTGGGAAACAAATTTATCCCAGCAGTCCTGCAGCAGAGTGAAAGAGGATAGAGGTGAATAATGCTTTCAAGAGACATTCTTCATATACGCGCTCCTTATTTTGTTACGTAACAGGCAACCTTACATTTTGGTAGATTCAAAAGATTAGTGAGATTAAGTGACTGCTCAGGCTCTGGAATGTGGCAAAAAAGTATTTTAGGCATAAGGACTAATGTTTATGTAAAGCCTGTACATACTCTAAAATACGTAGGAACTAGGAACACTTGCTACTTGCTGTATTTGTGCAGATTTTTTTTCTTAATATACTTTATATATGGTTTCCATAGTGCATTCCCTCCAAAGATTCTCACAACCCCCATAATCTTTGCCAGTCCCTCTTCCCAGCGCGAAACCCTTCTGACCATACCTAGTACTCTTGCTAGATTTATTAACCTTTCCTCGCCTTCCTCCCTCCATCCTGTACTGACTCTCCCGCTGGGACTGCTTTTCCCATCCTGGATCCCCTCTCTCTGTGCTGCATAACTGAGTGTTTTTACCTGAAGTGTGGGGCCACTGGACTGAATTTTGCCTTCAGTGCTGAAGTCTTGAACCATCTTTATAAGCAAAAATCCAGGAGAATTCCTTTAATCCTTGACATCAGTCTGTAGTTTTATGACCATACCAGCTTCATGGCTTCATCTTGGGGGTAAATTTTCCATTCCTGTGCCACAAATCATTTTAATCTTTTCTTGCTGGCCTTGTAAAATGCCCTCTCTGCATTGTTTACTCTTGCCGGGGTGTTACCCAAGTGCTCTGGACAGTTTCAGTTAAGGTAATTAGCTTTTGCTGAGAAATCTGCTTCAGTTATTCTTCACTTTGCCTGTTAACACAGGGATGTATTTCTAGGCCAGAATACATGTTCCATTCTGTGTTACAGAAAATTATGTTTCAGGCTCCAGTTTCTCATTTAGAGACACTGCTGTTTAATCCTGTCAAAGCACTGCTACATGCTCTGTACCAGCAAAGCCATGTGTGTAGTTGCCTAGTGAGCTAACCCAGATGGAGGGTAACCCAGCAGAGAAATTATTTGGTGTGGTTTGCTGTTTACCTGCAGTGACAGCTCTGCTTATGATACAAAGGGAAATACACAGGTGGGAGCAGACTGTTAGGGGTGAGACTATTTATGATCCACCCCAGAACTGCACATGACCTGGGACTGCACATGTCTTGGAAGAAATGCAGGTGGAATAGCACACGAGGGAAAAGTGATGTCACCACCTTCACCTGCCACCTTTCTATGTATTTGAGTTTTATGATTTAAGATTACCACATATTATTGAGCTTTCAAGTTATTATAGATAAAATTTTTCTAAATCTAGAGTCTGTTTTAAAAGAATTTGGAGTCTGAAGTGAGTATAGTGCTTACTTTAAAAATAAAAATATATATATTGGGGGTAATTCCTTTTGTGTATCTCAATAATGTAACTTTATAAAAAAGTATGGGTAGTTTCAAGAACTATCAGTAATGTGTTATTTTATTAGGCAGTTGTTGAGGACAAACATTTTCATTCAGATTGCAAAAAAGATGTTTTTAAAAGTGTATAGATATTTTTCAATTGATTTTCTGTTTGACTCAGTATTACAAGACAACCTGTTACCTGAAAATAATTATGAAGTCCTACTAGCAATAACTACCACTGAATCTGTTCTAACCTTTATCAGTGTGACAATGAAGAAGGGAAATTTGGAGAGTTTCTCTTTCTGTTAACATTTTTAATGTTTTTCCTTGCCTGACTTTACAAAAATATTTTCACAATCATTTCCCAGCATTTCCCAATGCAGGCTACTGTGTTTGTATATTAAACAGACATTGCCAAAGGCTTTTGAGATTGATTTCATTTGAAGAACTTAATGCTTTTGCAACAGCAAAAGTACCAAACAGCTTTTAGATTGTTACTAGGAATTGTCTCTTGTAAGTGCTGCATTTTCAGATCTTACAGGCATGGAGCTGGTCACACCAGTTCCATGGATACGATAATTTTCAGGATTTTTATGAAAGGTTTTTAGGACCTCATGCTCCAAAGACACACTGTAAAAAAACATCCAATCATTGCAGAAATCCTTTTCAGATGTTGAAGATGTTTGTGTGATTATACATTCTGCATTTTATCATTCTTACTTGTTAGTATAAGACATAATTTTCCATTTGCAAAGCTGAGATATGACCTGGTTTTTTTTTAATTTCAGAATCTATGTAGGTTTGTTTCAGCTTTAAATGTTATAAGAAACGAGTTAAGTCTTCCTGTGCTGAATGTTTGAATCTAAATTAGTTCACTGTTGTTCATTAGTTCAATTAGTTAATTTGTTTTTCTTCTGTTGCTCATATTTTTTGAGTCTTGAAACTGTCATCCAGAGGATGACCAGTACTAATAGTTAGTCAAGTCTTTTGTGCTAGGTTGCCATAAGACAATGTTAGGCAGTTTAATTTCCTGCTGTTTTACTTCTCTTCCAAGCATGAAACCACCTTGATAAGTGGGGGGAGAGCATGCTGTTTGCTGTTAACTGATGAGGGTATCACTTCCAGCCTGAGCTGCTGTCTCAGGAGCAATTAAAACTGAAGTACCACCTTGTTTGGGTTGGGTTCTGTTGCAGGGCTCTACCGTAAAATGAAAGAAGTTATTCTTAAATGGTTGTGGAATAGCAAATCCCCTTTCAATCTCAGAGAAGCATGAAGTGACAGCAAGAAACCCATGGGTATGTGCATCAGCAGGTTGAGGGAGGCCATTATTCCCCTCTGCGCAGCCCTGGTGAGACTCATACATAGCACTGGGTCAAGTTCTGAGCTCCCAGTAAAAGAGAAATGAACGTATTTGAGTCCAGTGAAGGACTGCAAAGGTGAGTAAAGGCTTGGAGTGTCTGGCACAGAAGGAAAGGTGTAGAGAGCAGGATCGCTCAACCTGGAGGAGGCTCATGGGGAGTCTTCCACAAATACTGAAAAGAAGGGACAGGAGGGTGAAGCAGATAAAATAAAGCTCAGTGGTGCCCAGTGACAAGACAAGAGGCAATGGGCACAAAATTAACTACAGGAAATTCCATTTAAACATAAAATAGTTTAGGATTTGGATTTTTTTGTTGTTGGCTTTGTTTTGTTTGCTTGTTGTTATTTACCTGTAGAGCTGGGAGGTAGGACCTTCTTTGAGCTGGAATTTGATTTTTAGCATTTTCAGTGATAAAGATGTCTACCTGAGATATTCTAAATGTAAACAGTAGCAAAGTTAGAGGCAACAAAGCATAAATGCTCTTTAAGAGTTAATTATTTATGTATGTTAAACATTCTCCTTCCCCCCTCACTCCCAATGTTAAGACCTAGTCTATAATGATCCCTTTGTCGTATAGTTGTTTA
Organism: Rhynochetos jubatus; assembly: GCA_027574665.1. Taxonomy (NCBI): domain Eukaryota; kingdom Metazoa; phylum Chordata; class Aves; order Eurypygiformes; family Rhynochetidae; genus Rhynochetos; species Rhynochetos jubatus. Next base: position 70,360,679 of record CM050690.1, on the reverse strand, counting down.
GAATTTTTACTTCTTAAGATTATATGATTGGGAAAATCTTTAGGATTTAGTTCAAGAATGTCAGTATTATTAAAGTATTGCCCATTTCTAAAATAATCTGAAAATCTGCGTAAGTAGGTTTCATTATTTCTTATAAGTGCATTTATATGCCAGTGAGTTAATAAAATTACTTGCATATTCATAGCTTGTGTTTGTTTAGTCTTTAACAAATTGTATTCTGGAGACTTTTACTGTTTCGGAAGATTTATAGGGCTGCCTTTAATAGCAGTTTCTTTTGCCTGCTCTGGAGCACGTGCCATGGTGGTTTTAAGTGTGCTGTGCATGTTTGACAAGTTAGAAATTTAGCAATTCCCATCAGTGCTGAGCCACACTGTCTCAGGCTTTGTTTTTGTTGGCTGGTATCCAATACCATGCTATAAAGTACATTTACTTGACAGCAGAAAGTGGAGAACCGCATTAACTACAAAGTTTAAAAAGGCTGGCAAAACACATGCAATAAATATTAATAAAAGAAAAGGCCACCCACCTTTGAACTTCAGTACTTGTTATTAGCTTTGTGTGTTTTAGAGTTACTGTAGCATTTCAAGCATTAGGTAACAACAGGTAAGAATCTCTTACTTAAATCAACTTATTAGCAACCCTGTATTGGTTATTTTGGTTGCTGTGGCAGGAGTCATGGACATAACACATTATCAGAATTCTGCTGTGTACTTGAGTTACCTGTAAAAAGATTGTTGTCCTTTAGTGGTCTCATAATAAATAAGCCTGATTTATTTGTACCTGTAAATAAATGGGAAGGTATAATGTTGTATGTATATCTGTGTAGAAAGAGTATGTTTACAGAGGAAGCTTGGAAAGAATGGTCAGTTGATTCATGTAAACTCATCTCACTCAATTTTTCTTTTTAAACAAGAACACATAGCAGAAAAACAGCTCAGAAGAGAGTCATCAATCATCTTGTAGTAAAAATGAAGGTCCGAGTCATGATGGCTGAATGGCCTTCAGAAATTTTTTCACTATTTTTTATGTGCCTCATAACATTAAAAAAAAAAAGAAAGGAGGGAGGATCTGGACCAGACCAGAAATGGTACAGAACATGAAATGGGAAGTGATTCAGAAGTCACCAGAGCTGATAGATCACCATTTTCTTCCAGATTAGATGGTTCTCATCTCCCACATTATAGGGCTTTATTAGACCCCCAATTATATTTTAGTTTTGCCGAGTTTCTCTTAAGACATTAGTGATTCCCATTTTGTGAATTTCATGTGCTGTTATGTTAAAAAACAAACAAACCAAAACAAAAAGAACAACACACAAAACCCCCCACCCAAACAAACAAAAAAGGAAGTGTTTATATATGTATATATATATACACACTTTAATGATGGATGATAGTGGTTGAATATTGAGTTATTAATTCACTTTGAAAAGAGACTATTCTTGGTTTTTGAGAAAGGAGAGTAAGCTTTGGGGGGAAAAAGGGGCTAGAAAAATAAGCATTGTTCAGTGAAATACTAGCAGGGTGATGCATTCTGCTAGCTCTGGATACATAGGTAACACAAACATTGTTAAGACCTGTCTTCAGTCTTGGTCAGTATCCCTTTAAAGATTTGCTGTGTCTCAGAAATTGATACCTTTTTTCCCCATTAGTCAGATGTCCATGCAGGTTTTGTGCTGATGTTAAGACGTGTTGTCCTTCATGGCAGATTGTGCACGGTTCTTTGGCTCTTGAGTCAGAAGCTTGAGACTTGCAGAGTGTCTGTGCTGGCCTACTGAGTCAGGCTGAGTGCAGTAGTCACATGGAGAAACACGCTGTGTGCACAAAAGAGCAATGCTATTAATGTCAGTAAATGAGTTTCTGTGGTGACCAGAAGGGTGACAGAGCTGTGAGACACTGGCTGAAAATACAAAGTTCTTCTGGGTGTTGTGAGGGAGAAAGAACTGAGAGTGAAAATGAGTTACTCTTCCATTCCTGCAGTCAGCGAGTAAAAGTTCAGCACTGTGTGAGAAGGGAGAAACAGATAAAGTAAAGAACAGGGTGGAAGAATTAAGAATGCAGAAGTCATGAAGGCCTGCATTGCTCTATCTGAAGCACTTTATTGTTCTCAAATCCCCCTTTAGCTTTCCATTTCCATTATGCCCATGAAACCGCTGGAGCAGTTAGCCTGTAGCAACCATTCATTATCAAACTGGTACCCATTTGCCCTTCCTTCTCTGCTTACATCCATGTGTTGTCAGTCCTTTTACACTGTATTCTGCTCTGGAGAGGAACTTCCATTCATTCATGTATTCATGTGCTTAAGCTGGTTCCTGCTACAGTGTGACTTTGCTCCTCTGTTTGACAATATGAATATTAATTCTAAGATCAAAATTTTTGGCCTATTAACTCTCAATCTGTTGCTTTATTTCAGAGTGTTGTGCGTTGCCTTTGGCATCCCAAGCTGAACCAGATCATGGTTGGTACAGGAAATGGTTTGGCCAAAGTGTACTATGATCCTGTCAAAAGCCAGAGGTACGTAATCATGATTGATGATTTAGCCTGATTCAGTGGTTCTGTGATTCTGCTAAGAAATGAAACTGCTTTAGTAATGCTTGTTTCGTGGAGTTTTACTTATTTAGTAATAGTAGAAAGAAAAAAACCCACAGCAGCTTGTTTCTGAAAGGCAGCACGTTGTCCTCTGAGCTTTCCATGGTGCAGGATGCTGGCTGTTCTACCTGGTACTACAAACATTTCCAGTTTTTACTCGGTTGAAATCTGCAGTAAGAATAACCAGCCTTTCATCTGATCTCTTGGAGGTTGCTAATGTGGTGCTATTGAAAGGATTTTTATTCTACTTAGTCATACTTTTGATGGGGTTTTTTGTTTGGCTTTTTTTCCCCCATCAAGTAAAAATCTTGTTTAGAAGCATTAGCTTAAACTTCAGTGTCCGTGAAGTAATACTGGAAGACCCAGCTTGAGAGGGGGCAAAGCAAGGAAACACATTCCCATCTTTCTGCTAGTCTTCTCCCCCACACCACCTATCACATGTGGATTTTGCCTGTACATCTAAATGAGAGGTGGTAGTGATTCATCACAAGGTGACATGTCAGCCAGGAATGAAAGAAGGAGGACTTAACCAGTCTATAAATACTTCTTTTGCAATTAATTTGCTTTTGCAGTGTGGATTGGCTGGAGAACTGGGGCATACTTTCTTCCTATCAGCAGGGGGGAAATGTACACTTCATCTGTACTGAGTGGTATGAATGAGATGTTCTTCCCCTATACACACTCATCTTTCTTTCACTGGCATCCAAAACGTACTGTGTTACAATTTACAGTTTCTGGATGCTTATTGTGACCTGGACACTTGGACGTGAAGATGAACTTTGGTTTACAAGATTATCAGACGATTATAAGTGGGGTTTTTTCTAGTCTTTGTCAATTTAGAGAACAAGGGAGTTGGTCATCATTGTTTGGAACCCTCTCCAGAGGGCAACATGCGTCTCCTAGGCACAGACCATGAGAGCCCTAGCTCAGTTTTGTGCCCAGTTTGTCTCCTGATACGCATCATAAGGAGAGAAATACCACCTGTTTAAATCAGTCTTGCTACAGCCAGGCTTATGCAGGCTTTGCTGCTGCAGTGTCACAGACACCTCTGGTTAGATAACTGCCACCTCTGCTGCTTAAGAAGAATACTAGGAGCAAATAATTGCCCATGTTTGGAAAGGAACACTTTCAGTGTACATGCTACGAGTACTGTGGACAAATGAAGTGTGAAATGAATCTTTCACCCTTATTTCCACATGTCATATTAACTGCTCTGTAACAGAAACACTAATCTCTCTGCCCTCCCTGCCATGTGCATGGACAAGCAAAGTTACACACATCCATGAATATTTAAAGTGCTGTGTAATTCTGTTGAGACTGTGTCTTGAACAGAAAATGGTTTCTCTTTGATGTAAACAAACCAACTGAACTGCTGTATGTTTTCTCTAGGGGAGCAAAATTGTGCGTGGTCAAAACAAAACGAAAAGAGAGACAAGCAGAGACTCTTACACAGGATTACATTATAACACGTAAGGAATTTAAGCATGTCTATATAGCAGCATCTTTAGCACTTTCTCAAGTTAATTGCAATAATTTAATTTTATATTTTCTCCTCTAAAAAGTTGTGGTTTTTCATTCAATATTGATCATTGGTGTGAGATGCTAGTGTCTCATACAAATCTGTCTGTAGCCTTGCACAACCAGAAAGGTATATATTCTCTATGGTCCATAAAGTTGTTAATAATGGTTGGCTTCTAGATTCTGATGGAAAGAGCTGCCTTAAAAACAAACACACACCTCCAGAATTTTGGAGCTTTCTTAAATCTTCGGTTTTGCATAACTAGATTTGTAAGTGTAGATGTGTTTAGGAAGTGTTTTGCCACTTGGGAACATTAATGGTACCAGTGGCAAAGTTAGAGACATTAGAGAGAGGTCTTTCTTGAATGAATACTAAGTAATTTTTCATATTCAGAACTTGCCCAGAGTTGTATAGGGTTTAGAATAGCTTAAATATCTCTCTAGTCTCAGGGTTATTACTTGTATAAGAACTTATGTTCATATTAAGGCTCACTAATGCATAAGAAATAAACACCATTGTTACTACTAAATGTTTGATGATCTGCCTTTTCCCAAGGGCAGATTTTGGAAGGGGATGAAGTGGTCGACTGATGACCCTCCCCATTAGCATCGCCTTATGTAGTGTTTCCTCATATGAAAGGAGAACAGTCACGAAGTTGTACTGTCTTGCTTCTCTTCATCCTCTTGCAGTTCCACTCTGTTTTCCAGTGGTTTTGGTCTTAGAAACAGCTAAAATAATTTCTATAGAACAAAGCATAATAAACACAAAGATTAGAATGAGAAAGTCTGGGCAGTCTTAGTAACCAGGTCTGTATCAAGGCACTTTGTTTATGTATCATCTCAGGTACTTTCCAGCACAGCTTTCCTACTTACCTCACTGCTGCAGATGCCCAGCTCCAGTTTTTGGGTGGCAGTGGGTTAAGTAGCAGCTGAAAAGATCTCACCTCCTTTGGGTGCTCTTCTCAATCTATCCTTACTACAGCCTTGACTTCATCAGCACATGGTCTATTACCTAAGTACTTTGTGTGCACTGTCGTTAGTGTCTCTAGTGTAAAGGGCTAAACTTTGCTTAAATTTCAGTGGAACTTGTGTGTTGGTTAACTGTTTCTTCCCCATAATTTTGAGTCTAAATAAGGATAATTCTCTATAAAGCAGTGAAGAAAAATGTAAGGAATTTCTTTGCAAATTTTTAAGTGTGTTGCATATTTTGGAAGCTTTTCGGAGCTTAGATGTCCGTCTGAGCTTGAGGACAGAACTGGAAAGAACTGAAGAAAGATATCAGAAGTCCTTTTGCAAAGTGAACCAACCCCTTTCTCCTCTTTATCCTCTTTTCCTCTCTCTTCCCCCACCCCGCCCCACCCCCCAACTTCTAGCTGCTTTTTAATCTCAGGATTGCCTGTAATGTGTGTTTAAAATGCAGGAATGTTGTTTTGAGGGATTAGGTGTTATTTTTAAAACACAGTAATAGAAGTTTGAGTTTCTCTTCAGCAACCTTGACTCCACAAATGGCAGAAGTTTGGATCTGTGCATTAGTCACCTTAGATGCTCTGTGCAAATTGATCAAGCTTACTGCTTACCAGCAGATTGTCCCAAGCATTTAATACTTCATGAAATCTGCATTTATTTTCAAAAGTCTGCTCTTGTGTCACCTGTCTGTGACTTCACTCAGTCTAATAAATTGAGCAGGCTTCCAGAAATAAGCTAAAAAAAATGTGAAACTAATAGGTCCCTGCATGCTGCCTTCCACTTTTTATTCAATATAGAGCCAGTGTCTCTAAATTTAAGATTTGATTGGTTGGTTTTTGGGGGTTTTTTGGGTCTTCTGACCCCAACACAATTTTCCACATTTTGGGAAACAGCAGCAATCAGGATACCTGAATGTGAGAGCTAATTGTCACCACAAAACCATCTCCCTTAACATGGCATTTCTCTGTTGCTGACAAGTTTATCTCCTGTCTGAGTGGACTAAAACCACTGTGACTGAAGTGACTGCAGCAGGTTTATGAGGAAATAACATTTTTAAATCCTGATAATTTAGCCAGATTGTCTCAGTTACAGATACTCTTCCAACCTTGATTAATTTCATAATGTAAGAAAAAACATGATTGTGACTTCATATGCAGAAACATTACATTTTGGATCATTAAGGGGATTCTACCCCTCTCTGTTCAGACCCAGGAATGCATCTAGGGTTTTGTCATGCGCTTAAGAATATTAGAAAACTGTAGAAATATGGGAAGTTCAGAAAAGAGCAACTGATTAATCACAATGCTAATGTTGAGAACAGAATGACAGAGGAATAAATTAAATATGTATAAACTGTGCAAACAATTTGAGATGAAAGGCTCCTGCCTGAAGGATCCCTAGAACAATGTCTGCTTTAATCTTCAAAAAATCCAGCAGAAAAAAAACCCTCTAAAACATACCTCAGTAAAACACTGCTTGGATACAGAAGAACTGGGAGGCTGCTCCAGCCACATTTTCCATTGCAAGGAAGAATCCCAGTCTTTGTAATTAAAGCCTTAAAAAGAAAATGGAATTTCTAACCTTTCTTTTTCTCCAAACTGTGACTCTTCAGCCCATGCACTTCCGATGTTCCGTGAACCACGACAGCGAAGCACCAGGAAACAGCTGGAGAAGGATAGGCTGGACCCCATGAAGTCTCACAAACCCGAACCTCCAGTAGCAGGACCAGGTAATCTAGTCACAATCATTTCAGACTGCTGTATGCCACAGGGCCCATCATGCTTGAATTACACACTTGTTCGATTTGCAGTCAAACTTCCGGGTGGCAGGTCTACTAAATATACATGAGCAGTGTCCAACACTGTGAGACGTTGTCTTTGATTGGAGTGCTTGCCTGGGATAAATTAATAATGGCAATTATTTAATTCTAAGTGTTTTATTGACTGTATAACTTCGTGAACACTGCTCTAAATTAGACCTGTAGCGCTAATTAACGTCTCTGGTTGTTTTTCTTCAATATTTTTCTCTAAAATACTCTTTCTTACTTTCTTTACTACAGGTCGCGGTGGGCGTGTTGGAACTCACGGAGGTACCTTGTCATCATACATAGTCAAGAATATTGCACTGGATAAGACGGATGATAGCAACCCTCGAGAGGCTATTTTACGTCACGCAAAGGAAGCGGCAGAGAATCCATACTGGGTTGCTCCAGCATATGCTAAGTAAGGAAACAATTAAAAATACAAGTAATATTTCTGGAGGCCAGTGGGAGTTTGGTAAAAATAGAAGACACGTATTTTTAATGGTATAATTTGTCTTTTCTGGATTGCTGCCACGAATATGTAAACAAAGAATATGTCATACTCTTTTGTGAAGATAGCAGTTTCCAGGAAGTTAAGTTGTTGAAATTTGACATTTCCATTTTTAAAGTGTACCTGTCAGTGCTAGAAAATTATTCGAAAACTTTTTAAGTTGATTAGAATTTAGAATCTTCTCCAGATCAATGTCTGAAATTGCAGTATAGCTTTAAATAAGGTACTTTCCCATTGACAAACTGGGATGCTAAGTTTTCCAATGCCCTGCAGTTCTGATTTATTCTTAGGTTAAGCCTTCAAAATATAAACTTGGTGTTATGACAGCATACTTTAGATGATTTCTCAAATGTCGTGTTTGTTTGAATCTTTTCTACATAAGGACCTGAGTACCTGCTTGAATTATCTTGGTGTTAAAGCTAAAGAAATATTAAAAATTGCACTGATAAGGTCCCCTACCAAAAATTTAGTGTAAAGAAATAAATAAGTGTTCCGTTGCTGTTACATGACTTAGAGCCTCATCAAGATTATGGTAGTAAAATCTTGGTAATCCCATAGATGGGTAGATAATCTACCTAGTATAAGTGCTAATTCCAAAATGCTTAAGAAAGAGGTTTTGAAGAGATGAAATAGTCTGCACAGGGCAGGCAAAGCCAATAACTATTTTTTCTTGTTTGCAGCCCAGTGTCTTATCTCCTAGGCTGTACGTTCGTTAGTACTTTACTGACTCTACTTTCTTTATTAGTGTTTAGCTCTTTGGTGAAACAATCACCACCTCTTTTCAGAAACTCAAACTGTCTTAAGAGACATAGCTGTGTCTAGTGGTGACTCTTGTTTTCCGATTTGACCCACATGTTCACAAAGATAACTGAATAGCTGTTCCAAAGCAGCTTAAGACCCGGCCTGGCTTTAACTTTAACAATAAGAATGGCATACTGATGATTAGTAAGTACAACATTTAATGTTGTACATCAAGTCAATGCATTATACAGTATCACCTTTGGTACCAAAGAAGAAATATTTGAAAGTCTGATTCTGTAACATTTTTGTAATGAGTATGCTAAATATCGATTTTTAATTAAGAGTTCATGTTTGCTAGAGATAAAATATACTTTGAAAGTGTAGGCATCTGGTTTTATGTGAGATATGCAACTATCTTTTCTTGAAAGTAAATATGATCACACATTCCATCAGGTAGATAGATACCTCAGTATATTTTTAGCTCAGTAACTTCATTGATTATATATTAAGTTTCATCCCTGACACCTGCAATGTAGTAGACATGAAAGTTTTAAAACATAGCTGTATTACAGAAGGCTTACTGTGTCAGATGGGCAGATCTCATTACAGTTTCTTGTTAAAGATGTAGCTGCAGGGGAAGAAGAGAGCTGGCTGAGAAGTGGGGAGGATGCAAGTCCAGACTGCTATTAACTTACACACCAGACGGTGATATATGTATGTGGGGGAATTGGACTGGAGCCAGCAGCATGCTGCCTTGATGGTTTTGTCAGCTGATAAATCTCATGCCAGTGAAACTGCTGTTATCCTTGCTTTAAAAGCTTGACTTTAAGATATACTCTATGCAAAGAGCATTTTAATAATAATGATTATATTTTTAATATTATTAATATTAATATTATTATACTACTACAGGCTAAGACACTGAAATGCAAAAACTTTTTTCCTAATTGTGTTATGTTCTTCACTTTCAGAAATGGAGGTCTGTATTAACAGCTGCAGGTTTCATTAGCTGCGTGCCTGTGCACCCAGATTATATAGAAAGCTGTGTTAATTATATCCTGTATCTGAATTTGCAGGGCATGTATGTTTGCCCTGTATATAATGCATCTTACGGAGGCGTGCTTAGTAAAATATGCAAAGTGCAAGTAGTTGATATAAATTACCGCATAATACTGGATTGTAAGAGTGTCCCCAGCGTCTCTGCTAAAATTAGGAACTCATAGTAGTGAGCACTGTACTAACCTAGGGAAACTATCTGCTTTTTCCTATAGCATAAGGTATTCTATAGAGTTAGGAAGGGTGACATTCATATTTAAAATAGCATACTGTCTCGAGACCTAAAAAAAATATATCCAGTACATTTTTTTAGAAGTAGTGTTTATTCTTTTTACTACTTTTTCTCTGCTGTCAGTTTTCCCAGATTTATTCTAGTAAATTTTCACTTAAATATGGTATAAAACCATCCACTTGATAGATCTCATTTGACAAGGCTTTTGGTTTTGCCTTGTCTAATGGATGGTTATTCACTTACAATCTTTCAATTTCCTCCTTAAAAAAATGTCTAAGGAAACCATAGTCAGTTAATTTTTTTCAGTGACAGTTATTAAATAATTTTAGACTGGGAAGACTAAGATAGGCTCTTTTTCTAAGTGATCAGGGTTTTCATAACTGATTGTGATGACTGGCTTAGAGTTCATTTGGTCCTGATTCATACTGATTAGGTCATTCTAAATCAGATAACTGATTTAATGCTTTTTAATGTTTTCATTTCAATAATTCATATAAGAAAGAACTGCAGCAAAACTTTTGCTGATAGTTTATACATTGTATTTAAAAATATTTCATTTTTGTTGGAGTTAAAGGTGCCTAATTTATTCTTGGGGACAGGTAGATTATCACTTGAAATTTTAAGCTTGTTATCATTACCCTGACCTTTCTGTTTCTCCTATAATTTGAGCCAGAAAAGGAGGGGGAAGTAAGTAAGATGCAACAGGATGGGTGAAAAAAACAGATGCTGCTGAAAAGGGTATTGGGGGATGATAAGAAGTAAATGCTGAATCAGGAGATGACATGTCACAGAAACCCAGTGTGAATAAAGCGTCAAAAAAGATGTGATCAACACAGCAGAAAAGTCATAATGGATGAGGATAAAGAAACAATCTTGAGATTTTTCAGGAAAAAGCTTGTTAGAGACCTTGGCAGGAACCATTTCAGTGGAGTGAAAGTAAAGGAAAGACAGATTGAATATTTCAAGTAAAGAACTACAGGAAAGGAACTTGAGGCATCAGTTGTAAATGTTTGAAAATTACATTCTTTGTGAGCTGTTTGTTTTAACACAGCTGTACAGAGATACTATAATGACTTCAGATGTCCCTCTGAAGGATCAGCAGGAATTACTAAGTGTTGTAGCTGAGAGCCTAATCAAGCCCAGATGTAGCTCTCTTCTCCACCATAGGGAAGGTGAGGGTGAAATTTCCCTCCCCACCAAGACAGACCAGAGTTCTTAGGAAATACCTTTCAGTTCAGTAATGTTGTCTGTTTCGCTGCCTTTGTCATTGCTGCTTGTCACAGGCAAAAGGGAGTGACTCAAGGCAAGAGCTTGTAGCTGCGCTGTGTTTACCGAAGTTTTTCTCAATGGCAGTACCAGTGTGTGAGATGTTAGTCACGTAGCGGCTCAAGTGTCTTTAGCTGAAGAAGCAGGGCTGAACAGAGTGTTTTGTAACTGTGATTTTGTTGGCACATGTCAGTATATTTAAGCTAAATATCTTTTTTAGGGAATTAGTAATTTTGAGAGGGAAGCCCCTGAGATTCAGTGAGGAGCCAGACTGGTTGGTGGGATAAGGAACGCAAAGGGGCCTGATGTTGAAAGCCTTCACTTTTCAGTCTGGAAGTAGCCTTTATGACATTATTCAGGTTTCCAAGCGTGCTTGAAAGTCATCTTTTTTCTTTGTTTCACTGCAAAGAAAAATAATTTCAAAAGTTACTGTGACATGAGTCACTGCTGTGATACACGGTTGTCACCTGCAGCAGGCTTAGCTTCAGCAGTGTTTTTAGCTGCTAGTCTGAACCCCAGATGTCAATAAGTTGCTTTCATTGGGTCCTTGAAAGGTAACTCAAGAAAAAAAACCCATAACCAAAGGGATTATGGTAATTCTAAAGCAGTCTGCATGGCCCTTGAAATTGTTGTAAGGGTCTGCATGTCTGAATGTGTTGAAAACCACTGAAATTGAGAAACATGCAGTGTAAATAAATCATGTTAGTGTGTTTTCTTGCTTTTGTTTACAGCCTGTTAGTGTAACCTACAATAGGAATGCATTTGTCAGTGTATGAGACACTGGTTTCAGGTGAGAGTCATGTGGAAACACGATCATAGACTAATTTAGGTAGGAAGGGATCTCTGGAGGTCATCTAATCTGACCCCCTGCTTAAAGCATGTTTGCTTAGATCAGGTTGCTCAGGTCCAATTAGATGCAGGTTGTTCAAGGACTTGCCCAGCCAAGTTCGAACATCTTCAAGGATGGAGGTTCCACAACACCTCTCTGGGCAGCCTGTGTCAGCAGGCAGGTTGATAGGCATAGTATGCCCTTGCTAAATCCATGGTGGCTGTTCCCTATCACCACCTTGTCCTTCGTGTGCCTGGAGATACCTTCCATGGGGATTTGTTCCATAGCCTTCCCAGGGTCTGAGGTTAGGTAGGCCATTCTGTAGTTTCCCAATACTTCCTTTTGCCCTTCATGAAGAAGATGCCTTTTCTAGTCATTGAGAATCTCTCCCAATCACCATGACCTCTCAAAGGTGATAGAGTGCCCTTGCAATGATATTAGCCAGCTCCCACAGCACCTTTGGATCCATCCCATCTGGTCTCATGGATTTGTGTATGTCCAATGAGCTATGTACTTCCTGTTTCTGTCTTTCTCTTCTATTGGCAATGTCTCAACCCCTCCCAAAGATTCTGCTGGTAGTGTAGGGGTCCTCAGAGACTTGAAGACAGACCTTCTCAAGGAAAAGGAGCCAAAAAAAAAAGCACTGAGTATCTTGATGTTTTCCATATCCTGCGTAAGAAGGTTACCTGCCCCATTGAGCACATTTTCCTCAGCATTCCTTTGGCTTGTCAGTGTAGACGTAGAAGACTTTCACATTTCTTTCTGGTTTCAACTCCAGCTAAGCTTTGACTTTCGTAACATGGTTCCTACATGCTCACACAGTGTCCCTTGGCTAAGGCTGTCCTTTCTTCCTCTGCCTTTGTTCTTCCTTTTTCAGGTTTGGTGTTTATCTCGGTCAGGAGATCCCTGCGCACCCATACTAGGCTTCTTCCGGTCTTCACTTTCTGCAGACTGGATGTAATGTGTTTAGAGGAGATTGTCATCAACAATCAAGCAGCTCTCCTGGGCCCCTTTGCCCTCCGTGGCAGTCTCCCATGGAATCTGCCAAGCAGAGCCCTAACAAACTGAAATCAACCGTCAAAGTCAAGGATAAATAAAACTGAGAAAGTCGGTGGGGAAAAAGAGCACAGCTTTCCACATGTATTATTTAGCCCTCAGAAACGAAAATGTTTTGAAGTAGTAAACCTGTTTTGATAATGTTTGTATAAATATTAATCATGCAGCAAACTCCTACTACACTAGCAATCTCTAGTGCAGTTACTGAGCAGAACAATCTGTGTTTAAACTAAAAGATCACTGCTGAGAATGTTATAACAAAACCAGAGTTTTCTATGCGTACATCTTTAAAATGGTCAGGCATATGAATCACCCCGGGTGCCCTAGTTACCACTGTGTAGCTTGTGGAGGTGGAACGGTTTACGTTTCAGCTGAGCTGAGGCTACAGCCATTTCATGCTAATTTTACAAAGCCAGAGTCCAGCTTTACTGGACTCTGCAGCATACTTACACTAGTGGAAGTTTAACTTCTCACTGTGCCGCTCTGGTCCTGGAAAAATAGGTTCTGATGCTTGTTTCACAAATTAAGTTGTTCTTCCTGGTTGGAAGTTTCTAAATAGAATGATGACAGTTGCAGGTTCGTGGTCAGAAAAGATAGGTTTACACCTTATTAATTGTGCTTTTCTAACGAGCATGTCCATACTGACTTGATGTCAGCCTGTGTGACATTTAGGTAACTTTTGCCTGTGGGGGGGAAGGGAAGTACGCTGTTAAAGTGGGCTAGATAAACTTCCATCAGTATGTTTTGAAAATGGGAGATTCCGTGTCTAGAGCAGCTAACAAAGTTTCACAGTATTTCAGCTAATAAAGCCTGCATCCCTGGTGTCTGTTTTGGATTCAAAGTTGGTTTTGAATTGAGTTTTGTGTTGGGTGTGGTTTTTTTTGGTTTTTTTTTTTTTTTTTGCAATCCTCATTCAGTGATTGGTTAAGCTGAGTTTATGTAACAATTTTCTAATGGCATTTTTAAACTGGATTTTTTTAAAAAAACCCTTAGTTCTGCTTTCCATGAAAGACAGAATGACTTACCTAACTTCCAGTAGTATCCTCACCTGGATACAAGGTCTGCTTATGTGTAATGAGCCTGCACCCCAGGACCAGAGTCCTGCAGCAGGTCCATCACTGGTACACTGCTCTAAGTGTACTCCTTACCTCCATGGCACGTTAGCAGGATGGAGGAGGAGGCAGGCCAATAGAAGGATCCCGTATATAAGTGGAGTTGTCTTCGACTAGTTCTGGTGACTTAAGTCTGTCTTGTGCTACATATTTGCAAGAGGAGAATCATGCTGTTTAATAATTGATGGCTTGCTATTACTGTTTGAAGTCAGTGACAACATTGACTTATGCCTATTGTGTTAAGTAAGGCAGACACAATTTTGTTAAGGCTTATGCATTTTGTAGAGTCTGCCAAACAACTATTGTTATAATAATAATGCTTCACAACCTTAGACTGCTGTAAAAACATTAGTTAATACATTAATGAGTTGATGACTGCCTTGGCTGTGTTCTGTACTTGGTTTTGTCATGAGTACAAGTTGAGCACAGCCAGCATCAGGAATGTAGTAGTTTCAGCTCTGCAGTGATTGTGCTGGGAATAAGGTTGGAAAAGGGGACCATGAAGTGATTAAAGTGTAAAACAGGGGAACTGAATGTCCAAACAGTTTATTGAAATGCTACTTGATACTGTGTTCGTTTAAAAAGTAATCAATAATTATTTTTATAAAGTTTAAGTGTTATTTAAAATACAAGTAAACAGTGGAGGAATAGATACCATCAAGCTTGACTGTAGAATACACTGTGTTCTCACATGAAGATCATTATTTTTCTTATGTTACGGTAGTGCTGGATCAAAAGTCTCTGGAGGATAAGCTGCTTTTTTTCATGCCACAGGCTAAGCCAGAAACCTGGCTTAGCTGTTCTGTTTTCATTTACTGACTGCTGTCGTACTATAGCGTATCAAAACGGAGGTTTCTTCTTTTAAAGTCATGGAATGAGAAGATCTGTGGCTCTATTTTTCTACCATTGTATTACATTGATTTGTTACTCTCTTCTAACTTAATCTTATTCATGGAATACACAGATACTGATTGTGAGTTGATGAGGAGATAATACTTGCAAAAGATGTGTTTGTTTGTGGTATGCTTTGTCTTTGGCTAAGACCTGCAAGTTTCTTCGGTTCTACGAAGGTTCATTAATAAGTTTATGTTGAAAATGAAAAATGGACAAATCCAGGATGCTCTTTAAGTATAGAAAGGATGTAATTTGTGTATAGTGCATGTCCAATATAGTTTCTGATAAAGAATTGTGTTCTGACCATTGTTTTAATCTTTTTAATGTTTTCTAGAACGCAGCCAAAAACAGTTTTTGCAGAAGTGGAACCAGAAGATGATGAAACAGACAAGCCAGAGTGGAAAAAACGAAAAATTTGAAAAATTTGCTTTAAAGAATAATTTTAGAGCATTTGAAACAAAGCACAGGATTTATTTCTTTATTTGGAGTAGTGGATCAAAATTTGAAAGTGAAAATTACTTCAATTGATAAAACTTGTTGCAGTGTATAAAAGCGTTTGTTATAGTACACTAGATTGTAATCCCACGTCTGAATTTTGTAATAAGGAATGAATTATATTGTGCAAAGAAGTCCGCTCCATGTCAGTTATTTAGCTTTGTGATTTAATGGAAAAATACTTTTTTTTCATAGAATTGTAGAATGGTTTGGGTGGGAAGGGATCTTACAGCTCATCCAGTTCCAACCCCCCTGCCATGGGCAGGGACACCCTCCACTAGACCAGGTTGCTCCAAGCCTCATCCAGCCTGGCCTTGAAGACAGCCAGTTGAGAGATAAGGGTGTTGTGTGGGACGGTACCGAAGGCTTTGCACAAATCCAGGGAGATGATGTCAGTTGCCCGTCCTCTATCCACCAAGGTCGTGAGCCCATCATAGGAGGCCACCATATTGGTCAGGCGCGATCTGCCCTTGGTGAAGCCATGTTGGCTGTCACCAATCACCTCCTCATTCTCCATGTGCCTCAGCATGGCTTCCAGGAGGATCTGCTCCATGATCTTGCCAGGCACAGAGGTGAGACTGACTGGCCTGGAGTTCCCTGGGTCCTTTTTTTTCCCTTTTTAAAGATGGGGGTCATGTTTCCCCTTTTCCAGTCGGTGGGAACTTCACCAGACTGCCACGACTTCTGAAATATGATTTCTTCATAAACAGAACTCTAGTGAATTCATTGTGTTGCTGAATGTTTTTTTCATTAGTGTCCATTTTACAAATGCTGTGTCATGACAGTGTTCAATGATTTAAAGTATATAAATAAAATAACACAGTTTCTGAGGCTCCTTTCTTATTTTTTTTATAGTTAAGATCTAACAAGTTACCCCCTTTATTACAAGTATAACAAAGTTTACACTTTATTTAGATTAATTGACATGATCAGTTTAGTTCATTTGTACTTTCACACAAGTTCCACTTTAGTCCATGCTTCTGTGTGAATTTTGGGAAACATTTTCTAGTGTCTATCCTTATTTGAATGATGGTCCTTTTAAGTATGCGTAGTACCTCACAGTATTATTTTATACAGCTTTTATTTTTCAACAATGTGAAATGGGAATGGGCAATATAATATTTTGGTTTAATAAAGATAACATGTTTATTGCCTAGTTGATGCAGAATTTTGTTCAGGCTTCCTAAACCTATTACTTTTTATTGGTAAGTGTTAGGATAGAGCAGATAGGTGTATTTATTACCAGGTGTTTGTATTTATTGACTGTTGTGTGTCTGAGTTATGTCTATCCTGCCTCACACTCCCTGAAGACTGATACTATCATTCATAAATTGGTTTCGTAAATGTTGGAAGCTTTTATTGTTTAACACAAAATTACAGCTCTGAATGTATAAAGTGAAGGATGGATTTAAAACTACTGCCCTTTAGAGAAGGAGAAAGGAACCAGTTAGTTTCAGGCATTTATATTGTGATTATGATAATAAGCAATATGCTAAGTATTTGTATTATAATAATATACAATATAGCAAGCACTCTGCATTTCCACTGAGCATGGAGTGTAACAGGCATCATAAACAATCAAGCTTTTTAAATTATGAATAGATTCTGAAGGCGTATTTTAAGGCTATATTTAGCAAAACACTTAATCACCTTCCTGACCTCAAGCATGTGGTCCCAACAGTCAGCAGAGCTTAATTTTTTTTTAAGCATTGCTCCGCATCACTACTTCATTGTAGGATATCTTTATCCAAGCTTATCTTGCTTTTCTAACTATCATCTTTATACTGTAGGGAAAAGTAAACCTGAATTCAAAAGGTAAAATGGGCATTGGAATAACACTCCCATGACAAAATATTTCCACTGCTTTTACTCAGTGTAGTCTTTTCTTAAGACTGGAAGCTCACGAAGTAATCCACAACTTGTCTTTGTTCTTGCAAAAATATTTTAGTACATACTTACGTGGAAAAGTGAATCAATACCTAATTTCCAATTGCAGCTCTATTATGTAGAAGGAATAATACCTAGGTGGACCTAATGCCTAGGTGGAGAGTAAATGGAAGAGAAAAAGAAGCACCAGATGAAGGGTAGCACTTGTTAACAAGACCTGCTGAAGACTGCCCTGTGCAATGCCCCCCTCAGCAAATAAATATTTAATGGTATTGTTTCATTTAAGGCTATTTATTCATACAAATAATGCACTACAAAATAAAGTATTTTTGAATAAATTTCTATAAAATGTTGAATAATATTTTTAAATTATTAATATGTCCTTGGTTTTAGGCTCAATACTAGCAGTTTATCATTCCTATTGTTAGTTGTTTGCTGAGGCAGTGTGGCTTAGGGAGCAGAGCAGCAGGGAGAAAAAACGCTGCAGCTGTACTGGGAGCTTGAAGTGGAGCTTCTTCTTTTGTTATTTATTCGTATCAGGTAGATCTCGTATCCTTATTCTTAGAAGAATGAGTTCTGTAAGTGAACCCTGCGAACGTTCTGTTAGAATTTCACTAAGAGATTGTCTTTCTTACTTACAGTGATTAATTTTCTTGAAAGACTGTTTTAGCAGCCCAGAATTTAAAGCAGTGCCTGTGCAGATATGCGTTAAAGATATTTTAAGCTAACTTAAATTGTACTTACACTTTAACTCTTGGCTTGGTTTGTTTGCCATAGTCCTTACATTGAATTTTCAGGCATGTTCCCCAACAAGGCAAATCTTCACACAGTTTTAAATCTTGAACAGCTCCATGGTAAGAGTTCATCCAGTCAGGAAGGGGATATGAACAGTCTGTTTGACCATACTCAGGACAGCAAACTCGGAGTCAACCTTTTGCATTGTTCAGGGGAAAATCCTAACATTAAAAGTATTGACATGATTAAATATTTGGTATGAAAGATGGAACTGTCTATGCTAACTGGCATAATAGAAACTTGTATTAAATTTTCTAGAGCCTTTTCTTTTAAACTTCATGAAGGACCTAGGTTTTAGTAATTGCCAAGTTGTAATCATGGTCCTCTGTGTGTCCATATTTAGTGTTAATGTGGCCAGAGTCCAGATGGGCGGTTTTTTCCATATTTATGAAACAAGGTGGGCTTTATTTTTGGTTTGCTTGCTTCCCTGGAAGACTTGCTAACAGAGGTGCCACAGTCATCACTAGCATTTTGGCAAGCAGAATGGCTTTTGTGGTGCTTTTTACACCTGGATTTTTCCCTCTATGTTCTGTGCAGGTCCTGGATGTTTCTTTATAGCAATTGATGCTCTTTTGTCCTTTGCACTAATGACTGGTTAAGACCAGCTGTTAGGTACTACGTGCCTGTCCGTAGGGCCAGGGCTTTTTCCTGCCAGATCATTGGAGCCCACCAGCTAGTGGTCAGCGGAGTTTCCTGCTCCTTGTTCGTGTTGCTGCTGGGGGTATAGAGGTCTTATTTTGACTCTGTAGTCCTTTGTCATGCCCTATCCTCCTTTTTCCTTTGTCCTATCTTATTTTGTAAGTTTTCCACAACACGTGCGAAGATTGCTAAGGCTGTCTGAGGCCTGGCACTTTTTCCCCTGTCTGTTTGCAACTACTTTATGATCATTTGAGTTCCTCTGTGGTCAACTTCCTATGACCTGTAATTTACTGAAGATGATACTTTTGCCTCTGGTTTCTGTGATTGATAGCAAGAACTGTGAATTTGTGCCCAGCTGGTCGGTGGTTCCTCACTTATAATTACGTGCCCAGTTTGATGTTCTTTGTCACGGCTGCTTCTGTTGGGCTGCAGAAAAATATGTGTTATGGGAAGAGAAACCATGAATCGTTATCCTATCAGTTCAATCTCTGCTGGACCCTTAGGAGTGTTTTGCAACGAGTGGCACTGCTGAGCAGAAGTGCCATCCTCTTGCTTAGATCTTTATCCATTAGTTTCTTTGACCTCTGATGCCTTTGGGGTTGTCCAGCTTGAGACGTTTGTAGCTTACATCCTCCTTTGGTACTGAATCATTTGATTTTTGATGTGGCTTGTTAGCCACAATAGTATTGCAAAATCCCTCTTCTATTTCTTTGTCATGTTAAATGCCTGCATGTCCTCCTAGCCTGCCTTTTGGTAGTGGGAACTTACTGAAAACCCTGCGGTTACCCTCATTAAAAATCACCAGACTTGTTCTGACATTTTACCACGGGTGGGCTAGGATTTTGGGCTAGTCCCCTGTTGCTGATCCCCGAGCTCTTCTCTATTGTTGCACTGTTTTCACGCGTGCATGTCAGTGGAGAGTTGGATAGTTGGCTAGCAGACATGTCCTTCTGCTTGCCTGGCGTTGAAGCATAGACGCATCTTATTACATCAGTTTTTAAATCTGCTAGGATTTTTGGCTAATCCCATTTAAACAGAGTTTTGTATACAGTATGCATTTCATCCTTCCTCTGGGACTCCGGCATCTAATTGCTTCATGCAGTCTGGATTGCTCTGAAACACGAGATATTTCTCTTTCTCTAGCACATCATCCTGGTTGAAATTTGCTTTGGTTGTCAAAGCTCCCCATCCTACACGCAAAGACACTGGAGCATGCTGACAGTCTCCCACTCTGGCAGCAGTGTCTTAGATCAGCTTGTTGGAATCTCCATAATCTATGTGTTGCTCGAGTGTCTTGGCAATAGTTTGTTTTTTTTTCTAATGGCTGATGATCAGACATTATGTTCATCTTGTGCTCTGAGAAATGACTCAAAAGAAGGCTGATTCAGAAAGCATAGCCAATAAGTCTCTCTTCTGATTGTGGGGATTTTTTTTTACCTTAGGTATCATGCAGGGCTGTTGTATGTCAGCACTAGGACTTGTGATTTTTTTCTTACTCTTTCAAAGAAGTATTCTTGCAGGCTTTGACCTTTTTACTTGCTGTATCATGAAATACTGAATGCAGCAGATGAATACCTGCAGTAGATAAGCTGGACTAGATGGGTCCTTGGGAAGTTATGTCGTCCATCCTTGACTCAAGTTACAGCTATACCTGAACCAGTTCTGGCAGGTTTAGTGGATCAGCTCTTTAAATGCTCCCGTGGTAGACACTGCACGATCTCCCTAAACAATCTGTTCCAATGCTGCATTTTTCATAGCAGAAGAAATTTTTTCATACTCTAAGATAAACATTCTTGCAACAATTGAAGACCACTATTTCCTATCCTGTTCCCAGCAGCCATGGAAGTCCATTTATGAAGTTCCCCTTTGCAGCAGCGTTTTTATTATGTTTGAATTTTATAATTTTTCCTGTCTCCTCTTATTCTGTCAGAAAACAAACCGTAAAAGAAAACTGACATATCATCATTTACTTGTTTTTCTCTGGCTTGTTCTGATTGTCTACATTTCTTGAAGGGTACTGCCCACAATGTTCACTGAAAACCAGTCTTTCAGATGAAGCTACTTTTTTAGCACTACCAAGTAAATAGAAAAAATATTTGCATGTCTCATTAGAGTCACTTTTTTCTCTACAGTTTGACATTACAGATTCGTGTTCAGGTCCTAATCCCCTTCAAACTCCAGAACGTCCACTGTAAAGCTGCTGCCCAGTGAATTCACTGTCTAGTGGCTATGTATTATTCTCAAGTATTGGATTTTATCCTTTGTGCTGAATTTCATTCCATTTTCTCAAAATGTATCAATCAACATTTTGTTCAGATCACTTTGAATTTTCTCTTGGCCCCACAGTGCCTGCAGCTTTTTACAGCTTCCAGTTGTCAGCAGATGTAACAAATGTATTCTTTGTTCATTCGGCTAAGCCACTACTGAAGTTGGTGGTTAGTGGCAAATCCTTACGGTTTTCCGTATGTATGGAAAGGAAATGTTTCATACAGTGTTAATTTTCCTCAGGGTTCATAAGAATCTGGTTTAATAAACTCAGAAATTTTTGGTAAAATAGTTGGCTTGCCTAGAAATTTCTGGATTCCCTTCATGTCCTTTGGTTTCAAGAATTTTTCAATGGCCTGTCCCTTGGTGTCCAGCAGGAATCCTGACATTAACAGTGTTAGATGTGGGAGACCTCAAGACCTCCTTGTGTTCAGCATTTCCATATGTCACATTCTGAACATATTTCCAACCTGTCCCAGTTAGGTGTTTTTGAACCCGAATTCTCACTTTAATTCTCCTTCTGCAGTAAAAATTGTCATCTGCTGTAATCCCATATAATCTGTGAGCCAGCAGTAGGGCTACACACACCCCTACAGCTGTACGTCTGGTCTGGCCTACCCTGGGGCTGACTTGCTACCTTCACGCCTGCCACGAGCGCTGATACTGCAGTGAGGTCTGTGGTCGCTTTGCTCGTGGTGATTGTGTTGCCCACATGTTGACTTCCCGAAGCTCCAGGCATGATGGAATCAGCAGTTAATGTTTCTTGTTCCACAGATTTCCTGTTGACCATCTGCTCTGCCAGTGGCTTCAGGAACATTGTGCTGAAAATCATCATCTTTAGGCATTTCTCCTAGCCCATTACTAAAGCTCGTCAAGATCACAGGGACAGTGTTGCAGCTGATTTCAGAACATGGGAGTGTACATGACAGTGTGCAGGTTCCCGTACTGTTCAGGTGCTGAGGAACTGGGAGCTTGTTGGAGATCTTCTCTGGAAGTCTCTGTCTTCAGGCACTGTCTGTACGTAGAATCAGAATGATAGAACGGTTTGGGTTGGAAGGGACCTTAAATACCGTACAGTTCCAACCCCCTGCCATGGGCAGGGACACCCTCCACTAGATGAGGTTGCTCCAAGCCTCATCCAGCCTGGCCTTGAACACTTCCAGGGATGGGGCATCCACAGCTTCTCTGGGCAACCTGTGCCAGTGCCTCCCCACCCTCTCTGGGAAGAATTTCTTCCTGATATCCAATCTAAATCCCCTCTATCAATTTAAACCCGTTACCCCTTGTCCTGTCACTACAGGCCCTTGTAAGTAGACCCTCCCCAGCTTTCTTGTAGCCCCTTCAGGTACTGGAAGGCTGCAATAAGGTCTTCCCGGAGCCTTCCCTTCTCCAGGCTGAACAAGCCCAGCTCTCCCAGCCTGTCCCCATAGCAGAGGTGCTCCAGCCCTCGGAGCATCTTCGTGGCCTCCTCTGAACTCTCCAACAGGTCCATGTCCTTCTGATGTTGGGGGCCCCAGAGCTGGATGCAGAACTGCAGGTGGGGTCTCACAAGAGCAGAGTAGAGGGGGAGAATCCCCTCCCCCGACCTGCTGGCCACGCTGCTCTGGATACAGCCCAGGATATGGTTGGCTTTCTGGGCTGCCAGTGCACACTGCTGGCTCATGTCCAGCTTTTCATCCCCCAGTACCCCCAAGTCCTTCTCCTCAGGGCTGCTCTTGATCCATTCTCTGCCCAGCCTGTCCTTGTGCTTGGGATTGCCCCGACCCAAGTGCAGGACCTTGCCCTTGGCCTTGTTGAACTCCATGAGGTTGGCAGAGGCCCAGCTCTCCAGCCTGTCCAGGTCCCTCTGGATGGCATCCCTTCCCTCCAGCATGTTGACCACACCACACAGCTTGGTGTCATCAGCAAACTTGCTGAGGGGGCACTTGATGCCATCGTCCATGTCACTGATGAAGATGTTAAATGCCAGTCCCTACACTGACACTGTTTAACATCACTATTTAACCTTGTTCCCACACTGGAAATGGTCTCTTGCTGCTGTTTCTCGATTTCTGCAGTGTACGTCTGACTCTGGAATCTGCATTTCTGTGCCATCCCCATCCTGTGTTCCTTAGCTCGATCCAGCGGATCTGTCGTGCAGCCGAGGATGCCCTTTAATATGGGGTTGCCGTTGCTACTAACAGGCCAAGTGATTTGGGTTAAGCCAAGAGGCCTCAGGACTTGCCTGGCTCTAGCCACGTCTCACGTCTTTGAGCTTCTTCAGCTCCAGTAACAGCTGCCTACAACCAGGTGATCGCTGCTTCCCTTGTTTAAGGTTTCACTGAGCTTGGTACAGTCGTGGGGAAACTCGTGTTACCGTGCATGGCTTTGTAACTGCTAATCAGTGATAGTGTGTGGTTGTTCTGTGCCGAGTGAGCTACTATGACCCTAGAATTAAAATGCAGCGTAGAGGAGTGGGGTGATAGCAGAGCTAGGAAGGTGTGGACACAGGACTGTACCAGCATTCCTGGGTCTATTAGGAACTCGCCAGTGGTAAATACATCCAGAGAATGCAACTTTGGGAGCTGGATAAGCTGTTCTTAGGGATAGCAAAGAGGAAAAAAATAATCAGGTGGGAAATACGAAGCAGGCCACGTATAGTAAATCTGACCACAACATGGAACTACAGCAAAGAGCAAGCAAGGAGTTTGTCTGACTTGCTAAATACATAAAGGCAATCCTATGTAGATTCTAGGGGGAGGAGGAAGAACCCCCCACCATCAACATGAAACTGAAGTTTGCAGTGGTTATGCAATGGGCTCTGATGGTAGCCATGAAACCTGGTCTGCAAGTGATTCTAATAAAGACCTCTCTTAGCAAACAAACTTCAGGATTTCTGACACTACAGCTTGTGGCATGAGCAAGGAGGCCACTCCGTGATGAAGTTGGTGCGTGTTTTGCAGCTGCCTCTTCAGTTAAAATTACCTGACTAACCAGAGGCAAACATCAGGAATCTTCAAAATAAAGAGGTCAGCATCTTCAGAAGAGCCTTTGCAAGCAGTAGTAACAACAACAGCTCTAAGGTTTTCCCGTAAGAACTCCTTAATTAAAATATATATCAAGACATTTTGAAATTATTCTATGAACAGTTAAGTGGCTGAGTTAATAATAAAATCACACATTTGTTATAACATTTTTGGGAGAATATGAAGTTTCCGGTTTGTTACGGCAATGCTACTGCAATTGTAACAATGAAGTACCTATAGCCATGTCCCTATAGCTTAGTGCATCACAGAACTGGGGAAAAACTGTGTGTTATTGTAACAATTCAGAGAAATTGAATTCAATCCTTAAAGGCACAATGCATCAGTCGAAGGAAAAACAGAAGCAATCCCAGACTAAGAAACTAAGGCCCGATGACTCAGGAATTTTCACCTGAATGCGACATGTCATACGAGCACAGCGTGAGCTCTGGAAGAAGAGGAAACAGGTCATGATAAATAATAGGGCACGGGGATGAGTGGGAGGTGACCGGTGGAATGCTGCAGGAATAGGGAGTTTATGTCCGGTTTTGTGTAACATCATTTAAACTACCCCCTTCGAGATCATTAAACAGGATGTTAATGAAATTAACAGATGATGCAGTTGAATACTGCAAACAGCGTTGAAAAAAGAGAAGCAGGAAATAACAAGGAGTCACCCTGACAAATGCAAGATAATACATCTGGAAAACAATAATTCAAAATGCAGATTACTTTTTCGTCTCTGGGGGGATGACTCCTGGCTACACGGGAGTTGGTGGATGGCAGTTTGTGTTTCTGTGCTTTCTCTGACAAACCAAACAAAAACCATGCCCGTGTAGCTTTTGCCAAGAGGATTGCTCCTCACTGAGCAGCTTGAGTGCGAGCCGGAGTGGGAACGTGGCACGTTCTGCCTCGCGGCCACTGAGGAGTACAAAAGTGGTTGGGATGGGTTTCGACTGAAAATTGGCTTAGTAAATACAGCGTAGAGGGGTCTCCCCGCGATGTCACATGTACTGCCAGTTAAACGGGCTCCTTCCTTTTTGCAGTCTTGCAAATTTAGCTGGCTCTCTGACAGGCAAACCTTTGTCTCCTATCAGCTTTAAAAATCTGCTTTCTCGCTCCTGCTTGTAATCCTACAGTTTTCAAGGGCAGTTGCAGGAAGATAGGAGACTTTTCTCTCTCTAGTTTGAAAATTTTCACATTTCAGAAAGCGTTTCTGCTGACTTCTTCCCAGTCATACTGTTCTCATGCCTCCTGATTGTTGCGTTGTTGGGAGAGACATTTTTCCCTTGTAAAATCAAACCTCAAACAATCTGGGGGTTTATTTTCACTCCCTGATCTTCCTCCCCACCCACCCCCCTGGCCATGTGAACTGTATACAGAGATTTCAAGGAAATGTATGTCAAGGAAATACTATAATGAAAAAATAATCCTGATATTGGACTCACCAGCCCATTATAAATTTGCCATATGTAGAAAGGTAGAAAATACTTCCTGGTTTGTTAATTTACTAAACAGCCCATGCTTAACTTCTGGCTCCGTGATCCTTGCAAAGTTTGTTGTCTGGACGGTGCACGCACAGCAGGCTCCTGATCCACAGGAGGCTCTTCCTCAACCTGCAGTGACACCACTGCGGGCGACTGCCACAAGGCAGGTTGTCCTTGAGTGCTGAGGGTTGCCTCGAAAGGTATTCTGAAAGAAGTGGTGTGTGTTACACTGGCAAAAAATATATGACAAAACTTGATGGTTCAGACCATAATCTTCTTGTAGATTGACAGGTCACGTGCATCAGTGACTGAGATCAGCTTTGTCTCTGACAACCATTGGTATACACGTAAGTGTACGTATATTGTTTCTTCTATTGATGGGGACTTGCTGTGCAGGGAATTATGCTCAAGAAGTAACATGCTACATATGTCAAGTGGTGCAGTAACTGTGTGGATGAGCAATTACCTTGGGGGATATTTACCTTAATTCAGGCGAAATGCAGAGGACCAGAGAAACTGAAGCTGGATGCGTATCAGTGAGAGGCATAGCCAGTGAACGAACAAGTGGAAGAATCTCCTGTATTTTAATCTTAGAGACGTGAGTCTTTTTTAGGAATCTTCTCCAGGAGTGGTGGGGCTGGCAGATGGGCACTCCAGGCCAGTTCTAGGATGAACATGAGGGATGAAGGTGATGTACACCCATGCACCACAGCACACAGTCATAAAAAAATGAATGCATCAGCTTTCAAAGGTTCCATAATATTTTCCAAAATCATTGTAAAATCATCCTGTAATGCAGGAAAGATTACAGAAGAAGTTTCCATGAAGAGGACAGCTATCACAGTCCCAAATGCAGCAAGAGATTTTTGTTGTTCACAAGGTGATAAACTTTTTGGTTGAGGCTGTATAAAATGTCCATTTGTAGAATTCTTTTGTTAATTTTTACTAGCTTTTAACTCATGTTTACCCTAAAAAAATAAATGGGAAGCTTTGGTTCTGGAAATAAGTATCACAGTGGTATATATTCTTTCTGTTTCTTTTAACCACTTGTTTTACTGTCCAGCATACTGTCCTACTCCAGCGTACAACAGCGTTTGAACAGTTCTGTAAGGGAAGTTGGTTTTTTTCTGGGCGTGGGGGTAGGCATAAGTAACTTCATCAAATCCTAGAGGGTATCCCTGATTCCCACCTTCCCTTTTTGCTGTGCTACAAGAATCCTTGCTCAAATTCAGGTTCAGTTAGGTGCCTCTCACACTTACCATCAGAGATGGTATCATCTAAGAATCTAAATGGTAAAGACAACCATTACTGCAGGATTGAAGAAACAGGAATAGAGGATGAGGAGGGTTAAGCAGATTAGTTGCAGATCTAGAAATATCATTATTTCAGTGTCCCTTTGGTGATCTTTACCAGTATCTCTCTGCTGTGGCAAGTCTGTAAGACACCTTTTAGAAGTCGGGAGACACTCTCACCTTGTGGTTGTAACCTAACCTTGTGGGTTGATGCCTGAACCTGAGTTAGGCACAGAGCTGCGCAACTGCATCAGCAGCCAGTTGGCCGTCAGGAGAACCTGGATCCTTCAGGTTGCGGGCATGTCACACTGGCAGTTCAGGTTGAAATGGCTCCTTTGGACATGCACCCTGGCAGACACGTCTCTTCGTTCTGCGTTGTACTTGCCTGCCATCGCTCTGCTCGGCTGAGGAACGTTGCGCTTCCCTCAGGAAAGGCTGGCTCTCCGTGTCCCAGGCTCGGCATTGATGTTTATTACTGAATCATTTCTGTGCTGCTTGGGAGCCAGGTTTTTTTTAATTGAAAGCGATTGGAATCTCAAACATAGAGCCCTCTGCCTGCAGGAATGAATGCAGGGGTTGTAATCTGACAGTCCTGGGCAGAATCAAACCTTGTTATTTCACTTATGCTGTTTATAAATGCCTAGACAGATAGACAGGACCCCAGTGGGACAGCTAGACTGGCTTCCCTGTCCCAAGGCACGATCAGCATTGCTGTTTGCTTCGCTCAGCATTCCTGTGCGGTTGGGCTTTGGTTTCATTTTTAATCTCTCTATTAAATGTGATTTTTTTACAGGGAATTTTACAGCCAGTCTTTACCACATGGAGAATTTTTATTGTTAATTACCACAGTATCATCAGACATGGAGTAGATGCTGGAGAGGGGAAAGCTGTGTACAGCTAACTGCCCTCTGTGGCACAAACATTCAGCTCCCAACATTAACGTGATTTGCTTGACTCCTACTAACACCACAATCAAAAATATTGTGCCAGTAGCGCAGGGAGAACCGGAGTTCAAGAGCCAGCACCTCTGCTAATGGAAATGAGCACTAAGGAGCCGCTGTTACTTAATCCAGCAGAGGATGTTGCCTTGGGCTTTAGCATGGTTGTTTTTCCAGAAATTGTCACAAAGACGCTAGTTTTGTTTTAACTAGACAGAAAGCTGAGCCAGAGCTCTGTCTGCAGATCGTAGTGCTGCAAAGTGGAAGAAGTGAGCCTGTGCCAGCACAATGTGAGCATATCTCCGAGGTGAGCTAGTTGATTACACAAGGGACCAGGACCAGCTGCCAGCTCTCCCGGCTGGAGAACCGCTCTGGGCAGCAGTGAGGGAGAGTGTGCCGAGAAAGAAAGTCAAATGTCCAGTGCGGGGATGGGGGGGATTAGCAGAACTGTGGTTTTGGGGATCATAACATAGGAGTCAGCTTTCACATGTAATCTCCTTCTGCATGTTCCACAATGAAGCGCCTTGGTAAGAGCACTGTAGATAATGTATCTTTTCTGTAATTGCAAAGGAATCGGTCAACCTCTTTTCAACGTTTCTACGGGCACAGGAAATTCTGCGCAATTAGCCATTAGAACTTCCAAGATATAGCGTGTTAAGTCATTTAGATGAAAACCACCATAGAATTAGGGAGTTTTTTAAAGCTATGACCATCATTCCTAGAGCATAGTTATGTAAAAATATCAGACAAAAAAATGAAGAAAGGTAAATTGGATCAAATAGGACCACGGCATTGGTTCTGTACGTGGTGTGAACTGTGGAGCCTGTACGTGCAGTGTGTGTAATATGCAACTTACCTGGAAGGCGTGCACAGCACCTGGGTGCAAATTGCGCATGGGACATCTGCAGTGAAAGCCCTGCTTTCTTACCTCTTTTCCAAAGTATATCATCCATCTGAGGGGTTTCCAGCGCTACCACTAGCACGTCTAAGCTACCACATTTAATGTGCATCTGGAGTTTGTACCTATAAATGGCATCAAATATGCACATGTCTGCTGTTAATTGATTGCAGGAAATAGGGCTTGCAGATGCTGCTGTTGTAGCACGTAGCTAAAAGAAGTCCTTCCCCAAAAATATTGCTGGTTTAAAAAGTTTTCATAGATATTTTGTAAAACTGCAAGAAACAGCTACCTTTAGCAAACCAGGTGCCTTTACCTAAGCATGTGTGTGCCTGGTGCTTGAATTAAGGCTGGCATCCCCTTACAGTTTTCTAAGGGCAGTTCTCATTGACAGCCACTATAAAATCCCGATGTCCTGTGCCATGTTTTAGTGCCATGAGCACCGTTACAACTGTTACGACCAGCTAATGATGTGTCAAGGTGACTAGAAACAGCAGAAGCCTTGAACATGTCTTGAAGAGAGTGTTTGCTTAATGAAAAATCACACCTTGAGATCTGTGTAAGGAAATAATTTTAAATCAGGAAAATAAAATAATCTTGGAAAAACCATAAAGCATCTGGATATTAGACAGCTATTCAGAGCTCATAATACACTGTGGTACTGTATGTGGCTCACTCAGTAGCTAAAATTAGGTGATTATGTAAGGAGACCACAGCGTACATCTGAATAGCTACTGTATTGGGTTAATGATGTCACTCATCTTTATTGAGTCTTTAGCTATTCTATGGCTTGGCCGGTGGGCAGCGTGAATTCAGGAGTCATGAAATCATAGCCAAGTTAAACTTCAGTGAAGTAAACACAACAGAGCTTTTACAAGGGAAAGCAAAACAGCTCCCAACCTAAGGTCTCCTGTCATGACTCCCAGGTGACGTTGCCACCAGCTGTTATTCCCTGCATGTTTAAAGCTGTGTTTATGGCTTTTAAACCAATGACAATAGAAATGCTATGGTGAATATATCAGTTTGTGCTTGGTTTGGAGAGATCAGGTGAGCTATCGATTGTAGCATTTTGGTTGTTGACTATGCAATTCATTATGTTTGCACTGAGGTCCCATCACTAAGACAACTTGTGAACTCTGTACTGTATACACTGTTGACGTGTATAAATAAATATATGTATGCCAAAGGTAAGGAGATAATTAAGTTTTATCCACACATAGTGATAGGACTTCGTTTTCACACCAGATACAGTCCAAATCCAAATCAAATGTCCTACCATATTTGCCATAAAAGTGGTTAATTTGCTTACTTGTGTGCCATGTGGTTGCTTTGTCACACGGCAGTGGTATATATGCCATACATTTCTCCACCTGGTTGCTGAGACTTTTTCTGAATAGTTGCCAATTTTATATCAAAGAAGACTGGGGATAACCATCAAGTACAGGTGTGGGTGCAGAGACAGCCAAGTTGGTTTCCTCAAACTTTGTGTGGCTCAGCAGCTCTGAGCGTATCAGCAGTTCCTTGCTTTCATGGCTCAGGTACCTTCATCTGGAATATCCCTGTTTAGATGAGCTCTGGGGCTTCCCCCTAAGGTTTCTCCATGTTTTTTCTCTCCAGTGGCCTCGAGTGCTGGTGCCGCAGGCCCTGGCAGAAAAAAGCTCTGCAAGGAAGAAACCTGGAAGTAAATAAAAGTCTGTTTCTTTCTCAGAAGGTGCCCAGACCTGCAGAGTATCAGGGCTTTAATATGTCAGCAGGTCCATGCTGGGAGCAGGGCATTGATGATGGCTGCGGTTTGTAGCCCTGACCGTGCATGTGGTGGCCACGGGCTAGAGCTCTGACTGTCCAGAGCACAAAGCAAAGGCTGCATTTGGAAGCTTGCTCTTTTCCTATATGTCTACTCCCTTCTTTGAAGTAACGTTCCCACGCGTTTCCTCTCAGGGGTCCCCTGGGCCCCCACACTCTCTTCTCCCTCCCTTCTTTTTTAATCCGGAAAGCTGCCTGCTTTGGGAAAGTTTGCCTGGGATTGCACTGTACCCATTTGTTTGCAATGAATGAGAAGCATTTTTCATTTTCTCTGAATTATTGTTGCCAGATACCATGTGTACACATGTTGCAGGCCATCTTGCAGAGGGAGCTGGCAAATCTGCAAAGCTGATGCGCACAGCTTCAGCAACTGAAACGGGTTCTTCTCAGCCAGACCCCTGCTGAGGTCAGGAAACACACATTTATTGCTTTCTCTAAGATTTCAAACAGAGGGTTTTCTTCAGCTGGATTGAAATAGTGGTTTTGCAGCCTGGCCTCCCAGCTCCAACCACCTTTCTGCTTTCTCACTGCGCTCTCATCCATCCCGTTTGCTGAGCAGTTTTGGCAATTCTTGGCAGCACAGGCAGCCTGTAGCAAGAGTTAGGCTTTGGGGAACACTTAGATGAGATTAAAACCAGGCAATTCAGTGCAGTATTAGGAGTCTCTTTTCAACCGCTTTTGCTCCTTTTAAACTGATGATGTGAAAGGTGTTGCTGTCTTTCGTTGTCTTCAGCAGGATGCTCCCGTAGTGGTTAGTTATCAGAAAGGAGTGGCTTTCTTCTGCTTTGTTTTTTGCTTCAACATGACCCAGAAAGTGTGAACTAGTATGTCTTGATTAGCATCCCATCAGTCAGCTGATCCCAGGACTTGTCAGGGTGGACACAACCTACTTGCAGGACAGCACTGGATGTGAAGTTCCAGGAGCAGGTAGCTAAGGATTTCTTTCTAAACCTGGTGGGATATTTCACCTCTGCAGTGCCAGAGGGCTTTGTTTCAGCTTTGCCGTGTAGCCTGATGTGCTGTGTGAGATCCACAGGGGAGGTGAGCTGAGCTCCCTGTACTGCTTGCCATGGGAAGCGCTGCCTGAGTGGATGAGTTATCACAAAAGGTTTCCATTTTGCTGATCTGTCTTCTGACAGAGAAACAAACTGCTGTGTTTGGAGAAGCATAGGAAAAACAGTCTATCTTTACTGTTCTTCTTAAAATATTTATACATGGAAATACATGAAAGTCCAAGAAGCAACTTATTTGCTTTGTTCCCCTAGCTGAACAGTTGTCTGTGTGAATCCCCGCACATCTGAACAAGCCTGGTAACTGCTGAGGCAACAGCTCTACCCCCGATCCTTCTGTGTTATTCCTTGGACAAGGCTCAGAGAGCTCGCTTTAACTTGGTCGGCCCTGAAGTCAGGCAGTTGGACCAGATGACCGTTGTAGGTCCCTTCGAACAGAACTGCTCTATTCTGAGACTTCATATGGACACAGAGAGCCCCACAGCGTCGGTAAATCCTGCGCACAACGGAGGACACTACGCATTTACATACCACCAGTTTGCAGCGTCGTGCCTTGGTAGTAGAATTCTTTTGGATGTGATTGTGGGCGAACGTTTGCATTTCTCCAGTGCATTGGCCTTGCTGCCCGTGGTCACAGTGCCTGTGCTCAGGGAGGGTGGCAGCGGCCGGGTGCGGAGAGCAGCAGCCTGGAGCTGTGGACCACGGTGCACGCGGCTTCTGCATCTGTCCTACTCAGCAGAGCAGGAAAGGGATTTTCCAGGGGGCCTCCTGAGGAAAGGCAAAATCAGTGCACACGGTGAGTTCTCACTGCTGCTTGCGGCTCTTGGATGGGGATGGCTGTAAAGATCAAGACATCAGCTGGGCCATTTCTAGCATGTGAGAAATTATTGAGCCAAAGCACTAAAAAGTGAAAAAGAGGCCCTGTTTTAAAAATATGCTATTTCTTGGGAAAAAAACAGCCATAAATGTCATCAACAGGCTGGAGAAAAGAAAGGCAATAGTACCAAATGATGAGTGGGACTAGGGGGGATGTATGTTACAGAAAGCAGGTCTCTCTCACAAGGAACAACACTTGACAGTTTGAGAAGAGCTGACAATAAAATACATGATTAAATGAGCACCAGAGAGCAGACTGAGCCATAAAACTATACATTTAGTGGCTGTCCCAGCTAAGCCATACGAGTATTTATTGAGTTATAATGCTGGAAGAGGTGAATAAACATGACTGAGACCATGCTGGCTCAAAGGGATTACCTTTGTTTTTAAGAGAAGCTTTACCATATTTGCTCAAAAATCTTCACACAGGGTAACTTTAAAGTACACTTCTGAGTCTGTAGTTAGTGTCAAAGAAGATAGAGGAGATTTATGGTTTATCATGAGATGGGTAAATTAAACCAATATATGAAACTTTTAATGAACTTTCGTGCCCTAAATACAATAGCACTGCTGTGGCCTGTGACATGACACTTCTGTTTTCCATTTATCCTAGAGGCGGTGGGGCTGGGGAAACAGTCTGTTGCGCAAAAAAGCATGTCATATGGGGAAATTTCACCTATGCCATGTAGGAAAAATTTATGAAATTTGTTTACATCAAATATGGCCAATATTACATCTATTCTAAAAGACTAGACAAAGATTTAAAGGGATCTAAAACCATCTCCCCAGAGCAGCTAGCCAAAGAGATATCATGACGCAGAGCTGCTCCGTCGGTTCATACTAGCACACAATACACAGACTCACTCACAGACAATTATAAACTTCAGTCAACTGCTGAGACTCACTTTCATTGTGCTATAATAGTCACATATTACTGACACAAAGAAATCAGCCCAAGATGTTACCAAGACTTTCTTAATAGTTTAATGGAAGACATTCCAAGGTTTTGGCAAACTTAATTTAACTATTCCAATTTCTGTTCCACCTGTTGCCAGAATCAGGACAGGTTTCAGTATTCCTTGCAAAAAGGCCTTGTTATCACTGACTTGCTCTGGGTTTTTAAATGGGATTCCCACTTGTAGCTGAAATGAAAGTGGATATCTTTGATAGGAAAAATTTGCTGTTAGCAGAATGGACCTCCTGGATAAACACCAGAAAAAAACACTGCAGGCCTTTTTCCAGCTCCTCCCAAACATCTGCCTCATATGTCATCTTCATTTCTTCATCGTGGTAGGCACCTGGTCCATGTGAGAGCCACAGAAACTTCCTCTTTTCGATACATTTTTGCATTTACCCACTTGTATCCCAGCCTGACAGAAACATTTTCCACTTACCATCACAGCTCGGGTTTGGTTCTCCCTGAACTCCTTGTTTGCATCAGCACTTGGTCACTGCTGCTTGTCCCTGAGTTACTGCCCTACCCCTTCGTCCGGTAATTACTGTTTTCAAGAAGTGCCAAGTCATTGTCTATGGTTCTTTTTGATCTAAGGCAGCCCTCTGGCAGCCCCAGAAGACCAGATCCCTTTAATAAACTTTCTGTCAGCAACGAGACACAAGAGTTTTTTCCTAAGTTGGGTGAGTGCATGAAACCTGCAGACTTGGGGTCTCCATGCCTTGACAGCTCTGGGAGGTGGGTATGTATTGGTACCACAGAGTGGCCCAGCCATGGGACAATGCCTTCAGGCTCCACAGTGACTGCACAGAATGGTTTCACATCAGTAGAATGAAATCTTATTTTGGCTGCCACAGGCTGTCTTGTCTAGACCGACACAACTGGAGTTAGTCAGGTTCAGACCTGATGTTTGGCAAAAAGTTCAGCATTAAACAAAGGGGATTCCCAAAAGGGTGCAACACAGTGCCTCCAAACTCTGATCACTTTCCCATCCAGCACCTGAAGGGAATGATTGGAAACAGATTGGGAAACAACAGAAGATACCAGTGTGCCTCTGTGCAAAGCCAGGACTTGCTCCCATCCAGCATCATGACGGGAGCTTCTTCCCCTCAGGAGGAATGTGGTCTGATTGGAAGAGAGAGAGAGACGACACAGACGATGAGAGATATGAGGGTTCCTCAGATTGGAGAGACCCACGTGGCAACTCATCAGGACACAGGAATGAGTGTGCAATCAATTAATTGGCCGTTTAGTGACAGCAGAGAAGCACTTGCACAGAACTGGATTGCCCCAGAGCGCTGGGGAACCTGAAGGAATAAATTCACAGAGGAGGATGCTGGGTGCCTTCCCAGGAAGACAGACCTGCCAAGGGCTGTTGGGCACTGATAAAACTCAGAAAGTCTGTGAACTGCAAATATTGGAGCTGGGTTGGGGTTTCCAGGGAAAATACCACTCCCAATTTGCCTTTCTATTCTGCTCTTTCCTTTCCCAGGTGAGGGCCACCACCAGAGATGGGATGCAGGGAGATCTTCATCCTTGCCTTGGCTGTGCAGCCACTCTCACCCTCAGATGACCTGCCTATCCTGCAGGAAAGGAGTCTATCTTTCAGATTCAGAGTTATCCAAAGTTGATCTCTAAGCTGTGGGGTTTTTTTTAAGGAGTTTTTTCATCTCCAGATTAAACAGCTTTTAAGAATAATACCAGTTGGTAACAAGGCGTACCTGTTGACCCCTGTTTGTATCTGAGGGGAATTATTTTCACCAGAAATAAGGGAATACTTGGACATGTATACAACATCTGTGATGTCAGAGATTGATGTGGGAGTGATAAGACAGTCAAGGAAGAGAAAGCTGTGGGAGAACACCAGTGGAGAGGGAGGAATCCCACAACACATGAAATAAGTAAGAGAAACTTGAAACAGAAGGAGTAGGAGGATTGTACAGGGATCCAGCCTTTGTATTTGTGTGTGAATATTGCCAAGAAAATCAACAGCTTTGACATAATTATTTACTTTCCTGTGGAACTGCAGTAACTCCATGATGGTCAGTGGAGAAGCTCTTTGGTGGTTGGTGGCTTTAGACCTACTAGGACTGCCTGGGGATAAGGTGTGCAGCCCTGCGCCAGGGACTGGTGTTTGTATCTTCCCTGGCGTGACGGAGAAGGGAGTGCTCCTCATCCAGTGTGCAGGCAGACAGGAAACCAAAGGTTTAGGGCAGTGGGAGGAAAGCTGCGCCTGAGGCCCAGAGCTGGGACTGCTGTCAGAATCTAGAGAAGCTGCCCACAGAAGTTCAGCACTGCAGGTAATTACAGCAGCCCTCTGCAGCCTTCAAAAGCCCATCACGTTCTTTGCTATTTCTTCAGCTGCAAAGTGGAAAGTTTTACACACTTGTGAGTGACCTTTTTGGGGAAAAGTGAACGAAATGCCACAGTTTTGAAGTGAAAAAGCCATTGGTGAGTGAAGATGTTTCGGTACTGACCTCGAGCACTGGCACTCAGTGCCTGCCCAAGGAAACTTCCTGGCATCTGTCTGGGCTGAGCACCGTGTTTCCCTCGCTGGCTGCTGCTGTGGATGGTCTGAAAGCCACTGGGATTAATACTGCTGGAATATATGGTTTGTTTAGCTACTTTTTATTGACCTGTGAATATACCTACTGTATAATTTATTGTAACATTAGTAGTTCAGTCCTGTGATGTTCGCTATAGAAAATCTTCACTTTGAGGCAGTGGGAAATTTTGCTAGGGTGAGGAGTGCAGGCCTGGCCTCTACTTTGCCTTTTTTCTTTTCCATTGCAACACAATTAACCTTTTCATTAGAAGAGCTCTGTTCCAAATAAGCAAACTTCTCAATGTGTATTACTGAGCCATTCCAAGCTGTCTCTTGCTTTGGAACAAAACATCTTTGTTCCAGCCATGCATGACATTTGAAGACCTATTTATACAATGTGTCAGCTCCATTTGTTTTCTTCATCCTGATATTTTCCGCTGTATTTTTGGTGAGCCATCCAGATTGCAAGGAGCGAGGCTGCTACTGGTTTCCTTCCGTACTGTTCCAGACTGAGGCACTGGCTGCCTTTGGCCTCTCTCCCCTTTTGTGGGCAGAGGTGAAACAACCCAAAATCAAACAGAGTTTTGACTGCTTCATCTTCTCTGCGCTGAGCCCAGTGCCACCAGTCAGCCAAGGGATGGAGCGCGTGGAGAGCTTGCAGAAGGACCTGGTATTACAATTTCTCTATTGATGCCCTGCCTGGGGCTGACACTGCCTGTGGGATGTACATGGTTGCCATCCCTTCTGCTGGAGGGTCTCTCTGAGGGCCAGACTTCCAAGTTGCATCATTAAATATGCCCTCTCCTGCAAAACACCTGCTTTTTTCTTAGACATCCATAATTTGTCCCAAATTAGTCTCTAAGCAGCCTTTCTTATGTGAGAGCAGAACATTAACTGATGCAACAAAACCTAATGTAAAATTAAAAAGAAAAATCCTTGTCAAGACATCACGTGATGAAACTTAACATCCTCCTGATTTTAGTATTAGGAAAGTGTAAATAATTATGGGGTTTGATCCCTTGTAATAATTTACTTGGGACACATCATCTCTTTCCAGAAGAAACCCAGGGAAATGCTGCCCCTGCTACTCAAGCAGCGACGTAATGTCTGTCCCAGCGCTGGCACTACCTGGTGACAAATGAAAGCTTAAGTCCTTTTTGAAATCTTTTCCACAACCTGCCAGCTGAAGGTTTCAAGCTGCTTTAACATGTGCAGGATGCCAGGGAAATACTGCAAGCTTAGCTTTAAACAGAAACAGAGTGTGAAGGTGCCAGCCCAGCAGTGATGAGCCTGGCGTTGCAATGGCAAAACCCTATCTGCTCTCTCCAATATAATCCTCACCAGGAAGTTTGGGGAAGGAGGGTCAAGCAGCACTATTGCAAGCAAACCTGTTCCGTCCAGCTACTAGGTGGCCCACTCGAAGTCTTTGATAAGGCCAAGCAAGACTTCAGCGCTGGCGTTGTGCTTCCTCATCCATGTAAGAGATGGAAGGTTTGGGCTCTGAGATCAGACATTAATCTTCAGAGCACCTCGGAGCTGTTTTATGTAGACACTCTCTCCAGCTCTTTGGAAAGTGCACAATCTCTGTCGAACGTGACACTGCAGGTAATTTTCACGCCAAACTTATTATGTGCCATACTCAGCCAGACTGCAATTGGCAGCCTGTGCATGGTGGCTTCTGCTGCAAGGAGCGGAGGCGATGGCGTGCGAGGAGGAATACCTTCAATACAGTGTGCTTCGAAAGCAGTTCTTGTGAGCCTGGCTTTGCATTCAGCAGCTGGGCTAGAGCTGCGTGCATGGGCTCGCTCAGCACAAATGGAACCACGTCATACATATGCTGTACATTAAGAGTGTTTGATCTCCTGCTCACTGCTCAGATGCTCCCTCTTACTCTCTGTAGCAGTTTCGAGGAGCACAGAGTCCAGTGGCAAAACCTCTGTCTGCATGCATTTGCTGTCTCCGTGATGGTTAAATGCATCACTTGACACAAAACAGTTAAGAAAATGCTGCTGGCCACAGACACAGGACCTGCCCTCATCTTTTCCGTGATGGTGGCGGAAATAAAATTCCTCAAGTTGTATTTTAGTATTTAAAGACTAAGGGAAAGGACAGCCAAAGTGGATGGAATTGTGTCCAGCTGATGCAATGCCTGGGTTAGCAAAGCAAAATGCAAATCTCCTCCAAGTGCAAGAATTGTGGCCAGGCATTGTCAAGGCCACCACAAAGCCAGTGCATGCCTGGATGGGCAAGGGACAGCTTGGGTAACACCAGGCTCCAAGCCTGGTTGATTACCGTGTCACTGCTTACCATGCATTTTTGAGTCATTTATTGCAGTGGCCATTAATGTTATGTTCTGCTAAGAAGCTACACACATCTCTGATCTACATTAAAGATGCTGCTGAGATTGGGAGGGGAAGCTCCACTGTGTAGAGGGCTTGCTGGCTCTTCAGCATTACCCCCCCCAGATTGGGAACCAGGCAATACAGTCAGTTGGAAGTGGTACAATGGGGAAGAAGTACAAGCAGCAACCTGGTAACAATAGAAATGAGTTTTATTTTGTAAAAAGTTATAAAATGAATATTGTACAAAAATAAAGTCTGTAGAGAACTTTGGTTGATTAACACAAATGACTGAGACATAAATTGCAGGTGAAGTAAAAAACTCCAGAGAAGCACACTCCTGTCTTTAGTAAGGTTTAAAAAAAAAAATCACAAACTTTACCCTTTTGTATTCTGAACATAGTGATTTGCTGTGGTTTCAGCCTCTTCAAGCTGCACAGAAAATGCTTTGGAGTAAGTTTCAGCAAATGGGGCAAGTGAAAGCCCACCTCTGAGCGCTGTGTCCGGTCAACTGCCCAGCAGTGCAGGTTACCCTCAGCTTAGCAGGCTTTTGCTGCTCAAATCATGCTGATGCTGGCGGTGGTATCAGCTGTACCACCCCTGCCCAGCACGGAGGGTAAAGTATCCCCATGGCAGTGCAAGAACAGACCCCCAAGGTGGGCTGTGCGGCTACCCTCCATCTGCCCAGGAAAGCAGCGAAGGTCGAGGCTGAATTACATTTCATACACCTGATACATCTTTCTATGCCTGTTCTGGACTTTTTTGACCTCTAGACCTTTCTTCTGTGGTGCCCCGAGGGGCCCAGAACAAAATGAGTATGGAAAGCCATCGCACGCATGAGATAAAAGGTCAGACCATCATTTTTTTTGGTTTTCAGTAGGTATTTTTTTTCTTACTGTTGTTTTTGTGGGAGTTGATGCTTCACTGGTTGTCAGGTATGTCTACTGACCTACACTGCCGCTCCCTTGGGAAAAAAGTCTCCAGAATGAGAGCCTACATTAGCAGTCAGGTATCAACACCTTTGCTGTACAACCTCCCTCATCGTAAGGAAACTCAGACTGTTCTGCTGTGTGGGTACGACCCTGTGATCTTTCAGCAAATTATACAAAACACTTTGGTTATTTAAAACAATTGTTTACCTGCAGGCTACGTTAAATCCAGGGATAACTAGTAAGAGGGATTTAACCTCTTCTATATGGAAATACGGAAGGAAAAGCTTAAATAAATATAACAAGAAAATACAAGGCTAAACGTGATTATTTTCCACTTGTCAATAGTTATATGAGGTCAGTTGCCAAAAAAGTGTGAGGAAAAAAGTGTGGCTACATTAAAAATATGATTAGAGTTAGTTTTTCTAACAAACTGCTAACGTTGAGCCAAGTCCTGTGACCCTCACTCGTCCAGAGCCACTGCTGCTCCTGCGCATGTATGACTGTAGTAATTTTCAAAAGTATTAGTGAACAGGAGGAAGGGCTGCAGGCTTCAGCACTACATTTTGTGAACATAATCAGGATTTTGTTTAAAAGAAAAAAAAAGGTAAAGTAAGTGATTTTTTGCATTCAAGTTAACATTTTCAATCAAAAGCATGGACCGTTGTTCCCAACTTCATTGTCTCTCTGTATCCTCCAAGCACCTTCTACTTTGGCACCTTTGAAAAGAAACTTCAATAAATAAGGAAAGGAGACTCATTACTGAACTGTAATAAATAACAATAACTTAATCTCAATAAATATCTTCTGTATATTTATGTCTCTGAACGGATGCATTGCATCAAGTAGTCTCTGCTCACTCACAATGACCAAATAGAAACGTAGTTACGCAAGTGACGTTAGTCCTTTGTAAACTAAAAGAAACACGTTTTGTGTAGGCCAGGCTTGTTATTTCTCTTACTATACTAGAAAGAAGTGCTTAAAAACTCAACTTGTTTCCGTAGGTAGCAGAAGAATGAAATCCTTCACGTGCTCTGAAGAAACACGAGTCTGAAATAACTAAACTTAATCAGTAAGTGGAACTGTTTTGTTTCGTACTGATGCTGGCCCTACTGAACTTGAGCCTGGGAGTTTTGGTATTTGCCTGATACCATCTCACTTAGGAGGTTAATCTTATTATAGCTTAGAAGTTGTCCTAAATGCTTAGGAACCGCCCTTCAATGAGCAGTAGCACAGTGTGTCTTTCGGTAAAGCTGAGGGCGCAGGGGATGAGTAAGGTACTCCTAAGCTACTTCTCAGCTAAGCTTCCTGGCACAGATGATATAGCTACAACACAGTGTGCTCTGGCAGGGTTGTGTTTTTAAGAACATTCCTCATGGATCCAAGTCTCATCGATTGTGGACTGTGTCAAATGGGAAAGGGAGCGCGCACGCCACCCAGCCGTCACCATCTCCTCCTGAGCTTTTTTTCACTTCCCCGTAGAATGTCAAAAGTCTCCATCCTCCTACGCCGCCTCGTGCCCCTCCCTGGGCTCTCATGACCCCTTGTTCTGCCTTCTTGGTCCTCTTTTCTCCGCTCTGAGCAGACGCATCCCCAGGAACCTTGGTCCCTCTCTTTGCATCGTAGCAGGAATGCAAAACTGGCGCCGCCTCTGGCGTGCAACCCTTAGACGCATCCACACCTTTTTGCGGAATGTTTTTTCAGTATGTGGTAAACCAGGTTATCGTCCAAAAAGGACAGGTCATCATCAAAGGCTGTGGGTCTGCAACAAGCTTGCCTCACTTTGTCAGTGACTAGTTTTTTCTTTCTGGTTAAGTTTTTTAAAATTTTGTCGTAAGTGGTCTCGGCTGCATCACAAGATCCACTGCAGTATCGGAAAATTAGCTCTTCTTTGGTTTCGTATCCCAAATCCAAGTCAGTCACATTTAAATGTATTTCTGTTAAGACACATCCCCTATTTTTCCCCTTTTGATTCCTCCTTCCCTTTTTGTTGGAATTCTCTATGTTTGTGGCTGCGTTTTGCCGGTTTCTCTCCCGCCTAGCAAAAATTGGAGTCTGTTTATCCGGCGATCTCCTCAGTCTTTTAATGGTGGCTTGAATAAAGTCCACTACCTCATCAAACTGATCTGGATAATCCTCTGGCATATTAGCTGTTTGGGAAAGAGAGAAAAGGCTTTGTCATTACGATCTTCCATTTGTGGTTCAAAAACTCAGACACATGCAAGCTGCTCTGCCTGCCACTTCAGAGCGCACGCCCAGGACCCTCAGAAATCAGGGAGAATTTGGAACGGTTTAGATCATCATAGAAACTCATTTGGGGAGTGAGATATGCATGTATCTAGTGAGATATGTATGTATCTCTGTAGGAGTCTGCTGATGCTTGGTAGCACTCCAGCGCATCTTTCAATACTGAATGAGCCCTGTCAAAATCGAGGCAATGGTATACATATTAATTAATGGGTGGATGAAGCTACTGTAGAGAAGTTAGAGAGGCTCTTTCCAGCAAAGCAGCAAAACAACCATCCTCTTTAAAGAGGCTTCTTTAAAGCAGTTTTGTGATTATATTTGTTAATTGTTGTCTTTTCACACCAGCAGCGGTTAGTATTGCCAAAGCCACCTATTGGTAAGGTTTATGGGGAGGACAGAAAGAGGAATTTCCTGGGGTACCAGGCAGACCTATTATTCTTGGCTGAATGCCTGCTTTTTTTTTTTTCCAGGGGATAATTATTATCAGAGCTTTTGAAAAATTTCTCATGTATCACAAGATGCTGATTAGACTGAGTAGAAAAAGTATTATGTTAATTTTTGAGGGAAATATTATTAATGTATTTTCTTTTTATGAAGTTAAAATACCTATTACATTTTTCACTCAATATATACTCTACCAGTGATAAATTAGGCAAATTAAATGTTGAAGTCAATGAATTGTTCTGATACTAGCAGACTGAGCGTCTTCAAGGAGGGTGAAATTGAACGTGTTCCGAAATGTTCTCAGATGTCAGTTTTGCAGCGTGATTTGGAAAAAAAAAAATTCCATTTCAAAATCTTTAAATTTCCTATGGACTAAATGCACCAGTGTGATCTGCTTTAGTGAATACAGTGATTTAATGGAGGATCAGGTTGTCAGGAGCCCGTGTATAGACGCCCTTACGCTATATGATTAATGATTGTCTCTACACAATAAACATCAACTCCACGTAAACTACACATTACAGTATTGAGATTTTTTTCTGATTCATTGTGACAAAAATCAAGACTTGAGGACTCACTTCCTTTGCAATAACACCTAAGAGGTGCTTCTTTCTGTACTTAACTCCTAAGTGCCCACCCACGTAACAGACCAGTGTCACGCACACAGCCCTGCACGTACAGGAGCTCCATCTCCAGAAGGACCCCTACAAATATCCCAGGAACTGCACACACTGGGAAAGGCGATAGCCGATGCAACGCACCTGCCCAGGGGTTGTTACCTCCACTGAGCCATGAAGGCTCTCATTCCACCAGGGGCTGAGGTAGGAACAGCTCCTAGGTAAAGGCTCAGCGTCACATTTCCCTGATGAGCTCTGTAACAGACGGGAGCCCTGATGGGAGACCAGACAGTGCAGGTACCTGGCCCACACGTGGTGCCATGGACTCAGTTAACAGGAGACAAAAAGACATGAGGCTGCCTCCCACTGCCTAGCGAAGGTGCACCTTTGTATCCTCAACGCAATCACCAAATAGGTAGGAGAAGGGCCAGTAGGATCTTAACTCTGTTAGTGCAAAAACCTGCTGAAACGCAGTGCATCTGCATGAAAGGAACACGGACCCCGCCCCGAGGCAGTCATATCATAGAGGGCCACCCCTCCATGACAAAAATGGATCATATGGTTTTTCACTGACAGTTTCAGCAAAATAGTACAGGCTGGTGAAACAGTAATGAAGGCAGGCAAACTTGTACCTTCACATAATGAGGGTGGCACACGGGATGCAGGATCCTAGAAACTGTAGAGTTTGGGACTGGGAAAAGAGAATTACACTTTGTTCTACAGATACCTATGCTAAAGGCAACGATTGTGCAGAGCAGTGACTGTCAAAAGACACAAAGGAGGGATGGCTGCTATCTATACAGCTATATGGGACCTGAACAAGACAGGACCCTGCACCAGCCCCATATTCCTCTGACACCAGTGGTAAGTGCACCCTTCTTGCACTCCTCCAACATTACCTCTGTAGCAGGTACCAGAACACCCACTGTGAGCCTTACCTACTGGAGGGGCATAGCTTGGATATATGTGTCTCTGCTGCAAGACAGGCTGGTCTGACTACACCACATGGATACTGCCCTACTGAGCAGTGTGATGGGTGGGCTACATTCCTTAAAAACAACAAGAGGTAGACACCTTGCTAGATTCAGTCAAGCAGGATGATCCACATGGAGCTGGCATAGCCCTCACTGCT
The DNA here is from genome assembly GCA_027574665.1 of Rhynochetos jubatus. Classification (NCBI taxonomy): domain Eukaryota; kingdom Metazoa; phylum Chordata; class Aves; order Eurypygiformes; family Rhynochetidae; genus Rhynochetos; species Rhynochetos jubatus. Next base: position 70,317,517 of record CM050690.1, on the reverse strand, counting down.
GAAGTACAAGCTTGGCACTGGCAGAGGTGGGAGAGTTGTTTGGCAGGAGGCACTTGCTGCTGTAGGACTGGGTGGTTTCTAGGTCTCTTGCACAGAAACCAGGTTTCTTAGCTTATATCCCAATAAGAAGGATATAATATATCCCATGTGGCCCTGAGGATATGGCTCTAGCTGTGTCATTCTTCACTCTCACCTTCAAATTACACCTCATACTACTGTGACTACTCTAGCCCACACCTCTGTCACATACTCCTGGCCCAACGCTTGCAGCAACAGTGTGATGCAATGAGATGTTGGCTCTGGAAAGTGAATACAAGTCTCAGGGAAGCATACTAGGGCTTAATGAAAATTATGCAATGGTCAACCATCAGGAAGGGGACAGGAGATTGTTACAGGGAAATCCAATCTGTACATGGAGATTCTTGTCTGCAACCTTCAGCCTCATACTTATCCCAAGTATGTTTTACTGCCAGTGCAGCAACAGGAGTGCACTGCCCCCAGCTAAGAAGGGAGAAACAAAACTGTGGATTACCTGAAGAGATAACAACACAATTAGGCACATCATTTTTAAACTGACTGCAATTCAGATGCAAAAATATCACCCACCCCTTCCATAGTGCTATATGCAGGAGTCTACTTTGGTTAAATATTAATCAGTCAGTTATAGGGTTCAAGCACTGTCCTGCCCAAGCCAATATGAGTATGCCCTGGAGGGTAAACAAAGAGGAGGAAAGGCCCATGTTGTGGACTGTGTCCCTGCTCAGAGCCCAGGCTGTTGTCTCTCCTGGTTCATGTGTGATCGCTACCCCAACAGCACTAAGGGAGCTAACATTGCTGAGATCCTCCTGTGCTGTGAGTGGCCTGTGATATTTAAGGTGGAGGAAACCCACCATAGAAGAGTCCTATGCAATGCTGCTAACGCAGCCATGGGGTGTCAGCACTGCAGAAGGTGGAAGGAGTAGGGCAAAATGTAGATCAAGTAATGAAGCCAACAGTGTATCCAACTAGAGAAGCCCTATCTACACTCACGGACTTGCTGCAACTGGCAAATGGGGTAATCAGCAGCATGACGGATCCCGCTAATCTCCCTGGGCTCTAACACAAAACCTGCAAGAACCACTCCAAGCTGTAACCTGGGAGAGGTGCGAGTGGCCAATATGTCTAATGGAGCCAAGGATCCCTGCTCAGCTTATGCTCTATTGCAACATCAGGCCACTTGGGAGACTCACTGGGAGGAATGCCAGCACTATGAGTAAGATGAATGCTAATTTTCTGTCTCCAGGGTGGACTTCCCCTTCATCCTAGGGGACTGGAAAATATACCAAGCAGATATCCAAATCTGTCAAGAGGACTTCTGCAGTGACCCCCAGTATTTAGAGATTACATCACTGGAGGAGACACAAGGCACATGGGTGATATTAGCGAACCGGTGGGAACAGCGCACTCCTCAACAAAATGTACCGGACCTACTGACCCTGGTCAGCGTCTGCCCACCTACAACCGCACACGGTGTTACATGGCTATGTGGGGTACACCACATTCACGCGACGGCAGCTGCATTACTGGGTTGATCAGTGAGTCCTTGCAAGTTGCTGTAAGCAGCAACACCCTCTGCCTGTGGAGCCCCAAACTAGTCATGATCAATGCAATTATGTTCCTTTTGACAGCTTCCAACTGGACTGCCAAAGTACCCCAAGTTTGCCTCCATAATTTAACACTGTTCAAGGAACACCTCCAATCCCCACCATCAGTCAGCCTATGGCTGGTACAACTCTGAATTACTATACAATCCCACAAAGCCGAGTTTCAACACACACAGGTGGTGTGGGCCTGTGCTATCAGAAGCGGGTCAAGCACAGCTGGACCCAGCAACCACTGAACCCCGGACCCAAGCAATGGGGTTCATACTGATCGGACGTGGCTTGATGCTTATTTTTTCTGCCTAATAAAGCATAGTCATCAGTGTGACTACAGTCACTAGGAGTGGCTTACAGGAGCTTGAAGGAAAGCTTGACAGCCAGGAGTGAAGTGAGAGTTGACTTAGCAGCCTGTGCCAAGGTGCCAGCCATGACTCAGTAGGGATATTCATCTGTCCAGTAAGTATGGGTGTGAAGCCTGAGAGCCTGAAACAAAACACTGTAAAAAACTGCTGAAGTAGGACCCCAGGCAACCAAGTGAAAATGCCAGCATTAACACCAGGCGTGACGGGTTGAAACAAGGCACTTAGAGGTAAGTGCTAAGGAAGCTACAACTACACATCATACATGAATAAGCAATAACCACTGACCAAGGACTAAAGACCGCAAAAGGATAATGGACAGAAGGGAAGGTGGAGAAGACTGACAGCAGGATCACCCCATTCTGATGGGCACTTGGTAGGTATGTTCCAGGGATGCCGAGACCTCTCTGCACCACAGTCACCATGTGCTGAGCACTTACTTGTTTGGCCTCTGCAGTGTGGTAAGAGCTGCTGGGGCCAAGGGGGTGCTCAGATGAATTGTGCAGCTAGGGAACACCGCCACACTCACAGGGGCTGCCCCAGCATCGACTGCTGGCTTGTAACCTGAATAAAGTCACTGGACTGAGGGGTACTTAGTTATCCCTCTGTTTCCAACACTGTTTAGAAAACATTTATAGTCTCAGAGCGCAGGTCCAGCCCAGCAGCTTTGCTTCTCTAATTCTGCGTGGACTGTGCTGTCTTGACTGTGCAGCAGACAGAGCTCTCTGTGGGGATTTCACACCCCTGAGAGAAGCACATCTTATTATCCCTTCCTGTAACGTACACAGTTTGCATGTGTGTATGTGTGTTGTATTTACACATACACACATACAAATATAGCAAATCATACACACACATATTTTTTCAAAACAAACTAATTTACTGACAACACTTGCCGTCTGGTGAAAAAGCTGAGAGAACCAACACATGACAGATGCCTGTCACACTGCACGAAGTGCCAGCAGAAAATGCTCAGATACTATGGCAGTAAAAGCAGTAAGGGTCTCTGAGCAGTAGCCTCTGGTCCCAGGCTCCAGGGTGTGAAGGAATTAGAATTTAAAAGTCGAAAGCCACCCAGGATAGGACAGGATGGGACAGGATGGGATAGCCCACAACCGCACATGCTCAATGAAGGCTAGTGAAGGTTGTCTCACATGTGATGCACCTCAAAGCAGGTGTTTCCCAAGGGAAAGGACCATATGTCCTGAAAATGTAAAATCCTCCCTCAGGGAACATGGGGCCTCTGTGTGTCTTGTTCGCAGCATGGGAAAAAAGCTCACAGACCCCTTGGGGCAGTGTGACAGGCTGAGCCTCACCACTTGACTGTGGTGCCACCAACATTCAGAAGACTAGTGTACCGTCATGAGGTTTTGTTTGGGTTATATGTCACGTTTCTGAAAGCTGTTTCCTGACTGCCCGATTTCCCAGGAAAGTCCCGTGAGGGCAGTCTGGCCATGGGCACATGTAGGCATTTTCGTATCACCTCTCTACCCAGCACCCCGCTGCAGGAGCGAGGGGCAGGCAGCGGTGTCTGCAGGAGACACGACCAGCACGTGTCCTGCTCCCACGCATCTCCTTAACCTGCAGCTCCCTGCCACGCTCCCTCCTGCAGTGCTGTGCCAAGGACCTGACCACCCAGCCAGGAAGAGGCAGAGCCTTCTCCTCTGGTGACAACCAGAGCACTAGTCTGCTTTCTAGCACTGGTGTCAAGAGTGGGGGGTATGGATGGTAGCCCCTGTGCCAGTCTGCCTCTGGGCACCTTCTTTGTCTCCACAGGGCTCTTGATCTGCCAGGAGTTTCTCACATGACCAGAAAATGAATAAAAATGCAATGAAGGAAAGAATGAAACATCACAGGACTGGTACACATAGGAATCTAGAAGAGTGACCAGGCTGGGGGCAGAGCTGGTGAACATCAAATGTCCAGAACTCCAGGGGTCAAACAAAAAAAAGAAGAAATGAGACTCATATAAAATACTAACTAAAAAACCCCAAGAATATTGTCATCTTCTGCTTGCTGCTTGCAAACTGCTTTTGCTTTCTGAACCTTTAGGGCACACTCAAATCACAGTTTTGACCCAATCTCTTGGATTAGGAACATCCCTCTTGAACACAAACTGAAATTCTCACCTCACTGCTGCTGTCTGGAACCTGCCCATCCCCGAGCACAGTTCCTGTCCCCTGGGCACTGGAAGAGCTGGATCCTGCAGCCAAAGTGCAGCTGTGGTGCTCCCCAGAAAGCCACCTCTGCAGAAAGCCACCCCAGAGCTCTGCTTTGGGCACACAGGAAAATCTGCCTTTCTCCAGGCATCTTCCCCACTGCAAACCCCCTCCAGCCTGTCTTTGCATTTCCAATTAATTAGCAACACCACTCGCCAGCAGGACCAGGATCTGACACCTGTGTTTTTCAGAAGAGTAAATTATACAGTGTTCAGGGAAGACTTCTACATAAAACAGGTTTAATGAATATCCAAGCCAAACTTGCCACATTCTCCACAGAACAGTCTCCATTAAGGAAAAATGGACAATTTATTTCTGTCTGTTTAAATGTGATCACAATTACGTTTTGTAAAACTATTCCTTTGATTTCACTAGCAACAGATTTATTTTAATGCCAAATATTCCCCTGCAGTGGCAGTAACCCAGCATGGTAGAGCAAGAAACCCTCAGTTTGTACCTGACCACAAATTGGTTTCAGTGGGAACAGATGGATCTTCGGCTTTTGAGAAAAAAAATCCAGTTACTCATTTTGGTGCCTGGTTATGGATTTAAAAGGCTAACTACAGTCTCTTCTGACCATGATGTCTATTATGGTTTACAAGAAAAGCTTAAATTCTATTAATTCCTAAATAATAATTTATACAAATGTTTTCTTTTTTTAGTTTTTAATCTCATAAAACTTGACATTTGAAGTTATTAGAAACTGTTTGTACTTTACAGAATAGTTTTCAATACTAATCATGGGAAAATTTAATCACAACACTGCAGCGTCATTTGGCACGTTGCATATATCCTGAGTTATGGAATGTAATAGAAGTTACGTAAGGTATACTAAAAATGGTACAATTAGATTTTTGGTTTACATCGTAGCTTTCATGCGTGCAGTTGTGGCAGTGCACAGCTACTACATCAAAACATCAGGCCAAACGTTTAATAAAATTGCCAGGATATTTCACTTAAGCACAGCTGTCTTGCAATTACAGAAGTTCAAACAGCAGCATTCAGACTCTAGTTTAAAGCACAATTTCAAAGTTCAAGGGGGTTAATCCAGATCATTATGATGGTAAGCATTATTTAGAAAACTCAGATCCAGATCTGTGTTAGGATCAAATAGCCCTTTTTCAAAAACAGTTCTGGTACTTTAATCTGAGCCCTTCGTAACTGAAATATTTTCCTTTCCTTCCTGATTATCTTTTAAGTTTCCTCTGAAGTTATACGCACAAAAAATGTTTCTTCTTAGATCATTTGCTAGTGGGAAATAGAGAATTAATGTGGCTCTAACAGTGACAGCAACAAATCATCCTCATTTTTTGTTGCTTATGAAAATTACTCTGGCACACCATATATTCATTAATTACTTTTTATTTAGCTTGTTTTGCAGCAGTGTTTTCAGGTACTTCTTACAGTGGACACGCCCTGTCTGAACACAGAATCCCTTCACCTCAAACGACAAAGGAGATGTCAGGAGACCCTTGGCGTAACCTGTTCATGGAAGTGTGACCTTTGTGAGGTTAAAATTACTAATGTGATGATCATTCTCCTTTGCAAAGTGAAAAAGCAGCAACTGTGTGGGGGATAAACCATTTACTTTACTGAAAATAAAATATTTTTCATGAAAAACAAAGCCAAGCATGCAGGCATGAAAGCAAAGGCAGGTGTTAAAAACAGATAGGCTGAAAAGTTTTCAGGATTTAAACAATTAAAATATCACCTCTCTGAGGCATGACTTTGCTTTCATGACTTGCATGAAAATCTGTGGGTCTAAGAGTGAAATGGAAACCTGTTGGTTGTGTCCATTAGGAAACAGCATCAATCTTTAAATGTTTAATACAGTTCAGGTTCACAACCTCACTCCCTGCTTCGCCAGCTCCCAGGACATGCTGCATCCTCCCCTCCGACTCAGACAGCCCTTAGAAACAGAGCCTCTCACCAGTCACTTGTCTCTCATCAAGGTGAAGTGCTAAGGAACCTGGAGCACAACTCCAGGGCCACTCACACCAGTCAGGTACAGTACGGCAGCACTGGAAAAAGGCACAGGGCTAACTTTCCTGGTCTGCTTGCTCCCGAGAGGGCAGTAAAGTTTTGTGTTTGCAGCTCACTAGCTAACCCTGCCGCTTCCTATGTGCTGGCCATCATGGAAAACCTGCGGAGTACTTCGTATTTTCACACTGCCATGCTTGGCAGTGCCTCCCCTTCACCTGCCTTCTCGCAGGTGTGAAACACAGGTTGCCTGCAGGAGAAGAAAGGGGAGAAAGAACAGGACCATCCTAATCACTGCTGGCTGGGGGGATTCCCTGAGAGCAAAAGGGGAACCGGGTGAAGTAAAGGAAGGTGCCTTGTGAGCTGACCTGTCCACAAGAGCTTCTTGCTCTTCAAGAAGAAGTGGGGCTGTTCACAAGATCCGGCCCAACTTCGGGCTGGGACCCTCGGCCAGACCCCTCCTCTGACCTCTCCAGGGTGCCCAAAGGAGTGTCCCATTTGCCACTCAAGCAGCAAACCTGTGGAAGGCCGTGGTTTCAGAGGTTAGAAAAACCAGCTCTGAGGAAAAGGAGCAGAGAGCTTCTCAGTGTTGCGCTGAGGTTCTGTGACAGCTCCTGAGGCTGCTGCCAGGAGCCCATCTGCACTAGGGCCTTGCTGTGCAGGGCTGTGTGAACACTCCAGTACCCACAGGCCAGCCTCTGCACCTGAAGAAGTTACGGCATAAAGAGTGTACAAAAAAAAGCAGCAGTGCCCTGCCTGAAGCCAGTGATGGAGCAGGAACCAAAACAGGGCAAGGCACATATCTGCCTGTTGTCCCCTCACTCAGGCCTTGTACCATTCCAAATCCATTCCATGCTAAGTATCCAGCTTCCCAGTAAAACTTGGGTTTACGCTTAATGTTTGGTTCTGTCCCAACCCTGAGAAAGCCTCAAATGAGTAAGTGTGGCTGGGACCTGAAACCTGTGACCCCTATTAGGAAGAACGCATGCAGCTGGCTAACGGGCACGGCACTGGGACTTTATTGGAGGAAACACTGTCAGCAATAAATTCTCCTTGGCATCCCTGGTGCAGAAGTGATCCAGTCCAGCCCTTGCATGACATCAGTAAAACCCCACACTGGTCACCCAGCCCCCCTGTAGTGCCAGCTCACTGAATGGGAACCGCATTCCTAAATGCGTAACATCAAGTGTTCCCGGGCTGCATCTGCTCTTGCACTGCAGCTCCCATTGGTTTTTAGGGGTGTTCCCAAGGAACAAGCAGTCAGCAAAGCAGCAGGAAGGGAATTTGCCCCCAGTCTCTTGCTTGGGGGCAGTAAAGCAGAGTTGTCTGGGCAAAACCATGGCTGACGCCCCTCCTGTGGCAATCTCTGCTCCTATCAGATTTTCATCTGACCTATAAATAATATGTGTTCTTCCATTGTTGCCTTTCACTACCTGCATTCCAATGTGTTTACAATAGGAACGGTATGAAAACTTTTAATATTGCAGTTTGGAAAATATTATTATAATAATCAGTCCCTGGGTCTGGGGCAGGTGCTACGTGCTCTGCAGCAGAAGGTCTCACGTTGGGATGTGTGGACCATGACTTGCCAGACGGCGCTGGTGTGAGCTTGGAAGAGCAAGCTCCTTCCTAGCCCCTATACCAGATCTACAACTCCTTGTCAGAAGTTTCCTGAGTAATAGCTGGTTTTGCCAAAGAAATCTTACATGCTTGGGATGAGAGCAGAGGTAGTCCAGATGTTTGTATGTAGCCTGTTAGGGGGTACGACCAGCATGTGTCTAAAAACGTGGCCACCTGAGCACTTTCAGCATACTGTTGTAACACTGCCTGGCCCCAACGCAATAAAACAAGTATTTTGATTTCAGTGTTTGCTGCTTTTAAGACTATTCCTGTTCAATAATCATTAAAGCATTTGTACAAGTCCCACTGACTTCAAAGAAATGTACCTTTGGGTTTCAGTGTAAGTGCTATACCAATACATACAAAGTATCTGCTAAATCATACAGTGTGACTTTGTAATCAGGACTGGATTTCTAAGAACCACTGAAAACTTTCTTTTGGCTCCCCTTAACAAATATTGAACAGAAACTACAGCTGGTTTTGCAAAAACAACCATTCCGCAGTGTCAACCACTCTACCAGCGCTAATGCAGCAGTGGCCTATTTAGATGTCTGATGATCCTGAACACGGTTATGCTGCAATATTTAGTATTCCTCATTTATTGCTTGTCATTAACCTTTTACCTCAGAAGTATGAGAATCCACAAGTGCAGTTATGTGGGGTTTGGCCTATGTACTGAAAGTTTTAAGTTGCAGTTGCTTGACAGTGTGCCTGGGGAATGAGGACTGGATATTTGCACTAGATGTCCATCCCTGATCATCTGCAGTTGTGGGGGATGGGACCCTATGACCCCAATGCCTTCTCTCAGCCTCTGTAAACCTAAATATTTTAAACCTACTCCTACTGCAGTCCTAATCAGGCTCTATATAATTTACAAAATTGTAACATATCAATCTCAAGACCCTCTTCTAGTGGACAAATAATGCCTCCCCCATCAATTCATCAATAGTTACTACACAGCTAAATTCTCCAGTCTTTCAAGAAGGAGTTTTGCAGCTTGTCATCTGCACACTCTGAACACAGGGATTTCTAAAATATATTGAAGAAGCCTATAAAAGGTGACCAAGAAAAGCATGTTCAGGTATGTTACCTAGCAACTCATACCTGCCAAAAGGATCCGCACTTCCAATGAGAAATTTGTCACTGAGAAATGACAAAGAACTGAGAAGCAGCAAAGACATAATACTAAACAGAGGATTACTCTTAAAATGGGAATCAACCATATTCTCTTGCATTTCAGTCCTTTCCTCCTTAAGTCCCAGAATACCCTTCACAGTAGTATATTCAGTATTTATGCTGAGATTGCAGAGAAATCAGCTTTGAGGGCTATAGGCATCTGGAATTAATGTAACGACATGTGTCCTGTTCTTTCTTTTTCTAGAATTTTGCCCATTGATGGGCAAACTTGAATGCTTGAGATTTCTAAATGTCTAGATAACCTGTGAGTGCCCATGCAAATGAACTTTACTAGTACTATACATATGGTGGCTCAGGGGGCATAGGCACACTCGGTCAGTCTGACACCGGACAGACACACCAGCTGTACTGGATGCACACAGATCAAATAAGATGGTGTGGCACCTACTTGGTGCAGCAGGTACCTCTCTGATGCACTGGGTTTACTGAGCATGGGCAGCTTACCTCTGTAGCTTCTGGGCATCTTAGAGTAAAGCTCATATGTAGGTGTGTTGAGCCGGAAAGCCTGGACAGAAACATGAGAGTTCTGGTTCGTAACACTGAATGTGCCTAATAAATATTGTAGGGAAGGAAATGCATTCAGTTGGAAGTATAATTTAATACTGGTTTTGCCTTAAAGGGCCCTACAATATCACTGTTTATTCTAGACACTTTCCATATGAGTTGACAATGTTGTAGCTAAATGCAGTAACTTAACACTAAAAACACCTTAGCAGGGGTGTGAAGGATTTTTAACAGAGGTGTAATGCACACATACCACGGTGTGTTAGAGTAACAAACATACCAAAGGAGTTCCAACAAATGATCATCCAGTGGCTGTAGAGTTACTCAGACATTATAATGCAAAAGAACACCTTTTCCTCTTACGAGAAAGGAAAAACCCATGGTGAGCTATTTCATTTAATTCTACATGCTCACCACTAGTTCTTACTAAAGACACTCACTTGATCAAGAGACTACATAACATATCCTGGATCTTAGGATACTCCAGTCCTTACACTCACCGTATTAGTGGGTGATTACGGCCATACAGCAGAAAGCAGTTACAAAATGTACTCGCTGGGAACTGTGTGTAAGTCAAACCAAGTGTTTGGCTCCCTCTGCGCTGTCACCCTTCTGAAGCTGCTGACTTAGTATTTAGTTTATAGTAACAATTTGGTTTAGATTTGTTCTGTTCACAGTTGCTATTTAAGCTAATTATGTCCTTTCCCCAGCAGACTGTCACACAAGGGAAACAAGGTTTTTTCTAACCTTACAAACTCTACAGCTACTCTTTGTGTGAAATAAACTATCCCACCAACACTGATGCTTAAAACACCTACAAACATTGGATTCATCTCAAATGCACTGCATTTATGGGGGCTACTCTCACTCTAGTTTCCAGTCCACTAAAAAATGCAGAAGACTGCAATTACCAACACCTTCTGCCATCTCTAATTACTGTCCTGAACAGCAAAGGTCAGCACATTACACCTGATAAGCCTGGGAGGTTAGGACCTTGCCCGTAGGTTTGAATGAAGGACAGTTTCCAGCCAATCTGAAAGGGATGGGGTAGCACCAGCTGACCTCACAGCACTTTGCAGAGAAAGCAATCCCATCAAGTGAGAACACAAAACGGTGTTAAGGGCCTGGGAAAACAGATCTGTGCTTCAGCAAGATGTCTGGCCTGCCCTTAGGGGTGGGACTTGATCTCACAACCCTACTAACCCCTGCTGCAAGCAGTATATGGGAGACCCGAACCTCTCTGGAGTAAGAGCAATGCACACCCCAGAGCACAACTGCTACTCCCCGCCCAGCTTCCATGGGGATGGCCTTGGGGAGAGCGGTGCACCCCTCTTTGCACACACACAGCACCCAGTCCTGCTCAGTGCCCTACGCAGATGAGCCAACATGGGCGATGATGGTCCTCCCACTGCTTTGTGAGCTGCCCTCCTGCAAAAGCCCTCGGTGAAGCAGCAGACCAACAGCATCCACAGAGATACTAGTACATGGCAGGTCCACCAGCAGATGAGCTGCGGAACTGCAAGAACTTGTGGCACTCTGCCCTCTGCTTGTAAGGGAAACATTAAGAGGAGAGGGAAGTCTACGTGGTGCAGACACGACTCCTTGTGTACATCGTTACATGTCTTTCGTGTGCAGAAGGGTGCGTGACACCAAATGGTAAACAGAGAGAAACAAGTATGACAAAGACATTGATGCTGGTGACTGGAACGACGTGCTGCTGTGGTGGGAAGGCAGTGATGTGCCTGGATAGGATCAGCCTCGTGGGCTTGGTGTTTGCAGACTGTTCTCCAGGCACCACACAGTTTTAAGTCAACTGAAACTGATGTTAAAGTGGATTGAAGTATTTCACTGCTCTCCTACAGCCACTTTTCTGCAGGACTCCCCTGACTCATCCAACTTGGCAACGTAGTGGAGAGAAGAATTTCTGACTTTTGGACACACATACTGCGTAAACCACTGCCATGCAAAGACCACAGGAACTCCTGGGTTTTCCCCAGTTTCTGTTGTGAAGAACAGCACTGCTTACTTTCCCCTTGTAGCCAGGTCCTTCTGTTTGTGATCTGCAGGGTTAAGAGACTGAGACGAAGCTATCAGCCCTTTCTCAAATGACTATCCTAGGCAATACGCTGTGACACAGCCCTGCTTGGCAAAGCCTGCATCTGGAAAAAGATATCTGGAAGAGGCTGTCTATTGATACTACCATGGCTCCGGTAAAACACAGGTTGTCTTTCTTTCCAATTTTTTTTTACCTAATCCACAGGGGAAAAAAACCAGCAACAATAGAAAGTTTTAGACCATAGGACCACACAAGACCACTACTGCTGCCTGTCCCCTTGAGCTGCTGTGGAGCCATCAGCTCACCAGGAACCATATTCCTAGAATTAAGTTTCAAGATAAAAGCAGGCATAGTACAAATACTATTACCCTGGAAAGATGGAGCATTAATGCTCTCCCCATCTTCAGCTTCTGTCAGAGCTGCAACCTGACCTGTGCTATGTTCCCCCTAACGCCCTCCTTGCCCCAGCGCTGCAGCAAGCCTCTGCAGAGGGGACCAGCACAGTGGCCCGAAAAGCTGATCACTGCCTTTTGCAGGACAGTGCCTGTCCTGCCATGCAACTCTCGGTGGAGAGGATGATCACTGTGTGTGGCAACACCGCAGCCCTGGCAGGCTGGAGCCTTGGGACAAGGCACTTTTAGCTGAACTCCCTGTATGGAGGGACTGAAAGGATGTCAGGGGTTGCTGGTGTGCAAGGAGCAGGAGCCCAGACTGGGATGAGTGGAGGCAGCAGCCTAGGCAAGATTCCAGCAGGGGGGAAACACAAGAAAAAGGAAAGAGAGAGGACTAAATGGGGAAGGACATAGATGTGAAGGACATAGATGTGAGTGTGGAAGAGGTGATGGGTGTTGTTGGGGAGGGGATGAAAGCAGAGTCACAGCACATGATTCCCTGCTCTGTGCCTCCACGCTGTGTTAGCCCAGCTACTCCTGAAGAAACCAGAGCAGGGTTGCCCATGGCTGGAGCTGTGGCAGGCACAGGGGAAGGACCTGCCTCTGGATAAGGAGATAAAAATGAATCTGAGTTACTGAATACCACCTGCATCCTGCAACAAGCTAAACAGAGAGGGCTGAGCAAGGGCAAAGGGAGCAACCTCCAACCTGCGTCCGTGCCTCTGCTAAGTGAACATCTCCACAATTCATGTGAGTATTTTGACACTTCTTACTGAGTCATATTAACTCTCATTTTAAAAAGCCACTGGAGTTAGCATAACACTCACATACCACTGTGAAAATCCCCTATCTGCTATTGTAGGAGACCTATTCTTAGCGAGGCATTATTATTATCTGTCATTTGGATTGTAAGCTGTCTTACTGTGAGCTGGTTCATGTGGATTGCTCTGCAGCAAGCTCCTAACCCTGCCACCACTACTCTTCTGTAAATTTCCACGCGGACACACTAATTTCAGGATCAGGATCCAAGGAGGATTTAATGAAACTCAGCAGCAGTCCAGGATGTGTACAGTGCCTCCCACCGTGGAGGCCAACCTCCGTCAGGACTTGCGCCCACTACAGACAGTGAATAATTGCGTTGGCAGGTCTGAGCAGGGAGAGGAGGTTGAGGCGGTGGGGAAGGAGTTTCAGTGCCTGCATGGGGAAACGTATGTACCTGATCCTCCTCTCGGCTCCTCTGCACACAACTAACACTCCCATCTCTCCATGTTTTTCAGCCAAAGGAATTTTACGACTGCCAGGAAGGTAGGGCTGGAGGGGGTTGGGAGTGGGGAGGGCATTGCCACTGCAATTGCCAAGCCCAAGCTTTGGAGGGTGATTTAGTTTGGAGCTGCTGGAGCCACAGGGCTAGTGACCCCACCTGGAGGAGAAGTGGGGGCAGAAAGTGTGGGGGGGATCCTTTCCTCACCCTGATACCTGAGCAAAGGGGAGCGGGTTTAGCAAGACAGACAGCAGTGGCTACAAAGGGGAATGTTTCTTACAGTCACTGTGCACAGCATAGGGAGGCAGCAGGCTGATGGGGGAGAGATCATCTTCAGGCCCCTCTACCACTGAAGGGGGCCCCTTGGGAGGCGTCTTACCGGTGGGCAGGGGCAAGGTGGAGACCGTGTTGAGCAGCACCATGCAGACAGCCACAACATCCCATAACTTCATCTTAGATCTCCTTCCAACACGGGCCCCTGGCAGAGATGAGAGGCAGGGTTAGCCCCTAACTGCTGCGCTCCTCTAGTCCTGCCTGCTCCTTGACAGTCCCAGGGCAAACTTGGGCAGGCTCCCACGCCACATCAGCCCGGTCTGCCCTGTCCAGTCCCGGGGACAGAACAGGGGGACACAGCCTGTGCCCAGCTCTGCCTCCCACCCCTAATGCCCCCAGAGCCAGGGAGGTGGGCTGTCCCCAAAGAGGGGGAGGCGTAGAGTGTCCTCCAGCCCCTCTCCGTCCAGAGCTTTGGGGGATGCGGGCAGGCAGCTCCCGGGAGCCTGCGCCCAGGGAGGCGGGGGTGTGGCCGTGTCCCTGTGCTGGCAGCCAGGTCACCTTGTACTTGTCCTCCTCCAGCACCCGGGCGGGCACCTGCCCCCGGCTGGGCCAGGGCTGACCGGGCTGATCTGGGGTGCGGGGCTGCGCAGATTTGTTGTGCTATAGGCAAACCTTCCTTTCCCATTTCCCTCTCCTTTCCCCTCTCCCCTTTCATATATTTTATTCCTTCTCCCCTCCTGTCCCCTTCCCAGTCCTCTTTCCTTTTTCTCTCCTTTTCTCCTTGCTCTTCACTTGTCACCTTTCCTTCGCCATCTTCTTCCTTTTCCCCTGCCTTTTCCCTTTCCTCCTTCCTTTCCCCCCTCTTCCCATTTCCCTTTCTCCTTGTTTCAGTATTTCCTTTTCCTTCCATTGTCTCTTTACCCTTTCTTTTTCCGTCTTCTCTTTGTTTCCATCTCCCTTTCCTTTCATTTTCCTCTCCTTTTCCTTTCCCTTCCCCTTAGTTCTCATTTCCCTCTTTTTTGTTTTCGTCCTCTTCGCTTTCCTCTCCTCATTTCCTTCTCCTCCTATACTTTCCCTTCTCTTTCTTTCCCCCTCTCCTTTCCCTTTCCTTCTCTCCTTTCCCTTCTCGCCCCCGGATCGCCCCGCCCGCACCCACCCACGGCACCCAGCCGCCGCCCGCCGCCCGTGGATGACAGCTGCCCCCAGCCCGGTTCGGCCCGGGGTCGCAGCCCCGCCGGGGCCACGCGCGGCGGGACTCGGCTGCCGCCCGCTGCCTTCGCACCTCGACGGGGCCGGGGGGCTGCGGGGTGGCCCGGTGCCACCACCTCCCACCCCCCATCCCAGGGAGGGTTCCCGCTCCGGCCCGCCCGCCCCGCCGCGGCCCCCGCCTCGCCCTCACCTCTGAGCCGGTCTCGTCGGACCCGAGATGGACATTAACGCCGGGGAGCCGAGCGGCCGGCCGGGCGATGCATGTGGGTCAGGTCGGGGTCCGGCCGCCGGGACCCTCTTTGCGCGTGGAGGAAGGGGGAGAAAGACGTACGGAGGAGGTGGAGGGGGCAAGGTCGCAAGTCTGGATGGAGGCAGAGGGGAGCCGCCCGCACAAGCCCCGGCGGCCTCCCCCGCCGCCGCCGCAGGTGCTGTGGCCGCGGCAGGAGCGGCGCCGCGGGGGTCTCTGCCCGCCCCGGCCCCGGGGCCGCGCTCAGCAGCGGCGGGAGCGGTCCGAGCCGCGGGGAGCGCCGCCTGGCAGCGGGAGCTGGCTCTGGGTGCTGCTCTTGGGACCCTGCCTGGAAATCTGAGAAAGATACTCCATCAACAACTGCGGGGAGTCGGATGAAGACATCAGGGCTCCTGTAACGCCAGCTGGTCCAGCACCGCGGGGAGCCGCGCACCGCTCGGACACGCACGCAACGGCGGGAAAAAAAACCACAAAAACCCACAACAAAACACCAAAACCAAAAATCCCCACCAAAAACCCCACCCCAGCTGAGGCGGGGAGGGAAAATGATTAAAATAAAATAAAAAAAAAAATCAAGCCACCCCCCTCAGCCTGCTGGGAGAATCAGAGGCCGGCGCTGGGATTTGTAGAGCCGGTAGCAGCAACAGCGAGGCTTCCTCCTCCAGATCGGGGGTCCCGTCGCGGCGAAAGCTTAGATCCAAGCGGGGAGTGTGGCGGGAGCGGCGGGAGGTCGGGCCGGTGCCGAGGGGCGCCCGCTCCGGCTGCCCCGGCTGGGCCTGGGCGCGCCGGGGTCCCCGGGCGCCGGCGGGGCTGGGCGGGCGGGGGCGCGGGGCTGGGCGAGGCGCGGGGGGCGCCGCACCCGCGGGCGGAGGGGAGCGCGGAGCCGGACGCGCGGACGCGGGGGCTTTGCCAGGGCGACTCGGCGCCGCAGATGGATTTATAGGGCCCTTTGGCAGTGACGCGCCCTCCGCTGATTCGCTTTCAGACCCAAACACACGCTGGCCCCCCGCACCGGACCCCGCGGAGCCTCCAAATATCTGCCGGCTGAAGTCACCGGCCCGACATACCGTGGGCTGCGCGGCCGCCGGCGCAGCCCCGCGGCACCCGTTGGCCCCGCGGCGGCGGCGGGCCCGGCCCGGCCGGGGGTAACCCAACACCGCGTCCCTCCCCAGCGCCGCTCCCCCGCCGCCGCCGCCGCGGACGGACGGACGGACCGACCGACGGACGGACGGACTGACGGCGTGGGGGAGGCCGCCCTCTCCTCGCCAGCCGCAGGTGCTGCCGGCCGCCTTCCCCCGCCGGCATCCGCGCGGCGCGGCTCCTCCGCGCAGCCTGGCCCCTCCGCGGGGGGCGGCGGTTTGACACGCCGGAGGCCGCTGCAAAGTCGCTGTAAACAGTCTCGGCTTTCGGCCCTGCGCCGTGTATTTATGACTCACCCAGTTGTCCGGAGGTATGAGGTCCTCATGTCACCGGTGCTGTGAATTTAACGCGGCGCAGCCCGGGCGGGCGGCGGGGCAGTGCTCAAGGTTTGCGCGGCGGTCAGGGGACCGCTCCGTCCGCCCGGCGCTGCCGCTTTGTTTTACTACTTGCTTTTGGAGTTTTTAAATTTTTTTTTCTTTTTCTTTTCTGAGGTATGGGAGTGGAGAGTGGGCGCTGGGGTCTGGGATGGAGCAGGGAAACCCCCAGGGGACCAGCTCGCTCCCGCGGCTCACCCGGCGCAGCACCGAGCACCGGAGCTATGGGGACGGAGGGACCCGGGCTGCCCCTAAAGTTGTGATTTGGCTGCCGGTTTGTTTCCGCAGCCGCCCCGGGTTTGCGTACGTGTGTAGTTACAGTGGTGCGCACCGGCTCGCCCCTCTCTCCCGAGAAAGGCGAGCACCCCCCCGGCCAGCCCCGCCGGTGACCGCTGCCCGCTCGAGGGCACGGCTGCCTGCTGCAGCGGGGTCGGGCACGGCTGCTGCCGGGGGGTCGGCTGGGAGGCGAGGGGGTGTCGCGCCGAGCCTCGTCCGGCGCGGGCGCCGCCAGCGGCACCGTGGGCTGCCTTTCCCCAGCTCTGCTTCCACTGGGCCACCTTGCCTGCACAGCGAGAGGATGCTGGAGGCAGGTGGGACCAGCTCCCGCTGCCTGTCCTGGGCTTTCTGCACAGTCCTGGCTGCACCCCTCGCACCCTCTCTGCACCCCTTGGCTAGCAAGTAGGATCCCTGAGCCAGGTGTGTGCTCACCAATGCCTCTTTGCTCTTCTTCGTCAATGCAAACCGTGCAGAATCCTCCCAGCACCCAGTTCTGGAGATCTCAGGCCAGGGGCTGTAGGTCTGTAGGGGCATCACGGTCACCTCACTGGGTGTAATGGGGGTGAGGTGCAATCCTTGTGCCCTCACAGTCAGAGTACTGCAGGTACTAAGGTGGGTTTAGTGGAATTTGGAGGGGTCTGCCAGTGTCATCTGGATGGGCTGCCAGGACAGATATTTCTGCAGGAGGCATCTTCTAAATTTCCATCGGATGTCAGGATGGAGAGACAAGCACGAGCCATCTCGTGAAGCCTGTTGGGCAGCATGGCTTTTCCATGGCTGCAGTTGTCTGCCTGCTGAGGGGAAATTCACAACCATCTTCCACCAAATGGGGCATTTCTCATGAAGGGGTCAGCCTCCCTTGGGAACGTGTCCCCCTCTTTACAGTAGCAATAGATTTGTGACTGAGAAATAACATCTGAATGAATTACTTCACTAGACTTTTTAAAAAATTTCAGGCTGTTTACTTTCATAACTCTGCTATTTGGATAAAGACTAATTTGCACAAAAGAGATTTCTCATAAGAACAGCAGAGTAAAATACTGCCCAAAAGTTACCTCCCATTATAAATTTGAAGCAGTATTATACATTAGTAGTCAATTAAATGTCACCTTAACCTTTTTTTCAGTACAGATATCCAGAGATAGCCACCTGGAATACAAGTTTCTGAAGAGCAGCCTCTTCACAGACAACAACAAATGGGTGGAGCAATGACAGAACAATCTGTTAACAAGGAACAAGTGATTTTTTATCCGTGCAATAAAGACACAGGCATCTGATAAATGCATCTGTTTATATATATGTGCACGCCAGAAGGGGACAGGAGAAGGCATTGCAAGAAGCAGTGGTTGGTTTGGCTCAGGGATACCTTTCAGGTTGTGCTACCTCTTCCACAAAGTTCTTCATGCGTAGTTGTGCGATGGGTGATGGGATGCAAATGCCGTACGCACAGAGTGCTGCGTACCCCACGTGCCCTATGGACAAGCCGTTCCCGGCTCCCAGCTTGAAAAGAGAAGGCAGGAAGGTCAGAGGGATGGATGCAATGTGGTGCTTCTGTTAGAGGTCAGGGACTGAGACACATTGAAATCAGTGTCTTGGTTACCCTGTTAACATGCAGTGAGATGAAGTCCTAGTATTTTTTAAGTAAAAGACCATTAACTAAACCTTTACTGCACATATTGGGTAAAATGAGCTCAATGCATTATTCCTTTGCATGGGTTTTGTCTGTGCAAAGCCACTAATTTTCTTTAAACAACGTCAGGTGATGACGCCGACAGATTATGTATCTGTAATACCGCAGGAGTTTCTTTTTCCTTGCTACTGAACGCTGCTGAAAGCCCAGCATTTAACATATGCGTTATTTAGTTCACGTGAACTATAGAGAAAGGAAACGTTACGCAGATGTCTTAGCTGCACTAACAGGATGTTTGAAATAAATGGAGAGTAAGCCTGCTATTTTTGATCACAAAAATAATGTACCTGCCTTGCTCTGTTGTGCCATTGTGAGCCTCTTGGTAAGGAGGGTTACTGAGAGCCCTGCACCCTCTTGCTTCATGGAAACTAAATTAGTTGCTGGAAAATTTCCATGGTTCTATTAAATGTTAACAAAAGCTACAAAAACTTATGAATTGATTATATTTTTCTATAGAGATCATGAAGTTTTAAGCGCAACTGTTTAGGAGCTGCTTGAGATAAAACCTTTTTTTGGTGAAGAAAAAAAAAGAACAACTGCTGTCAGGAAAAAAAAAAAACAACGAGAAAAATGACCCATTCAGACCTAAATAAAGTGTGTCTTTACATTGTAAAGGTTGCCTCTTTTAAAACAAGCTAAAAAGCTGCTTGACATTATGCAGTATGGTCTCATTTTTTGTTTATATGTGTCAACATGATGTATAGATCTCTTAAGATGTCAGGCGCTCCATATTGTAATTTCTAAGTTACCTTTGAAATATGAAACATGATTTCCTAGCCGCAGTATGACCGCTCAGGCAACAAGTGATGGTTTCTTTGGTAATACTGACAGTGGAGATTGCGCTGTTTTTGAAGCGGGTGCCCTTGGAAGTCATCTGAACACCAGGGAAATGCGCCGAGTGGCCGCACGCCTGGGGAAGCCGTTGTGGTTTGGGCTGCAGCTGCCTGGTCTGCCATGATGTCAAATGCCTGTGGTCATCCCTGGACCTACAGGAGGTCTCTGCAGGACTGGGCCATTGCATGAAACTCAGTTTTGATAATTCATTCCCTTTCTGTGATTTAAGATGATTCAGGTGTGTGTTTTTCATGTGCTACGGGGACATGAGTGGCCATTCTGCTCTGCACTGGCATCCAGTCCTGGACCTGCTGTTCCTGCATCCCATGGTATGTATGTTGTTGTGACTCGACTGGTGGGCAAGGGGTGAGACCTTAATTTAGGTAAGAACCAAAATGAAGATGTGGCAGCATAGGTATCCCCCTGGACTGCGCAGGTCTGTTGGGGCCCATGAGGATTTGCCCAGGTGCCCAGCCTGTGCTGGAGCCCAGACTACCTGCACTGCTCAAGCACTGTTAAAGCTGGCCCTAATTGCTGTGTTTATTAGAATTGTTGTGGGCCAGTGCCAAGGTCTGTTCTTTAGCCCCGGGGCCAACTGCTACTCCTTGACCACATCCTTCCCGCTCCCTCCCAAAGAGTGTGGCTGCACGTACGTAGCTTTGGGGGTGGCTCCTGGTCCCTGTGGACTCCTGCAGCCATTTGGGGATGGGATTGCCAGGGATGGCATGGGCCCCAGCATGCCAGTAACTGTTCTCCCAGCATGATAGTATCAGTGATTCGGCCTGGCAACATCTCTTACAGTGTTTATCTTCCCAGGATAGGTGCAGCCAGCATGTCTCCACATGCTTCAGGCCGTCCTCCCTGTGCAGTGGAAGCGTAAGCAGGGGCTCTTTTGCTGGGGTGCAAGAAGGAGAGAAGACACCCTGTTTCTAAAATTGGTCTGGGATGCGGCAAATGTAGCTTAAAAAGCTTAACTTCTCTTTTGTAGATATTTGCAGAGCTTTATTGTAGATACTTGCTTGTATTGTTTAACTGTATATGGGTGTGGTTTAACATGTGATGGAGAACACTGTAGGCAAATCGTGTTGAACATTTCATCTGGGCAGTGTCCTGTGCTCCAATCTCCCCCCATAGCTGAAATTCCTTTATCCTTTTAGGAGGCATCTTTCAGGGCAGTACTAGCAGAACACGCAAAGCTTTTCTGCTGAAGCCTTTCACGCAATTGTTCTTTATCAGAAAGCTGCCCAAAGGACTAAGAAATCACACTCAGAACCTATTCTAGTTACATACTTCAAAGAGGAGCCTGATAACAGAGCATTTAAAACTTGCTAATTAAAAGTAATTGTAAACAGCTGTCACATGTTGCTACTGTTTTAATTGGCATTCATCACAGCTGCATCTGTATTATGCTGCTACTGGGACCCTGGTGTATTTACTCTAATCTCAGAATGTGTCACCTTCTGAGAGATTAGGAGATCATAAAAGCATGAGGGCAACATATTTGTCAGGGTTGAAGGTCACTAATCTGTGCCGAAAGCAGCCAAGAGGAGTGAGCCATGCCGAGGGACAACTGGAACGAGCAGCGACATTTTGCAAAAGCCGTGAGCTTTTTCCATACGGATTCTCTCTCTCCAGGGTTTTTTCCATATTTCTGAATTTGTATTTTGCTGTCAGATGTCAGCATAAGACATAAGGAAGGTCATTCAGAAGTGTTCATTAGCTTAACTTCTACCAGGCCAACTTGGTAAAAAAACTAACCATAAAAACCCTATCAAAAATTACAAGATATGTAGCAGGAGCTTGGTTCTGTTGGATGAACATCCTTCTTAGCCTGTTACTAAGGGTAGGAAGAAGAATGTCAGCAGTCTGAATGACTGATACCTTCAGCAGAGTGTTCAGCTGTTTGCTTATGGCAGACTTGGGGCTATATCTGCATTTTCCTTGTAAACCACTGGCATGCCAGGTAGCAGTAGTTAACCCTGGCCTGGAGGGTTAGGCACATAGTTCTGGTATGGTGAGCAGAGTCACACTGTAACTGGGATTGGTTCTGAGAACAATTGGACTATAAGTCTTCTGCTCCTTCCTTATGTGTGCTTTGTCTTGCAGAGACAATTAAATGGTACTTTTTCCTCTCCTTCTGAATGTGGAGTTACGGCACAAAAAATATGTGGTTTTTTTACTTAAAACAGTTGTGTGCTAATCATCAGCTTGTAATGGTTCAACATGCTGGAAACGAGAAATATTTATTTGGTTTCTGTGTTCAGAAAGAGGCATTCGTGACTATACTTTCACAGAGCAGCAGGCTTGTGACCTGTTACAGTCAGAGGAAATAGCTCACATGCAAAATAGGTGTAACAATGATTAATAGATCTGCAAATTTACCCATCTGAAAATCATCTGCAGCAGTTAGGAAAAAAGTTCTGAAAACTTGAGGCTGTAATCTGTGGCAAAAACGTAAACTGACACATTTTATTTATACCAGGCTCCTTTTAAAGTTACTCTGTGGGAGCCAGTCACTTTTGCTTTGACTTTTGTGAAGTCTTTGCATGCATCGTGCATAGACATTTATCTCCTTTAGGAAGGAAAAGCGTGGGGTACTGTACCATGCTCTTGCCTACGTCTCTGAGCTCTCCATAGTTAGTAAGACTCTGAAGTGCAATAATTCAAGGAAGCTCCTCTGAAGATTACGTTTAGCATCTTAATTCAGCAAAGCAGCGAAACATTTACTTTGAGCCAGGGCTGATTAGCATACTTAGACACATGCAAGTGTCTATCTGAATTGGTTCCTGGATCTTTAAATGTCTCATCGCGGAGTTATATTTACACTCTTCAGTGCAGGCGAAGTGAAAAAAAATAGACAGTATTAATCAGCAAACTGAAATAAAGTGCAGCTATTTAGAAATGTAGAGGTAAGTGAGGGAAGGTGTGAAAGAATCCCAGATTTGCAGGAAGGATACAATCAGTCATTTTTAGGCTGGAAAGAAATGTCAGAAATGTTATAATTATTTGCAACACACCTTCTTAAAAAAAAAAAGGTATATCTTGGGATGGTAGGGTGCTACCAGGCTTCACAGATAACCGCTGGTAAATGTGCTACAAAGGTTTCCAAGTATCTGCTGTCTTAGGTCCATGAGACTCTACAAAATCAATATTGGAACTGTGTCTGCAGTTCTTACTCCAGCAACATTTGCATTGGCTTCATTGTGACCACTTCCCCAGGGACTGGTTGCCTCCAGAGTCGGTGTGATGCTGGTGGATGAGGGATAATTCCAGCAGGCTTGTGCAAAAGCTGTTTCCTGTGGAGGATTATTGTTGTCTTGGGTCAAGTCACTAGATGATCTTTAAGGTACCTTTCAACCCAAACCATTCTATGATTTTTATTCCCACTGCCTCTCTTTTCAGATCCTTTCTGAACATCACTCTTTCCATGTCTCACCTGTACTCTCTGATCCACTGCATCAGGTTTTTAAGAACTTCTGATTTTGTTGAAGGAATGGAAAGAAGAAATGGAAACAAGAAGACAGTCTTTATTTTTTGTAAGAAGAAATGCACTCATGTACACGAATTAAGATTATATCATTATTAGCTAAGATTCCTAGGAATTCACTTTTCTGGAAAGGAGTAAAAGGGGAGTTTCCCCACAGCCTTCCTTCATTATGTTTCCCTTTGCATTTTTCTTCTGGGACACTTAGAAAGAAGCCAGGGAAAAACTGGCAGGTCTCCTCAGGAAAAGCATGTGATATCCTAGTGGGAACTGTTCAAGATTATTGGTTCAAGGAATCAATTTTTTTTTTTTTTTTTGCTTGTAGTTTAAAGTCGAATTTGTATTTTAGAGGGGGATTAACTGGTGTTGCAAGATGCTTACTTTGTCTGTTCAGGGAAAAAAATCCCAGTCCTTTGCTATAGCAATGAGGGTCAGATGTCGGAACAGTACATGTGAGGAAAAAATCCAGGGTGGCTTTAATCAAGGTGCCTTTTAACATGAAGTCAGGTTACACTGTAAGACCAACAGATACCAAACTATCTGCTTCTGAAATCAAGGAGTAGTCACTTTCTGACAACCCAGGACACAAGTCCAGTTCTGGCCCCAGACGCAGTCAAGACTTCAGTGATGTTTGGCTCTTCCGATGCCCCTTCACACTTGTCTGTTTGTGTCAGGATGACCACAGCAGCTCTCGCCTTTCCATACTGCAACCTTCCCTGCTTCACTATCTCCAGGTGATGCAAGCATCACCTTCTGCCTGCTATTAGTAACCCTTGCATCGCTTCTCATCCCTCCCTTTATAGGTTCTCTTCTGGGCCTAAAACCTGCTGTGTCCTCCATGGGCACCCAGTATTTAGCCTTCAACGATGGCCCTCTTTTCAAGGCCATGAAGGGCTGGTGCCTGGGTGCTGGCAGCCAGCAGCTGTGTGGTTGGGGGCACCCGCTCCTCGGGTCATGGGAGTGCAGGTACCAGGCACTAGCCCTCTCTGCTCATGGCTCCAGCACTTACCTCTCTGCTGGCAATATCAGAGGAAGCAATCATTTTAAAAAAACACACCACAAACCAACCAACCAACAAAAAACCCCAATGAAAAAATACCTACAAAACCACTGACCCCCTCCCCCCAAACCAAAACAAATTAAAAGAAGCCCCAAAAGTACAGCATGTTTGGTACTAATGCTATGAACATCTCATTTCATCTCTCTTTATGGGAATTCCAACAGTCCTTATCACATTCCTTACTTTGTACCAAGGGGGTTACAGCTTTTAATAAGTTTTTTTTTTTCCTGTGGCTTTTTTTTTGTTGTTTTTTTCTTTTTTTTTTTTTTTTTGCAGGGGGAAAGAGAGAGGGACCAGGGGGAATATAAATAGCGTAGACACACACAGACCCTTGACATTGGTGCTCTTGGACCATCTTCTGCCCCTTTGACATTGTCTTGTTTTGGGAAAAGCCCACTGAAAGAGCCTGAGAGAGTGCTGTGTGTTAGCCTCCCTCCATCTAACTTCTGGCAGGCAGCTTGCAGGCAGCAATTTGCCACAGGGTCTTTGAGTAGTTCATGGAGACTACAGCCTCTCCAGAGAGCAATTCAGCCCACCTAGGAGATGAGCAGCAGCTTTGTGTCTCTTCAGTGTTAAAGGAAACCAGAGGTGATCAGTCTCATAAAAGAGGCATCTTTACAAAATGAGCTCAAATGGGAACAAGTCTATAGGGTGGGAGCATGGGAGAGCAGACCTGTTTTCTGATACTTGGATACATGTTGTCAGGAGCACTCAGAGATATATTTTTCACACATTTGTTCTCTGTCCTGGCCTGGCTAATATAAACACTTGCATACATATGGAAACATGCACACTGGACCCTCAGTGCCCTGTGGTCCTGAAAGCCCTTCCCTCCCTGGCTCCATCCCTGCAGTCACTGATGCTGAGGTGGCTTGCTCACTTAACTTCTGATGTGTTTCTGGCCTAATTTTTGCCCTCCACTTTCCCTAAGCAGTGCCCCAGGATGAATGTTCCTCTTGTCCAGCCCTTGCTGTGTGCATACACTCCACAGTTACGTGCAACATCCAGCAATACTCCTTCCTCTGTAACTCCGCAGAGCACAATGGCCAGAGGGGACTTTGCAGTGCTTCTACTGGCCTCAATTCTGCCAGGTTTTCTTGGCAGAAGGCTTGCGGGGAGCTTCTCACAGGAGATGATGTAGCACAAGGAGAAACATGTATCTTGACTTGTTCCCTGGCACCAGGAGAAATACAGAACAGGTGCCCGGGAAAATGCTAGGGGATGGGCACTGAGCACATCAGGAGATATTTAAGAATCTTCAGGTTTAGTGAATTCTCGTGAAGCTGCCAGTACATTAGAAGACAAATGCGAATGCTGGTGTTACGAGTGTGCAGTCTCCCAGGTAAGATTCCTTGGGATGTCAGCACCTGTCTGACGGGCAATGGGAAGGGCAGTGCCTTCAGCTTTCAACAGCTGCAGTCCCACTAACTGGCTGTACAACCATCAAAGCTGAAACAAGCTCTGCGTAATTTCTCTGTCTGCTCTGTGTGTATCTGCTGCAGCTTATGCTGACTAGGAAATGGGAAACACATGGGAGTAGCCCGCCCCCTTGGCTTCATCGCAGCTATATCAGTTTTCCTGCAACACTTGGAGTTAACTTGGCACAAACAATTTTAGCAAACTTCAATGCAATTCAAGCAAGGGTTTTCTGGTCACTGCCAGCCTATGAAGAAAGAGAGTAACTGCAAAGGTAAAGATCTGTCTGAAATGGCTGATTAGTTTTTACAAATGATCTGAAAGTTTGGTTAATAGGCAAATTTTTACTGTCATCTGTGGTCATAAATGGTAATATAAAATCCTGCTGTAAAACATGGTAAGCAGCTGTATTCCTGGTGCTTTACTTGGGAAGAGACCTAACCCCAAACTTCTGCATGGGGAATAACTGTATGAAGGCTGAGATGTGGAAAACTGGAGAGCCTCTGAGGGCTGGTTTTAGAGTCTGACAGCCTAAGGAGCCTGGGACAGCGTTCAGAGGAGCTGGTTGCTATTTGCTGTGAGAGTTATATTTATTCCCTGTGGTCTACAGCTTCCCATGTGTTGGGAAGGTGGTTTGTTTGCTACCCTGCCTGCGAGGATCCCCAGAGGCTTGCAGTCTCTTGGCTGATGGTCCTTGCTCACCTGAGCGCCTTCACACCCCCCAGGGTGTTTCTCAGTGTCTCTTTTTGGGTCACTCCTCAGGCTGTTTTCTTGACTTCTGCTCGTAGATTTGTACGTGCTTCTCCCAGGAAAATGTTGCATCTTGATGTGGTATTGGATGTTATTGACAAGCCTTTGTGTCATCGCTTTGTTTTAAAATTCTTGCTCCTTCACTGTGCTGTATCAAGGACTAGATGATCTACAAACTTACCTTTGGTTACATCTCTAGCAATTGCCTGGAGATCTGTGCTTCTTTGCCCCCCATCCTGTCTGTTTGATGGGGTTTCTAAAGGACCTTTGACAGAGGGCTACAGTTGCAGAAGGAAGATGTAATGTTTGAGTCATTGTTTTTTCCTGGTGTGAACTCTGACTTTAACTGTTCTAGAAATGTCAGCACTCTGTCTCCTGGATCTGCAGCTCTCCCATTTGAAATACTAATGTGTGTTTGTCTCGTCTGGGTATGTTGTAATAAACTGAGCTGGCAGAAGCTCCTACCTTATGATATAATAGTAATTTCTTTGATTAGGCATCTTTAAGTTATATTCAGCATGTGATAATTTTTAAATGTTAAGTAACCATTGCATCTCCTAGCTATGCCATTAGGAGATGTAAGCAGTAGTTTGTGCACAGAAGCATTATGATAAAACATAAATATAAAATCAAGTAAAGTAAAACCAAAATAAAGGGACTTTCACAGCTGATGACAAAAAGTATCTTTAGAGTCTTTAATGGGGATTTCCCTGAGACTGACACGAGTTAATGAAGAACTGTTTATTTTTACAGTGCTCCTTTCTCTGACAACAAACTGTTTCTACACACTGCTCACTGTGATGCCTCTCATGCTGGTTTCCTGCACACAGAAAGTTGCCATAATTAATTTTGCATGTGCTTCCAGGGCTCCACCAGCCGCTAGTGAATGCTATCCTACTCCTTCACTTATGTTCAGTTTCAGTATTTTGCTTTGCACTGACTCTAGGAAGCCATTCAAGGTTTGAACCTGAGTTCTTTCTCTCTCGGTTGCGATCTGGTCACACCTTTCAGCCTCCAAAGGGCCAGTAGATAGCAGCCTGCTTGTCTCACCAGTTCACAAATTTATGCAGACTGGGCAGCTGCTGCTTCATCCCTGAAAGTCCCTGCCCAAAGATGCCAGAGATACTGCTTCCCTTTCACTCTTTAAATCAAAACTGAAAGCTTCTTTCCCACAGTGCTCTCATCTGTCAGCTGGCCACTGCATGCCGAGCTATTCTATTGTGGTTCATTTGGAAAGCATCTGTTGGCCATGATCCTCAGAGGGGCTGAGAGCCCCCCTTGTCCATGAACTTTGGTGGGGGGTGAAATGGCTTTGCAGGGTAGAGCCCTGTGCACATTGCAGGCGGAGGCATTCTGTGCTGGACGGGGTGGCAAGCTTCCCACTGACCTGAAAAAAGGCAGGACTAAACTGTCCTGTTGCATTCTGCTTAAAAACCAAAGGTCAGTTATGATCAGGATGTTTTAAGAAACGTATCTATTAAAGGAAAAAAAGTGTTCCATTGCTGGCCACAGGTGACAAGATAAAGCAGTCCAGCAGCTTCATTAAAATAGCTTTTCTATTTTTAAGGGCAATTATTTTAAAAGAATATTTGGCTTCTTTTGTGTGGATGATAAAATCCTGAAAACCTCTCAGGATAGCACTTACATTTTGGTTTTCTTGATTACAGGACAGTAACTAGCAGGTTTATAGGCTTTCAAAACATCACTATTCTGAAATAAACCTGCTGGACTTACTCATTAAATACAAAACCTGATGCAAACTGACCTTTAGCTCTCAACTGAGTCCAAACTATTAGAAGTTCAACAGTTATGTTTCCAGTGACAATATGAATTGCTGAATATTCCACATTTAAGTGTCAGAAAAACACACACACTCACATGCATCTGCCCTCCACCTCAAAAATACACAGGAGTGCCAATGGAAGCCTGGCTAATGCCGTGGGAGATGTAGGATGTGTTTTGTTAAAAGGCGAGGTATAGGGTTAGTCCTGATCCAGTGAGATTGTTTATTCATTCTACAGCAAGATCACAACAGTTTTAGTAGCACTTTCAGCACAGCACTGCCGCTGTTGACAGCAGGAATAAACACCACCTGAAGGGTGTGAGAAAGGCTGCCGTGGGAGGCAGGATCACCCCTTTTCTGTAGTCGGGATGTATGCAGGAGATCTCATCATGGGCCTGGCTTCTCTTGCACTAGGTGCTTTGTGAGGAGAGAGGAAAAAGATGAGCTAAACAACCAAACTGCTGTTAGGATGTTGTCTACTTGTATGTATTTAGCATAAAAATATTTTGTGTGTGTTTTGAGAGAGAAACCATTTGCTTTTATGAGTTACCAGCCAGACCTTGAATGCTGGCCCCTCAAAAGCGTGCTGGAGAAGCTGGAGTTCTTGATATTGGCTGTGGTGGTTAACTATTGCTCCACATCAGGTTTTTCTGCCAGAAAAGCTGTTTTAAAAATGCATTAGCTAAGACTCTTTTATCAGCAGGAATCTTAGCTTCTGGTGGGTTTGAAATATTATACCACCAGCAATCATAATATTGTAATAAATCATTTTACCTTGTGGTGAAAATGAGCAGAACGGTAGGAGAAAAGTAAAAGGCATCTCTGTTTAGATATGAACAGTGTTCACATCTGCATTTTGATCAACTCCATATACTAGAAAGAACCCTTCTGCAGACAACCAATGACATGTATTAATAACTCTAGATGCTGAAAAGAGCTGTTTTCTGCAAGCAGAGAATAATTATTTCATATAAATGACTAACCTTTTCCAAGTTTACTAAAGGTCCGGTCATCACTTGGTATACACAGATGTTGAATTACTGGGACCAAACTTTTACCGTCACTTGATCAGGTATGGCATTTTATCCCATACAGAAATTTGGAGTTTATTTTACAGTGAAAAATTTGCACTTTAATTTGCAACCATCTTGGAGTAAATCCTTATCCACAGCCAAAGTTTGGGGTGCTTAGACCCCATCCCGCCTGTGCACACAGGGACTTCTGTGCTTGGTTTGCTCCGCGTGGCAGCAGGAGTTGGTGCCTGAAAATTTGTCTCTTAATTAGATGCAGGTGCAATTTGAATTTTGTCTTTTCAAGCTATTACCGTGGGGGAGGGAAAGATATTTTTTCCCTTCCATATATACGAAAAACATGAAAGCTAACTGCTGATGTGACCCAAATGCTGTGGATGGACACCAGTAGAGAGAAAAGAGGTAAGAGGACGAGCAGATGGAGGGAACCACGCTGTGGCTGCTAACACCGTGTTTGTTCTGTATCGGTCCCCTTGGGATGGGAAAGGCAGGCTGGGAGCAGTTTGGCGGGAAGGGGAGAAGGGAGATGACTGAGAGGGCGTGTGTGGTGCAGAGCAGTGAAAGGATGTGTGGGCAGTGCAGCTGGAATGGGTGTGGGATGGGACTGGAGCACAGGACCAAGCTGCTCTGGGCAGAGGATGTCCAGCCAAGTTACAGAAATGTTACTGGAGTTTGTGGACCCTTTCTACTATAGTTTCTGATGTTTGTGAGTAGTTTTGCTCCTGAGTCAATGTATTTGGGAGGAAAGGTAAAACTGAACTTGGATGCTTCCTACTGGACCCTGGGATATGTCGTCTCCATCAGTGTGGGAGAAGGGAGGTGATGCCCTGATCCACTACTCAAACTTTTCATTCTTCTGTGCTGGTGAGAGCCTGGCTAGTGCAGAAAACATTCCAGTGGAGTTCCTGAAGAGGGAGGTGTCAGGGAGACTGGTGACAGGCAGGGGGTGTGCTCTGGTGTGGCTTTCACCACCCTGGAGGCTGTGACATGGAGCTTTGTGAGGGGAGTGAGCTTGGCCAAGGTTGCAGCATCACTGTACCAGAGGGTATTAATCTAAACTCTGCTTTGCCTTCGTGTAAACTGTTCCTCTGGAGCAGCCTGCACTACTGCAGCTACACACTTGCTTTCACAGACACCAGACTGTCAAGCAACCTCACACAAGCATGTGTTGAGCTCATGTGATTGAGCTGCATGTGTTTACTTTCTTATACGTCAACCACTTGAGCCTACCCTCAAGATGAACTCAATGTTTGCGGAGGAAGGACAGCAGCTATGTTATACTGGAACAGGCAGAAAACAGAATCATAGCTTTGAAGGACAGGAAAAATGCTGGCCGTCTTAACTAGTTATATTATTGCATATGAGTATATACAAATATAGAAAACTTTGTCACACTCTGCTGCAGTGTTTGACCAGAATATGGAAATCTGGTAGATGAGGTAGGAATTTCCCTCTGCCAATTTCTCTTAAAATTGGAAACAAGATATCTCTACAAAGAAGCATGAATCTGGTAAATACTACAGAAGAGGAACAAAACCCAGTCATGAATGTTATTTTTGGCCCATTAAATATGGCTAAACTTTGCACATGCTTAACCGCTTTACCTGCAGGGTCTGATTGTGGGCCAGGGACAGCAGTGTACTCTTTGGTGGCAAACCTTCCTTGACAATAAGCCTGTCTGAAAATACAAATAAAATGTACAATGGATCTAAATAACAATTATCCTGAATTTAAGATTATTTTTTTTTTCAGAAAAATCTTTATATAAACTCTTATCTTGATAACACAAATCCATTTGTTCTAAAATGTTGCCATTTTAACTTGAGGAGAAAGACTTAGCTAAACAGACATTTTCTGCTCCTTTTCATCTCCTGAGTGTTTAAATGGAAGAGCCAAAATGACCCACTACATCGTTTAGCTTTTTCATAACTAAAATCATGAAACTTAATACTGCAAACAAACGTTCAAGCTGTTTCTTTAAAAACTGACTTGAAGTTGAACACTGATCTCCCTGGTCGATTTTATTATTTGCATCATAGCTTTACCAGTAAGAAAATGAGGATTTGAGAAACAAACATTAAAGACAGAAGAGGGCTCTTTCAAGCAGTCCTAAGAAACCAGTATAAATGAAAAATTCCCTTCCTACTAGGCCTTGGGCTGTCTTGGGGTGAATCAAACCCCAAAACACTGAAAGAAGTTAGGAACAGGCTTCTTGGTATTTTCTGTGCAAGCTGCTTCACACACTTTCCACCCTTTGCTAGACCCTAACCCTTTAAAACAATTTCCTAGGTGACCCAACATGGTATCCCCCATCTCTATACAATCCTGGTGCTTATTATCGAGAGGGCGGAGTGGCGAGGTGACCCTTCAGAGCTGCAGTGAGGGATACGGGACGCTCCCTGTGCAGCTCCTGCTGGGTTTTGCAGAGGGCAGCTCTCCCCTTGACGCATGTGGGAAAGCAACCCTGGTGCTGGTGGCAGCTCCTGCTCCAAAGTGCTGTGGAGATAAGGCCAGCATTGTGCCTTCGCTTGCTGGATGGTGGAGTGCAGCGTATGTGTAACTTTTAGTCAACGCAGGCACGCACAGATAATAAACCGTTTCAGCTGCCTCTGGGGAGCTTCTGTTATAATCTGCCAGAAGATTCTTTCTGTGGTTTAAACTTTGGCATATGAGGAACGCCAATACTTTATATATACAAAATGTCAGTTATGTGCCCTTAGGCAGCAAGCTAGAAGTGATATTACCCTGTTGATGGATCTGGGTTTAGATAGTTTCAGCTACAGTAAGCTTCTTGATTTGAACTCTGAATATGGCTGTGCCAGTCAGATAAAGTAAGAATTGCTGGGTAACAGTGGTTTTCCACTGATTTCAAAGTGCTTTGAATAAATTGCCAGAGAGAAAAATAATTTTTTTTCAGGGATTATCACCCAGCACAGCAGTCCTGTGTAGCCACGATGCCTGACATCATAACATGGCAGGATGAATGAGTTGCCACCCAAACTCTAGTGACCTAGGGGCCGATGGTTGCTCCCGCTGGCTTCAGTGGCATTCGATTGTGTAGTGTTACTGAGTTTGCTACCCGTAACAGGAAAGTGCTTGATGTTTGTGGTCATCGCTGCAGGGAAACGGCCTGGGGGAAACTGTGTGTGACAATGAACCGCAAGGCCAGGCTGGTGGTGCGTACGCAGTGTCCTGCCAGAGTAGCACGCCCCGAGACAGGCAGAGACAACAGAGGCCAAAGTCTCAATAGCAGAAGGCAATCAACAGCAACCATATGCATCTTATCCACAAGATGAAATCACTGCGCTGCAGAGAATGACTGACAATACACAGCAAAAGAAATGCTGAACATAAAGTGCCCAATTCTTATTTATGGCAAAACCACGTTATATCCTTTTGGACTGTGTAAGTGGCTCTCAAAGGTGAGTATACTGTAACAATTTACAGCCAGTGTATAACTATGTTAGTTTACAAATGAGAATTGGAGCCCAAACAAGTAGTAAGTTGCTGATTTTTGAAGTCTCTCATGCATTTAGAACTTGTTAAAAAATTCTGACAACACTTTAGTAGAAGCTTTAAATTACTAATTGAAATTTAGGTTGGAGGTTTAACTTGCTTCAGTCAACAGAAGTTTCTTGGGACGGAGAGCTCATGTTTCATAGCTGGAAAAGACCATGGAGTGGCAGCCGCTGTGAAAAAGCCTGTCTCCAGCTTTAGTCTAACTGTTATCATGCAGGGTTGTGTGATTGGTGAAGTCTAGAGTGAGTGAAGAAATAGAAACTCTGGGCCAGATTTTTATCTTGCTCATACCAATGTAAATCCAGGCAAATTCTCCTCAAACTAGTGGAGTTATTCCAGGCTTACATAAGCTTAGCCAATATCAGAGTCTGATCCTTTTATTTTGGGCTACTGGAATTCCCTAAGTAAATAATGCGGGCAATTGTGCAAATTCCCATCATAGAATGAAGAAGTTTTCTAGTAATAACCACATCAGTGAGATCAGCAAGGAAAAGCAGAAGAGACAGATGGTAGATAACAATAAGGCTAATGAAAGAACTGAGCTGGGAGACAAAAGGCAACTCCTTGAAATCTACAATGACATAAACAAATTCCTTAAGACCACAGCCAAGTGTAGCTCGGGAAGCAAAGATAAAGGTAAGACCTGTGTGATCTGAGCAAGTCCTTCTCACATGGTGTCCCCAGCCTGGGCACCCTGTGTTTGCAAGTATGGTGCTACTGAAGATTTTATACCTCACCTGCTCTAGCTGTTGACTGTAGTGTCATTTCTTAGGTCTGACAAAGATCCACCATGGCCTGCATTCACTCCTTCCTTATAAAGAAATGTAAAATCTTCTATCAGTGCCATCGCCCCTGTTACTGGGCAGCCAGTGGTGACTGCAGTTCTCCCTCTAAACCCCTAACTATGGGCATGTGTCAAATGGAATTCTTTGAAAACTCCTGAAAAAGTCCTGAAAGTCTTGTATTCTACAGATCAATATGAAATTATCTGCTTCTCTTTTCACTAAAAATAACATTTCTGAAGTTTGTCACTTATCTGTGAATCAAGGAAACGATATAAATATACGGAACTGTATGTTCTAATATATGCTGAGTACAAAGCCTAAAATTATATCTTCAAATAGTAAGTTATATTTTGGTTATATATGTGGTAGTGTAGGAAGCATTTGTGTAGCATTTTATTTAATTTATGCAGAAGGACATAAGTGAAACAGTATTTTTAAGAAGGTTCATGCTATGTGGCTTTATGAAAGAGTTCTTCCAGCATGCGTAAGCAGGGGCCCTCTCTGGCTTACTGACAGGCTGACTGGGTATTCCACATTCTCCTTCAAAAGATAAAGAGGCTCAAGCTGGCCAGGGAAGATGTGTTCACGCTGTGGGATCATGACTATGGCCCTCCTGTGAAGTCCTATACCAGGAATTCCTCCAGAGCGGAGTGCTTTGCCTCTGCCTGCATCAGCCTTGGGGAGATGGTGAGTGAGTTCTGGTGGATGTGGTAGTAATTTCATTAATGCTTTTCCAGTGCTAGTTACCACAGAAATCTTTCTTTTCTGAATCACTTCCCTCTGTACGTAAAACTCAGCTGAACGGAGCAAGAGCTGGAGAAGAGGGACGCTTGCTGGCTATACTACTTCTTAAGAGTGTTTTCACTTTTCTGAAATAATCTACATATGGTAATGAAATTCTAGGCCTACTCAAAAATCCCCCTAAAAGTCATAGTGGCCTGTTGAAATGCATGTGTGGTGAGTGGCTCATTTGAAATGCATAAAGCTTGTTGAATCTTCACAACTTACAATTTTTCCACAACCTGAAGAAAGAGGTCTCATTCTCCAGTAGATTTGCTATGCAACTAATTTGGGATACTGTCTGTTTTTCCGTGAGAATGGTAAAATTGCCCTCTCATTTGATGGGTGATAGAAAATCCTGGTGCAGCTGGATATATGGAACTGATAGAGAAACCCAGTGTTACAGGGCAGACGGCTGACTGTAGCGGCTGTGTGCAACCTCTTAACAGAGCAATAGATGGTTGAGGAACTGACCAATTTTAGCATCTGTTTTCCACTTGGTACTTATTTTTTCCAAACTGTTTTTCCTATGAAGCAGCCCTGATGAAATGAATGTCATTCAACCTTAAAAGCTCTTCCACAATTGCTGTTGTTTCTGAAAGCTGGACAGGGATACCATTTAAAAACACACAGGGTATCGAAACCTTTTTCATGGCCTGAAGGCTAAGAGGCTTCACGTGGCAAGCATGGCCAGGAATTTTTAAATGAGCCCCTGGGAAAGGATATGAATCACAGCTTGGATGGGTTTTGGGGTGGTGCATGAGTGGGACAGGACATACGTAGTCATGTCTACGCAGGAGATGTGGCGTAGCTAGGAGGGGAATAATAATTTCCTCAATGTCGTCTAAGGGCTGTATAGGCAGGGGCAAAACTGGAGTGGCTGAGTGGCTCTTCAGCCAGCACCAAGGGCTTGCCATAAAGATAGAGACTTTTTACCTGGGCCTGTAGTGACACGATAAGGGCCAACAGTTTTAAACTGAAAGAAGGTAGCTTTAGATTGGACATAAGGCAGTTTTTATTTGCAATGAGGAAGGTGAGATGCTGGAACACGTTGCCCAGAGAGGTTGTAGATGTTCTGTATGTTCTAGGACATACTTAGGAAGTTAGCAAGTGAATGAATTGTGAAGTTGGATATGCAGATGTTTTGTACACCTTCACATATAGTGCCTCCTGATTATTATGTGGCTAACTTTCTAGATCCCTTGCATGGATGAGAAACAGTATAATGCTCAGGATGTGAACTTATCTTTTAAATGCTTCTGAGAATCTTGGGAGCAATTGCCTATTCCCAGATGCCCTGGAAGTAGAGGGCCCAGGAAGGCTGTGCCAGATTGTAACGAGCCAGACTTGTTCTGGTCCATTCTTGCTGCTGTACTTCTGTGCTCTGCTCACCTTCAAAGGTCTTTTTCATTCTCCATGGAGTCTTAGAAACTCTACCAGATGTTGGTAATATCGAAGGTATGCTCTGATTGCCTGTTCCAGACAGGAGGGTTCAGAGATGGCCTTACACGTTCCTTTCTATTGCTGTGATTATATTTATTGTAATCACAGGTACTATTTTAAGTAAACTTCTGGCTCAGCAGCATATACTGAACAGCCTGGATCGCACACTTCTTGTCTGATTCCAAGGCATGCTTCACACTGCCTGGAGCCTCCAGCAGCAATGCTGTGGGGAGGCCAGCTGAGGGTCAGAGGGTGGAGTGAAGGCCTGATCTTTTGGGACCGCAAATTGTCTTGGGAGTGTTGATAAAATGAATTGGCTTGATGCTGCCTTGTGCCTATGAATTCCTGCAAAATCTTACTCAGGGACCAAGTTCAGTCTTCTAAATTTCAATGGCCTAAATCTCAGGTTGAAATCTTTGTGTCCAATTTTGTGAAGAGTTTCAGTGGAATTAAGCTGTCAACTGTATATATATGTGTGTATATATATATATGCATATACACATACATCTAGGAGGGCAAGCTGCTAGACATTTCTTGCAAAGATGTCCTGTTGAAGTCTGTAATTTCTGTGGGGAGGTAGAAGGAAATGGATTGGCCTTCATAAAACACAAATACAGGGAGGAAGCTTTCACTGGCCTTGAGATTGTGATCTAGACATAAACAGTAATTTGGTTCCAGCACTAAAATGTACACCCAGCTGAAACTTGATTTTACTGCTGCAGGCAAAATTTTGCTCATATGATTTGTAACTACCTAAATAACTACCTCTTACCTTCCTGTTTAAGGATTTATGAAGATTTATTCCCTGCTGTCTCAGTTTGACAATATAACCAAAATGGTCATTAGATTTCAATGTTCAAATTAGCAATTTGTCTATTTGTTGTGGCTTTAACCTCCATTTGACTGGTTTTTAGAGCTCACTTAGATTAATAACATTAATAACTATTTAGTCTTAGTGGCACTGTAACTCAGGGCTCACTGAGAATTACCTCTATTTCAAGCCTAATGAATAGGGTAATGATCCTGATTAAAATAAGGCTAGTGAAAATAACACAGGTATGGAACATATTTTAAAACACTGCTATGCAAACCCAAAGTTGATTGAAAAATTTTAACCCTGTTGTGTCCCCTTTTGCATATATAATAGAAGAAAAACACCCCTAAATTCTTAAAGCCATTTATGAAAGGGGGAATTGCATCCCTTTTGTGATATTAAGAACCAAGGTCTACCTCCTTGGAAGCATACTGTGTGGGTCTCTTTTGGAGGGACACATCTCTTCCTCTCTAGGTAAGGTTGGATATACATGAGGAGCTGTTGTATATAAACCAGGATGGAAATTATAAGTGTAATTCCTTACTAGCTCCTACACGGGCTTTAGTACTTGTCAGAAGGCTAGCTTAACCTGCTTCAAGGCAGGCTACACCAGTTGATCTCTTCTGTCTGCTCCCAAAGGTCAAGGCAAACTTCAGCTACCACAGTGTTGTGGTTTAACCTTGGCTAGCAATCAAGTTCCACGCAGCCACTTGCTCACCTCGCCCCCTCCTCCAGTGGAGGAAGAGAATCGGAGGAAAAGACAAGGAAGCTCATGGATTGGGATAAGAAGAATTTAATACTTGAATATAAATGAATATTATTATAGTGATACTAATAATATTAACAATACTACTGCTAATAAGATGTAATGAAAATAATAGAAAATAAAAGACATGACAGAATTGCTCACCACCTGCTGACCAAGGCACAGCCAGGTCTCAAGTAGCGAGAGCCAGAGCCCAAGAGTGATTGCACCAGAGTCCAAGTGAGCCCCACAAGTGACAGCATGACTGGGAAAGCATTGTCACCAAGTCACTAATGAATGAGCAAGCTAGCAAACGAGCCAGCTAACAAACAAGCAAGAAAAGGAGCTAACGCACAAGTGAGCTATAGCCCCAGGCCCACTCCCCGCTTATGTACGGAGCATGATGTGCTATGGAATAAAATACCCCTTTGGTCAGTTTGGGTCGGCTGTCTGAACTCTGTGTGTGTGTGTCCCCACTGCTTGTAATGAGAAAGCTGAGAACAAGGGTGCAGTATCAGAACCTGAAAAAGTCCTTAAATTAGTGCAAGCACTCCCCAGCACCAGCTAAAAGCCACCTTGTCAGTACTATTCTCAGGGCAATTCCAAAACATAGCCTCATACTAGCCACTGTGAAGAAAATTTACTCTGTCCTGACTAAAACCAGCACACCCAGCTATTGCCAGTCCAGCTGTGTCCTCTCCATCCCCTCTGATTCTCTACACTCTGGTCTTGGTCTTTGTCTCCTGTGGCTCTAAGACAGTTTCTTGTAAGGCAAAGTCTGTTCCATCTTGTAGTACCCAATGGTACTACAATACTACCCAATGATGTGTCTGAACTCTTAGGTTCTGTTATGTTTTCTGTACTTGATGAGAAACAATTTCTGTAAAATATTTTAGCAAGGATTTTTTTAAAGATTGTGGATATTTCTGTGGATTTAAGGGGAGGATAAGACCAGAGAGAGAGCCCTAAGTATAGAGTAGGGAGAATTGAGGTACACGGGTTTTTACTCCTGGTCTTGAGGTAATTTCTCCTGCCTACCCTTAGCTCATAGTCTTTTATATATGCTGGATTTAGGCAAAAAGAGTGCCTTGAAGAAAATGATCAACACCTTGGAATTGATTTGAGCCAATTCATAGCACTGGTAGGCTTGATATCATCCTAACATCTTGTGCTACTTTAGTGTTAAGACTGTTCGATGTCTCTTGAGAGTTGAAGTTGCCATGTGACCATACAGGAGAGTTCTCGTACTTAACTAGGGATACAGAGAGGGTTACTCATGAATACTTTTTTCAGAGCACACAGTGAATCCAGCACAATGGAGGCAGCTACTTGGAAATCTTCACTTAAAGATAATAATTTTATGTCTGTGAATGAAGGTAGTTTTATCCATCCTGAATCAGGCATTGTGACTGGGTTATAGCTGTTCTTCGCTTTTAAACCAATATTGTCCAAGCACTAGACAGCTGTGGTGGCAGCAGGTGGTAATATTTGGTGCTGACTGTTATTCAGAGTTAGAGTCCAGCGTCTGCATTGACTTTGTGATTCAATGCAGTATGAGACAAAGACATAGGTAAAACTAGAGAATATGGATCCAAGGGAAGTGTTATGAGGACATGCTGTTTACCATTATTTAGTTCACTGAATTAATCCTATTGGGAAAGTCTGAAACTATCTGAGCATAGTTCTCAGTAATTTCACCACTTGTATGGTGAAAGTGTTGAGAAGGCTTACTGTGAAAACACAGTAGCATGTCAGCTGCTGCAGGGAGGCAGCAAAGAGGAGTAGGATGAGGAGGATGGGTATCTTCCTCTCTCCATTATGCTTGTAAAGGTGACTTTAGCTCTGTGTTCTGCCTTGATCCAAGGCTGACAAAAACTAGAATGTTTTCTATCTAGGCTTTCTGCAGAATGGTGGATTTCATGCTTGGCATACAGCTGGGTAGGACCAGTTCATCTGGGATGGGTGTCGGGTCTTTAAAGGAAGAAGAGATGAGTACTCTGAATGATACATTGGCTATTTCAGT
Organism: Rhynochetos jubatus; assembly: GCA_027574665.1. Lineage (NCBI taxonomy): Eukaryota > Metazoa > Chordata > Aves > Eurypygiformes > Rhynochetidae > Rhynochetos > Rhynochetos jubatus. Next base: position 70,278,613 of record CM050690.1, on the reverse strand, counting down.
CTGAAATTTCACCGGTTGCTCATGACCCTTCTCACAAGCCAGCAAGGGCATGGGTTATATTCACAAGTCTTGGTTTAAGACTCATGGATACGCAGTAGATCTGACATAAGCTGCTCTGCCTCAGATTTCATAATCACAGTTGGATTCCTGACTGGCTGCACTGGGCAGGAATTTTGGGTTCCAGTTTACGCCGGACATGTCAGAGACATGCTGGCACTTTCAGCCGCTGGTTTTATGGCTGTCTCACATAAGGATTTCTGGTTCAGTTATTGTGTTTTGTAAGTGATCTATACAGCACAGGATTAATTTTAATACCCACTAGAGTAATTATCAAAGCATGTGGTGTCCTGATGACACACTTACAGCTTCACATGAACTGGTAGATGCTCTGCTGACTGTAGGCCAGAAAGTTAAAATCCTCAGCCAGTCAACTGGAAAGAAACTCCCTGTGCCTATTCTCTTTGGGCATTTGCATAGTTTTCAAGTTTGGAGAATGACTTGTTAGGGAAAGCTTGGAAGCATCAAAGTCTGAGGTTTCGGCAATGAAGCAGGCATGTAATGCAAGCCCTCCCTCTTCCCACCAGCCTGGTGTGGAGAGTTTGAGTCCCTCGAGCAGGTAGCAGTCTTTGGTGTTGCTTTCACAGAATTCAAACACCTAAACCTGGGCTTCAGTGACAGCAGGATCAAGCCCAGGTGTTTGAGGGAGACCGGGAATCTCACAGTCACTGAATCAAGTGAATCGGAGGCCCTGTGCAGCTCCTTGGAGCTCTTGGCACTGCTGTGTGTGTGGAAAGAGCAGCCCCGCAAGGGAGAGGGTGCAGGAGTGGGACGTAGCCTCACAGAGCTAGTTAGGGTCAGCGCTGTGATGGGGATGATGCTTCATCATGGTGGCTGGGAGAAACAAACGCCTGCAGGAGCTTCCTACTACGTAACGTGTACACATGCTGCATGAGCTCCTCCGCGTGCACGCAAGGAGATATGTCTTCCACTCACCTCAAACCCTTGTATTGCCATCTGGGTGGACAATGCCTACCAGATACTTTCTGATATTTTGCACCTGGCCTTCGTATGGGACTTACAGGATGACACAAATTTTCTTGTGTCTCAGGTCTCCATCTTACTTTGTGAGGGAAGGCATGGTTCTGACTGTACTGTGGCTGGTGCATATAAACCTGTTTCTTAGCAGGACAGTGTCTCAAATAGTGGCCTGTGAAGGCATGGTGTATAGCTGGCACACACAGCCTCACTTTCCTAGGAGTTCAGCTAAATGTTTGGCGGTAATGGTGATTGATGGCGTGTAAGTAATGCTGAGAGTTGACAGTGGGGCAAGGTCCAAAACAGTTTGGAAACCATTGCCTTGGAACGTGTACTGAAAAATGAGGGCTGTGATTTATCATTTCCTTCAGAGAAAAACATTTTAGGCAGTTCTGACATGAAAGTTAGCTGTATCAGATACTGGTGAAGATAATCCTGTGCTTGCTATCCTATCTCTCTTCAGCAGATGGTAAAGGCCAGGTACTAATTAAGAAGAGGCAGAAAAAAGAAAATAAAATAACTTTAGGTTGACAAAATGCTGCATCGTGTAATAAATAGCATCTTATTTATTATTTCTGCTAACAATTATGAACTGGAATGAGACCTCTCATAAGGAGTAGATCATGCCTCCATCTGTCTACTGGTAGGTTATTCCCCTTGCATTTGCAGCAACTAGTTCTGAACTTGTTAAAGGCAGATAATGGAACAGTTGGATGATTAGGACCAAACTTCAAGAGCAGTTTCCCTCCTGTGCTGTTATTCATGAGGATAATGCTTGTTCATGGGACTGAGACAAGCTAGTCATCCACTGCTGCTTTTCTAGGTCCTCTCCGGGAAGACCGCAGTCTTGTTCCTGAATAAACCTCTGCAGACCTGAACCAGGTTTGAAATATGAAGGCTAAAATGAACTTTATGAATCAACAGATCAGAGACACTGAGTTTTTGCCAGAGAATATCTAATAAATGAGCACATGAAGAAAGAATGTAAGTTGGTAATTAATAATTAGAAATACTTTTCAGCTGAGGGTTTGATTCAAAGTCCTCTGAAGTTTCTCAATGCAAAGATGAAAACCCAGCTTTGAGTAGCTGTTCACTGCCCTTTCTCTTTGCAGACAGCATGGGTATAGACCTGGAACTGCTTTGAGGTGTAGAGATACGGTGGTTCTGAGGTGCTGCAAAGCTCTTAGGCAGCCTTTTGACTCAAGGTCCCAGAAATGACACAGTGCAAAATTAGATTTGAATACTCTGGGCTGCATTATCAAGTTGCACCAGTAAAGAACATACAGCTGAGTCTGGAAGCATACTGCTAAGCTGCAAGTACAAAACAACCCCAGTTTCCATAAGCCTGAAACACGGAGAGATGCTAAAACCAAAGGAGGATAGAGAAGACCAGGCAGTTCTGTATCAGCTAATAGCATCAAATGAAACAGTTAAAGGGAGGGAAAACCTCTGGGCTTGTTCAAGTTTAAACCATTTAAATCAATCAATGAGGGCATTGCTACAGTCAAAGCTACAAAGTTTTATCTGATAAGGCCTGAACAGAGCAATGTAACTACCGATGTATACAGACTGGTTTACACAGGATTTGGCCCTTTTAGTTATAAACAGAGAAAAACAGAACAAAACAAAATGGAAAGAGAGAGAAAAACTTGGCTCAAAAGAGAAACAGAAATATAATAATCTGCTGGAAGTTTCTCAGAATCTGTACTGAAAGGACGTTTTTTCCATGGGAACAATTAAGAAGTACTCTAAAAATAGAGTTAAAAACACTTTACAGTGTTTCCAGTGATCTACCTAACAGACATTCCTATTTTGGAAGGTATAGAAGCAAATTTTGTTTAACTCCATAGAATGCAAGCAGATTTGCCTTGTCATTAAATCTATTTTCACTTACTTGTATGCTGACCCATGCTTTAAACAGGTGACTATTCTCTTTGGAAAAGACTGCTTCTTTTTTTTTTCCTCCTGGCTTCCAGAAACAAATCTGCTTTTTTTTTTTTTTTTTTTTTTTTTTTTTTTTTTTGTATTTATGTGCATTATGAACATTGCACGTGTTTGACTCATTTGGGAAAAACCTGGGATACCAAGAAATATTTATCAGATGTGATGCAGATCTTGATTGAATAAATACTTTTCCCTTGTATAGTAAATTGGAGGATTTTTAGTATAAAATGTGTGCCTTTATTGCATGCAGCTGGCCTTCCTCTAGTTGCCCATATCTGTGGGCAGACTTGGTAGCCTCTTCCACAGGTTTCTGGGGTTTTTTTCCAGCATGAAACATTTGGATTTTAAAAAATATAGCAATTATTGGATTATTTTGTGTGGCTTAACTAAGTCATTGAGAATACCACACAGTCTGCATTTATTAACAAAACAGATGATCCCTTAGCTTCCAATATATCTTAATTTATTTGTCTCAAAACACTGGCAAAACACATGAGTTGTAACTGTAGTTTCCACTGAGTAGCAGTTAGCTTAGACAGAGTAAGCTAGGTTCAGAGTAGCTAGCAATACTAGCTCTGCAAGGAATTCCTAGCTGGCTGTGGTCCTCATGCCCCGCCAGTCTCCTCATAGGCTTTAAAGGTATAAATAGAGAGACACTGGCATATCTCTCTTCCTGCCCTTCCAAGCTTCCAGAAGGGATGACTCCTACTGTGCTTTGTTGCTATAGAAAGGTCTGGCTCAAGGTTTGACAGCTCAAAAGACTGTATAGGAAAACATGTCTTTGGCGGGGATTAAAAATGACTCTCAGTCTCTCTTTCCAAAAGAGAATGGAGAAACCTAATGGAATTGATGGACAGGTCCTCAGTATCACAAGTCACTTTGGCTGGAGGTCCTACAGAAACTCCAAATAAGGGATGATTTGAGAAAAAACATGTCCTTTCTTCAGTGTTGTGTGTTGGGTTTGCTGGGAGAGGGGCATCTTCTGGTGGTGAGGGAGGGGATACAGGAGTATATCCTGGGAGAAGCTGCTAGAAGCTCCCTCAGCTCCAAGTCAGACCCACCTCTGGAAAGGCCATGCCAATTAACGCTTCTGTGATTACCATATTTAAGAGGAGAAAACAAAGACCTGCAGTGGAGAGTAAGATGTGAGAGAGACAACTGTGCAGACCCCCGTATCAGTGCAGAAAGGTGGGGAGGAGGTGCCTGGAGCAGAGTTTCCCCTGCAGCCTGTGGTGAGAGGGCAGGCTGTGCCCTACAGCCATGGAGAGTCACGGGGGGCAGAATCCCACCTGCAGCCTGGAGACACCCCCGCACCAGAGCAGGTGGCTGTGCCCAAAGGAGCCTGTGACTCCATGGGAAGCCCACGCTGGAGCAGACTGCTTCTGAAGGACGGCACCCCATGGAAAGGACCCACACTGGAGCAGTTCATGGAGAACTGCAGCCCGTGGGAAAGATTCATGTTGGAGAAGTTTGTGGAAGACTGTCTCCTGTGGGAGGGACCCCACACTGAAGCAGGGGCAGAGTGTGAGGATCCTCCCCTGTGCAGGAAGGAGCAGCAGAGGCAGCGTGTGATGGACTGACCATAACCCCCATTCCTGGTCCCCTTGCACTGCTGGGAGGGGGGGAGGTAGAGGAATGGGGAGCAAATCTGAGCCTGGGAATAAGGAGGGGAGGGAAGGTGTTTTTAAGATCTGTTTTTATTTCTCATTATACTGCTCTGATTTGATTGGTAACTAATTAAGTTGATTTTTTTTCCCCCAAGTCAAGTCTGTTTTGACCTGGACCATAACAGGTGAGTGATCCCACCCTGGTCTTGTCTCATGCCATGAGTCTTTCCTTATATTTTGTCCTCCACATCCCAACAGGGGAGGAGTGAGTGAGTGGCTGCGTGGTGCTTAGTTGCTGGCTGGGCCTAAACCATGACATTTTACTGGCAATCTACTCCTTCCTGCTGTGTTATTGAGTATGGGATAAAATGCCAGTTTCCAAAGTGTTAGTAATGCCACAGGTTCATAAAAATTTAAACCTACCAGACTGGAAATTCAGAGGCAAACCACTTCTGTATAGACTCCTACTTGAAATTCTGCATTTTCCTCAGTGCAATTTTTCTGTCTTACAATTCTCTATCATCTTTCCATGCTGTACTGCAGGGCTGGAATCTGTTTCTAGCCAGTAAGGACTTCAATAGAGGAAGATGTTTACAGGAAAGAAATTCTTATTTCTGCAGTGTGTAAGGATCCTTTTGAACACTCTCTTATTGCCATTCCCTTTGTATTATTTTTAGACTTTCCTCTAACTTATCTTTGTAATTTCTTATTCTCCTCCTGGCAAAGGTTCTTTTCTTCAACTTCAGGGTACTAGTAATTCCTACTGAAACCACTGACTATTTTTTTTTCTGATGAGAAGGAGTTGTAATCTAGTATTAAATCCGATGAACTTTTTGTTATATGAAACTCTGGTGATTTAGTATGTCCACATTTTGGAACTCTATTTAGCATATCTGAAAGCTGTAGGTTTTTGGTCTTATTACCCTTATCCCTGTATGGAGAAGTCTCCTCCCTAATGTGGAGTTTGTAAGGGCTCCTGTCAGGGATGTTTCTTAGCTCATAGAAGACATTGACAGGCTATAATGTGTTTTAACGAAACCCTTCAATATTATGTGAAGGGGAATGTATATTGTGAAAGGAAGAGCTTCCTCAGTAAGGATTTCAATATCCTTACTGACTACTGGGGTAAGCACTCATGTCTTAAGGGGCTTAGCATAAAAGTACCTGAGAGAAAATCAGGCTGCAGCTGGACAGGAAAGGGGAGACTAAACCACAGTCTCAGCATTTTGCTGTTGTCAGCTCCTGGTGGACATCGCCACAAAAGTAAACTTTAAGGAGGAATCTAAAGGAAGACAGTGAGGCAGCTCTGTGATTGCTTGCAAGGGGCTGCTCCGAAGTGCGAAGACCAACGTGGTGGAAAAAAAGAAGGTGCTTGTTTGAAAATGTAGCAATAAATTATGTCAGTTTGAAATGAGTACATTAGAAAGGGCATATTTCCTGTGTTTCATCTGGCCTCTCAAAACTAGGTGGGAGCTGCAAGTCAATTTGTGGTAGGTAGGCAGTGTCCGGCCTTGCAAGTACAGATACAGAGTTACAGCTGATCATCAGGGGTTATTGCTGACAGTCAGCATGGTTTCACTAAGGGCAAATCATGCCAGACAAATTTGGTGGCCTCCTATGTTGGGGTTGATAAGGGAAGAGCAACTGACATAACCTACCTGGAATTCTGCAAAGCATTTGGCACTGTCCTGAATAACATCCTTGTCTCTAAACTGTAGAGGCATGGATCTGATGGATGGACCACTTGGTGGATAAGGAATTGGCTGTACGTCACACTTAGAGAGTTGTGGTTAATGGCTCAATGTCTGAGGGGAGACCAGTAGTGAGCAGCGTTCCACAGGGTTTGTTACTGGGACCGGTGCTGTTAAACATCTCTGTCAGTGACATGGTGGGATTGAGTGCACCCTCAGCAAGTTTGCTGATGACACCAAGCTGTGTGGTGCGGTCGACATGCTGGGGGGAAGGGATGCCATCCAGAGGGACCTGGACAGGCTGGAGAGCTGGGCCTGTGTCAACCCCATGGAGTTCAACAAGGCCAAGTGCAAGGTCCTGCACATGGGTCGGGGCAATCCCAAGCACAAGGACAGGCTGGGTGGAGAATGGATCGAGAGCAGCCCTGAGGAGAAGGACTTGGGGGTACTGGGGGATGAAAAGCTGGACGTGAGCCGGCAGTGTGCACTGGCAGCCCAGAAAGCCAACCATATCCTGGGCTGTATCCAAAGAAGCATGACTGTCAGTTTGAGGGAGATGGTTCTCTATACTGATCTAGTGAGACCCCCTCTTCGGACTACTATATTCATCTCTGGAGCCCCCCCCAATATAAGAAAGTCATGGACCTGTTGGAGCGAGTCCAGAGGAGGCCATGAAGATGCTCCGAGGGCTGGAGCACCTCTGCTATGGAGACAGGCTGAGAGAGTTGGGCTTGTTCAGCCTGGAGAAGAGAAGGCTCCAGGGAGACCTTATAGCACCTTCCAGTACTTGAAGAGGCTGACAAGAAAGCTGGAGGGTGGGGAGGGGGCGTGGGGGAGTGGGAGGACACACACATTTTACAAAGGCCTCTAGGGGTAGATAGGACAAGGGGTAATGGGTTTAAATTGGAAGAGGTTAGATTTAGATTGGATATCAGGAAGAAATTCTTCCCGGAGAGGGTGGGGAGGCACTGGGACAGGTTGCCCAGAGAAGCTGTGGATGCCCCATCCCTGGAAGTGTTCAAGGCCAGGCTGGATGAGGCTTGGAGCAACCTGACCTGGTGGAGGGTGTCCCTGCCCATGGCAGGGGGTTGGAACTAGATGATCTTTAAGGTCCATTCCAACCCAAACCATTCTATGATTGTATGATATACAGAACAATGTGCAGGTGATGTACAGGAAGAAAGCAGAAGAAACTTTGCCAACAATCATGGCTGTCTCCCATTTACTTATTTCTGCTTCTATTTTTTCTTATTTTCTGTAAGTCTGAAATTAATAAAGATGATTCCAGGAAATAGTGGGGATGATGGAGTTTTTTCTATAAAAATAGTGATGCACTCACTATAATTTCATTAGTGTTTTTGATAGGTACAGGTGTCCTCGGACTCAGTGTTTCCTCATTTTGGCAGCAAGTTTAGCACATATGTTATCCTGTAGATGTAATTTTCCATGTCAGGGTTTTCTTTTCCTTATGTGAAAGTGATAGAGTGACTGTGGTTTCCTGAGCCTTATTCTCTGCCTTTAGGATTAGAGCTAGTTCAGATAAGCACTCAGACGCTATGCTGGCAGCCTTTTTTCTAGCACACGATCATGGACGATATGAAAAGAAAATCCGTAATTGAGAAAAGCCACTTTGTAGTCTTACTTGTTTCTTAATCACTCAGCATGGACAGCGCTGAACAGGACAATACAAATAGAAACTAAAAGAAAAAACAGAAAGTATCACCACTTGTAAATCTGAAATAGGGGAAAAAAGTGACTCTTTTTAACATGTTTACAACACTATCAGTGAAGCAGTTAAGCTTAACTAGTCTAAGTTTCTTTTGGCCAAACTGGAATTCTTGTGCAAGTATATAGGTGCCCAAGCAAAATTCCTTACTGGGTCAGTGAAGTGCTTCTAGATAATATGATAAGAGTAATTGCAGGTTCCCAGCAGTTTGGTGACCCCAGCAAGTGACTTCTCTGTCTTGCAAACAGTTAAATGGCTGACTGGAATCTTGCCAGCTTACTACTGTGCATGGGAACAATTTTTTTCTATTTAATGTTGTTTGATAAATATAAATTCGGTTGTTGCCATAATAAGATGCTGTAGAAGTCCCAGTTGTAGGATCTGCTTAATGCAGTCTGTCCTGTGACACCTGCTGTGCTGGCATGATGGATGCCATGCTTCCATTGAGGACTTCTCTCTCATAACTACAAATGTGTGAACAGAAAAGCTTTTCCAAGTGCTCTTATTTACAGTCCTGGAAAATGGACTGAGATCAACACACAAGGTCATGAAGTGCCTAGGGAAAATAGTAGCGCTTATTTCCAGAGACGACATAGTGGCATAGCTTCTTACTCACTCACAAGCTGCATGTGACATTGTCATTTAAAGTGTATTCTCTCGTCTATCCAGAGCTGGTTAGCAATTCAAGGTATGTGCCTTTCATGGAGCAGAGTTGTTCATATGCTCTGTAGAGCATTGATTTTAATTGGCTTGAAGCAACAGAGCATTTGGTAGTTGGTTTGTATTTCATAAAAAGATACACATGCCTAAAAGAGTTGGATAACTGTGTGGTTGAGTGGAATGACAGGAGTAAATAAATGTTCTCCCAGCACGGGCTATCCCCCTGAAGGAAATGTAGCAGAAAACCAAAGGTCTGGGTTTTGTGGCTTTAGAAGAATAAATCTTACCCAGAAAAATAATTGCACTGACTTCACTGGAAACAGCAACATATATGACTGGATAGCTCTTAAAGGAGTAACAGAACCTGACCCAAAGTGTATACCTACTGGTTTTTACCTAAAGAGGCGTTGTCTAAAGCAGGCACAACAAGGGGGATGGTGTGTGTGTGTAAACAAATGCTTATTGGAAAAAAAAATGAAAAGAGGTTGCTTTATTCCTGTTTTAAGATATGCCAGTCAGCTGTCTTGGACCTGAGGGACTGTGTTCTTGCAGGATTCAGCTGCTTTAGAGAAGCTATGTTGATCACTGGCCATGGTTTTGTCTCCATGTGGTAGATGCAACGATAAAAATTACAGTGGGTCATACACAGGATATATCAAGCTTTGAGTGCACATAAATGATACACAGATTTAACAAAAAGGGTGTCTACAAAATTCCTAACATGGTGTTGTGGTTTAACCTGGCTGACAGCTAAACACACAGCTGTTTGCTCACTCCCCTGTAGTGGGATGGAGGAGAGAATCAGAAAAAAAGTAAAACTCGTGGGTTGAGATAAAGACAGTTTAATAGAACAGAAAAGGAAGGGGAAATAATGGTAATGATAAAAGGATATACAAAACAAATGATGCACAATGCCATTACTCACCACCTGCTGACCAATGCCCAGCCAGTCGCTGAGCAGCAGCCACCACCCCTGCCCAACGCCCCTAGGTTTATTTTTCAGCATGATATGGTGTGGAATATTTCTTCGGACAGTTTGTATCAGCTCTCCTGGCTGTGTCCCGTCCCAGCTGCTTCTGGGACCCCCACCCTCCTTGCTGGCAGGGCAGTATGAGAAGCTGAAAAGTCCTTGACTCAGTGTAAGCACTGCTCAGCAACAAATAAAATGTCAGTGTGTTATCTACATTATTTTCTTCCTAAATACAAACCACAGCACTATACCAGCTACTAGGAAGAAAATTAACTCTATCCCAGCTAAAACCAGGACACATGGGAAGGATTTCTTAATGTGAGGGAAGTACCACTGCACAAAACACAGTTTGAACAGAGATGTATTAGCTGAAATAGTGCTGTACGATGGTCCCAATGACTTCCCTGAAATGCTGTGGTGGCGGTGTTAGGGCAAGGCTGGCTCAGAACTTAGCTGTTACTGCTCTGGAAAAGTTGTTCCCACCAGGGGCACATGTGGATGTTTCTGGACTGCAGTGTGTGGGTGCCTGGCACCAGGGAAGAGGCCCAGCACTCAGAAGTGGCTGCCCCTCCTGCTCTCACCTCTGCCTTCACCCTGGCTGCAGGTACAGACCAAAGAAGACAGTGCCTCTGGATGGCAGCCCTTCCCTCCAGTGTGTCAACTGCACCACACAGCTTGGTGTCACCAGTAAACTAAAACCAGCACAGAGAGAAAGGGCCATGCTTATTCTGCCGCTGCTGGAGGTTGCCACAGTTAGTTGTCTTCTCTGCCTGTAGCTGGGGCTGATCCTGCTCACTGCTGCTACAAGCGTGTGAAATGGATGATTAGTGCGTACAGTGTTTCACACACTCCATTCTCTAACCAGTGCAGCATAAGCCCCTTCTGCTGGAGAAAGGCTGCAGCTCTGGCTCTGAGTCAGGCTTATTTGTCTGTCTGGATCTCAGTCAGACAGATGCTTGTTTGCTAGATGGACAAATTATCTGTAAAACTCAGTATGAAGGTATTGCGAAAAAAACAACCTGCCACCATTCTCTCCTATACCAGTATTTCAATGACTAATGCTTCCTTGGCTTGTCTTGTGTTCAGTGATCATTTTCCCTATGCTATGTGCATTCCTGTTGCTTAGTATCATTTGTTTTTATTTTGGTCTTTCTAGGAGAGGCTGTGTAGAGATTGGGCCCAATCTGGCTTCCTCTAAAGTCTGAGAAAATATTGGCCTTGAACCAGCAAAGCACTTACGGTCCGATAATGCTCCTATAAAATTCAATGGCAAGACTCCCACTACTTCAGCAGTGAAGCCCAAAGTGCTGGGATTACTCAGTTGTTTGATGTTGTATGTGTGCCTGAGCATTCTGCTGTTTGGAACCCTAACCATTAAAAGCAGGTCTGGAAACAGGGACTTCCATGGAGAAGGCCACTAAATACTGATCATCAAATATTTTTTCTATTGAAGCTAAGAATTAGAATGGCTTGACTTTTTTGGCCCAGCAACATTGGTACTTGGCACAAAGACTCAGCCTTTTTGATCTGCCTCGGGCAACATTCCAAGTTGCAATGGTGTTATTTAATAGTTTTGGTATTCAAAAGAAATGAATTGTGGGATATTTCAGGAACCGAGTAGAAATGGAAACTGGAAATTCTTTCCTGAACCTGAAATTCAAAATGAAATTATTTTCTGCAAAGAGAAACCAGTGTAAATACTTGCAGGGCTCCAGAGACATAGCACAGCCATGGAGTCTCATCTGCTTTACCTGGCAGTATTCAGCTCCTATGACTCCGGTGGTATCAAAGCCTGTAAAGTAATTTTTAGCACTGCCTCCTGTTACTTTGATGGCTTCTCCCTTCCCTTTACTCCACAGAGCTGGTGTTTATTCAGTGTGTTTATCAAAGTGTCAGCCCAGCCTTGTGCTCTGCCACAGCTCCCACGGAAGGCAGTGCAGAAATGCAGACTTAGGCATTGAAGGGTTTGGCACGAAAGCCACTATACTCTGACATTAGCATAGTATGTCACAGTTAGACGTTGTTAATTGTTTCATTCTGCCCTTGCTTAAACTCTGCTTCATAATATATCCACAGCGAGAAATGTTGCATGTGCTGGTGTCAGTGAAGTTTTGCCACTGAATTCATCTGAGCCGTGGTTTTGCTCACAATATGTAAAGTTTCTTGGTAATCTGACTTCTAGGTAATCTAGTTTCCAGGTCTTTTGCACCATAGAACTCCGTATTAAATTCTGGTTTTGCATAAGCTAATGCACAAAAATGCATGCGTACATAACTGTCTAGTTCTCATATGCACTTCCTATAACACACTGAAATTTTGGACAATTACTGCATATAAATGTAGTACTTCCTACTCCGTATCTGATGAATGACTGCAGCTACCACTTGAAGTGAGGCCCTTGACACCTGAGCTGTTAAAAACTGTGTCTGTAAAATCTGAGACTACCAAAAAGCAGCGCTTTAAAGAAAGCACAGGTTGTTCTGATAGGCATCAGATCCCTTTCAGCAACTGTTCCGCTTAGCGTTCTGCCCACAGAAAATGTATATTTATAAAAAAGGAGTGAAAAGATCAGCATCAACAAATACGCCTAATCCCTAATAAAAGGACTGCCAAAAATAAAAACCTACGAATAAAAGTAAAGAAAAAAAAAAAAACCGTTGCAGGGTTGATGCCATCATTTGCTTGCATAATACCACCACTACAAACCTGCCTCTAAACTTTGCCTTTTCAATGGAAAGGCTGTACTGCTGTCCCTGGAAATGTGGTTTCACATGAGCTAGGAAGCAATATACCCCTCCGAGGTGGCAGGTAGCTGCTAAACAGGAACTCGTGGCTTCAGGTCTTGGCTGTATATCTGGTTTGCTGTCTGACCTTGGTAGGTTTGTTAAGAGGAGAGGCAGTGGGTTTTACTGCACCAGCTCTTCTGCATTTCCTTCCTTTATATCTCCTTGTCTGAGGGGAAAACAGCTCAGGGAACTCACGGGACTTCCCCATCACAGGGGCTACATTCTTAAAGGCAAAGAAAGCCTTGTACATAAATTACATGTGCTAATATACTGTTCATCCCACGCTCCCCATGACATCTATAATCACCCAGCAGGACTCAGTGTGTGTTTCAAGTGAATGTGAGCCACCCTAGTTTAAATCAATGCGTCCAGTCGCTTTGCACCATCTCAGTATTGACACTCACCCCATCATGCTGCATGACAGTGAACAGCTGACAGAATAAATCAGGGATCCTGGACATGACAAGAACTCACTTGACCTTACTTGACTTGACCTATAATATCTTGTTGGCACGGGAGGAGAGTAGGCTTTCTCGAGTAAAGTAATCATATCCTCACTAATTTTTCTTCGTCCTATTCAGAGCACGCTGTTGTGTGTGCATGGAGTGAGGGGATTTATGAAGGAGGAAATACCTTTTCCTTCTTGAAGATTATTCTAGGAAACCACAATATAAATCTTTATTCAGTAGAGGAGTATTTGTCCTGTGAAAAATGTTAATAAAAAAAATCTTGTGTAAACAGAATGGGAGGGAGAGTGAGAAAGTTCCAGTGCTTTATTCCTGATACTTATTTTGCATGGGAGAGACTGGAGAAGTATAAATTTTAATAACTATGTTTCCACAAATTCTGACAGGGTGTTAACTTTGCATGCTAATCAGAAAATAATAACAATAATCAAGAGGACTAGAAAAAGGACTGCAAGAGGACTGGAAAACAGGACAGATTTTTCAAACTTTTACACTCCAGCTCTTCTATGAATTGGAAACTTGACTCAACCAACTATATGTATGGGGGGAAGCATTCAGAACCTAAAGGCACATGAGGTCTTTGCTCATGTAAACTTCCCTGTGCCAGAATGGAGGTTACTGGGAGATGCAGTGAGCTAGACCATCAGGCATCTATTTCTGCGTCTTCAACAGGCAGATATCAGATAGATGAAAGGGATGCTAATGAATGCTGCTTGGACAGTATAATGGTAGATGAAAAAATACTATAAGCACATTACAAAATGATTTGTATTTTCCCATACTGTTTTGCTGTGTTTTAAGTGAAGTTATTACAATTGCAATAGTGGCAACAATTTATACAAAGCGTTACTTTGGGTGATGAGGCATCTTCAGTGTGCTAGGCCCCAGGCAACCCGAAACCTTACAGTGATATAAAATGTATTTCAGTTTAGCCACTGCAGTTCTTAGAAGTCTGTTCAGACTGAGACATTTCACACTGAATTTCTAGTGCTGTTTTCATTGTTTTGTCAAAACAGTTTTTGTTTTAATGGAAGCTCTTTTGATTTCTGAAAAAATTTAGTAGTAATATAACTAGCAATATAATTTTCTCATGCTGATTCCCAGTGAATTATTAATATCACTAATATCACTATTAATATCACTAATTCTCACATAGAAATTTCATGCTGAGGTTCATGACCTGCTGGACTTAGCTCCCAAATGTTTGAAATGCTAATACTCATATGTTTTATATATAAAACTTTGGCATGGATTCTTCCCTTTGTTTCTAAGCTTTGTATTCCCATGGTCATGCAACAGGTTTCTCCTTTATATTATTTGTATATTTTTATTTACCTATTTGCTCTTTAGTAATCTTGCCAACGAATATGAATGTTTAACATATAATATTTAAGTCTGAGTCACAAGTGCCTACGATTTCTGGAAGTAAGATGCAGTGTGAAAGTGCTTTGACACAAGCTCAACCCTCATTTATCTGAAATGAATCACAACTGCACAAGAGTGATTTTAGTTTACTAGAGATAAATCAGCCATGCCATCCTGAGAAATTAATCCCTACTTTTGAAAAATCAATTGTTTCGTTTCATCCAGGGTAAGAGAAGTATTGCAGCTTTGATAACAGTCACGTTCATAAAGAACACCACTTGTTACCTTGTCTAAAACTTCTAGGGGTAAAGGCAATATTCATTAAACAGATTACATCAAGGTAACAGCTAGAGCTTACAGTTTCATGGTTCTGATGTTCTTTCAGACACTTATTCAACCAGTATCTTTTTTTTTTTTTGGTCTTGAGGAATTTAGGTTCTCTCCTAGGATATCTGCTTGGTGCTGTGGTAAAGAGTAAGACAGACTCTTAGTGAGTTTTCTGCTGGCAAGCCTCCACAAGCTTCAGTGAAGTTATGCTTGTTTACAAGCACTGAAAATTTGGCTCAGTGCCTGGACGTGTGATAAAATTTATCTACCTGTTCCTGCTTTTTCAGATAGAGACATCCTGTGCATATCTTGGCTTTCTTCTTTCATTCCATTTAGGTCAGAGAGGGCTTCTAGATAAGGAAAGCCTAGCAGGTATGAATAGTGGAAAGCATTAAACTGATATGACTAGCAGGAAACCGCTTTAAAAAGAAGGACTTGAAAATTTTTTCATAATGGCATAAGAATAAACAATGATGAAAGTGGCTCTTCTACCCCAGAATAGATGCCGAGGTCTGTAATTGTAACTATTTTATTTGCCCAACTGTTTTAAGCTTGTTTTGGAAAGACATACTTTCCTCTTTATGGCACTTTATGGAAAAATACAAAAGCTTTGTCTCCTGGAAAGATCATCTCTTTTCCCAACCATAGTGCCACATATCAGTGGCAGGGAGCATTGTCTAGATGGCAGGTCTCCCTAAAAGCTTCTATCCATGCCCCAACTGTCTTAACAGCCTCTTTTTCTAGTGTGCACCCAAGTGCTCAGGAATTTTCCAGCATTTTACATTTAGGCTGGGTATTGCAAATTGAACAAAAATCTTCCCTCTTCACATTCTGCCACTGGTTTTCATTTAATTTTCTTTTTTTTTTTTTTTTTAACTAGCCAGAGTTTGCAGTCTCTCTTTCTGAGAAGTAAGAGTCATGACTAGTGACCGGTGTGGAGCTGGGAGGTACGTGCCCTGAGCTCTCCTGCTATGTGTCAGGGAACGTACTTTGCTAAATTCCATTTCAGTGCAACTTATTTTGAAATTATGCATTTGAGGTTTCTGTGGAGCTTTTTGAATTACTTGCTAATAAGAATGCTGCAGGGAGTGTGAATCATAATTAGTTTTCCAGATTTCTTTTCCAACGAGGCAACACATACATTTAAAGTAATATTTTCAGATGCAAAACAAGTTCTCTTAGTAATCTACTTCCATACCTTAAAACTTTAAAAGATAACATCTATTTTGAATTATTTGGGTCTAATGGGAGTTCTTGTTTTCTGCCATGTAATCTGAATCTTGGTATTTTCCTTTGGAGCATAAATATAATTATCTGTTATATTACACCCACTTCAACTGATTTTACAATAGGGAATTTGGGTGGCAGGTTCTCAAACGAAAGGGGAAAAAACAGAAATGTGATGTCACCATAGACCATGTTAGAGTTACATTTTACAGTAGTGTTTTACCACTAATATCTATAGGCATCAATTCTGACAGACATGACATTCACATTTTAAAAAAAGATCACTGTGTCCTTTTATTACTTATTCCAGGTTCAGGCACAATAATGACCAAAATTAATTTAATTGCTAAAAAATATTTTTCACAAGAAGGGATAGGTTTTAAGTACGGGTGTTTAATGTCAAACATCATCACTAAATTTGTGTTTCTTTTTAACTTGAAGAAGCTTGCAACAGGTTAGCTTTAACTTAAACCTTTTTTTTTTTCTTCTTTTTTTGGTCATAAACCCTGTTTCCTGTGTGAAAGCAATGGCAGTTACTGTACAGGTGTGTGTGTTGTGGCCAAAAGAGAAAGCTGTAAAATTAGCAAGAGACAACCGGAAAAGGTCGCTATGTTTCAGTGGATTGTCCCAAATAATCTGTAAATAACATCCTTTTATACAACAGGACAAAATGTAGAGAGAGTGCATTTGGTTGCTAGAGTGAAACCTGAGTTACAGGCAGAAAGATCCTGGCAAGGTTGGTATATCTGATGTTCAGAGAGGCAAATGAAAGCTCGTAGTGGTCTAGGATGATAACAGGGGGTGGGTGGCCATTGTAAGTCAGGCCTTGTGAAGCACTGAAACTCCATTTTCATTGTACACGCATGAAGTGCTGAGAACTGCTCCTAGAGTCATCATTAAGGTTAGGATTTCTAGGGGAAGCTATGGAAATCCGATTCATATCATCCAAGATGTCTGTGGTGAGGCAGGAGATGGTTCACCAGCTAGTGGAGGAGCCTACATGCCTCTCTCCGGGCGGGTGCTACCGGTGTCAGGGCATGATGTATGCTTGAATGCCGACACCACTCGAGCATCCTGGCTGGGTTTTAAAAAGAAAACAGAAGCCTGACGAGGGCTGCCTGCCGGCGGGAGGGAGCAGGGTCAGGCTCTATTTGGAGCTCTGACACAGGCGGATGCCGCGGCTCTGGAGAGGGAACAAGAATTCGGCCACGCTCCTGCAATTAGCATTTCCAGCTCCAAGTGGCTCCCGCTCTACATGTGCTTTCTTGGATGGCCCTTCTGAGAGGTCTAACTTTGCATGTGCTCAATGTGGGGAGGCTTAGCACCCAGCTCCGGGTGTTGAATTTCACAGAAGAAGCCAGATGCTTAGAGGCCAGGTATTCAGTGCCTAATCTGCGGGGGTTAACTCTCTTATTGGATCTACCTGCAAGAATTTGACCTCAAGGATCTTCAGCTCCAATTAGACATCATAGGAAATGGAAAACCCCACAGCCCCCCCCCCCGCACACGTTTTTCAATAGTTATATATATAGGTCTGTGTCAATTCTTTGTGGAGGCACGCGTGGGGATTCCAATGATAAGCGCTCAGCATGCTGTATGCATGGAGCAAGAGGTTCTGCTGTGGAGAGCCATGGACAAATTTAATGGCATGCTGCAACCTCCTCTTTCCTGATGGAAATGTTTTCTTCATTTGCCCCTGATTTTGCATAGACTAAGAACTGTGTTGCAGAGCGGAGAAGTAAATGCTGCTTAAATTAGTTCCTTTTTTAAGTTTCGCTAATGAGTTTTGGGTTGTGATTATCTACTCCTTTATATTCTGAAAACGAAATTAATGAGGCTTTCTCCCAAGAGCTGAGGGATTCGGCTGACAGAATGTGACTTTAATAGGGGGGAAAAGAACAGCAAAGACTTCACATCACTGTGTGACTTTCTGCTCATCCACCTACACATGGAGACAACTGTAGAAATGAGAGTCAGTCAAATTGCTCCTAATTTCTGCACTTGACACAGCATTGTTTTCCACCTGCCACTGGGGTTTTTATTACTGGTTTTCTGTAAGGCCACTCCCAAACTGACCCAAGTGAAGAGTGTTGCCTGAGGCCTTTTCCAGGGTTGAGTCAACAGAAAAAAAATTCATGCCTCATTGAGGGGAAGAAGAGAGTTTTGGATTTTTTTCTGCAGGAAACCCACATGTACAAGAAGGATGGTGTTGAGGTCCTGTTCCCATTAGGAAGGCAAACAGCCATGTGGTGGCTTTTCAACACACTTTGAGGTGTTAAAAAACATCCCACTGACCATGCACTATGCAGGAATATCCCTCTCCCTCATTTGGGCCTGGTGCTAGGTGTGGGGGGACTGCCAGAGACCCCACATATGGCCACTCTCTGGGGCCTACAGCCTGCTCAGCGCAGGCTCAGTCTGCACCCCTAGGTGACCCAAGGTCACTTAGAAACCAGCTGCCCACCCATCCAGTGGCTGCAGCTAATCATGGTGGAGTTTGGCAGCTAGCCCCATGTTGGGCCCAGGATCCCGGTGTTGTCTGTTCACCACCAAAATGGCGGCTCCTGACTGGCTGCCTGAGTTGCTGCCAATGGTGTACCTGTGCTGCCCAGAGCTAGCAGGCATCAGCTGCACCGAGGTACACACAGCCTGCACCAGAGTCAGCTCAACACAGAAGGCCCACACAGGGGGCAGGTAGTGCTGTGCAGACCCTCCACTTAACCTCACTAAACCAAGTCACATGAACCACCCCACTGACACCACATGCTGAGCGCTAACATGTGGTACTGGTGCACAGCCATGTACAGGTCTCTGTGCAAGGCACAGCTGACTTTCTCTTGGGTCAGGCATGGGCTAATGTGGAATACAGCACATCAGAAGTGGTAGGGTCGTCCTAGGGATGGACGTCTTGGGACACTTGCAAGGACCTCCCCGTTTGTGCCCTGCTCACAGGGTACATCCTGTTTGAGCATGTCATGCTCAATGCAAAGTCTGCTGCCCAGGTTGGATCAGGCTGTTCTGCTGGTGCTCTCAGGCTGGACCCCCTCTTTTCTAGACTTTTGGGGGTCCAGAGGTGAAAGAGGGAACTTCAGTTCCCAGGAGCACTTGGTAGACAGGCTCTTCGCTGCTCTTTCAACAGGGAACATAGAGATTTCATGACTGAGACATTTGGCTTGTCACATGTAGAAATGCTGCCATTGTCATCTCTACTTACAAAGTGAGATATGCTGTCAATTTGCAGCATGTATTTTTCAGGTCAAGTCGTTATAAAATGACTAAAGGGAGCTTAGCTTAATGCAAACCAGTATTTAATGAAATGTTTTGAAACAGTACTGGGATCAGTGTTTTCTAGAAACAATTTTAAGCCTTGTAGATGTGATATAATGAATAGCACAGGAGTTTCAATCTTAGACCTTCCAACCCCAAACAAGAAAGGCGTATGTGAGGATGTGTCAGACTTGAGGGCAATAAACTGCCTGACTTGTTTTGTTAGTCAGGTCACCTGGGTCTCATCACCTGCAGTCCAGGGCTATAAAAGGCTTGGGTGACTTTTTGAGCCAAAGAGGTGGTCTGTGAGACAGTACTCCAGATGGAAGCATGTCATACCAAGATGTAACAGCATTAGAATGTACTTGGTATTATTTTCCACTCCTCTTAATTTATTTTTTTTTTCAGTTGGGTGAATGTTATTCATGAAGCCCAGCATAATGATTTTCAGGTTATAGCACTGGACAGTGCAATGGATATCCAGAGATGCTCAGACTACTGTCTAAGATGCTGTATAGCTGCAGCAAGCACTGGAATTTTATAAGTCTAATGAACTCTGCTTATTTACTAGGCCTAATTATTCTGAATGTGTTTTGCACCAGCAAGTTCTGCTTTGCACCATAACCACTAGGCTTTTTTGATGCTAACTTCCCTCCATTTAACTCTTTCCCCCATTTTGAATTATATTGCATTTACCACTAATGGTTTTCATCTGGCACTTCCTTCTTTGGTTGTGAGCTTCCTTTTAAACCTTAGCAGTCTTTCTCAGGCTTAGGGACCAGCAGGACCTTGTTTCACGTTCCAGTGTTGCCACCTTGTTATTGTTCTTCTTTGGTCCTTGCACTGTTAGGACCTCAGAGTATGTTTTCAGAACAGCCTGTGCACCCATTTATGCCTCTCTAACTGTTAAAACTCATGGCATATCCACTGTTAATCCTTTTCTGTGTCACTCCTTGTACTGTGAGTTTAAGCCACTTTTTAATCCAAATTAGAGATTACTTTCCATCTAGTGAGTAATTAACCTTTAGGAAGGAGAAGTAGGAGATGGGGTGGAGATTGTCTTTTCACTGCCTTCTATCATCTGTGTCTACTTTCTCACACAAAGTCATATAAGAAACAAATATAGGAGAAAGTAGTAGTATCTTCCTTGGTTTTACTCTCCTCCAACAATTCCCCTTTCCTCCCCTGTCTGCTGTGCTGTAGCTAACTTCAGACTGATAAATAAGCTGGGGACTGACAGAGGGAGTCATGTGTTTTCCCTGGTTGTTTACCAATCTGGAAAAAGGTATTAGGAAAAAGTCTGGAAGGAGCTTCTGCAGCTTGAACAGAAGCTTGTTGGCTTGACTCAGTGCTGGGTTACTGTGGTTGCTTCTGAGGTGTCCTCAACACTTGCTCTCCCCAGAGGCTGGGCCTGTCTATGAAAGACAGACGGTGATGGTGCTTCACAGAGTGAACTGGCTCAACTTCACGTGCTCTCTCTTCAGGGGCTGTTTACTTGGGGAGCGATAGCTCTAAGGGATAAATCCTTGAGGGGTTCATTTCAGTGTTGCCCCACCTCTGTTCAGTAGAATTGTGAAGTTAAAGTTTCTCTTTGCTTGAACAACATTGTTGATCATAATGAAGTCAGCATATAATATAGCCTTTCATTATTCTCAGACACAGGAGTGTGTGAATGCAGGATGGACGAAAGAGACCGGTTGGCATCACTGAGTCTTGTCTTCAGCAGGGTTGGGGAAACACATCTAAGGTGGTTAGTCCAGAAGAACTT